>OX336390.1:355543909-356793909 GCA_946902985.2 Meconema thalassinum | reverse complement strand
TTTTTGTTAAGATACCGGTAGTTTATACATTTTTTCACGCTGACGAAGTTATCATTGATATAACGAAACATGTACGTGTTAATTTTAATTATTGAACTACTAGTGTTTGACAAGGCGGCCTTTTATAATTTGAGATTAATATCAGTCAACACGGATAATATTGAATACCATCTTCATAATGGTTAATGTCTACGCATTTCACTGAATGGACGCGTGAGATTTTGTGATCGTTAATGTGACGTGTTAAACAACGGGACATCTTTCTTACGTGTGGAGTCCGAACCACAAGATGTGCCATCTGAACTTTATTAGCCGAGAAAAGTACAGTGTTAACCCCATAACGCAGCCGCAGTTTTCACGCCCTTAGCACTGAGTGGCTTCTGCTTCATAATTCACAATGCCTCTACCTAATCCACAAATGAGTAATAGATGTCTGAAAGCCACTGCACCGTAGTCAATTTGCAAGAATGGTGATGGAAAATGGTGAGTCATAGTGTCTTCAAAACATACGAAATCCTAAAGGAAGGCCACGGCTGCCTCCTTCCAATCCTCATTTGAACTAAAAAATGCACACACTAATACAGCCATCACAATAAGACTGGTTATCAGACAAATTCCACACACACCCAAGTACACAGGGCAACATGACCACGATGTCACAAAGTCCCTAAATAAATCAACAACATAAATAACAACTAAGTTACACGATTGCAAGTATCAAAGAACGCCAATAGAATTAAATAGACACCATCGAAAAAAGAAAAAAAAACTCGAGGGGTAATAAAATTAATAAACATAACAATGTCCCAACTCCTTCTTCTTCCTAGCGTTGTCCCGCTGGTGCAGGGTCCGCTTTTTTTGGTCATTGACCTCCATTTTGTCCGGTTTCGTGCGTCAGCTGGATTTAGGCCGGTAATTTTTAAGTCACCAACGCTGCTTCGGTCGTCCTCTGGGGCGTAGGCCTTCAACCTCAAAATGAAGGACATTATTATTATTTATCGTTTGACAATATAATCAATACAAGATTTCAGAGTACAAAGAAAATCACTTTAAAATCTACTGTACATTATTTTTACTATTTACACTATTTACAGTAAAAGCCTCCGTGGCTTAGGCGGCAGCACGCCGGTCTCTCACCGCTGGATCCGTGGTTCAAATCTTATTACTCCATGTGAGATCTGTGCTGGACAAAATGGAGGTCGACAGGTTTTTCTCCGGGTACTCCGGTTTTCCCTGTCAAAATTTAATTCCAGCAACACTCTCCACTATCATTTCATTGCATCTGTCATTCATTTAATCATTGCACCAGAGGAGTGCGTCAGGCCTCGGCAGCCGGCACAGTCCATATCCTCGCCGCTAGATGGGGGCTTCATTCATTCCATTCCTGACCCGGTCGGAGACTGGAAGCAGGCTGTGGATTTTTTTTCACACTATTTACAGTCTCAGGTCTAATGAGTCTATCCATTGGACCACGTCAGGTGTCGCCAACAGGAAGTCGATCCTGTCCCCTCCATACGCCCTCAGAGGACAGTCGGTTGTAATGTGTTGGATGGTTTGATTAGAAGCACCACAATAACACTGAGGAGACGAAATTTTTCCCCATTTGAACAAAGTTCCATTGCATACTCCGTGGTTTGTCCGAATCCTATTGAGAGTTGCCCAAGCCCTCCTAGGCAGATCGGAACCTGGAGTGGATGTTCTTGTAGGGTCCAGGAAGGAGCTCGACTCAGGACAAGCTTTTAGTGTCCCTTCACTAATCCACTGCATGCTGGAATCAAAATGGTTTCTTACAAGCCTCTGGGCATGACAAATGGGTGGCTTCCTGGATTTGAGCCTGTTCATTTGAAGAGAGGGGATGTCTTCATGAATAGGTAGTGTGGGGTGATCCATAATCTTGTAGTACTCCCGTAACAAGGCAACTTCTCTACGAGGGTGGGGTGGAAGAATATTGCTGAGGGCTGGAAGCCAATATGGTGTAGTTCTTATACAACCAGTGATTAGTCTCATGGTGTTGTTCAACTGGGTGTCAACGAGTTTGACACGTGGGCTATTGAGCCTAACTGGGGCGCAGTATTCAGCCACAGAGAAGGCTAGACCTAAGGCAGAGCATCTTGTAGTAGTGGCAGAAGCTCCCCAAGATGTTCCACATAGCTGCTGTGCTCTGGAGGTGTTGCTTGTAAGAGAGTGTTTGGTCCAGTATTACTCTTAAGTACTTTGGGAACTTGTTATATTTCAAAATCTTCCCCTCAAATTTTACATTGAGTTGGATATTAGCCAATATGTTGCTCAGGTGGAAACAAGATACCTCAGTTTTTGTAGCACTGGGTTGGAGCCTCCATTTGTGGAAATATCTTCCAAGTTTAGCCAAATCATCTTCAAGTACATTTTCCAAATCTTCCATATTTTGGTGTCTAGTGGCCAATGCTATGTAATCAGCATAACAAAACTTTTTTGAGTTTGTTTCTGGTAGATCCGATAAATACAGATTGAAGAGGAGAGGAGCCAATACTGAACCCTGTGGGAGGCCATTAGTTAGCTTCTTTCGTTTGCTGATTTTTGATCCCAAGACCACTTGGAAATGTCTGTTGTTAATCATATTGTCAATAAGCTGGGCCATAGATGTACAGGGAATCACTTTTAGGAATTTATACAGTAGACCTTCTCTCCAAACTGTATCATACGCAGCAGTTAAATTTAAGAAGGCAACTGCTGTTTTCTGGTGAAGTTGGAAACCAGCTTCTATGTGAGATGTAAGAGCGAGAACTTGATCACAGCAACTTCGGTTTTTCTGGAAACCAGCTTGCTCAATGGGGATGTGTTGGGTGATACTGGGGCTGATTCTGTTCAAAATCAGTCTTTCAAGAAGCTTATAGGTGCAGCTAAGTAGGGCTATAGGTCGATAGCTCTGAGGCAAATCTTTTGGTTTCCCAGGTTTTAAGATGGCAATTATTTTGGATTTCTTGAACTGCTTTGGGAGTATGAAGGACAGAGTTAGTAACAGTATCAGGCGCTGCCCGCAGGGCATGGCCATACCATCGGAGCCGTTTCTCTCTCATTTTGTCCACAATTGGGGCGACACCCATTTGCTCCCGAATTGTGTCATTTCTGACATGGTCAATAAGGGAGTTGCCCATTGTCCAACGAAGCATTCACATTTCAATGGCGTGCAGGCGACGTTCTGAAATGTTGTCGGATGGTAGACATTCAACGCCATACAGTGCAACTGGCCGTACCACTGTCAGATATATCTTCGATTTGAGACGAAGTGGCATTTTCTTGTCGCAAAGCACACCCGTGACCCCCTTCCACCGCAACCAGGTTGCGTTTACCTTGGCTCTTACTTCATCATTGAAGTTGCCATCACTCTGAAGACGAGATCCAACGTACCTGAAGCATTCTGTCTTGACTAGATTTTGTCCAGCGACTTGAATGGTACCGTCGCTTGGGTTTAACTCCAGATACTCCGTCTTTTTCACATTCAGACATAGGCCATACTGGGAGAGGCGGTTATTCCAGTCTTCAACTTGACATTGGAGTTTTTCTGGGATGAACAATGTCACAACTGCCGTAGTGAAAAATCCACAGCCTGCTTCCAGTCTCCGACTGGGTCAGGAATGGAATGAATGAAGCCCCTATCTAGCGGCGAGGATATGAACTGTGCCGGCTGCCGAGGCCTGACGCACTCCCCTGGGGCAATGATTAAATGAATGACAGATGAAATGAAATGATAGTGGAGAGTGTTGCTGGAATGAAATGTTGACAGGGAAAACCGGAGTACCCGGAGAAAAACCTGTCTGCCTCCGTTTTGTCCAGCACAGATCTCACATGGAGTGACCGGGATTTGAACCACGGACCCAGCGGTGAGAGGCCGGCGTGCTGCCGCCTAAGCCACGGAGGCTGGCAACTGCCGTAGTAAAAACCTCAATTAACAACAACAAACAAACAAAACAACAAAAAAAAACTCCAGCAAGTATAGCCTAATACCAGTGGCGTAGCCAAGGGGGGGTTAGGGGGGGGTTAGACAACCCCCCCCCCCTTGGAAAATCGGCAGGTTGTGATTTGTGTCTGTGGTGATGTACTCTTGTCGTCTTTCGGCCCGGGTCCCCATTTGTGGCTACACACGTCTTCATGACAACGTATAACCACAGTCTACCTACAGATCGCTCATATTTTTCTACCGCCAGACAATAATGCTCACATGCAGCCAGCAAGAATGTGCCGACTGCGCTAAGTTGGTGTATGTAATTGTTGCTGGATTTACTGTATGCGAGCATTGTGTAAAGGTTATATATTTAATTTAGCATGTGCTTTACAAGAGGAGATGTGCAGTTCAATAAACAGATCTAATATTAGACGCAATATTTCAGTGTTGATAAGTAACCTATATGATCGCTTTTCAGTCGGTCAACACGAGGTACGGTACCCAATTTGATTTGGTGGGCAGTGACAATTTATCTCCAAATGCCTGAAATAAAAATACATGAATCGTTAAAAACACTTCTCACATTGAGGGTGGGGGGTCGTATGAGAAGCGTTTTATTAAATGTATAAATAATTATTGTATTATGAATTACACAGGGAAATTAATTGTTACTCCTCGACCAATCTAATTGGGTGAATTCGTGTGGACCGACTGGGAAGTCAGACTGTTCAAATAGCAAGACGACACCCGAGTCTCCAAAGGACCCTAAAAGGTAAGATTTGAGCTATGGATTTTAGGCTAGTATTATAAAGCTTTTCAAGGGAAGCGTGATGGTGCAGTGGCTTAGCTGCTCGTCAATCACCCGGACGGCCGGAGTTCCAATTCCGGTGACAGTGGGGTGGAATTTTCACCTGAAAAATTACGTGGCGTCAGGAAGGACATCCGGCCTTAAATCCCCGGCCAAACCCAAATCGAGCCTGATTGGCTCCGGCGACCCCAATTAATTGGGATACGCAGTAGAAAGTATAATAAAGCTTTTCAATCAAACAACGGCACTAGGTCCTTAACTGGTTATAAATCAATAATAATGTTATTGGTTTTAGGTCCCTTTTAACTACTGTAGCTTTTAGAGACACCGGGGTGCCACGGAGCCAGTCGGTTATAAATCAGAAGTATGTCTTGGCAGGATATCTATGCATGGCTTTGGTGGCGTAGTCGGTAGCATGCTGAACTGCTATGCCCATGTTTGCGGGTTCAAACCCAGTCGAAGTCATCGGACCCATGTCATAGATTTATGGTACGTAAAAGAACTTACAACTACAATTGGTAGTGGGCAGCCAAAATTTGTAGGTTATTGGGTTAGACACGCTCTATCAAGTTCCAACGTTCGCCGTTGGGTTTCAGTGGCAGTGGCGTCTGGTAGCTTAAGTTGGAACTACTTGACATTGAAATTGGGGAACCTACGGGCGTTCATGTGAAATGCCATTTATGGCCATTGGCTGCAAATCAAATATAAATATCTATGCATTTTGAAAATTAAGACATACGGTAGGCTAAGTAAACGTAAAAGATGTCATCTCAAACGCGTGCCGACATTTAAATTTTCTGATGTAGAAAATGGCTTTTTAAGAGTCAGAGAGCTGATTTAATGAATAAAGATTTTGTACAATAATATAAACTTATTCTTGAATCCTTTGGAAGCAAGCCAATTTATGTCGTCAAGATAATGCTCCCAAACTTGGATGTGGTAGGCCTACACTGTTTGTTAATTCTCTTATGAAATACCTGGTCTCCCACATGACTGCTGTGAAGGTACGGTACACAATATTGTTATTGCCGATATTTTGAAAAATTGGCATTGTATTATTTTGTCAAATTCAGGAATGAAATGTTTCAAACCCACAGTACCATAAATTGAGCCATTTAAGACGTTAAGATCTTTTCATACTTTTCGTTTCACAAATCACACTGGTATTTTTACTAATTAACTATAATATTACTCAATTTTACGGAATAACTAGCTTTTGATATGGTTAGGAATTTGTTTTTATATTATACCCATACTATCAACCCGCCCCGGCTTCGCCTGGTATCTTAAAGGGGTTACTCAGCATAAGCTTAAAAGGTGCACGGACGGTAGGTCTCAGACGCAATTCAGAAAATCCGAGGTGAACAGCGAAACTCCAAACACTTATAGTCTACTCTTCTCTGAAGTCTTAACTCGACACGACTCAACAGTTAATGCTGGCCGAAGCTAGGGTGATGGGCTCGTTCGCTAACTCGTAAACTCGCTCCGAAGCTAGTAATTTAAATTTCCATTTAATGGAGGTTGTTGGAAGAAATTAAAACGTAAAATCACTTATAGTTGGCGATGTATTAAAGATAAAGATATGCTGTCGCGGACTTCTTTGTAGAACTTTTCATGCTGGCCAATTCATACACTCATAGTATATGGATATTTTTAATGGTTTACCCAGCGTAAGCTTAAAAAGCGCACGGACGGCAGGTTTTCCTTCGATACTATTCACTGAAATCGTTACTGCTCGGCTTCCTTTGGTCATAAATGAATGTTTTCCTACAGAAACCTTCCTCGAGAAATTCATTACTGAATGGTGAAAACCGCATCAAAATCCATTCAGTGGATTTAAAGATTACCCGTTATATCCAGGAATCGTAGACTTGGTTTAATGTAGAGATGCCAGCGACTATCATTAAAACAAATACATGAATTTATAACTAGTATGGACTATGAATTCTAAGTAAGACTCATTAAATATGCCATACAACCGTACCTAGGGATACTTATAGAGGACTGAACTAATAAAAACACAGCATTCTTTTTATGTTTCTATGAATTAAAAGTGTACAGTATATCAACATTGTCGCTTTTTTCTGTAGTAGTTGGTGATTTAACGTGACATGTTTACAATGGAAATAATCACTCAGGTGAGTTAAAATTCAAAAAACCCTTGCAAAAGTGAAATCATCTGTACCGCGAATATCGTGCTCAAGGCAGTTGCCAGCTTGCTGGCCGCCGCGAGCGCTAGTGTTTCTTCACCTACAAAGAGGATGCAATTTCGTAACGCAGCGAGCTTCGTGACTGTGTATTTTAGACTGTGGTAATACAACTCCGCCCTCCCAGAGTTGCCAATCTAACTTTTCCCCCGCGAAATAACTTATAGCTTATTTCAAACTGAGGCTAGCGCCAAATAATTTTCAATCCCACACAGCGGGGCAATATTAGCTCTTTTCTTTTATTGACGGGAGAGAATTCCCCGAATTATGGTTATCTCCCAGTTACGAATGAGTGAAATTTGTCGCCCGAGTAGTGTAAGCAATTAAACCTTTTTCCGGCTGCAGGTAGCATTTGTAAGGTAAGAAGGACCTTGGTAGGTGACAAAAATCTTCGAAAATGATACTTTAGGAATTCAGGGCTAATTGCAATATAAATCATAGGATCTTGTTGGAAAAACTGAATAAACATAAAAATGAGTATCGGTATTGAATAACTCATAAATCAACATGATACATCGTGAGAGGACATTTGCTGAGACCTCTGTAAATAATTTCTCTTGTTGAGAGATACGCAGTCTTCATGTTGGTAGCACAGATATTCCGTATTTGAGTTTATTTTGTTCCTGTCAGGGGAACAGGAATGTTCGAAATTTACCATTGAGGTGAGACATTTTAGTCAAAAATTAACTTTTTTTAAAACTGATTTGTTTTTGTCTTTTGAGCATATTGTATTACTCGAAAAATTCGGGATCAAAATACATGAAACTTTTCTTGTGTAATAATATCTCATGGAGAAATGGAAATACTTGTCGAGTTGTTGTTAATTCATTTGAGGGGCTTGAGACACCTTGGTCATCAGCCCCGTGTAGTGGGGAGTGTGTTGAAGCTGTCTGGAAACCTGTATTGCTGTGATGATTGTAGTTGTGTGTGTAAATGTATCTGGGACAGGCATGGAGTAGACGCTACGGGACTTGAGCAAGGCACTATCCCGGCAATTTCCTGTAGGAAGTGTGGCGAAACCCGGGGAATAAACACACTCAGGATAACCGCTGTCAGCACCGGAATTCGAACCTACGATATCCGTACTTACCACAGCTGCCCTCGACACCATGGTGCAAGTTTGACGAGCGCGGCTACGCCGCGGGACGAAATGCTTGTAGGATTTGACTCGAGTACCTATACCCCCCCCCCCCCCATTGGTCGATCCTGGCTACGCTACTGCCTAATACAAAACACACCACATATTGTAAGTCGTAAAACAGGATTAAATGTCTGCATCTCCCTAACGTAAAGTGTCACAAACAGTATAAAATTTGACTCAAAATCACATCTGGTTCGCGACCCCATAATGGCATTATGTATAAAAGTAATCATAAAAGCACGAACTATTATATTATTAAGAATTTAAAAAAACTCTTTAAATGGTCCGTCATGGAAAGAATGTACTTACCAAATTTCATACTTCTATATCAAGGGGTTTGTGCTGGGACATTATGAACGGCCGCGGTAGCCGAGAGCGCTAACGCGCTACCTCGTGCCACGCTGGCGTCGGGAGAGCGTGGGTTCGAATCCCACCTCGGCCGTCATGAAAATGGTTTTCGTGGTTTCCCATTTTCACTACCAGGCAAATGCCGGGACGGTTCCTTTCAATAGGTCCACGGCCGATTTCCTTCCAATATCCCTTCCCTGACCCATCCTGAAAAGAAAAGTACAAGGCCATTGGCTGCATTAATAAAATTATTATGAATGGTATCTTTATTGGTATAGATTTGGCTCATTTGTTATTTTTATTAATGTCCATTAGGGGTTGATATGAATATCACTTTGAGGAGTGTTGAAGACTATGGTTCACGTCATTCGTATCGTAGGTAATAAAAGGAATGCCACACCCATCTACAGAGAGAAAATTGTAAGATTGAGCTGCGGTAGTCATGGTAACGTTGATGGCCAGAGGGAGGACAGTTTTTTTTAAATATCTCCGAAATCGTTCATTTTAGTATCTTGAAAAGTATGTTTCGGAGTCCCTTATTCATGCACATTGTGCGAAATAAACATTTATTTATAAATAATTACTGGTATTGCATTATTCGTAAATGTTACCCTCTTATGTCGATAAATCGGTATCTTACGCAACAATTGACAGAAATGCATTATATAGAGCAGATAAGGAAAACGAGCAATGTGACGACAATTGGTCAAACGGGTGACGAGTAGTCTATAGGAAAAATCCAAATACATCGTGGCGATTACTAGCGCAAAAACACATTTTTTTTAGAAAATACATATTTTTTCCCAAAACGAATACCGGTACTTTCGATATTGAGAGTTTCCTGGTGTTTGAGTAGAGTTTGAAGTTAGGTACAGAGCTTCTGTTGATTTAAATTACCAAAATTTATAAGGTACCTGTACCGTATATATTTTCTTGACTAAATCAGTCTTAGAATGACGACTACGGTATTGGTGCCTTAATTCAGTGAAACTGTCTTTTGCACGATCTTGCGCGTTACCGTGCTGAGTTAACCCGGTCGACGATGTCTTATGTTTAAGAACTAGGCGATCATAGGGCACGCCTTAATGGGAGTATTTCAGCATCCTTGAAGGACCAGCTCTCTGCGCCAAGTTTCGAAGGTCATTTTCGAGGCCGCACGTGGCGGCACGTGTCTCCTTCCGTAAAGAGTCACAGTGTAGGCCTATCATTCGAGTTGATAACCTCGGAAGTGAGCGTGTACGGCGTACGCTGACCTATTCAAATCGCCATCACTTTTCCTGTTGACTGCGTTTAGCAGGGCATTTCTTCGCGTCTGCCCTTAGTTTTAAAATATGCAAGATATCCGTATTTTCTTTTAACAGTGATTGTCTTATCAATAACCCTTAATGTTTGCCCTTCAATAATTTTGTTGACAAATCGAGGTTTTCAGCTATTGAGTTGTACAAATACCGGTACCGTAGTAGAAACAATTTCAACTCAAGAAGATATATTTTATGATTAAATTGGATGAAAATAAATTTTTAGCCCCCTGAACTCCTTGATTACATAGATCCAAAATAAAGCCTATTTGTGACCCGGGTGAATATAAAAATATTCACAAAGTTTCAGAGAAATCTCTCAAGCCATCCGTAAGTTACCATTTGAGAAATTATTTTCTGAATTAAATAGACTTTGGTCCCCTCACTCCCATTAAATAGAAGAAATTTCCAGTAAATATTTCTGCTAATTTCAACTCAAAGTGATAGGTATTTGATATGACATGTTGCATGAAAATGAATATTTAGCTCTCCTGAACCCCTAGACCCATAAATTATATAGCCAAGATCCAAAATACAACTAAAGTACCTTTGTGAAGCTATTTACAAAGTTTCAAGTAAATCTATTGAGCCATTCGCAAGTTTTTAAAATGACAAATAATTTACTGAACTAAATAGATTTATAATATTGTGCATGAAAATTCATTTTTAATTTCCCTGCCCCCTCAATTATATGGTTCTAAAGTATGTTAACATTTCGGTGAAGTCTCTCAATTATCAATTAATATGATAACATTGGTCCGGCCAGATCAAACATAAAATGCCAGCGTTTCGCCCCAGTGTGCCGTTGGGCTCGTCAGTTGGTACACACACCCCTCACCAATACGCATGGCTAACACATACTGAGAAGGCCATCACAAGACACAAAATACAAGTAGTATTGACGTCACGAGTGATGCCAATGTGTTACGGAAGTCAAGCTCCCTTTCATAAAACATGTTTGATCTGGCCGGACCAATGTTATATTAATTGATAATTTATCTGATCAAACGGAAATTACATCATATTCTCATTTGGGAATATTCATAACCTAGAAGTCTCTCAAGCCGTTTACAACCAACAGAATGACCGAAATCCAATTTATCCATAGCTTTAGCTTGTTGCTATCTCTTGATGAATGCAGTATTTTTGAGTTGGCCTGTTGAAACAGGCTAGAACAAAATGTGGCTTTCCACCAATGTCTCAGTCTCATGCACGACTAGGATTATAAAATGGAAGCTACCGAGGTATGAGCATTGCCGAGTAATGCCATTCAGGACACAGCCAATGCTTGTGGATGCTGTAAAGGTTCTACTCATAGCAGGGGCAACTGCACCTTATGTGCTGAAGTGCTGCAGCACATTGTTTTATTTGGAAATTAATTACGTGAATAATATTATCTACAATCAAATACCGTGCATTGAAAAAGACTTCAGCCAAAGAATAGGAAATATATCAACTCCCCTCACGAGTTATGTAGTCGTACGCTCCACTGTCTGTGTAAATCGCAGCTCAGCGAGAATTTCTATGTTTATTACCAGCAAACATAAACTCTGCCATTTGTGCATGCATGCCCAACTTTTCCATTGTCTGTTAGGACAGCAAGCAAGACATTACAGCAATTCTTCGTTTGACCACTGGTCACACAAAATAAGAACATGGCTCCTTCTAGACTCTGTGGTAGCATTTTAGAAGGAATCACTGAAAGCAAATGGGAGTAAAATAGAGAAAGCCATTAGCTGTTCCCGCCGAAAGGTCTTAATTCTCTCAACTTACCTATTCTATAGCCACATTTTGTAAATCGATGCACTATAAAAGTTGTCAAAACAAGGACATGATATTGTAATTACAAAATGCAAACACATTTGCCACTGGAAACAAATACATTTGCCACTGGAAACAAATGTCATAAATTGACAGTAAAATTAAAAGTTTATAATTATATGCCGAATCAATACTACATGATTGATTCGGCGTATAATTATAAACTTTTAATTACAAAATGTCTAGTTAGTGTAGATCATTCCACTATCAGCAACTTAGGGGGCAGATCTGTCCTACATTTTTGTGTTCTAGGCCATTTCTTTCCTTTCTTCAGTGACCAAGAAGAGTGTTTGTCATAAACTGACTTCCTTTACTCAGTGAACCAATCAACGACAGGTAACGAAAGCTTGCTATACATAGAATTACGTGAAGGGTGACGACATCCAGAATTAAACTGTGACCAAAGAAGGTTTGATTTGTGTGGAGGGACCAGGCCTCGTAGGAGAGGAGTCCAAGCAAGTTCATCTCAGTTGGCCATGCTATTACCAGGTGAACGAAAAGGTTTGTGCTGTTAGGTAAAAAACACCTCAGGAATTCCGTGTCAACGACTTTCATTCAACAAAATAATCACCATCAGGAACTTGTTGAGTGATAAGTGCATGAATCACCTTTTTGTAAAAGTTCTTGTCTCTAAAGGCCAAAAATATTCAGCCCAACTGCATGCCATCATCTCGGTTTTGGAAATGCTGATCACACAAATGGTTATTCACACAAAAAAAAAATCTGATGGAAGGATGTCTGGAGAGTACAGAGGATAAGGTAGAATTTCAGGGAAGTGTGCTGATGACCTCCATGGTCACTTTCACTGTATGTTGTCGAGTGCCATCGTTGGGTAAGAGAACTCTTTCCCGTTTACTAGTGTTGGCTGCTTCTGACGCAGATCAACTGAAACCCTTTGCAACTGTGACTAGAACTTCTCTGCTGGGATGGTTTTGGCACACTCAAGAAATTCAAAGTAAACATTGATGATGCTGGTCCACCAAACACAGAGCAATACCTTCAACTGAGAAATGTTTCGTTTGATGGTAAATGCCAGAGAACCATGATAACTGATGTTTTCTTTTGCGGTTATTGTATGAAATCTATTTTTGCCACATATCGATATCCAATCCAGGAATGGGGCTTTCCTGTGGCCTGTCAGCAATGATGAACAAATGATGAGCTACTGGAGTTTGTTTTGCTCGGTCTAAAGGTGAGGAACCCATTTCCATGTCTTTCGAAGCTTATGCAGATACAAACACAATGACTTCCTCCGATACGCCAGACCCATGTGCCACTTGATTTACGCATTCAGCAGGGCTTCATCGATTGTATGTGGACACCCCGACGAGGGCCTGTCTTTGAGGCTCTCATTTCGCGATGAAAATTGGCTGAACTACTTCTGAGCTGTGTGCTCATTCATTGATGTCGCTCCATAAGCACAGCATATTTTTTCGAGCAGCTTCTGCAGCGTTGCTGCTCAAAATGAACTCGTACAGTAAACATGACCATACAACGTCCTTCGACACAGACATGTTCGCTGCAAGGTTGCAAGTCCTAGAGGACAAAGGTTGACACATCCAGCACGATTCACAACTTGGTACACAATGAGCAATGACAGAAATGTAAGCATATGACCTCATCACAGCAGGGTTTACCCCACCTGCTGGTTGAAATGAACACTCATCACAATCAGCTGAACTTGTTTGGTTACCTGGTCATATAGGAATCATTCTTCATCTTCTTCTTCTATGTGCCCTGCCCAGTCTCCCAGACATTGGCGATAATTATGGACAGTGTTCTCCTATATTTAGCAGCATGGTTGTTCGGTGGTTCTTATGCCAGTTTAGTCATGAATGTTCTCCGAGACATGATGTTCATCTTCTGCTTGCTCCTCATTGTTCTTCAATTTTGGCTTTTAAAATGAGAAGTAATATGGAATATCTCTCACCACATAAAACATGTGCCAGATATGCATTCTTATTTACATTGATAGTTGTCAGCAGTATAGGAATCATTACACTTAAATATTATTCATTATAGAAAGGCAAACATCAAAGTTTGTAAGGAAATAAAGGAGTTGGTTGTACAACATTTCATTTACTGAATAAAGTTCAATTCATAGGTCATTGACACCCAGAGAAACACCTATTGATTTTAATCTTCACTAAAGTACAGGCTCTTAAATAAATCTTACACAAAATGTATTAATACTTAAAAAAACATTGAATGTGACTAGAACACAATACTTCTCAATAAAGACACCGACACTGGAAGCATAACATGAACACAGCAGATACACCACATACAAAACTTACCTTTTGATGTTCCATAATTGGATTTTCACAACAGAATTGATGACGAAAGCTTACAACTTTTAGATTGTATAGAAGCTACAAGGTATTTAGATGGTGGGTAGATGATTAAAATGAATAATCCACGTGGGATTCGATATCCTGACCACTTAGGTAGTGGAGCAGGTCTAGATTCTCTTCGCGAAAGGTACATTATGCGAAGTCCGCATATACTTGGCACAGTCACATTGTGTTATAGGGGTACCAGGTAGAAAAGGATGTGGGAGGCGGGACTCACTGTACATTGCTGCTGAAGAGCTACCCCCTCCATACATGACTTCACAAGGTCCAACGACAAGGAAGCCAGTAGCAGTGAGAAAGAGAGAGAGAGACACTTCCCCTACCTGACACACATGCGCAGAAGAAAGACTAGCACTGGACAGAAAAGAGTGATGGAAACACTCTCCCCTACCTTGGTACGCTTGCGCATTGAAACATTCTTTTCTATGTGGTAACCCTATAGTTGCCTGCTGTGGGCTTTGGATTGCAGAATTGGATATTTACGACTGCATGGATAACATATGGAAGCTTAAGACATTTTAATTTCCTAAAAAGTCTTGTTTTTTTTAATGATACATGACCTAATAGCTGAAAACTTCCATTCATCACTTATTGATGTGACTTTTCTATCCCTTGTGAATCTGTTTTGTTTAGCATGGCTACTGAATTACACACAATATTTGGAAGAAGGTCCTGTGAACCCATTTTATGAACTTATTGTCTGTGTCTTCATAATAGTTCCAAGTATAACAATTAGGTGGGTAAACATACGAGCATATGCATAAAACTACAGTACCATATTATTAAAATACCATACTTAAAAGTTTTCTATTTTGGGTTACACAATTCTACTTGTTATATCTCGTCAAACTCAGCATTAGTGATTAGACAAGCACTCTAAAAGAAGCCTTTGATGTGCACACACAGTATTTCAACTCTCATGCCAAGGGTAGTTTTCCTACAGTGGCTCTATTAATACAGTGACAACAATAATTGGAGGTTTCGTTATTCACTGGCTAAGCGGGTCACGTAGTACCAACGGCTATGTTCGGGCAATTTGCTTGCAAATTTACGATGTAATTACTATGTACTATGTGTTGTGTGGCACTTCGATATTGCTTTACAGTTTCTTTTACAAGGCGGATTTCACAATTACATATTACAGTAAAAGGGAAGTGCCTCCTAGTATGTACTATGTTCATTAATAGAGCCACTGTAGCTTTATGTGTCGCCCCAAGCGGAGAATTCACTATTAACTATTAGGGCAAAGACTTCACAGGTTGAAGAAATCTCACTCAAACCGATTGCTGCGATGGCTTCCAGGATTACTTCACGTTCAGGGGGACAGTTGTTTAAGAGGATTTATAATGTCTTCGATGGACGAGTGCTTTGAGCCACTGGTCTAGTTGAAACTTTGGACGAACATGGTGGGTCGTCACTGTCTTAATAGAGCCACTGCAAGTTTTCCATGCTCCAAAGGTCCTCTGGGATGCAACCTTGGTACTTATTTCCCTCAGTCACTCTACAAAATTTTAACTATACCTACATTAAAACAAATCAGTTTATACCCTTGGTTTACCTGGACACTAGAAATGTTCCTCATAGCATATATAAGAATTTAGCACCATTCTGATAATTATATTAACTGCCACCAATAGCAAAGAGTACTCTCATCAAGATGGATATGCACTGTCATGTCTAATGTTACACAACAGTATATACAGGTGTATAAGTACCTTTACATCTTAGCTGCCTTGGTGTGTCAGTGGTAAAGTGTATGGGCCCAAGATCAGGTGTTCATTTCCTGTCCAGGAAAGTCAGTTTCTGAAGGGTAGCAAAAATCCACAACACACTCAGTCATGATTCACATTATAGTACTCTCCTTATTCTTACTTGTGGCACAATCCCAATTCTTCTCAACTCGCCGTCTATTGAATGTCAGATTGATATCCTAACTCATCAGTCAGTCAACACGATTACAATCCCAATTATTGGGAAATGTCGTGAATATCCAATTCTGGCATCTAATACAAAACGATTCTCGGCAGTAATAGCCAAAACTTTGAGGATTAGTTGGTGGAGGGCGACTGTTTTGTGACTGCCATTGTGATTTTCAACCTTCCAACCTTGTAGATATTAAGCCGTATAGTGCCAGGGGTCTGATTTATTGGCGTAATGAGCTTCTGCTAAAAATACCACAAGCCCAACTATCAGCCCTGTCTTTTAAACAATTTCTTTTAATAATTATTTCCAGCCACACTGTATTATTAGCGTTGTAACCAAGATGCGGGAATCATTCTCACTCTGTATATATCGATGTATTGAAGTTTCGTGAATAACTGGATTCGTATGCTTTGAACATGCTGACTTCCAGCGTGTGTGATCTTTTTACGTCGTGTTTGTTTACAGTTATCTTCTAAGCTAATTAAGATACGTGATGATGAATATGGCTGTTTGAACAAAGAGGAAGTAATTAAGGGTTTAAGAAAGATACTATTTTGATTGTGTAGACTGTCAAAATTATATTAATATTTCCCATTTAATTTCAAATATAAAATTTGAAGTGTTTTTAATGAAACAAATGGACATAGTATTAATTGTTTAGAATATACTGTAACATTTTTATATGACGGGTGGGTGTGTAAGGTGTGTTAAGTCAAGAAATGGTGTAAACTGAGTTAATACTGGCATTGAAGAGAGGAGGGTGATCTGCTTGCGCGTGTATAGTGCGTTATGTCATATTGTGG
This sequence comes from Meconema thalassinum, assembly GCA_946902985.2. Lineage (NCBI taxonomy): Eukaryota > Metazoa > Arthropoda > Insecta > Orthoptera > Tettigoniidae > Meconema > Meconema thalassinum. The sequence continues at coordinate 356,777,284 of OX336390.1, read as the reverse complement.
ACGGTTACGAACTTATTGAGTTGTGTATTAAGTGTTATATTGACTTCGGGTGTGCAAAGTGTGTTATATCCTTCCCGTCATGACTTACCACACTGAGCACTATTCAACACTTCATTCTGAGCGTGCAAAGAGCGTTATGGCAGTTTGGTAGTGACCAAGCGCATTACTCATTCATGCTCCTCGTGAAGTTGACCAACAATATAATAAATGAATCTTACACTAAGCAACACTCATTATCACTGTGTACATATTCAACTAAATTCCTGCCAAATGGAAGGTCACATAGTCCATTGTCAATTGTCATTTCCCAGCTGTTCTCTAGTGACAGGCCTTGTTGCGGTACCTATTGTTTTGCCGACTGGAGAGTTTCACAGTGTAGGGTATGTGCTTAGTTAAAAAGCATTTTGTGTTCCAGAGCGGAAAAGATTTTTTTATTAGCTTTAATAAGCATTGATCATAAGTTCCTAGTCCTTGGCCAAACCAGACAACAAGAGACTTATTTAAATATTCTTCCAGTTACACTACTTCAGACACGATTGGTTCTATGGCTTCAAAACTTGGTTTTCTGGCCCATTTGTCTGTTATCCATACAAATCTGCACCATTTAACCAAACTAAAGTTAACTAAAGTTTACGTCCCGAGTTTTGTTTCTTGCTTTTCGAGGCTTAAAATGAGCCTAGATTGGTCCTTCTACTACAAATTCGATCCTTCGTCTATGTGCCAAATGGCCTTAATCAAGGAAATGGATACGGATGTCCGAATTTCAGGTACACAGTGTTATCTGCTAGGTTTCGAAAGGTATGTATGTAAAATTTGGTTCAGTTAGGTGAAACAGTATAGATTAGTGCCAAAGGGCCTAAATGCAAGGAATGGAGAGGTCTGTCTGAAATTTCAAGTGCAGGTTTCCAAAGGATAACTAGGTGAAATCTGGTTCAGATCGGTGAAACGGTATAGATTTGAATAAATAACAGACAGACAAACCAACATTGAGCTTTATATTAGCCTATATAGGTGAGATGTGGGTGTGCAAAGTGTGTTAATTCATAATTAATGAGACACCTCGTGTTGCTTGGCTCCGTAACTATGTGAATTTACATGGAATTTATTATTACGAGTTACCCCATTGTTGTAAACAGTATTAGGCTCCTGAAGACATAATTCAAATCTACTATATAAAGATCAAATACCACTCGCTCACTGACTGACTCATTCATTCATCATGAAATCTCAGAAACCACCGAACGGATTGGAATGAAATTTGGTATGCAGCTTCCTCAAGGGCCGCAAACGCCCACTAAGAAAGGATTTTCGGATATTCAGGTTTTAAAGGGGTGTTAAGGGGGTAGACCTGCATTTCATTGAATAGCAATATCTCCCGATTGGTTTCATTGGGGCATGTGATACTCTGCATATAAACTCATCATTAAAAATAAGAAGACACGTATGTGAGGGTTTTTCGATGTGGTGTACCGTATATTATGAGGTGAAAGGGGTGATAAGTGGGGTTGAAGGATTCCCAACGGAGCGTGTATCTCTTAAACGACATAGGCGAGGAGTTTGGAACTCAGCGGAAAAAAATCAGCATAAAAAATAAGTAAATAGGTGTTTGACCGTTTTTTCATAAATCCAATTTAAGGGGCCCATGAGGAGGGGTGAAATTATGGGGGGGAAATGTAATATGTCTGAGTGTAAAATTATAGATGGCCTATGTTGTAGACAATAACGCATTACATCTTTTTTGTCTCTTGCTATTTCATCATACGACGAATACTTAGGGAGTTATTAATGATTTTGTACTTTTTGGACGGAATTTTTTAAGTACCAGGAATTACATAAAAATTGATTCGAATGAAATTTCAAAAAATAGTTTTTTTAATACTTTTATTATATTTTTCACATCTTTTAGGGTCCGAAACCAACATGATATTTTGATGTTTTTTTTTCGTCCCATGCATTTTTGGTTTCAGGTGATAGAATTATTTTCCACTAGGACCCATGCTTATCTATCTATATAACTAATGTTATACCGGGATTCCAAATGTTATTGCGGGTGAAGCCGCGGGTAACAGCTAGTTACTTATATTCCACAGCTGGCCCCGGGTTCGATTCCTGGCTCCGTCAGGGATTTTAGAAACTGACGTGAGGGCTGGAAACCAAGATTAACTGCCGAGGAGACCCGATGCGCTGATCACGCATCACCCCAATATCTGCAGGCCAAATGGCTGGGCAGCGGTCGCTTGGTAGGCCTAGGCCCTTCACGGGCTGTAGTGCCAGGGGTTATTATTATTATTATTATATTCCACAACTCGATTTTGGGTTTCGAGTTGAACTTTAAAACTTGATTTTCACAAAACTAGTGAATTGTGAGATAACACACTTTATGTTCGACCCTGACTATTATACGGTATGTCAGAGAACTGTACTAAATTGAGGCTCATTATATAACACTATTTTTAATTATGAAACAGTTTCTCCCACCAATCAGAGCTCAAGAAACAGTTGTTTGACCAATTAGATAATTAGATGCGCTGAGTTCCATGGCCTTCTTATGTAAATTTCACTGCCTGGCCTAGTGTCATAGTAGGGTAAACGAGGAGGCCATGGTCAAATACAAGGCATTCCCTGCGTCTCATGCGCTCTGTTCAGTACATAAAACTGGCGAAATCTCGACAGATGTTTATGAATATTTATGTTTGAACATAAAATAGTTATAATAATTATCGTCGAACATAAACAGTCGTATGCAACTCGCCTATAATGGTAATTAAGACACTCGCATACGCTCGTTTTATAAACATACTCGTGTCTTAATTATTGCCACTATAGGCTTGTTGCATAATGTACTATTACACACCCACCCGTCATAAGTACCTGCTACAGAAAAAGTATATAAACATTCTACTGTATCTTTAAAAAATGTAGGTAGGAGATAATTTTTACAAAAAACTTGTAATTTCACTAGACTTGGCTTAAGATTATTAACATAACCACTCATAATAGCTTGGCACCAAAAGGGTTAATAAATATTTATTTTTAGGGGATGAACACTTTATAAGATCAGAGCAGTTTATTAAGATTGTGTCACTACTCAGAGGGTTAGTGCTGGGAGGGTCGTATCCGTTCGTGGTCAACATTGTGTGATTTGGTAGTGTCTTGTAGATTTAACCTTTTAGGATCTGAGCGAAATATGTCGTCCTGTAATTTCTCCCTCTTCTTGTAATCCGTGGTAATACCACATTTAATGTTTTGCAGGTTGTTTCACAAGTCTCAATAATTGGGATTGTAATCATGTTGACCAATTGAAAAGTTACAGTATCATAGTTACGAAGCAACACTGAAAACATGGCTTCAAAGCTTTTTTTAATAGACTGATGTTGGTCAATTAATAAATTTCATAACTTGTGTCATTTGATATTAAATCAGAGTGGTGAAATTTCCCAAAATTATTGAATACTGTATTTATTTCATAAAAGCAAACATTAGAAAATGCCTTAGAACACTTTAACATAAGAAGCCACAATAAGCATATAGATAATAGTTCAGGTTATTGTTTATGAATAAAGAACACTTATTTTGGATGGAGTCCAATACTTTCCCCCCTAAAACTGATAATCCATATATTAGAAAGAAAAAAAATATTAAGCTTTTTGAACATTTATCGTTTTCCTCCATACATCAGTTTTCTCAAGGATGTCACAAAAAATGATGAATCGGTTCAACTGTACTGCATCACATACATATATTCTGGTTTTGGTACCTACATAACTCTCAACAACAAAGACTTCTTACTGACAAGTATCTAATATATAATTGAGAAGTTCGTAGAGGTGTGCATTTGCGACTTGTACCAAATTAACAAAACTGAATAGCCCAAATTTTGGAACTGGTAGGTAGGAAACATTTAACCAAAACAAGATGCGAATTGACAAATTACAATGTGAGTTCCAGTAGTGTTGTATAATTATGCTCGGCCTGTATTGCTGAAATTGTTTCTCACATGGCCTTTGCTCCTAAACCCTGTTTTAAATTTGCCAAGTAGTCCATTCACAGCCGTTCATGCTTCTTTGATAGTGTTAACCAAAGAGAAAGCGATGGAGGCTGATCATACTTCTCGGCATCTCTATTAATTGACAGCTTTCATTCAACCTCTGTAGTCTCCGTGGCTTAGGCGAAGTGGTGAAATTTCCCAAAATTATTGAATACAGACCGCTGGGTCTGTGGTTCAAATCCCGGCCACCCCATGTGAGATTTGTGCTGGACTAAGCGGAGGCAGACAGGTTTTTCTCCTGGTACTCCAGTTTTCCCTGTCTCAATGTCATTCCAGCAACAATCTCCACAATCATTTCATTTGTCATTCATTTAATCATTGCCCCAGGGGAGTGCGACAGGCTTTGGCAGCCGGCACAGTTCATATTCTCGCCGCTAGATGAGGGCTTCATTCCATTTCCTGACACGGTCGGTCGACTGGAAGTAGACTGTGGATTTTCATTTTCATTCAACCTCTGTGGAGCTTATACAGAAATAATAACTTATCTCACAGGCAATCTTAAACCATCACTCATTGTCGATAATCAACCCCTCATTCTGAATAACACATTTATTTACAAAATATATACAAGGCACACTGATTCAAGGTTGGTACATTCGCAGAGCACATGCTGAGATGACGTTCATGTAGCGTTCCCAAGCGTTCTTTAAGTCCAGTTCTCTGGAAAAGGGATAAGATCAGATGGTATGAGTAGGAGTGATAAATAAAAAAGTTAAAAGTGATAAATAAAAATTCACTCACAGTGTTATTTTGCACTCAATCTTAAAAGAGAACATTTTATAACTAACTAACTAACCAAATAACTAAATTGTTAAGTAAATAAAGAGTACAAATCAATAATAACTGAATAATAAATAAATTATAAACAATAAGTAAATAAAATATAGCAAAAAGAGAACATTTTATAACTAACTGACCAACTAACTAAATTGCTAAGTAAATAAAGAGTACAAATCAATAGTAACTGAAAAATAAATTATAAGCCTTGGAGGCTGGATTTAGACAGCTCCTTAAACCGGTCCATGAGTCAATTATAATTGGCTACATGGATAATTCTTGCCAGGCGAGTCCCCGTCGCAGGGGTGGGCAACAGTACTGTAATATACCATGGAACTACAGTAACGGCTAAGTTCTGGTGAGGACCCAGTCCTATGGGGTATAACATAGGCCCCCATGCACAGGGTTACGTGCAAAGTCCTCAATGGCAACTGCAGTGGAGAAGATGGGCTTCGGTACAGTGGAGATGGCGGAAGAGGCAGCCCAGTACTCAGGGAATAGTATGAGTACAACATCAATCAGCAGCGTGTTTCCCATGTTAGGGGCGGCCTGAATAATAGTTGGCAGTAGCTTCATAAAATGCCTTCGGGAGTGGCGACCCCATCGTAATAACAGCCTAAAATGTAAATGGCACTTCCAATGATTCGGAGAAGGTTAGGGCGTACCCTGCAGGCGACGCACAGTTCCTTGGGTACTGGGGGAACTGTGAGAAATGGGCGAACAGTTACCGAAATGAAAGTGGGAATCATGAATGTCATGACCCTGACAGGCAAGGTGGAGGAGGTGGTAGACTTCATAGGAAGAATGTTGGAATGATGGGGCTGAGTGAAGTGAAATGGAAAGGTAAAGGAAGGGAGGAAGGAAGGAAGAAATTGAGGAAAGGGTATACATTATACTGGAGTGGTGGCCAAGAGGCAAAAAATAGCGTGAGACTGATAACCTCGAAACAACTAGAGGAGTATGTTAAAGTGGTAGAATGTGTGAGTGACAGAATAATGAAAATTAGAATGAAGATTAAGAATTATGTGATGAGACTTCATACAAGTGTATGCACCACAAACTGGAAACAGAGAAGAAGATATTGAAGTATTCCTGGAGGATGTAGAAAGAGTAATTTCAGATGTGGAAGTGGTGATCATGGGAGATATGAATGCACAATTCGGAAACGAGAGACAAGGAAAGGAAGAAGTCGTCGGACCATATTATTATTGAAACAGCACACAATGTGCAAAATACAAAAGTGAGTAACGTACTGTACATTATTCTAATCCCAATTGGGTTATTGATATACTGTATGTCTTTGTCGGCAATTTCGAGCATGATATCGAGAACAACATTCGCTGCATAGATCACACACACATTCTTCAGTTGGTTCGTGGAATCGCTTGTTTTGGCAGAACTTGTAGTGAAAGCCATGTGTAGCATATCAAGTCATTATGTGTCGGAGTTCATAGTTTGCCTGTATCTATTCGTCAGTCATTATGGCATCAGTTGAGTAGAAATCATCCCAGATAGGTTTTCCTTTTCTTTGAGGATTTGAAGGGCACTTTCATAGGCCTCGGTGTGTGGCAGTAGCATCTGCAGTCTAATGTCTTCTATGAAGAACATTTCTTTTGTGAACACGTAAGTCAGTCTGGACAGCGCTGGATATGCTCTAATGGGAAAAAGAATCGGGAAGGAGAGGAACTTGTGAACTTTTGTGAAAGGAATGGACTGATAGTGGGTAATTCATGGTTTTGGAAGAAAAACAGCAGGAAAATTACGAGATATGGTTGGGGCGATAGAAGAACAAAATCAGTAATTGACTACTTCCTGGTGGAAAGGACAAATCGCAGAAAGCTGATGGATGTGACAGCTTTACCAGGAGAAGCATTTGATGGGGACCATAGAGCTGTGGTGGCAAAATTAGATGGGGAAAATTGGAAAACCTAAAGGAGATCAGAGAAAGTAAAATAAAAGTATGGAAATTGGAAGACAAAAATGTACAGGAAGATTTCAGGACAGATTGAAGAAACAAATCCCAGTTACTGAAGTGGAAAACATAAAAGAGGAATGGTCCCACTTCAAAAAGTCATTTGTTAGTGCAGCAGAGAGTACTTGTGGTAGGACATCAACAAGAGTGAGAGAAAATAAGACACCGTGGTGGAACGAGGAAGTGAGGAAAGCAGTGAAAGAAAAGAAGTCTGCATGGCAAAAATGGAATCGAGATCAAACAGAAGAAAGCAAAAGGAAGTATCACGACAGTAAATGGAGGTGTAAGAATGTGGTAGGAAAAGAGAAGAAGAAAAGTTGGGAAGAATTGACACGAAGAATGGAAACGGATGTAAGTGGCAGTGAAAGGATGCTGTATGGACTTTTAAGAAGTAAGAGGAAAGAAAGAGTTACCACAAAGCTGGTGAGAAAGGAAGATGGAGAGTTAACACACCCAGATGAGATAAAGGGAAGATGGAAGGAGAATTTCGATAGCTATTGAATGTGAACAAATGTACAGGTGAGATGGAAGTGATACAGCCTGACGACTCTACAACAGAGGATGATATAACAATGCTGGAGGTGGAATTAGCAGTACAGAAAATGAAGATGGAAAAAGTAACAGGGGTGGATGAAGTCAGTGTGGAAATGATAGAGGCTGCTGGACCTGTTGGTATGCAATGGTTATATCGACTGCTAAAGTGTGTGTGGAAACTGAAACGAGTACCAGAAGACTGCGAAAGAGGGTTAATAATACCAGTGTTTAAGAAGGGGGACAGGAAGGTTTGAGGTAACTATTGAGGGATCACACTCATATCACAGGTAGTCAGGGCCGGTCTTAGGGGTGTGCGACATGTGCGGTCGCACAGGGCGCCAACGGTTTGAGGGGCGCCGAAGGCGTCGACCCGCTCGTAGATGGCAAGACATATTAGCACAATACACGGGAGTGTAACTGGCGTTCATTTGAGTGCGTGGTGCGGATGGTGTAAAGTCGGGACGAAGAACGAGAAACCCTACAACAATGGCCTCCTCCGGTAAAACTAGTGGAGCTGCAAACAAAAAACGAAGGTTGCAGCATGCAGAAGAAGACAAGAAGGCAGCACAAGCTTTTAAAAAATTCATCCGACCTTCAACTTCAATAGACGGGAGATCTTCTCAAACAAATCCTACTGATCAGTCCAATAATGTGCCAACTGATCATTAATACTTTTGACAGAAATGGGGTTAAAGCTGGAAGTCCATAGAGGTCAAGGCTTTGAAAATTAAACATAAAGGAGTTCAAACTCGCATTGTAAAACAGTTCCCGCGCGCAAAATATGTTCCATGTGGTCGCCATTCCTTAAATCTAGTTTTATCTGACTCAGCCGAATGCTGTCCTTACTGCGTTACTCTATTTGGCATTATTCAACGCACATATTTATGTTTTATTTTTGATGTTTCCTGGCCGGTGGTCTATTTTGTTGGTTCACACTTGTAATTTGACTATAAAAGATTTGAGCGACACTCGCTGGGAGTGTCGCATAGATGCAGTGAGGCCTTTTCGATACGATACGAATGGGGTAGGCCTAGTGGCAGCCTTAAAGGCCATTAAGGAGAATCCTGCTTTTTATTCGGGGCTACGCCATGAAGCTGAATACTTGGCGGAAAAAAAATGTAACATTCGAATTTGTCATTGCTGTTGTAGTATGGCACGACATTTTGTTTCAAGTAAACATAGTTAGCAAAGCCATGCAAGCAGACGCAATTGATATACAAAAGGCTTCTTCTTTCGCGGAAGATTATATCGCGTACCTTGAAAAATATTCCCAAGACGGCTAGGAAAGCGCTATAACTTCGGCTAAAGAAATCATTGCGGCTGTGTCCCTTGAGGTCGATGAAGGTAGACGGAAAAGGTAGACTAGACCCACTATACGGTTGATTGAGGAAGATGACATCGAGCCAGGCACTGAGAGTGACAGTTCTGAGTCAGAGTTGGAGCCGGTGCTGACAGAGGCTGAATCTCAGGCTAAGGTTAAGCGCAAACAAGTGAAGCTATAACGACTCTTCAAACAACGGTTTCTGTGACAAACTCCTAACAGTAGCTTTAAAGTCTGTAAGGAAGAGATTCTTTTTCTTTAAAGAGCATTCCGATACATGGGGATTTTTGTACGATCTAAATGCACTGCCTGAGTCTATTAAAGATAGTAGTCCACTCATGGATCGTTGCTTAAACTTGCAAAAGCAGCTTTTCAGTGGAAATAATGAGTCTGACATAAGTGGGATGGATCTATGTTCTGAGCTGCAACATTTGAGCCCATGCCTACCACCAAACGCAAAAAACCCTTGCGCCGTGTTGCAGTTCATTTACCGCACCAATATGATTGACGTTTTTCCAAACGTCGATGTAGCTTTGCGAATTCTCTTAACCTTGCCGGTAACTGTCGCTTCAGGTGAACGTAGCTTTTCAAAATTGAAGTTGATTAAAACCTACATGCGTGCTACAAAGGGCCAAGAGAGACTGTCAAAACTTGCTTTAATTTCAATAGAGAACGATGTTGCGCGTTCACTCGATTTAGCCCAGTTAGTAAAACAGTTTGCTTCAGTCGAAGTACGGAACGCTCCCTTCTCATAAGGTTTTGGGTTTTAGTGTGTTTTTTCCTGTGTGTCGTAGTCGTTTGAATTAGTAAAGCTTGATTCCTGTAAGTGTGTTTTTCCAGTATTTTTGTTATATTGACACTTTGCTTCACAATTGAAAAAATAGTTATTGTAATATGTTACGCATCACCTATTACATAATAAAGTCCAGTATTTTTGTATCATGCGAGCGTACAGCCGATATTTTGTATATTACATTGACCATCCCCTTACTACAACACAAGTAAAGCATGTTCAAGTAATATAGTAAATGGGTAATTGTACTTTAGGTTCATGTTATTTAATTTCATCCGATAACTCGGTGCCTTGTCTTTGCCTGCATTTTCTACTTTATATTTTCCTGATTCCTTTTTATGATACCTCATAATTTTTGCCAGAGTTAGGCAACCCGCCTCGCACAGAGGGGCGCAAAATCGAATATCGCACAGGGCACTGAAACCCCTAAGACCGGCCCTGCAGGTAGTAAAAATACCGGAACGAATATTAGAAGGAAGAATGAGAAGAAAGGTGGAAGGAGAGTTGGAAGAGGAACAGAATGGCTTTAGGAGTGGAAGATCCACAGTGGACCCAATGTTTAGCTTGAGCAGGTGATGGAAAAGAACTGAGAATATGGAAAGGATTTGGTCATGACTTTCATAGATCTAGAAAAGGCATATGATAGTGTCCCCAGAGAGAAGGTATGGGAAACCATGGTTAAGAAGAGACTGGGAAGAGAAATGTTGGAAATGGTGCAAGCAATGTACAACAACTGTGTTAGCAGGGTACTGATCCCAGTTGGAAAGACAGAATGGTTTAGGAACAAGACTGGACTAAGACGGGAGTGTGCTGTCACCTTTGTTTATAATGGTAATGAATGAAATTGTAAAGGAAACAAAGGAAGCCTACGGAAATAAAGAAATGAAGTTACTGTTATTTGCAGATGATATTGTGGTCCTGGGAAGTAACACCGAAGAAGTGCAAGAACAACTAGATGCACTGAACGAAAATATTCAGAAGTACGGCATGACAATCAGTATAGAGAAAAGCAAGACAATGGTGATGACGAGGGGAAAGACGAGGAAAGGGCACTGTGAAAATTGGAAGTCAGAGTTTGCAAATTGTGGACATGTTCAAATACCTAGGAAGTGAGTTAATGCATGCAAAGTGGTAGGTTAGACATGGAGATTAACAGGAGGGTACAGCAGAGCTATGCATTCTATCAAAGTGTAAGAAAGCTTGGTTGGGATAAGGAAGTACCAAGGAAAAGCAAAGAGATAATGTATAAAGTATACTATGTACCCATATTGACTTATGCAGCTGAGTCTTGGACCTTGACAAGCAGGCAAGAGAGTAGAATTCAAGCCAGTGAAATGAAATTCCTAAGAAGTACGATAGGAAAGACAAGGAAAGACATAGTGAGAAATGAAGATGTTAGGACGGAAGTTGGGATGAGAAAACTAAATGATCGAATTGAGAAGAATAAACTAAGGTGGTTTGGACATGTAAAGAGGATGGAGGAAAATAGAGTACCAAGACAGATGCTGGAGGTAAAGTGCAAGGGTAAGAGAGCAAGAGGAAGACCTAGAACAAGGTGGATTGATTCAGTGAAGAACAGCATAAGAAAAATAAATTTGGACTGGGACAAGATCGTGGAAGAGGAATGGTGGAAGGAAAGAGGAAGGTGGAGAAGTGCCATAAATACCCCGACCCGGCAGGAGCTGGATAAGGGGGAAATGATGAAATAAATTATAAACATAAGTAAATAAAATCTAGCAATTCTTATAAGTTTTTACTATGTCTTTTGCAGGGTTTTGTCAAGATGCACCAAGTGTATATACGACAGTTGGGGCAAAAGTGATTGCAACCATTTTCTTTCCTGCAGATACCACTCCGGTTGGACAATGTGACAAACAGTTTCCAGGACGAGGTGGGAACTACATGTGATAAAGAAACACAAACATTGTGTTTTACATATTTATTAGGGTAGTGCACTGGCTGCATGATGCAAACTAATAACTAACGACTTACAGCCAAGCACACATACTGTTGTCATGACAACACTGGGTATAAAGACCCTCAAAGTTGTCAATCCCGATGCTTTTTTGTGCAGTTGCAGCTCTGTCCTCAATATCCTGTGGATGGTGCATTTTCGATGCCACTTTCCCTTTCTAATTCCAGTAGCGTCCATCATCGTCAGTCATCCTTCAGGAGCTCCTTGTTGACGGCACGTGCTATGTCGGTTCGCAAACTGACAGGTCGTCCTGAGCGCTGCTGATCACCGGTTGCTACACGTCCTCGCTGAAACTTTCCTACCCAACATGCTACTGAATGTTATGGGAGGGCATTATTCCCAAATGCTTCTACCAATTCACTGTGACCCCCTCTAGCATTTCTCCCCCGGATAACGGCTAATTTGATACAAGCGCACTGCTCAACACGGGTTACTACCATCTCGCACGACGCTCGCCACACAACTGATTTCACAGCATTCGCTGTGCTCCAACCAGCAATCACAGAGCCATCTGTTGTTGTGAATACACACTATGCCTACATAGCTTCCACACGACAAAGCCCGGTGTGTGAACCACTCACATATCTGCAAAAAATAAATAGTTGCAATGACTTTTGCCCCAAACCTCATAATACCAAATTAGCTGCTTCACTATTAAGTAGTGTTATGTACAAGCATGACGAATAGAAGGACCTAGTGTGAGGACTCCGCCATTATAGCACGGTAGTTTGTGGTCCCGCCGCTACAAGCACTGCAAGCGATAATGTCCAACAACGTGTCCTGTTGTTGGGTCGAGCCGGGTCTTAGAAAAGTGCGTGAGAAGTTACTGTGCGAGATATTTGTGTGAATTAAATTGAATTTTCTTTGCATTAGGTCTTAAATTCAGTTCATTGTGTCTTGTGTACATCAGCGTTTTGTGTTGTGAACTTCAAACATATTTCTTATGCGGCTTTGTTAATTTAATAGTTCAACATGTCGTACTGGTTTTTGCCTGGCTGTAAGTCAGGATATGGTAGAGTAGTTGACGATTTACGATCTTTTTCACCACAGAAGAATACAAATCAATTTGAACAAGAAGTTCCGTGAAGAACTATACAGCCTACTTTTCATGCCAATGATTATTCTACAGAATATGAACCTATCTAGAATAATGACGAAATTAAGTTGGTAATCTCGAAATATCTAATTAGTTCAAAATATACCTGGTATAATGCAGCCTAATAGAGCACTACAGTTGGCAGCCCTGGTGACTGAATATATTTTTAGTTCCATCTCTTAAGGTACAGAATACAAAATTTGGTTGAAGTCCAATGGACGTTACATGCAGTTAGACACTGGATCTATCAGCACGCGTAAAAGCATGTTGCCAACACTGTCATGCGTGTGCTGGTCAGAAATAATCTGAAATATTATGATATCTTGTTGAGCCAATTTTGGATGAAATCCATTTGTTAGTATAGAAGTTACATGTATTTTAAAATTGGACATATCAGCAGGCATAGAATCATGTTGGCAGCACTGACTTATATTAATTACTCCAAATTAATCTAGAATGTCAGGTGCTATACGTGTGCAAAGTATAGAGCTGTTGGCTTGCATACTTTCTGATATATTGATATTAGGGTAAAACAATATAGACAGCATTTATTAACAGTTGGCAATCCTGATTGCTCTTAACAATACTTATAGTCATATCTGTTATGGTACACATAGCACATACGAAATTTGGTTGAAATCCAACTCATAGTATAGAAGATACATGTATTTAAAAATTGGTACTATCAGCAGGCTTATAATCATGTTGGTAGAACTGACGTATATACGTTACTCCAAATTAATCTAAAATGTCAGAATATACGTGTGCATAGTTTAAAGCTGTTGGCTTGCATACTTTCTGATATATTGGTATTTGGAAGAAAAAATAGAGAGAGCAATTATTAACAGTTGGCAGCCCTGGTGGTTCTTAAGAATACGCTCAGTCATATCTGTTTATGTATAGATATTACATACAAAATTTGGTTAAAATCCAATTGATAGTGTAGAAGTTATATTCATTTAAACATTGGACCTATCAGAAGGCTTAAAATTATTTTGGCAACACTGTCATGGTTGGCCTCCTGGAAATTAAACTGAAATAGTCTTATCTATATGTGTGCCAATTTTGGAATAGCTCCCATGCACACCTTCCATGATATCCAACATGGAGCTCAAATTTCTAGTGCGTTTTTTCAGCAGTTGGTAGCACTGACATTATTTTCAAATATGGACGTGAGATATTCCGGTGCACATCTTTACTCATACTAAATTTGGTTTTGATTGCTGCAGCCGCTTAGGAGTTGACAGGAGGGGGGGGGGACACACACAGCCAGACAGACAGAAGGACAGACAGACACACATTTTCCCGGATCGATCTCATAAGTCTACTTTTTCCTCATTTTTGCAAAATGTGAAAAGTAGGCTAAAAAAATGGGCCAGAGCTATTCCACGAAAGGATACGGAGTTAACGCGAAGTATTAGAATTCGTCAAATTCATTTCTCTGATTATTTGATAGTAAAATCAGGTAATTTTATAGTGAATGGTGAAGAAGTGGAAATCTCTCGTGTGTGGTGGAAGTTACGACCTGGAGCAGTGCCTCATTTTCCCCCTAATTTACCGAAGTAGTGAGAATAAGTCCCGTAAAGCTCCCAACAGGAAAAAGAATCTCGACACCACCAGTAAAAGAAGAAAGAAGATTGAAGATGGGAGTGGAGCAACGAATGAGGCATTAAAAGGTCAATCCAGTGTTGATAAGAATTTGGGTCATTCTAGTGTACTTACTGATGCTGAAAAGACTATAATATTGTTCAAAAGGCGCCTTAAGAATGCTAACCGTAATTTAATTCGCGTTAGATCCTGCCTTAACTCAGCAAAATCGAGAATTAACTTGCTGGAGAAGCAGGTTCGAAATTCACAGGCATTTAATTACAAAGATAACGATTACAGTGGCGGATCCAGGCCTTGCGAGGCCCTGGGCGATATGATAAGGTGGGGCCCACAACAATAGAAAAAAATCGAATCAAATGGAAAATAGTTTGGTAATAATAATAATAATAATAATAATAATAAAATAAAGAATAGTTACAATATTTTGAATACACTACAGTACATTATTTTAATAATATGAAAGAAACCTTTATGTCCCTTTGAATAAGATTATTTAAACAATAAAATATTAAAATATTACTTTGCGACTTTTTTCCCGGCTGAAGACTTCTATTATTTCACTGAAATCTTAACTTGCTAAACGGTCACGAGAGGTCATAGCTACACTGAATAAAGGACTATGAATTATAAATTAGTTTGAAAAGTATACTTAATTAATTAAATGTAGAAAAATCCATGGCGCGGGCCCCCCCTAGGACCGCGGAGCCCTGGGCGGTCACCCTCCTCGACCTCTCCTGGATCCGCCCCTGATAACGAACACCTTAGCAAGAAGGAAAAGATGATAATAGACACTATGCTCAAGAAATGCCAGGAAAAATCTCGCAATGGAATGAGGTACAGCAATGAATTCATTTTAGAGTGTTTATTGTTGAGAATAAAATCACCGAAAGGATTCCGTCATTGTCGGCGACATAATCTCTTGCCTCTGCCTTCAGAAAGTCACTTGAGAAAACTTTGTAAAGGACTAAAGTGCCCTTATGGAGTTAATGCGCATAGTATAAATGCTATTTCAGACTATTTTAAGGAAGAAAAGAATGATAATTCACGTTACGGTGTTGTAATTTTCGAAGAAGAGAAGCTAAGAGAAGAAATCGAGTTAAATAGCTTTTCTGATAAAGTAGATGGATTAGTTGATTTAGGGGAACACACACCTGACCTCCAGAATAACGTACTTGCAAATCACGCTCTAGTGTTCATGTACGTACCTTTCATATATTGGGTGCAGCCAGTTGCTGATTATGCAAGCGGAAATGCTACTCCAGGGGACATTCTAGCAAAAATTCTAAGTCTAGGTGATTTTGCAGTTAGAAGAGGCTGGGGCGAGGGTGGCTGGCTTTACTTGTGATGGTAGTCAATCAAATAAAAAGGCCAGGAATTCGTTAGGAGTCAGTGGCAAGACAAGCTCTCTACAACCTCACATCCTTAATCCTGCAGATGTTACGAGAAAGATCTGGGCTTTCTCCGACTGTATATTCCAGGAATCTGTGTGTTCCGTAACATGTAATGAAGACCGTAGTTCTTATTTCCGTGAATTATATTTTCCAATGTGCCCTGCCATGCTATTTTAATTGTAACCGCTAATTACTTTTTAAAAGAGTATTAGTTACAAAGTAATTAGTTTCCCTTAGCACCATCCCTAAGACCAGCTGACCCCGGCTGTGTGGAACTTGTCCACTCGAGCGCTGCCTGGCGGGGCGCGCTTGAACTTCAGGAGTCTTCTCACTTTCTCCTTCTATTCGTCATGGTACAAGGTTGCAACTTTATTATTGTTCTCAAGGGAACAACTACTACTTGTAAGCCCCTAAGGCATCATTTTGTACAACCGATTTTGTTCATCTTCATTTTTCTAGATATTGAGAAGGCTTACAACAGTGTACGGAGAAATACAATCTGGGAATGTCTTCAAAATAGATCAATACCATGCGCTTTAATAAAAGTCAAGATGCTATATGAACACTGCCAGAGTTGCATCCAAATAGGTGATGGCTATTCAGAGTGGTTCGAGACTAAGCAGGGTGTACAGCAAGGCAGCGCACTATCACCACTTTTATTCATTACTCTAATGCAGGCCACGCCAACTCAGGTGCTTCGTGAGCACCGGTCGGCATCGGCAAAAGCACCGGAGCTCTGCTTTAGCGCCGGTAGGGCGGGGGAAGGTGAGGGAGGCAGACAAAGCACTGTTGTGGCCATGGTAGGAGAGGAACGTGTAGTGGCAGCGCTTAGCGAGGGTCGGGTTGTTGTTGTTTGGTGAATGGGGCTGGGCAAATCAGCACGCGTCAGGCAGCGTACCGGTATAAAAACGAATAATAATAAAATAATAATGACAATTTTGTGTACAGACAGAAATATAGTTTTATTGCGCTCCTGTTTTTTGAACTAATTTTGAACATTCTTTGTTTATCTTTGGCATCGCTTTGAAGCCACTAATTTTGTTTTGGCAGTCGCAATCCGAAGTGTAGCTTCCAAGGAAGCATCAGACAAACTTGACCTTGTTTTTGTTTTGCTCATCATCATCTTGCACAGTTTCCAGTCACTGGCCGAGTCTGTTTGGAACACAAGCCTCTCCAACGTCTTCTGTCTTCCCACCATCTCTCAGCCTCCACCCTTGTCCAGTCTTCTCCTCTCTTCTTCACGCTTTCTTCCACCCCCTTCAGCCACCTGTCTCTCGGTTTTTTTCCTTCCCACTTCGTCTCGTGTACTCTCCTGGGTATCCTCTTCTCCTCCATTCGTTTTACATGTCCATACCATCTAAGTCTAGATTTCTCTATACCATCCTGTAATGGTTCCTCCTTCATTAATTCTCTGGTCCTCTCATTTCTTATTCTGTCCATCTTTGTAGCTCCAATACTGCTTCTCAAGAACCTCATCTCACTGGCCTGTATTTTGCTCTTCTCCCTTCCTTTCATAACCCAGGTCTCCGAGGCGTACGTCAGGATAGGGACATAGTACGTCCGATATATGATCTTTTTGCTGTTCTGAGGGACATCCTTGCTCCATAACATGCTTCTCACACTCCTCCGAAATGCTTCTGCCTGCCTCCCCCGCTCATTTATTTCTTTGTCGTTTCTTCCATTATCTTGTATCAGGCCTCCCAGATACTTGAAACTCTCCACTTTCTTCAGCTGTTCCCCACCAATTGTTATTCCCGTTGTGGTTCTTTCCTTCTTCCTTGTTGTGATCACCATCTCACTCTTATTTATGCTAAATTTCATCCCATATCCTTGTATTATTCCTTCCCACACGTCCAACTGTTCCTGTACCTCCTCCTCCTTGTTTCCCCAAATCATCAAATCATCTGCAAACACCATTGCTTTCATCTTTCCGTCCCCAATTACTTGTGCCACTCGGGTCATTATGTCATCCATCACCACAATGAAAAGTAACGGTGACAGTGCACTTCCTTGTTTCAGGCTGTTTCTCTGTTCCAACCAGTCTGATCTCTCTCCTCCCACTTTCACACAGCTCACGCTTCCCTTGTACATCTCCTTTATCCTCTTTATAGTCCATTTCTCTACTCCTCTATCCTCCAGGGACTTCCATACTTTGTTTCTGCATACACTGTCATATGCTTTCTCAATGTCCAGGAAGGCCATCAGTAGATCTGTTCCATACTCATAGTGCTGTTCTTGTAACTGCCTTACAGCAAAAATCAAATCCACTGTGGACCTTCCTGCTCTGAAGTCATGTTGTTAATCCCTCCTTCTATCCTTGTCCTAATTCGCTTTTCCAAAACTTTCTCGAAGATCTTTGCACAATGACTCATCAGTGTTATTCCCCGATAGTTTCTGCAATCTGTTCTACTACCTTTCTTGAAGATCGGGACAATTATTCCTTTTTTCCAGTCCTCTGGGGTCTTCCTTTCCTTCCATGCTGTCCTCATCACTCGGTACAACCACTGTATCCCCACCTCTCCTGCTGCTCTCACCATCTCCACACTCTACTCATCCACACCCGGTGCCTTCCCTCCTTTTTGTTTTGTTAATATTCGTAATTGAAAACATTTGTTCACAAACAAACATTGTTCCGATCATAGCAACACATTTCAGGGCAAGGGCCCCAATCCTTGAATTCTTGTTTCTCATAGTCTTTATAAAATGAAATCAAATCACCATCGTAATGGTAATAGCGGTCTGTCAAAATTGAATCGCACTGTAGTTTTATCAGCTCAACTTGGAGATTTGACGGGGCATCCTCTACCGCCACTACATGGGGAGAAAAGAAGGAAGCAAGGAAGGAAGCTTGTAGTTTAACGTGACCGTTAATCTCGAGATCATGAGCCACGGGGCCTCCTTTTTACGTGGAATCCGAACCACAGGACATGGCATTTCACTTCGAAAATCTCACATGCATTGACCGGGAATCGAACCCGGACCTCCTTGGTGAAAGGCATACAGCTAGACCGCTGAGCCACCACGCCCCGGGGAGAAAAGAGGGGAGGGAGGGGAAAGCACCGGTGCTGCTCGGTGCGGCACTGGGGCACGCAAGCACTAAGTGCTCCCCTTGCCGTTATGGATGAAATAATGAAGAGAGTTAACAGACTCAATAAGACCTTCGAGTTTAAAGCCTTAGCCTTTCGGGTAATTTTGTAATATGGGCTGAAAATGAGGCTGAAATACAACAGAAGCTGAATGATTGGAATGCTATATTCAAGCAATTTGGTCTGAATATAAGCAAGTCCAAAACGGTAGTGATGCTCGTTAGTCGACAAAACATCTACACTAACATCACTCTGAATGGTACAAAGTTAGAACAAGCACATCAGCTCTGTTACCTTGGCAGTGTAGTGTCCACAGTTAACCAACCGTCTGCAGAAATCGCTAGTAGAGTTCAACAAGGAACAAAATTTTATCACCTCGTCAGAGGGCTTCTTTGGGATAAGCAAGTTCCTTTAAGATCAAAACTAATACTCTACAAGAGCTTCTTTGTACCTGTTACTAGATATAGCTTAGAAACCTGTACCCAATCCAAGAGAAATACCAGCAAACTACAAGCAGTGTAGATGAAGTTCTTAAGAACTATGATTCAGAAGACAAGGAGGGACAAAATAAAAAATGATAACATCCTCCATCTTGTTCAAGTAGAACTATCTCCAATGAGATCTGTGTTGAAGCCAGGCTGAAATGGTTCGGTCATCTCAAAAGAATGGACATACAAAGAACAGCCAGAGTGTGGTTTGAGAAAGAACTGAAAGGCAAGAGACCAAGAGGTCGATCGAGGAAGAGATGGATCGACCAGGTTAGAAATGATCTTGCAGGGAGAGGTCTGGATGTAGAGCAAATCATGGAGGAGGAAACATTCTTGGAGAGAAATAAATGGAGGACGCTCATTCCCCACACCCGTGAAACTGGAGCCGGTACAATATGATGATGATGATTTTCTTAGACTAAACAGACTCTTTGGATAGCCCTCCTACATTATTTTGATGCGAAACAGCTGACTGCTCCGTTCAGTCCCCGCTGCTACTCTGTCACAAAGGTGACAAGGGAAGAGAATCATTGAATGTGCGGTCAGTTGAAATAGCAGAGATTTGGGTACATTTGTTAGCCCCACTTGCTCTGCAATCTCACCAATGCCTGACTAAATGAGTCGCTTAATAAAGACGTTACACAGCTGTTGAAATATTACAAGCTTCTAATAATAATTGAAGCTGCTCTTGGCCGTTTGGTGATATTCCTGTTGTCCTCGCTGTTGGATGTGGAAACATATCATGTCATGCAATTGGTACTGCACCCAGCAGATCTACAAGATTCCCGCTGTCCTAGCAGAATGGCGGTCCTAAGATTTAAGATAGGGTTGGCATGGTGAAAACTTGTGAGCAGGTTTTGCGATGTTACATGATCAGCACTACTCGCAAGTGGGTTGACATGATTCTCACTGTCCCTATCCTGTGGTCGCAAGTTCGCAGTGGATCACGAAAAGCCATAAGTTTTGTGATGTTTCGTGATTGAAGCCACTCTATTATGATAAGATTCTTGCAGTCCTCATGCTCTTAAATTTGCTATCAGACAGGGAAAATTATGATTTTACGCAATAGGCGCTGATCTCTGTTCTTTCGATGAGGTATTATCTCGCAACTTCACTTTGAGATATCTTCTAATTTTAGTGCTCTATGATGGAAATGATAGATTTCTGATGAATTTTGTGGATAAACATCACACGAAAAGTTGTGGTCCCTATCTAACAGCATGACAGGAGTGGCTCAAGATGTCCTATACAGCTAAACTTGCCTTACAAGACTTTTAGCAAATGTGAACTCGTGCTGAAACCTCACACACAGGTTTGACAGACCACAAAGAATACAGCTGCGATGGTATTTCATCTCAAGAGAGGGTGACATTGAACATTACATCGTGTGGGAAACTTTGCACTGAGTAAGATATGCATGCTAAGGTCTCTAGTTCTTTCAAATCAATTGCTCCACTAATGAACTTCCCAATTCAACATGAATTTCACAATATATTACTCCATACAAGACTAACACAGACCACTCTCAGTGGCTGTGTATAGTAAGATGTTTGGAATGTTCAAGGTACGTTGAGATTCTGTCGCCTGTAACAGTGTTTTGACAACTGCATGTTAATGGCAGTTCAATTTGTGTAGGTCATGGAACATACACAGCATGTAATTTTAACAGTCACTGTGGACCCATTCACTATAAACAGGCTGATAGTGATAAGCAAAATGAAGTTAGTAGAGCAACTGAGCTGACAGTTGGAAGATTGTCCTTATTAGGTAGATTTCATTAGAAAGCTAACTATTGCAATGGGTACCATGTTTCGACTTCCGGAAAATTCGACATATCTTCGCGTTTCACATCCCCTAGACCCCAAAACCACCGTCAGTTCAAAAGTTTATATAGAATTTATGTATATACATACTGTATATATATATACAGGGTCTTTCATATAAAATAAGAACGGCGAGCGCCGGATTTGTTACCCGTTGCTGCAGTGGCCTTGGCTGAGCTTGTGCGCGCCACGGCCCCTGCTGTAGTATTGAAAGCGCGCGCATACTTCACCTTGCAATAATTGTGCAGATGTTCAGTCGCCAGTCTGAATCTCAGATGTTAACATGAGACAGTAATCATTACAACATCGTATTTTTGTGTGTAAAACTTATTTTTAGTACGAGTCGGCTTGGCGGGTACGTGATGTATTTGTTCAGCAATTTTCTGATGACGTGCCACCTTCACTAGCACAGATTCATGTAATTGAAAATAAGTTTGACACTACTGACTCAGTGCTCATTAAAATACATAAAATAAAAGATCAGAAACATTACAGTGGCAGAACTCACTCGCGTCAGTCAGAATGTGGTTACCAGATACATGCCTGTATAACCCAGAAAGGACGACCCTTCCAGCATCTTTTATAAGGTAATATTTCATATAGGATTGTACACATGCTTAAAGCAGGGGGCCACGGCGCGCCACAAGCTCGGCCAAGGCCACCACAGCACCGGATAACAAATCCGCCGCTTGGCGTTCTTACTTTATATGAAAGACCCTGTATATGTACATATATCACTTTCTTGTGGACACGATAACTACCGCAATTTTGCACCAGTCACTTTGAATTTTTTCACAATATGTATCACCATAAAATCTCGGAAGAGTTCGTTAATGGGCACAATCGGTCAAAGGGGGGTGAAAAAGGTTTTTTTTTCTTTTTTCGAAAAAGTGAAATATTGCTATAACTCCCTAAATATGTGAAATTTCGAATCCATTCAAAGTTCATACTGTGTCGGATAAGGCCCAAAAATTTATGTTAGAAAAGTTTTTGATAGCACCAACCATTGACCAAAGGGGTGGGAAAAAGTGGGTTTTTCGGGAAAAATTAATCATATCTCTCTAAATAGGCACAATATCAAAACCGTACGAAATGGACAATATTCCCCTAATAATTACCTAAAACCTTTGTCTGAAAGAATTTTTGATATGACCCACCATTACGCCAAGGGATGAGCAAAATGATTTCGGAATTAGAAGAAAATGCCAAGATCCATCACAGGTTGCCATGACAACCCTACTAAATTGATGAGGGATGAGCCATCAGACATTGCCATGACAACGCCATTGCACGAAATCACATTCAGTTTTCCATCTGACTCTGTGCGAAGCGGCTTCAGTGACGTAACTGGTAGCATGCTGAACTTCTATGCCCAAGGTCGCGGGTTCAAAGCCAGCCGAAGTCGTCGGATTTTTCGAAGAGCGCTAAAAATCCCTCAGTATGCTTTCCTTCGGAGGGGAAGTTACAACGTTCGTTGCGAGTAGCTGGTTGCAGTGACATCTAGTAACCAAGTTCACAGCTAGGTGTCATTGATGGTAGTATTTGGTAGCAAAATTAGGAACTACTACTTGAAATTGACAGTCTGCAGTCCTTACCTGAATTACAGACTAATACAGCCATCACAATTAACACCGTTTATCAGACAGATTCTACACACACTCAAAGTACACCGGGCTACATGACCGCGTTGTCGCAGCCCCCAAACTGAGGAAACAACCAAAATCTCTGCGGGAGATAAAATTTTGCGTGATAGTTACACATCAGTGTCGAAACCTTGCATAAGGACAGTGTGACCATAAGTATAAAAATGGACCCCAAATGACAAGAAGGTTACCGTCCCCATAAGACAATAAAATGTTTAAAATATGCATAAAAAGATGAAAAACAAAGTTAATTAAGCTCCATTTATAAAATACTTTCTCACAATAAATGAGGTCTGATCCTTCTACGAAAACCTGCCTATTCTGCCTATTTTCGCCTATCCCCAAGTTTGCCAGGTGAATTCTACCTCAGCCTTCCGGAGTGCCGAGAGGAATTTTTCTCTTGAACAATCAGAGGTTTGAGAGTTGGAAGACTGTCCTCACATCTTGAAGATTGAGGGGTCTTCAGATTTGGAAGAATGTTCTCACCGCTTGAAGAATGAGGAGTCTTGAGGGTTGAAAGTAGGACTAAAGGGGGCACACAAGAAAGAGACAAGGGAGAAGAAAAAGAAGGTTATGAAGTTGGAAAATGGGGAGGTGGTTGTTAATTCATTTCATCTTTGGCATCAGCTCCTTGTACTAGCACGTGTGTTAAGTTTGTATTGATAACCAATGTATGTATGGTGACTAATAATAGTTTAACTGTTATTTTTTATTATGCCTAGAATTGGGTAGGTGCCCCAGAACTTGACATACGGGATAATCCCAGCATTTTCTAGGAGAAGGTGTAGCAAAATCCTGGGAAAAACAGCACTCAGAATTGTCACTGGTATTTTACCTTTGATCTCTGGACTTTCACAGCACCCCCTTGCACTTGTGGTATGTGACTATGCTGCAGGAATATGGAAAAGAGAAGGGTCACTTTAGGCAGAAAAACAAAAGATTGTTGTAAGTTGGAAGAACATGAGTTGACTAGGGAGGACATCGGGGAGGATGGAAAAGAGTAGCTCAGTATAAAAACATGGAAGCAATGCCAGACTTAGCTGTTGCTTATCAACACACATTCTATAGCACTTACCTAAGAACATCCATTTCAAGAGCACACTGCATGTAGGCATTGAGGAAGTGGTTCAGGTCTGTCAACGTCCAGTTGGCTTGCCGCCACGGTTCCAGACAGCGCTCTACCAATTCTAGGAACAGCTGGCGCAATTCTCGAGTGCGATGCAGGTTGCAAGCCAATCCCACCAGAGCACGCGTGTATGAGCGGAAGTTGGATTCCAGTTCCTGATGGGTACGTTCCAAAAGCTGAGGGCGCAGCCGGTGACATACGAGGCTAAAAAGAACAGTCTTGCCCTGTAGATCAATTTTAAGGACTTGAATGGCAAAACAACCCTGTATTTGTGACTAGTACATTTGGAAGGAGAAAAGCAAACTAGTGCAGTAAATAAATCCATGGTTATACTGGAGAAATAGTGGGGCCAATTGTATGGTGATGGATTAGAGCCCTGCACAGATAGCCACAAAATTTGACACTTTGGAATGTTAATATTGTATGGCAGTGGGGATAAATGTACAGATCATACGGGATAAATGTAGAGATCATACAGATCATTTCCAATTAACCATGGCTAACTAAGAATTAATTTGCAAGTTAGGTAGGGAATTATAGAAAGGCATAGCAAGTTATCTGGAAAAGCAGATACATACTACAGCAAGACAAAAAAAACTAAGGTTTTCGTTGGGAGTTTGTGGGTTTTAGCATTTAAAATCCACGATTTCACATTTTGTATGATTTTCATTTACCATTTTGTAGCAAATTTAAGTAATATTATAATTTTATAGCAATTAGGACCGAAACAATATAGTTAAGTAATATAACATTATTAGTCCTTCTATGCCCAAGATCGCGGGTTCAAACCCGGCCTATAAAAAAAAGCATTAGACATACCACAGTATGCCTTCCTTCAGAGGGGAAGTAAAGCCGGCGGGCCCATGTCATAGATTTATGGCATGTAAAAGAACCTTCCACTAATTACAATTGAGTGAAGGGGGAAGGTCGCAGAGCTGTGTCATCTCCCTCCAGTCTCACTGTGGCAAGAGTGCTCAGCTAGGCGAGCGCTACTGGGCGAGCCCATGATCACAGTTGTTTTGGGTCTGGTATAGTGGTAGTGAAGCCCCCGATGGTGTTGTGGGCATTAACGTCTCCCAGAAGGAGAAAAGGAGGGGGAAGCTGAGAGCCTAGATCTACCAGCTGGTTGTAATCCAGTTGATAATCCAGTGGGATGTAAACGTTACATACTGTTGCCATTACTAGCAACGAAGTAGGAACTGCAACTGCTTCTAGCCGAGTACGCAGCGGCACCTTTTCACTAAAAGAGGCTCAAGTGGACGAGAGTGCAGACGCCACAGCTCCTTCCACCAGGTCTTTGGGGAAGAGTTTGAAGTGACGCATTGTTGTCTCATGGCCAGGACGAAACCTGGGTTCCTGAAGACAGACAATGGTTGCCGAAAATGAAGATATTAGTTGACGTAACTCAGCGAGATTGTTCGCATTTTGCGAAGGCTACAAAAGCCGATAATTTATTCACTGTAGTTTTTCGTATTTTTCGAGAGAATAATTTAAAATTTCAGCTGTTGCTTAACCTAACTTATGTGATATGTGCTCACATGTTTTCTACTGTTTTTTCATTTAGGTCTAGATTGACCGTTTTTGTTTACGATCTTTTTCACTTACCTGTTTAGTATTTACGCTTGCTTGGTTTTAAAACATATTCCTTAGGACAGTTACAGTTTAAATATTTCACCTGATCATCATTAGTTCACAGATTCAAATGACAGCTATCTTGCTGCCCTGCTTTTCGTTTTTCTGTCTGCACCTCTCATTGGTTGCTGATGTTCAGCGGAACAATCACGTCACTTGATTCATCGATCTTCCCAGAAGTTATTCATCCGAGCTCCTATATAAGCTTGCTGAGCTGGGACATTCAGCTCAGCATTCATCATTTTAGACACTACTTGCTGTCGATGACGAAACTACCGACACCATGGAAAGCTAGCACACTCTTCGTCTGCTGACACTTACTGTCGGCGCAGAAATTATGTGCATCCGAGTTTGGATATAAATAGCAACACAACCGAAAGGCCTACAGAAAAACAAGTAACATCACCTTTTTCCTTGTTTATTTCTGCGTTGATTGATGATAAAGGTAGTTTTTAGGAACTTACTTTAATATCCCTTATGGCAGGTATAACGTAATAAGTACCGCTTTTTGCGGGGTTCGAGCGAAGTGTCGACTTTAGAGATTCACAACTCTTAACTCAGTTGTGCTACAGCCCCCAACTTTGGATATGTGTTAGTCAGATATGTTTTCTGTGTATATGTGAAGTTTCAAAATTTAATCTCCAACACAAACAACGCAACAATCAATTATGTAAAAGGCTCGTATGTCGAAACTGGACTCCCGCAGAAGTTCGTTCTTGGGTGCGTTGTAATCCACATATAATAACCGTTTGTGATATGTAACTATCCGTGATCTAAATAAATGCGTTTAGTTTATATGGATTGATATTTATTATGATTTTGGTGTATGTTGTTAACAGGCGAGGTCCGCAGGAAAGCTTGTGCTGTGATGCCGCGTTAGCTTGCTCTGACCCGCCCGAGTATGCCACCGACTGATCATCACTTCGTTCACTCTGCTTCGTCATGCAGTAGGCTAAATCTTTTGGAGTGTAGTACTGTACCTACATTTATATTAAGTGGATGAAAAAGCTTGTAATGCACCACCTGTAGGACGTTTTGTGAAATGGTGTCTGGCAGCATGCCTTTTCAGTTGCGCTTTGTGTTCCGTGGATTTTAGTGGTGGAGAGTCATTTAAAATTTTATTTTGTATACTGTACATTAATTACTATTAAGATGAATCTCGGCGGTAATAAAATACAAGAAAAGCAGAGAAAGCCAGTCCCAGTACCATGACGTGGCAATCAATCAATAAATTAATTAATACATAAATAAATAAAAAATATTGATAATAATTAAGAACTACTAATTAATTCACAAGTTTCCCCATTTTCAACTCCAGGCAAATGCTGGGACGGTACGTTCTGACAGGCCACGGCCGCTTCCTTCCACATCCTTGCCCAGTTACATTCATATTCATTCATTTCAGCTCTCATTAACTCCTCTCATGAGTTTGGCGTCAGGAAGGACATCCGGCCGTAAGAGCCGTTGGCCACATACAGTTTCATCGCATCTCATCCCCGAACCCGTTGGAAACGGGAATAATAAGGGGTAGACATACACACAATAGTCAATTCACACAATCGTACCAAAATGAATAAGAAAAGGAAATTATATGTTATTATATTGTAGCATGTCTGTTCATAACAATTATTTTATTAGTGTTTAGTAAAGGAAGCAATTTAATTCAGACAAACTCTGAATATTTAGAGAGTACAAAATAAAACAATAAAAATAAATAAATTATATCAAAGACATATTTTGTCATCCTTGGATGAGTGGCCTTGGATAACGGAAAGATCGCATTCTTCGTCAGTGTCAACATCCACTGTTGAACTCGGGCCTTAAGATGTGTCAAAGGAAGTATTTATACACATCAGTGAGTCACTGTTTATCTTAGTATCTCTGGCATTGTCTTGATGTGTAGTTCCCAGAAATGTATGGGGCACGCTATAAAAATTGAAGATTTCTACTGGGAAAAATATCACCTATTTAATCAGTTTATTTAATACGGACCAAAAATGGCAACTAGTATTCCCAAAAATATCACCTGTCTCAAAAAATACCTCAAGTCGAACCCCTAATAATTGACTTGAACAGCTCTTCAGATAGTGAGGATGAGGTCACACAACATTTTACTTTGGATGATCACATTCAATCAGATGACGATAACTGATAATTTTCCGAGATGTTTGTCATGTAAATACTGTATATTTTATAAAATTTATAAATTTAAAAAAAAAATTAAAAAAAAAAAAGTTTTTTTTTTTTAAAGCTGCCTTGAAGATCCAAAGCCCTTTTGAGAAAAGCTGATGGGAAATGTGAAAACAAAATATATTTAACTCGAACATGCTCTGTGCCGAGACAGCGCTAAGCGGACAGTGAATGCGACAACAGCGCACGAGCTTTCCTGCGGCTTTCGCCTGCCAACAACAGTCACCAAACGCATAATAAATATCAATCCATATAAACTGAACCCATTTATTTAGATCACCGACATTTACATATCGCAAACGGTTATTATATGTGGATTACAACACACCCAAGAACAAACTTCTGCGGGAGTCCAGTTTCGAAATACGAGCCTTTTACATAATGGATTGTTGCGTTGTTTGTGTTGGAGATCAAATTTTGAAACTTCACATATACACAGAAAACACATCTGACTAACACATATCCAAAGTTGGGGGCTGTAGCACAACTGAGTTAAGAGTTGTGAATCTCTAAAGTCGACACTTCGCTCGAACCCCGCAAAAAAACGGTACTTTTTACGTTATACCTGCCATAAGGTATATTAAAATAAGTTCCTAAAAACTACCTTTATCATCAATCAACGCAGAAATAAACGAGGGAAAAGGTGATGTTACTTGTTTTTCTGTAGGTCTTTCGGTTGTGTTGCTCTTTATCTCCAAACTCGGGTGCACAAAATTTCTGCGCCGACAGTAGTGTCTTACTTCTCTACAGCCTCGGCTTGTTAGCTGTTAGGCCTTCGTTCCGTTGGAACACTACAAGTCTAGTTACTTGCATTGACCATGCCTAACGTAGGCTTAAGTTTTCGTCATCTAGTCAGCATGTAACATTAGCAAAACCTTGTTAACTTTAAAACTGCTCCTTCTGGTGAGGCAGTGTTGTTAATTTTAACCTGCTAGGTCTCAGTGTTTTTCCTCAGCAGTCGACCTGAGTGTTCCTTTTTTTTTCTTCAAAGTGTCATGTGCAAACAACACTTCAAGAAGATTCTATGAGAAACTACCTTTCTATTGAACATTTATGAACTACTTCATAATTTCAAATATAAACTAGCTTCCAACTTTTATCTCAGGGCTCTGCTTGCAGGCCATTCATATTTTGCTCGAGGCTTTTCAGCCTGATAATTCTGTATAACATTTGTTTCTTTTAAGGCCATCTTTTGCCTTATGGTGTGTTATAATGAATAACCCAACTTATCTCGTGATTGTTGAAAGGCACTTTTTTGCCATTTACTAGTTGTTCGTCAATGCTTTCTCGTTTGCATTTTATGGCTAAAATATTTAATGCATACACGTGGCACTTGCTTTCTTCGATTTCTTTTCATATATCTACTGGTTTTTGCTATTTTCAATTTGGTGGCAAAGGCAATATTTAGTTACTCTTTCTTCTGGTTAATGTTAACCTTTTTGCTTCATTGGTGTCTTAAGATTGGGCCCACAAGCACCTTAAATCCTAACTTTTGATATTTATTCTTAATATGTATTTTTTGGGCTATTCTTCCCAAGTATCTATTATTCACTCTTCTTTCTGCTTTCCTTCAAACATTTTGTGATTGAGCCCCCAAGTGTTTGAAAATGGCTTACAATATTTGGCATTCTAGCATCTTGGGCTGAGCCCCCAAGTGCAGGATCCATGAAAATCTTTCACTTCAGTTCTCACATTGCCAATTCACTAAATTGTTTGCAAGTATCTGATGATACTGTGTGTTAATGTTTTTCGGAACCTTGTTCCTCTTTGTTAAACCTTCATGTTAAATCAAATTATTGACTTTATATGGAACTTAGTTCCTATTGTTAAATTTTGTTGTAAAATATTTATTGGCCCCCCTTTCAATGAAGTTTGGGTTCACATTTATTGCATGATCAGATTTATCAATAAATTTAATGAAACCCAGCAACGTCTTGTTCTGCCTTTTCACCTTTCTAACCTTACATTTCCGAAATCCCCTTTGTAACTCTCAACTTAATTTTAGCTCAAGGCATTTTCTTGGGTTCTGTCTGATTCAGGAGGTCTTAAATTGACCAATCTGTACCAGAATAGCTATTACGATTCCATTGTAACAGTGCCATAGCGTGGACTTAAGTAGAAGGTGGTCTTCTACTTACGCTTGACAGTTTGCCACCCTTCCCCACTATACCAGACCCAAAACAACTGTTAACATGAGGGAGGAGACAGATTCACTCGCTCTCCCGCGCCAGCAAATAGCATAGTGTGACGTTGCATAGTTAACTGAACTCGCTGTGCCGTACGAAATAGTTTCGCACAAAAATAATTAATATTCAATTATTTTAATGACCCTATGTTACAGAGCTAAAGATTTTGAAGCTGATTGTCCAAAGAGGTTAGTGCTGTGAGCTGAAGTTTTGAACTCATAACAATGGTCCTTAGCAAGCTGAGTGGCAGTCGAACAGCCAGGCAAGAAATATAATTTCAGGGAATATGGCCTTTTAAAGAAGCTTTTGAATACAGAAATACGTGAAAACACAAAATCTGATAACCTGTGTTATTGTGGTGTCGGCAATTATGTTTTTTTTTTTTTGTAATTAACCCTCTCAGTGCCGCGCGCCGATCAGATCGGCTCTCGCTACTCGCGCCAAAAGTGCCAAAGCCTATTCAATCGGCGCGCCGTTTATATCATATTTTGGTTTCTGTGGGCGTATGTCTGTGATTATTTCATACTGTTGGAAAGGTGAGGTTTTAAGCTTACCTGTGCGGTGTTTACTTTTTTCCTTAGAAGTCCATTATGCGATAGGTTTGAGTTTGTATTCACGCCCTCCCTTTGCGCTCCCCCACCAACATTGCGGTGCAGTTGTTTTCTTCTCGTTCAAGTCTTCTGCCTACAGATCAGGGTGTCTACCAACTCATCTTAAAAGAATTCCCTGATTATTCCCTGATTTTTCCAGAATTAATGAGAGAAATCCCTGAGTAAAGAATGCTAAACATTCACCCGGGAACGGGAAGTATGATGAAATGCACGCTATTTTTGATTGGTTTTAAGCGCTCTCCAGGAACAAGAAGCAAAATGTAATCCAGGAAAGCAAAAGGAAAATAGAATTAAGTTTTATGTTTTCTGTTCTCGGAAATTCCAGGATCCAAACAGATGTGAGCAATGGCGGCACAAGGGAAACAGTTGTGAAAATAAATTTATTTCAATAAGTGAACTTGTTGTCCAGTAAAATAAGCAAGGTATATTAAGTCATGCTACAGTAAATGCCTCCAATAAAAGGGACAAAGGGAGGTTTAATACACACATCAAGGTGTCACCATATGAGTGGGATCATCTTAGACCAATATTTAATTTGTAAAACCTTTCATTACCATTGAAATCACTAATCTACGTCGCAGGTATGATATTCGGTAGCATAAGTCTGAATATAAGCCTATACAGTAATTTACACATATCCAAGGGACGAAGGGAGGCATATTCCAAGTTCTCACTCTGAATTAGGTCCACCGTCATGACAGATGTAATTGAGTAATCATCATCCAAGTCCCACTACAGCCACCCGGGTGTGGTTTACAAGCCTCCTCCACTCTTTTTGGTCCCTCCTTTTTTACTGTTCCATCACTTCTGCCACATCCAACCCAGCTTCTCCAATGACCTTCAAAATTTGGTCCAACCACCTTCTTCTCGGTCTTCCAACTGGTCTCTTTCCCTTGACTTCACTTTCTAATTCCCTTTTTGCTACTCTTTCCTTACCCATTCTTTTTACATGTCCGAACCAACGTAACCTTGCTTTCTGTATCTCCTGATTTGACGGTTCCATATTTAACTCTTCTCTCATTTCAATATTTTGAATTCTATCCCTTCTTGTCTTTTCAGCTGACGTTCTTAAAAATTTCATTTCTACTGCTTGTATCTTACTATTTTGCCTTTTATTCGTTACCAGTGTTTCCAGTCCATATGTTACAATTGGTATGAATTACTGTTTATATAATATTCATTTCGTCAATTTAGTAATTTATAAATACATTTAAATGAAGGAAATCATTATCAATGATGTTTCTACAGGCCAGAACACACCATTATCAGTCTAAAATAATTTAACCTAGTCTGTTTGATAATACAAGGCCGAGTTTGAAAGGTGTTACAAACACATTTCCTGGGCGCAATTAAAAACAAAATAGGACATAAGTTCTAGCCTAGCCAAGGAACGTAGGAGCAATAAATATGCATTTAAGGGCACTAGGCATATCCATCACATTACATAAACATCAAACATTTTCCTTATTCCCGTTCCAGTGGTTAACCAGAGCCCCCAGCAAGCTTCCCGTTCTCATTCCCGTGCCAATCGTGAACCAGCCTGAACATAACTGGCAGCATCTACAAGGTAAAGATACCAAGTGGACTTCAGATGATCACATTAACAACCTCATAGTGATCATGAGCTAGACAACAGCACAAGTGCTTGAGCTCCCGTTAAGCCTTTTGATCACTACAGTATAAAGTACAAGGTATCCCAAATGAAATATTCGTAAGCAGAGCGAGAGGTTATTTGCCTCGATGCACAAGAGTAGACACAGATCGAATAGCACACGATATAATCGGGGGTAGCACAACCACGTGTTTGAACGACTACGTATTTTAGGGGCTAAATCATATATCAACAGCAGCACAAGAACACCCTGGAAATTATTGCACACCATAAGTTTTCACTATAGATTTAGCACACAATGGCACAAATGTTATATTTTTAGTAAACTTCAAACAGCACACTAAAGCATTAACAGTAGAACTACAGCAGACAATAATAAAGAATACCGGGATCGAAAAGCCGCGCAAACAGTATTGTCAACCCAAGTCTAACACATGTTGCCCGGGCGCGCGCTAACACTTGACATGACAATACGCACGGTAAAACGTCACTTCCTGTACCGAAAGCACTATCGAGACAATATACCTATCTGCGCTTTTGAAGCTTACACTGGGCAAACCGTTAAAAATATCAATATACTATGAGTGTAAGAATTATTCAGCATGGAAAGTTCTACAAAAAATCCACGAGAGCATATATCTATCTTCAATACTTCACCCACTATAAGTGCTTTTAGATTGGACGGGAGGGGGATTTGAGTTTCATGCACCTCACCATTCTTAAATTACGTCTGACAAGAATTCGTTGTACATGCTATCTCCATGATAATATAATTAATAGTCCAGTCAGTGATTTCAACCCATCATGCAGAGACGAAAAACGGATATAGGCCTAGGTCGTAGTTCATTGACATCGGAAAAAAAAAGCGCTTGTCACGTAATGCATTCATAACTGTTTCCGGGCGAAGCTAGTATATTATACTCTGTGAGCTGCCAGAATAGGATTGACATTTCTCGTCTCGCCATGTGGTCTGAGAACGAGATTGCCAAACTGTACAAGCCAGAGATAAAGCTGACCAGGCACTGAGGCACGTGGGCGGTAATATTGCAACGCAGATTATTATGACATCAACTATACGAACATGGATTGGTCAAGAGGCAGAGCGGTGATGACTGACGTGGAATTTCCGCTGAAATGTCAATCCTATTCAGGCAGCTCACATAGTATATTTATAAACAATACTAAATTTAAAATATTTTGTCGCCAAAGTTGCTACATCTACCGACAAAATCGCTAAATTGGCAATACTGATCGCAACGAACAAAATGCTCAAGGCCCAATAAAATGGCGTAGTTGGCTCCTGCGCAGAAAGCGAACGGAAAAGTTGCCACATCATACGTTCAGTTGACCTTGAGAAGGCACTGCTCATTGGCTGAGCACTGTCATCAGGGTGTCTACTGTAAGGATGAAGTAAAAATTAGTTTCTTTTTAACTACCTTTTAGTCAATTTTAGATACCTTTGAATTCAAGATACGTCTGTGGTCTGCAAGCAAAGAGGCTCATCACGCGGTGAAGATAAACAACAATGAACTGTGATTAAAGCTGTAAATAAAATAAATAATAAAAAATACTAGATATTAATTATCAAATTAGTTGTTTCAGCTAATATGTCGTCTTGTGCACAATACGTTGTTTTAATATCAAGAGGTTGCTCTGCTCTTTACCGTTTGGCGAGATTTCCTTTGTCCCCGCGGTAGATCACGAAGAATTGTATGCGACGTTACGTGATCGTCACCGAATTCTGACTTTGCAGTCAAGTTCGGAGAAATATCGAGATGTTACACAATCGGCGCTGGTCTCAGCCGTTTGACAAGATTCCCGCAGTTTTCACGATAGAACACGGAGAAAAATCGCGATTTAGATAAACGGTGTCACTTTTGGTCATTCGACGAGATTTCCATTGTCCTTGAGATCGGGCACGAGAAAATATAGCATTCCGCAATCGGCGCCAAGAATCCAGTTGTCCTAGTCATTGAAGGTGGAGAAATATCGCGATGTAACGCAATTGCTGCCGCTCTCGGCCGTTTTACGAGATTCACGTTGCCCTCGCAATATTATGCAATCGGCGCTGCATCCAGCCGTTCAACGATTGCCGGCCTATCTGCCCTGACAGAATGGTGGAGGCAAGCTCAAGGTTAGGTATGGTTAAAATTCACGAGTAGTAATGGACATGTTGCATGGTCGGTGCCGTGATTCCCGCTGTCCCTATGCTGCGGTTGGGAGTTCATAAGTTCAGGGTGGATCACGGGGGAAAATTAATATCGCGATGCAGCGTAGGCAGTCATTTCTAAGTTGGTTGATGCACTTCTCGCTCCCCGTACGCTTTTAAGTATACGGTCATGGTAAAAGTGGCGAGTAGGTTTCGGAATGTTTCGTGATGGGTGCCCAATCACCTTTGACAGGATTCCCGCAGTCCTCGTGGTCACAAGTTCACGATAGGAGACGGGATTTATTATTTTACGCTACTGACGTCTATCTCGGTCCGTTTGACGAGATTTGCACAGGCAAGTCATTAGGTCAGCCAGTCGTCTTGAGGATGTGATTTGGTGGATGAACGTTCGAAGTAGGTACCGTATCGAATATTACGAATTATTCTGAGAGCATTGCACGAATAATACGACAAGAGGGCACATTCTCTTTCGAATGCGAATCACGAATTATACAAGTTATCGAAATAACCAGTTAGATTATATATCCGATGGAACCAAAGTTCGAAGGAAAAATCGACATATAACTGAATTTCGAATTAACCATACCGGATGTCGCAAATTTACGAGACAGATTTTTAAAATACCGGTAGGTTATTATGTATTTCGAAGCTATTTCGTATTTTTTGTTTCGAAACGGTGACATTTCGCAAGATAGCAACATTAAATTATTTCACGTTATTTTTGGACTTCAATATGACTCCAAATTTAGAGGTCAATAACTGAAATGAGAGGTTTCTGTTTAGTTTCGGAAGCTTTCGCGAATAAACGTCTCGAGAAAAGTCATGTTTCCTAAGAACACAGAAAAATATTTCACACAAAACTAGAAAGTATCCTTGATGCCGAAAATATACGTTTAATTGATGTAGCCTATACCACACAAGGTATCCACAGTATGCATTTCCTCTAGCTCAGGCACGGCGAAGTATAGCTTATGCAATCGGCGCCGCTTGCGTGAAACTCGCTCCATCGCAATCTCTGAGCCTAGCGGCGCGAGTTTAAATGATTCAACCCGCCTACAGAAAATTTTCGTTACCCGTTTCTAAAATTCGTTGCTTTTTCGTCACTTTCGTTACCCGTTTGTAAAATTCGTTACTTTCGTTACCGGTAACGAGCGATCACTTCCCGCGAAATTCGAAAGTATTGCTTCCACTTTTACGGGATATAGAGAAAAGGAGAAAAATCCCTGATTAACAAAGAAATTCCCTGATTTTTCCCTGATTATTCCAGAAATTCATAATTCCCTGAGAATTCCCGGTTTTCCCGGGTCGTAGACACCCTGCAGATGTATCTAAGAACTTTCTACAGCTAGAAACATAGTGTTTCTTTGAATATGACTCTTAGGTGTCCTTAATTTAGGTGCAAAACTGCTTTTTACAACAACAACAACAACAAAAATGAAAAATTATACAATTATCAGAATAACCTCAATTAAAAAGGTTTAGATGCCGTATTTACTTTTATGAACAAACTGTATGAAAGAATGAAGTATTGGTTATAATACAAAGCAAAAATAATGATTCTATAGTTGGAAATGTGGTATTTATGATTTTTTTTCGAATAGTCTGCATGACCATTGAAAATGGCTTGGCATTCTTGGCAAGTATTTCAGAAAATGGCTTGGCACTAAGAGGGTTAAGTCAAATAAAACTCACCTCTTCACGAGACGTAGTGTACCCGGTTCCAACCCTGAGACCAGAACTAAATGTCTTGATTGAGCGGAGAATCGAATCCGGATCTCATGAGCGACAGCAAGAGTTGTTGTTGATGATTATTTTAGGGGCTTTGCGACATCGTAGTTATGTAGTCCTGTGTATTCGGGTGTGTGTGGAATTTGATAACCTGTGTCACTGTGATGTCTGTACTAGTGTGTGTATTTGCGTAGGAAGCGGCCATGGTCTTATGTTAGGTACCATCCTGGCATTTGCCTGGAGTAGAAGTGCGAATCCACAGAAAAACCACTTCCATGATGGCTGATGTAGGAATCCAACCCAAATATTCCCAGGTTTGCATCACGAGGCTGAGTGTAGGCCTACCCTGTTCCAGCTCTCAGACCAGAATTACATTTCTTGGGAATCGTACCCAGGCCTCCGCGGTGACAGCCAAGAATGGACAGCAATGTGCTAGCCAGTACACCACAAGGTGGTCTCCAATAAACAAAAACTGATCCCAATAAATAGTTTTCTGTATTTCTATTACTTTATAAAGGGCCCACAAGGAAATGTTACTCAGAATGACTTGGGGTGTAGATTACGTCATGTGATATATTAAAGTTGTAATTGTAGTTTCATGTGAGGGGCTTGGACATATTGGTACTTTAGCTCCGTGTACTTCTCTGAAAATCTGGGTTACTGTGGTGTCTGTATTAGTGTGTGTGTATTTGTATTCTGGTGAGGATTGGGAAGGAGGCGGCTGCGGCCTTAAGTTAGGAACCATCCCGGCATTTACGTGGAGTAGAAATGAGAAGCCACTTCCAGGATGACTGAGGTAGGAATCTAACCCACATCTTCCCAGTTTTGCATCACGAGGCTGAGCGAACCCTGTTCCAGCCCTCAGACTGGAATTAAATAGCTTGGCAGAGCCAGGAATTGAACCCGGACCTCCTGGGCGACAGCCAAGAATGCTGGTCGCTACACCAGGAGGTGGTCACTTGCACGAATAACATTTGTGTGGCATCTTATATCTGACTCATATCATATTGTGCACACTCCGTTGTGAGCACAGATATTCGTAGGATTAGGCCCCCCAGCCCATACATGCACTTACATTCGGAGCGCCTTGTGTTCAGGGGGAAGGTCGTGTGTATACTGCGAGCGTAGAGCTGCGTCATCTCCCGCCAGTCTCACTGTGGCAACAATGCTCAGATGGACGTGTGCTACTGGGCGAGCCCTTGTTCACAGTTGTTTTGGGTCTGGAATAGGTGGAGATGATGGGGGAGGAGAACACACCACAATATCTATATCCCCATCCGAAGACTAAGAAAATGGAGGGGACGCTCTCTTGGGCGGCGCGCAGTCATAGTCGGACTTAACCATTCTCGCTCTAGGGAAAGAGCGAGAGCGGTGTCGAGGAACCTTCTCCCTGCCCGAAGACTGGGTGTCCGTCCCCGACACGCCCCGCATATTCTTCTTTCTCGACTGGCGCTGACGTCTATTCAGGGAAGTAGGTGGTCCCTTCCCCACAGAAGTCAGTTCCTTGCAAAACGAGGCTACTCCAGCTGGGACCGCTCCACTGATGGTAGTAGGAGCGGGATGGCCAGCAGATGGCTCAGCAGCCTTGTCCGCAGGAGAGGCGGATATACAGTGCTGAACCGTTTCTCTCTTCTCCGCCGGCGTTTTGCTCTTTCTATAGGGGAGTTCCTCCACACTAAAGGGCTTGGCTTCTGTCGGCTTCGCTCCCTTCATGGTCGTGGGAGCGGAAGAGCCACCAGATACAGGTGACATCCCATCAGCTGGAGGGCGAGAGAGACGGCGGCAGACTGTCTCCCTCTTCTCCACTATCTTTTGAGTATCAGGTGGGCTGGAAAAAGGTCCAGCCCCAGTCGGCAAAGTCTTCTTTCCCCCTTTAGCTGGGGAAAACTTGTTCGCCGACCGAGGTTGTGTGACCTCCTTCGGGCTAACAGGGCTCGCTGGGACAGAGAGGGAAGATTTTAACATCGCACTAAAGGCAGAAATCGAGGGCACTGCACTGGGAATACTAACGGCAGGGGTGATTGAGAGTGTCGCTGCAGCCACGAACGATACCCGAAATCCATTCTTAAGGGACTAATAAAAATAGTTTCATTTGTACAAAATAGTATTGATAGGGCGGCAAAATTTGTCCCAATAAGCTTTGCATAAGAATGAGGTCGCTGTGAAATATAACTCCGCGGACCTCATTCAGCGTTTCGTGCTTAGTGACCTCAACAGGAATTTCTCCAAAATGCGTGCATTCCAGCAACGCTTTGGTTTGCTGCTGGCTAACGGTATGCAGCAGGAGCTGCCCGTTCTGGAGCTTGGAAATTCCGCTCAGGTCACCAAATTTCCCCTCAATTTCTCCTGAAAAGATGATGGATTTCACGAGTTTAAAATCTCCCCCGACTGTCATGGTAGCTACCAGGTAGCGAGGAGACCTATCAACCGGAAAACGCTATACACACACCTTGGGATTTGGGGCAGATGACCTCGTAGTTCCGCCCCTTAAAACAACAATAAGTAACTAACATGACATTCCAGAGACGGCTTTTTAAGGGGGCCACCCTGTGTTGATATTTGGGGCCCTTTCGGGTCATCCCGGAAACATCCTTCCTGAATGCTACCTACACTGAACGAGGGTCATCACTGTGGGCACCACCCAGCCAAGGTAATACCTACATGGTGATAGTAAGTATTGCCCGGGGTCCTAATGCCTTGAACAGGCACTTACCCCTCGGCACGCACAGTGATATGTTCGGCGCAAGTATTCGGCCGTGCATGGACCTCCGTTGTGAGGCGGATACTACTGCAAGGGTACATGGTGCACCCACCCGACGGGATGGTGAACACCGTCTAGGCTTTCTGGCCAGATGGACTAGTTGGTGGCCCTTCCCCAAGCAGCATGCACGTTTATTTCTAAGGGTCAAACCAAAATTGGGACCGGAAAATCGAAAGAGACCTTTGAAAAGGCATCCCCCTCGAATACAACCTACTCCGAACGAGGGTCATCACTGTGGGTGCCTCCCAGCCAAGGCAATACCTACCTGATCATCAAAAAGACCAAGCTTGAATACTTTGGTCATATCATTCGTAATGATAAATATGCTCTCCTTCAGATCAGTATTGAAGGAAAAATTGAAGGTAAGAGAGGCCGAGGAAGCAGGAGATCCTGGCTAAGGAACCTACTTGAATGGTATGGACTCAACATTCTTACACTATTCCAAGTTACTAAAAATAAACAACAGATCGCCCTGATGACAGCCATGTCCACTGAGGATTTGGCACATGAAGAAGAAGAAGAAGAAGAAGAAGAGATTGTACATATATTACGTACAGTTAAGTATAAATTTAACATTTTGGTTGTGGGCCCTTAAAGATATCCCTTCCGTTGAGAAATTCTAACACAGTACACCCACAAGAAAGCTAATTTTAGCTAACGAATAAATACGAGTATTTCAAGAACTTACTGTTCTTGTGAAAGTATGCACCACTAATTTATTTAAAACTTGTTTAATTCGTAGAAAATAAAAAATATCACATTTTGCAGAGAAAAAATATAATCACATTTTTAACCCATTTTGTATTTTATCGCCTTTTCTCCGGTATAGTTCCTTCCTTTCTCTTCACTAATGATCACAAGAGTTTGTGGCTTATACCATTTGCAATAGATGCAAAATTTGTCCAAAACCGATTAGGTCTAATATCTTCAGGTTTTATGATCCCAGGGTGTCTACCAACTCATCTTAAAATAATTCCCTGAATATTCCCTGATTTTTCCAGGATTAATGAGAGAATTCCCTGAGTAAAGACTGCTACACATTCGCCCGGGAACAGCAAGTGTGATGAAATGCACGCTATATTTGGGTTCGTTTTAAGCGCTCTCCAGGAACAAGAAGCAAAATGTAATCCAGGAAAGCAAATGAAAAATAGGATTAAGTTTTATGTTTCCTGTTCTCGGAAATTCCAGGAGTCAAACAGATGTGAGCAATGGCGGCACAAGGGA
Source organism: Meconema thalassinum (assembly GCA_946902985.2). NCBI lineage: Eukaryota > Metazoa > Arthropoda > Insecta > Orthoptera > Tettigoniidae > Meconema > Meconema thalassinum. Next base: position 356,737,489 of record OX336390.1, on the reverse strand, counting down.
AAGAGTTGTGAAAATAAATTATTTCAATAGAATATTATAAGTGAACAACTCCGCCTGCAGGATCTACTGGGTGGATTGAGTAGCTCAGTGGTTTCTGTTGCCGGTCCCAAGCCCGCAGAAAGGAGGAGGGTTGGCTTAAGCCGTAAAATAAGAGCCAGAACACATCTTGAGGCAACCTCTAGGAAAAGGAAGGAAGATTGTAGTTTTACGTGACCGTGAATCTTGTGATTATGAGCCACGGGACCTCCTTTTTACGTGGAATCCGAACCACAGGACATGGCATTTCACTTCGAAAATCTCACATGCATTGACCGGGAATCGAACCCGGACCGCCTTGGTGAGAGGCATACAGCTAGACCGCTGAGCCACCACGCCCCTGCAACCTCTAGGACTCACAATCTTAGTTGTATAACGTTGGACTTTGTCCAACCCACATTTACGTTAATATCATGGATTTAGCTTCTAATGGTCATGATTACCCTGAAGACAATGCTAGGCGTAAATCGGATTCCAGGGTGCCTAGCAGTTTAGGGTTACATTATGGTGAATCGGAGCACCACAAGAACAGTTCAAGATTCAAGAAAATGAGAAAATATTTTTTTGGAACATACAATGTGAATTCCATAATTCAGGTTGGAAAATTAAAACAACTAACAACAGAACTTCATAGACATCCCATTACAATATTAGCCCTTCAAGAGACCAGGTTCTTGGATGAGGACACCTTTGAATCTGACAACTTCCGAATTTTCAAAGGAAAAGTTGGGAAGAGAGTGATGAAGAACATGCCACATCTTGGAACAGCTTTTATGGTCAACAAGAAATTTTTGGACGCAGTTATCGCTTTTAGAAGTGTGAATGCCAGACTATCTTTTCTAACTATAAAATCTCTCAATAAGAGATACACGCTAATCAATGCCCATGCTCCTATAAATAAGGATAATAAAACGAATCCAGAGAAAGTTGATGAATTTTGGGACGAGTTAGAAGCCGAAATTCTCAAAATTCCTTCTAATCATGTAAAAATTTTACTTGGAGATTTCAATGCTCAGCTTGGATCTGAGAGAAAATTTTCTGATATAATAGGTAAATATCCCGCTCACAATAGAACCAACAGGAATGGTAAGAGATTGGTTAAACTCTGTGAACATCTAAACTTAAAGATTATGTCCACACATTTTAAAGCAAAACCAAGTAAAAATAAAACATGGGTCTCCCCAAATGCGTTGCTGGGTGAGTTTCAACTAGATCATGTAGCTATCTCTCGCAATTGTTTCAAAGAAATTCAAAATGTCAAGGTCAGAAAATCCATTAATGTAACTTCAGATCATTACCTTTCTCAAATCAAGATGAATTTCATACCTTTTACACGCAAACAAAATACAACTAGAATTAACATTCCGAAAGTTAATAGAGAGGTTCTTACAAATGAAAAAAGGATAGAATTTCAAGGAAAACTTAAAATACCAACCAATTGGAATGATGTTACTAATAATCTTCTTGAACCAGCTCAGGAAATTGCACCGTTGAACTTTTATAGGAAACATGCTTGGTGGAATGAACAATGTGAAAGAGTGATCAAAGAAAGACATTGTGCTTGGCACAAGTGGAGCGGGAACAAGACTCCAGAAAATTTAGAGGAAGTACAAAGATTAAGGAAAATGGCCCACCAGACTTTAAGAACGATTCAAAGAAAATATATGAAGGACCAAATAATGGAAATGGACGACAATTTTAAGAAAAATGACACCCGATTGTTTTATAGAGCATTTAAGAATGAAATCACTGGATATTCAGCGCCGAGTTTAAATTTCAAAAGGGAAGATGGTACGCTAGCATTAAACAACAAGGAAAATTGTGATATCTTGGCTGCGTATTTTGAGAAGTTGTTAAATTGTCCAACACCGACAGACAAGTTGAGTTTCAAATTTACAACACAAAATTTTGACTCTACGCCCCCAGATGTAAATGAAGTTAAATGTATTATCAACTCACTTAAAAATAATAAAGCCTCAGGCAAGAATGGAATAATTGCAGAAATGTGGAAGCTTGTAGATGATGAATTTTTAATAGCGACGACAAAACTATTCCAGAAAATTTGGATTGAGGAAGCAATTCCAGAAGACTGGTTAATCGCTTTAATTCATCCACTACATAAAAAAGGCTCAAAAATTGATGTCAATAGTTATAGGGGGATCTCATTGTTGTCTGTCACATATAAAATATTTGCCAAACTACTTTTAAACAGACTTGAACCACAGATCGAACCACAGCTTGGCGAGTTCCAAGGAGGTTTCAGAAGGAATAGATCGTGTGCAGAACAAATTCTTAGTTTAAAATTGATATTAAAATATTACAACAACAGGCCAAAGAATATCTTTATCTCATTCGTTGATTTTCAGAAAGCGTATGATTCAGTGGATAGGGATACCGTTTTTGACACATTGAAGGAATACCAAGTTGATCAAAAAACCATAAATTTAATAAAACTTACATTAACTAATACGGTTTCCAGAGTCAAATTTTTAAATGAAGTTAGCGAGCCCTTCGAGGTAAAAACTGGGCTAAGACAAGGGGACAGTCTATCACCACTGCTTTTCAATTTGGTCTTGGATAAAGTCATGAGGACGTTTTGGGAGAAGAACGATTCAAGTGCTCAAATTGGTACAAAGAATAAGAACCTCAAAGTCAAAGGTTTAGCATTTGCTGACGACGTAGCGTTGTTTGCTGAATCAGAACAAGAAGCTATTAACCAAATAGATCAGTTAAAAGAAACGGCAGAAAAAGCGGGCTTACAGATTTCGTTGGTAAAAACAGAAATGATGACAAGTGATCAGAAATACACTAAGAAAATGATAAAAACAAATTATGGGAGCATCAGGGTCACTGACCGATTTAAATATCTTGGAGAAATAATTAGTAGCAATGGGACGGATAAATTGGCAATCGAGAACAAAAAAGGGAAATTGGAAAGATTAAATTTTTGTACAAAAAATATATACAACAAAAAGAACCTGTCTATCAATGCAAAATTACGACATTTTAATGCTGTTGTTAGACCAGTCATCTTGTACGGCATGGAAACTACAAATATAACCGGAATGGAGAATTTGCTCAAGATAGAAAGAAGAATTTTAAGAAGGATTTATGGTCCTAGGAAAACACAGGAAGGTTATAGACTTGAGATCGAATGCAGAAATTTATAGTAAAATCGACAACCTTGAAGTGATGATCAGAAAACGGCGACTTCAGTTCTACGGACATATGGTCCGCATGGATTGCTCAAGGTTAAACAAACAAATTTTTGATAAAATCTGGAACTATAAAGGACAAGGAGGCTATGTAAAACAAATGAAAGAAGAACTTCAAAAATTCAAAATTACTGAAGAAGATTGTCTAAATCGAATAGAGTACAGAAAAAAAAAATTTGGTCCCAAAATTCTTGTCGGGGAGAAGAAAAATCTCAACAGAGGAGAATGGACTGCTGAAAGAAGAGCTGCACAGTCGACCAGGATGAAAGACTTCTGGAAGAGAAAGAAGGAAACCGTGGTCCTTGTTGGCCTGTCCGCGGTGTATATATATATTATAAGTGAACTTATTGTCCAGTAAAATAAGCAAGGTTTATGAAGTCATGCTGCTTTCACTACTGTAAATCCCCCCAATAAAAGGGACAACGGGAGGTTGAATGCACACATCAAGGTGTGTATCATACGAGTGTGATCATCTTAAACCAATATTTAATTTGTAAAAGCATTTGAAATCACTGATCCTACGTCGCAGCAATGATGATATTCGGTAGCATAACTCTGAATATATGCCTACACAGTAATTTACACATATCCAAGGGACGAAGGGAGGCATATTCCAAATTCTCACTCTCAATTAGGTCCACCTCGTCATGACAGAAGTAATCGAGTTAATCAATTTATTAATTTATAAATACATTTAAATGAAGGAATCATTATGAATGATGTTTCAACAGGCCAGAACACACTAGTATCAGTCTAAAATAATTTAGGTTGGTTCCTCAGTTTAGGGGCTGCAACAATGCGGTCATGTAGCCCCGTGTACTTTGGGTGTGTGTAGAATCTGTCTTATAACCGGTGTTAATTGTGATGACTGTATTAGTGTGTGTTTCTGTTTCTTAATTCAAGTAAGAACTGCATACTTTGAATTTTTCAAGTAGTTCCTACTTTTGCCGCCAAACGCCACCGTCAACAACTAATAGTTGTTATACTGTTTGTTATACTGAATTAACAACTACTAGTTCAGAACTTGTCTACTAGACGCCACCGCAGTCGGCTCCTGGCGACGAACGTAGCAACCTGAGCGTTGTTTACATTCTTAACCTAATTTAGCTTCACACAGGTGTAATTAGTGGAAAGTTCTTTAACATGCCATAAATCTATGACATGGGACCGCCGGCTTTACTTCCCCTCCGAAGGAAGGCATACTGAGGGATTGTTAACGCTCTTAAAGATCCGACGACTTCGGCCGGGTTTGAACCCGCGATCTTGGGCATAGAAGCTCAGCATGCTACCAACTACGCCACCGAAGCCGCTAAAAATAATTTAACCAAGTCTGCTTAATAATACAAGATAGAGTTTGAAAGGTGTTGCAAAACATTTCCTGGGCACAATTAAAAACAAAATTGGACATAAGTTCTAGCCTAGCTAGGAGCAGACAATCAAAGACAATAATCAAAGAATACCGGGATGGAAAAGCCGCGCAAACGGTATTGTCAATCCAGGTCTACTCTATTCCTTACTGCGGACCGGGCAACTGAAGTACACCTAGCATGAGAAGTAAGATGGAACATAAATACGTGTAACTATACTTACTTGTCCATCCATCAACCTCATCGTCACTACTTTCACTGCTAACATTGTCGATTTCACTCGCATTATTATCGTCAACAGACTCGTCTGAACCGATTATCGCACTGTCAGTTCCGCGCGCGCCAATACAATATATACGCGGTACCGGTAACTGAGTGTTATAAAACCTCACTTCCAGTACCGAAATCATTATCAAGACAACAATATACCTATCTGCATTTCGTTGAACAAAGACCTTAGTTCGTAAATAACACGTAGTATTTTGATTAATGAACGGCAGAGAGGAGAAAATTACACAAGAATGAAGCACTGAAAGAAAATGTTAATTTACGTTGCCGGTTGTCCGCGCACCAATACAAAACTACAGTAGTAGTCAAAATTCGATCGCTAACGGGAGTTTAAATAGTCCCTAAATCTCTTCTTAGTATAAAAAGAAAATAATTTATTTATGTTCAAAGGAAGCCAAGCAGTAACGATATGAGTGAAAAAGTCGAAAAAAAAAACAGGCGAACGTGCGCTTTTTAAGCTTACGCTGGGCAAACCGTTAAAAATATCAATATACTATGAGTTTAACAATTGTTCAGCATTAAAAGTTCTACAAGAAAAAGTCAGCGAGAGCATATCTCTATCTTCAATACATCGCCCACTATACGTGTTTTTAGATTGGACGGGAGGGGAATTTGTGTTGCATGCACCTCGCCATTAAATTACGTCTGACAAGAATTCGTTGCTCATGCTATCTCCATGATAATTATAATGGATAGTCCAGTCAGTGATTTTAACCCATCATGCCGAGACGTAAAACGGATCAAGGCCTAGGTCGTAGTTCATTGACATCGGGGGAAAAAAAGCGCTTGTCACGAATTGCATTCATAACTGTTTCCGAGCGAAGCTAGTATAAACAATACTAAATTTAAAATATTTTGTCGCCAAAGTGCCTACATCTACCGACAAAATCGCTAAATTGGCAATACCAGTCGCAACGAACAAAATGCTCAAGGCCCGACAAAATGGCGTAGTTGGCTCCCGCGCAGAAGACGAACGGAAAGGTTGCCACATCATGCGTTCAGTTGAGCTTGAGAAGGCACTGCTCATTGGCTGAGCACTGTCATCAGTAGCGAGCGATAACTTCCCGCGAAATTCGAAAGTATTGCTTCCACTTTTACGTGATATAGCCAAACTGAGAAAAATCCCTGATTAACAAAGAAATTCCCTGATTTTTCCCTGATTATTCCAGAAATTCATAATTCCCTGAGAATTCCCGGGTCGTAGACACCCTGGATCCTTATTAATGGATTCTAGTGGTAATCATTTGGTATAATGGATATACTACTTCACAAAAATAAACTAAAAAAACAATAGCTTTATGTTCACCATTAACCATCCATGTACAGGGTGCGGCAGAAATAACTGACGAATTTCAAACGTAAATAACACAGCAACGCAACAAGATATTCAAAAATTTATTGCCCAGTTTAAAAGAGCAGTGCTTGCCATTTCTGTTACATAGATTGGAGCGGCAGATCAAACACTTGTATTGGCCAGTGCTTAAGCAGGTGTTATTGTCGATGTGCGCGCGGCCTGGGAGAACACGTGCATCGCCTTGTCAGGACTAGTCAGTCGCTAGCATGGCGTGGAGTGATGAGCAGCAAGGTTTCGTGATTGAACGTATTTTTCAAAAATGCTGACTCTGTTACCACAACACAGCGTTTATTTCATAGACATTTCATAGACATGCGGAAGGTCCAAGCAGGAATACCATTCTGGTATGGGTGAATAATTTGAGAGGAACCGATTCAAGTGTTAAAACGAAACCACCTGGTAGGCCTCGTAGCGTTAGAACACCAGAGAATATCCGTGCAGTGAGACATGCCTTTACGCAATCTCTTCAGAGAGATGTTTCCAGAACGTTTAATCTCCTTACGGGGTGACATTCCATGGTCAGCCCGTTCCCCTGATCTCGCCCCCTTGCGATTTCTTTCTTTGGGGATACCTGAAGGCTCACGTCTTCCAACATAAGCCGCGAACACTACACGACCTGAAAGTTTCTATCCGTGAGGAAATCGAGGCAATACCACTAGACATGACTAGGTGGGTCATGCGGAACTCAGGGAGAGGCTTCAGAAGTGCATCGAAAGGGGCGGTCGACATTTGGATGACATTATTTTCAAAACCTAGTGTGTATGAGTATATGATGCAAATGGCAAACATTGCTCTTTTAAACTGCGCAATAAATTTGTGAATATCCTGTTGCGTTGCTGTGTTATTTAAGTTTGAAATTCGTCAGATATTTCTGCCGCACCCTGTACATACCCTCACTTTTCCCGTATTCAACGGGGTCGGGGATGAGATGCAAATCGATGGAAATCGATCTGGTAGGTGGGTTTTACGGCCGGATGCAACCTCATGAGAGGAATTAATGAGATGAAATGAATGAAAATCGGCAAGGAGATGGAAGGAAGCAGATGTGGCCTATTAGAAGGTGCCATCCCAACATTTGCCTGGAGTTGAAAATGGGAAACCATGGAAATCTATTTCGAGGACAGCTGACAGTGGGGCTTATACTAACGTCTACAGAGTCCGCAGATAGCTTGGCCCCATGGCCTAGCAATGCTGTTAACAAGCTTAGATACCGCCGTCCATGCAAATTTAAAAAAAAAAAACACCACAAAAAGTTGGTGAGTTCTGTAATAATGTTATTTCATATTTTTAGTCAGGAAATGGTATAGAAAGTTGCAGTGTGGATGAAGGGTATGGGTATCTATGCAGGGCTCTATGTATGGACTGTAAACAGATGTACCCTGGGGGCCAGTAAGAAGTCAGACTAGAACATAGAGAAGAGTCCTGGGATACTGGCATGGGCCTAGCTCAGCCATCATCCCTATTCACCAGCCCAAGTCTCTGAGATTGAGGTTTGGTGGTGGTGATGGTTAATTAAAGGGACGGAATATCACAATTTACTCAGGATTAGATACAGAGGTAGAATACCAGATTTTTCTAGAGTATCCCATGCCAACGTGTAAGACGAGCAGCCCTTTTGTCCAAAGCATAAGTCGGATGGAAAATTGGGAAATTTTCATTAAAACGCGTGTACCGTATTTACTCGGCTATAGGAGGACCCCCTCTCTTCCTACATTTTTAGTTCCGAAATTGGAGGGGGGGTTACACTAGACGCAGACTTTGCAAAAATCAATTATTTTGTGAAAGGGAGAGAATAAAAATAAGCTATTTTATTTCGATGCTACATAGTATGTTGTATTTAATCAAAATAAACAAAGCACGTGCGTATGTCAGCCGGCTACTATCGTCTCGTCCTTACGTGACTAATGCAACAACGCACATGTGGCCAGCCGGCCACCTCTCTCATAGCGTGCTTATGTCGGCTGGCCGGCCACCTGTTGCATAGCGTGAGTCATAGCCCGTACGCATAGAAAGACAGAGACTTCTTTCTTCAAACAAGGTCACGCCTTGTTAGCAACAGAGGTCGCGTATTGTTGAATGGTATGGCTAGAGAAACGGGAAAATCGCAATTGCGATAAATGCGAATTTTACTTTTTTCTCCTTTTTTCAACTACCTGGTAACTAATATGATTATGTATACCCAAAATTAGCGAAACTGAATGTGCAAAAAAGTGAGATAACTAAGGGTTCTTGCAAATTATTCCCATAAATGCGAAAAGTTCCCAATTTACCGATTAATGTTGAATATTATGTTTTATTACATTTTCGCGCCGCAACTTTGAAATGTGCGAGTTCCCAGCAATGAAAATATCGACTAAATAATCGATATCTAACAGCAATAATTGATATGTACGAACATCGATTATTGTCGTGAAAACAATCGATTACGGTAAAAATCAATTTGAAAATGGTGCTGTTATTGCCGCATAATATCCACTGTTTATCGCCAGTAAAACGATGTTTTTGGAGAAATTATTTCGTAGTTTCATTTGGTTGTGTTAATAAAAGGAATATTCCAACAGTTTGTGCAGATTCTTTTAAAAAATGAGAGCAATAAGGTTATGCTTATATAGGTTTATATCGCACCGGCCCTCATTTCTTGTATTTGAAATGAAAATGAAAACTCTAAAGTACGTATCGTGATATGAATAGACAATGTTTGTTAGGCGTTCTCTTTAGTTAGTTATAGTTGTTTCATGGGGCGGAACTATGAGGTCATCTGCCCCTCTTAACACAGATAAAGAATATAAAATGGAGAGCCGGAAATAAAACGAAAATGCTCACAAAAGGAATAGATTGAAAGTTACGCACAAAATGTAGGTTAGGTTCAAAATATGTACAAAATGCAATGTAGAGTCGAAATTCTTACAAAATGCAACTGATAATCAAAATACTTACAAAATGCAATTGAAATTACAACCGGGTTCAACGGCACAATCCCAAGCAGAAGGAAGGCTTCGATGCACTGGGCAGCTCACAGTATGTCCACTGTTCAGCCGAATGGCATAAAGAATTGGTACGCGAGTGGTGGAAACGATCAGGCAGCCCAGAAAGACCGTTGACTGCGATCGACCACCCCTCAGTGGCACGATCATTAGCTGCCCGGCGAATCGTTGGCAGGATCAGAGACCACCTTGGGGTCCGTTCAGCAGCCCGGAAAAATCGTTGACTGTGGTCGATCACCACTCAGTGGCACGATCATTAGCTGCCCGGAGAACCGTTGGCAGGATCCGAGACCACCGTCCCAATCTAAACGCTTTACATGGCGCAGTGCGTGATCAACTGGTCTATTTCAAAATGTACGGTAGATTCGAACTACTCATTTGGATGGACAGTACTTACAAAATGCAATTTAGATTGAAAATACTTACAAAATGTAATTTAGACTCAAGATACCCACAAAATGTAATTGAGAATCAAAATACTTGCAAAATGCTCCCCCTACAAAATGCAATTTAGATTGAAAATACTTGCAGAAAGCGGATTTAGGTTGAAAATACTTACAAATTGCTATTGAAATTCAAAATAGTCACAATCGGATCTCAAGACCATCCCACCATTATTGAAAGACTTACTAAAAAGCAATTTAGATTGTCTATCCATACAAAATGCAATTGAAGTTGAAAACACTCGCAAACTGCAACTTAGATCGAAAAAACGTACACAATGCAACGTAGATTGGAAATACCTAAAAAATGGAGTGTAGATGCAAAAAAATGGCTAAAAGAAATTTAGATACACGAGAAAAAAAAAAATTAATCTTAAAGAGAAAAAGAAATATAATGAAAATAAAACAAGAGGGACCAGGAAAGATGAGACAAGGGCCAAGAAAGGCAGGAAAGTGAAAGACTCCCTAGGCCTTGGATACCCTAATACCGTCGGGGTCGGAAAAGAACAAGAGTTGACCAAGGGAGGTCGACAGGAAAGAAGATGGAGAGGAGCCCGGCATAAGTAAGTGGAAGCAATGCCACACTCAGCTGGGATCCCGAGGTCGCTAACCCACGGGCGTTCTCTTTGGGGAATGTTGTATAATATAATGAAAGTATACTCTACCATGTGTGAGTTATAGGTTATGTTACATGTCGTCCGGCGATTTCTCCGTGACTTCGGATACTGTTTTACAGATTGTCAGTCAAGAGTCGCAAAAAGGTATACCAGTAATTGCGTGTTTGCATATTCTGTTTAACTTAAGAAAACCTTTGAGACTGATAAGATGTGATCATTTAAATCTTTGGAGTAGATATGAAAGGTGCACAATAAAGTTCACAGGATTGTCAGCATTCGTCTACACAAGTTGCATTGGCAGCAGTGTTAAGTCTCCTGTTGTGTGAGTGGTTTTTATTTTTACTAAGGGAGTGTTAGAAGTATTAAAATCCTAATACAGTGGAACCTCGTTAGTACGTTTTTCAAGGGACCGAAAAATTTGTACGTAAAAAGCGAAAAAAGGTACTAATGAAAAATGAACATTAAACCTCATTAACTTGTTTCAGTGAGAGAAAAGTTAAAAAAAGTGTTAATCGGAAGTACGTACTATCGAATAAACAATTTTAAACAAACTGCAGAATTATTGTATTACAGAACTAGTTTACACAGCACAGAGAAACGAGAGCAATGAAAACAAGAGAAAAATGTACTATTCCGGTACCGTACTCTAATTGAAGTACCGGTACTGTAGTACGAGTTGAAGTATTTAACTTTCTATCATTGATTTCAGCTTAAATACATGTTTTTCTTGATATTCTGAGGAAAAGAAGTGCCGTATCCTTTGGCGTGAACGATTGGATATAACCGAAGTTTTTTTTAAGGTAGAAATGCTCGCGCGAGTACAGAAAAAAAAAAACTCGCACTTAAGGTAAGGATTTCTGTCTACTTCTAGAAGAATTTTTATTTACTCATCACTAGTTAACGATTTAATGACTTTCTTAGGCCTATCCATTATTTCAATACGACGCAACAAAATTATCACTAGGTTTCACAACTTCTTCGGTAGTGTAATGCGTGAATCAGATCGTATTGAGTTTCAAGGTCGATACGGTAAAATTGTGGAATCGGACCGTATCCAAACTGGTGTTCAGGAACGTGATTGTAAACGCACATCGTATTGAAAGCGATTCTGCGCGCTCTTGAGTTACATTTTTAAACTAATTTAGGCCTACTCTCGTCTGTCGCCGAACTCTCTAATCGCTAATTTTACTTTCTGCCCATATTCTTCGTTACTGTTTGTGTTCCCGTCGTGGTTGATAAGCGTAGTTTGTTGCACGTGTTTTTAGCATTAATGTATTTTTGTCTGTTTTACCTTTAATGTCTGGTGTATCCGTACGTAAATTGTGGCACGTTACAGATCGCATTCGGGACAACATTCCGGCAGCCCGGCGTCACTAAAAGCTTTAAGCTTCAGTAGTTAAAAGGGACGTAAAAACAATAACATTTTATCATTATTAAACTGAACATAAACTTGCTAAAAACAAACAACATCAAAATCTTCCGCGCATCCTTTTTACGTGTTTAAAAACCACCCGCAAAAGAAAAAGTCGGACGATAATTACAGGTCCTTTATGTTTTGCTGTTTAATACGAGTTAGCCAACAAAACTGCAGGTTGGCCACCATAAACTAAACAGCGTATTGAAATCGCGAACTGAAACTGCTCATGTAAATGGGCATCGTACCGAAAACAGGATCGTATTCAAATCGATTTGAGTTCGCCATGTAAACGCACTAACGCAGGAACTAACTGCCGTAGACACTGAGGCCGGACAGAACAGATGTGCAACATTGTCGGCGCGTGCTTTAATACTGCCGCTATATTCGTTACATTGTTCTGTGACCCGTTATGTCGCAAACCTCGCCCGCTTGTTGGCCAGGAATGTTACCTCAAAGCGGCCGGGCTCCCATTCCACTAGGGGTGGACAAAGAATGCTTTCAGGGCTGACAAAAATACGATGCGGTGCAAAATACGCAACGTGACCTTGTTTAAAGAAACAAGTCTCTGTCTTGCGTTCTGTGCGTATGGGCGGTATAACTCACGCTACGCGACGAAAATTTGATCGTCGTAAGCGGGAATAGAAAACGTATTAAGGGGATATATCAACATGTATTTAGCAGCAATGGGACAGGGACTTGAGAAAATCATCGCGTAAAACAGGAAAACGTCGTAACCGAGAACGTGCTAACGAGATTCCACTGTATCAGTATTAAAGAAATGTAAAAACTTGACACCATACATTTTTCATAAATGTGAGATCTCTGAAAATAAAGGCATCAGCCTGGCTAATTGGCAAGATTGAGATCAAGTACTGTCGGTTGGTTGTATGACGTGAGACAAGGGTACCTGAGCTATGCTGATAAGATCCAAAGGTCATGTTCTCATTATGCAATCAACAATATCAGGTGTTGTGCAGCAACTCAAATATTGAGGGCCGGCAGAGAGTTGTATTAGTTCACTAGTACTGTCCCCGTAAATTGAATTATTTAGGGACAAAACGAGAGTATTTTCCGTCCCCATGATAAAATTTAACTAGCAAATATACTTTCTGGAAGTGTGACACGGGAGTGTAGTGTTACAAGCTCGAGACTGTGGGAGAGCCCGATCACGTGATATATTGCACAATGGACACTTCTAGAAGGCTATATTTAGCATAGCAACAGCGAGTTTGGAAATTAATATTATAAATATTGTTATAAATTATGCTATTGGATCCCAGCCCAGAGCCAATGAGAACAGGTCTTATTGAAGACGGGATCAACTTTCATTAAACAATATGATGAAATTATGCATTTAGGCCCTTAGAAGAAGATTTTCTTATTTGGTAGTGAAGAGAATATTAAGAGAAATTATGTCTGATACTTTAAAAACCACAGATAAGCATTAGTAATCTACGAGCAAAAATTATGGTGGAAGATTGATATGGCCGCCAAAAATTCGACTTGGAGGGGGAGATCCAAGGATCGAGGTTCTTATTCCAGCAGACTTTGAAGAGTGAGGAAGTGTTTTTACTGGGTTAACGGAGATCCCAAAGCTTAGTTCGAGTGCGACGACTGTCGACTTGTGGAGACGCGAGGATAGCTAGGTGGAACATAGGAGGTCACCGCACTTCCATTCTACGTGAAGTTGCGAGGAACATTGAATTGATTATATCTCTTATATGATTGAGATCTGAAGTTAAATAAGCATATATATATAAAGAACAGGTCGCATACTATATATTGTGAAAAGTCGAGCGCTTTAAAACTTACCGTTTCGACAATATAAGCCTGTTAAGTTAGATTTCCAAATGTGTTGGAAATAAAGCTGAATATCATTATAAATTGCAACGTGAAGTTGGCGAACGCAGTTCAAGTGAAAAGTGGCGAAGAACTTTTAATATTGGCGCAACACATAAACATTAATACAATGACTATTATTATTCTTCAAACGTTATCATTCAGCATAATTAATATTGTTGATATGATGAACTAAATAGTCATGCGCCAGAGACATATTCGATAACAGGAGTTAAGATACAATGATGGAGCTTCGTTAGACAACGTATTCTTGATAACAGACGTAGTGTACGGTCCATCTTGTACATTTTCGTCAGTCTACGAACACTAATATAACATCAATTAACAATGGAAATCTTTCATTCACCATTTATATGAATATTTCCATAATTATATTCCAATGATGAAGCTGATACATATTTACGACAGAGAATAAAGACTTTACAGAAGAGATTTGTCAAGATGCTAGGGGAAGGTAGCCCAGCAACACAGAAGAATTTGCCAGAAGGATGTCGTTCGAGCCCAGGCGAATGTTGGTGAATTCCAGAGAGGGACGTTTCTTACCTCTTAGGTCGCAGATCCGAGGTTCGAATGCAGATCCATCTCAGTGTCTTGTACTGAGGAAACATCTAAAGTATTGTGGGAATACTTACATAGATCTTCAAGTTTTCATCCAAATAAGGTATTAGTGTATCTCAATTGTTATATAGAGCTTGATTAGTAACATTCTGAGTCAGCGATCTTATTCCATATTTTCAGCGGTCTTATCCCATATTTTTATATTTTCACATTTCATGTATTTCAGTGCTTTTATTTATTTTACACTTCAGATGTGTGTTGAGATTTTTATACTTCAAGATTATTTAGAAGATGATTGCATTTCATCTATTTTTCAATTTTTTTCTACGGATCAGTTGTGGAACTGACATTAAAAATTTTCTTTGAGGAATCATATTGCCTCATGGGAGACTAGTCGTTTCGACTCTCGAATTTTAATAATTTCATTTAAACCAAGAATTCTGACATTGTGTCATAGCTTCAAATTAAATTCTTATTAAATTTAATTTGAGCACTTTAATGTAACAACATCTAACTTCAAGAATAGAAGAAACATCGAAGGATATTGTTATGTCATTATTGTACATAAACTATCGACGATCTAAGAAATACTAGTCGTTTGATAAGACCGAAGTCTTAGTCCCTATGAACATTCTTTGTGTAGAGTGGAAAAACATCACGACATTGACAAACCTTTCTTATTATTTGTAAAGCTAAGAGCTTTGTTCATTTAATATGTTAGAGGAAATACCTTTTGATAGAAGATTATTCAAATCTTTGGCTAGGAATTCAAAGCTAGTTTATCCCGGTCAGGATTGAATTCTATCCGACACTATAAATAACATGTGTGTTATTTTATCCTATTTGTGTAACATCACGTCATTTGTCGACATGATATTACAACGATTAACAATTTATAGCTTGACAAGTGAGATGAGACAGGAGTATTATTTTTATTACATGTATTTGCGACAGACGAGTTAACAGTTAATTATCTTGTTGTGGAGTAAACTTTAGGAGGTTAATCACGACTGTCTAATATCGTTCATTACAATTGGAAGTTTCGTTTGAAGAACTTACGCATGTATAATTGTAGTCATGTGCAAAGATACTGAGGGTCATGCCAGTATTTGAGAGAAGTTCCTACATAAGATATGTTAATAACAATTAATCCCTTTTGGTTATTGTTTAACATAGTAGATGATAATTGTTTATGCCATATATACTGTTATATGAGGATTTGTAGAGCTATGGAGTGCTCATGCGAGGGAATTCCGCATTTTAAGGAAGTCAAAGTATTGTTGTTCTTTGATAAAAAGGCATGTATCATGATAAGATCCGTTGTATACAAGTAGTCCAGTTTTTGTGAATTAACGATTTAGCTGTGTTAACAGGAGGGTTTCAGCGGAAATGCAACTTGAGAAAGATTGTCTACTCATGTCTATAATACAATTATTAAATTTTATTAAACCCGAAGTTATGTAATTACGTACAGTTTACCTTAATTAGTCGACTGTATTATACCGACAATGTAATGAAACCTATATAAGACGATGTGTAAGCAGTATATCAAACTACAGAACGTTAGAGAAGGATGGTTATGTGAAAAACCAGTGTATATATTTAGTTAAGAATTATATTGTAACCGAGAAGTTAGAATCTCGAAAGTGTCGCGTTAGCAACACTAGATAATGAATTATTATAAACATATTACATGTAAATGATTTTTGTGGAAATAATTTAATTAGTTAAATAACTTAGTAGGATTTATTAATCAATTGTTTTGGAACAGTGTGTGTTTATGAGCGGATGTTTTGGTGTGTATGATTGTTCATTATTAAGAGAAAACGTGGAACCGAATTGGTCTAGAACAATTACGGGGTGCGAGTGAAAGAGTGTAAAAAAATTTTTAGAATGATTGTTTAAGAAGCAGAGTAATGTGAACTTTTGTAAGATCTAAATGTTAATTTTACGTGTTTTTAATAAACGCACACACAAGCAGTCTCTATGGACTAGCGAGAATGATTCACCGTTATGTTGGAGAGCGATGACATAAGATGAACAGGTGTACTCTATATAAATAACAGTTTCGAGTACGGCGTGGTGCCGGTATTTCATTGATGAAACAAAGTTAAGGCACGTGCGTTTTGCAAATGCAGGCTTGTGAATGAAACCATGTGTCTGGAATGCCATTAAGAGACTTCATTAAACGTTTTTATTTTTACGCAGTGTAGGCCTAGAACAAGCCAAGATTTTATACTCATAATTTTTAATACAGCATTGTAGTAAGGTGTAGAGTTGAAAGGAGGTGTGAATGATTGCGTGTTTTTAATTTTAATGTCTATTGTTAAATTCGTTTATTGTTATTTTGTTTATACTAGATTAGTTTACCCTATTGTTAATAAATTTTGTTCAGATTGTTTTCCATTGTTGTTGGAGTGTGATTCATTTTAAACATAAGGAGCAGAGTATTGTGGATGTAGTGTAGGCGAAGCTGAATTCCCAGTCCCCGAGAGGTAAGTAAAGGTGAGTGCCCCATGTAGTTGGTTGTTGATCCACAATATTCTGGTAACTGCTGTCTGTAAATCCCTAAAGGCCATGTTGGAAGCGATTTCTAATGTAGTATATGCCGGTGCAGTTAGAAATAGGCAATCCAGCGGGGGCAATGGATATTCCAACAGGATCTTTTCCGGATTATCGGGTACAGTAGGAATGGCGCCCTGTGAAATTTGGAGCTACGAAATTAGCTTTGTAGCGTCTCTAAAGGAAGTTGGTTTGAACATTTCTAGTGAAAGAAATAATTACCAGACTTGTGGGATGTCTTATCCAATTTCGGATGGATGTGAGTGTAATTATATATGCTTAATTTAAATTAATATTAGGAAGGTTACACTCAGATAAAGATCAGATCCTAGAAACCTGAAAGAGGTGTAGTAGGTAGACAGTTTCGAAAAACGACCTACGATCTGAATATCTATTTTATTTTACCGGTACATGATGATTGCTAAGGTCATGTGTAAAACTAAAGCTAACTTGTTTTGATGATTGTAATGGTAGAATTTCTTTGTGGTAGTATATTTAAAGTGAATCACAGGAGAACGAACATTATGAGTAAGTTTATTCAACATGGGGTGTACTTTAAGTTAATGCTAAGGTAATTTTAAGTTACTTTTAGACATTAAGGTGCAAAAAATATATATGGAATAGGACGTTGCTCAGATGTTGTTATTTTGCTCTGTTGTTGTTTATGTCTCTACAGCATTATATAAAGGGTTATTGCAATGGCAAGTGAGGATGTAAAGAGAATGTTGGAGGAGATGCAGATGAAGCTGCAAGAAAGTATGAAGCAGAATTTGAAGGAGCAACTGCAGAGCAGTTTAAATGTTGTCAAAGGTGAGATAAAGGTGAATTTATCTGCGAATATGGTAGATATGGAAGGTAAATTTCAGGAAGCCAAGCAGGACCTTGAACAACTGAAGCGGGAACGAAAGGAGGACCTTAACACAGTGATTGTTAAAGTTGTTGATTCTCTTACAGATAAAGTCACAGAAAGTGTCAAAGAGAGTTTCAAACCTGAAATTCAGGAAGTTCAGACTTCTTAAGAGGGTTTACATACTAGTGCCTCTAAAATGGTTGCAAATGTCACGCGCTTACAGGCCAGCTCAAAGCAGATTCAGGATGACGTAAGTGGTGTACGGACAGAGGTCGGTAATGTCCAAAGTAAAGTAGATACAGTCCAAGTAGATGTATCCACTGTCCGATCCAAAGTAGACTCAGTACAAGCGAATGTGTCTCATGTGCAGTCCGATATTGGTAATGTGAGTTTAGAGGTATCCAATGTCCAATCTAAAGTAGATACAGTCCAAGCCGAAGTCACTAATGTTCAGGTTGACATAAATAATATGCAGTCAGATGTCACTGATGTACAGTCTGACATAGTTAAAATACAGACAGAAGTCAATACGGTATTTGTAGATGTAACAAAACTCCAAGTGGACATTAATAAGATTAGACAAGAGGTAGAGGCGTCTAAAGAATTGTGTACACAGAATATAACTGCTTTGACGACACGTTTTGTTAACGATGCGTTAAAAACTACAGCTTCTCTGGTCGAATTAAAAGGTAACGTAGAAACTTTACGAACACAGGTTATTGACCACAATAAAATTCTTAAGGCAGATATTGAGGAGGACATAGCTGCAATGTTAAAAGCTAATGTAGTTGTATGGAAAGACGAGTGGAACAAATCTAGTGGGGAACATGTTAAGCAAATCCAAGATAACATAGAAAAGAAATTAGCCAGTACCCAAGTAGAAATTAATAGAGAAGTTATTGAAGTAAGAACAGATCTAGGTAAAAGGATTGATACGCTCACTGAAAAGCAAGTAGAAGATAGAACTCAATCTAGTCAGGATGTGCAAGCTTTGAAAGAATCGTTAGAGAATAAAACTAAAACGATAGAGGAACGATTAAACAAGGTTGTCACTAACGTTAATGCTATGAGTGAGGAGAAAACTAATGAACTAGAAGAATATCCAAGAAATTACAAAATCTTAATCTAGGAGATGCTGCCAAGCTTGAGACATATAAGGAAGATTTAAAGACCGAAGTAGGCCAACAGCTGAAGAAGATTATCGCTGAGATAGAAGAAAAGGAAAGGGAGAAGATAGATTTCGAAGATTCGAGGAATCAGACTAGAAGGAATAGCCTAGAAGTGGAAGAAAGGGAAATTAGGCCGGAAGAAAGATTATTCAGGTTTACGGAAGGTTTAGAGGAGATGAGTAAAGAGCCCGAAAGTTACAATAGAGATTTTCGACCAAACCTTCAGGATTCATATCCGAGAAACGTGACGGTCATAAGGAACTTTGAAGACAAACCGCGCTAGTTCAGCAACCTAGATAGTTTCACACCGATAGAGTACATCAGAAATCTCAAAGATTACTTTATCGAAGCGCATATTCCAAGAGAGAGGGAAATGAAGATCGTAGAACGCTATTTGCCAGATGGTCCCCTTGAATGGTTTAGGGCCTTTAGATCTACCTTCATGAACTTCAATGAATTCGCAGAAGCACTAATAAAGCGTTTCTGGTCTATTGAAGCACAAAACTCCCTACGCGCAGAAGTATACTCACGGAAATATTCAGGAACTCTTCCCACACACTACGCAAACTTCTTCACGAGTCAGTTAGCCAGATTCAGATTCCTTTAACCCCCGTTATCTACAGCTCAGTTGATAGACGCGATAGCCAGGATGCTCCCTGTTGAAGTCAGACGTCGAATTATCTCGTCAGGGATCAACGATCTAGCAAGTATGGACGAATTGCTCAGAAAACTCGATTACACGAGCCCTATGCCAAACGTTGTTGCGAAGAACCAAAGGCAAGAGTACAAAGACATTAACACAGTATATCTTGACCAAACACAACAGACAGACAATCCGAAAGAACCAGAAAAGGGAAATATTGGTCCTGAAAGGAATAATTATTTCCGGGATCGTAGACCAGAACCCAGATACAGGAGATTCCCTGGAGGTCGTCCATACCAGCAACAGCAAGGACGTAGTAATGATAATAGCAATGGCAACCGTAGAAGTGGTTCAGGGCCGGTCTTAGGGGTGTGCGACATGTGCGGTCGCACAGGGCGCCAACGGCTTGGGGGTAGCCGAAGGCGTCCCCCAAAAATAGGCAAATTTCTATTTATTTCCTATTGCACAAATGGCAAGATAGGTAAATGCGAGTTCGTCAAACAGATATGGGAATCAGTTTTTTTTAAAGTTCAACAGGTGTTATCTCTCACGACTGAAAACCCTACGCGCACCTTAGACCGTGACGGACTGAAGTTAAACTCAGTGAAATAGTGATTAGCTAACACTATATCTTTCTCTCCCATGCCTTGCCTTTTCACTATCGTGGAAACGCAACCCGGCTCGACACCCGGGCCCGGGACCAACCAAATCGCCCTTCGGCAGCGCTCGGGCATTTCCGTGATATTTAGGTTCGGTTCACTGTTGTAGCAGAGCTGTAGCAAGGCGAAGGAGAGAGATAGGAAGCGAGGATGCAGGGAGAGAGGGGAGTGAGGTTGGAGAAAGGGGTGCGGGTGTGACACGAGCTGGAGACAGAGTCAAAGAGAAAGAAATCATAACAAACGGCACGTGTGGCTGGGCGAAGTCGGCGTCGACCCCCTCGTAGATGGTAGGACGTTTTAGCAAAATACACGGGAGTGTTATGGCCCTTGCTAATTGTCGTTCATTCGAGTGCGTGGTGCGGATGGTGTAAAGTCGGGTCAAAGAACGAGAAACCCTACAACAATGGCCTCCTCCGGTAAAGCTAGTGGAGCTGCAAACAAAGAACGAAGGTTGCAGCATACAGAAGAAGACAAGAAGGCAGCAGAAGCTTTTAAAACATTCGTCCGATCTTCAACATCAATAGACGGGAGATCTTCTCAAACAAATCCTACTGATCAGTCCAAAAATGTGCCAATCTGATCATTAATACTTTGACAGAAATGGGGCTAAAGCTAGAAGACCTTAGAGGACAAGGCTTTGACAACGGCGCGAATATGAAAGGTAAACATAAAGGAGTTCAAGCTCGCGTTGTAAAACAGTTCCTGCGCGCAAATTATGTTCCATATGGTAGCCATTCCTTAAACCTAGTTTTATCTGACTCAGCCGAATGCTGTCCTTACTGCGTTACTCTATTTGGCATTATTCAACGCATATATGTTTTATTTTCATCGTCTCCTGGCAGGTGGTCTATTTTGTTGGCTCACATCTGTAATTCGACTCTAAAAGATTTGAGCGACACTTGCTGGGAGTGTCGCATAGATGCAGTGAGACCTTTTAGATACGATACGAATGGGGTAGTGGCAGCCGGCCATTAAGGAGAATCCTGCTTTTGATTCGGGGCTACGCCATGAAGCTGAATACTTGGCGAAAAAAATTGTGACATTCGAATTTGTCGTTGCTGTTGTAGTATGGCACGGCATTTTGTTTCAAGTAAACATAGTTAGCAAAGCCATGCAAGCAGAAGCAATTGATATAGGCCTACAAAAGGAGTCTTCTTTCGCGGAAGGTTGTATCATATACCTTGAAAAATATTCCCAAGAGGGGGCGTGGTGGTTCAGCGGTCAAGCTGGATGCCTCTCACCAAGGCGGACTGGGTTCGATTCCCAGTCAATGCAAGTGAGATTTTCGAAGTGAAATGCCATGTGCTGTGGTTCGGATTCCACGTAAAAAGGAGGTCCCGTGGCTCATGATCGCGAGATTAATGGTCACGTTAAACTACAAGCTTCCTTTTTATATTCCCAAGAAGGCTATGAAAGCGCTATAATATCGGCTAAGGGAATCATTGCGTCTGTGTCTCTTGAGGTCGAAGAAGGTAGACGGAAAAGGAAGACTAGACGCCCTAAACGGTTGATTGAGGAAGATGACTCGGACTCGGACCAAGTCATCGAGTCAGACACTGAGAGTGACAGTTCTGAGTCAGAGTTGGAGTCGGAGCTGACGGAGGCTGAAGCTCAGACTAAGGTCAAGTGCAAACAAGTGAAGCCACAACGACTCTTCCAAAAACGTTTCTATGACTATCTCCTAACAGTAGCTTTTAAGTCTGTAAGGAAGAGATTATTTTTCCTTAAAGAGCATTACGATGTATTATACAAATATCCACTTTACAATACATTATTTTTATTCTTTTTATAATATATCATAATCAATATGGGAAAATTTAGAATTATGACTCAAGTTATAGATATTCAGCATTCCGATACATGGGGATTTTTGTACGATCTAAAGGTACTGCCTGGCTCTATTAAAGATAGTAGTCCACTCATGGATAGTTGCTTGAACATGCAAAAGCAGCTTTCCAGTGGAAATAATGAGTCTGACATAAGTGGGATGGATCTATGTTCTGAGCTGCAACATTTGAGCCCATGCCTACCACCAAATGCAAAAAACCCTTGCGCCGCGTTGCAGTTCATTTACCGCACGAATATGATTGACGTTTATCCAAACGTCGATGTAGCTTTGCGAATTCTCTTAACCTTGCCGGTAACTGTCGCTTCGCGTGAACATAGTAGGTTTTCAAAATTGAAGTTGATTAAAACATACCTGCGTGCTACAATATTGGCCAAGAGAGACTGTCAAAACTTGCTTTAATTTCAATAGAGAACGATGTTGCGCGTTCACTCGATTTAGCCCAGTTAGTAAAACAGTTTGCTTCAGTCGAAGTACGGAAAGCTCCCTTCTCATAAGGTTTTGGGTTTTAGTGTGTTTTTTCCTGTGTGTCGAAGTCGTTTGAATTAGTAAAGCTTGATTCCTGTAAGTGTATTTTTCCAGTGATTTTGATATGTTGACACTTTGCATCACAACTGAAAAATAGTTATTGTAATATGTTACGCATCACCAATTAGTAAATAAAGTCCAGTATTTTTACATCATGCGAGCGTACAGCCGATATTTTGTGTGTTACCTTGACTATCCCCTTACTACAATGCAAGTAAAGCATGTTCAAGTAATATAGTAAATGGGTAAATGTACTTTAGGTTCATTTTATTTAATTTCAACCGATAATTCGGTGCATGCATTTTCGACTTTATATTTTCATGATTCTTCTTTATGATACCTCATAATTTTTGCCAGAGTTAGGCAACCCGCCTCTCACAGAGGGGCGCAAAATCGAATTTCGCACAGGGCTCTGAAACCCCTAAGACCGGCCCTGAAGTGGTTATTATCATAATAATAATAATAACTACCGATACAATAAAAATGGTTATAACAGGAATAACAACAGGAATAACCAGAACGATAATCGTAACAGAAACTCCCAAGATGAAATAATGACGAAGGAGAAGTATGAATGAACGTCATAAGGAAGGACAAGAATATCTTCAAGATTTAAGAGACAAGGAAAATGGGAATGGTGATAAAAAGGATTTGAGTGTTGATTCCAAACCAAGCACCAGTAAAGGAGAAGGTAATGGAAATGGTTCTCATAGACGATATGGAGGGACCATTTACGTTGACCAAAAGAAGTAGAAGAGAGAAGAGGATATACTGCTACACAGAACCAAGAAAAGAAGAAGACGTTGAAAAAAACAAGAAAAGAAGAAGACGTTGAAGAAGAGAAGAATAGAAGAAGAGGAATGGGTCAGATGAAGATAACTGCAGTAAAACCAAGAAGAAAGAGCGTTCTGCATAACTAATGCTTATGGGAATAACTGTTATGAGTTGTTTGACGGTGAAAATAACGTTATTCTAGGAAAATTCAACGCTAAAATTTAAAAAAGTATCATAAGAAAATAGGCTAAAATAATTCAATATACGAGTTCAAGTGACATATCAAAAGTCTTGAATTAGAATGATTAAAAACAATTTGCAACTGTTTTTAACTTGAGATGACGGAGGAATGCCCCCGTAAATTGAATTATTAAGAGACAAAACGAGAGTATTTTCCGTCCCCATGATAAAATTTAACTAGCAAATATAATTTCTGGAAGAGTGACACGGGAGTGTAGTGTTACAAGCTCGAGACTGTGGGAGAGCCCGATCACATATATATTGCACAATGGACGCTTCTAGAAGGCTATATTTAGCATAGCAACAGCGAGTTTGGAAATTAATATTATAAATATTGTTATAAATTATGCTATTGGATCCCAGCCCAGAGCCAATGAGAACAGGTCTTATTGAAGACGGGATCAACTTTCATTACACAATATGATGACATTATGCATTTAGGCCCTTAGAAGAAGATTTTCTTATTTGGTAGTGAAGAGAATATTAAGAGAAATTATGTCTGATACTTTAAAAACCACAGATAAGCATTAGTAATCTACGCGCTAAAATTATGGTGGGAGATTGATATGGCCGCAAAAATTCGACTTGGAGGGGGAGATCCAAGGATCGAGGTTCTTATTCCAGCAGACTTTGAAGAGTGAGGAAGTGTTTTTACTGGGTTAACGGAGATCCCAAAGCTTAGTCCGAGTGCGACGACTGTCGACTTGTGGAGACGCGAGGATAGCTAGGTGGAACATAGGAGGTCACCGCACTTCCATTCTACGTGAAGTTGCGAGGAACATTGAATTGATTATATCTCTTATATGATTGAGATCTGAAGTTAAATAAGCATATATATATAAAGAACAGGTCGCATACTATATATTGTGAAAAGTCGAGCGCTTTAAAACTTACCGTTTCGACAATATAAGCCTGTTAAGTTAGATTTCCAAATGTGTTGGAAATAAAGCTGAATATCATTATAAATTGCAACGTGAAGTTGGCGAACGCAGTTCAAGTGAAAAGTGGCGGAGAACTTTTAATATTGGCGCAACACATAAACATTACTAGAATGACTATTAATATTCTTCAAACGTTATCATTCAGCATAATTAATATTGTTGATATGATGAACTAAATAGTCATGCGCCAGAGACATATTCGATAACAGGAGTTAAGATACAACGTTGGAGCTTCGTTAGACAACGTATTCTTGAATACAGACGTAGTGTACGGTTCATCTTGTACATTTTCGTCAGTCTACGAACACTAATATAACATCAATTAGCAATGGAAATCTTTCATTCACCATTTATATGAATATTTCCATAATTATATTCCAATGATGAAGCTGATACATATTTACGACGGAGAATAAAGACTTTACAGAAGAGATTTGTCAAGATGCTAGGGGAAGGTAGCCCAGCAACACAGAAGAATTTGCCAGAAGGATGTCGTTCGAGCCCAGGCGAATGTTGGTGAATTCCAGAGAGGGACGTTTCTTATCTCTGAGGTCGCAGATCCAAGGTTCGAATGCAGATCCATCTCAGTGTCTTGTACTGAGGAAACATCTAAAGTATTGTGGGAATACTTACATAGATCTTCAAGTTTTCGTCCAAATAAGGTATTAGTGTATCTCAATTGTTATATAGAGCTTGATTAGTAACATTCTGAGTCAGCGATCTTATTCCATATTTTCAGCGGTCTTATCCCATATTTTTATATTTTCATATTTCATGTATTTCAGTGCTTTTATGTATTTTACACTTCAGATGTGTGTTGAGATTTTTATACTTCAAGATTATTTAGAAGATGATTGCATTTCATCTATTTTTCAATTTTATTCTACGGATCAGTTGTGGAACTGACATTAAAAATTTTCTTTGAGGAATCATATTGCCTCATGGGAGACTAGTCGTTTCGACTCTCGAATTTTAATAATTTCATTTAAACCAAGTATTCTGACATTGTGTCATAGCTTCAAATTAAATTCTTATTAAATTTAATAAGAACACTTTAATGTAACAACATCTAACTTCAAGAATAGAAGAAACATCGAATGATATTGTTATGTCATTATTGTACATAAACTATCGACGATCTAAGAAATACTAGTCGTTTGATAAGACCGAAGTCTTAGTCCCTATGAACATTCTTTGTGTAGAGTGGAAAAACATTACGACATTGACAAACCTTTCTTATTATTTGTAAAGCTAAGAGCTTTGTTCATTTAATATGTTAGAGGAAATACCTATTGATAGAAGATTATTCAAATCTTTGGCTAGGAATTCAAAGCTAGTTTATCCCGGTCAGGATTGAATTCTATCTGACACTATAAATAACATGTGTGTTATTTTATCCTATTTGTGTAACATCACGTCATTTGTCGACATGATATTACAACGATTAACAATTTATAGCTTGACAAGTGAGATGAGACAGGAGTATTATTTTTATTACATGTATTTGCGACAGACGAGTTAACAGTTAATTATCTTGTTGTGGAGTAAACTTTAGGAGGTTAATCACGACTGTCTAATATCGTTCATTACAATTGGAAGTTTCGTTTGAAGAACTTACGCATGTATAATTGTAGTCCAGTAGTCATGTGCAATGATACTGAGGGTCATGCCAGTATTTGAGAGAAGTTCCTACATAAGATATGTTAATAACAATTAATCCCTTTTGGTGATTGTTTAACATAGTAGATGATAATTGTTTATGCCATATATACTGTTATATGAGGATTTGTAGAGCTATGGAGTGCTCATGCGAGGGAATTCCGCATTTTAAGGAAGTCAAAGTATTGTTGTTCTTTGATAAAAAGGCATGTATCATGATAAGAGCCGTTGTATACAAGTAGTCCAGTTTCTGTGAATTAACGATTTAGCTGTGTTAACAGGAGGGTTTCAGCGGAAATGCAACTTGAGAAAGATTGTCTACTCATGTCTATAATACAATTATTAAATTTTATTATACCCGAAGTTATGTAATTACGTACAGTTTACCTTAATTAGTCGACTGTATTATACCGACAATGTAATGAAACCTATATAAGACGATGTGTAAGCAGTATATCAAACTACAGAACGTTAGAGAAGGATGGTTATGTGAAAAACCAGTGTATATATTTAGTTAAGAATTATATTGTAACCGAGAAGTTAGAATCTCGAAAGTGTCGCGTTAGCAACACTAGATAATGGATATTATTATAAACATATTACATGTAAATGATTTTTGTGGAAATGATTTAATTAGTTAAATAATTTACAGTAAAACTTCACTTATACGTTTTTCAAGGGACCAAATGAAAAAAACGTATAAGCGTGAAAAACGCGTAAATGAAAGTCGGTATATAAAAACTGCAAAATGTATGTGACATTATGGGTTATACAGGGACTTGGTGTTATATGAGACGCGGTCTCCCGTCAAGCACTTTGCCATAATGCGCTTCTTGGCACCACAAGTTTCCCTCCTTTGCAGTGTGCTTTAGCAGTGTGGGGTTCAGTTTAGTCAATTGTTCACGTGTTTAGTGCTCAGTGTGATGTTCCAATGCGATTTTCATTACGTGAACGTTTGTAAATACCTTCATGAAGTACAGGAAATCTTTCGCGAAAATGAGCTTAAAGACTATATTACAGTTGAAATACAGTCAATCGGTGGTGAGGAACTTCAGAACGTAAATGACAATTTCATAAAGAGGTGCCAGCGATGTGTAGCCGTGAATGGCGAACATTTTCAGTACCAGCTGTGAACTATAGGCTATAGGCCGCGCGAGCTACGCATTACGGCAAAGTGCCTGGCGGGAGACAGGCCCGCAGCGCGGGCGAGCGATGGTCCCCGTTAAGAAGTGAACAACAGGAAATAATAATACGATTGTTTAACTATAATCGGCAATATGTAACAATACAAATACAAGAGAAATGCACCCAGATAAAGAAAGAAACAACAAAACAAGTCACTTTACGAAGTAGTCTGTTATCTTGGCTTGTTTTTTGTGGGCTGCGGGCACGGAATGAACAGTATTTTCAAACCGATACAATTCGGCCATTATTTCCTCAGAAACATTATGGCGCGTCACAAAATGTTTGATAGTCCATAGAGCATTGACAGCATCATTAAAATCCACTGTATTATGCTGCGGATCATCAGTATCATCGTCGTCATCGTCATTAATACGGTCCTCGCTCAGATCCCGTTGTGAGTCTTCAACTATCTCGGAGATAGCCATGGCTTCTGCAGTGACGAGGTTGGCGTCAACATTTACGTAGTCATCGAATCAGGGGGATGAAACTACTATAGATCCTTCGCTTCCAAAGCTCCTCGGCCAACTGACAGGTTCACTGCCTGAGCACTCGCTGCGCTGCCGTAGCGCTGCTGTCCAACTCGATTGCTATTGGTTGAAGCTCATGCGGGGTGGATACGCCGGTTACATTTAAACATGTCGCTGGCAACTGGCTATCCTACTCATGATCGTGTGTGTTTGTGCTTTTTGAGGCTTCCAACATGACATTCCTTCGTAGGATATTGCATTAATACGGTAGGTATTTATTTATTTCAATAGTTACTTTGCAGTTTTGCTGCCAGGGTATGATTTTAATATCTACCCATTATGATAGTGTTTCTGTTTACGAATTGTGGGCTTTATTGTGATTACTTCGTTCAGTGTAGTATTCTCAATTCAAAATTATTTTAGCTAGATGGCATATTAGAATGATTTTGTGAAGTATTGTGAACTATATGAATGGCTTTACATAGCCTAAACCTACTTTATTGAAACAGAACTAGGCCTAGAGTATGTGTGAATGGTTGTGAACTGGTTGCCTTATTGTGTTTCTTTTCTCTTCTCAGGTAATGAGGCACTTCAAGGAAAGCAGATTATATACTACATTTGTCCAACAGCATATAGACAGGAGTTGCCTGATTCTGTTGTCCAAACAGCTGTATACTAATCCTATTTCAGCAAAGGTAAGTTACCATATTGATGAAACTTTGATCTATTAATTTTACACCAGTACCGGTATAGGGTAGGCCCAGGTGCTATGTAGGTTTTGATTAGCAATACACTTAGTTCATGCCCCCCTCTGATAAATTCATATAGCCTATTGCACCCTGGCATACTGTTAGATGTGTGAGAAAGTCACTTGAGGAACTGGAATGTGCCCTACTTCTTTTGATAGTGCATGCCACGTGTCCTTATCTGTGAATGGCACACAGTAAACCTAACTGGAATCATGACACTATTGCAGGGAGATAATCAAAATATACAGGTGACGTTATTAGGAATAGTTGCAGTCTTTGCTTCATTTAGGGCTTATAGACATAGTGAACATCAGCCTCGTATACTGCTTGATTGTGTGTAATCTGCCTGATAATATGTGTAATTCTAGTCTCCAATACAAATACACACACACCTACAGCCATCACAATGTCATGGGTAATCAGACATATCCCAATACACTTTCCAAGTACCATAAAGCCACATGACGACGATGTCGCAAAGCCCCTACAACATTATTAGGATTTTAATTGTATTTTTCTCTTACAGATTTGCAATGGGCGTGGCTCTACCATGTGATGACAATTATCTACTGGGACAATGACCTGATGAAATTAAATATTACTCTTTTCATGAAAATGTTCTGTGGTTTTTATATCTGTAAAAACTTAAGAAAGAAGAATATAATATGAACATATATACATACTTATTTTTGTCCTCATTTTTTCCTTCAGAATTCTGTTTCCTTCCAGTATCGTATCTCATTCAACAGCGGTTAATAAGTTCATATTTTATAGGGTGTGCATGGTTTGTATTGGTTTATTACATTCTTCTTAAATTACTGTGCTCCCACAACACTGGTGGCAACTAAACCTCTCTTCTACCTGTCTGATATTATAACTTATAGTACTGTGTAGTAGGTGAATGACTTTCTAGTGTTACAAGGCCATGGGTTCAAAGGCCGAACTCAGCTGAGACTTATGGAAGGTGAGCCGGTACAATTTTAAGATCTGTTCGACGTTATTTCCATCTAGCGGTCTCTAGTAATACATCTAAGAGATTGTAAATTGCACACGTCTGAAAAAGGAATGCGCCCGCGTTGGAGTACTCATCCTTGTCTAAGGAACACGCCTTCGGCGATTGTTATCGCGCCTGATTTGTTATCGCGAGGAGAATTTGATGATCGTCTGCCGTTATAACTGCCACTACCAGCAAATCTATTCTAATGTTCCGAGATGCCCTTTATAATAAGCTTTAAGAAGATATAAATGTTGGGGAGACACTACGCGTTTCCCGCTTTGTCTCATAGTGAAGAATTCCGTAAAATGGAGTTGTTATAATATAAAATTATTATCAGTGAACTTCCAGAACGTCTCGGAGTATCAGCTAAGTGGAAATGGTCCTTGTAGCTATTCTGTTTTAATGTGTCATGTTTTGAAGAAAACTGATCACTATATATATATATATATACTACCCAACTTTCAGTGTTAAAAGTTCCGTAATTTAATCTGCTAAGGTAGGGTTAAACTGGAGACCGTTCATGTTTTTCTATGAAGTTATTTGGTGGTTATTTAGTCCCCAGTTTATTTATATACGCACGTAGTGGAGAATCAAATTGCTTGTTTATGGGTTTATTAATTTAAATGGGTGCTTGTTGTTGTTGTTTCTTTTCGTATCTAGTCGAGTTTTATTTTAGTGCGTGTTACTTGCGTTTGTTTTATGTTGTGAAACGCGATTGTATTTATGAGAGATGTTTCTTACCAGTTTCTAACCCCTTGCTAGAGTATGGGATCTTCAGGGACCTTTAGGGACTGGTATTCTTTAGGTTAGTTCGCGATTTTTATTGTGCCTAGACGTAGGAGGGTGTGTTGTTCATTGCTTTGGATGTAATATCTTTTTGTTGGAACACACACCAGTTTATTTTATGTTTCAAGGGTTTGTTTTTATCATGCTTGTCATTCGTGCACTCCAAGGATGGCCGATTAGGTTTTATTTTTATCCTTGGAGACTGGGCAAGCATTATCTATGTATGTTTCAGAAATATGTTTCATTTACAATCACGGTTCTAGTCTTGATATTAAGGGTTGGGTTTATGTCGTTTGTTTAAGTGGGAATTTGACTGAAGGTCTAGGGTCATGTTTAGTGTTGTTCTGTTTTGTTGTGACCTTCAGTCAGCAAGCAATGCGTGATCCCATTACGTTATTAAATCAGGTGTATTGGTTACTCTTCCGAGATGATGGAATGTGTGTTCGTTGTACGTGCCCGGGACTGCAATTGACGCTTATTTGGCATCCCGCAAGGTAACTGAACCTTGTGCCTTCGTTCGAAAGAAGTTTTATTCTACCAGTTCATGAAATCGTTTGGTTTTATCTTCTTTTGGGATTTGCTTGTTTTCATTTTAACTGAACTGATCTATGTTTATTTGCTGAGTTTGTATGTCACGGCATGTCATGTGAAGTGTAGCGCCTTGTGAAGTTGTGTAATTATTCTGTGTTTATTGACGGGTCATTTAAGGATCGTTGCTGTTGTTGGTTGTTTCTTTGGGTAGCTTGGCGTGACATACAGTTTAATGTAAGGGTGGTCGGGTAGACAGTTCGTGGGAGATACGATTTCATGTACTTCTAAGAATGATGCTTCTGACTACCTTCTAGTAGTCAGCCTGTGGTGGAACGAAACGCACTATTAACACTATCGTTAATTTCTTCCCCTCTACTGAACGATCTCCAGCGACTTAGGCATTCTCCTCGTAGTCGACATTCTCCTTTTATAGATCTTTATTGTGTGTTTTACGTTTTATTGTTTTACTGTTTTATAATACCATGTACATATTTTATTTCAGGCCCATCATCCCTCATCTTACCATTTCATGCACTCCTCACGTCCCCTTTTGCTATGTCTTGTTTTTTGATATTAAATTTTATTTTATTTTATTTTACAACCTCTACTCGAAAAGTGTAGTCATTGGGTGGTCGGTGCTCCATCTAATTCACCGTGTGTTAAAGGTCTCGACTTAGGTCTAAGGTCCGCGTCCTCTACATCTGCACGCCTCAGAAGGAAATCCCGAAGACACACCAGTTCATCTCGCATGACATCCTCTGCAAAAGTAACCTTTAAGCACTGCCATTAAAAAATTATAAACTATAAAAGAAATGATATTGATAGAAAAACTATCATGAATAAAACATATAATACTAGAAAAATTAAGAGAGGGGACATGGGGAGAAAAGTGGGGGGAGTACTACGCAACTGCCGTGGTACAGGTTTCAAATAATAATAATAAAGGATATCCTGCGTCCTATCCTTCCCCCTAACCCTGTATCCCTCTTTGTAACTACATGTAGTAATATTATGATTTATGTCAATGAAATGTATTTATTCACTGTTCCTATTGTTCTGTTTTACGCAAGATCAGATATCAAAACTAAAGATTTCAGGCTGGTATTTTCTACTATATTAATAGTAATAATCCAATATTATGAGCTTTTGTTTTGATATCTGCTCTTAAATAAAATAGAACAAAAGGAACAGGAATAAATAAAATACGCCGACATAAATCATATTACTACGTGTAAATACAAAGGGAGTGGTACAGGGTGGGTGGGAGCGGGGTACCAGTACGCGATTAAATAAAATTCAAATCGCCCGCGCTTAAAATTTAGTACGCTGCCTCACCGCCAGGTAGCAGGCTAGGCTGTTGGATGACGTAACTCTGACGGTTGTAATCGGAATCAAATTTTAAGCCTGAGTAACCTTTCTCCCCTATATTCTTTGCATCGAATGATGCCTCCTCTTCCAGTTTCCTCCATTCGCAGTCATTATCAGGAAAATCATCATCAATAATATCACCAGTACAACTACCGGTAACATCAAATCCAGCGTTTCGAAAACAGTTCCGAATTGTAAGTGCTGAGACACGGTGCCATGATGCTGCGATGTAATGCATTGCCTACCAGAAGAAAATAAAATAGTGTTAATTAATTTATCGATTTTAATTTGTCTGAAGACTCAAGATTATTATAACACAGATTCAATTGCGTAATTTTAATGGTTTGACGAGAACTCCCCAAAAAGAACACGAATAAAAATTACACAAGAGGAAATAAATACAGTACTAGAAATCTTACCAGTAACAAGTTGATTTTCATTTCAACCTTTTTTCCGATGTCTACACATCTGATTGCGTGTTGCACCAGCATCTTACGATAATGCAACTCTAAGTTGCGTAACAAACAATCTTCCAAACATTCGTATTTTCCGCCCTGAATGCGAGATCGCTTTTTTGTAGAAACACCTAAAACACGTGCGCCTTCTTCAATTTCCGCCGCCTTAGCTACAATTGTGTTTAAGGTGGACGGAGCAATCCCCAATTTCTTAGCGATTTCATGTTGCCACTTTCCTTCACTATATTCAAAATACGTAATTTTTCAGCAATCGTAATGCACTTCCTCTTCCTTTCACCCATGTTCACTGCTATCAAGGTTAACCACAACTGAAGCACCGAACAAGGCAGAACAATGACTGAAGCAAGTGGTGTTGTATTTCGCAACACACGCAACTCGGGCTGAACATCCTCCTTGGGCTGAACATAGCTTCAAGGTCGCTCTTGCCACAACATAGCGCCGCACGAGGGATGGTTTCCGAGAAACGTACAGTGCGTGTCATAAGTTTCTGGCTCCAATATTTTTAGAGATTTTAGGTAGGGAAACCGTTGTAAACGTATAAACGACGCATTTTTCCCTCGGGGACGTAAGATATGATCGTATAAGCGTGAAAAACGAATAAATATAAAACATATATCGGAAATAAATTAACATGGAAAGTATAGGGATTTTGCCGGGACCAAGAAAAAAATCGTAAAGTGTAGAAAACGTATAAGTGTGAATCGTATAAAAGAAGTTTTACTGTAGTAGGATTTATTAATCAATTGTTTTGGAAGAGTGTGTGTTTATGAGCGGATGTTTTGGTGTGTATGATTGTTCATTATTAAGAGAAAACGTGGAACCGAATTGGTCTAGAACAATTACGTGGTGCGAATGAAAAGAGTGTATAAAAATGTTTAGAATGATTGTTTAAGAAACAGAGTAGTTATGTGAACTTTTGTAAGATCTAAATGTTAATTTTACGTGTTTTTAATAAACGCACACACAAGCAGTCTCTATGGACTAGCGAGAATGATTCACCGTTATGTTGGAGAGCGATGACATAAGATGAACAGGTGTACTCTCACCGCCTTCTATATAAATTGTAAAACAGTTTCGAGTACGGCTTGGTGCCGGTGTTTCATTGATGAAACAAAGTTAAGGCACGTGCGTTTTGCAAATGCAGGCTTGTGAATGAAACCATGTGTCTGGAATGCCATTAAGAGACTTCATTAAACGTTTTTATTTTTACGCAGTGTAGGCCTAGAACAAGTCAAGATTTTATACTCATAATTTTTAATACAGCATTGTAGTAAGATGTAGAGTTGAAAGGAGGTGTGAATGATTGCGTGTTTTTAATTTTAATGTCTATTGTTAAATTCGTTTATTGTTATTTTGTTTATACTGGATTAGTTTACCCTATTGTTAATAAATTTTGTTCAGATTGTTTTCCATTGTTGTTGGAGTGTGATTCATTTTAAATATAAGGAGCAGAGTATTGTGGATGTAGTGTAGGCGAAGCTGAATTCCCAGTCCCCGAGAGGTAAGTAAAGGTGAGTGCCCCGTGTAGTTGGTTGTTGATCCACAATATTCTGGTAACTGCTGTCTGTAAATCCTTAAAGGCCATGTTGGAAGCAATTTCTAATGTAGTATATGCCGGTGCAGTTAGAAATAGGCAATCCAGCGGGGGCAATGGATATTCCAACAGGATCCTTTCCGGATTATCGGGTACAGTACCAAGGTGTCAATTGTTAGAATAAAGCGAGCTGTGGTCAGGCGACAATGCTTGTCTTATGAAGTTTACTGTGTGGCAGGTGGAATGACGACAATACCGGGCTGTCCTGGTCTCGGTGGACGAACTGGTTCAAATTCTGAGGATGTCTATGAAATCCTTTTGTGTGGTTTTCCTACTAACTCCTTGCCAAGTTCCATTCATTTCTTTTAATAACTTTTCTTATGAGGTTGGATTCAAGAAGTGCCATTTGACCATTAAACCACCGGCAAATAGAAATTCAATGGCCCTCATTGAAAAGGAAATAACGAGGGAGTAAACGTACATTTTATTATTTAGTTAATTATCCATTGTATGATATTTACCTAAAGTTAAGTAAAAGTATGATTCACATTATTATATTAAATGCTTAAATGCCGTTTATCAGAAACACACATATTTCCAATCCTGCTCATGTTTGAATTAGTTTCCGTGCATATTATTTTGAACCTATTAAAGTTTTATTGTACCTGGTGACGAACTTTTAAATGCTACAAAATGTTAATTTTTTAATTTCCAAATGCTCCAAAATGCTATTTTAAAAATGAAAGTGCTACAAAATCAATTTTAAAATGCTATTTTCTCGTATTTTTAGGTATGTCCCAAGCAGCCAACATTCAACATCTGGTATACAAAGACAGTTATATTCCATGATTATTGCCAACCACCTCTGAAAAGATAATCCATTTTCCCTGCGATAGTTTTGCCTGACCAACCACCGGCCGTATCCCATCCGCACAGAGCTGCTCGCGCCGCGCTCGTTGCTAGGCGGATAGCATTCTCAAAAATTAAGGAGGGGTAAGTTACTACAAGCAATTTCCAAGAATTTTGTATTAAGGCTCTCAAAAATTAAGGAGGGTCCTATAGGCGTGTAAATATGGTATTTATCTAACTGCATGAAGGACACATATCTATCAACTTCCAAAAACAGACCAGGATACAGCATATAATTTCGGCAGAAATAAAAGTTTATTTGGAGGGAAATAGATCGTAATTTTAAAGGCCTGTGAGGAGAGATTAAACTCACTGTTTATGTTCTTTTTCCTTGTCCAGCAGGATTCGTATCTCTCGAAGATCCAGAAGAAATTCTCGGTCAAGTTCTGTCTCGCTGCACTCGGGAGAAGATTCAGCATATGTCCAGTGAAGCATGATGGACTGGGTGCAGTGGTGGAAGTCACGAAAAGACAAATATTGTAACTTTCGTTTACTTGTCTCGAACCGCATGCAAGCAATGAAGACAACAGCCACATACCTTCTGCAAAAATACAACCTTTTCAGATATAGAAAATACAAGAAAAACTTACAAGTTATACCTAAGCAAATTATTGCATGTATTCACCATATGTATTTTGATACACTTCTATATATAAATTATTTTCTTTGGCGGCTTCGTTGGCATAGTTGGTAGCAAGCTGAGCTTCTATGCCCAAGGTCGCGGGTTTAAACCCGGCCGAAGTGATTGGATTTTTTAAGAGCGTTAAAAATCCCTCGGTATGCCTTCCTCCGCAGGGGAAGTAAAGCCGGCGGTCCCATGTCACAGAGTTATTGCATGTAAAAGAACCTTCCACTAACTACAATTGTGTGAAGCTATATTTGTAGGTTTGATTGGATTAACGCTCTATTAAGTTCCAACGTTCACCGCCAGGAGCCGGTTTGCGGTGGCATCTAGTAGCCAAGTTCATAGCTACCTGTAGGTGTCGTTGATGGTGGCATTTGGTAGCAAAAGTAGGAACTACTTGAAATTGATAATCTCCAGTCCTTACCTGAATTACAGACAACACACACTAATACAGCCATCACAATTAACCCCGTTTATCAGACAGATTCTATACACACCCAGAGTACACGGGGCTACACGACAGTGTTGTTACAGCCCCTAAACTGAGGAACCAACCACAATGTACCCTGTGGAAATGAAGAGGTACGCAGTACATACTGTTTAACACTTAGAACTACTTACAGTTGGACCAAATAGCTTAAAAAGATGACAAATTCTTCCACGAATGTGTTACAGCGCTCTCTCCAGCTGTACAAGTTGCAACTAAAGAGTTTCCACTATTATTTTTATATGCTGTGTGCTTAGCCATAATAAGTTGATAACACTGGTGTTGCTTACTCCCCAATAACTTATTGGAAAATATGCCTGTGTCTTACTTGGCTAGTTCATCTGGAAGCAAGAAGTTGGACTTGATGTTCTGGAGGATAGAACCGGACAAGTCTTCGACGACTTTGAACACTCTCTTCACATTGTCGAACTGCCGCCTGAAAGAAAACACATTCAATGAAATCAAATGAGTGCGCAGAAAATATAAAATGTGTCTTGTAGATCTAATTATTATTCCAAGTGGCTGTAATGTACTTTTATAGTTCAGATCACATACATTCAGTCAATCTGGTATAACATGGAAGTTTGACATAAAAAATTAATAATTGTATGGTCTCAGCTACTTGGTATGGATGGTGCCATTTAGATGATCTATTCACCAATTCAAATTTTTTATTTTCACTGGCTTCTAGCAGAGAGTTTGTCTTGTAATCACCAAACATGATACAAGAGATCTTTAGTGAGCCAGCCTCGTACATCTTGGAGTGCTACTTCCTAAGCCAGGAACTGAACCTGTGATCATGAAATGATAATAATAATTGTTGTTTGATTTAAGGGGTCTAACATCTAGATCAGGCGTTCTCAATCTGGTGCTCTTTAAATTAAATTTGGTGCTCTCTTCATACGAGTCAGAAAGTGCTCTCAAGCACAAGCTCCCCTGAGATCCATTCTTCAATTCAAATTCTGTTACAAGAATCGGAATAATAGTGTTTTCATTACAAGGCAGATAATGTATCATTTTGTGAAATAATATTTATAATCTACAGTAAAAAAAAAATGGACATCCCTGTTTTAGGAGTAGCACGAAAGATGCTGATTTGACTCGACTGTCCACACGAAAATGTACCTTATCTGCAAGAGTCATACACGCTTGCAGCATGCCTGGTGAGCAGTGAACCTCTATTTCAGTACTTCTGAGGGAGAGATAAAGAAAAGGAAAAAGAGGTGCATGCATTTTGCATTATTATTGGGGGTGGTGAATTTTCGCAAATGCGACAAAGCGCGAAATGCTCACAAACGCTCGTACTCTTGTACTTTCATTTTTCACGACCTGAAAACAACGTTTTAATGTGTTTTGAAAAAGCGACAAAATGCGAAATTGACTCAAAATGCGAAAATCATACTAAAACGCTATATAAATGCAAAATCCACGATTTTTCAAATAAAACTTTTTTTTTCTTGTCTAAGTTTCTACTGAGGAGTTTGTACACCCTTGAAGTGTTTACGGCAGCTTGACCACTGTCCTGGAATGCGGGAAGTAATCCCTTCCGCAACTCGTTGCTCAACTGGCGGTTTCATAAGCTACACTTACACGGAAAGATTTCTGAGACCCGACCTGCTGTTCGCCATCAAGTGTGGCGCCAAGCCTGTCGCGTTTGCGTTCTTTCCGTTGAGGTGCTGACAAAGATGTCTCGTCTGCACCACATGGCACCTCAAACTAGTCTTGCTCTTCAACGAACAGTCCTGTAGCCGGTTGAAACGCGTCGTGAAAGGCAAGGCCTTGCACTATCCCTTTCCGTGTATGACTATTCTCTTTGCGTAGGACAAGTTAACAAGTAAGCTACTAAGATGGTGAGATCGAAAATATCTATAAAACAGCGGGCAGAAAATTATAAACAAGAACATTTTTATATCAGTGATAGTGACATTTTAATGTGTAAATTGTGAAATCAGCGCCTGGAATGGCAAAAGAAGGACGCTTTAGACAAGCATGTCAAAAGTCGGGGACATGTCAGTGCAAAAGAATGTTTTAACAGTAAATCAGAGGAGGAGCAACGCGGAGTAAAGCGGCAAGCTACGATCCAAATGATGCAAGATAAATTGAAAAGTGCAAAATCTGAAAAAAGTGCTTTTGTTGAAGAAACAGTGAAGATGTTTTTGGAGGCGAACATCCCTCTTCACAAAGTGGAACATCCAGCTTTTCGGGAGTACTTGTCAAAGTAAGTAAGCCTACCTTATTTTAAGGTTGTATACCACGTATTTAATTTTGTCCGATTCTCAAAAACTAAGGGAGAGCCATGAATTTAACGAGGTCATTTCCGCGTTTACATTTCACGGAAGACATAAAAAACATGAAGATAAAATGTCTGAAGACTAAAAATATCTATATTTAGGGGTGTGTTATAAAACCGTATTAAGTGCCCGATATTAGTTATTGTAGCATGGAAGAGATCTTCTGCTTAACTCGTTTTAGGTAATTTATTTCAATTCTGTGTTTAGGTACATGCCAGGATCGGGAGTTCTACCAAAAGCAAGTACATTGCGACATGAATATGTACCTCGCTGTGGAGAAGCAATGAAAGCTGAGATTAAGGAGAGCCTACAAGGAAAGCCAATTGTTATAGTTGCAGACGAGACTTCAGACAGGCTGGGAAGATGTGTTTTCGCGGTTTTATTCCGAACAATGTGTGACAAAGTAAACCAGGACGTATTTCTAGGCAGTTGTAGCTTTCTTGCCAAAGCAAATGGTACTACTTGTAGCAGGGCAATCATTGACGCTTTGAAAGAATATGAAATCTCATATGAAAATGTACTTGGTTTGGTGTCAGATTCAGCTCGGTACATGGGGACATGCTTTAAAGCACTGGAGACAATAATTGGTGACCATCTTTTGCACTTTCAATGTTTTGCGCACAAGGTAAACTTGGTTGGAGATGAGATTTTAAAAGAAATGTCACAACTAAACCATTTTGTATCCAAAATGAAAATGGCTTTCTTACATTCAAGGAGAATGAAAAGTGCTTATGTCAGTTTTCTCAAGGAAAGGTACCCAGATCTTCCAGCAGTAGTATTTCCTTCCCCCGTGATCACACGCTGGAAGTCATGGTTTCAGTCTGTGGAATATGTTAACAAGTATTTAGATGCTTTAAAAGATTTTTTTCAATCTTTGGATGAAAATTTGTTAAACAGCAGTTCTTCAGCTCTCCTAAATATTTTTAATGACGGATGTCATTATTTTGAAGTACAGTGTCAGGCTAAATTTGTGACTCAGGTCTCAGTCAAAATTAGTAAATTAATTACCCAGTTGAAAGGCTCTTCCTACCCTTTTGCACATAAGTTGTGGGATGAGTTGTTAACTTTAAGCACTATGTTGAAAAGGTGTGCTGGAGGATGGTTACCCACAGATATGTTGCAATTCATGGACTCATTTTCAAATGGGAATGTAAAAAGCGAAATGATAAACATACTTATGGAGTGTATGTTTAAGTGCAACAAAAAGCTGAGCAGTCACATGGCAGAAAATGCGACAAATTGTTTTTTCCAAGAGGTTAGCAAGCTTTTTAATCCTGTCACTGCTGGCCGGGTATTGTCAATCGACTTTAAGGATTTAATTGAAAGTACAAGGAAGATCCCATTTCATGGGGATGTTAATATGGATAGTTTTGTTGAGGGATATGAATATTTTCATTCCCAACTGGTACAAATCATGCAGAATAATGAAGACGTAGATTGCCTGCAAATGCTGTTGGCAGTTAAGCTCGAATAACCAGAGTTTGCCAAAGCAGCTCTGCGGTGCATTTGGGCTCCTACCAACAGCGTGGATGCTGAACGATACTTCAGCAAATACAATATAATTGTAAGTGACAGGAGAACACGAATGACAGAACAAAATGTTGAGGTATGTTCAATGATCTCATTCAACAGTGTTACTGATTCATGAACCTGCAAGAGTTCAGTTAATTCTGTGTATTCTGTCTTTATTATTGTGGTTTTGCACCGGTATAAATTTATCTCCTTTTCTGTGTTATGCTTTAGGCTGTATCAATAATGGAGTTTTTTTCTCTGTTTACTTTAACCTATATTAATTTACAATAAATGTACGATTTACTTCATGCACTTTTATCTCAATATTAACCGTTTACAAATGTGATTTTAATTTCGCATTAATGTCCTTTGAAAAGAGATTACTAGTTTATCAGAATTAAACTAAATTACATGTATTTCTCCAAAGTGCTACAAAATGCTAAATTGCAGATGTGTAAATGCTACAAAATGCTAAATGCTCAAATCAAAATGCTAAATTTATGATTTCAAAATGCTAAAAATCACCACCCCTAATTATTATTATTATTATTATTTTTATATTCAATTTAATGGTGCTCGGGTACTTGGTATGGCTTGAGAGAGGTGCTCACCGTCTCAAAAAGGTTGAGAATGCTAGATCTAGGTTATCGGCTCCTAAGTGATCAGGAGGCAAGCACTTCACTGAGGTGGTTTGTGCAACATTTAAACGAAAAATATTACCCCAACAGAGGTGGACGGATACAGTCTGGGAGTGCATAGAGAAGAGGGGAAGAAAACCTGAAGATGTACTTAAAACGGGAGAGGAGTGGTGGAGAGACAGGCAACGATGGAGGTCTTTAATTCAAAACCCAACCCAGAAAGCTAGAAATGGGAAATGAAGATGATGATGTTTCTAAAAAACTGTTACAAGAAAGGACTATTACTATCTTTGTCTAGGCTATCCCTTACTGTTCCCATTTCTATGAGGCTGGGAATACGGTGCAATTAATTTGTATATAGCAGGTGGTTTTTACAGCTGGATGTCTTTATTGACACCAACTTCATGAATGATGAAATGAATGAAGAACTGGGCAAGAAGTTGGAAGGAAGTAACCATGG
Organism: Meconema thalassinum; assembly: GCA_946902985.2. NCBI lineage: Eukaryota > Metazoa > Arthropoda > Insecta > Orthoptera > Tettigoniidae > Meconema > Meconema thalassinum. The sequence goes on along the minus strand of OX336390.1, from coordinate 356,696,464 downwards.
AAAATTAGAAGAATTGCCTGGAGTTGAAAATGGGAAACTATGATAAACTATTTCGAGGTCAGTTGATGGTGGGGTTCGAACCCACCAGTCAATCAAGTCTGAAGATACCCTATCCCATGGCATAGCTATCAAGATTGGCAAGTATTGCATGTATAATTGACTCAACACATTCTGGGATTTCTTGAGGTATTTTACCATTTGTTTCATGAGCTGTTCATTTCTAAGCATTGTGTTTGCAGGTGAAAGTTCTAGATTTGTGATATTTGCGTTGCAGTAAGTGATTCATTCAATCAAATGTAATTTGTCTGCCTATCACATTTGATTGAATCACTCAACTATCTTGTCGACACAATAACCTGGATTTTTGTCTTGTCAACAGATTGCATTACATACATTTTTTGTGAAATTCAGCTCTGTTATGTGCCAGAGATGTAGGCCTACCAAAAAATAATTTCAGGTGGAGGTGGATGTGACTTAAGAACAGAATGGCTTCTTCAAGGCCACCCATAGGGGTTGACAAACCAAACTTTTTGAGGAAGGCAGGGGTACAGTATATCTCCCCCAATACACATCTCTGTGTGTATGTCATCTACTTATCCCTGTATTTAGTTCTTCCTCTCTATTTCTCTTTCTAGTTGGATAATGTTTCCTGCGTTTTGCCTTTTTATTTATGATTTCTTTGTACTGACTTAATCCAGCTTGGGGGCTGATGATCAAAGGTGTCCTGGTTCTTTAATTGAAGCAACAACAATATAACTTGCAGCTTGATTTGGTATTCCTTACAGAGGTCAAAATCACGTAACATATGTAAAGCACTCATAACTAATGTTTGAAACAAATGTCCCCATGGTTTCGCCCCTTAAAATAACAGTCAACTCCACCAGACACGTTGAGTTATTCATCTTTAACTCTCCGATAGTGATTAGTAGAATCGCTTTCAGGTTGGCCAATTAGGTTGGATGGGGATGAACAATGATTTCCTAGTACCTGATATAAATTCATGAGTTACTTAACCTTCAGAGTGCTATTGACGAAACGGTTTGTCACCAATTTTACCATGCAGTGATGCTATTTATGAAATGGTTCGTCTCTATGCGCAAACCTTTTTAGTTTCACATTCGAGCTGTTTGAGGCGATATTATTTGAAAGTAGACTTACTTGCTCTTTTGTCATAGTTCATAGGTAAAACCCTGCGCAGATGTGGATATCCGCAAAATATTTCGGCATGTGGATCTAGTTTGAATGGCTGTGCGTTCAGGGGATTAGCTGCGGATAATGTTTGGAGTAAATTTGAGGGTACTTTTTAGAATACAATCCAAACTTGTTGAATATCATTAGCCTACTAGGAACCAAATGTTTATTAAATACATTTATCTGTTACTGTATGGTTTTTTTTTTATTACAAATGTACGATGATTTACGCTAATCTCATTTAAATTATGTCATCAAGCACAATTAACAGTCTGAACTCTAAAGGGTTGCAATTCTAGATGTATAACATGCATTTTAAACAAACAGTAGCACATGCCATACATAGCCTAAGGAAATGATTTTCTTCTCAATTGTCTAAATGTATTGCTTTAATACTTTATCTAATTAAAACATTATTGTAAAGCCAGTAGATTCGGATAACAAACGTGCGGATGCGGGGCAGTTGACAGCTGTGTGAATAACGTTTTGTTTATCCGCACAGAGCTCTATCCATAGGACCATTTGCTATGGTGATGCGAATTACACTACCATTTGTTCAAAGAGATGGCAAAGTTTGATTCAGTGCACTGTAATGGCTGACAACAGACCAAGTAGTAGTTTGAGTAGTTGACCGTACCCAGGAGCGGGCATTGGGGGATATATTCCCACTAAAAGTCCGATTTGTCATGCCTAGTGAAAGGCCGCTTAGCCAATCACTACATAAGGCAGTCTTTACCTACATCCATCTTCCCCCCGAAATTATTTTCCGGGTGCACCCCTGAAGTAAATTTATTTGAGTATACTGTATGTGCGTATAATGTAACCCAATGTATATGGAACCCATATGAGAAAGGACAATACGGTAACTTGATTTAGGGCCTTGATGTAGAATGGAGCTAAGATGTGTGAAATAACTCAGCACATGGGTGTTTATTCATCTGGAAATACACAGCAGTTAAAAGGTTAATTAAACACTTTTCATACAAATGGGGGGGGGGGGGGGGTAATTGGGTGACTAGTTTCATTAGTTAAGCAAGCTCACTTATGTACAACAGTATTTACAATTATTAAGTTACAGAAGTTTTTTAGTTTAACAAGAGTCAGATTTCTTTCAAGCAATTATTTTTTATTCTTTTATTTTAGCCTTCTGTAAGTGTCGTGTTTTGTTAGTAATCAAAATAATCATTAACACAGGAAGGGGGTAGAAACTGCTTCATGGTACCTGTTCATTGAAGCACACCTGGAATTAAATCATGAACACATTCTGAATCAATTATACTGTACTAAAATACGACAGCACAGAATTATTGTTAACATTGCAATGCAATACTGTACTGTATGTTGACAGGATAAAAACTGTATTATTGTATTTTGGTTGTGTTGACAAGATTGATGAGGAATTTATTCAATCAAATGTGATAGGCATACTAAGTTAACCTCACGTGTGAATTGACTGCCATATACTTAACCCCTATTTCTGCAGATAATTGTGAGTATACTGTAAGCATGTAGCCTATGTGTACAATGCAAAATGACAGAATCCATAGTCACCATCCTTTACAAGGCTGTACTGTAGTCCGAAACAAATATACCACATGAATCAGCTGCCCCTAATAATATTGTTTTATGCAGCCCAACTAACATGAGTTATTAGGAGGGTTGATATTTCTCTGCTTGCATCCTGCAAGGCAGGGGTGCCCAACCTCTTTTAACAAAGGGCCACATTGTAAATAGTTGGGAGACCTTGCGGGTCATTAACACTCCGGGGGGTTTGGGGGTTACGGAATTTTTTTAAAATTATAGGTGAAATATGGTGAGGTTTGTGGCTGTCTGACCTTAGTTTTCTTAGTCTTGTTGCAGTTTTCTATATTTATATGTAGTGGATAATAAATAAAACACTAAAAATAAATTTACATATTTTTAATAAATCCCTTTAAAAGAGAAGTACGATCATATTCAATACACATACAGCATGAATGAGAAAAGAGTGAGTATTATGAAATAAAGTTCATGATAATTTAGTTTAGTGCGACGACAGGTACGGCTTTGGGTAGGGGTGCGAGTGCACTTCTTTGTCCAGTTGGCTTTAGTCGTTTCAAAAGTTTTGGCGACACGGCGCGGGCGCGGAGTGGTGGGCCTGAGAAAATAGTCTCGCGGGCAGTCCTGCTGTAAGGTACCAACGCACTGCAGGCATATCCCGCAAACGATACGGAACACTATTATTTTTTCCTAGTTCATATTATATTTTTTTCAGGTTATTTTTTGCATGTCCCGATTATATTGTGTTGACCGACTGAAAAGTTATAACATGAGAGCAAAGCTAGCCCAGTAACCGAAGATAAACCCTCTAACCTCATTACACCCTGAGTATTAATATGCTTTCTCCCTGAACTGAAGAGATTATGCTCTACTTCAAGCCGGAAATCTCTATTTAAAAAAATTGCATATGTGCACTGCAATACAGGTAGAGCCCTGCGTGGATAGCCAATACGTTATCCGCATTCTACCCGCAACTGCACGGCTTTTATCCGCATCCACTGACATTACAATAATATTTTAACTAGCGGACCCCTGCGAGAACCACTGTTATGCGGGCTTCTATAAATATGTTTATTTGTTTAAATGCACTTTTTAAACAAATTGTCGATATTCATGAAATCAGAGAGCAATTCATCACCACTGCTGGTTGCACAATGGGTTATGTGCGCCCCATGTGTACAGACTACCCGCCCGGCCCCTAGTGCTATGCGGCTGTACGTGACACAGTTCTGACAGGAGCTATCATTTTGTTTATTTGTTTAAAAGCACTTTATAAACAAATAAATATATTTCCGTTGGCTTTTCAAGAAGTGCAAGATTTTTTCTATACTATTGAGACGATTTGGAAGATTTTGGTACAAACCACACCTTTTAACTCCCTCTGGTTTAGGAGCTCGAGTTTTGTGAAACATACACCTTAGCGTATTATATATATAGATAGATTTATTAGATAAAGCATTAAGTATTAAAGCAACACATTTAGACATTTGAGTAGAAATTCGTTCCCCTAGGCTATGAGTGAATCGCAAGACAATGTGGGCTGAGCTTTGTCCCTCTGAGAAACGGGCAAGTGAAACAGCTGGTGGCTAATTATAGCACTTACTTACTCGTCAGATTTACCCACGCAAGCAAGCGCAGGTATAAAGGATTTTTCTTGACATAAGACAACACTAATAATTGAGGGTATTTCAGTAAATGGCTTCTCTCACTTCTCTATTATTCTCATACAATCCAAGTGAAAGCAAATAGGGAAATAGCAAGAAACGTGAAGGACTCAGATCTTAGCAAAAACTAAAATTATTTTAAAATAATGCAGATCAACATTGTATTCTAAAAACAATCCGCAAATTTACTCTAAACATTATCCGCAGCTTATCCACTATCCGTAAAGCCATGCAAACTATATCCACATGGCGAATAATGTTGCGGATATTCGCATCTGCGCAGGGCTTTAAATATAATCAAGTTATTTATAAGATAATTGTTATACTTATGGAAGAACTGTAAATTAATTCTGGATATCTCTTCAAACCATTAAAATAAATCACCGTACTTGAAATTATTGATTTGTTCATTTTTTCTACCCCATTTGTCAAGTTCGCTGACATGTTCAGCATAACACATCCTCATTGTGATAATTTGTATGTAGTCTTCAATGGTTACTAGTGTGTGATATTTTTATCTCCTCATAAGACATCTTCACATTCCTTTCTTGCTAGACATGGCTAGCCACAATTCAAGTTTTAAATGATGACTCCATGTTCTGCATTTGATCTGTATGTGTTATCACTATGATAATACTACAATTAACTCCATGGATTTCTGCCAGTGTCCCTGACAATTTATGCATTGAAGTTTAGTAGTAGTCCACTGGAGGCGCTGCTGGCCGACAGCACCAGGACAAACTCTCTGCACGACTGACAATTTACATATCAACACGCATGCTCCAGAATCTGAGGTTCGCAGACTGAATGGTACACCGATGAGCATTAAGGACCCACAGATACAAAACGTGGAGCAAATAGTAACACTGCACGAGACGCGAGAATACAATAAAATTTACTAAACTATTGGCTACACTGCGTTCTGCTGCACGGCTGAAAGCAACGGGAAACTACAGCCGTAATGCTATTCACGAGGATATGCACCCCTCTATGCATAATTACATGTGATGATGGCCTCCTCCCTTGTAAAATTTCAATCCGGAGGTAAACTAGTGCCCAGTTCGGATCTCCGGGTGGGGACTACTCGAGAGGGGGTTAACATCACAGAAGTGACAAAGAGTAAATCTGACATTCTACGGATCGGAGCGTGGAATGTTAGAAGTCTGCTAGGAAGTGGAAGGTTAGAAAACTTAGAAAGGGAAATGGATAGGTTGAGGTTGGATTTGGTTGGGATTAGTGAATGCGCTGGCAGGAAGAACAGGACTTTTGGTCGGGAGACTATAGGGTCATTAGCACTAAATCAAACAATGGCCAAGCAGGGGTTGGTCTCATAATTAGTAGGAAACTTGGACAGCGGGTGGAATATTATGAGCAATATAGTGAACGGATTATTGTAGCAAAAATCAATACTAAACCTACATGCACCACAGTGGTACAAGTCTACATGCCTATCAGTCAAGCTGATGATGAGGATGTTGAAAAGGTCTACGAAGAAATAGATGAAATTCTGAGGTATATCAAAGGTGATGAAAATGTTATAATAATGGGAGATTGGAATGCTGTGGTAGGAAAAGGGAGAGAAGGGAAGATAGTAGGAAATTTCGGATTAGGTGAAAGGAATGATCGAGGAAGCAGGCTGATGGAATTCTGCACCGAGCATGAGTTGGTCATAGCTAACACCTTATTCAATAACCAAAATAGAAGAATACCTATACACATGGATGAGACCAGGAGATACAGGGCGTTACCAAATCGACTTCATTATGGTCAAGCAGAGGTTTTGAAACCAGATTTTGGATTGTAAAACATATCCTGGTGCTGACATAAACTCTGACCACAATCTGGTTGTAGTGAAATGCAGATTAAAGTTGAAGAAACTGAAGAAAAGTCAAAAGCCAAGAAGGTGGGCAATAGACAGACTGAAAATAAAGGATGTAAACGAAAGATTCAAGAAGAGTATAAAGGAAGGACTAATGAAAACCCCTAAACAAACTTCAATTGCAGACGAATGGGCACTTTTGAAGAATGAAATAAAAAAATCCCCAGAAGAAAACATTGGTAGGAAAGAAAGAATAGGTAGAAAACCGTGGATCACTCAGGATATACTAGAATTGATGGATGAAAGGCGGAAACACAAGAATCTAAGAGATGAACAGAGGAAAGCAGAATACAGACGTCTGAGAAATGAGGTTAACAAGAAGTGCAAGGAAGAGAAAGAAGAATGGTTGAAAGAGAAATGTGCAGGTATAGAAAATTGTCTGAAATTAGGAAAACTAGACACAGCTTATCAAAGGATTAAGAATACTTTTGGGGAAAAGAAGACTAAGTGCTGTAATATTAAGGACACAAATGGAAAGCCTGTAACAGATGGTGTATTCTTGGAATACACGGTACCAGAGAATATAATTCTTACTGCTTTTGCTTGTTCATTCCTTCCTCTTTGTCAAACACCAACAGTGATCTTCTATTTTCTTTGTGGTGATCACTTCGCTTATATCTTTTATGAGTCTGTTCTAGATATATATCTTCCGTGACCCACCTAGCGTCATCTAGCAGCGAATCTCTGAAGCTCCTCAATTCTTCCTGGTGCAAGAGGATTTACTTATCCATCTGGCCACCAGATCTTGTCACCATCGCCAGCTATCAACTCTTGGAAGACCATTCATCAAGAAAAACATTTATTTTTGTAAAGTTGTTTCATGTTTATGTGCAACCTCTTTGTTCCTCCCCTCTCCCGCCCGCTTCCCCCTCTTCTCCCCTCCCCCTACTGCTCTTCTCCGCGCGCGCAGCCTGCTCGCTCAGTCACTTCAGTTCTACACTTCTCTGCATCGTGAGCAACCGCGCACTCACTCTCTTAAGTGCACTCAACTTCTTGTTGGTCATGCCGTCTAGGCTAGTGCTTTTCTGCGTCTAGCAGCTCTCTCACTTGTGCACCGGCCGTCGACTCAGTTAAGGCTCAACTCGAGCCAGTCTCCTCAACCCAAGAGGCAAACTCTACTTTCTACGCCATGTTGGCATATTAAATATTGTCAAGGGGAACTTCACCTTCAACATGCAACCAAGATAAGTACAGACTTAAGGTTTTAACCTCATCTTCATCAATTTTATCTACATGCTTTTATTGATTATTTTATAGACAGCGTGAGATTACTTGTGGGGCGGTAATCATTCTTCGCGGGATTTTCCATGTTGGGCTTTTGTCTAATCAAGCCAATCTTGGTGAAAAGCAGCATTTCTTATGCTTGCTAAATGAGAAATCTTCTCACCACGTGGGATATTATCTAATACCCGCTGTCTATAAATTACAAAGCAAGTTCCTCCGCTGGATTATCATTGGCCCCATTTTTCTATTAAGATTGTTCTGGAACCTTCCAGATCCTGTACTCTATCTTCGAGTCTTGCCGTCAGGTATTTTTCACTCACTTGTGAAAATACTATTTAAAATGAGGAATTTTCCTTATAAATTACTGCAATAGCAAACTTTCGTCCTCCGTTGGAATGTTCTATGGCGCATTTAATTGTAATTCCCAACTTTCTCAAGAAATAGACTCTCGCCTACCTAGTGCAACTAGTTATTTTCATCATTGCAATAACTTTCTTTCCATAAACTTTCGTGTCTCTACAGCGAACTTTTCATCTATTTAAAAGACTATAGTGATAACTAGTGCTTGTCCCACTTTTCTACCGCGTCGCGATCGTCCGTTTACATTAAATCAGGCCATGAACATTGATCCTAAATCCCAATGATCTTTCCTCAACCTTTTACTAACAAACCATATTAATAAAATTGTAACTTCTACATAAGGTGTCACACTTCGAAGTGCCCTTCCATTTTGCTTGTTTATCATTACTTAATTTCTGTATAATTACGTGTTTTATACACGGTTCAAGCTCACATTGTTTCTCTTTTATAACGAGAGAATACAATTCTTTTAACTCATTAGTGAGTTGTTTCTAGGTCTCACGAAAGGGTAACCTGCCCCATTTATCTAGTGATTCCTATCTAAATACAGGAAGTCTAGAACCTTCCTTGTTGATTTTTTCTTCAGGTTTCACAGTAAGTGACCTGCCCTCTTTTGTATAATTGTCATAGAAGTAATTCCGCATAAACATAAGAAGTAATAGGAACTTCTTCATTTACTTGCTTCCTTTTTTTTTTTTGGTTATTTTCGAAGTTGTAACTTTTTCTAAAATAATTACTTGTAAATTCCTTAAAGTACACTCCTTGTACTCAATTTGATGTTTAAACTTTAAGCATTTCATTTGTCTTTTTTAAATCTTACAAAGATTTTAGTACATATATAAGGTTTAAAACCTCATAAATTGTTAATTGCCTGGCGCAAATGTTTAATGTTTTCTGAGGTCTGTGACCCGAAATTTGTTAAACTAATTGAAAATATATTTGTTAAAGTTATCAACTTCTTTGAATTGTTAAATAAATTAAATATTTGTTTTTGGATTTATAATTTCGAAAACACAACGGTTAAGCAAGATCCTGTCTTCCCTGACTCTTCCCAAGTTCATGCCATCGTTAATACAGAACAAATCTACTATTATTTGTATTGTCAGACTATCACCCTTCCCTATAGTAGTCTTATGCGTGCTTGGGAGGAAATACACTAAAGCCTTTCTCTGGCAAACCGCCCAAGTCTTAGCTGCGGTTCCCGTCAGCTTCGACCAAGCTCGTACCCACTTTAGGTATCAGAGAGCGGATTTGCGGTGGCAACCGCCTCTGAGTGTATTTAAAGCTAAATTTATAACTTTTGTGGAACTCTCATCCTATTTCTCTATCCTTTTTCTCCAGTCCGAAACCCACTTCCTTTTCTTAATCATCTTCCCTTGGTGGGTGGGTTATTCCTCAGCCAATAATCTACCCAAAATTTGGTCCCAGAAACCCGGGAGAGTCCATTTGCTATTTCTATGCTTTGTCAAGTGTCATTTGACAATACTTTGCAATTATTAATATCTGCTTTGAATCTTTCAGCTATAACTACGTCTTGCAATGCCTGTGAAGTGGAAAGAGGCCGCTCCTGTCTCCTTGGTGTGTCCCGTTCTTTCTACTTATTCGCTGCTGCCAGTTTGACAGCATTTCCAAGGTTCTACAGTTTTGTGAGTTGTATTTCAATTTATTTTCTTTGTCATGGCTCCTACTGAAAAAGATGAAACTCTCATTGCTAGACGTTCTTCCAATAAAGGGCAACTCACTAGATTCAGAAATTTTATCAACAAATTAAATCCCGCCGAGTGTGATTTAGACATCCTAACACAACGCCTTAAGTTGTACGAACGGTCCTATGATTATTACGATCAAATTCAAACCGAGATTGAATCCGCTTGCCCAGAACTTCAATCGGATCGGGACGAGGTCGAACCCTTGTACCTTGAAGGGATTGCCAAGGCCCACCAACTGATCCGCAGTATCGCAGAACCGGACACTAGGGTCATCAATCCGGCCCAGTTCGCACCCGCTTCAGTTCACAAGAACAAACCGAAACCGTTACTTCCTAAGATAAGCCTACCTCACTTCTCAGGCCAGGAAGGTGAATGGTATTCTTTTTATGAACTTTACTGCTCACTCGTTCATGACAATAAGGAAATTCCCGACATTCATAAATTCTACTTTTTACGTACGTCTTTGGAAAGCGAGGCCTTGGCCTTGGTCCAATCACTGCCTTTAAGCGCAGATAACTACCACATCGCCTTTAATCTCCTTAAAGAGAGATATGGCAATTTACGTTTGAGTGTAGCTCGTCATATCCGCTGTCTCTTCAACCTGCCAGCCGTCAAACCTAATGACGTCACCTCTTTAAGAGACTTGTTAGACTCTATGCAGTTAAATGTCAGAGCATTATATCAACTTGGGCAGCCTGTCCAAACATGGGACACCATACTTATTCATCTAGCTACATCCAGATTCGATTTTTCGACTTTAAAGGCATGGGAAACCGAACTCGCCCGCAAGGAGGAATTTCCTTTCGAACACTTAATCTCGTTTCTTAACAGCCGATGCCAAGTCCTTACAGCACTCGCATTTCAGTGTGAAAATGTCGAAACGAAGCACCAGTGTCACAGTTTTGAGAAAGAACTTGCTTCTTCAAAGGGTCATCAGCTCCCATCTGTCGAGAACAAGCAAACCCGTTCTGCTTCTTTCAATCATGCAAGAGAACATATCAGGCCGCTCAACAAATCTTTAAAATGCACGCTCTGTAAAAAGCTTCACACATTGTATTTGTGCAAATCCTTTAAAGAATTGTCTATCGAAGATCGAAGGAAGTTTGTCTTCAATAGCAAACATTGCTTCAACTGCTTGTCACCTAAGCATTCTTCTTCTAACTGTACGTCATCCAATCTCTGTTTTCATTGTAAAAAACCGCATCATTCCTTATTGCACGTTCATGAAAAATCAAGGTCATCAGTACCTGCCTCTTCAAACTCCATGCAGAGCAGCTCCGAACAAATTAATGCTTCTTCCTGCATTTCTAACGCCGAAACTTCTCACAGTGCGCAAGTCCTTTTGTCCACTGTACAATTCGAAATCCAAGATAATTTTGGAAATTGGGTTCGAACCCGTGGTCTTCTCGATTCTGCTTCAACGCACAACTTTGTTTCACAATCATTAATTAAAAAACTAGGTCTTTCGTCATCGCATACTCCCATCAATGTATCTGGCATTGACAATTTGAAAACTCAAGTCTTGCAGTCTTCAAAATTGAAAATCAGAGACGTTTGCCAAAGAAACACCAATCTTAACTTAAACTGTCTCATTCTTACCAGTATTGGCAAGGACACTCCTAGCAGCTCTATTAATACTTCCAGTTTAAAGATTCCTTCGCACTTAAGGTTAGCTGATCCTCAGTTTAATGCTCAAGGTCCCATTGATGTACTTTTCAGTGCTAATGTTTTCTGGAACTGCCTCCGTAAACAGGTTCGCAAGTTATCCTCAACCGTGGTCGCTAGAGACACCGATTTTGGTTGGGTTATTACTGGTGAAATCCAACATCCCAGTGTTCAAACCAAAGCGCAATGTCATTTTGTTACGGCTGACATAAATCTCATTTCTGAAAAAGAGAACGCTCATGTTTTCGATCTCGATACTTTTGAAAAACACTTGCCGAAACGATGTCTTATCGTGAACAACTACGCCACTTTGGTAAGTTGTTTAAATGATTTTGCCTTCTTTCCGCATAAAATGGCAATACAAGTTCGCCTTGCCTTGTGTTACTTCGTCTACCTTCTCATGTCATTTTTTATAGCAGGTAATTGCTTAAACTCTCTATCGAAAACTATCTTCCCCTTGTGTAAAACCATGGCTATCAGTAATCATCACTTCGCTGTAAGCTATGTTTCACTTCTTTCGCTATTTAGAAGGATGGCCACAGCCGGCTCCTCCCCCCTTCCTCACAATTGGAAGTCGCTCATGAAACCGCTTGAAAATCTGAATTCTCTAGCATCTAGAATAACTATTCTTACGCATAAACTCCTTCTCAATGTCCCGGCTTCTCTTCCTTTTTCGGAAGAATTAAGCTTTTTTCTGTTGAAAATTGTCGGTTTCCGTGATCCTCAAAATTATGCGAAATTGATTTCCTACTCTATTTCTTATGTCTTTAAATTCTTTTCTCACGTCCAAGCTACGGATGACTACATGTCGTGTTACTCGTTCCGCTTGAAGTCAAAGCTGATTCAACTAGTGTTGTTTGTTTACTTTGAACTGCTTGTTTGTCAAACTTGTTTGTATACAAGTTTGGGGAAGGCCAAGTTATCGTTTATTTCCTGTATGCTTGCCAAAGGTCAAAGCAAGATTCCCTTATCTCAACTCTGGCTGATTGCCAACCATTGTCTGGCGAGTCGCTTCCGTAAGTCCAGAAGCCGTTCAACTCATCACCAAAATAAACTTGTTCCAGTCAAGGACTCTTTCAGATATTTATATTCCTTATCTCGTTGTACTATGTGGGTCAAGGCCGCGCTTGCTTATGTCTCCCACTTACTCACGCTCGTATTCTACAATTGCTTCGATTTTTGTTTCGTAACATCGTTGCATATCCTTTACGCGCTTATGTATTGCACTTTGCTTACATATTTTGCGATCTTATTGTTCATTGATGAACAAACTTGTTTTTTCTCGTCGTTACATTCGATGTGTTTTTGCATTTATACTTGTCATGTCACGTTTCTCGCTGAATAAGTATTTTTCTGAGTAACCCCATTGATACTTATTATGACTTAAGGTCATTGTTTATGGCTACTAGGTTGTTACCTATGGCGTTCTTGCTTTCTACTCGCATAGTTCCTTTGTTTATTTGGTATATTCTTATCCTTAATAGATGTACTTTTTTCTATACGCTTTGTTTAAACTTGTCAATTCTCCTTTCGCATCTTATCGCAATCTTTACTAGTGCCTTATTTCCCGCAGTTTCTAGCTATTTTGTGATTGAAGGTGTCGTTAATTCTTGTCCTTTAACTCCGCTTTCCAATGACCCTGATGACCTGCTTCCACTTACACCTGGTCACTTCCTTACACGCACTTCTCTTTCTGTCCCTCCTCCTCTTCCCAATTCTTTCAGGGATTCTAATTTACCTATTGTTTGGCGTAAACTTGTAGCCCTCCGCAATTCCTTTTGGAAGAGGTGGAACTTGGAATATTTAACTTCCTTGCAACGGAGACAGAAGTGGTTTCTTTCCAGTCCCGACATTAAAGTGGGGGACTTGGTCTTGGTTAGGGATGTTTCACCTCCCCTAGTCTGGATCTCTGGTAGAGTGACCGAGTGTTATCCTGGAAGAGATGGGAGAGTCAGGGTGGCCAAAATCTTGACCACTAATGGTCCGATCACAAAACAACCGTTACCTCTAAATGTTTACTTGTTTTTCTTGTTCTCTGTTGGTGTTATCCCCACCTAGTATGGTGTATTCTTGGAATACACGGTACGAGAGAATATAATTCTTACTGCTTTTGCTTGTTCATTCCTTCCTCTTTGTCAAACACCAACAGTGATCTTCTATTTTCTCTGTGGTGATCACTTCGCTTATATCTTTTATGAGTCTGTTCTAGATATATATCTTCCGTGACCCACCTAGCGTCATCTAGCAGCGAATCTCTGAAGCTCCTCAATTCTTCCTGGTGCAAGAGGATTTACTTATCCATCTGGCCACCAGATCTTGTCACCATCGCCAGCTATCAACTCTTGGAAGACCATTCATCAAGAAAAACATTTATTTTTGTAAAGTTGTTTCATGTTTATGTGCAACCTCTTTGTTCCTCCCCTCTCCCACCCGCTTCCCCCTCTTTTCCCCTCCCCCTACTGCTCTTCTCCGCGCGCGCAGCCTGCTCGCTCAGTCACTTCAGTTCTACACTTCTCTGCGTCGTGAGCAACCGCGCACTCACTCTCTTAAGTGCACTCTACTTCTTGTTGGTCATGCCGTCTAGGCTAGTGCTTTTCTGCGTCTAGCAGCTCTCTCACTTGTGCGCCGGCCGTCGACTCAGTTAAGGCTCAACTCGAGCCAGTCTCCTCAAACCAAGAGGCAAACTCTACTTTCTACGCCATGTTGGCATATTAAATATTGTCAAGGGGAACTTCACCTTCAACATGCAACCAAGATAAGTACAGACTTAAGGTTTTAACCTCATCTTCATCAATTTTATCTACATGCTTTTATTGATTATTTTATACACAGCGTGAGATTACTTGTGGGGCGGTAATCATTCTTCGCGGGATTTTCCATGTTGGGCTTTTGTCTAATCAAGCCAATCTTGGTGAAAAGCAGCATTTCTTATGCTTGCTAAATGAGAAATCTTCTCACCACGTGGGATATTATCTAATATCCGCTGTCTATAAATTACAAAGCAAGTTCCTCCGCTGGATTATCTTTGGCCCCATTTTTCTATTAAGATCGTTCTGGAACCTTCCAGATCCTGTACTCTATCTTCGAGTCTTGCCGTCAGGTATTTTTCACTCACTTGTGAAAATACTATTTAAAATGAGGAATTTTCCTTATAAATTACTGCAATAGCAAACTTTCGTCCACCGTTGGAATGTTCTATGGCGCATTTAATTGTAATTCCCAACTTTCTCAAGAAATAGACTCTCGCCTACCTAGTGCAACTAGTTATTTTCATCATTGCAATAACTTTCTTTCCATAAACTTTCGTGTCTCTACAGCGAACTTTTCATCTATTTAAAAGACTATAGTGATAACTAGTGCTTGTCCCACTTTTCTACCGCGTCGCGATCGTCCGTTTACATTAAATCAGGCCATGAACATTGATCCTAAATCCCAATGATCTTTCCTCAACCTTTTACTAACAAACCATATTAATAAAATTGTAACTTCTACATAAGGTGTCACTCTTCGAAGTGCCCTTCCATTCTGCTTGTTTATCATTACTTAATTTCTGTACAATTACGTGTTTTATACACGGTTCAAGCTCACATTGTTTCTCTTTTATAACGAGAGAATACAATTCTTTTAACTCATTAGTGAGTTGTTTCTAGGTCTCACGAAAGGGTAACCTGCCCCATTTATCTAGTGATTCCTATCTAAATACAGGAAGTCTAGAACCTTCCTTGTTGATTTTTTCTTCAGGTTTCACAGTAAGTGACCTGCCCTCTTTTGTATAATTGTCATAGAAGTAATTCCGCATAAACATAAGAAGTAATAGGAACTTCTTCTTCATTTACTTGCTTCCTTTTTTTTTGGTTATTTTCGAAGTTGTAACTTTTTCTAAAATAATTACTTGTAAATTCCTTAAAGTACACTCCTTGTACTCAATTTGATGTTTAAACTTTAAGCATTTCATTTGTCTTTTTTAAATCTTACAAAGATTTTAGTACATATATAAGGTTTAAAACCTCATAAATTGTTAATTGCCTGGCGCAAATGTTTAATGTTTTCTGAGGTCTGTGACCCAAAATTTGTTAAACTAATTGAAAATATATTTGTTAAAGTTATCAACTTCTTTGAATTGTTAAATAAATTAAATATTTGTTTTTGGATTTATAATTTCGAAAACACAACGGTTAAGCAAGATCCTGTCTTCCCTGACTCTTCCCAAGTTCATGCCATCGTTAATACAGAACAAATCTGCTATTATTTGTATTGTCAGACTATCACCCTTCCCTATAGTAGTCTTATGCGTGCTTGGGAGGAAATACACTAAAGCCTTTCTCTGCCAAACCGCCCAAGTCTTAGCTGCGGTTCCCGTCAGCTTCGACCAAGCTCGTACCCACTTTAGGTATCAGAGAGCGGATTTGCGGTGGCAACCGCCTCTGAGTGTATTTAAAGCTAAATTTATAACTTTTGTGGAACTCTCATCCTATTTCTCTATCCTTTTTCTCCAGTCCGAAACCCACTTCCTTTTCTTAATCATCTTCCCTTGGTGGGTGGGTTATTCCTCAGCCAATAATCTACCCAACAGATAGGGAAGAAAAGGTTGAGAGATGGAAAGCTTACATAGAGTGCTTGTATAAGGGAAAGGAGATTGAGAGTCATGTAATGGAAAGGGAGGAGGAAATTGATGAGGATGCAAAAGGAGATTTAATATTGAGATCAGAATTTGCCAGAGCATTAGAGGACTTATGCAGGAACAAAGCACCAGGCATAAATGATATACCGATTGAGTTGCTATGCTGCATAGGAGATGGTCTGATCAAGTTATTTCACTTGGTGTGTAGGATTTATGAGACAGGTGAGGTACCCCCTGATTTCAAGAAGAATGTAATCATCCCTATACCAAAGAAAGTGGGAGCTGACAGATGTGAAGATTACCATACAATCAGCTTGATTACTCATGCTTCAAAGATCCTGTCTAGAATAATTTACAAGAGGATTGAAAACCAGATAGAAACGGAGTTGGGTGAAGACCAGTTTGGTTTCATGAGAAATGTAGGAACAAGGAAAGCTGTACTAAGTCTTAGGCTGATTTTGGAAGGTAGAATAAGGAAAGATAAGAGAACGTTCATGGCATTTGTAGACTTAGAAAAGGCTTTTGATAACGTTGATTGGACTAAATTGTTTGACATTTTGAAATCTATTGGAATAAAGTACAGGGATAGGAGGGTGATATACAATCTATACAGCAACCAGACAGCAGTCATTCGAGCTGAAGGACATGAGAGAGAAGCTGGTATTCAGAAAGGTGTAAGGCAAGGCTGCGACTAAATCACCCATAGTTTTCAATCTTTACAGAGAAAAATTTAAAAGTGGGAGTGAAGATTCAAGGAGAAATAATTTCAACTCGGAGATTTGCCGAAGACATAGTCATCTTGGCCGACTAGCCTGAGGATTTGAATGAGTTTTTGAATGGTATGGACTCCGTCTTACGGAAAGAATTCATGATGAAAATTAATAAATGTTAAACAAAAATACTGGAATGCAGCCGAAATAAATCAGAAACCTCTATGGAGATCAAATTGGCAGGTGAAAAGCTGAAGGAAGTAGGAGACTTCTGTTACTTAGGAAGCAGAATAACCAGTGATGGACGAAGCAAAGAGGATATAAAAAGTAGGTTGGCTCAGGCAAGGAAAGCATTTCTACAGAAAAGGAATCTGTTGACATCGAATATAGATTTAGGTATTAGGAAGTCATTTTTGAAAGCCTATGTCTGGAGCGTGGCGCACTATGGAAGTGAAACTTGGACTATTGGTGCAGCAGAAAAGAGGAGAATTGAAGCATTTGAAATGTGGTGTTACAGGAGAATGACGAAGATCAGATGGGTAGATAGGGTTGCAAACGAAGAGGTATTAAGACGAGTGGGAGAGGAGAGATGTTTCTGGCGACTGCTAATGAAGAGAAGAGATAGGTTAGTAGAACACATACCAAGACACCCAGGAATAGCAAGCTTAGTTAAGGAAGGAAGGGTCGAGGACAAAAACTGTAGGGGTAGACCAAGGTTAGAAACAGATTGCCTCGGATGTAGGGTGTGGTAGCTATGTTGAGATGAAACGATTAGCTCAGGACAGGGAGGTATGTGCTGCATCAAACCAGTCAAAAGACTGAAGACTCAAACAACAACATTGAAATTAGCCAAAATACCTTCTGTAATGATGCAAATTAAATCTGGAAATGATGTAGTTTACTGCTCTGCTGTCTATAACCCACCCACCATCCTCTTTTTAGATCACGACTTATATAGTAAAATTCCAGCTGTGTCTGGCTACTTATGCACCTACAATAATTATGGAGAAATACAGTAATGCCAACCCCACGCATATGGCACTAATTGTACAGGCGGTATTGTAAAACAAAGGAGTGCCATAGACTGATCTTACATGTTGGCAACAATAATATGACGTCAATGTGTGCACCCACTATCAGATTTTTATTATGGATACCAGAGTTTAGGCCTTGATTACAAACAAACCTACAGACCTATTGAAAAATGAGATATACCTGTACCAATAATTTTCTTGTTTAAGTCTGCATTAGACTATATACGCCAATTATTCTCAAGTTTAATAATTATTTTTTAAATTGTGGTTGTATGAAAAATTGTTCGGGATTTTGGCGTCTCTTCTAGGAACTGCTCACTTAAAACTATGTACATGGAAAACTATTTTCTGAGGGCAATGCAATTTTTATATGTTATAGGCACAAGTATTGGTAGTGTAAAACTCAAGTGGTTTTCAACTACCCAATAAGAAGATCTTATACTTTTTCTAAAGTAATAGTTTTCTCAGCCCAGGATAAACGTACAGCAGGAAACTTGGCCTCATTTTGCAGCTCTCATTCGTGATTAACGGAAACTACAACTACTGCAAACGTACAGTGTTACACCGAATTTATGAAGAGTAATATTGATGGGCGGTTTTGTACACTCTGGCTTGTGCGATTGAAAGCAGACAGGCTTGGGCTTTCCATGTACAACGAATAGTTTTAAGCGAGCGGTTCCTAGAAAAGACGCCAAAATCCCAGACAATTTTTCATGCAACCACAAATTTAAAAAATACTTATTAAACTTGAGAATAATGGCTTATATAGTCTAATGCAGAATTAAACAAGGAAAATATTGGTATAACTCATTTTTCAACAGGTCTATTGGTTTGTTTGTAATTAAGACCTAAACTCTGGTATCCATAAATAAATCCGACAGTAGGTAACATTGAAGAGACCGCGTGCGTGTGACAAACATGGCTGCCATCGTTTAATTAGCAAGAGACAAAAGAACATATTTACATAATTTAGCACATATTACTATTTTACTAGTGATAATGGACAGCGATTACAATTGGTAATGTCCCCCAGAATATAGAACAAGGTATGAAAATGATCTACAGGGTCTTTATATTTGCTTGGCAAGGACATTCTCGCTCACGCGCTCCGCCAGTGACGGCTTAGTTGCCGGGGACCGTGCGCGCATATGTACGTCTGATAATGGTGCTTAAAATCAGTACCATGCTTTTTTACTCACCATGTTTACAGTAGATGCTATAAATGTTTCCCATCTGCTGCCAAACATAATCGATTAATCGGTATCTCCTTTTGAAGTTTCTGGTTACTGTACTCCAGTTAATTTAGCTTCAATAAGGAATTAACGACCTTAACGTCTATTTTTATTGTTTACTGAACCTGTACGTTTGAATCTCTTAGCCAGTTGTTTTATTGTCCGATTTATAGGAATGGATCTCTCCGGAAATTTCACTCGATACTTTTGTCTTGTTCTAGCGCACGATCTCCTGCACTTTATGTACGTATTGTGCAGATATACACGTTCACGTAACGATATTTTCACATAAGGCATTACAACACTATACACAATCACAATAAACCAACTGGCTATGAGATTCAAACGTACAGGTTCAATAAACAATAATAATAATATCGTATGGCCTCGGGTGCAAGCTTTGTTATTTGACACCCAGAAGGTAGCTTGCATGTCGAATTTCGTTGTTCCTTGAAGCACTACGAAAGTCAAGGAGGTTAGATATCTAAGCTGGTTAACACTATAGCGCTTTCTAGTAGAGAAATGAGGAACTTTGTGTTGGCGGAAACTCCCAAGATTAATTTTGCCATTATGAATACGGCCTACTGAATTCAAATAGGTTCTTTGACATGCCAATATCGTATGACATGAGTGTCGTATTTTTGCTGCCTTTCAAAAATCACTTACCACGGCCAGGCGCGAACCGGCTAGCTTGGGGTTAGTAGACCAACACGTTAACCACTCACCCACCGTGGCAAGCTAGTAAACAATAAAAATAGATGTAAAGGCCGTTATTTCCTTACTGAAGCTAAATTAACCGAAGTAACCGGAAACTTCATAAGGAGATGTCGATTATGTTTGGCAGCTGGTGGGGAACAGCATCTACTGTAAACAAGGTGAGTAAAAATGCATGATACTGATTTTAAGCATCGTATTCTGACGTACATACGCGCGCGCAGTAGCCGGCAACTGCGCCGTCACTGTCGGCAGCGCGTGAGCTAGAATGTTCTTGCCAAGCAAATATAAAGACCCTGTATTATCCATATTAAACAAGTTATGAGTGTCAAAGGCAGGTCTCATGCAAATTGAATGAGTAAACTACCGGATATCTACATTGTTTACTTACCGACATGATTTCAAAAGAACTCCTGTCTTCTCTGAAACTTCATCAAGGTCTTTTCTATGACGGGATGACAATTTCTTTCCAAGAAGTTCACGAACAACACCATCATCAAACTCGTAATACCTGTAAACATACTAGAACATTATAATCTTGATTAATTTTACAGCTCTATAAAACTATCTCTAAAATATGAAAAGTCAATAGCACTTACTTCTCGATGAGAAATTGCCTGGTCTGAGGCTCTATCTGGAATGCCAACTGCTCTGACAATTTAGGAGGGTTGTGCAACAACCTTTCTAACAAGCTGTATGTGCGGTAATGGTCCAGTACATCGGAGGCCAAGAGATCCAATGATGCACCCGTTTGTAAAGTAATTCCACTCTTATTCAAAGCCTGCACAGCTTCTGATGCTGTAAAAATGAAACAATGTATTAACATTTCAACAAACCTGTGAAATAAAAGAGAAAAACTATTGTCTAGAATTAGAAAATCTCTTACAGTGGTTGTTGGATGTAGTGGGCCGAATACCCCGTAGTGTTTTTGGTCTCTTTGGACCATCACAGTAGCTACAATGTATGGCACAGTAACATCATATCTGTGCTCAAAACATAGGCTAGCCATAAATAGGGACCGGACATTTATGCACTAAAAACTATTAAAATATGCATGCAATTATGCTCTAAAAATGTAGAAAATATGCATTAAAAATTGAAAAATATGCACTTAACAATAAGCCAATCTTATTCACTCCCCTTTCCCTCCTTTGCCGTAATATGTGCACTTGTTTTTGCATGTTGTTCAAGTTGAAATTCCTTTTCACATTTCACTTCCTTCAAGCATACTTGACAATGGACGACAACACTGTCAGATGAATAATCACTATCACCTGACACCCACTGATTTAATCAACACTATCTGCTGCTCTCTTTAAGCATTTTGAGCAAAGCAGACTAAGAATAAAGTAACACTGAAGAAACTCCTCACAAAACTAACCCCAGACTACTGGCAGCCAGGATGGGGAAAGGAATGTCCCACCCCATTCCCTTCTTGAAATAGCCACACTTAAAATACTGTTATCTCGTTATCTGATGTTCAGCAAGTTTCTTACAAGAGATGTCCAACACGCAGGTTAAACCAATTTTGTTCAAGGTGTTTTAAATTATAGTTAATTTCAATGTATATGCTAAAATATGCTGCTATGCTCAGAATAAGCAATAAATCCAATAAACCCACAAAATATGCACTTGCATATGTATTTTCAAAAAATCCGGTCCCTAGCTATAAACCATTCTGCTGTGTAAGCATTACGATAAGGTCTCTACGCGGGGTCAGTGTCTCGTGAAGCCGGCCAGGTGGCCAGTCTGGCTGGTTGATATGATGGACACATGGCAGTATATGCTTGCAAAGTAGCCTCGACTCCTACATCTCTTCCTTCAGTATCTTGCCATTGGGACATCCACTATATGCAACACATTACTCTCATGAAGCTGGGCTAACACACTCAAGTGCTCAAATAACTCCCCTGTAAAGAAAGTCACACAAAGGAGATCGAGAGGATGTTCATAGTAGTCACTAAGCTATTTCATGAAGCTACAAGTCAGTTACTTATTGCTGTTTTAAGGGGAGGGACTACGAGGTAATCTGTCCCTTAGGAAGCTACAAGATACAAACTCTGAAGGCTGTTATTATGAATGCAATCAATTGGCAGTACAGTCTGAGAGGCCACCAATCTCACCAACAGCAGAAAGGTTAATTATAAATTCTTTAAATATTCCACATCTGGTAGTCAGTAACTTATGAGTTACAAAAGAAAATAGTTAACCTCAATCGATATACTTCCTTTCAATAGACGTACTAATGTGACAGTGATTGGAGAGCACAGGAATAGACAATGTCTATTACGAGTATAAGCAATTTTACGGTCAAAGCTGATTAAGTTACTTACACGAAAATCCATCGACCCAAAGTTTGTAAACGTCCGGGTCAACGAGGGTATAGTTGCTTATAAACACGTCAACATCAGGATGCATGACTTCTTTACTCATATTCAGCAATGAAGTAAGCCAAGGAATGACAGTACTTGCTCACACTCCAAACGTCCTGTCAGTCAGTGATACATTTTGATTCCTTATTACTACTATTATTTCGGTCACATTCCATGATCCCTCGGTCGTCCAAGGATCATGTAAACTATAAGCGGTCGTCCCTCAGTGGGTCGTCCATAATGGTCCATAAACAAGATCCAAAGGAAAAGTGAAAGAAAACAATCACTGCCGATTATAAGGTTGCCAACGTAAGAACAGCTAAAGTACCTTCCAGAGTTGACAACATGTGCGTGAAATTTCTTTTGGTGCTTTTAAATTTTAATTTTAATGGAAATAACTCCTTTATACTAATACAATTGAAATCCTGATAGATGATTAGCACCTATACTGGTCCGATCTGGAATAATCCATCAAGGTATCATTATTATTTGGCAAACATGTTAGAACTACATGGACGAGCAAAAATACACCGATAGCATAACGAATAGAATAAGAAGTGATATCACTGGCCTAGTACGCCTGGTCCGCCGCAGCGCAGCGCTGGCTCCGATCTGTGATGTAAGTTAGCATTGGCGCTTACGAGACTTTTAAAACATTGCGACCTGTTTTACATGTTAAATCACCGCAAGATATCCTCATAGGCGCTAATAAGTCCGACATATCCACTTACTTTACTGTGCCCAATTATAATTTAATAAGTCGTCTCCTGTAATAGTCCAGTTTCGACAATAAGCGAAGACAAAGAGCAAGTTCAAAATGCAATTAGTTTTGCCAGCTATCGGTAAATTTAAAAAAAGAACGGAAAAATTAACCTCGCTATCAGAAAGGATTTCTTCACATTGTTACACATTTTACATTCCCTTAACAGACTTGCAACACAGAAAAAAAAAGCCGTACGAACGCAACTTTCAACTTTACCGTAGATCACTATACAATTCAATAATAACCAAAAATTTCACTCCACAAACATCAAAATCAGTAAACTACCATCATTTCAGAAGAACTTAACATTAAACAGACATAGAAGGCATAGTTATGACCCCTTCATAGAGTAGGCTATTGCCTAAAACTGATCACGCCTCCTTCAGCATTACGGTACATATATGTTTTTTAACTCGTTGCCTTTTTATTCTCAACAAGAGCATTTTTATTTACACCATACCGGACAAATACTTAGGCAAATTAGGAAATATATGTGGAACAGAATAGTCTTTCAATCGCCAGTTGGTTTTTGGGAGAAGTACTACTTCCTTCCCTTCTATCACAAATTTGTCAAATTTAACAATTAAATCTTCTGAAAAGTTGAGCATCACAGATGTAGGACTTTTCAGTAAGTTCCCTATCCTTCCCTGGTATGGCCCCTTTGCACTTGATAAAACGTTCCTTATCTTTAGGAGGTTTGAAAAACCGTCTGACCTCTTTACAGTCCCCACAGCTAGATCTGCATTCTGGTACATTAAACAAGGCATCTTCACTACTCACATTAAGCACTCATGAAAATGTAAGAGCTAAACTGCTGTTTACTTACATTAAATAACAATAAAATTAACACACGAAGATAACGTCAACAAACGATAAGAAATTAAATTCCATTTCAGTTAATGCTTCCTACAATAGCATTTCAGGTATTAATACTATGAAGTAATAGTGTAAGCACTTGCATATCAATAAACGTTTGCACGGAACACCACCAAAACACTCCGATCGATTAAATACTTAATATATCGCACATAAACACATAAAAATATGTGGAAATCAACAATCTCAAATCGACTGTAGCGCTGCGTAGCGGCGAGTGCCAACCCGATCCTTATCCATTACATGCTATTGAGGGAGAAGAGATCACACTTTATATTCTATTCGTTATGCCGATAGCAGAAAAAATAAATGTACCTTGATTTATCGTAAACTAGCTATTCCCGGCATGCGTTTCAGTGCCAATCAAAGACAGGAAGGAAGATAATAATAATGAACCCCCGGCCAAAAACCGTGTCGTGAACTGTATTGGAATAGACAATGATACCATATATTACCCTTTTCACGAATTGATTGCCGGCGGTCGATATGGGAACTATTCTTTGTTGACTTGTGTCACACGTCAGCCTGCTTCATTGACAGAGACAGTAGCGCGAGTAGGATATGACTCAGCTCCGGTAGCCGCAGTCATCGTTTAACAGTCCATAGAGACATGAGCTCCTGTGACGCGCAATGCTGCTTTACTTATGTGTAGAATGCATTAAGTCATCACTGTGTTCCACGCTTCACTGTGCGGGGCAGGTGCTACAATAAACAACAAACACTGCCGCCGCCATGTTCAGCGGCAATCAAATCCTAAATGAGTAATAACACGGCGGGCTGCTGACAGCCTCCTCATTGTCACCTCGCGATGAATCAGCAAGCTATTCTCACACCTTGCATTGCGGTGTCATAAGTATACAAGTGTATACCCTCACCCATAGGGGCAGATGACCTCATTGTTCCGCCCCTTAAAACAACAATAACTAACTAACTAACTAACTAATTAACCCTCACCCTTTTGTGTTACATGAATAATTTGTAGCCAGAAACCTTCCCTGGAGTGCACACAACAACTCACCCAAATTTCATCGCAATCGGATAAATGCTATATTAACACATAGGGAACATACAGACTGGCACCCAGACAAACTATCTCGTAACATTAATGGCATCTGGCCATAAAACAATCCGCTGCGTAGAAATACATTGCATCTCATTCCGACCCCGTTTAAATAGAAATAATAAGGTGCAGACATTTTGTAATATAGATCTAGTTGCCTGTGTCATGGAGGTGAATACAAAGAGCAAAAGAAATAAGGAATAGAGATGGTGGCGAAATGTGGAACTAAAATAGTTAACTTTATAACAAGGACTCACTAGAGAGAAAGACTAATTTTTGAGAGTGATAAAAGAAAAAGGAGGAAGGTCGTTTTAGTTCGCAAATAAAAAAAGGTGTTTGGAAGTTATGTAAGATGATGGATACATACTATACAGCATTTCTTGGAATACTAAAACAGCAATGAATGTCTGTCTGATGAAAAGGAGCTTATGTTTTCCCGTAATTCTTATAAAGTGATACCTTATTATGTATTGTGATCCTACAATCTATCGAGCTTTATCCCCATACCATCATATTTGAAAGTAAGTTAGGATTAATAAATATATGTATGTTATAGAATACATGCCTTGCTTTTCTCATTGATATTCCAGTTGGTTAATTTATCACCCTTATCACCTGCACCCAAGAGATAATAAAAATCTCGTGTGATAGTAAAATCACATTTATTCATAAAGCTATCAGATTATGAACTGGCGCCCAACACCCTTTTTCCTTTTAATTAAATATAATTAACACATTACATTTGGCGCCCAACGTGGGGTTCGTGAACTGGAATTATTAATGAGGGAGCGGGGATAAATGTGAATTGTGAAAATGCTATTTGAGGGATAGGTTATTGTGTAGGCTATGTATTAGCATGGATGGTGAACGAATGAGGATGATGAGTAGGAATGTAGTGAGTTGTAGTTGAATGGAGATGAAGGCGAAAGTGTGGTTGTGTGAGTGTGGGGAATGGTGAGGATAACATTATAAGTAGCGAGGTGGAAAGTGAAGACTGTCATGCCAGTTCAGAATGTTTTAATGCCAGTACAGGACATTTTAAATATGCTTAGACAAATGAATGAAAAAAATGATAAAAATAGTCATGAGATGAATGAAAGGTTTGGGGAAAATAAAATAAATTATCAGGAGTTGAGTAAGAAATTAGATAAAGTAATGAATGTTAATGAGGAGTTAGATAGGAAGTATGGATTGTTGCAACATAGTATTGAGGGCGTTTATTTATTTGGCGTATGATGCAACACAACACAACACAGGAAAAAATACAGAATACAGTAACAACAACAACAGGCACAGTATGTTCACACTGAAAGTTACACTTTATATCTAATCCATTGAGCTGAGTACAGGTCCTCCAAACTACCAGGGAAAGCACTAGGCCTTGATTTTGAATTATTTATGAATAAAATGAGAGCATTTTTACAAGCCCATGAAAAAATTAAACACATGCGAATTGAATCTGTAAAATGTCAGAAAACTGGTTAGTTAGCGAGTTACAAGCAGAGCCACGGCCCAGTCACGTGATCTGTGAAGCAGAGTTGGCGCATGCCAAGGTCAAACGACACATAGCAACGCTAATTTACCGCGGATTTGCAGTATTCATTGTTATTAATTATGCCATTGGATAGGAGGCGACAGCCAATGAGGGGAGGTATAATACATATCATTATTACTGAAAGCCTCGTCTTGATGATGAAATAATTACTTTTTGGCCATTAAAAGGAGATTTATTGCATTAGAATAATGACGAAAATAAGAAGAGGAATATAACAATACTTTAAAAGTCGCTGGACGTCCACAATAGACATATATAAGCTTTTAAAGAAGTATAAGCAAAGTTTTAGCGCGAAGGCAATATGGCGTGCACGAGAGTCAATCAGGGAAGTGGGGAGCGAGGAAGCTAGGTCTTTCGTATTGAGAACTCGTCGAGTGCAGACGTAGTTCCACCGTCAATTTTGAGGCTAAGTGGGCCCGACAGTCAGCGGAGTATCTTGACCGCGAACGAGGCTGCCGTTGCGAGGCAAAGCTAGACATTGCCCGGTGAAGAAATTAGTTCAAGTTGAGCAGAGTAAAGCAGAGTCATTATCGACGCTTATGAAGTTAAATATCTGCTTTATTATATTATATTATATTCTGCAAATATATATTGAGACGAGTATCCACTACTAGTTTAGTGAGGAAATTCAACGCAGTTTAGCAAATATAGCGTGTTTTAGACAAGCATATTTCTGCAGAAAAAAAGTGCGTATCTCAGCACAGGAGAGAACGTTTTTACGAGTGGCAAGTTATCAGTGAGTGCTATTAACACTACAGGTTCGAGAGAGCGTAAGTCTTTGAACAATATTAAGTGTTTTATGAACATTGAAGTGAACTATCACTACAGATTATACTTTATGACTTCGAATATGAACATTAATATGGAAATTACATTTGAACATAATATAACGATGACTTCAGTTATGGAGTAGATTAATTCGCGCCAGGGATATATAATGACAGAGATATGAGTTGACGATATAGAGCAATACTTAACTTCAAACGATGTACGACATCATGTTAAGCTCATATGTCAAATACATTATGTACTTATCAACCTTGTACATTAATGTATTTTCATGTACTTCGACTACAAGAATAAAAGCAATATACTGAATTCATAGAACATCCATATGAACATTTCATAGAGAATAACGATTCGATCTTTAGTTTTCGAACTATATTTTCAACAATGATGATCAATCATCAGTATAGCTTGAATATGGTATGGTTTATCGAAACGAGAGAACGTCGAAGAGATTATCGTTTCAAAAATGAAGACCCTAGGGCGATCCCAGTGAAAAGCATGAAACTTGGAATCCAGAACGTGAGGAAGTTCCGCAGTTCGAATCCCAGTGGAATAATTCCGGGGAGGAACCTGTACCTACCCGAGGTCGCAGATTCAACATATTTAATGGTGGACCAACGGCCGTGCCTTTCTTCAGTGAAGTATCCAACATCAGGGTATTTCTCAAAAATCCCTTTCTTGACCTTCGAGATGAAACTTTACCAGGTAGAGACAAGCCAATTTATTTGTAGTGTAGTATTTTGGTGACATTTCAGATCAACATTTCTCCACGTATTTTCAGTCGACGTTTATTGAATTTAAACTTCAGTATCATGTGAGATGATGGTCCTTATTCATCTGTACATGCATTTTCAACGATGGAGCTTGTGAATTAATTGATTGATATTTGGACATTTATTTAATTATGCTTCATAATTTAAGACATTCTTAAATTATTCTACGAAGTCAGTAGTTCAGAGTTATGAGATTTTCAGACAATTTTTGAGCCTTAGATGCCCATTAAATTCATTTTGGATTAAATGACTTGTGTATCTTATTTGTAAGAAGCATTATTAAGAGGAAGAAGAAACATGAGTGTGATATTATAGTAAGACAATAGATTCGACGATCTGGCAAGAACTATTCGCCATCTATAAGCAACGAACATTGATATGCAATGATATTCCTACCAGGAATTATTACACGATTATGACTAACCATTTAACTTGTAAAAAAGCTTTGATCTTTCATAAATGTAACATATTAGAGACGAAGTCTTCTTAGAAGACGTGATTTCAATCGACTTAGGATATTATAGGATAATCATTATTCCAGTCATAATTGATCTCAATTCGATACTTCCATAACATGTAATGTTATATTACAGTTTGTAACGTTATGTAATTTGTGAACGGAACTTTGCAACACTGTATTGAAGAATATCAGTATGGAGAGACGTTATATAGTATTTTATTACATGTTTAGAACCAGAGGTTACTATAACAGAGTATCATTACCAAGTAAACTATCGCAGGTCTTTCCAGTTGAAACTTCAGATGTCGACAGTATAAGTACTACAGAATATCAGTAGAAATGTATCAACAATGTATAACAGTTGAATAGACAACTATTATTTGAAACATTAAGTTTGTATTAATGCAATGTTAGAGTGAGGTTGAAACAGACCATTGTTACTCAAGTGTATGAGTTTAGGAATGACATACGATGAGGTTCATGCCGTATATAACGTTTGGATAACGTATTTGAGTAGAGGAATCTCTGTAGAGAGATTTTATATTGACGCAATACGAGGGTGTATTCCGTATTACCTTTGAGTGCATTTAAATACTGTTGTGTTGTATATGAAACATTGTTAAGTATATATTGAGTTCATTATTACTCAGAGAATGGAGTAAAGATCCGACATTGAGGGGAAATGACAGTAGAGTTAATTGGCTGGAAAAGTAATTGAGAATTTGGAGTATAACCCTTGTTTATTAAACCATTATTAAACTTTTATTAACCCGGAATTGTAATAATCAAGTGCCTTATCTTAATTTATCGGTCATTGCAGACTTATTAACGACATTTTACCAGAGAATGACCAAAGGCATAGTTATCTTAAATAAGGAGTTTATCTTAGAGAAAGATAGTATCTCACAGGAGATAGTTTAAACTGAGATAGATTTAAACAAAGTTTGGGCTGTCTTCCACGGAACTCTTCAGGATTGCACAGGATAAGAAGGTGTTAGCCATGGTGGTAGCCAACGTCCGTATCGGATAAGGTAGAAGAAGAAGAAGAAGAAGAAGAAGAGGAAGAATTAATACTATTGTATATAGTAAACTTAAACTATTAACGTTGTAAATATTAATAATCACAAGTTGAAATATTGTTTTAAACAATTAAACCGACCTGATAATTTTTGTGTAAATATTTTAAACATTTCTTCACTTATTATTTAATTATTCAATTAATAATTATTATTTCCAGTGTATTTTAAATATGTTGACGGCATCAGAGAATGCTAGGATAAATGTGTACAGTTTGTCTGAATGGAGGGAGAGAGTGCATAAAGTTCCGTTAGTCTAGGATGATGTGAACCAGTTGCAAGCATGTGTGTATTTTAAATGTTTTATTTTGTGAATGTATAAGGATTGTAACGCAGTCTAAAGCGATGTTGAATGAGACAGCGCGCCAGCCAGTGATTTGTGTCAAGCGGCCACACAGTTGCTTGAAAATGAAATAAGTTTTGAAGGGTTGAGCATTCTTGCCGGCTAGTATTATATAACTGAATGCAGGTGGCCAGGGTGAATGAACCAGCCGAGTAAACAAACGCCCGTCATTGAGGACGCGAAAATCTAACTTCCTTGTATAAACCGTAGGAGGTGAAGTTTTTATTTCTTGATTGTTGGGAGTACAACAAATATTAAAGATTTATAAATGTAATTGAATACGAGTTATAAAGTCGTGAAGACTGAGATGTGAGTGTGTTTAGAAGGGAGGAGTTTGAGCCTCAGTGTATATATTGTTCATCATCTTCATTTCCCCTTTTCCAGTTGACACTGGGTTGGGGCAAATATGGTTCCTCTCCACTTTGTTCTGTCGTTCCACCATTCCTCTTCCGACACAGTGTTCCAATCCGGGTTCCGTTTTCTAATACTATTCTCCACCGAGTCCATCCCACGCATTCTTGGTCTTCCTCGCCCTCTCTTCCTTGTCATCCGTCGTTCCAGTGCTCGTCTTAGTAGCCCTACTTCATTCATCCGTTGACATGTCCAAACCATCTCAATCTGTTTTGCTCCAGTTTGTCATTTAATTTCTGTCATTGTTATGTTTATTTATTGTTATTTAGTTGTACGTTTTTGTTAATAAACTTTTGTTTCGTTTTTTTTTTCTACATTATTGTAGCGTGGCTTATTTCAACTATGGTCGTGAGATGGTGTTATGGTTTGCCCCAAACTGGTAAGGATTTCCTTCCAACCCTTAATCCCCGAGAAATTTGGTAAGATTCTCACTTTACCGCCCAGTGTATTTTTTTATGCCATAATACCATCATTGCAGCTGTGAGTAGGTCTTAGAGGAATTTTATAGCCGGGAATCTTCTAAATTCTACGATCCTGTTCATCTGCGGATTTCCAACAAGAGGCTCCTTGATTTATTCGGGTACAGCACGGAGATGACAATCCACCAGTATTTGTTTCATTGATTGTGGGATGTCAGCACAATCGCAACCCCATTTATAAAGAACCGAAGCGGTTCTTCCCAAGCCATACCCGATGTGCTTAAGTCTACACCAAACATTCATTGGCAAAGTGAAACCATTTAGTTTCACAGTTGGGTTTGCGATTTTTATAATGCCATGTGGTGGAGAAGAAGTCCACTCATTCCACCAGGCGTCTTTAAGATTGAATTGCTTGGTTATCAGTTCCCAAGACAGTTTTACATGCAGGTTTGCGGGACTTCAGCCTGGATGATTCTAGTTGACTCACATCCTCATGAATTGGGAGTATTGTGTTCTTGAGCATTCATTACCACAGATGAACAAGATGTTTTGTCTTCTGACGTGAGGAGGCGGTATGTTTCTCAACACTAGGAGCCACCGAAATGGAGTGGAAAGCAATGTTCCAGTAACTATACGCATACTGTGACGGAGCTGTACATCCACCAGAAGAGTGTGGTGGCTGTTAATTCATACCGAAGAGCAGTATTCTGCTGAAGAATAGACAAGTGCTAAAGCAGTAGTACGTAGTGTGTTGGCATCAGCCCCCCCCCTATAATGTTCCAGCTAGGCGCTGAAGAAGGTTATTGCGGCTCTTCAGTTTCGCAGCAGATTTACGTAAGTGGGCTCTGTATGTTAGGGTTCTATCTACAGTTATGCCCAAATATGAAGGGGTATCATTGTACGGTAGTGCTTTGCCTCTAAAATAGATTCTGGACTGATTATTTGTGTGTCTATTGTCCAAGTG
Source organism: Meconema thalassinum (assembly GCA_946902985.2). NCBI lineage: Eukaryota > Metazoa > Arthropoda > Insecta > Orthoptera > Tettigoniidae > Meconema > Meconema thalassinum. The sequence goes on along the minus strand of OX336390.1, from coordinate 356,665,061 downwards.
AAAAGCAGTTACTTCACTTTTGCGAGGATTGGGTTGTAAGCGCCATTTCCCAAAGTAGTCATCCAGAACTAGAAGATCTTGAGTTAGAATTTTCTCAGCATCTGCAATATTGGTGAGCTGAACTGTGAGGTTGATATCATCAGCAAATATGAATTTGCGGGACACTGTTTTAGGTAGATCATGAGTGTACAAATTAAATAGAAATGGAGAGAGAACCGAACCTTGTGAGAAACCATTGTTCAGTTTGCGGAAACGGCTTCTGTTGTTCTCAGAGTATACTTGGAACAGTCTATTACTTAGCATATTATCTATCAACTTTAGTATCTTCAGACAAGGAACAGCCTTGATGAGTTTTAGTAAAAGACCTTCCTTCCACCCAGTGTCGTATGCTGCAGTGAGATCTAGAAACACAGAGACGCTCTTGAACCTCTTCTCGAAACCAACTTCCACAAAGGTGGTAAAGGAAAGGACTTGGTCACTGCAATCACGGCCAGGACGGAATCCCGCTTGTTCGACTGGAAATATAGCTTCTATTGTTGGAGCTATTCTATTCAGGATCAAGCTTTCTAGAAGTTTGTATGTAACAGAGAGAAATGCTATTGGCCGATAACTTTGAGGTAATTTGGGATCTTTTCCTGGCTTTAAGAGTGCAATGATTTTAGTCTTTATAAATATTGAGGGTAACTTTCCTCTTTCCAGTATTCTGCTGAAAAACAGTGCTAACCATTGTTTCGTAGCCGGGCCACACTTCCTTAATAGGTCTGGGTGAATACCATCTAAACCTGCTGCCTTTCCATTCTGAAGTGAAAGTAAACCTTGTTCAACTTCTTGTACGAAGAAAGGTCTTGAATATGTATCAAGAGGTTGCGCTGTCTGTATGGCTTGCCTGAGTCGGGATTTTACCAGTTTGGTTAGCTTATTGTCCTTTGGCATCCTAGAGGTAGTAACAGGATGGTTGGCTATTGCATCAACATTAACAGATGTGGGCTTCTTCGATGGTGTGGAAGCAGAATCTAGTTTCCGTATCAGTGACCATGCCTTCCTACTGGAATGGTTGAAATTTAAACTTTCAACAGTATCTATCCACCTCTCTCTTCTTGCTTTGTCAAGTGATTGGAACAGTTCAGTAGCTTTGTCTTTGCTACTGTTTTCATCATACTCTTTTCTTAACATATTGGACTCCTCATTACAACCTGGTATGTATTCTTTACGGAATCCGCTTGGGATAGATCTTTTGGCTGCTGCTTTTATTAATCCTACAAACCTTGAGTAATTCTCAGGTATCGGTTGAATCCACCGGATGTTAGCATCAGAGTACTTGGCATAAGACTCCCAATCTGCCTTTTGGAAATTCCAACGAGGTCTAGGTGTGGAATGCATAACTGGTATTTGAAATCCAATTTTGCATAAAACTGGTCTATGCTGACTATGAGGAAAATCTTAAAGCCCTTGTCTACGTACCCTAGGGACTGGTGTTACAAAGCCAGATGAGACGAAGCATAAATCAGGTGTGTAATCTTGTTTCCATCTAGCTGATTGAAAATTACCCCTATATTTAGGATCATATACGTGGGTGAGGTTGTTTTCTTCAGCCCATTCTACCAGCGTAATCCCGTTAGCATTATTCTGACAGTAGACCCATGAAGCATAATGACTGTTGAAATCTCCCATTATAATGTTTTCATTGGTAGGTACTGCGCCCGTTGACACATGTTTGCACAGCTAACAAAGACCAAGATCCATGCTGAAGAGTAACTGAACATACCCTGCGAGCGATTGGAAGAAGCTGAAGCAAAATCGCTTATAATCATATTTGTATGCACTTTAGACATTTCATAAATCAACTATAATTTAAACAAAGTAATTCTGCTTTTAATAATAATAATATCGTATGGCCTCGGGTGCCTGGTGCAAGCTTTGCTATTTGACACCCAGAGGGTAGCTTGCATGTCGAATTTCGTAGTTCCTTGACTATGAAAGTCAAGGAGGTTAGATGTTAGATATCTAATCTCCTTGAACACAATAGCGCTTTCTAGTAGAGAAATGAGGAACTTTGTGCTGGCGGAAACTCCCGAGATTAATTTTGCCATTATGAACTCGGCCTACTGAATTCAAATGGGTTCTTTGACATGCCAACATCGTATGACATGCGTATCGTATTTTTGCCGCCTTTCAAAAATCACTTACCACGGTCAGGGGCGAACCTGCAATCTTGGGGTTAGTAGACCGACACGCTATCCACTCACCCACCGTGGCAAGCTTTTCTGCTTATTTAAAATACAGCATACTTCGCAGATCAACGAAACTGTCAATTTACGCGGCTAACTCACATCCTAAGAGAACGCCATATTTAGTAACACCAGTTCCTACTTGTCATTGGATGAAGCAACATCGATGTGCATGTTGGAGCACAAGTAAAAGTACGTCCGTAAAGGGAAACCATGTGACACGGAAAATCAGTGTGTATTTGTCTAATGGACAGCCATCAGAGCATTATTTGACAATCTAATGATTGGAGACGTTTATAAATACATAAACTGTGAAATATGTTTTATTCACGAGGTGAAATTATGGACGTGTGTAACGCAAACTTTACGACCGCATGGTCAAACCTCAGTGCTACATAAACTGTGAAATTGATAAACTGTATAAAATCTACAAGTATATTTTGTTTGTTTGCCGGATTTATAGTAATTTTTGGTTGAATATTTTATGTAAATATTAGTGAAAAAGTCACGTGTGAGTGTCGCACAAGCGACAGGTTAACGCCAGTGGTGGAGTGAAAATGGGCAATTTATTACCGCACATTAGCATCAGTGAGCGCAAGTTTTCTTTAAATATGTGTAATACTATCACCAACGCTAACATTATGATCCTGCTAAAACATCAGATCTTCGAATACAACCCCAACCACGCTATGGCAATCGATTTCTAAATCATGCGAGGGGAATTGGCAGCGGAAGATGACCGGATACAATGAGGAGATAATCTAATACCATATAAGAGACCGCTTATAACAGCTCATGGCGGGTCTCGAACCAAGGGTCGCTGCATCTGTAAGTCAGATCATGTATTGGTAGCGTATTGTAATGAGTTGGAAACAGTAGATTTAATTTAATTTGGTTTCATTTCTTTAAGTGCACAACGCAGGCAGCTAGTATAAGAACGCGTGTGGAAAGTAATAGTTTTGTTAAAGATTTATAAACGCTAGGAAGGCAGTATTTTGTAATGTCCATTTCGTATCATTTCAAACAGTTATTATCAACTTTTATTTTGTCAAGCTGATGACAAATAAACTAGTTTGGCAGATGTTAAATCAAGGACAAGGTTACAAGCCGAGCCAGTCCACAGCACACTCAATTTTAGGCAGTGCATTATTTATATACTCAGAAGGCTGTGACATTCCTAGTATTATAACATCAAAATGCAGTCCCGTTATTCATTTGTTTGGCCAGATCAATACTTGAAAACAGGTTTATTTCTTTACAAGAAGCCAGACAGGCCATGAGAGATACAATATTATGTAACCAAAAGAACATAGGTTCGACCTCATTCAGGGAAGAGGCAATTTTATAAATGCACAATCACACACTTGAGCTTGTATCAGAAGCCTCCATGTTAATTCAAAGCGTTGTCAGGATGTGTTTTCTGTACACATAACCTTTATGACCAGCATTTAAAACGTGTATAATTTAGGAATCCACACTTATTGCAATTAACATTATTAGAGTATTATATGAGTCGTGGTGGTGGATTAATATCTCCGACATTGTTATTGTGGTTATACCGGTGGTAATGAACTATTTGCAGTCGTACCTAACCGAGGGCGCCTGGATTGATGAATCCGTAATAAGAGTGAAGTAATTGGTGGAGACACAGGATGTCTAATAATGATGAAGTATTGGTGAAGACACAGGATGTCTAGTAAACTATTAAACTATTAAGTTATTTTGCTTAAGTTGGATACACACGTTACCTGAGTACACTTAAAGGTCCATAAACTGAACAACTATACCGTGAGGAATAAATAATTATGTGAAGCTTTAATAATCAAACATAGGGTTTTTGTAAAACTAAACAAATCTCATAATTCCCCCCTGAACTTAAATAAGATAATAAATACTAAAAATAATATATTTTCTGGACCGAATGTTAACACTTAGTTATTGCTAAACCATTTTAGATACATTGTGATACACTTTCACATGAATAGTTGACAACCAATTGATGATGCGATAACTGTAGCACACACATCAGATTGGTAGCAATATGAGTCGATGTAATTGTTTACTTACCATCGCATTTGCAGGCTTTCCTATTTTTCCTACTTTCATAACACTTTGAAACTATGACCATTTGTTACAAACAGTAACAAATCGAGTACGTAGGCAGTGCCAATTGCACAACCATAGGAGCGTTGAATTATTGTATGCATTTGTGTTGTATTAGCATAGCTCTTTTTTTATTCAGCAACGTTGTGCATATAGCTTGATTGTCTTTGTAATAAACGCGTCTCGTTTATTAATTAATGATATTTAGGACTAGCTAAGCCCGTAATTTAAAGATAAATGTTAGAGATGGCACCATCATAGCGTAGAATAAAATTTCCCCTTGCTATTAAATGTTAATGTTCTAGTATTTGTAAACAAGTAAATGTCTTGCTTTACAGTAGATTCTTTTGATGTTTGATCCTCCCGTAGTCATTTTCGATGTAATTGCTTAGGGCTGATCTTACGTGCCACTCTCTTAGCTTGATCGTTCTTAGTCGAATTTTGTATTAGGACCATGAGAGTAATTTAGATCTTGTTTAGGACTTTTTATATATATTTTCTTTCAGGGCAGAATGGTATCGGACTAGTCGTTTGCAACTCTCATGCTAGGCTAGGGATCTATTCTGAATAAAATTTATTCGTGATTTTAACATAAGACTGACCTCTCTTTCTTGCTTAGTTTTGTTATTGATGCATTCCTCTGAGCTGGTTAAAGATCGAACCTCACCAATTCCCGATACCCCGAGTGCAGACTTTGTGCATTACCAGCCTATGAATGTGTAGTCCTCTATACTTGTGTGTTAACTGGAAGAGGGTCTCGGAAGGGTCATTTGAAACCGGTGGCTCCCCGAAACCTTCGGCCAGCGGGCACAGTACAACATCTATATGATCAAGCCAAGATGAGGAAGGAGGTTTGTAGATATTTGTAATCACAGTAGTGTCTACTTTTACAGATGTAGGAAAGAAAGACTCATATTCTGTGGATGGAATTACACTGCACTGGCATAAATCATTCTTAATATATGTGGCAATTCCATACTGAGCATGGTGACGAGTTGCCAGTACGGTATTTTATATCCAGGAATTCTACATCGAGCTAACAGCCGTTCGTCGCTTTCAGTGTGAGTTTCTTGCAATACAACAACGTCGACTTCATATTCCTCTAAGATCTTAGAAAGGTAATCACTCTTGGCCCTGCTTATGCCCTCAATGTTCAATTGGCATAAAGTTAGTTGTGGGCCTATTGTCCGTGTTTGGAACTGTACGTCCTTAGAAGGACTATTAGGTGTTTTCATCATGTTGTGGCCGTGAGGCCCAGAAAGGCAGTACGCCGGCATCTGAATCACTATTGCTTACTTAGCACCACCCGGGGGACACGTGTAGGCTACTTTAAGGTTGAACCTACGGACGTGAAGCAACGCTTGTCCCCCATTGATGGGGTGAAAGAAGAGATTAGACGTGAGATAAGGAGTATGGTGGAAGAAAAGGCTAAAGCAATTATAAAAGAAGTAGATCAGAAATTGATAAAAAATGGAAAGAGAATTCCGGAGAAATTTAATGAGTTTACTATGGAAGCAGATAATAAATTCGGAAGGGTACAGGAAGATTTTATTTTAAAAAATGAGAAGGTTGAAAAGATGACAGGTGAGAGGACAGTAGATATGGAAGTGAGATTAAAGTCTCAGATGAAAAATGAGAACGGTCAAGCTAGAGTGGGTTTATTAGGAGTAAATAATATGAGAGAACTAGAGTTACCAAAATGTAACAATGAACAGAGTTGTCCTATGGAATTCATGGAAATTATAGAGAACAGATTTAATGATAAACTTAATGATAAATTGTGCACTGAAAGAAGTTCATTTTCCGTATTGACAGATTCACTATATAACAAAGGAGAAACTGTTCCGCCTAGTCAATACATTTATTTACAAGTTATAAACTTGCTATTATATGGTACATGTTTCGGGGCCTCTAGTACTGGTCCCTTCTTCAGCCATAAATTAAGTTGCAAAATCCAGCATAATTAAAGATATCATAATAAAAAATACATAAAATGATGAGTGAATGGATTAAATGAGGCGAAAAAGAACATATTACTCATGAGAAGTAATGAGAGTGCACATCAGTAAAAATTAACACCATTGGTAGTGCTAGGTTCTTGAGAATACACTTATATAGCACTGTTCTAATGTTTGTGCATGTGGAAATCACTTCACTTGGGATTTATAGCCTGTTGTTTACAATGCCGTTGACTGAAACTTGCTGTTCAAGCTGGGGCTTCTGAGTTTATAGTCTTGCATTAGAGGGAAAACATCGAATGTCATGTAATGAAATACATCATCATGATGAGGAGACGTCCAAGTATGGAAAAAACGCTCTGGAAGGGCAAGGTGTTTCGACCATGGCCAAGGATTTCTTTTTTCTCAAAAACTCTGCAAGGGGTGCGGCCTTTTTTTGAGGCGTAAACACTCGTTCCTCCTCATCCTCAACTTCACTAACACTAGTCAAATCTTCCTGTTCCTCTTCCTCTTCCTCAGGGTCCTCGTGCAGCGTCTGCGTGGCTTGTGAAACGGTGGGTAGAGTTTCAGATGGCTTGAAAGAGGGTTTCAACATGGCTTTTAGCGGAGGTGCTAAATGTTGTTGAATAAACAAAGCATGATTGGCACGTGATTGTTTCAATTGACGAAACTTTTGGCGAATAGTATTTTTTGCTCTAATAATATGCTTTTTTAATTGACTCTCTGCTAACGCCATGGTGTCTTGGCAAATGACTTGCCGGGGAATGAGACAAGGCCTAAAATAGCAATAAAATGATCAAACCCTAAGCGATACCGTCCTTGGTTGAGTTCACTTTGTTTGTCAATCACTAAACAGGCATGACGTTGAGTGTTCCAGCACTTGGCACACAATTCTGTAAACATTTGAAAGGTCATATCCGGATTCACATGTTCATTATAAATGTGACGACTGTTCCTCTCGTCCTGACGAAATAAAACAATGACATTGGCATTGTCACGAATCAACTGTTTGGACATTTTAGAATACGTTTGCCCAAGATAGAAGCAATCGATATGTTTGTGTCGACCCATGCTGAAATAGCATTGAATGATGCCTTGACGTTCAGTGGATACATCATCGAAAATCATGAGTGAATCAGGCTTTACCTCATCCGGTGAAATCACATTTTCTTGCATGGAAAATGTAAAATAACCCATATTCTCTTTTTGTAATCCAGACATGACTTGATCCAGAAACACGTAGAGGGGTTGGTAGAGAGATTTTGCAAAAATATAAATATTTTGAAAACGCAGACCATTGGGCGCTGTAATGAGCGTTAGCAAAAGATTAGTCTTTCCACAGCCGGAAGGCCCCACAATGATGCAGCGAATGGAAGATGGAAACAGTGAACCATGGCGTTGTTCACGTGATGTGGGACAGAGATGGGAAACCATGTCCCCCACGGGGAATGACTCTTGCTGCTTAATAATCTTCATGTCAACTAAGGCTTAGACAGGCTAGCCGGCTTTCTATATACAGGACACCGAACCTTGTCATAGAAACAGTAGACTGCTACTACAGGTTGACGATGGATGTCTTTGGACGTGCGTTGATGGCCAAAGATAGGCCTGTCCTCATACATGATCCTAAACAGGAAACAGATCCTGCTAATAAACACTATGTGGATAGGTCAGTAGTGCCACGCACAAAACAGGGAGATTATGACTTTAAGGGAAAGCGGTTAACCCATGTAAAACATCCTCAAGTGTCTACAGACGTTACTACGAAAAAGTATGTGGATAACAAAGTGTATGAGTTTTATGACAAAGTGCCCCAGCTTATGGTGAATGGCTATAGCGCTAATCACCATCGGATTATTCACGTGGAAGACCCACAAGACGAAGACGATGTTTGTACCAAGCGTTACGTGACCCGTGAAATGAAAAGGCTTTATAAATTTATCCCATCTGTGTTTTTAGTGTATCTGACAAATGAAAAACCTGTGAATGACAGAAACCATTTACCGCTAGTCCATGATCAGCACTTGACCTATGTGCTTGCTTCGGGTTTAAGCCACTATCGATTACACTATGATGGAACCATTCACATCAAATATGCCATACCTGATGAGAACCATTTACAAATAAAGATAAATGGTCATAGGATGTTGGTCCATGACCATGAAATGGTCAATGCAGGTGACGAATTATCTCTTCATCTCATGTTGACATGGGATGAAAAGCAAGCGGGGAAAACCATAAACGATTTCCCACTCTATGTGGAATTGGAATATACAGCCATGAAATAACCATCTGACGTTAGTTGTGATTTAAACTTTCGTGTGAAAGGTTGTTGGTCATTATCATCATGGTGAAACAAAGGTATGCAGTGAGAAAGACTAAAAAAAGGACTTTGTCCTTGGCAAAGCCAGGGTTTTCAACATTCGTGGCCAAGCCCTTGCGAAAGAAAAAAAGAAAAAATAATGTATTGACCATAAAGAAAGCCCTTCGAGCAGCACAGAGACATGTTATTCCAAAACATCGGCGACAGGTTTCAAACCAAGGGCGAGTGATTCCCGTCCCCAAACGAGCGGGATTTTTACCTGCATTATTTGCTGGTTTGGCTGCTCTGGGCTCACTTTTGGGCGGTGCCAGTGCAGTGGCGAAAACCATTAAAGCCGCGCAGCAGGGCAAGCAACAACTCAAAGAAAGTCAGCGACACAATGAAACGATGGAAGCGATTGCCATGGGGGCTAGAAATGCCAATTTAAAGCCAGCCTTTTATCAACAAGGATTTGGGATTTCACCATTTCGAAATATAAAAAAAAAAATTAACCTCAGCCATAGCGAGACATGCCCTGACGCATCAACAAGTGGAAAGCTATGCTAAACAACTAAAGCTTTCTCATTTTCGAGGTGTGTTTATGCGAAACCAATTACCCCCACGACCCTGGAAACAGGAATGTGCTGTTGTCAATTTGGATGATCACCGAGGACCAGGAACGCATTATGTAGCTTATGTCAAAGAGGGATCCACGGTATGGTACTTTGACAGTTTTGGGAATTTGCCCCCGCCCATGGAACTAGTGACCTATTTTGGAAACAGGATCAAGATATATTATAATGTGAAACGAGAGCAAACGTTTAACAGCCAACAGTGTGGACGTTTGTGTTTAATTTTTTTATATAAGACGCAGCATAAGCAAAAACGCCACCAGTATGTCGGCAGAAAGTAAAACGTTTACAGTGCATGGACGTGGACCTGAAGTCAGCCTAGACTTTTACCCGCCTATCGAATTGAGTGAAAAACCCTATGGTTTAGGACTTGTTTCTCTTGAAACGTACAATCGAATATACAACATACGTGAAAATGTGAACAACAAGTTTTACTATGATGATTCTGTGCTCACCCTGAACTCTGGTGGATACACGATCGATGATATTTATGAACACATTTATGTGGTGTTGATCAATCAATATGGTTTAAAATCATTTCTCGACGGAACGCACAAGTTTGAACTTGTAGGCAATACCAACACTCATCGCTGCAGTATTTTCTCCTCATTCAACATTGACTTTAAAACACACCCCGATTCCATTGGCCCATTACTAGGATTTAAACCACGTGTGTTGGAGCCCAACAAAAAACATGAATCAGACCATGAAGTGAAATTCATTGAGGACCATCATGTGTCGGTGACGTGTAATATTATTAGCCAAGTGTACACCAATCAGGAACCATCGCATTCACTTTATGACTTTATTGTGACATCGCCCAATGGCTATATTATTCGTGAAAACCCTCCAGTGGTGCTTTTTCATTCTGTGGCTGTTGATAGTATTAGTAATATAACATTAAGACTGATCAATAGAGATCAACTACTCATTGATCTAGATTCTACCACACCAGTGACTTACAAGTTGGTGCTAAAGCCACTATGAAGTTTGTGTATAAAGCAACAACACCGTCTAGGAATGGTGTTAGTTGTTTGCCACGTGAATACACGTTAACATCTCAAGGCAAGCAGATTTTACAGCATTTGGGTTACCACGTCAACCCTCATAATGAATTCTATCCTAGAGATAGCGAACCACATCGAGGAGCAACCAGGAGTGGTAAGAATTGATCTCCATTCCTATCAAGCTCAAACACCTGGACTCAATAACAATGATGAAATTCAATTTGTTATCAACAACCAAGATATTTACACCCTACCGCATGAAAGTGTCATTCAGATTGAAGGTCGGCTCACCAAAGCCGATGGCTCTACACCCACCACATCCAAGTTGGCCAACCATGGTTTGGCCTTTCTGTTTTCTGAAGTGCGGTATGTCATTAACGATATCGTGGTGGATAGCACTCGAAATGTGGGCATTTCCAGTGTCATGAAACTATACCCCTCTTATAGTGAGGAAGACGGTAAAACACTTTGCATGGCAGGTTGGTGTCCTGACTCGACCAATGACTGGATGGTACACACCGATGGAACCTTTACTGGATATTTACCTCTTAAACTGATTCTAGGCTTTGCTGAAGATCACCAACGCATTGTGGTCAACGCAAGGCAAGTGATTTATCTGGTGAGAGACAGGAGTGATAACAATGCACTCAAGGGAGCTGACAATGTCCCCATCGATTCAAAAGTTCAACTACAACGCTTGCTATGGAAAGTGCCTCATGTGACCCTTAACGATAGCAAAAAACTGGACATACTCAAGATGGTAAAGAGAGATATGCCTCTACCCATGGAATTTAGAAGCTGGGCACTCCATGAGTATCCGCTATTGCCCAGTACCAACACACACAGTTGGTCTGTAAAAACAGCTCGCTATACAGAGAGACCTCTCTACCTGATCGTGGGTTTTCAAACGAATCGCAAGTATCAACAAACCAAAGATGCCTCGCAATTTGATCACCTGCAATTGAGAAATGCACGTCTTTTCCTCAACGGAGCTGTGTTTCCCTATGAAGGACTGGATTTGGATTTTTCAAAAAATAAGTTTGGCCCTCTGTACGACTTGTTTTCTAAATTTCGATGGTCGTATTATCAAAAAGAGAACGGCCCCATGCTACTACCCCAAGCGTTTAAGGCAAGAGCACCACTGATTGTCTTTGACTGTTCTTACCTGGAAGAGTCTGTCAAGCCATCCAATATCGACATTCGACTAGATTTTGAAACGCATGACAATGTACCAGCCAATACGACGGCCTACTGTCTGATTATTCATCACAAACAAGTCAACTATTATCCACTGTCCAACCAAGTGACGAGTGTATAAATAACAGCTCAACCCACGTCAAGCCGCTCAGTCATGTCTTGCTTTAAAGCCTCAAGAGACGTTACATCCATGAATTTAAACTCTGAGGAACAACGTTTCAAGACTTTTGCCACATGGCCAGTGCCTTTCATAAACCCTCAAGCCTTGGCAGCCGCTGGATTCTACTATTTAAAAACAAGAGATGAAGTGAAATGTGCCTTTTGTCCCATCATCATAGACCAATGGCAGGAGGGCGATGAACCCATGCAGGAACATCAGCGCTGGTCACCCACCTGCCCCTACCTGTGCAGAATGAAAGTGGGAAATATACCCTGTCATTCAAGCTATCCCTCACTTGTGTCTCTGGGTGATGAAAAAAAAAACAAGTTACGATACATGTGGGCCGTATGGTATCCATGGTGCTTCGGTGAGCAGCTCACCATCAAAAACGCCTAGTTTAGAGACATTGGGACATCATCGGTGTTATGGATGTTACAAACACAAGTGACTATATTGTTGTATCAGTTGCTATCGTCCTTATCCTAAAATGAGAAAAGCCTGTAAGACGTGTTATGATAATAAAATGATGTAAATCTTAAATTATTATTTTTGCATGCCCCCACTGTCCTACCCTAACCTTCTTTTTTGAAACTAGCATGGCACGATCACACTTGATCGTCCGTCAGTCGTCAGTTGAACTTGGTACAGGCAAGCGTCAACATGTTGCGCACACTCATTGTGGATTGCCAAGGGTTTAAAATTGGTGACAACAAATTTATATTTAAACAAGTGGCCATGATCGATTGTACCACGTTTTGGATATCAAAAGCTACGCATTTGCTGTTTAAACCACCCCATGATTTTGATTTGTTGTGTGAAAAAGACCGTAAACAAACCCAGTGGATTGAAAATCATAGGCAACTAGACTGGAATCAGGGAAGCATTTCCTATAAATATTTGGACGTGGTCATGAAAGCACACTTGTCCTCGGCCAATGTGGTATTTGTGAAAGGTAATGAAAAACGTCAATGGTTGCAACCATTTTTGGCGTCTTACTGTCAATGTATCGACCTCATGGAGTTGGGCTGCCCCTCCCTGCAAACGCTCATGGATACTTGTTCCTGTGGCAACATTACCCATACAGCCCTATCACATGCGTGGCATCTCTTTCATTGGTTAACCACCCATGCCTGCTGGGAGTTGTTGAACAAAATTATAACTCAAGATTTACCTGTGAATGACGTCAGTGAGATTTCTACAAGCGACGTGTAAACATCTACAGCACGTGATACCATGGAGAAAGGCAATGCTACGGACAAAGCCATCGGCAAGTTCTTTGTGTGCAAAAAGAAACTAGACAGTTTTACCAAAGAGGAACTCTTGGCGGCTGCCCAAGTCGTTCATTTATTATGTGGCCGCCAACGCGGTCAAAGAAATCTGGCAACATGTACCAAAATCATGGACTCAAGACCCTGTGTTGAGTGAATTGCAACCCTGTACGGATTACGATCACCATAAGCAAGTGGCCATGGCAAAAATACCGTCTATGCGTCAGTGTGCGACTTGCCAGCTAGTGAAACTGTATCACGGTCATAAAAGTCCATGTAAAGACTTTGTTGAATCATTCCACGGGTGTCATGGCGAGAAAAAGCAACAACAACAACAAACACAAACATCGTCCACAGAGGAGGAGGAAGACCAAACCTTTTTACCATCGATGGAAAAGGATATGCCAGACCTGTACTGGCAATGGCGTCATTGACAAAGTGATTCAATACTTACCTTTCGAAATCCATCTTCCAGGTTATCGTTTTTGTGGCCCTGGAACTCGTCTCGAAAAACGTTTACAACGTGGTGATGTACCCATTAATCTTTTGGATCAAGCATGCAAGGAACATGACCTTTCTTATCGCCATAGTCATCCTGGTTTAAGACATGTGGCAGATAAATTGTTATTGAAGAAAGCTAAACAACGTTTCACATCCAGTGATGCCTCAGTGGGTGAAAGAATGGCAGCCCTGATTGTCATGAGTGCTATGAAAGGAAAGTTGATGATGCATGGACATAAACATTGAGGAGTTAGGAATTGGGATGTGTTTGTACTCTATTTTTCTTTTGTCAATTCACTATGACTATGAAATAAAAACAAAGGTTTACCAGAGCACAATGATTTGTTATTTTTAATTTTAAGAAATCGTGATGTTGATGGCTGATTTTTTCATTTTACACATTTCACACATAATGAATTCCACACACTGTCATTTGCCAATTTGCAATTTACAGTTTTTGAAAACGTTCGTTTCAAGTTTAACGTTTTTGATGATATGGATTTTTCCATTTTGCTGATGACACTTTTTAAACAATGACCGTTTGAAGTTTTTGAATTTTCAAATTTCACACATGGCCATTTCCAGTTTTTTTAAAATGTCCGTTTTAAGTTTTGCGTTTTTGGTGATATGGAAACATGGATTTTCCATTTTGCTGTTTTCATATTTTTTCCATTTGGTGTATGTCGAAAGTTGAGATTTGACAATGATGTTGATGCGAGTGCTTGACCTTGATAATACTGCAATGTTCTGATGCGTGTTTGGAGAAACGTCGAGGTCTACGACTACTGCAGGTAAGACTGTTTTTACAAAAATAATGTCTATTGTCTGCCACATTTCAATGAAAAAACAAAACTATTTAAAACAAAATGAGTATATAAGTGACCATTTACCCCCTCCCCACTCACCCACCCTACCTCATCGTGTTTGCTCTGGTCAATCATACACACCAGTTTTCTCTCTCCACTCATACATTCACACCTGTCTTTGGGAACAAACACAACCACTTTATTTATTCCCAAAAGCACATTCTCGACATGCTCACTCATTCCAAAAGAACTTTTTTTAGTTTACCATTTTACAATTTCAAAAAAAAGAAAAAAAAAGCTACTAGAAATCTTACTTATTTCATATTTACAAAAAAAACTCAACTTTGTACAGCGTTAAAAGAATCACACTATTTACCAATCAAAAAATTTAAAAAATAACTTTGAATAGAACTTTTCAAAGAGCAAATGGTCCAAGTGGTTTGCCACTATTTACAAAATCTACTATTTACAATGACAGAAACCAATATTTACAAAATACTAAATCTACAAGTTACATAAAGCTATGTCCCATAAACGATTATACAGTGAAATCACACCTCCTCCTCCTTGCGATCATAACCCCAGGGCAGGCTAGTGAGCAGGTCATCAGCCCACACACGCTTGTTATCTACGGAGGCGAGGGTGCGTTTTCTCTGTTCCACAAGATACAGATGATGGTTGCTGGATTGTATTCTGCACTGTGTATGAGACATAGCTTTGCCCGTGCGTAAAACCGCTAGATAGTCATCAACACGTAGCGATTTTACCACTGCCCTACCTACACCTTTTGCTCTTTTGGCTTCCTTACAGTCGAGTGTACGGTAAGCATACATTTTTGAAGCCAAACCTACGAATTCCGTCATAATGGAATCACCGCATTCATCTTTTAAAACGCCCATTTTCTTCTTGTTTCTTATGGTCAGCTGAAACACGTTGTCAGCGCTATAGCAAGAGGTGTCGAACCAGTCACTATGTTGCCTCATGACGTCATAGGGGATGCAGTGGCGAATGTGGTAAATGAATGAGTCCGTGTCCATATACAAAAGAGAGACGTCCTCAAAATGGCGTTTGGCAAACTCATAGTGGAATCGATACATGACCGATTTAGAAAAGTCTAAAATGACTTGACCCAAGTAAATGGGTTTATCCATGGTCACGCTGGTCTTACTCATTTCAATAGTAGCCAAATCCTCATCGATAATTTTGATCGATTTGAAATTTGGCTTGGCAATGTACCGCCGGGCACCCCACTGCCTCTCCCAGACATTCACTAATTTAATGTCACGGTATTTGCGGACATTCTCCATGGACTTGCCATAGATGCAGTTATTCATTAATTTAAAAAAATCAAACTGCTGTGTTGCCATTTGTCGGTGCTCTGTGTTGAGTCGCATGTATGGCTCAAGCCATGCTTTTTGAGCAAGAGAAATACCCCTGTGGATTTTCTTCAACACCAAGCCTTGGGCGAGGCTTTGCACCAATATTTGGATATGTAGCACATACCGATTTTTGTTGTAAAGTGTGCCCATGAGTTTTTCAGTTTTCACTTTACTGTCAGGGGGAACCATTTGCTCAAGGCAGAATGGGAAATCGGCATGTTCATCATACAGGGATGAGGGATATTCAATATCCACTTCTAGCACATATCCACGGCCTGTTTCTTGGCTAGCCTTGATCACATCAAATTCTGACACTTGTTTCTCTGTCAGCCAAGCAAACTTCCCATAGGGCAAAGGCTGACTCATGGCGTAACCGTACAAATTATTCACGTCATAGTACATTAAGTACGATTCTTGTTTTTCCGGTGAATAATCAGGCATGTAGACATTGTTCGCTTCGGCATGGCGCTGGTTAAGTGACACAAAACCGCCACGAATGCCCTTTTCAAAAAATAGAACCATGTCTACGTCAGTGAGTAAATCCAATTCCACTTGAGTGTATTTTAAAGCGGCATCAAACGAGAGCCCAGGACTCGTATAATAGTGAGCCGGGTCAAGACCGTAAATGTGTTGACACAAGTTACGGAATTTTTCAAACACATCAGTGAGCAGCAATACATCCAGTTTTAGGTAATGCAAAGCATATTCACTTAGCGTCTTCATGCCAAACACTCGCCAAACTTGACATGCATGTGCATAGTCTTCATCGGAAACGGTACTGCGTGTTAGTTTCGAGTAAAATTTCTCTTGTGGTGGGAGTTTTCTTTGCTTTAACACGTCCCAGCTGTTGCAAAAATCATACGGGAATATACCTTTCCGAATGCACAACTGAAATTGCTCAGGATCATTAAAATGCATTCTAGTATTTTTTAATTCCTCCTCATTCAAGCCATTCACAAGGCTGTCTAGCGAGGATGCCATAAACTTAAAGGAATCCAAAAATCGAATGCTAAAGTCGCCCAACCACCATGTCAGGGCCGTAAAACGCTCATGGTTTTGGGGAATAATGGTAAACGAGCCCTTGTTGACATGGCCCAATTCACGAATCAAAAACTGAATGTCATAATTCGCCAGATTGTGGAAAAAGACAGCGATGAAACGAGGAGCTGGAAAGTTTAAGTTGCATTTGCTGTGCGCAGCTCCACGAAACTCCCCTGTAAAATGCGAGTGGTCTCTGACTTTTTCCTCTCTATTTAAAATAGGCTTTTCGCAAATATGGCATGTCGTGGCATGCTCATTCTGCTGCTGCTGTTCTGGAGATAGGCTCATGGGTACTGGGTGGTCCAGTAATTCCTGTACATCATGAGCCAACTTGACAAGTTCATCCAAGAACCATTTGGCACAATCTGGCCCCTCGAGGTATTTGTAAATGGATTGTGTGGGGTCATAAGCACACACCACATTAAATCCAATGGCAAAGGGTTCATGTTTTTGAATGGGTGTGGTTGAGCTGATGGTGGGATCTGGTTCACATCCCGCCATGGGTGTGGTGAGTGCTTCGAAATCTGCATATACCACATAGGGAACAGTGTCACGCTTATGAATGTCCTTAAACTTTAACACAGCCTTGTCCCCTTGTGGCAATATCAGTCTCACCGCTTCCTGAGAAACACAATCTACCCTATGACGTTCCAAAAGCGTAGGTGTTTTAAAATATTGCAAGCATCGATCACAAATATATTTTACACCAGCGTGCTTAGACACTTGTCTGCTTAGCAATCTACTCAAGCTTTTAATCAGGCAATAGTGATTCACCTCTCCATAAGACAGATATAAAAGATGAATGTGGTGTCGTTTCGGTTCTTTTGTGGCATAAAGAGGACCCACAATCACATTACCATCAAGGCCATACACCATGAACGAAAAGTCCTGGTTATCTTGTTCAAACCTATGGATCTCGGTTAAGTCCATAGGGAACGTCACTCGAGTTAAATTTAAAGTATGTTTCAATTCAACAAACTTGGCCTTGTACATTCCTGGTCGACAACCATTATGTTGTGCTGGCTGCAAATACGCAGCCACAGACCACAGAAAGCAATCATTGTCACGATTCTTTATATTGACCACAGCATTTTTCGAAGCTATAGCTGGTGGTGTTTTAATATAGCTAGACCCAGCATTCAATGGGTTGAATTGACAAATGTTGATTTGCAAATGATGAATTTTGTCTAAGGCTAGACCACTCGGTCCTTGTTGCAGTTTATCAAATTTTGACAGCAAGGCATTCACCACGTGGGTTTCATACCACTGTTCCAAATTATGGGCTATGAATAGCTCTTGCATTTTACTACAAATATAAAATGTGTCTTTATGCTCTACATCCTTCTTTTTATATACGAAATCGCACACCAGTTCTGTATTCACCTTTAAAGCCGTATGAAACCTTTGCGCTGTGCAAATTTCAATTTTAAAAATTTCAAAACAAGATTGTAAAAATTCTTTGGGAATCAAACTTTTTCTAACATTGACCACACGACCAGAGCACACACGCGATTTGAAACAAGACTCAAGGGGCTCCCAAGTTAACGTATCCGCAGCAATAAAAGACATTATTTTAGAAAGAACTCTCTCACCTGAGTTTTCAGCTGTAGACTGCTTGACAATGGTCCCAAACACACACGTTCCTGGTTATTAACAGAGGTCAAGCGTTTTCCAACACTCTAAAAAGAAATAAAATAATCCACCATAAGTATATCCATTCCATATAGTTTATGCCTTTCATAAACAAAACAAAATCAAACAGGTTATATATATATAAAACAAATCTCACCTTGACGTATAATGCTTTGCTATATTCCCGTCTCACGGACTAGTGTGGAAATGGTTTCCTTCTCTAGCTGTCTGTCTTTCTCTCTTTCTTTAATATCGTTCACACACACACACGACAAGTAGGCTATACCGGTTATCGGCAAACAAATAAATAAATAAAATCATTAATTACCTAATCAATAAATAATTGCATGTATTTATATATAAATCAATAAATATATAAATGAATAAATATATACCTACCCCACAACAAGGTTAAGTATTTTCCACCAACACCAAAACTGTTAAACAAGGCCAAGTGTTTCACACAACGCTGTAGCGTGTTCAAAAGTAGTCACATAAGTGCGAGTGGAAATGTCAGCGACGTGTCTTTATATATCACATTGCATGTATAATCTTTTTTTTTCCCACGCTTTGAACATTCTGTTATCAGGCACGTGGACAGATAACGTCCCAGGCGAACACCTGTGCCAGATCAAATTTCACGTCAACTTGCATTTTGTCACGTACGAAGCAAAACAGGATGTGACTTGTTAACAGTTATCATGCACGTGGACAGATAACGTCCAATGTGAACACCTGCGGTAGATCAAATTTCACCTGGACTTGCATTTTGTCACGTACGAAGCAAAACAGGATGTCACTGGTTTAGCGTGCATGTGGTTTCACACATGTTCACATGCCTTTCGCTCTTCCCTGCCAGCACAATGGTCAGATTATTTCACCTTCAAGCGTCTTGGTCATTTTTTCCATTGCACCTGTTGTCAAGTCAGATCGGAGCCTTCCAATAAGCTCAAATGACATTCACCTCCTGCTCCTCGGCAAGTTTGTTTTCTGTACTCGCTTCGATCAACATAGAACCAAGTTCTCATCACCGTTTACACGTTAAAGGTAAAATATCAGAAAACGCACGCTCGCTCTGTCATACACCGACTCGTCGAAATATCAATTGATCTATTGAACACAGCCACCGTGGTCAGCGACAGGTTCGTTGAAACACACACACCCAGCCGTATCGTCTCTCTCAACCACCACGCTTCATAAACATTATAAACAGGTAACGGTAAAGAATTTTTTTCTCAACATGTATGGCGTTAGGCCCTTTGTGAATTATTTTTTGGAAAAAAATATCTACCACATTTGAAAGGGGGCGTTAGCCCGAGTCCTAGGACACCTCGTACACATCTCTAGCGTTATTGATCCGTGAAATATCGGCAAAAATCACAAAAAACACGTGTTTACCCCCAGAATCGCGTTTCCAAAATTTTTTAAAATTACAACGAGTGGTCTATAGCAAAGAAGACGTCTGCCCGAATCCTTGGACCCGTCGTACATGCCTCTAGCGTTATTGCTTCGTGAGATATTGGCAAAATCACAAAAAACACGTGTTTACCCCAAAATCGAGTTTCCAATTTTATTAAAAATTATAACGAGTGGTCCATAGCAGAGAGGACGTCACCCCGAGTCCTTGGACCTATCGAACATGCCTCTAGCATGATTGGTTCGCGAGATATTAAAAGCACATGACCTTTTAGTTTTGGTCTTTTAATCAAATAAAGAGGCTATAGGAAAGTAGGGGGCATCACTACGAGTGCTAGGACACCCTGTATGTTCAAATCCGACCATTGGTTAGCGAGATATCAGCTTCGGGGCAAATACGAGGGTGGCTCAATAAAAAGTGGAGCAGCTTTCCCCTCATCCCACTACTTACAAAACACAAATTTTTTCTCTAGCGACTTGAAATTTATTTTGGGGGTAGAGGGCATAGGGACCTTTCATTTATGTCAAACAAACGTTTTTGTAGAGTTCCTAGTTTCCAAAATATAGGATTTTCAAAATTCGAGTGTTTTCAAAAAAACATAAAAGTAAAAAAGTTTCATTATAGAAAATAAAGGGCATAAAGACCATTCGTTTGAGCCATGGCACAACGTTCTATCATGTTTAGTTTTCAAACTATCACCTAGTTTCGAAAACAAAAATTTTCAAAAAAAAATTGAAAAATATAACGAGTGGTCCATAGCAAAGAGGACGTCAGCCCGAGTCCAACGATACCTCATTTGTCAAAATCGGACCATGCGTTCGAGAGATATTTAACATGGCTGAGGCTTAGTAGTAGAGCAAGGGGGGTTCTGGAGTGAGTTGGAAGCACCACCACTCCACTACTTATGCCGCAATCGGATTGGCGGAGAAAATTTTTCCCTCCGAGAAAATGAGGTTACTTTGTTACTTCCGGGCACGCGATTCAAATCTACGAACTCGTCGTATTTGCTGAGCTAGAGAGCTAGCCGCTGGCCAGTGGCCACCGCTGTGCTTCAAGCAAGGGAAGGGAGTGTGATAGAAGGTGACAGAGATATGCTGGCGGGCATGCGCAAGCTTTCTCGATCGCCTCGGCTTGCCGCATGCCCGCCAGCATATCTCTGTCTCCTTCTATCACACTCCCTTCCCTTGCCTGAAGCATAGCAGTGGCCAGTGGCTTGCTGCCTGGCTCAGCAAATACGGCGAGTTCGTAGATTTGAATCGCGCACCCGGAAGTAACAAAGTAACCTCATTTTCTCGGAGGGAAAAATTTTCTCCGCCAATCCGATTGCGGCATCGTCTTTTACATAACACGCAGAGCGTCCCTGATTTTTTGTCGGTATAATTAAGATACACCCTGTATATGATCAAGAATATTTTCTTAATGAAGCAAGATTGTAGACTGAAGTGGTGACCTTGGACAGGTTTCGTGAGGAGGAATAATTATACCAGCTACAATCAGTTAGGATCTGTGTCGTTGAAAATACTGTGAAAACACTTAGAAATACTTCATACATATACGAACTGATTTGGTTTGAATTAAGCTAATTAGTATGGTTATCAGTTCAGAAGAAGTGTAAGGTGCAAAGTAAAATGGTAGATGGTAGAATATTAAATTGAAAGAACAAATATTGACAGATGAGCTATTGGTGGCATTCTTACTCGTCCATTCATGGTACTGTACAGCAGTAGAAAGAAAAAAATAATTATGCTTCCTCTAAAGTACGTGATTTTCAAAAAGTGCAACTAAACTTTATATGTATAGGAAATGAAACTGGCATTCGAAATGGAAACGATCAGACGAGGAAAAATGAAATAGCTTATATAACGACAGATATTACGAGAACTTTTTTTAAAGATTTGAGAGATCTGGAGGCTTATAGAATCGAAGAAAAGTTGGGAATACAAGGATATAAGAAGATTCTTAGTATGGAGACTGAGTAGGAAAGGAGAGATTACTGGATATAGAAGAAGCGGAGTTTCGTCAGAAGAATGGAATACCGCAAGCGGTTACAAGATCAGCTGGTTGTACGAGAGAAGAACAAGCTGATGCGTTTTTTTTACTCACTGGGAGAGAAGGACGCATTTGAGGAGGAAAATAGGTGATTTGAGGTGTACCGTACATTAAGAAGCAGAAGAAAGAAGAAATGTAATGATCATATAGTGAGATCAGGAAATCTATGGAATTAGTTACTATATACAGTATGGTATTAGCATGTGTTTCAGAAATCCTTCCAATATAGGATATGTCATGATTTCTGGGGGAATTGTAATATAGATCTAGTTGCCTGTGTCATGGAGGTAAATACAAAGAGTAAAAGAAATAAGGAATAGAGATGGCGGCGAAATATGGAACAAAAATAGTTAACTTTATAACAAGGACTTACTAGGCTTATTAGAAAGAAAGACTGATTTTTGAGAGTGATAGATGAAAAAGGAGGAAGGTCGTTTCAGTTGGCAAATAAAAAAAGATGTTTGGAAGTTATGTAAGATGATTGATAGACATTATATACAGCATTTCTTGGAATACTAAACAGTAATGAATGTCTGTCTGATAAAAAGGAGCTTATGTTTTCCCGTTATTGTTATAAAGTGATACCTTATTATTATTTATTGTGATCCTGCAATCTATCGAACTTTATCCCCATGCCATCATATTTGAAAGTAAGTTTGGATTAATAAATATATATGTATGTTATACAGTATTATGCCTTGCTTGTCTCATTGATATTCCAGTTGGTTAATTTTTCACCCATAGCTCGATACCTGCACTCACGAGATAATAAAATCTCATGTGATAGTAAAATCATATTTATTCATAAAGCCATAAGCTTATGAATTGGCGCCCAACCCCCTCCCCCCTTTTCCTTTTAATTAAATATAATTAACACATTAAAATAGGTCTACACTTTACTCCGCACAATGAAATGTTTAGAGGTAAAATATTGACGATAATATTGTTCAGTGATTTTAAAAGTTCAATATGGCGGTGGTGCGAAAATAAAAATAAATAACGTATTTTTATTTTTCGTATTCAATTCAAGCATTAGAGTGAAGCTTTGCATGCAATTCGACTGTGCTATTCCCAGAATTGTTTTTTCTTTCATATTAAGGCTACCCTTCCCTGAATTTTTGCAAAGTTGATGAAAAATCTCATGTCTTGTATTTCACAATATAGTAAAATAAACAAATTTTCTTGTGTTGAAAAGGTCCATTGCCTGCATCCTGGCACATTTGTTTAGGTTACTACTCCCTCCGATCTTTTTATGGCTTCGAAACACTTTTACATATTAGCATTTTGCTGCTGAAGAAGAGAAGAGGAAGGTGGAGAAAAGGAGATAGAAACTGAGGATTCTGTATTTTAGCAATAATTGCTGTTCATTTATTTGACTGGTATCCATGGAAACGGGGGGATGGGATTAACCTTCTACCACCACTAAATTAATCGTCCTTTGTATTCCTCAGGTGTTATATTATTAGCTTATATTAACATTATCAGGGAATTGTTATGATTCATTGTCTTAACCTGAAAATTTCTTATCATTTGTTACTGTTCCAATTGATATAGACCTACTATTCATCTTCTAACCCTTTGATTGAAGCAAGTCTCCTCTGCCCGGTTATTGAAATAGCCTATATGCATTTACATGATTTAAGTTACATAATGTGTGCACTGATATAACGCCATGTAAGTTAAATGCAATATCAACCATAATTTCTTGTTTAACCAGACGTTATCATAATCTGTGGATTATTTTAACATTCAATTAAGAGAAAATTGAGATGCAATTGTTAGTGTATTCTTATATTACTTTTCAAAAGTCTTCTAACAAGTTGTTGTACCCTTCATGTCTCATCACGCTGGTCAAATTGTGAACAATTTGACTTCACTATATAGAAGTCAATCGAGATGAAAATTCTCATAAAATGCGTAAACATTGACCATTATGACAATGGTAATAATTAATAACCGTGTTGACTGACAGTATTATCTTATTAAAACCACCTAGCCAAACACTAAAGAAACGTTTAATTACATTACTAATCGTACATGTTTCGGTATTTCATTGATACCTTCTGGGTAGGTTTTAGCTAGGGATTAACACTACCTAAGGGATGATGATAAAGGAGAAAAGGAGATGGGTTTCGGTTTGGAGGAAAGTATTGGTAGATAGGAAGAGAATCCACCACAAACAGTTTTAAACTAAGAATTGGCAGTGCCAAGCTTGAAGGAACCCAACTCCAGCGGGGGCCTGTGATAAGCAGACGGAGAGTGCAGCGTGAATTAAGGTTGCCTGCAAGTTCTCGTGGATTGCACTTTCCCTCTCGGGCTGGTATTCTGGTATTATGGGGACTGGTGGCACTCCGATAACGCAAAGTAGGCCAAAAGAAAAAGACCGTAATAATTCTCGTTTTAGAAGGATTGATATCTGTGATGCATTCAAGAATGCTAGAGGGATTTGACTTCGGTATAATAATTTTATTTCTGGGCTCTGTTGGATCTCCGTCAGACCAACCAAATGCTCCCAGAAAGGGAAGCGATAAAGCAATATGAATGCTTTTAGTAATAATTTTACTTTTCTTCTTGATAACTTTTGGAAAATGTCAATTGTTACACTTGAGAAAGCTAAGCTTTTACCCAGCAGCGTGCCGACTAAAAGTTTAGACCAGAGAAAAAACTTTGATTTGAAAACAGATCATAAGTTATAGAGAAAATCTCAACAAGCAGGAAGCTTGCGGAGCTAGCTAGCTATGCTTGCCTTAATGGCTCGCTAGAATTAGCTATGAAAGCTAAGAGAAACTTTGACAAAGTTGTTACGAGGAGATTTTTGTTCAAATGCAACAAGGAGTGAAACATTTATTTTATGTATTTTTTGTTTTCTTAAAAAGAGCTTAAGTTTACAGGAAGAATCAAGGAAGCCAGGGTCCTGCCTAATCTTGAATCTAGTAAAAAATATGAAGCAAACAATAATAGAGATTTTATTTAACAAGAAATTAAAATTTTGAAAAGTTAACAATATTTAAGTTGTGATAGTGGTTTATGAAAAAGATTTACAACACATTAAGGTCTAAGACCTAATTGTAATAAAATTACAATTCGTAAACAACATTAATCGGACGCAAGTTTGAAACTTGCTTCGAGCACTAAATCTGCATAAGATTTTGAAAGTTGTGCTAAAAATTGAAAACATTAACGTTTATAACTAAGATTACAAGTAATTAATGCTTTGGTAATTATATCAGGTACAATGCGAGCACTTTTGAATTCCTATTGGAAATCCTAAAGGCTATGAAAAATTACAACAAAGAAAAAGGGAAAATAAAGAAGAAGTTTCTATAACTTTATGTATTTATACAGTAATTACGACCGTGATATATTCAAATAGGACAGGTGAAGCCTGAAGAGAAAAAAAATTAGATGACTCAATTATGAGTAGAAAAAGTAGAATTCCCCCATTTAGAAGGGAAAAGAATTAGAATGTGGACTTGACACAGATTTATGCAGAAGTTAATTCGTGAAATGCGAAACTAAGTTGGGAGGGCGCTTGTGGGCAAGCGAGACCTCGTTGAGTAATAGCTAGGTACATCAATTGACTTAAATTTAAAGTTTAATTAGATTGAGTTAGTAAGGTGTTTAGGGAGGAAGAATTGGGAACTTTAGGAAAAAGTTTTGGCCATATTTATTGCTCTCACGAACGCGACGCGGTTGGTAGTTGAACGGGCACTGTTTTGCACTATAGTTTGTTGATGGATTTGAAAAGTTCACTATTGCAGCACAGAAAGTTTATGGAGAGAAAAGTTATTTCAGTTATGTAGATCACTAGCAGAATTTTTGCTTGAACAAGTTCATTCGTTGAAAAGTTTGTGGGTTGTAGTTTAATTCAAAAGAAAATTTTCCACGAAGGAAGACAAATTGATCAGCGGTTTTATAAAGAAAATTCCTTAGTTAGGAAAAGTATTCCCACATGTGAGTGGAAAATACTCGAAGGTTTAGCTTGTAGATAGATCATTTGACATGGAAAATTCCAGAACAATGATGACTGTTGAATTGGTCAAAAAACGCCCCACGGTGGAAAAAGCTAAGTTTTCTATAGACAGTGGGTAATTTAATGATATCCCACTTTGTGAGAAAGTATCTCAGTTAATTTGTACAAGAGGTACTGTTTCATTTTATAAGGCTAGCTTACATAGATAAAGCCTGACATCGAAAATCCCGCGAAGATGGTTATTGCACCACATTTAGCAATTTCAAACTGTCTATAAAATGGTATTAAAAAGCATTTAGCTAATTAAAAACAATTAAAATGTGTTGAAGAACATTCAAGTTTGTACTTAGCTCATTTTGAAGAAAGGCGATGGTTCCTAGGTGACGGTTGATATTTAAGTTCAGACATGGCGTCTGATTTAAAAAGTCTCAAGAGAGCATGAGACTAGCCCGGGTAGGGCTTGCACTGTACTCGACGGCCGAACTAAGAGTGAGAGCAGGTAGCCTTGACGGCACGGCAACAAGAAGTTGAGTGAACGAGCGAAGCAGCGCGCGGAGGGAGGAGGGACACCGCACACGTCAGAGGTAGGCGGGCGAGGAGAAGGGGGAGCGAGCGGGTAGGGGAAGGAAACAACGAGTTTATACAGAATATACAACATAGAAAAAGGAAATTCTTATGCAAGAAATAAAATTCTTCTTGGCGCGGTGTCTTCACGGAGTTGTTGGCTGACGATGAATACGACGCCTGTCGGATTGATGAAGAAGTCTTCATGACTGGAGGCAATTGAAGTTCAGAGGGCAGCGGTGAGACGCTGCCAGGCTGGTTCCGAAGAATATGCGCTTCTGGAACAAACTTACACAAAAAATAAACAAGTGTACGGGGCAAACAGGATGTAATGGTTCGATGTTGGTGTCTGCGCGAAGGAAATCTAAATAAATGAATTAATATAAAATAATAAAGAGCTGCCTTACCGTGTATTTCGAGAAATACACCACCTTCCTCAGCGTGATTGATATTAAATCTTAAAAATACTTAACAAAGCCATAAAGAAATGGATATCCTTACAAAAATTGTTTTAAATCAAAAAGGAAAAAACTTGCAAATAATTAAATGCCATGTATTAAAAAGTGATAGTAAAATGATGTTATCAAAGTAAGAAATCTGTAGTTTTCGAACAACATTAATGGAGTATACGTAGGCAGTTTATAAGGTAGATCTCTTATTTTAATAACATCATTTTACTATCACATTTTAATACATGGCATTTAATTATTTGCAAGCTTTTCCATTTTTGATTTAAAACAATTTTTGTAAGGATATCCATTTCTTTTTGGCCTTGTTAATTAGTTTTAAGATTTAATATCAATCACGCTGAAGAATCAATGAAATACCGCAACATGTACGATTAGTAATGTGATTAAACGTTTCTTTAGTGTTTGACTAGGCGGTTTTAATAAGATAATACTACTGTTCTCGTATCTAATCATTAAGAGGGTCATAATGGTCGGGACCGTGTTGTGCAGCATTGTCTTGTGCGATCTCATTTGTTCTGCTTGTTTAGCGTGTTGTCTAATAAATCATGCTATGTGTTGGCAGTGGCAATATTAGACCGTTTTAGCCGGTTTACAAATTTCCTGAATTCTTTAACATATATAGTAAATCAGTAGGCCTACGCTTTGAATGTAACATCCTTTCTGCTGTGGTGACTTCCTCAAGTAATGAGGGCACGACAAACCTGTAAAATGTTTATTTTGATACTTAGAGAGACAAATTACTCTTCAGTATGACTGCTTTAATGATTCAATAAACTTCCTCGAAAATATCTCAGTTTAGAAGACTTGAAGATGACCCTATTCTCCTAAGTATAAAATCGTATTTTTTCAGCCATGTTTTATAATTCCTTTCTCAACAATATCCTCTTAAACCTATGATTGCATTAAAATTTCAGTCTCATATGATGCAAAACTGGTACCGGTAATCAATTCATTCCACTTACAACGATTGTTGTGTTTTAATAATTCTAGCAAGGGAGCAACAGTGTTGGCGTAATTGGAACAATGACCAGCGAAGTACTGACATGTGCCCAAAAACTGCCTAACTTGTTTGATCTTCATTGGACGAGGAAAATCGATTATTTCCTGAATTTTTGATTCATTAGCTCTATAACCTTCACTATCAATCACATGACCCAAATAAATAACTTGCTTCTGAAAGAAATGGCATTTCTCCTTATTTGCTTTGAAATTTGCTTTACGTAGACTCGGAAATAGTAACTTCAAATGGTGTAAGTGATCTTCTTTGGCCTTCGATGTTACCAAAATGTCATCTACAGTACATAAGAGATGGTGAAATCCTAATCTTTGGGTTTTAAATGTTGGTCCAAGTCTCGAATGAGGACAGCCCCTGAGTTCTTCATACGTCTGGTGCTCAAATATGAACCCCGTAAATTTCCTCGAATCCTCACTCAGCTTCACGTGATGATAAGACGACGTAAGATCCATTTTTCAAAAATACTGTTTGCCATGAAACTCTTGAAGCAACTCTTTGATCTTAAGGGGGGGGGGTCATATTCGGGCAATAGCCGCTCATTCAGGGCCCTCGCATCCAGGCATATTCTTAACTTTCCATCTCCCTTTCGAACAACAGCTAATGGGTTTAAATAACGAGTTAGTGATTCGAAATTATGCCATTCCTTTCCATATACAAGATAATCCCATTTATCTGCTCCTTATACTTCTCTGGGATCGGGTAGTGTTTTCTCTGATATGGTCCTTCCTCTAGGACTCGGATCACGTATTCAAAATTGGCTGTCTCTCCGGGACATGTGTCGAAAATACCCGTATAGTCTTCTAACAATTCCTCTAAATCAGGCAACTTCTTCTCTGGGTTAACAATGGCGTCTTCCACACTTCCAATGATTTGGTTCCAACGAATCTCCTCTCCCTGAGAAGTGATACTATC
This sequence comes from Meconema thalassinum, assembly GCA_946902985.2. Lineage (NCBI taxonomy): Eukaryota > Metazoa > Arthropoda > Insecta > Orthoptera > Tettigoniidae > Meconema > Meconema thalassinum. The sequence goes on along the minus strand of OX336390.1, from coordinate 356,636,447 downwards.
ATAAATGGGATTTCATTAGTATTATTGAACCTCACAATATTATGTTGATGGTCTATGAGAGCTCGATATGTTCTAGCAAAATCAGCCCCCGGAATCATGTCGTAGATAATGAACCGCCCCCCTTGGAACGACTTGACCCATTTAGCTCTACTACCCCAGAGGCACTCATTTGGGCCGTGCTATTGTACTTAAGATCTAGAAAGAATACGCAGGTACCCTGACATGATCTTACTTGTATTATAATCTTTGAGTACATTTTAACAAACTAATATATACTGACACATAAACATTAAATAAACAAGACATGGAAATTACACTAACCTGAAGGAACACCTTTCCGATACTAAATCCATACAGGATTTTGGTAATATTAATGTCAACAGCTTTAGTATATTCCTTTAACATCCTTTGCAAACATCAATAGAACTTATATTCAAAGGAAAGTCTTCTTTCAGGTGACTTAATTATGACACTTCTATTTTCTACGAAGCTCAGAGATTCTCATGTTGTAATTTTGTATCATTGAAACATTCTTCAGAATGTTATTTCTACTTTTGGTAAGGTATTAACATCGCAAATACGCGAACCAGAACCAACCAGTCGCTGCACGACTAGTGTATTCGCAAGTTCTCGCTGCGCAGGACAGAGCTCCTAGCACATGTGTTTGGTTTTCCATCCAGATTGGATGTGTTTGTAAAATCCGTCTTAAAGACTAGTAAATAGTCCGCCTGGAAGGCGGGGAAAGTAATCATTGTGCATCGCACAATATTCTGCAACAAACTGTACACCATTCGAGTGAATATTACAGCCAGAGAAGGCTTGTGCCACGATAATTGTGAATTTTTGAAAAGTGATTTTCAAATCGTGAAACGTGGAACACTATATTTTCAACCACGTGTTGTGGAAATTTCAATATCGTCAAGTGACGAGAAAATATGTCAATTACTGTGAATTTATAATTAATCCAGTGAATTTTCTAACACTCACCACTACGAATATTGCTATCATCGCAAGAGCGATTAATTTCTGTAACATACAACTTCGATGCCACGTGATTTGTGTGCTATTAAAATCTGTGATAGTGAAGCAGATAACAGTGCATGGCCAATTTATAAATAATCTGCGCCGTGTAAAAGCAGTGAAGTTGTTACCATATTAAAGCTAGCTTCAGTGCAACTGTGCTACGCCCATTTTCCGTATTTTCAAGTGGTTACTTCATATTTAAACATGTCACTTCCTGATAACCACGTGTACGACGATCTTTGTTACGCATCACCTGTGGAGATGAACTGCTTAACTTCATGATGTGAAGGAGAGGACCGGAGAACTACAGCCGATGACAGGAGAACCATGATTTTAGCATCCGCTAAGCCAAGGAACATGACAACTTTGGAGAGGAGTCTGGTCATATCATCACGACAACGACGAGGACGAATGAAGGCCATGGAAATGGATAGAGCCCATGTGGAGGCCCAGATTGGACAACCCTTGTCCGGAGACCAAAGCCTTATTGTATCCCTCAGGTCGTTGGAACGAATGAGATGTAGACATCCTTTCTTGTGAGTCCGAATAATCTATTCCTTGTGAGGTTCTTTTGTGGTGTAGCTTAGTGTAGTTTATTGTAGTTTATTGTAGAATCAGCCGAACTCCTTGACAAGCCATAGGTAGGTTTTGTACTGTTAGAATTAATCCTTGTAGTTCACTTTCAGTGATTTGTTAGTCGCCCGTTGTGATTGAATCTCTTTCGATCACGGTGCATTCCGATGGACATCGCTAAGATGTTAGTTCTACCCCTGCTAAGCGTGACTGTAGTCTCTGTTACTACGTTTTGTCCAACCCTAGGTGGGTGATTTTGTGTATAGTTATTTGGGATGACGATCAGACGTCATGGCCAGTGTTATTTTTATAACACCCCTTTCTAGTAAATGTTGTCACGCCACTGATTTAGTTAGAACAGTTCGTATCAGTAGGTAGTCGACTGAAACTACCAGTTTTTTAATTCAATGTCATTTTCATTTTGATGTGCTATGAAGCCATCCAGTTCAAGTTGTGAACACATTCAGGGTGTTACAATCTAGCATCGAACCCTGTAATGAATGCCGTATCATTGGCAAACTTAGCAATTGTAAGATTTGCACCTTTATGATGTTTATTTTGTGTCAGGTGTTTCGACACAGTTATTATTTTGGTTATAGTTAGACAAAGCAGTTATGGAGTGACATATCTGCAGATTTTAAAAGAAGTTCAGAACAAGTGGTATATCTGTATTTTCCTTTTATTTGACTTTTATGAACATGCCACGTCTTTGTGTATAGTTTTGAGGCGTGATTTTAAGCTTGATGCTTATGCTACTTTATATTATATTTGGGACCAGATAACAAGGCCAGTTTTCTGATAGACTTTCTGCGAGAAAGCTGCCTGCCTTCAGTGTTGTTTCATTTTAAACTGTCCGTGTAGATGACTGTGAGTAGCGAGCCTAGCTCAAGTCATGGACAGGCGGTAACAGTTCCCAGCATGCAATGTACTAGAGCACGACTCACTCAGTGAGACATACTTTTCCAGACTCTTTGACAATGCTTATAGCATTACTAACATTTAAATTATGTGTCTCATATGTAGGTCAATGTCCAGGCCACCATTATGTGATAATCAGATGTTTTGCTACTTTTATCTGACTGGCAAGAGCCATGTGTTTACATCGCTATTCAAGCGACTACTTTTCTTCTCCATTTGAGAATGATTACACGTTATGTTGAGGTTTATTTGTTGAGATCGAAAGGCTAGATCAGGCACCTGTGTAGAGGCTATATTTATGTGTGTCCAGGCTTCGATTCTGTTGACTGTGTTATTGTAGGGAGGTAACTGATGTTCATTCCAGACCGACCCAGAGGTAAATGAAGTGAGCCGAGAGCCACTAATAACCTGTGTTATTGTTATGTCCGAGCGGGAGAGTTCGTTGATGGTATTTTATAGCAGAGATTGATCTCGCACGAGACTGCTACTGCTGATCCCAAGGTATTCAGGATTGTCAGCCTATTCGCCATAAACCAACGATAATCTAAACCGACATTCTAATAATCAAACACGTCATTATTATAAACTGATGATAACTAATTGTTTATAGCATTTAACCTTGATTTTCTTGCATTTTGGACCTGCTGGCTGACACTTGCATTGTGCACTTTTCTATTGTGGAAGTAATCTAGGACAGATGACACTAATTTTTATCGACGGAGTGCTTGCTCAACCTTTAGTCAGTAGCTGGTGGAAGGTGAGCCTCATGCGACGTTAGATGTAGTTTTTACTACGCAATCGCCACCTTAAATAACATGCTCGTAGATGACACTGGTTTACAAAGAAGAGTTTAGTGCTTTTCAGTCGGTCAACACGAATGTACCCAAAAGAGATGGGTTATGCCCTAATCCTGAAATAAATTACATGAGATTAATAAAACACTAGGATGACCAGTTTCGATCGTCAAGCGATCATCATCAGATCCATTACACTTAGGCTACAAAATCTATGTTTGAAATACAGGTGAAAATATTTACAATATGTACAATTATTTAGTTGCAGTATTGGTACTGCAACTGTCAGTGTATGCTAAATGCAGTATATATGTTAGGTGAAATGCTAAATGGTGATAGCTATCCGGAGATTGTACTTTAGAGAGATTATATGGTTGTAAACTATGGTTAAACTATAAAATTTTTGGCTAACTACTTATCTGATTGTCTTCCGTATTACAGCTACTCGCAGTTTTCGTGCTCACTGGAACTCGCTGTGCGGTCGACTGCGGTGGTTATCTTAACGACTGGTTTTTCCCCTGCCTCCTCCCCCCTGTCCCTACGTGCTGTGGGGAGTGATAGCGATGTGTTTATGTGAGGTGTTGCCAACCTAGATAAGATGTATGTTATTGAATGAGGTGGGTCCACAACTATTAAAGACCGTGGAATGGCCCTCGCCACGCGTGGAGCATAACCCATTCGAACTAAGCGTTGACGGTCTTATGAGGACGTCCCGGCACCTTTAATACTGCCGCGAATATGGGCCTTGGTTTATTGCAGAAGAAAAGTACATCGTACACCTGATCAAGATGACATTTACCTATTAAACCCCCCCTAATTTCCCCCCCTTTTTTATCTAGCTTGGCTGTGTCGCTAAATTGTGTTTTGTTTCCGACAGGGTGTGTTTTTTAGTAGCGTGAAGAGGGGTGAGCTCTCCATGAACGTGTGTTCATTTAGATTGTTGGGATTGTTTCGTTTGGCTAGGTGTATCTCGATTGCTTCCTTTATGTCAAGAGCTCTGCCTTTCGATTCGTGATGGATTATTTTAAGGTCCGACTCTATGTTGGTAAAGCTGTGCCCTGCGTCACACATATGTTCGCACACGGCTGAATGTGTTCCGTATCTTATCGCATTCCTATGTTCATTATAACGTGTGTCTACTCGCCTTCCACTCTGCCCGATGTAATTAGCTTGACAATCGGTGTCTTGGCACGTTATAGAATATACCCCTGACCTTGAATACGGGTCACGTTTATTTAGATTACTATTTAGGAGGTGCCTAGCGGTTGTGTTTTTCGTCGTGAAAGCTATCTTTATGCCTTGTTTTTTGAATAGGTTAGTGATTTTATATGTATTCGCATTCACATAGTTGAAACGCGCAAATTTTTTCTCATTACTGTCCGGTTTGGGAATCGTTTTATCTTTATTTTTATGTTTGGCTATAATTTGATTTATTTTGCTTGGCGAGAAGTTGTTTTCCTTTGCTATTTGCATAATTGTTCTTATTTCCTTATTATAGTTGTCTTTTGACATGGGTATGTTTAAAGCTCTGTGCACCATTGAATTGAAACCCGCTAGTTTGTGCGTACTGGGGTGATTAGACTGATTGTCGATTGCATGCGAGGTTTGTGTTGCTTTCCGGAATATGGAATATGAAAGGTCGTTGTCTTTACGTTCAATAGTTATATCGAGATAATTTATTTTCCGGTCTATTTCGGATTCCTTAGTGAATTTGATAGAGCTCACCCCTCTTCACGCTACTAAAAACACACCCTGTCGGAAACAAAACACAATTTAGCGACACAGCCAAGCTAGATAAAAAGGGGGGAAATTAGGGATTTTTTAATAGGTAAATGTTATCTGGATCAGGTGTACGATGTACTTTGCTTCTACAATAAATCAAGGCCCATATTCGCGGCAGTATTAAAGGTGCCGGGACGTCCTCATAAGACCGTCAACGCTTAGTTCGAATGGGTTATGCTCCACGCGTGGCGAGGGCCAATCCACGGTCTTTAATAGTTGTGGACCCACCTCATTCAATAACATACATTTTATCTAGGTTGGCAACACCTCACATAAACACATCGCTATCACTCCCCACAGCACGTAGGGACAGGGGGGAGGAGGCAGGGGAAAAACCAGTCGTTAAGATAACCACCGCAGTCGACCGCACAGCGAGTTCCAGTGAGCACGAAAACTGCGAGTAGCTGTAATACGGAAGACAATCAGATAAGTAGTTAGCCAAAAATTTTATAGTTTAACCATAGTTTACAACCATATAATCTCTCTAAAGTACAATCTCCGGATAGCTATCACCATTTAGCATTTCACCTAACATATATACTGCATTTAGCATACACTGACAGTTGCAGTACCAATACTGCAACTAAATAATTGTACATATTGTAAATATTTTCACCTGTATTTCAAACATAGATTTTGTAGCCTAAGTGTAATGGATCTGATGATGATCGCTTGACGATCGAAACTGGTCATCCTAGTGTTTTATTAATCTCATGTAATTTATTACAGGATTAGGGCATAACCCATCTCTTTTGGGTACATTCGTGTTGACCGACTGAAAAGCACTAAACTCTTGTTTACTAAGGCAACACTGAAAATATGGCTTCAAACACCACAAGGTTTACAAAGAGTAACCCAGGGCGAAGTCAGGAATAATATTGTTTATGGTCTTGTTATTATTTATTCAAGTGTATGATAACCCCATGTTTACCCTTTTTTAGATTGTAAGAGGGCATTTAATATTTGTTTTTTTGACGGCTTGACATGTAGATTTGTACTAACTGTTTTGCATTACGGACGTCATCGCCGTAAATTTTGTATTAAGTGTTAGGAATTAGTTAGATTATTTAAAAATAAATGTAAATGAGGAAATGGTATCATCCTAACTTAGACTTGCTAATGCTACCCCGTTAAATGTAAATTCCGTTATTAGCTTATTTTGTAACTTGACTTAGAGATCATTGCCGTACCATTTTCCTAGCGTTGCTGTTGTTGCTTTACTTTGTCAAATAGATCTTTCGCGAGGGTTTATAGTAGTTTACAGGTAGAGTCCTGATCTTTTATTTTTGTTTATTTATTAGTTTGCGGATTAGCCGATAGAAACCCTCCGAACTAGGCTAGGTGTTTGAATATTTTGAATAAATATTTCTACAAGTTTTATTTAAGTCTGGAAGTTTATTTCTCAGTCTAGCTTTAGGAGGTGTATTTTCTTAGGCTGTCTATGACCCTTTTAGCAACCATGTTACCACGATCCCCTGGATCATGGATCTCGTGCCGCTATGGCCTATAAGAAATACACCTGATCCTCATGGCACATGGGTCCGACAGGTGAGGTGTTAGGGATGTCATTTCGGTTGTTGGCAACCCTGATAGCTCCTCCGGCATAGGTGGTTGTAAAAACCTCAATTTTTCCAACTGAGTGATAAAGTAACTGGCGTACAAGGTTGGTTGAGAAGCTAAAACGTTTTCACATACAATTCTGACCGGATATTCTGTTGGGTTTCTGGATACCAAAATCTTTCCATAAGGCTTAGGTAAATTCCTCGAAATCGGTCATTGTGTATCAAAAAGCGAAATACCACTCCAAAGCTGGGCCTTCCAAAAACTTCCCTATAATCTTGTTCTCTCTCTCAGGTGAAATTTTCGTTTCGGTCAAATAATCTTTTACATCTCGAAGAAATTCTACTGGGATAACGGTGCCAATGCCGCTATACTTGGCTGGTTTATCTATAGTATTTTAATGAATTTTGTAACATTGGCTGGTGTTACGGGACTGCTTGTGTACTCTAGTGTTTGAGGAACTTGAAAACTGGGCGTTTTCTCAATAGATAAAAATGATTCCTGAGGTTCGGATTTCCTTCTAGTTGCATCAGACTCTAGGGTCTTGATTCTTTTCTCAAGAGTGGATTAAACTTCTTCAGCCCCCTCTTCTTGTATTCTCTTAGATTCCCCTGTCACCTGTTCCTGTGACTCGAGAGTTTTGATTCAGTTCTCAAGAGAGGATATAATTTCTTGAACCCCCTCTTGGTGTGCTCTCTTAAATTCATCTTTCAGCTGGTCTTGTGACTTTGCTATCTCCCCTTTTAACTGTTTCTGTGATATGGCTAACTCTGAAGGTGTGATTACCTCTGTTTTATTTTTCATGGTCATAGCTTGAAATTTATCGTGTAATTCTTGGTTATAAACTTCATTACGCTCCAAAATGGTTTCAGTGTCGGTTATTCTTTCGGGTAAATCTCGAGGAACTAGGCCAGCTATCCCCTCAATATCCATTTTGATAACTTCTACCTTCTGAAAACCCCTCAAGTCTTTTCGTACCTTTTTTCTCAACGAAATCAGTAACTTGTGTTTTTACTTTATTAAAGACCGTCGACTTGAGTTCAGTGGTTAATTTCGTGACCAACTCATCATGAAAGCATAGATTTTTGCCTTGCCATTTAGAGTGATTTCTATTTGGTTCATCCGTTGGGTCAGTTCCTCCGTATTTCCTGTTAATTGATTTTCGAGGTGTTCCCTGTTTTTCCGTCTTTGGATTTCCACCAAAGAAATCTGTGCCTCCAACTTGGTAGAATCTTGCTGCTGGTGTAATCTTGGAATACACGGTATGATAGAGTATATTTTTAATGCTCTTTTCTTGTTCATTCCTTCCTTTTTATCAAACACCAACAGTGATCTTCTAGTTTCTCTTTGGTGGTCATGCCTCTTATGTCATTTGTGAGTCTGTTCTAGATATATATCTTCCATGACCCACCTAGCGTCATCTAGCAGCGAATCTGTGAAGTTCCTCAATTCTTCCCTGTACAAGAGGACGTCCTGATACATCTGGCCACCAGATCTCGTCGCCATCGCCAGCTATCATCTCCGTGATCAAGAGAACTTCGTCTACTTTTTCGCCCACCAGGCTGCAATAGCGTCGCCTACTATCAACTCTTTGAAGACCATTTCCTCAAGAGAATTTAACTTTTGTATGTTGGTGATGCTTATATGTCTTCCTTTGTCTCTACCCCCACTCTTTTCCCCTTCCCTGGTCCCTCTGCGCTTCGCTGAGTGGGTCTCACTTGTACGTCGACCGTCGACTCAGTCAAGGCTCAACTAGAGCCAGCCTCCTGAACTCAAGAGGCATTTTCTTCATTCCACGCCATGTTGGAACTCTAATGTAATCCTTCAAAGGGAACTTCACCATCGCTATGCAGAAAAGATAAGTACAGACTTCAGGTTGTAACCTCATTCTCATCGTTTTAATATCTACATGCTTTTAAGGATTACTATATTTTGGGGCAATAATCATCCTTCGCGGGATTTACCATGTTGGGCTTTTGTCTGTCTAAGCCAACCTTAATAGAAAGTAGCTTTTCTTAAGCTAATTAAATGAGAAATCTTCTCACAACGTGGGATACCAATGAATACCCACTGTCTATCAAATATTTTGCTCGTTCCACCGCTGGAATAACTTTGGCCCTATTCTTCAGTCAAAATTGCTCTGGAACCTTCCAGAGTCTACCAGTCACGCCGTCAAGTATTTTCCACTCACATGTGTGAATACTTTCTCAAACTAAAGGATCTTCCTTATTATTTAATGCTCAATAGCTAACTTTTCTTCCTCCGTTGGGATTTTCTCTGGCGTACTTAATGACAATCTATAACTTTCTCAAGCAATAGACTCTCGCCTACCTAGTGCAACCAGTTTTTTTCCACAATTGCAATAACTTTTTTTTGCCATAAACTTTTGTGATACTACAGTGAACTTTTCATCCATTTAACAGACTATAGTGAAAACTAGTGCTTGTTCAGCATTTCTACCGCGTCGCGATCGTCCGATTACCATAAATAAGGCCATGAATATTTATCCTGAATCCCAATTGATCTTTCCTAAACCTTTTACTAACAAACCATAATAATAAAGTTGTTACTTTAAGTCTTTTTTCAATGAGGTGTCACTCTATAGAAGTGCCCTCCCCTTTTTCTTATATAACATTAATTAACTTCTGCATAAATATGTATCGAGTACACGTTTCAAACTTACATTGTTTCTCCCTTCTAATTAGGGGATACAGTTCTTTCAACTCATGAGTGAGTTATTTCTTGGTCTCACGAAAGGGAAACTTGCCCCATTTGTCTCGTGATTCCTTCTTAAACATAGGAAGTCTAGAACCTTCCTTTTGACTTTCTCTTCAGGTTTCACAGTAAGTGACCTGTCCTATTTTGTATAACTATTATAAAAATAATTCAGCGTAAATATAAGAAGTTATAGGAACTTCTCTTTCATTCTACCTGCTTTCTTTTTTGTTATTTTCGAAGTTGTAACTTTTTCTAAGATAGGTACTTGGAAATTTCTTAAAGTACACACCTTGTACTCGATTTAATGTCTAACTTTAATCACTTCATTTGTCTTTTTTAAATCTTACAAAGATTTTAGTACATATAAAGGTTTGAAACCTAAAGAATTGTTAATTGCCTGGAGCAAACTTTAAATGTTAGAAGGTCTGCGACCCCAAATTGTTAACAAAAATTGAAACTATATGCTTGTTAAAATTATTAGGCTCTTTTTCATTGTTAAATAAATTCAAACTTTCTTTTTTTTTGACTCATTATTTCTCTAATACAACGGTTAGGCAAGATCCTGTCTTCCCTGACTCTTCTTAGGTTCATGCCCTCGTTAATGCAAATAAATCTCGTGATAGGGTTTTCACCACTTGTTGCATTTGAGCAAGAACTCTTAGTGGTTATCCTGGTAAAGTCTCTCTTTGCTTTAATAGCTAATTCTAACTGGCCAGTAAGGCAAGCATAGCTCGCTATGCCAGCTTCCTGCTTGTGGAGATCCTCTCCAAAAAACTTATGGTTGGTTTTCCAAAAGATAAGTGTTTTTCTTTGCCTAAACTTTTAGTCGGCTCCTGGCTGGGTTAAAGCTTAGCCATTTCCAAATGCAACTATTGGTATACTTACCAAAATCATTCCCAAAGGTATAATTCTTTTATCACTATCCTTCTTGGAAGCACTTGGTCGCTTTTTAGGAACTCTACAACTTTGAAAACTGGAAATATCGAAACCGATTCAAATTATTGGCATTCTTCGAATTACTTGTTCAAAACGAATTCCTTTGAACAGACATACAATAAGTCTGTTACTCTTTGTCTTGCCAGACCATCACCCTTCCCCATAGTAGGCATATGCATGCTTGAGAGGGAATACGCTAAAGCCATTCTCTTGCAAACCGCCCAAGTCCTAGCTGCGTTTCCCGTTAGCTTCGATCAGGTCCTTACCCACTTTAGGTATCAGAGAGCGGATTTGCAGTGGCAACCGCCTTTGAGTGTATTTAAAGTTAAATTTATAACTTTTGTGGGACTCTCCTCCTATTTCTCCATCCTTTTTTCTCCAGTCCGAAACCCACTTCTTTTTCTCAATCATTTTCCTTTGGTGGTTAGGTTATTCCCCAGTCAATAATCTACCCAAAAATTTGGTCCCGGAAACCCGGGAGAGTCCATTTGTCATTCTTTTTCAAAGGTTATTTGACAATACCTTACAAATTATTAATATCTGCTTTGAATCTTTCAGCTATAACTACATCGTGCAAAGCCTGTGAAGTGGAAAGAGGCCGCTCCTGTCTCCCTTGGGGTGTCCCCTTCTTTCAACTTATTTGCTGCTGCTAGCCTGACAGCATTTCCAAGGTTCCACAGTTTCGTGAGTTATACTTTAATCTACTTACCTTGTCATGGCTCCTACTGAAAAGGAAAAGGATGAGACTCTCATTGCTAGACGTTCTTCCTACAAAGGGCAACTCACCAGATTTAGAAATTTCATTAACAAAATAAATCCCGCCGAGTGTGATCTAGACATCTTGACACAACGCCTTAAGTTGTACGAACGGTCCTATGATTATTACGATCAAATTCAAACCGAGATTGAATCCGATTGTCCAGAATTTCAATCGGATCGGGACGAGGTTGAACCCTTGTATTTTGAAGGGATTGCCAAGGCCCACCAACTGATCCGCAGTATCTCAGAACCGGACACTAGGGTCATCAATCCGGCCCAGTTCGCACCCGCTTCAGTTCACAAGGATAAACCGAAACCGTTACTTCCAAGGTAAGCCTTCCTCACTTCTCAGGCCAGGAAGGTGAATGGTATTCCTTTTATGAAATTTACTGCTCCCTCATTCATGAAAATAATGACATTCTCGACATTCATAAATTCTATTTCTTGCGTATGTCCTTGGAAGGCAAGGCCTTGGCCTTGGTTGAGTCACTGCCTTTAAGCGCAGATAACTACCACATCGCCTTTAATCTCCTTAAAGAGAGATATGGCAATTTACGTTTGGGTGTCGCTCGCCACATCCGCTGTCTGTTCAACCTGCCAGCCGTCAAACCTAATGACGTCACCTCTTTAAGAGACCTGTTAGACTCCATGCAATTAAATGTTAGAGCGTTATATCAACTTAAGCAGCCAGTCCAAACTTGGGACACCATCCTTATTCAACTAGCTACATCCAGATTCGATTTTTCGACATCAAAGGCTTGGGAAATCGAACTCACTCGCAAGGAGGAATACTCGTTCGAACACCTCATCTCGTTTCTCAACAGCCGGTGCCAAGTCCTTACAGCACTCTCATTTCAGTGCAAAAATGTCGAAACGAGTCATCAGTGTCACACTCTTGAGAAAAAGCTTGTCTCTTCAAATGGTCATCAGCCCCCATCTGTCGAGAACAAGCAAACCCGTTCTGCTTCTTTCAACCATCCAAGAGAACATATCAGGCCGCTCAACAAATCTTTAAAATGCACGCTCTGTAAAAAGTTTCACACTTTGTACTCGGGCAAATCCTTTAAAGAATTGTCTGTTGAAGACCAAAGGAAATTTGTCTTCAATAGTGAACATTGCTTCAACTGCTTGTCACCTAAGCATTCTTCTTCTAACTGTACGTCTTCCAACCTCTGTTTTCATTGCAAAAAAAACGCATCATTCCTTATTGCACGTTCATGATCAATCGAGGTCACCAGTACCCGCTTCTTCAAACTCCATGCAGAGCTGCTCCGAACAAACTAATGCTTCTTCCTGCATTTCTAACGCCGAAACTTCTCACAGTGCGCAAGTCCTTTTGTCCACTGTACAATTCGAAATCCAAGATAAATTTGGAAATTGGTTTCGAACCCGCGGTCTTCTCGATTCCGCTTCAACTCACAACTTTGTTTCGCGATCGTTAATTAAAAAACTAGGTCTTTCGTCATCGCCTACTTCTATCAATGTATCCGGCATTGACAATTTGAAAACTCAAGCCTTGCAGTCTTCAAAATTGAAAATCAGAGACATTTGTCAAAGAAACACCAATCTTAACTTAAACTGTCTCATTCTTACCAGTATTGGCAAGGACACTCCTAGCAGCTCTATTAATACTTCCGGTTTAAAGATTCCTTCGCACTTAAGGTTAGCTGATCCTCAGTTTAATGTTCAAGGTCCCATTGATGTACTTTTCAGTGCCAATATTTTCAGGAATTGCCTTCGTAAACAGGTTCGCAAGTTATCTTCAAGCGTGGTCGCCGGAGACACCGATTTTGGTTGGGTTATTACTGGTGAAATCCAACATCCCAGTCTTCAAGCCAAATCGCAATGTCATTTTGTTACTGCTGATATAAATCCCTTTTCTGAAAAAGAGAACGCTTATGTTTCTGATCTCGATACATTTGAAAAACACTTGCCGAAACTATGTCTTATTGTAAACAACTACGCCACCTTTGTAAGTTATTTAAATGGTTTCGCCTTATTTCTGCACAAAATGGCAATTCAAGTTCGCCTCGCCTTGGGTTACTTCGTTTACCTTCTCATGTCATTTTTATAGCAGGTAATTGCTTAAACTTTCTATCGAAAACTATCTTCCCCTTGAGTAAAACCATGGCTATCAGTCTCCATAATTTCGCTGTAAGCTATGTTTCACTTCTTTCGCTATTTAGTAGGATGGCCACGGCCGGCTCCTTCCCCTGCATCACAATCGGAAGCCGCTTTTGAAACCGCTTGAAAATCTGAATTCTCTAGCATCTAGAATAACTATTCTTACGCATATACTCCTTCTCAATGTCCCAGCTTCTCTTCTTTGTTCGGAAGAATTAAGCCTTTTTCTGTTGAAAATTGTCGGATTCCGTGATCTACAAAGTTATGCGAAATTGATTTCTTACTTTATGTCTCTAAATTGGTTTTTCACGTCCAAGCTACGGATGACTGCATGACTTGTTACTGGTTCCGCTTTAAGTCACAGCTGATTGAACTAGTTTTGTTTGTTTATTTCGAACTGCTTGTTTGTCAATCTTGTTTGTATACAAGGTCGGGTAAGGCCAAGCTGCCGTTTATTTCCTTTATGCTTGCCAAAGGTCAGAGCAAGTTTTCCGTATCTCAACTCTGGCTGACTGCCTACCATTGTCTTGCGAGTTGCTTCCGTAAGTTCAGAAGCTGCTCACCTCATTACCAAAATAAACTTGTTCCGGTCAAGGACTCTTTCAGCTATTTATATTCGTTATCTCGCTGTACTATGTGGGTCAAGGTCGTTCATGCCTATGTCTCCCACTTACTCACGCTCCTATCCTACAGCTGCTTCGATTCCTGTTTCATAACATCGTTGCATGTTTTTTACGCGCTCATGTATTGCACCTTGCTTACATATTTTCAATCTTATTGTTCATTGATGAACAAACTTGTTTTTTCTTGTCGTTACATTCGATGTGTTTTTGTATTTATGCTTATCATGTCACGTTTCTCGCTGACTTAAGTATTTTTCTGATTAACCCCTTTGATGCTTATTATAACACAAGGTCATTGTTTATGGCTACTAGATTGTTGTTACCTATGGCGTTCTTGCCTCCTACTCGCATAGTTTCTTTGTTTATTTGGTATATTCTTATTCTTAATCGATATACTTGTTTCTATATGCTTTGTTTAAACTTGTTAATTCTCCTTTCGCATCTTATCGCAATCTTTACTAGAGCTATATTTCCCGCAGCTTCTAGCTACTTTGTGATTGTAGGTGTTGTTAATTCTCGTTCTTTAACTCCGCTTTCCAATGACCCTGATGACCTTCTTCCACTCACACCTGGTCACTTCCTTATATGCACTTCTCTTTCTGCCCCTCCTCCCCTTTCCAACTCTTACAGGGGTTCTAATTTACCTATTGTTTGGCGTAAACTTGAAGCCCTTCGCAATTCTCTCTGGAAGAGGAGGAACTTGGAATATTTAACTTCCTTGCAACGGAGACAGAAGTGGTTTCTTTCCAGTCCCGACATTAAAGTGGGGGACTTGGTTTTGGTTAGGGATGTTTCTCCTCCCCTTGTCTGCATTTCTGGTAGAGTGACCGAGTGTTATCCTGGAAGGGATGGGAGAGTCAGGGTGGCCAAAATCTTGACCACTAATGGTCAGATCACAAGACCACAGTCTTTAATTGCTCCATTACCTTTAAATGTTTAACTGTTTATTTTGTTCTCTGTTGGTGATTTTCCCTCCCAGCTTGGTGTATTCTTGGAATACACGGTATGATAGAGTATATTTTAATGCTCTTTTCTTGTTCATTCCTTCCTTTCTATCAAACACCAACAGTAATCTTCTAGTTTCTCTTTGGTGGTCATGTCTCTTATGTCATTTGTGAGTCTGTTCTAGATATATATCTTCCATGACCCACCTAGCGTCATCTAGCAGCGAATCTGTGAAGTTCCTCAATTCTTCCCTGTACAAGAGGACGTCCTTATCCATCTGGCCACCAGATCTCGTCGCCATCGCCAGCTATCATCTCCGTGATCAAGAGAACTTCGTCTACTTTTTCACCCTCCAGGCTGCGATAGTGTCGCCTACTATCAACTCTTTGAAGACCATTTCCTCAAGAGAATTTAACTTTTGTATGTTGGTGATGCTTATATGTCTTCCTTTGTCTCTACCCCCACTCTTTTCCCCTTCCCTGGTCCCTCTGCGCTTCGCTGAGTGGGTCTCACTTGTACGTCGACCGTCGACTCAGTCAAGGCTCAACTAGAGCCAGCCTCCTGAACTCAAGAGGCATTTTCTTCATTCCACGCCATGTTGGAACTCTAATGTAATCCTTCAAAGGGAACTTCACCATCGCTATGCAGCAAAGATAAGTACAGACTTCAGGTTGTAACCTCATTCTCATCGTTTTAATATCTACATGCTTTTAAGGATTACTATATTTTGGGGCAATAATCATCCTTCGCGGGATTTACCATGTTGGGCTTTTGTCTGTCTAAGCCAACCTTAATAGAAAGTAGCTTTTCTTAAGCTAATTAAATGAGAAATCTTCTCACAACGTGGGATACCAATGAATACCCACTGTCTATCAAATATTTTGCTCGTTCCACCGCTGGAATAACTTTGGCCCTATTCTTCAGTCAAAATTGCTCTGGAACCTTCCAGAATCTACCAGTCACGCCGTCAAGTATTTTCCACTCACATGTGTGAATACTTTCTCAAACTAAAGGATCTTCCTTATTATTTAATGCTCAATAGCTAACTTTTCTTCCTCCGTTGGGATTTTCTCTGGCGTACTTAATGACAATCTATAACTTTCTCAAGCAATAGACTCTCGCCTACCTAGTGCAACCAGTTTTTTTTTCCACAATTGCCATAAACTTTTGTGTTACTACAGTGAACTTTTCATCCATTTAACAGACTAAAGTGAAAACTAGTGCTTGTTCAACATTTCTACCGCGTCGCGATCGCCCGATTACCATAAATAAGGCCATGAACATTTATCCTCAATCCCAATTGATCTTTCCTAAACCTTTTACTAACAAACCATAATAATAAAGTTGTTACTTTAAGTCTTTTTTCAATGAGGTGTCACTCTATAGAAGTGCCCTCCCCTTTTTCTTATATAACATTATTTAACTTCTGCATAAATACGTGTCGAGTACACGTTTCAAACTTACATTGTTTCTCCCTTCTAATTAGGGGATACAGTTCTTTCAACTCATGAGTGAGTTATTTCTTGGTCTCACGAAAGGGAAACTAGCCCCATTTGTCTCGTGATTCCTACTTAAACATAGGAAGTCTAGAACCTTCCTTTTGACTTTCTCTTCAGGTTTCACAGTAAGTGACCTGTCCTATTTTGTATAACTATTATAAAAATAATTCAGCGTAAATATAAGAAGTTATAGGAACTTCTCTTTCATTCTACCTGCTTTCTTTTTTGTTATTTTCGAAGTTGTAACTTTTTCTAAGATAGGTACTTGGAAATTTCTTAAAGTACACACCTTGTACTCGATTTAATGTCTAACTCTAATCACTTCATTTGTCTTTTTTAAATCTTACAAAGATTTTAGTACATATAAAGGTTTGAAACCTAAAGAATTGTTAATTGCCTGGAGCAAACTTTAAATGTTAGGAGGTCTGCGACCCCAAATTGTTAACAAAAATTGAAACTATATGCTTGTTAAATTTATTAGGCTCTTTTTCATTGTTAAATAAATTCATACTTTCTTTTTTTGACTCATCATTTCTCTAATACAACGGTTAGGCACGATCCTGTCTTCCCTGACTCTTCCTAGGTTTATGCCCTCGTTAATGCAAATAAATCTCGTGATAGGGTTTTCACCACTTGTTGCATTTGAGCAAGAACTCTTAGTGGTTATCCTGGTAAAGTCTCTCTTTGCTTTAATAGCTAATTCTAACTGGCCAGTAAGGCAAGCATAGCTCGCTATGCCAGCTTCCTGCTTGTGGAGATCCTCTCCGAAAACTTATGGTTGGTTTTCCAAAAGATAAGTGTTTTTCTTTGCCTAAACTTTTAGTCGGCTCCTGGCTGGGTAAAAGCTTAGCCATTTCCAAATGCAACTATTGGTATACTTACCAAAATCATTCCCAAAGGTATAATTCTTTTATCACTATCCTTCTTGGAAGCACTTGGTCGCTTTTTAGGAACTCTACAACTTTGAAAACTGGAAATATCGAAACCGATTCAAATTATTGGCATTCTTCGAATTACTTGTTCAAAACGAATTCCTTTGAACAGACATACAATAAGTCTGTTACTCTCTGTCTTGCCAGACCATCACCCTTCCCCATAGTAGGCATATGCATGCTTGAGAGGGAATACGCTAAAGCCATTCTCTTGCTAACCGCCCAAGTCCTAGCTGCGTTTCCCGTTAGCTTCGAACAAGTCTTTACCCACTTTAGGTATCAGAGAGCGGATTTGCAGTGGCAACCGCCTTTGAGTGTATTTAAAGTTAAATTTATAACTTTTGTGGGACTCTCCTCCTATTTCTGCATCCTTTTTTATCCAGTCCAAAACCCACTTCTTTTTCTCAATCATCTTCCCTTGGTGGTTAGGTTATTCCCCAGTCAATAATCTACCCAGCTGCATTTGTTTCTTAACATTCGCCACTTCAGTATTAAAGATATTTGAGTTCTCCAGAATTCTACGCTCTACTAATTCAATGGAAACTGAATTATCTTTAATTTGACTCTAAATTAAGCTCTATTAACTCAATTCTATCTTCTAATATGGCCAAACTACTGTAGTTTGGATGTTACCAATCTTAACTTCTAAGTGGTCAGAACTATTTTGAAATTTACTTTCCAATTGTTGAGAAGTATTTTGAAATGTATCTTCTAATTGGTCAGGACTACATTGAACTGTATCAACAAGTTCATTTTTAAGTGTTTCAGAATTGTTTTGAATTTTATCAACATTTCTAGCATAGTTTCTTGCATGCTCACTAAATTCAGAGAATGGCTAGCTAATCTAGTGTTCAGCTCTGTCAAAATGTCCTTCAAATTCTCAGACATCATATTTCAATGTAGCACTTGTAGGATAAACGATCACGTTAACATCACAATGGACTTAAATCTAAGGTAGATTTTGTTCCAGCTATGGATATCCTTCAACAATGTGATCTCCATTTTCTTTCATCAAAATAAAGTTGAATATTAATTTAAAGAGAAAAACGATCATAGAAAAAAAACAAGATTTATTTCTCACTCTGGCCTGCTGTGTTGTTCCTATACCACGAAAGATACAATAACTCAAGCCTCAAAACATAGGCAACATGTACATTTATACATTGGTCGGCTTCATTTAACTTTAATTTTGATCGATCCCCACGTATGGCCGAGCCATTTATTCTCCTTCTCCTTGTGTGCCCGTCTGTTCACCTTGAATGAACAGGCGGTCACATAGCGTGGTGACATGAGAACATTGCCAGCACTAAATCTTATCTCAGGGCGTTCTGGGCTTGCCATAAAAGACGCTCAATACTGCCCCCATGTCCCACGTAAGGATTTAGGGGAATATTGCCAAAACTCAGAAATGAGAAATATGGAAAGAAAATGGTTTTCACGTTTTATTCAACAGATAGACAACACAAATAAATACATAAATAAACACTCGCTAACGATAACGAAAGAAAACTAATGTACCAAAATGTATGCACCTCTATAAAAAAAAAAAAACCATCATCGAATTCTCCGATGAAAATATAGATACCCTGATCAAAATTTGAGCACGGAACTCTATACAAGAGAGTGCAAGACTAAATAATTAAATTACATAATACAAGCGGCCGCAGGTGGCTGTCCCGCTTGACAATCATTCATGGTGAAAGAATCCTTGATCGTATTTACACTAGTTGCACAAATTATTCTGCATATTTACAATTACGATACCATAATCCGTTGTTCATATTTATATTGCTCTTGTAGGCATCTGCATCGTCCACATTTACCATATTTACATGTAACTGTTTAGGTTTCGCAACTTCACATTTTATATTTGCAAGAGATTCACTGTTTATTTCACAAGTTAACTTTCTTCGGCCACAGGCAAGGCGTTATAAAATAGGCAACGTGAAGAATTAAATATATATCAGAAGGAAAAAATGAGGATAATTCCTGTTGAATAATCCCTATCTGACAAGACATTCCTATTCCTATTCAGAGAAAATACTCTGGTACAGAATAATCATTTAATAATGTGAAAAATCCACAAAAATAGATATATTCACACATAATTATTCATAATTACAACTGATGACACAATTCAAATACAGTATATAGATTGTTTTTTAAACATTTAACTTAATAAGGCCACGGCGTGTATTTGAAATATTTTCAACATATATTATTTTTGACAAGTGACTCCAATAAATTACATAACGTGGAAGTCAATATTAAAATTATTTATAACTTTCGATACGGTTGCCACACAAGCGACCCGTCCGAACTTGCAACTATGGGAGTATCAATCCCTCAAACACCTTTAAACATGGGAGTCTTAATCCCTATCAATTACCACTTTTAAACATGGGAGTCTTAATCCCTCTCAATTATTTCTCGATCATAAACAATTACTTTTACTTCATTCCTGTATCCAAATACCTCGCTTAAGGATCTGCGATCCCTCGCATCTTATGAATTTCAACCTCTGTCACTTGAAATTTAATCCTTGGATGTCCTTATCATTGACTAATTTACCAGGTTTGATCATTATTAGAATTATGAAAATAATTATAAATTTCTATTAATGTCATTATGTTAATTAGAGCTTTAATATGCCAATAATACTGTTGCCTCATTTAATCTCAGTCATAAAATCAAGTATAGAAATATCGATAGAAGAAAATATAAATTTATTGTGAATATTCATCTCACTTCCTAATCGAATTGGTGCTTCCTATTCGAAGAATGGGTACTAATAATCGCATCGTAGAATATTAATATATTTTGGTTAGATTATCCATGGCTGAATTATAAAGAAACAAGACTTTCTACGTTAGGGCTGGCTGATGGCGGAGTGATCCCTCGGTGTGGAAAACATCCATAAACCACGCTTCCTCTTCGACGTCCTCTTCGTTGGAAGGCCCCATCCAAGAATCCGTGTATTCCATGGAAATAACGCCGGTTGACATTATCCACTCGTCCATCGTAACGTCAGGTCCCGTCCATCCTCGTTATGGCTGCCTATCCACGAATCATCTCTCCTTGAAGGTGTGACGTCATCAGATTCCAATTAACCTGTCTCATGTTGGTGGTAGGTTCTGGCATGTTCTCGGGCATGCGGGGTGGTTGAAATTCATAAGATGTGAGGGCTCTCAGATCCTTAAAGCGAGGTATTTGGATACAGGAATGAAGTAAAAGTACCGGTAATTGTTTATGTACGAGAAATAATTGAGAGGGATCCTTAAGCGAGTTATTTGGATACAGGAATGAAGTAAAAGTAATTGTTTATGTACGAGAAATAATTGAGAGGGATTAAGACTCCCATGTTTGAAAGTGGTAATTGATAGGGATTAAAACTCCCTTGTTTAAAGGTAATATTTGAGGGATTGATACTCCCATCCATAGTTGCAAGTTTGGACGGGTCGCATGTGTGGCAACCCCATCGAAAGTTATAAACACTTTTAATATTCATCCATTACCCGACTTCCACGTTATGTAATTTATTGGAGACACTTGTCAAAAATAATATATGTTGAAAATATGATGTCAAATACACGCCGTGGCCTGATTAAGTTAAATGTTTAAAAACCAATCTATATATTTCAATTGTGTTATCAGTTGTAATTATGAATAATTATTTGTGAATTAAGTATCTTTACTTTATTCTAAGCTGGTAAGCAACTTTGCATTCCATGCGATACACTTACAATCCTGTGAGTAGCTTATTTTGAGCATATTCGGCGCCTATCCTGGGTCAAGAGGTATTCCTTCGTCCGTACTGACGATGCAGCAGGCCCCAGACGTCGGCTAAATCCTAAACTGGGTAAGAGGTATTTCCTCGTCCGTACTGACGATGCAGCTGGCCCCTGACGTCGGCTAAGTCCTAAACTGGGTAAGAGGTATTACCTCGTCCGTACTGGCGATGCAGCAGGCCCCAGACGTCGGCTAAGTGCTCTGGGCGTACTTTGGACTGGTATCATGCAGGAAGCTTCGTTAGCTTTGCGACTTTTAAAGGGAACTCGCCAAAAACAACAATCTCACTAAATTAAGAGGGCATAAGGAGCTCACTGAGAGCACCAGGTTCCCGCATTTCAAAGACAATGCACTCATGCCTTCCAGCTTGATTTCGGGCTCACGACCGGGCTCTTCTGCGCAACTGAAACTTTAAATGCATATATCTCAGCCATCTATAAGAGAAATTTCTTGAAACCGTTTCCAAAAAATCTATCTATATATATAAAAATCAATGTAACGTGATAGTTTGTCTGTGGGTGTGTATGTCTCCTATGCGTTCATATACCATTCGTCCGATTGCGATGAAACTTGGGTGAGATGTTGAGTACACTCCAAGGAAGGTTTCCGATTTAGTAAATCCATTTTACAATAGGTAGCGCACGCGTAGATTCAACAAATGAGCGACGATGCGCGAAGCATTTCAACAAAGTCCCGTATGTGTTCATATACCATTCGTCCGATAGCGATGAAACTTGGGTGAGATGTTGTGTACACTTACGTGAAGGTTTCAAAATTAGTGAATACATTTCACAGTAGATAGCGCACAAGTAGATTCAACAAATGAGCGACGACACGCAATGCGTTTCAACAAAGTCCCGTATGCATTCATATACCATTCGTCCGATAGCTATGAAACTTGCGTAAAATGTTGTGTACACTGCAGGGAAATTTTCTGGCTTAGTACATCCACTTTACAATAGGCAGCGTACGAGTAGATTCAACAAATGAGCTACGACGCGCGAAGCATTTCAACAAAGTCACGTTTGCGTTCATATACCATTCGTCCGATAAGGATGAAACTAGGCTGAGATTTTGTGTGCACTCCAGGGAAGGTTGCTAGCTTAGTAAATCCCTTTAAAAATAGATAGAGCACGAGTAGAATCAACAAATGAGCAACGGCGCGCGAAGCGTTTCAACCAAGTCCCATATAATTTCATATACCATTCATCCGATAGCGATGAAACTTGGGTGAGATGTTGTGTACACTCCAGGGAAGGTTTCTGGCTTAGTACATACATTTTACAATAGGTATCGCACCAGTAGATTCAACAAATGAGCGATGACACGCGAAGCGTTTCAACAAAGTCCCGTATAAAGTCATATACCAGTCGTCTGATAGTGATAAATGTTTGGTGAATTGTTGTGTACACTCCAGGAAAGGTTTCTGGCTAAGTAAATCCATTTTACAATACGAAGCGCACGTTTATATTCAACAAATGAGTGACTACGTGCGAAGCGTTTCGACAACGTCCCGTATACGTTCACATACCATTCATCCGATTGCGATGAAACTTGGGTGAGATGTTGTGTACACACCAGGGAAGGTTTCTGGCTGAGTACATCCATATTACAATATGTAGCGCAAGAGTAGAATCAACAAATGAGCGACGACACGCGAAGCGTTTCAACCAAGTCCCGTATGCATTCATGTACCATTCGTCCGTAGCTATGAAACTTGGGTGAGATGTTGTGTACACGTCATGGAAAATTTCTGGCTTAGTAAATCCACTATACAATATGCAGCGCACAAGTTGATTCAACAAATGAGGGACGACGCGCGAAGCGTTTCAACAAAGTCCCGTATAAGGTCATATACCATTCTGCCGTTAGAGGTGAAACTTGGGTGAAATATGGTGGACACTCCAAGGAAGGTTTCTGGCTTAGTAAATACATTTCACAGTAGGTAGCACACGAGTAGATTCGACAAATGAACGACGACATGCGGAGCGTTTCAATACAGTCCCCTATGTCTTCATATCCCATTAGTCCGATAGCGATGAAACTTGGGTGAGATGTTGTGGACACTTACGTGACAGTTTCTAACTTAGTAAATACATTTTACAGTAGGTAGCGCACGAGTAGATTCAACAAATGAGTGACGGAGCGCGAATCGTTTATACAAAATCAGGTATGCGTTCATATACTATTCATCCGATTACGATTAAACATTGATTAGTTATTGTGTACCCGCCAGGGAAGGGGACTTAGTAAATCCATTTCACAATAAGTAGCGCAAGAGTAGATGCAACAAATGGGTGACGACGCGCGAAGCGTTTCAACAAAATCCCATATTGCGTTCATATAACATTCTTCGATTGCGATGAAACCTTGATGAATTATTGTGTACACGCCAGGGAAGGGCATCGGCTTAGTAATACATTTCTCAATAGGTAGCGCACGAGTAGATTCAACAAATGAGTGACAGCGCACGAATCGTTTAAACAAAACCCCGTATACGTGCATATACAATTCATCCGATTGCGATGAATCATTGATGAGTTATTGTGTACACGCCAGGGAAGGGTTTCGACTTAGTAAATTCATTTCACAACAGGTAGCGTACGAGTAGATTCAACAAATGAGTGACAGCGATGAAACTTTTGAAAGTTGTTGTGCACGCTTCCACGAATGGTTCTAAATTAGAAAATCCATTTTACGATACCTTAGAGGCAGTCAACATGTTGTGTATCCAAAAGCACTTCAAGAAACAGAATTTCAACGCCAACACTTTCTTTGATTGGCATTGCAACGCATGCCGGGTACAGCTTGTATATATATAAATCAATGTAACGTGATAGTTTGTGGGTATGTATGTCTCATATGCGTTCATATACCATTCGTCCGATTGCGATGAAACTTGGGTGAGATGTTGAGTACACTCCAAGGAAGGTTTCTGACTTAGTAAATCCATTTTACAATAGGTAGCGCACGCGTAGATTCAACAAATGAGCGACGATGCGCGAAGCATTTCAACAAAGTCCCGTATGTGTTCATATACCATTCGTCCGATAGCGATGAAACTTGGGTGAGATGTTGTGTACACTTACGTGAAGGTTTCAAAATTAGTGAATACATTTCACAGTAGATAGCGCACAAGTCGATTCAACAAATGAGCGACGACACGCAATGCGTTTCAACAAAGTCCCGTATGCATTCATATACCATTCGTCCGATAGCTATGAAACTTGCGTAAAATGTTGTGTACACAGCAGGGAAATTTTCTGGCTTAGTACATCCACTTTACAATAGGCAGCGCACGAGTAGATTCAACAAATGAGCTACGACGCGCGAAGCATTTCAACAAAGTCACGTTTGCGTTCATATACCATTCGTCCGATAGCGATGAAACTAGGCTGAGATTTTGTGTGCACTCCAGGGAAGGTTTCTAGCTTAGTAAATCCCTTTAAAAATAGGTAGAGCACGAGTAGAATCAACAAATGAGCAACGGCGCGCGAAGCGTTTTAACAAAGTCCCATATAATTTCGTATACCATTCATCCGATAGCGATGAAACTTGGGTGAGATGTTGTGTACACTCCAGGGAAGGTTTCTGGCTTAGTACATACATTTTACAATAGGTATCGCACCAGTAGATTCAACAAATGAGCGATGACCGCGAAGCGTTTCAACAAAGTCCCGTATAAAGTCATATACCAGTCGTCTGATAGTGATAAATGTTTGGTGAATTGTTGTGTACACTCCAGGAAAGGTTTCTGGCTAAGTAAATAGTAGGATAAATAAGCCGGTTCTGGGGCAGGGGCTAATGGGCAAGATGGCCGCCGCGCGCAACTGGCCTATGTTATTCTTATGGAGGGGTCAGTCATAGCTGGCGCAGTGGCTAATGGGCAAGATGGCCGCCGCGCCCTGAGACCGTGGATGACGTCACAGGGAGAGGTCGGCCGTGTAGTTGCTAAATGGAATATATAATATTATTATTAATATTTTATTATTATTATTATTGATTGATCAAGTACAATCAAGACCAGCCTTATATTGTCTACGTTGTGATGTAGTGGTTAGCATTCTTGGATGTCACCGCTTTAGCCTGAATTTGATTCACTGCTCAGCCAAGAAATGTAATTCTGGTCTCAGAACTGGAACGGGGTACACTCAGCCTTGTGAGGCAAAACTGACAGGAGCTGGGTTTGGATTCCTACCTCAACCATTTTGGAAGTAGTTTTCTGTGGTTTCCCACTTTTACTCCATGCAAATGCTTGCATAGTTCCTAAATTAAGACCACGACCACGTCGTTCCCAATCCTTATCTGAATTACAAATACATACACTAATACAGCCAGCACAATGACACAGGTTACCAGACCTATTCCACACTGATCCAAGTACATGGGAACAGAATAATCACGATGTCAAAGCCCTCTCAAATGAAACACCAACAACAACTACATGTCTTCCTTGTGGTGTAGTGGCTACCATTCTTGGATGTCACCGCTTAAGCCTGAATTTGATTCACTGCTCAGCCAAGAAATGTAATTCTGGTCTCAGAATTGGATCGGGGTACACTCAGCCTTGTGAGGCAAAACTGACAGGAGCTGGGTTTTGATACCTACCTCAACCATTTTGGAAGTAGTTTTCTGTGGTTTCCCACTTTTACTCCATGCAAATGCTTGGATAGGTCCTAAATTAAGACCACGGCCACCTCTTTCCCAATCCTCATCTGAATTACAAATACACACACTAATACAACCAGCACAATGACACAGGTTATCAGACCTATTCCACACTGATCCAAGTACATGGGAACAGAATAATCACGATGTCAAAGCCCTCTCAAATGAAACAACAACTACATGTCTTCCTTGTGGTGTAGTGGCTAGCATTCTTGCATGTCACTGCTTAAGCCTGAATTTGATTCTCTGCTCAGCCAAGAAATGTAATTCTGGTCTCAGAACTGGAACGGAGTACACTCACCCTTGTGAGGCAAAACTGACAGGAGCTGGGTTTTGATTCCTACCTCAACCATTTTGGAAGTTGTTTTCTGTGGTTTCCCACTTTTACTCCATGCAAATGCTTGGATAGTTCCTAAATTAAGACCACGGCCGCCTCTTTCCCAATCCTCATCTGAATTACAAATACACACACTAATACAGCCATTGCTGTTACACAGGTTATTAGACAAATTCAACACTCAACCAAGTACGCGGGGCTACATGACTATGAAATCACAAAACTCCTAAAAGAACGGGGTACACTCAGCCTTGTGAGGCAAAACTGAGAAGAGACGGGTTCAATTCCTACCTCACTCATTCTAAGAGTGGTTTTCTGTGGTTTTCCACTCTTACCCTCTTAAGCAAATGCCGGCATGGTACCTAACTTAAGGCTACAGCTGCTTCCTACCCAATACCTACCTCTATTACAAATGCATACAGTAGTACAGACATCACAGTGACACAGGTTATCAGACAGCTTTTACATACACCCAAGTTCACAGGGATACATGACTACGAAATCACAAAACTCCTAAAAGAACGGGGTACACTCAGCCTTGTGAGACAAAACTGAGAAGAGACGGGTTCAATTCCTACCTCACTCATTCTAAGAGTGTTTTTCTGTGGGTTTCCTCTCTTACACTCTTAAGGAAATGCCGGGATGGTACCTAACTTAAGGCTACAGCTGCTTCCTACCCAATACCTACCTCTATTACAAATACATACAGTAGTACAGACATTACAGTGGCACAGGTTATCAGACAGCTCTTTCATACACTCAAGTTCATAGGGTTACAAACCAAGAGGTATTAAGACTAGTGAGAGAGAAGAGATGTTTCTGGTGACTGTTAATGAAGAGAAGAGATAGGTTGGTAGGACACATACTAAGGCACCCAGGAATAGCAAGCTTAGTTATGGAAGGAAGGGGTCAAGGGCAAGAACTGTAGGGGTAGACCATGTTTAGAATATGTTAAACAGATTGCCTTGGAAGTAGGGTATTGTAGCTACAGTATATAGGGATGAAATGATTAGCTCATCAATCAGTCAAAAGACTGAAGATGAAAACATCAATATAGAATTTGGAATTAAGTTACTTACCTCAGTAATGCATATCTTTTGTTGATAATCTTGTTACGATGTTTTAACATTTCTAACCACACGCTACTCATGAACTATATGTCACTATTTATTTCCTATTCAACTACAAGGGACTGATGATCATGGTGTCTCAACCACTTATCGTGAATGATACACTCTCAACTACACGGGTCTGATGACCATGGTGTTTCAACACACTGACGTGAAAGATACACTCTCAACTATACTGAGCTGATGACCATGGTGTCTCACCCCACTAACGTGAATGATACACTCTCAACTACACGAGGCTGATGACCATGGTGTCTCAACCCACTAACGTGAATGATACACTCTCAACTACACGGGGCTGATGACTATGATGTCTTACCACACATACATGCTATAACGCGTGATTGATGATTGAATTTTGTTACAAGTTTTGATTGAATTTTGTTACAAGTTTAAACAATTCATTTGCAAGCGAACACTATGTGAGTTGAAAGGCGACTGTTCTCTCCAGCGTACTGTGGGAGCTTGGTAGGTGCAAGTTCGCAGAAATTTGATAGCTTACATTGCATGTAATCTCCGAGGCTGAAGGCTTGGCTCTTGACTGTTAGTGAAACTTTTATATGAATTTTGAATACAGAATTTAACCTTGGTTGTCTTAAAAAATGGATTTTGTGGTTTCCCACTTCTACTCCAAGCAAATGTCGGAATGGTTCCTAAATTAATGCCGGGGCAGCCTCCTTCCCAATCCTTACATGAATAACTAATACACACAATCCTACAGACACCACAATAACACAGATTATCGCATACATTTTGCATACACCCAAGTACAGGGGTATAAAAGACCACGATGTCTAAGCCCTTCATAACAACAACAACAACAACGTCGTAACATGAGACTGTACAAAGTAGACTATCATAAGAGACGACCTCGTTGTGTAGTGGCTAGCATTCTAGGTCGTCACCTTGGAGGCCTGAGTTTGATTTCCGGCTCTGCCAAGAAATTTAATCTTGGTCTACATTAGGCTTTGTAAGGAAAAACTGAGAGGAGGTTTTCCTTGGTTTCCCACTTGTACTTCAGGTGAATACCGGGATGATTCTTAATTTAAGTGTCCGCCTGCATCCTTTCCAATCCTCATCCAATTACTAATACACACACTACTGCAGTCATCACAATAACACATGCTATCACACAAATCCTATACACCACGATGTCTAAACCCCTCAAATGAGATGCATATGTACAGTACTTTGAATTGACAGGTGAAAAGCTAATGGAAGTAGGATACTTTTTACTACTTAGAAAGCAAAATAACTAGTGATGGACGATGCAAAGAGGATATATTATGAATTGCAGCCAATGGCCATAGCTGGGCATTTTTGATTTAACGCCCGAGGTCTCCCAACAAGTTCAATTTCAGTTAGGTCCAACTTTAGTTACCAAATGCTACTGTCACTAACTCCAAGTGGCGAACGTTGGAACTTAATAGAGCGTTACTAATTAACCAATATCGCCTATAAATTTTACTACACACTGCCAATTGCAGTGCTAGGTTCTTTTACGTGGAACAAATGTATGACATGGGACGGCAGGCTTTACTCCCCGCCCCTCCGAAGGAATGCATACTAAAGGAATTAGCGCTTTTAAAAATCCCACGACTTTGTCAGGGTTTGAACCCGTTATCTTGAGCACAGCTATTAACTACACCACCGATACTGCTACATTGACATAGGTAATCACGCATATTCCAGAAACATTATGTACATGGGTTTTAATAAATAGTCACAATATCGGATAAGCCCTAAAATGTGACCCTGTGGCTAATTGGTTAGCATGGTAGACTTTGACCTTGAGGGATTTAGCTTTCACTCCTAGGATTTTAATTTGTTATGGAAATAGGAAACATAATTATGGCAAGAAAGGTTGAGGCTAAGAACTGCAGTGTAGTTCAAGGTTCGAATATGCTAAACAGATTGTCTTAGATGTAGCTTAAATTAGCTTGAGCAGGGAGTAACTACCAACCTTGTGAAGAAAGCTGAGACGTGATAAACTCATTTCTACCTCACTCATATTGTTTCATGGTTTTACCACTTTTATTTAAGGCAAATGCATGGATGATTCTTAACTTAAGGCTATGACTGTCTCGTTCCCAATCCTCACTTAAGTTTAAAAATCTATACACCAATAACTATGCAGGAATCATTTATCTATTGGTTCTTTGTTATTGGAGTCGTTGCTCATATAGGTAAGAAACGGGTCATACTATACTTTCAACTACACTAGTTTCAACTACTTTTCAAGGCCACGCTCACCGAGCATTGCCGAAGACTGCCTAAAGTTAACGATTGGATTAAGAGTGTCAGGCGGGTAACAAGAAACACAAGCGGTACCCATGCAATAGTTTTATTAATTACATATATCTACAATTTTTACATATAATACACTCTTTTCTTTATTTTAATAACATTCATTTTCATTTTTCTACATTTTAACTTAAATTTTTGCTTAAATCTCTTAGGTCCCTTTTGTATCCATTTGTTTAATACGAACAGGGCAGCCCAAATTCTTGATTTGTCATGCATAATTACACACAGAACACAACTCTTTCCTTATTTTTGCTTGGTGTAGTTTTAAGAGCATCCAGCTTAATTTTGATCCGATAATTCAAATCTGTATCCGAATCTTCTAGTTCCTTTTCCAGCCAGTAATTGGATATAAACAAAGAGTCAATATTCTCCATTTCCAACACATATCTAACTTTATGTCTATATACTATTGGTTTTATTCCCTTAATAATTAGTTCTGTTCCTTTTTCCAAACTTTCTAACCGGGAGCACTTTCGGATTTTTATTTGGCCTTTGATTTCCTGCATAGTGATGTTATTAAGCAGATCAACGTCACCTTGCGTATACGATGTCGACTCTACTCTATAGTCTGTTTGAATGCTTGTGAACAACTTAAAATTCTCGATTTTAGCAAACGAGTTACCATTAAATGTAGTAATTCCATTGGTGTTGAATGCTGCAAACGGTTTTTCAGTTTCCAAATGTACAATGTCCAATCCACCACATCGAGTTACAATAAATCCATCCTTTTTAAGCAAGTCTAAATTACCATGACTCTTTAAAAACATAGATTTTAAATATCCTCTTAAGTAGCACACATGTTTACATTTTTCACTTTCTACAAGCACTCCAACGCGTGGATAAGTTCCTTTGTAATTAACAGTAAATGCTGAGAGTTTGTATTTCCCACTCACATCTAGATTTTGCCAGGGACTTTGTTTAAAGTAAACTGTAAACCTGTTTCTTGCATCCACAATCGTCTGTTCTTTCTGCAACACTGCTTCGTACTCTTCCTTTAGGGCAGTAGTCTCTGCAACATACTCCACTTTCCTTTTTTTGATCTCAATTTCCTCTAACTCCAATTTTCGTTTCCTTACACATAGCACATTAACTGTACTCAATGGGGTAATTTCCTTAAGAGGGTATGGTTTAAGTCTGTTAGATTTATTGGTTCTTTTTTCTCAACACCTGGGGAGGAATATTATTTGTAGGAGTCAATCCTAATTCGCTAATGTTTATGTTTGCGGGAATTGTGGAAAACAATGTCCTGGATTGGGAAAAGAATGTTTCCCCAGCTTTAAGATAGCATTTCTGTATAATGCGAACATTGTTGTTTCCAGAATCATCGTTAACAATTTCTACAAAGTTTACAGGTAAGTAATTAAAACTATAGGCAGAGAGAGCATAGTTTATCATCTTTTCCCGATCTTGTCCATCGCGCAGTTCGATTTGCACACCAGTCAATTTCCGAGTATTTTTATTACCCCAATACACAAATTGCAAAACTTTGTTAAACACCACACAGCAACTATTTCGTAGGTTATCCGATAGTTTGGTCCACATGGACGCGATCGGCACCGAGTGCAGGGGCGCTTCTTTTAAGTAATGTTTGTTGGCGTTTAATACACTAACACAATCTTCGAGTGGGTCAAATACACCATCCATTTTGTAGTTGTAAATTGTTGCCTCTAGTCTTGTAATACCATGTTCTTTAGCTAAGTAAGACGTAAACGTTTCCCTTAGACGGGAGTCTGGACATCGGATAAAGTCTATAATATGGTTTCCAATGACTTTGTTTACACCAGGACTTGTAATTTGACATATAAATTTGTTATATATCTTTATTCTAGAATTAGAGCTCATCCATGTTAAACAGTCTATACCAACCGTTTTATCATTGTTCACAATCACATTACACTTTTCTTGATACTCTCCTTGCACACAAAAGTTGTGATTCGATGTTAGATAATCACACATCTCTGCCTTGTTAAAAACACCAGCCAAATCTTGGGTTATGTTCAAATCCATAAGATAAAACTCCTCAGCACGAAGCTGTTGCAATATCTCTGGAAGTTCGGCTAACAGAACATCTAATTTAACATCAGCTAGCTCCACTTTGTATGGTATAGCCACAGGATTTTTATACTTTTCCATAATGTTAACCATTCCTGAGTCCCCGTGCCATTGCACACTCGTTATTGAGTAGAGGAAATTGTAGCTTTGCCTTAACACCATGTTTAGCAGAGATGAACTTGGAGAATTTACCACGTAAATAGAGGTTGAAAGCACCACACACCTCTTTCTTTAGCAGCACAGACTTACTATTTTCCAATTGTTCTTGGCAGTCCACTTGATCACATATCCTAACCACCATAATGTTATCACAAAACGGCTCCGTAATCGGTGTAAGTAGATTAACATTTTTATCACTTAGGAGCGTCTCGTTTTCTGTGTAGTTTATATTACCAATGTCTGTAACCAGATTGTCCAGGTTTTCCAACAACAACCACAACCCAAACCGCTCGTTGGTAGGCTTTATTCTGTTCCCCATAAGTTGGGGGACACTAAACACTTTAGAGAGAGACATCTTCACACTTTCAACTACCACGAAGCACTGATCAAATGCATCTGTAGCGTCTCTTATATATACCATTAATCAATTCTATTTTTAGATTATGACGTAACTGACAACGCTTGTCGGCAGAAAGCAGTACACATATAAATACAAAATCTCTCGAACATTGCCGGAGACTGCCCAAGGTTAACGATTGGAACTCAAACAAGATTTAACTTGTCACATGACGTAACAAAAAGTTAAATGATTTAATTGCATGGGAATGTTGCTTTACCTAAAATGTAATACTATGCAAGTGTTTAACATTTTACAATCAGCTTGTGTATTGGCTTTTTATGTTGGCTTTTTTGTTGGCTTTTGTTGGCTTTTGTATTAGCTCTCTCATATTTGCTCTTGCTTGTGGGGGGCTTATTATTTGGTCTTGGAAAGTATGTCAGTCCTTTTTTATGGCTGCAAAATGCTTACAGCCATGTTTGTAAGCAGCAACAACAACAACAAAACACAAAATTCCCCCCCCCCCCCAAAAAAAAAACCAAAGTACTCTAAGCTTTATCAATGACTCTCAACTCTTACACTTACCTCTATCCCATGCCTAGTCAAAAAATTAGTGTATTTTTTCAAATTTTTCTATAAATATTTGGACTATTTTTGGACTGAGAGTGGTATAGAGGTAGGTGTTGGAGTTAACATATGTCTTTTCAGGATTTTTAGATTAATGACATAGCCTACTTTCCAAATATTTATAGAAAAATTTGAAAAATACACTAATTTTTTGACTAGGCATGGGATAGAGGTAAGTGTAAGAGTTGAGAGTCATTGATAAAGCTTAGAGTACTTTGGTTTTTTTTTTTTTGGGGGGGGGGGGGAATTTTGTGTGTTGTTGTTGTTGTTGCTGCTTACAAACATGGCTGTAAGCATTTTGCAGCCATAAAAAAGGACTGACATACTTTCCAAGACCAAATAATAAGCCCCCCACAAGCAAGAGCAAATATGAGAGAGCTAATACAAAAGCCAACAAAAGCCAACACAAGCCAACAAAAAAGCCAACATAAAAAGCCAATACACAAGCTGATTGTAAAATGTTAAACACTTGCATAGTATTACATTTTAGGTAAAGCAACATTCCCATGCAATTAAATCATTTAACTTTTTGTTACGTCATGTGACAAGTTAAATCTTGTTTGAGTTCCAATCGTTAACCTTGGGCAGTCTCCGGCAATGTTCGAGAGATTTTGTATTTATATGTGTACTGCTTTCTGCCGACAAGCGTTGTCAATTACGTCATAATCTAAAAATAGAATTGATTAATGGTATATATAAGAGACGCTACAGATGCATTTGATCAGTGCTTCGTGGTAGTTGAAAGTGTGAAGATGTCTCTCTCTAAAGTGTTTAGTGTCCCCCAACTTATGGGGAACAGAATAAAGCCTACCAACGAGCGGTTTGGGTTGTGGTTGTTGTTGGAAAACCTGGACAATCTGGTTACAGACATTGGTAATATAAACTACACAGAAAACGAGACGCTCCTAAGTGATAAAAATGTTAATCTACTTACACCGATTACGGAGCCGTTTTGTGATAACATTATGGTGGTTAGGATATGTGATCAAGTGGACTGCCAAGAACAATTGGAAAATAGTAAGTCTGTGCTGCTAAAGAAAGAGGTGTGTGGTGCTTTCAACCTCTATTTACGTGGTAAATTCTCCAAGTTCATCTCTGCTAAACATGGTGTTAAGGCAAAGCTACAATTTCCTCTACTCAATAACGAGTGTGCAATGGCACGGGGACTCAGGAATGGTTAACATTATGGAAAAGTATAAAAATCCTGTGGCTATACCATACAAAGTGGAGCTAGCTGATGTTAAATTAGATGTTCTGTTAGCCGAACTTCCAGAGATATTGCAACAGCTTCGTGCTGAGGAGTTTTATCTTATGGATTTGAACATAACCCAAGATTTGGCTGGTGTTTTTAACAAGGCAGAGATGTGTGATTATCTAACATCGAATCACAAC
This sequence comes from Meconema thalassinum, assembly GCA_946902985.2. NCBI lineage: Eukaryota > Metazoa > Arthropoda > Insecta > Orthoptera > Tettigoniidae > Meconema > Meconema thalassinum. The sequence continues at coordinate 356,602,463 of OX336390.1, read as the reverse complement.
TTTTGTGTGCAAGGAGAGTATCAAGAAAAGTGTAATGTGATTGTGAACAATGATAAAACGGTTGGTATAGACTGTTTAACATGGATGAGCTCTAATTCTAGAATAAAGATATATAACAAATTTATATGTCAAATTACAAGTCCTGGTGTAAACAAAGTCATTGGAAACCATATTATAGACTTTATCCGATGTCCAGACTCCCGTCTAAGGGAAACGTTTACGTCTTACTTAGCTAAAGAACATGGTATTACAAGACTAGAGGCAACAATTTACAACTACAAAATGGATGGTGTATTTGACCCACTCGAAGATTGTGTTAGTGTATTAAACGCCAACAAACATTACTTAAAAGAAGCGCCCCTGCACTCGGTGCCGATCGCGTCCATGTGGACCAAACTATCGGATAACCTACGAAATAGTTGCTGTGTGGTGTTTAACAAAGTTTTGCAATTTGTGTATTGGGGTAATAAAAATACTCGGAAATTGACTGGTGTGCAAATCGAACTGCGCGATGGACAAGATCGGGAAAAGATGATAAACTATGCTCTCTCTGCCTATAGTTTTAATTACTTACCTGTAAACTTTGTAGAAATTGTTAACGATGATTCTGGAAACAACAATGTTCGCATTATACAGAAATGCTATCTTAAAGCTGGGGAAACATTCTTTTCCCAATCCAGGACATTGTTTTCCACAATTCCCGCAAACATAAACATTAGCGAATTAGGATTGACTCCTACAAATAATATTCCTCCCCAGGTGTTGAGAAAAAAGAACCAATAAATCTAACAGACTTAAACCATACCCTCTTAAGGAAATTACCCCATTGAGTACAGTTAATGTGCTATGTGTAAGGAAACGAAAATTGGAGTTAGAGGAAATTGAGATCAAAAAAAGGAAAGTGGAGTATGTTGCAGAGACTACTGCCCTAAAGGAAGAGTACGAAGCAGTGTTGCAGAAAGAACAGACGATTGTGGATGCAAGAAACAGGTTTACAGTTTACTTTAAACAAAGTCCCTGGCAAAATCTAGATGTGAGTGGGAAATACAAACTCTCAGCATTTACTGTTAATTACAAAGGAACTTATCCACGCGTTGGAGTGCTTGTAGAAAGTGAAAAATGTAAACATGTGTGCTACTTAAGAGGATATTTAAAATCTATGTTTTTAAAGAGTCATGGTAATTTAGACTTGCTTAAAAAGGATGGATTTATTGTAACTCGATGTGGTGGATTGGACATTGTACATTTGGAAACTGAAAAACCGTTTGCAGCATTCAACACCAATGGAATTACTACATTTAATGGTAACTCGTTTGCTAAAATCGAGAATTTTAAGTTGTTCACAAGCATTCAAACAGACTATAGAGTAGAGTCGACATCGTATACGCAAGGTGACGTTGATCTGCTTAATAACATCACTATGCAGGAAATCAAAGGCCAAATAAAAATCCGAAAGTGCTCCCGGTTAGAAAGTTTGGAAAAAGGAACAGAACTAATTATTAAGGGAATAAAACCAATAGTATATAGACATAAAGTTAGATATGTGTTGGAAATGGAGAATATTGACTCTTTGTTTATATCCAATTACTGGCTGGAAAAGGAACTAGAAGATTCGGATACAGATTTGAATTATCGGATCAAAATTAAGCTGGATGCTCTTAAAACTACACCAAGCAAAAATAAGGAAAGAGTTGTGTTCTGTGTGTAATTATGCATGACAAATCAAGAATTTGGGCTGCCCTGTTCGTATTAAACAAATGGATACAAAAGGGACCTAAGAGATTTAAGCAAAAATTTAAGTTAAAATGTAGAAAAATGAAAATGAATGTTATTAAAATAAAGAAAAGAGTGTATTATATGTAAAAATTGTAGATATATGTAATTAATAAAACTATTGCATGGGTACCGCTTGTGTTTCTTGTTACCCGCCTGACACTCTTAATCCAATCGTTAACTTTAGGCAGTCTTCGGCAATGCTCGGTGAGCGTGGCCTTGAAAAGTAGTTGAAACTAGTGTAGTTGAAAGTATAGTATGACCCGTTTCTTACCTATATGAGCAACGACTCCAATAACAAAGAACCAATAGATAAATGATTCCTGCATAGTTATTGGTGTATAGATTTTTAAACTTAAGTGAGGATTGGGAACGAGACAGTCATAGCCTTAAGTTAAGAATCATCCATGCATTTGCCTTAAATAAAAGTGGTAAAACCATGAAACAATATGAGTGAGGTAGAAATGAGTTTATCACGTCTCAGCTTTCTTCACAAGGTTGGTAGTTACTCCCTGCTCAAGCTAATTTAAGCTACATCTAAGACAATCTGTTTAGCATATTCGAACCTTGAACTACACTGCAGTTCTTAGCCTCAACCTTTCTTGCCATAATTATGTTTCCTATTTCCATAACAAATTAAAATCCTAGGAGTGAAAGCTAAATCCCTCAAGGTCAAAGTCTACCATGCTAACCAATTAGCCACAGGGTCACATTTTAGGGCTTATCCGATATTGTGACTATTTATTAAAACCCATGTACATAATGTTTCTGGAATATGCGTGATTACCTATGTCAATGTAGCAGTATCGGTGGTGTAGTTAATAGCTGTGCTCAAGATAACGGGTTCAAACCCTGACAAAGTCGTGGGATTTTTAAAAGCGCTAATTCCTTTAGTATGCATTCCTTCGGAGGGGCGGGGAGTAAAGCCTGCCGTCCCATGTCATACATTTGTTCCACGTAAAAGAACCTAGCACTGCAATTGGCAGTGTGTAGTAAAATTTATAGGCGATATTGGTTAATTAGTAACGCTCTATTAAGTTCCAACGTTCGCCACTTGGAGTTAGTGACAGTAGCATTTGGTAACTAAAGTTGGACCTAACTGAAATTGAACTTGTTGGGAGACCTCGGGCGTTAAATCAAAAATGCCCAGCTATGGCCATTGGCTGCAATTCATAATATATCCTCTTTGCATCGTCCATCACTAGTTATTTTGCTTTCTAAGTAGTAAAAAGTATCCTACTTCCATTAGCTTTTCACCTGTCAATTCAAAGTACTGTACATATGCATCTCATTTGAGGGGTTTAGACATCGTGGTGTATAGGATTTGTGTGATAGCATGTGTTATTGTGATGACTGCAGTAGTGTGTGTATTAGTAATTGGATGAGGATTGGAAAGGATGCAGGCGGACACTTAAATTAAGAATCATCCCGGTATTCACCTGAAGTACAAGTGGGAAACCAAGGAAAACCTCCTCTCAGTTTTTCCTTACAAAGCCTAATGTAGACCAAGATTAAATTTCTTGGCAGAGCCGGAAATCAAACTCAGGCCTCCAAGGTGACGACCTAGAATGCTAGCCACTACACAACGAGGTCGTCTCTTATGATAGTCTACTTTGTACAGTCTCATGTTACGACGTTGTTGTTGTTGTTGTTATGAAGGGCTTAGACATCGTGGTCTTTTATACCCCTGTACTTGGGTGTATGCAAAATGTATGCGATAATCTGTGTTATTGTGGTGTCTGTAGGATTGTGTGTATTAGTTATTCATGTAAGGATTGGGAAGGAGGCTGCCCCGGCATTAATTTAGGAACCATTCCGACATTTGCTTGGAGTAGAAGTGGGAAACCACAAAATCCATTTTTTAAGACAACCAAGGTTAAATTCTGTATTCAAAATTCATATAAAAGTTTCACTAACAGTCAAGAGCCAAGCCTTCAGCCTCGGAGATTACATGCAATGTAAGCTATCAAATTTCTGCGAACTTGCACCTACCAAGCTCCCACAGTACGCTGGAGAGAACAGTCGCCTTTCAACTCACATAGTGTTCGCTTGCAAATGAATTGTTTAAACTTGTAACAAAATTCAATCAAAACTTGTAACAAAATTCAATCATCAATCACGCGTTATAGCATGTATGTGTGGTAAGACATCATAGTCATCAGCCCCGTGTAGTTGAGAGTGTATCATTCACGTTAGTGGGTTGAGACACCATGGTCATCAGCCTCGTGTAGTTGAGAGTGTATCATTCACGTTAGTGGGGTGAGACACCATGGTCATCAGCTCAGTATAGTTGAGAGTGTATCTTTCACGTCAGTGTGTTGAAACACCATGGTCATCAGACCCGTGTAGTTGAGAGTGTATCATTCACGATAAGTGGTTGAGACACCATGATCATCAGTCCCTTGTAGTTGAATAGGAAATAAATAGTGACATATAGTTCATGAGTAGCGTGTGGTTAGAAATGTTAAAACATCGTAACAAGATTATCAACAAAAGATATGCATTACTGAGGTAAGTAACTTAATTCCAAATTCTATATTGATGTTTTCATCTTCAGTCTTTTGACTGATTGATGAGCTAATCATTTCATCCCTATATACTGTAGCTACAATACCCTACTTCCAAGGCAATCTGTTTAACATATTCTAAACATGGTCTACCCCTACAGTTCTTGCCCTTGACCCCTTCCTTCCATAACTAAGCTTGCTATTCCTGGGTGCCTTAGTATGTGTCCTACCAACCTATCTCTTCTCTTCATTAACAGTCACCAGAAACATCTCTTCTCTCTCACTAGTCTTAATACCTCTTGGTTTGTAACCCTATGAACTTGAGTGTATGAAAGAGCTGTCTGATAACCTGTGCCACTGTAATGTCTGTACTACTGTATGTATTTGTAATAGAGGTAGGTATTGGGTAGGAAGCAGCTGTAGCCTTAAGTTAGGTACCATCCCGGCATTTCCTTAAGAGTGTAAGAGAGGAAACCCACAGAAAAACACTCTTAGAATGAGTGAGGTAGGAATTGAACCCGTCTCTTCTCAGTTTTGTCTCACAAGGCTGAGTGTACCCCGTTCTTTTAGGAGTTTTGTGATTTCGTAGTCATGTATCCCTGTGAACTTGGGTGTATGTAAAAGCTGTCTGATAACCTGTGTCACTGTGATGTCTGTACTACTGTATGCATTTGTAATAGAGGTAGGTATTGGGTAGGAAGCAGCTGTAGCCTTAAGTTAGGTACCATGCCGGCATTTGCTTAAGAGGGTAAGAGTGGAAAACCACAGAAAACCACTCTTAGAATGAGTGAGGTAGGAATTGAACCCGTCTCTTCTCAGTTTTGCCTCACAAGGCTGAGTGTACCCCGTTCTTTTAGGAGTTTTGTGATTTCATAGTCATGTAGCCCCGCGTACTTGGTTGAGTGTTGAATTTGTCTAATAACCTGTGTAACAGCAATGGCTGTATTAGTGTGTGTATTTGTAATTCAGATGAGGATTGGGAAAGAGGCGGCCGTGGTCTTAATTTAGGAACTATCCAAGCATTTGCATGGAGTAAAAGTGGGAAACCACAGAAAACAACTTCCAAAATGGTTGAGGTAGGAATCAAAACCCAGCTCCTGTCAGTTTTGCCTCACAAGGGTGAGTGTACTCCGTTCCAGTTCTGAGACCAGAATTACATTTCTTGGCTGAGCAGAGAATCAAATTCAGGCTTAAGCAGTGACATGCAAGAATGCTAGCCACTACACCACAAGGAAGACATGTAGTTGTTGTTTCATTTGAGAGGGCTTTGACATCGTGATTATTCTGTTCCCATGTACTTGGATCAGTGTGGAATAGGTCTGATAACCTGTGTCATTGTGCTGGTTGTATTAGTGTGTGTATTTGTAATTCAGATGAGGATTGGGAAAGAGGTGGCCGTGGTCTTAATTTAGGACCTATCCAAGCATTTGCATGGAGTAAAAGTGGGAAACCACAGAAAACTACTTCCAAAATGGTTGAGGTAGGTATCAAAACCCAGCTCCTGTCAGTTTTGCCTCACAAGGCTGAGTGTACCCCGTTCCAATTCTGAGACCAGAATTACATTTCTTGGCTGAGCAGTGAATCAAATTCAGGCTTAAGCGGTGACATCCAAGAATGGTAGCCACTACACCACAAGGAAGACATGTAGTTGTTGTTGGTGTTTCATTTGAGAGGGCTTTGACATCGTGATTATTCTGTTCCCATGTACTTGGATCAGTGTGGAATAGGTCTGGTAACCTGTGTCATTGTGCTGGCTGTATTAGTGTATGTATTTGTAATTCAGATAAGGATTGGGAACGACGTGGTCGTGGTCTTAATTTAGGAACTATGCAAGCATTTGCATGGAGTAAAAGTGGGAAACCACAGAAAACTACTTCCAAAATGGTTGAGGTAGGAATCCAAACCCAGCTCCTGTCAGTTTTGCCTCACAAGGCTGAGTGTACCCCGTTCCAGTTCTGAGACCAGAATTACATTTCTTGGCTGAGCAGTGAATCAAATTCAGGCTAAAGCGGTGACATCCAAGAATGCTAACCACTACATCACAACGTAGACAATATAAGGCTGGTCTTGATTGTACTTGATCAATCAATAATAATAATAATAAAATATTAATAATAATATTATATATTCCATTTAGCAACTACACGGCCGACCTCTCCCTGTGACGTCATCCACGGTCTCAGGGCGCGGCGGCCATCTTGCCCATTAGCCACTGCGCCAGCTATGACTGACCCCTCCATAAGAATAACATAGGCCAGTTGCGCGCGGCGGCCATCTTGCCCATTAGCCCCTGCCCCAGAACCGGCTTATTTATCCTACTGTAAATCCATTTTGCAATACGAAGCGCACGTTTATATTCAACAAATGAGTGACTACGCGCGAAGCGTTTTGACAACGTCCCGTATACGTTCACATACCATTCATCCGATTGCGATGAAACTTGGGTGAGATGTTGTGTACACTCCAGGGAAGGTTTCTGGCTGTGTACATCCATATTAAAATATGTAGCGCAAGAGTAGAATCAACAAATGAGCGACGACACGCGAAGCGTTTCAACCAAGTCCCGTATGCATTCATGTACCATTCGTCCGTAGCTATGAAACTTTGGTGAGATGTTGTATACACGTCATGGAAAATTTCTGGCTTAGTAAATCCACTATACAATATGCAGCGCTCAAGTTGATTCAACAAATGAGGGACGACGCGCGAAGCGTTTCAACAAAATCCCCTATTGCGTTCATATAACATTCTTCGATTGCGATGAAACCTTGATGAGTTATTGTGTACACGCCAGGGAAGGGCTTCACGTTAGTAATACATTTCTCAATAGGTAGCGCACGAGTAGATTCAACAAATGAGTGACAGCGCACGAATCGTTTAAACAAAAACCCGTATACCTGCATATACAATTCATCCGATTGCAATGAATCATTGATGAGTTATTGTGTACACGCCAGGGAAGGGTTTCGACTTAGTAAATCCATTTCACAACAGGTAGCGTACGAGTAGATTCAACAAATGAGTGACAGCGATGAAACTTTTGAAAGTTGTTGTGCACGCTTCCACGAATGGTTCTAAATTAGAAAATCCATTTTACGATAGCTTAGAGGCAGTTAACATGTTGTGTATCCAAAAGCACTTCAAGAAACAGAATTTCAACGCCAACACTTTCTTTGATTGGCATTGGAACGCATGCCGGGTACAGCTTGTTCCTAATAAAATAAACCAATAATCCCTTGATGAAAATATTCTTCAAAATTGACAAAATTGACTGCCGTTCCGCGAGCGCCACCAGTCGCTCACTCACGCTCTCTATTCGCCGGCCTGCACAATGCCACGATGCTCTCGCCAGCTCCGTAAACATGTGCTATAAGGGCACAGTACATCTACTGTAATTTTGATAAACAAGAGTGGGCTTCGTGGTCCCCTAGGAGAATTCCGCGGATATTTTCGCGGATATTGATGAAGGAAGGAAGCTTTTAGTTTTACATGACCGTTAATCATGCGATCATGAGCCATGGGAACTCCTTTATACGTGGAATCCGAACCACATGACATGGCATTTCATTTCGAAAATCTCACATGCATTGGCCGGGAATCGAACCCGGGCTACCTTGGTGAAAGGCCAACAGCTTCACCGCTGCGCCACCACGCCCCCGAATCTTGATGTGCTATCCTGTATGAAGACGTTGTTGTCCAAAAGAATGTCTTTTATTATTCCTGTGTTGAAATAATCTTTTCCGATCTATTTTTCTAATTTTGTCAAAAGATCAGTCCTATTCAGCATGTCAAAAGTTTTTGAAAAATCAATGAAGACTACATGAAGTTTTCCGCCGGGTGCGATGTGTGCTGCCTCAGTATCTTTGAACAAATGAATAGCATACATCCCATCACCACAGAGACATGGAAGAATTATTATTCCATGATAGAGATAGAATGGAATGCAAAGTAAATGATTATATGGACTATCACCAAAGAGCAGATAAGTCTACTTTCAAATAACATCGCCTCAAACAGCTGAAATGTGGGATTGAAAAGTTACATGCTACTTGGTTTCGTCATTAGCACCACCACGTGGCAGAATTGGTGGTGAACCACTTCGTCGATAGCACTCTTAAGGTTTTAAAGAGCGGCTTCGGTGGCGTAGTTGGTAGCATGCTGAGCTTCTTGCCCAAGATCGCGGGTTCAAACCCGGCCGAAGTCGTCGGATTTTTTAAAAGCGTTAAAAACCCCTCAGTCTGCCTTCCTTCGGAGGGGAAGTAAATCCGGCGGGGCCATGTCATAGATTTATGGCATGTAAAAGAACCTACAATTGTGAGAAGCTAAATTTGTATGTTAGATTTGATAAAGCTCTAATAAGTTCCAACGTTCGTCGCCAGGCGTTGGCTGCGGTGGCATCTAGTAGCCAAGTTCACAGCTAGGTGTCGTTGACGGTAGCATTTGGTAGCAAACGTAGGAACTACTTGAAATTGATCGTCTTCTGTCCTTACCTGAATTACAGATAATACACACTAATACAGCCATCACAATTAATACCGGTTATCAGACAGAATCTACACACACCCAAAGTATACGAGGCTACATGACCGCGTTGTCGCAGCCGCTAAACTGAGGAACCAACCAACCAACCAAGGTTTTAAAGAGCACCAGGTTGAGAAAGTCTGCTGTCTTACAGCGATAGAGTAACCGCAATCTATCAGTAATTTCGTGAGATATGGCAGTTAGTATTGCGGTAAAACTGTATCGTGGATACAATGCAAGATGGCCTATTTCGTATGCATGGGTCATACAGTCCTCTTTGGTTGATCTTGACGTCGGCAGACTGTTGAGACGTAGCGATACCACGTGACAATGAGCTATTGCGTGACCCTTACCGGCACGATACCACTTATCTTTGAAATCCCGGCCTGACAAATACTGTACCATTGTGTGGAGAATCATCTCATCTACTGTATAATCACCAGGTAACCCACTGATTTATCTTGTTGCTTTTATGACTTCAAGGCATCACCACAAATATATCCTGACTTTTGGGGAGGAACGGGGACAACTGGGAAGTCGGTGGAGACTAGCCTATTTTCTTATTATTATTTCTTGTTGGTCGCCAAGGGACCACGTTAATTCGACTTAGATTCCTCACTTGCTTTTCCAGTACTGCTTTATTCTTTCACTTTGCAATCTCCTCCTCTCTTCCAGTAAGTTACCTCAAACGCTTCGTGGTCTTGATTTTTAATTTGAATGCTTCCCTGTTGCTGACTTCCGTTATTTATATTCCCATTTCTTCACTTCCTGAGTGAGTGCGCTTTAGCTTTCCTATTCTCACAAACCCTTACTAATCAGTCGGATCCATTTTGTAGATGTGTCTGAAGAACATGGCTCCCCTCAGTAGCGTAGCCAGGATTTCAGTTTGGAGGGGGCCCATTAGGACCTCATCTATTACTGCAGGAGTTCATATAGTTTAGGCTATTTTCATTTAAAAAATAGGCTTATGAAATCACATTTTGTCCGTGTATGTGCCCCCTCCCCCCTCCCCCCCCCTCTCCTAATAAAATCTAAACGGCCGGAGCGATTTCAATGAAACTCCGTAAAGCACATACTACTACCTCGACCGTGCCTTTCAAATTTTGATACGTTTCACCAATTCAACATGGCGGTCACGCGAAATATTTCACTGACATTCTATATCTCCACAACGGTAACAGATATCGCCCTAAAATTTTGTTCAGTGTAGGGTACCACTACAAGTTTACCTATGCGACTCTCTTAAGTAGAAAACAAACATGGCGGCCAAGCGAAGTTGGAACATTTTAATGGATATTTCACGCGATTTAACCATCCGAGCGCAGTGAAACGTGCAACGGTAAATGTTTATACAAATTATAATCTACCGACATTTAATTTAGTTCAATTGTTTACATAACCTAACGATGGTGGCTGTGCGAAATTTTAGAACTAAGTTTCTATTTCTTGTGTCCTAATCACGCGATTGAAGTGAAAGTTTGAATAATGAACCTACGCAATAATTTTCATCTAATGGTAGTATACCGGTACATAACTGTATGGCCTACACATATAACAATCCAACATGGCAAGCATCCGAAATATTTAGACGGTTCTCAATATCTACGAATCTGTTACAGCAATTAAACTGAAATTGTGTATGCTTATAGAGGCTATTAATATCAGTTCACCTATTGGACTTTCAATAACCTCGTGAGCACAATACCAACATGGCGGCCAAACGAAGTTAAAACATTTAAATGGAATTGATTCACGATTAATTATCCGAGCGCAGTGAAACTTGGTACGGTAAATGTTCATACAAAATATACTGGTATCTAATTAAATTGTTTCATAACCACAAGATGGCGGCCGTGCGAAATTTTAAAATTGAGTTTTTACTTCTTGTGTCCTAATCACGCAATCGAAGTGAACGTTTGAATAATGAACCAACGCAATAATCTTCATCTAATGGCGGATCATAAAATCCGGGAGAGATACGAGATCTACAGTAGTACCACATCATTCGGGAGTGCCCACAGCGTAGCTTCGCAGGCGAATGGGAAGAGTTCATGAAAGCATCAGCTCCAGCGCTTTCCTGGTTGAAGAGCCTTGATGTTCATTTTTTATTGTTATGTACATATCTGTATATATTTGTAGATCACTTGTACCATACGAAAAAAAAAACAACTAATGGTGCATAACTCTATGGCCTACATAGAGAACAATCCAACATGGCGTTCCTTTTCATAGGCGGGAGATTTTTTTAAATAAAGAAGACCAATATTATATATGAAAACAGGCTCTATAGTTCTTCACGGAACTACTTGTTCTGATTGTAAGTACTTTAGCGTTCAGTTTTAGCTTAGGACAAAAATCTTCAGTCTGTTCATGCCTGTCTGAATTCCGCCCTTCGTTGCTTTGTTTTGAGGCAGCTCTGAGCTGTCTCTCTCGCTCAGATTTTCAATTCTCAGTTATCAGCATACTGCTGTCATGGCATATTCACACGTTTCAGTTCAGTACATTAATACCGCACTATGTCTCGGTGTTTTTTAAATAGATTATTTACCAGAAATGTGTTTAGTCAATTGCATGAATATGTCCAAAAAGAAACAATCAGGAGTAGATAACAGGAAGAAGGCACGAGAAAGAATCATGCCATCATAGTTGCAGAACAGAGAATACACTCATAAAGGCATCAAACAAAGAAGGTACGTTGCGAAACATTTAGGTCTATTATTGTTAGCCTAATTTATACAGTGCTGTTTTAAGGTAAGCCTAACGGTTGTCAAGGACCTCATTCTAGTTTATTATTATTGCTATTATTATTCAGAGGAAACTGTAACACCCTTTAAAAATAATAAATAAATACGAACCTTTAAAAAAAATGGAATAACTTAACATTTTATCAGCGAGCGTCTTCCTCGTGCAGAGAAAATAATTTGTAAAAGCTGTGCCTATATAAAGAAATGCTACACCTACAATAAAAACTTTTCATAACGCACCGAAGATGTACATCCAGTTTTGCCTTCTTTGTGACAAAGCGGATCTTCTAAACACTCGCTAATGTGACAAAAAGAAGAAAGAAGAGAGCAACTATCAAACAACTCTCGACTCTTCCCCAATATTACCACTTATAAACTGCATCTCTCCTCTCGCACAGACATACAACCACCATAAATCCCGACAGTGGCGACAATCCACCACGCTGCGCCAGTATTGTAGCCTGGAACATTTTAACACTGCTACTTCCAGGAAATAGAAATTAAAAGCTGAAAAGAGAGTGCAGGCTGACAAGCTATAACTGGACCCCTCCAGAGAGGTCTCTTGCTGATTGGCAATCTCCTAATTTCTTGGTAGACTGTTGCCATCATCACCTGGTTGTATCCCCAGTACTGAGGCACCTACTATTCTTGGAAAATCCCCCCACGTCACAATCCTAATTGCTACCCTGTTATTTCAGCACCTCCAAGCAGTGCAGACACGGAAATGGTGACCGGGGCCGTGCAGAGATTGTTAGTACAATCTTTGTCAACGCATTTACTGTATTTAACATTTCGTTGTAGGTTCTAAATTTGTTCGAGCCGTAAGAAAATATGCGGGTTCATGCCCACCCCAATTTCTGTTTTTTTTTTTTTTTTGCTACGCCACTGGCTCCTCTCATCGGGATGGTAACTGAGACTTTATCCGTCCTTATGTATATTATTATTAATAATATTATTAGCCAACCCTGGTAGCTACACGCATTACTGCGTAATGCCATGGGCCCACACTATTCGGTAGACAAGTGGGTTCAAACCTCACCTTCGGCTGTTTTGGAAATACTGTGAAACCCCTCAGATCCGAACCCCACAAATCCGAAATCCCGGGTAATCCGAACGAGTTCTTTCCGACAATTTTAAGTTTGTAAAACACACGCAATAAACAGAAACTTATTTATTTAGTCATAGAACATTTATATATTCAACATTATAACGTTATTTTACATAATTAGTTGAAAAATTAACAATGAAGTACAGTTAGCATAGTGTAAATGCGTATCTCATCCAGGATTGAAAAACGGAAAAGTTGGTTATTGTAATCACTTTGCAAAATCAATGAAATCACACAATTTTTCACTTGAAATCAGTTATCTACAATTGTCGAAGTGACGAAAACATTCCCGCAGAGGCAATTGCGCGACAACGTGCCATCGTTTGGCGTTGCTGCTGCGCGTTGTTCTACGAAGCGCAATGCGATGTCAAGAACAGTATAAGTCACATTGTCTGCCCTATAGCATAACGAGGGCCCATTATTATGTTACGGATATTTTTCGGCTAATCCGAACAAATTGAAATCCGAACAGGCTACAGCCCCAATTAGTTCGGATTTGAGGGGTTTCACTGTAGTTCATTCTGGAAGTTATCAATATATTGAACTTTGTCGGAACACTGGAATATTGAGTTGTTGTTGTTGTTGTTGTTATCGTCGTCTCATTTAGGGATATTACATGCGTGGTCATCAGCCAATTGTACTTGGGTGCGTGTGTGTGGGGAAGGGCATTTGTATGATAACGTGTGGTATTGTGGTAGCCTATATATAATACCGGTAGTGAATGCGAATGTAGTTGTAATGAGGAATAGGAAGGAGCTTAGGACTTCTTGGTCATCATCCCCGTGTGGTTGGGTGTGTGTCAATATTTTCTGATAGTCTATGTTTCTGTTGTGACTGTAGTAGTGTGTGTAGTAGATCCGAGGATGGGGTAGGCGACCCGAGACTTGAAGTAACGTAGTATACAGGCATTGGCCTGGAGGTAGTAGGAAATAATCCGGGGAAGCCCCACACTCAGGATAGCCGCTCTCAGCGCCGGGATTCAAATATCCGATCTCTGGACTTCTGCAGCTCCCCATCTCAATCGTGGTGAGGTATTTAACGTGGTATTAATTATTCAAAGATGATCAAGTTTGAACGGTGGTCCTACGTTGACTCCAAACCAAGGGTAAATTTCTATCGCCAAGTAACTGAAACATTGATTAGTAGGAAATTCAGAGAATGGGTGACGATATCGAGAAATTGAGTGGCAAAGAAGGTAAAAACTCGAATAGCCCACTGGCTTGGAGTACGTCTTCAAAATTGACACCACATGAATGACTTGCCTCTCAAAGATACCTTTCAGTACCTCTAGTACCTTAAACCAGAACCGATTCTTGGCAGAGCAGTACATTGGGTCCGGGCTTCCAGGGTGGTAGCCACTTTGCATTACATTGCATCATTCAACATATTACATGAATTGACCTGCCGTAACCTTGTCTGATTTTATTTTTGAATGCCCCTCGAATGTGAAGTGCTGACAACGACACTGAGTGTCCATTAAGGCAACATCTGTCATCATACTGATACATAAAGATAATACGCAAATTCTCTGATACCTCAATGTGAAAACCAGTACACTTATCAGATGTAGATAAGATAAACTAGATGGAAGTAAAGACAGCCTCCACGGCGTGGAAACACGTAGTTGTTGATTCATTTTAAGAGTTTTGCGACATTGTGATCATGTAGTCCCGTGTACTTGGGGTGCACTGAATCTGTCTGATAACCTGTGTCATTGTTAAGGCTATACACGTATGTGAATTTGTAATTGGGACTAAGATTTGGGTCGGAGGCAGTCATGGCCTTAATGTAGGTACAGTTTACTCCGTGGTTTTTGGCTGGTCGGTCCCGGTTGCGCGATCGTACAGATGACAGTCAGCGAGCTTCACGCATGTGCAATTGATATGTGAGTTATCGGAAAGCAACTCGCGTATCAATTGCACATGCCTGAGGCTCACCACCTGTCCTTTGTACGACTGCGCCATCGGGGCTCACCGGCCAAAAACGGTGGCATGAACTGTACCATCCCGGCATTCGCCTAGAGTAGAAGTGGGAAACCACGGAAAAATACCCCAAAGTGACCGTTGTAGAAATCGAACCCACCTCTTCTCAGTTCTACCTCACGAGGTTGAGTGTAGGCCTATGCCGTTCCAGCCCTCAGACCATAATTAAATGTCTTGGTTGAACCGGGTATCGAACACGGCCATCCACGTAGACAGCTAAGAATGCTAGCCACTACGCCAGGAGGTCGGCGTGCAATACGAGAGCTGTAAAGAAAGTAGGGGCAACATATGCATTTCGATATGCTTAAGCCCTTCATAGTAGAACCACCCTACAGGCCGTTAATGTAATCTCCTGCACTCGTTGCTTTAGGCGTAAGTGTGCAAGTTTCTGGAATAGCCTATCTTCTTCGTCGTGCACTGATCAGGAAACAGCCCTATTTCCATGGCCTTGCACGACAATGCTGCTCCTGTGAGGGATTGTTTTGCACGGTGAAGGTGGGAGGTCCTAGAGCAACCGCCTTATTCACCGGACATGGGTCCCTGTAACTTTGATATTGTTTCCACACTAAAGATCACTCTAAGGGAAGTGCTTCCATGCGCAAACGGCCATCCTTCAAGCGAAAGAGCGCTCCTTTGTGGACATCAACAAAGCGACACTGATTATGATACAGGCCGGACGTTTGTTTTAGACGAGTGAAAAATCTTAATGGAAGCCCGGAAGCGAGTTACTACATTACCTGTGTTGTTGTCAGCTGCCCCATGCGGTCAGATGATTGACACTACTGCTGAAGTACAGTCATTGTCAAATATAATGGCGTTTTGTTCGTAACTCTGTAACGTGTACATCCGCGTCACACAATACTTCGACGTAGACTGTACTGTCTGCACGGTGGTGTCGTCACGGGCCCAAGTCTGGAATTCCAATACAACAGCCCGGCTGTGACAACTGTGAAGTGACAGGGTGAGAGAGTGACCGTGTACAGGCTCACCCTCAAGCTTCAAGGTCAAGGGCAATCGTCTAAAACAAACGTCCGGCTTGTATCTTGCTTGTTCTACAGAACGGGAGGAATAGGTTGCATTGGAGGCCTATAGAGGTACAATTACCGGCAGTTAGCTCCCCCGGTATACTAAAACATTTGCCACCCTGAGCGTGTCTGTGTCTGTCACGCCTCAATGTTCTGAGATAAGGGAAGTATTCACCATGCTCCCCGCACTGCTCTATACCGCTCTCCTACCGCTGAGCTGTCGGGGTTTAGTGCATAGCTAAACGTAGGTGCTGTTTGTTGGTTGTAGAATAAATGGTCTAGGGCTGGTTTAATTTAACAGGGCGTCAGTCACGTTGGTTGTTTGGACTCTACTTTGTTAACATTTGCATATGCTGTTAAATTCTTAATGAAGGTTGATAAAAGTGGCACTTAGTATGCAATGGGTTTAACAACAAACCTCCCCCAGAAGGAAGAATGGAAACAAAGATCTGAAGAAACGACATTAAAGGGGGGAGAAAAGACTCACAAACGCAAACGCACAACAGAGTACATACAGTACAATATTTATTAAAACAAACAAAACAATTAAGTTAAAACTCAGCAATCTTTCTAGGTTTGTGCCATGTCTTGTGTGAGGTTTCGCCTCAAGAGGCTGAGAGTTCCCGTTCCAGCCCTCAGACCAGAATTAAATTTATTAGCAGAGCCGAGAATTGAATCCGGACCTCTGAGACAACAGCCAAGAATGCTAGCCGCTACAACGCGAGGTGTTCAGCCATGAGCACCTGCAGGATTTTTTCCAGAAGGGTCCATGTTAGAATTTTCATTCCATTAACCCCCCCCCCCCAATTTATGTTTAACTTCTTACTTGCTTCGTGAAATTCATTTTTTGACTGCTCTGAAACCGTTGACTACTTTATGGCAAGAATGGGAGGAAAATTTTGTTTTTAGTTCACAGTTTTTGTCCATGGAAGTTCGCTTTTCTTCCTTTGTGATTCATCGTCATAATGTTCAGTTCTTAAAAACAGGTGAGAAAAGATAGTGGTATCACCATGTATCGACAATAATATAAAAATCAAGCAGTTCATTAAAATGCTAATGTAAATCCAGTTCGCCTATTTTCTAAACAACTCGAGGACATATTTTCAGATATTTCCAAATTACTGAGTTAAATTAAACTGTGGAAATATCCCAACATATGAATCTGCCTAATAATTCAAATATCTAGTTTGTACTTGCCGTTACAGCGGATCCATCACGTTTTTCCTCATCTTCACAAGCTATCAGGAATACTTCGCATTTGTCTTCTTGGCATAATGAATTTTGTGCGAAGTGATAAATTCGTATTGCACGTTACTCGTACTTGTGACGCCCATGTTTTTAGCAAATTTTCGTTTTAGAACGAAAATACAGTAATTTCATTTTTGATTATTGCTGACCGTTAAGAAAAATATATAATTCTCGCTAAATCATGTACCCGTAGGCCTACTTCTTACTTAGTCGCTTTGTTAACGACACTAACATCACACGATCATTTTACTATTATACATTCGTACTTAAGAAAGTCACACAAATCTTCCTTGAGTTAAGAGCCTGCCAATGTCTGTTCCGTAATTTTCTTCTTTCAGAAGCACATCATTATCAATCCCCCCTTGAACTTTGGCTTCATCACCTAATTGATATACACACATCAAAAAAAGTTTTGCATCACCTCGGTTCCAAGAGTTCCGGAACCGTTAAATACAAAGGGAATAGAGATCAACACAAACAACATTTCAGCTCGTTTTATTGCTCATGAGACCCACACATTGCATGTTGTACCATCATACAGCTAGACTTTCAGCATTTGTGGTCCAGATTGCAGTACACACCACTACCTCTAATACCCAGTAGCACGTCCTCTTGCATTGATGCATGCCTGTATTCGCCGTGGCATACTATCCACAAGTTCATCAAGACACTGTTGGTCCAAATTGTCCCACTCCTCAACGACAATTCGGCGTAAATCTCTCAGAGTGGTTGGTGGGTCAAGACGTCCATAAACAGCCCTTTTCAACATATCCCAGGCATGTTCGATAGGGTTCATGTCTGGCGAACATGCTGGCCACTGTAGTCGAGCGATGTCGTTATCTTGAAGGAACGCATTCACAAGATGTGCACGATGAGGTCGAGAATTGTCGTCCATGAAGACAAATGCCTCTCCAATATTCTGCCGATATGGTTGCACTATGGGTCGGAGGATGTCATTCAGGTATCGTAAAGCCGTTTCGGAGCCTTCCATGACCACCAGTGGCGTACGTCGGCCCCACATAATGCCACCCCAAAACATCAGGGAACCACCACCTTGCTGCACTCGCTGGACAGTGTGTCTAAGACGTTCAGCCTGACCAGGGTGCCTCCAAACACGTCTCCGACGATTGTCTGGTTGAAGGCATATGCGACACTCATCGGTGAAGAGAACGTGATGCCAATTCCGTGGGGTCCATTCAGCATGTTGTTGGGCCCATCTGTACCGCGCTGCATGGTGTCGGGGTTGCAAAGCTGGACCTCGCCATGGACGTCGGGAGTGAAGTTGCGCATCATGCAGCCTATTGCGCACAGTTTGAGTTGAAACACGACGTCCTGTGGCTGAACGAAACGCATTATTCAACATGGTGGCATTGCTGTCAGGGTTCCTCCGAGCGGCAATCCGTAAGTAGCGGTCATCCACTACAGTAGTAGCCCTTGGGCGGCCTGAGCGAGGCATGTCATCGACAGTTCCTGTATCTCTGTACCTCCTCCATGTCCGAACAACATCGCTTTGGTTCACTCTGAGACGCCTGGAAACTTCCCTTGTTGAGAGCCCTTCTTGACACAAAGTAACAATGCGGACGCGATCGAACTGCGGTATTGACCTTCTAGGCATGGTAGAACTACAGACAACATGAGCAGCGTACCTTCGTCCTGGTGGAATGACTGGAACTGATCGGCTGTCGTACCCCCTCCGTCTAATAGGCCCTGCTCATGCATGGTTGTTTACATCTTTGAGCAGTTTTAGTGACATCTATGAACAGTCAAAGGGACTGTATCTTGGATACAATATACACAGTCAACGTCTATATGCCGGAGATCTGGGAACCGAGGTGATGCAAAACTTTTTTTGATGTGTGTATATTGAATTGTAACTTTCAGTTGGTCAATACGAGTATAAGCCCAATTAAATTAGGATTAAATTAGTTTTTCCGCTCATATAAGTAGGCTACATGTTGCGCATCGAAAATTGCCTTTCAAGAAGATTCCATTGGAATCATATTATAGCCTGCATTACGAAGTCTATCAGTATTGAATTCACCATTTTGTCTCAATGGATCTGCCGTCTACATGCGATTGAGAGTGAGAATCTCAGTCGCCTTGATAACAAGCACAAACACCGCTGAACAATTTAACTACCGGTATTAGCTTATAAATTGCATCGATCGTAGAAGATTTAACACTACAACGATGGTAGATAGCTGTTCATTTGTAGCAATAATTGCTCTGTTCTCAAGAAATGAGCCACTGTACTAAATGTCATTTCGCAGCACGAATAACGATCGCAGTAAGGCGCAAAATTAGACGAGTGTATAACACAGCCAGGGCCGTATTTAGGGCTCCTGACGCCTCTGAGGAAATAAAAAAAATTAAAAATCTTTGCTACCTCCGACTTAAAATATGAAGATTTATTAAAGTTTCCCTAACACATGGGGACTGTTTCTTCACTGAGCGTGTTTTTAACTATGAGTGGCAAACACTGTACATATGTGTTTACTAAAATTACAAATAGAAAAAAAAACTTAATACAAAGAATTTGCATTAACTTTTAACAGATATCATACCGTACACAACCAATTGGCAAAAACACCAATTATTTAAATAACAAGGGACTTTCTTCTCGCCTTGTCATTTGCAAACAAGATAAGGATTTCTCCATTTCACTTTCAAGTCAGATTCAAAAGCAAGAACACCAAGATGACTAAGACGATCCTTATTTTGTGTGTCCTTAAATAATCAATTTTGTAAATGTGCGACAATGAATAATTATCTTGTGTGTGTGTGGAGGGGGGAGGGAGGGGTTAAACTTTAATATGGCGTTTAATGCTCGAGCGGCTTTGTACATTTTTCCAGAAATTCTTCCGCCCCTAAAACCTGCCGCCCTGAGCAGCTGCCCTGTTTGATCCCTCGTAATTATGGGTCTGAATAAATACAGTAAATGACCCAATATTGTAAGGGACCAGTGTTTTACTAGTCAGCAAAGAAAACCTCGTTTTAGGGGTTGAAATCCTTTATCGGTGTTGCAGTGTACGAGTATAAACATATCTCCAGAACGTGCTTTCATATCATCACTGCCCAAGTGAGGTGGCGAAAGTAGTGTTGAGTAAACATATAGTATTTAACACTAGGCATAACCATATTGAAAAATGGAGCTATGTTTCCATTGGTGGTGTACTCTATTGCATGACATCATTAGAACCATATATTTTTGAACTATCAGTAGTGCCCGGCTTCGCCCGGTGGATTTATTTGTTAGCCTACTTTCGATTTTTGCAAAAAATGAAAGTAGACTTATGAGGTCAACGCAGGGCGAAAAAGGTGTGTCTGTCTGTGTGTGTGTGTGTATGTGTGTGTGTGAGTCTGTGTGTGTGTGTGTGAGTGTGTGTACTCTGAATGTCTGCCCCCCCCCCCCTATCAATTCGAACACGGTGAATGCGAATTTAACGAAATTTGGTACAAAGGTAGCACTAGCAAAGGACACCTCAGTGTCATGTTTTATATCGCCGCCATCTTGACGGAAACGTAATGGCGGCCACACAAATGTTCAAAGCTTAAATCAAATTACGACTAACCTAATCATCCGATCTCTACCAAATTTTGCAATAACATACCTTTATGGGGGTAGCATCCTTTGACCAAACTAATAGGTCATCGGCGTAATACTTTGCGGATGGCGGCCATCTTTGTGTGAAAATCGATTCCCCCTATTAATTCGAACACGGTGCAACCGAATGGAACGAAATTTGGTACAGAGGTAGTACTAACAAACGGCACCTCAGTGTCATGTTTTATATCGCCGCCATCTTGACGGAAACGTAATGGCGGCCACACAAATGTTCAAAGCTTAAATCAAATTACGATTAACCTAATCATTCGATCTCTACCAAATTTTGCAACAACATACCTTTATAGAGGAAGCATCCTTTTACCAAATGAATAGGTCATTAGCCTAATAGTTTGCGGATGGCGGCCATCTTTGTGTGAAAATCAATTCCCCCTATTAATTCAAACACGGTGAAACCGAATGGAACGAAATTTGGTACAGAGGTAGCACTAGCAAAGGGCATCTCAGTGCCATGTTTTATATCTCCGCCATATTGACAGAAACGTAATGGCGGCCACACAAATGTTCAAAGCTTAAGTTAAATTACGACTAACATAACCATCCGATCTCTACCAAACTTTGCAACAACATACCTTTATGGAGGGAGCGTCCTTTGACCAATCTAATAGGTTATTAGCCTAATAGTTTGCGGATGGCGGCCATATTTATGTCAAAATTGATTCCCCCTATTAATTCGAACATGGTGGAACCGAATGGAACGAAATTTGGTACAGAGGTAGCACTAGCAAAGGGCACCTCAGTGTCGTGTTTTATATCGCCGCCATCTTGACTGAAACGTAATGGCGGCCACACGAATGTTCAAAGCTTAAATCAAATTACGATTAACCTAATCATCCGATCTCTACCAAATTTTGCAACTACATACCTTTATGGGGGGAGCATCCTTTGACCAATCTAATAGGTCATTCGCCTAATAGTTTGCGGATGGCGGCCATCTTTGTGTCAAAATCGATTCCCCCTATTAATTCAAACACGGTGAAACCGAATGGAACGAAATTTGGTACAGAGATAGCACTAGCAAAGGGCATCTCAGTGTCATGATTTATATCGCCGCCATATTGACAGAAACGTAATGGCGGCCACACAAATGTTTAAAGCTTAAATCAAATTACGACTAACATAACCATCCGATCTCTACCAAACTTTGCAACAACATACCTTTATGGAGGGAGCATCCTTTGACCAATCTAATAGGTCATTAGCCTAATAGTTTGCGGATGGCGGCCATCTTTATGTCAAAATTGATTCCCCTATTAATTCGAACACGATGGAACCGAATGAACGAAATTTGGTACAGAGGTAGCACTAGCAAAGGGCACCTCAGTGTCATGTTTTATATCGCCACCATCTTGACGGAAACGTAATGGCGGCCACACAAATGTTCAAAGCTTAAATCAAATTACGATTAGCCTAATCATCCGATCTCTAGCAAATTTAGCAACAACATACCTTTATGGAGGGAGCATCCTTTGACCTAACTAATAGGTCATTAGCCTAATATTTTGCGAATGGCGGCCATATTTGTGTGAAAATCGATTCCCCTTATCAATTCGAACACGGTGGAACCGAATGAACGAAATTTGGTACAGAGGTAGCACTAGCAAAGGGAACCTCAGTGTCATGTTTTATATCGCCGCCATCTTGACGGAAACGTAATCGCGGCCACCCAAATGTTAAAAGCTAAAATGTAATTACGACCAACCTAATAATCTAGTCTCTACCAAATTTTGCAACACCATATCTTTATGTGGGAAACATATTCTGACCAAACTGCAAGAACATCAGCCCAATAGTTTGCAGATGGTGGCCAAGTATGTGTGCAAATCGATTCCCCCTATAAATTCAAACACGGTGAAACCGAATTGAACGAAATTTGGTACAGAGGTAGCACTAGCAAAGGGCACCTCATATTCATGTTTAATATCCCTATAGCACGTTGTATTTCAACAAGCTACTACAACCAACATTCAATCATACTCCTTGAAAAGGACAAAGGGTTATAACAATACCCATGCATTTAGGAGAAAGTAGGCTATATGTTCTTTCCTGAACATCTTGTTTTATGGATGATATTGAATACTACTACAGAACTGGCACATGATACTTAAAATAAGAGAAAAATATTTTAAAAATATAACTTTTTGTAGGGGTGGTGGTGGTGGTGATGGTGGTGGTGGTGGTGGTTGTAGTGGGGGTGATAAGTCGTACCGGTACAGTATAATGGACGTAACATTCAAGTCGTTTTCCCGTAATGATAATAATGATAATTTTGAATAGGGAAACAGCTATTTACTAACTACAGCACTGACACGTGTAATTTACAAACGAATTTAAAAAAAAATGATTAGAAAGAGGAGTACGTGAAATAAAATACACTGCCTAGGGCCTATCTCTCACTGGCTGTTAGAAATGTAGAGACCAATAGTGTCGTCTTTTGTTGCATAGCGCCGTAGGAAAATAATCAGAACACTTTGGAAAACTTCGGCTGTCCCGAGCTACTGAGGTAGCAATAGTAGCATTTATCGCCACATAGCGCTCAACAATAAGGTTCGGAATAAATGAAGGTACATTTGTAAGCACCAACGCTTATTGCAGCTGGTAACCTCAATGTACTGCACCAACACCATTGCACTTATACAGAGGCATAATAGACTACTTTCATGATGATAACTGTTTTAAAGGGCCTAAGAAATCTTTTTGCACTAATTACTCCCCGTGACTGCAATTTATAAACAGCGCAAGATGCAACTATTTTCACAATTCTGCACCAGAACACTGATAGGGGTGACGTGATGCAGCCCGAACTGCTCGTTGGGCCGATAACCTCGATGTTAGGCCCCTTAAAACAACAATTATCATCATCATCATCCAAACTGCTCGTAAACAATAGACTTATTAAAATACTCTCACATTTACACTACTACGGACATGATTGGTTCTAGGGCCGTAATACTTGGTTTTGAAGTTCAGTTTGTCTGTTATTCTAAACGTAGAGAATGGAGAGCGTTGTTCAAAATATCAAGTGGACAGTGTTGCCAGCAGTGTTTCAAAGTGTATGTAAAATTTTGTGCAATTAGGAGAAACGGTGTAGATTTGTGATAAAGGGCCTAAATGCAGGGAATGGAGTGGTCGGTCCGAAATTTCAAGCAGACAGCGTTACTCGCCGGGTTCCAAAGGGTAAGTATAAACAATTCGGTTCAGATCGGTGAAACTGTGTATATTTGTGCCAAAGGGCCTAAATACAGGGAATTGAGTGGTCTGTCCGGAATTTCATGTAAACAGTGTTACTCGCAGGGTTCCAAAGGGTAAGAATTCAAATTTTGGTTCAGATTGGTAAAAAGGTGTAGATTTGTGCCAAAGGGCCTAAATGCAGAGAATGGACTGGTCTGTCATAAATTCCATGTAGGCAGTGTTACTCGCAGGGTTCCAAAGGGTATGTATACAAATTTTGGTTCAAATCGGACAAACGGTGTAGATTTGTGCCCATGGGCCTAAATTCAGGGAATGGAGTGGTCTGTCAATCAATCTTTGAAGTTACATGAGAGGTGTAGCCTAATGCTACATAGCCTAAACTGTTGTTTCCTATGGCTAGCCCGGATTCCAATCCATCAGCTTACTATTCCTCTTGAATCTGGCTGTCATATAATAAAAAAGATTTTTTCGAATCGGACTGGTAGTTCCAGAGATTAGCGCATTTGAACACAAACTCTTCAGCTTTATTATATTAGTATGCATATAAATACATGGGTATGACAGCAACATTAAAGAAGTTTTCTATTGTGACATTTGCCAGTTGTTTATCAGTAACTTCAATTTACGAAATAAACTGGTCCAATCGAATACCAACATTCTCGGAATTCGGGTTGGGGGGGGGGGGGGGGGGGGGGCGACACGCCCCTACCTTGCCCCTCCCTTCGGGCGCCCATGTGGTCAGCAGTCCAAAGGTAGGTTGGTAGGTTGGTTCTTAAGTTTAGGGGCTGCGACAACGCGGTCATGTAGCCCCATGTACTTTGGGTGTGTGTAGAATCCGTCTGATAACCGGTGTTAATTGTGATGACTGTATTAGTGTGTGTATCTGTTTTTTTAATTTTAAGTAATGCAACTTAAAATTTTTCAAATAGTTCCTACTTTTGCCGCCAAGCGCCACCGTCAACGACTACTACTGTAGGCCTAATTCAGAACTTTTCTAATAGACGCCACCGCAGTCGGCGCTTGGCAACGAACGTAGAAACCTAAGAGCGTTGTTTACATTCTTAACCTATCCAATTTAGCTTCACACAGGTGCAATTAGTGGAAGGATCTTTAACATGCCATAAATCTATGACATGGGACCGCCGGCTTTACTTCCCCTCCGAAGGAAGGCATGCTGAGGGATTTTTAACGCTCTTAAAAATCCGACGGCTTCGGCCGGGTTTGAACCCGCTATCTTGGACATAGAAGCTCAGCATGCTACCGACTACGCCACCGAAGCCGCCAGTCCAAAGGTAGAATGCCCCAATATGACCAGCCCAAAGGGTGCTTAGGGCAGAGCAATGTACCATTCGCTTGGTAGCCAGGACAAGGTTGCAGATCCTAGCATTTGCTTGGTGACATTGTTGTTATTTCTCCATAGGAGCTGATGCTCGGGGACGGCCCTGAGGATATCCAGGGGAAGGTTGCAGATCCTAGCATTAGCTTGGTCACATTGTTGACTTGTCTCCACAGGAACTGAAGCACGCGGACGGCCATGAGGATAGCCAGGGGAAGGTTGCAGATCCTAGCATTAACTTGGTGACAGTGTTGGCTTACCTCCACAGGAACTGAAGCACGCGGACGGCCATGAGGATAGCCAGGGGAAGGTTGCAGATCCTAGCATTAACTTAGTGACAGTGTTGGCTTACCTCCACAGCAACTGAAACACGCGACGGCCATTAGGATAGCCAGGGGAAGGTTGCAGATCCTAGCATTAACATGGTAACAGTGTTGACTTGTCTGTACAGGAACTGAAGCACGCGGATGGCCATGAGGATAGCCAGGGGGAAGGTTGCAGATCCTAGCATTAACTTGGTGACAGTGTTGGCTCATCCTCACAGGAACTGAAGCACGCGAACCGCCATGAGGTTAGCCAGGACAAGATTGCAGATCCTAGCTACTTGCTCGGGTGAGTTTTCTACATATCTACAGCCCGGCAGGCACAAATAAGGACCGGATTTTCATACCAAGCAGTGGCGCTAAGACTTACTTTTCGGATAATCACACTCCGCTACTTGGAGTTATGTTTGTTGAATGAATGAGTCCCCTGCTATAGTCAATCTTGATAATATAAGGCAACATGATCTCGCACGGAGAATCTTTACAATTGCAGATAGGCATAAGAATCCTCAGTAGCAGTGGCAAGGATTAGCTCTAATCAAGGGTAGAAAGTAGACGATTGTTATTATTATTATTCAGATTCATAGGCCCAAATTCCTCATTTTACAATGGTGATGGTACAATGACTGAAAATATGGACTAATGTCAAGCACTTTCAGAGATCATTCTTCATTAAGGAATCGTCACCGATGTTTGGATCTGCCCCAGCTTGTGAGCCATTCTGAGAGCCTGTAATTGGTCCACCAGTCTTGAAGGTACAATTCCAGTTGCAGACAGAATGAGGAGCCGGATGTACACCTGCTTTAGCTTCCACATTTGTTTTACTTCAATGACCAGTTCGGTGTTTTTGTTGACCTTTTGGGCATAGGCTGTTTGAAGGTTGTGGTTGAGTGGTACGGATATATCGATTATCACAGCTTCTTTCTTCTGCCGATCAAGGAGGAGAATATCAGGTCGGTTGGCTTTGATGGTTTTATCAGTGCGGATTTCTCTGTCCCAGTATAATATGTGGGTTCCATTGTCCGAAACATCGTTTGGTTGATATTTATAATACGGAAGCGAGGAGTCATCTAGTCCAGTAGTTTTAGACATCTCCATGTGCACGATCTTAGCAACATATTGTGGCGCTCAGTGCAGTCCAAGGTTAGGCATCCACCGATAATGTGATCCAAAGTTTCACCCTGTTTGCCACATTTACGACAATTATCCTCAACTTCTGTCTGTTTTAAGATGAACCTCCTGTAATTCTTTGTAGGAATGACTGTCTTGTATAGCCAACATGAAACCAGTGGTCTCTCCAAATAATTGACCTTGTTGGAGCCATCTGTTTGACGCACACTTATCTGTAGATGGTACGTCCAGTTTGTGTGCCTGAGCACCGTGAAGCTCCTTTCCTTTCCATTCATCGACTTGGCCGAGGAGTTGTTTTTCCGGTTCAAATGGAGTGCGGAGTCACTGTCAGCCTTACAAATGGCAGCATGCATTGCATTCTGCTCTGATCTTCGTAGGAAGTACTTCCTTAAGTTCAGGGGTTCCTTGTGGCACAGAAGAATCAAACTGACAATTCCTAGTCCTCCTTCTCTTGGTGGTAGAGTTATGCGTTGAACAGCACGCTTGGAATGATGAAGCCTGTGTTTGGTTATCTGCACACGCTCTGTTCTCTCAAGTCCTTCGAGGTCTGTTGAAGACCATTTCACCACTCCAAATGAATAGGTTTGGGTAGGGATGGCGTATGAGTTATTGGCTTTGATTTTATTTCTTGTGTTCAGCAAGGTCTTAAGCACAGTGTTCAGTCGATCCTTGAACTTTATTTTCAACCTCTCTTTTATCTCAGTTTGGCTGATTCCTCGCAGTTGGATAAAGCCTAAGTATTTGTAACTCTGTTATTTGGTTAAGCATATAAGTATATCATCACCTAAGCTGATTCCATTACTGCATCCCAATATCGATCTTTGTAAGTATCCAGGCCAAAATTCATGCTTATTGATTTCAAGAAGCTGCTTGTTACGCTCAGCAGCTTTTGAAGTTGGGTCTATGAACTAGCATCTACTATTAAGTCATCCATATAAGGAGGTGGTTTATCGTACATTCTGTGTCCGTACTTTTTACCTGTCGAGTTGAGCCAGTAGCTCAGTGGGTTAAGGCAATTGAACCACAGGGGGCTCAGTGCATCCCCTTGAAATATTCCCCTCTTGATGTTGATCACTCTGGATTTAAGTGTCTGGGATCCTTTTCTGACATGATGTACTGAACACGCTAAGCTCTGGTTCATGTGATATTTTTCATCGCAACGCATTTTTGATGCATCACATGTGTTTGGTTTACCATCCAAGTTGGATGTTGTCCTTGTCAGGTCCGTCTAAAAGACGATGTAATAGTCCGCCTGGAGGCGAGGAAAGCAATCTCAGTGCATCGCACATTATTTAAATACGAACAGTACATAATATTAGTGAATATTACAGCCGGAGAAAGCTTGTTCTACGAATACTGTGAATTTTTGGAAAAGTGATTATAATTGTGGAACACCATATTTTCAACCACGTGTTTGAACATCGTATTTCGACATCGTCAAGTGGCGATAAAATATATCATTCACTGTGAAATTATTATTAACCGAGTGAATCATTTCAAGACTCATAACTGCAAATATTGCTTTAATCGCAAGTGCGATTCTTTTCTGTGAAACACAACGTCGATGCCACGTGATTTGTGGGCAAGTAAAATCTATGTTAGTGAAGTAGATAATAGTGCATGACCAATTTATAAACCATCTGCGCCGTGTAGCAGCAGTGAATTTAGTACCACATTAAAGCTAGCTTCGGTGCAACTGTACTACGCTCATTTTCGTATTTTCAAGTGGTAAATTCGTACTTCAAAATGTCACTTCTTGATAACCACGTGTACGACGATCTTTGTTACGCATCACCTGTGGAGATGAGCTGTTAAGCTTCATGATGTGAAGGAGAGGACCGGAGAACTACAGCCGATGACGGGAGAACCATGACTTTAGCATCCGCTAAGCCAAGGAAAATGACGACTTTGGGGAGGAGTCTGGTCATATCATCACGACAACGACGAGGACGAATAAAGGCCGTGGAGATGGATAGAGCCCATGTGGAGGCCCAGATTGGACAACCCTTGTCCGGAGACCAAAGCCTTATTGTATCCCTCACGTCGTTGGAACAACTGAGATGTAGACATCCTTTCTTGTGAGTCCGAATAATCCATTCCTTGTGAGGTTATTTTGTGGTGTAGCTTAGTGTAGTTTATTGTAGTTTATTGTAGAATCAGCCGAACTCCTTGACAAGCCATAGGTAGGTTTTGTACTGTTAGAATTAATCCTTGTAGTTCACTTTCAGTGATTTGTTAGTCACCCGTTGTGATTGAATTTCTTTTCGATCACGGTGCATTCTGATGGACATCGCTAAGATGTTATTTCTACCCCTGCTAAGCGTGACTGTAGTCCTTGTTACTACGTTTGGTTCAACCGTAGGTGGGTGATTTTGTGTACAGTTATTTGGGATGACGATCAGACGTCATGGCCAGTGTTATTTTTTTAACACCCCTTTCTAGTAAATGTTGTCACGCCACTGATTAGTCAGAACAGTCCGTATCATTATATAGCCGACTGAAGCTATCAGTTTTGTAATTCAATGTCATTTTCATTTTGATGTGCTATGAAGCCATCCAGTTCAAGTTATGAACACATTCAGGGTGTTACATTTTGTATGCAATCTAGCATCGAACCCTGCAATGAATGCCGTATCATTGGCAAACTTAGCAACTGTAAGATTTGCGCCTTTATGATGTTTATTTCGTGTCAAGTGTTTCGACACAGTTATTATTTTGGTTATGATTAGACAGAGCAGTTATGAATTGACATATCTTCACATTTCAAAGAGGTTCAGACTAAGTGGAATATCTGTATTTTTCATTTCTTTGACTTTTACAAACATTCCACGCCTTTCTGCATAGTTTTGAGGCGTGATTTTAAGCCTTATGTGATTTTGTATTATATCTGGGACATGATAACAAGGCCAGTTTTCTGATAGGACTTTCTGCGAGAAAGCTGCCTGATTTCAGTGTTGTTCATTTTCTAAACTGTCCGTGTGGATGATTGTGAGTAGCGAGGCTAGCTCGAATCATGGACAGGTGGTAACAGTTCCCAGCATACAATGTACTAGAGCACCACTCACTCAGTGAGACATACTTTTCCAGACTCTTTGACAATGCTTATAGCATTACTAACATTTAAATGATGTGTCTCATATGTAGGTCAATGTCCAGGCCACCATTTTGTAATAATCAGATGTTTTGCTACTTTGAGATGAATGGCAAGAGCCACATGTTTGCATCGCAATTGAAGCGACTATCTTTCTTCTCCATCTGAGAATGATTACACGTTATGTTAAAGTTCATTTGTTGAAATTGAGAGGCTAGATGAGGCACCTGTATAGAGGCCATATTTATGTGTGTCCAGTCTTCGATTCTGTTGACTGTGTTATTGTAGGGAGGTAACTGATGTTCATGCCAGGCCTTACCCAGAGGTAAATTAAGTGAGCTGAGAGACACTAATAACCTGTGTTAGTGTTATGTCCGAGCGGGAGAGCTCGTTGACGGTGTTTTATAGCAGATATTGATCTCGCACGAGACTGCTACTGCTGAACCCAAGGTATTCAGGATTGTCAGCCTATTTGCCATAACCCAACGATAATCTAAACCAACGATTCTAATAATCAAAAACGTCATTATTATAAACTGATGATATTTAACTATTTATAGCATTTAACCTTGATTTTCTTGCATTTTGGACCTGCTGGCTGACACTTGCTTTGTGCACACTTCTTTTGTGGAAGTAATCCAGGACAGATGACACTAATTTTTATCGACGGAGTGCTTGCTCAACCTTTAGTCAGTAGCTGGTGGAGCGTGAGCCTCATGCGACATTAGACGTAGTTTTTACTACGCAATCGCCACCGTAAATAGCATGCACGTAGATGACACTGGTTTACAAAGAGTAACCCAGGGCGAAACGCAGGAATAATATTGTTTATGGTCTTGTTATTATTTATTCAAGTGTATGATAACCCCATGTTTACCCTTTTTTTTAGATTGTAAGAGGGTAATTTATTTTTATTTTTATTTTTTTGACGGCTTGTCATGTAGATTTGTACTAACTGTTTTGCTTTACGGACGTCATCGCCGTAAATTTTGTATTAAGTGTTAGGAATTAGCTAGATTATTTAAAAATAAATGTAAATGAGGAAATGGTATCATCCTAACTTAGACTTGCTATTGCTACCCTGTTAAATGTAAATTCCGTTATTAGCTTATTTTGTAACCTGACTTAAAGATTATTGCCGTACCATTTTCCCAGCGTTGCTGTTGTTGCTTTACTTTGTCAGATAGATCTTTCGCGAGGGTTTACAGTAGTTTACAGGTAGGGTACTGATCTTTTATTTTTGTTTATTTATTAGTTTGCGGATTAGCCAATAGAAACCCTCCGAACTAGGCTAGGTGTCTGAATATTTTGAATAAATATTTCTACATGTTTTACTTAAGCCTGGAAGTTTATTTCTCAGTCTAGCTTTAGGAGGTGTATTTTCTTGGGCTGTCTATGACCTTTTTAGCAACCATGTTACCACGGATCCCCTGGATCATGGATTCTCGTGCCGCTATGGCCTATAAGAAATTCACCTGATCCTCATGGCACATGGGTCCGACAGGTGAGGTGTTAGGGATGTCGTTTCGGCTGTTGGCAGCCCTGATAGCTCCTCTGACGGGCACATAACTACCACTCTTCTTTCTTTGGCCCCCAACTGGTTGTGCCGATGTAGACATGGTGACCTTCTGCTCCATGCTCTTTTTATGAGGATTTTATTGTGATTAAAGGTAAATTGACTGGACTGGGACGAACTTAAGAAGTCGTACTGCAGATCAATTAACCGCATGGCATTCGTGCGTGATTTAAGTCCATGGGGCGAGTCTCTGTAGTATAGATAATTGGAGGATAGGTTTTTCTTTGATGATGCCTCATCCTATGTAAATGTAAGACTTTGCTTTGCTTGTTGTTGTTAATGTAAATGTAGAAGCACTTAGTTCGCATACTCCAGCGGTACTTGTAATATATATTCAAGAGAAAACAGGCTGTTCTACACCGCAAAAGTAACTAGTCATAGCTGTAAGTTTTCTGGAATGCTCCTTCTGTTCTCTCATATATATTCTTGTGTCATGGATGAGGAGACGATTCGTCGTGTGATGGAGGAGATGTTGGCTGTTGTTAACACCAACCTCCAACAGATTAGAACTGATTTAGGAATTGTAAGTGGAAATGTTGAACACGTCCGAGGTGACTTAGGAACTGTAAGTGGAAATGTTGAACAAGTCCGAGGTGACTTAGGAACTGTAAGTGGAAATGTTGAACAAGTCCGGGGTGACTTGGGTGTGAATACTCAAACTGTAAAAAATGTTAGGACTGATATCAATGATGTTAGGGCTGATCTAACTCAGGTCAGGGCTGACATAGATGCTCATAGGGAAGAGGCTAGGAATAACCTTACAGCAGGTTTAGCCGCAGTTAGAGTTGATGTCTTGCGACACCAGCAGAATGCAAATGATAGGATAGATCATTTAACCGATCAAATGAACCGAGCAAGGGAAGATGTTCAGACCAGGTTAGGCGAACACACCACTCAGATTAAGGCGACCATAAATAGAGTTCAGATCGATATGAGGACTGATTTGGATCACACTAGAGAAGAGTTTGGTAATCGACTCACAAACGTCGAGGGATTTATCGACAATGTCAAGAGGGATATCGCTGCAGTCAATGTAGGATTAACCTCGATGAGAGGAGCAGCATACGCCGTAAAATCTAATGTGAAAGCTATCGCCGACGACATAGTTGAATTCAGAGAAACACTAGCGACGAATACGAAGAACGTTACTCAGTTAACGGACACCGTGGGAGAGTTACGCGAAACCGTACACACTCATAGAGAAGAAACGAAAATTGACATCTCATTATTAAGAGGAGATTTTAATGAACACAAACATGTTGTAGAAGCTCAAGTAGCTCGTGTTCGAGACGAAGTAAGGGAACTTCGAGGGAACGTGACAGAGGTTAAGGAGGACGTTTACCAGGTCAAAGAGGACGTATCCAAATTCGAAATTGAAGTAGAATCCATGAAGAATAGGTTAGAAGAAGTTGCACTGACTGAGCGTCTTCAACTTAGCCACAACCTTAGGACAGCGATTCGAGAGCTCGACACAAACCTCAAAGGGAAAATCGAAAGTGTCGAATTGCAATTAAACGATCTTGGAAGTAAAATTGAGGCAAAGACTATTCCAGGCCTCGAAATTATTGAGAAACGTTTAGATAAGTTGGATGCTCAACCGAGAGAGACTCGAACTTCCACACTGTCAACTGAAACGCAGAATACACCAGGACCACAATTCGTACAATCGACATCGTCCTGTATTCAACCGAGCGCACCACCCGAAACACAACCATTCAGATTCGCAGATACCATGCACAATGTAACATCACCATTCACGAAGTCATACTTCGGTGATAACGCCAACGTAAATCCTCAATCAACGCTGAATTACACTGCAAATCCATTTAGACCAGCACAAACTCAGCACAATCAAGGTAATGTGATGATCATACGATCAAGAGAAGAGCAAACAGCTCGATTCTCAGGTATTGGTAGCGGCACTACACCAGTCAATTTGTTGGCAAATGTAGAGAGTTATCTACGTGACACTATGGTGACACCGGAAAGAGAGCTCAGGGTCATAGAGCGTCTTCTTGAAGGTCAAGCTAGCATTTGGTTCAGGGCCTTTAAATACTCTTTTACTGGATACCAGGATTTTAGAGAAGCTTTGTTACGTACTTATTGGTCGAGCGACATACAGCAGAATATCAGAGCGGAGATGTACACTCGCCAATACAGCTCAAATACGCCTACACGTTATGCAAATTACTTTGCAACCCAGCTGACGAAACTCAGATGTCTTCAACACTATTATATGGCAATATCCATCCGATGTTCAACGAGTATTAATTGCTGCGGGAGCAACAACTTTCCAGCAATGTGACCAAATTCTGAGGCGATTGGACGCAAATACTGAACAATTTGCAAGCCACCGTCCAACCAAAGGAGAGACACGCCACTTTGTAACGTGTTTTTCGAGGGTATTTTACGCCACTGACATAAGTCAGTAGGAAGCCATTCTATATTTATTTACGCGGCAAATTGTTCAGCCAAGAGAAGTTTTCATGTCACTTATTATTATTATTATTAACTTATTATTATTATTAAGGTATTTTTGGAGCATTTTTTATAAAGAGTATAAAGTATACAGATAGGTTTTCAATGTTATAGAAAACACTATCAAGCGAATTATTACGAACAACGTTATTGCGGAAAATTATATGATTACGGAATTTTACGGAGTTTTGTCAGTTAGGGTATTGAGAGAGATGAGTCACTGGGAATTCGGCTACATGCTTAATCTTGTCGAGAAGCGTGACGCAAGCGGGGTTGCTGCTTCAAGAAAAGGCGAAATGGCCTGGACCGGTAATCGACATCTTCGTCGAGCCGAGTGTATTGACTCTGAGGAGGGGAGTAGCGCGTGATGGCTCAGCCAATCAGTGGAGAGCGGGCGACTAGAAGACGGGTCCAGAGAGGGGAGGCGACGAGTGCATATATGGTTTGCGCGCCGTGGAGGCAAGAGGATTATCTTTGTAAAACTTGACCAGTGTGGTTGCTCGTGTGGTTGGTTCCGGTGTGACCGGACCATAAATTATCATATCTACAAGTATCTCTTCAACTAACGAAGAAGATGACGACGTCCAGAAGGCTGTGGGAAGCTCTCTTCAACATCCAGTACGAGGGAAATGCTACGGCAATTTCCAATGGTAAGCGCGAATGACTCAGAACTACGAAATCTCTCGTCTCTTTGTTTCATATTCAGTATTTCAGTAACTTCATAGCTTGGGAATAAGAGTAAAATCAGTAATTCATCCGACTCCGTTTTCACGTAATTCTCTAGCGGTAATATTCAAATCGCAACGCTCCAATTTAAATTTAAAATATATTATTATTATTATTATTAATTTTGCCATACTTGTTTTTTATATATAATAAATTCATTTCTTTTAACCATGCAATCTTTGCTTTCAGTAGGTAGCATTAGATATAGACCAAATTCCTTCTCCTGATACAATTGTTAGTTGGGTTAATGATCAAATCATACCACGATCTGAGTGAAAAGATTCTTGAAGGTGTTCTACCAGAGCTAGGTGTTGTTAAATATAAATTTAGATTTCAACATTGCGTTGAGATCTTGGCGCCCATTAATACAACATATCTTAGTCAGAGTAAACAATACATTTGTGTTTCAAAGTGCAAGGCAGGGCTAGTAAAAGCGTTACACTTGTCACTCAACAGTGAGCCCTAGAGAAACCATTACATTTGTCACGCAACAGTGAGGGCAAAAGAAACCGTTTCACTTGTACGCTCAACATGGAGCAAAAGTGGGAAACATTACATTTGTCGCTACCAACGTGAGACCGAAAACCTAATAACATTTGTGGAAGGAGAAGGGTATATATTTCTGTGCCTGTATTTTGAGGGTTTTCATTTATCGGTGTGTATCAGCATGGGTAGTGTTGAGGAAGAGATGAAGTTGCGTAGTGGTCACCAGTTGGATAGTGAAGATACGAGCAGTATGGCTAGTCTTGGAAATGAAAGCAGTACAGGGATGTCGGAGGTAAATCCCGATACTGAGGGAGGTAATCAAAACAGTCAAGCAGGGTTAAAGAGTTTGCTTCTTCAGTTTATGCAACAAAATAAAATTAGCACAGACGCTTTAAATGCTAAACTTGAACAGAATAATGCTAAACTTGAACAAAATAGTAGGGAAAATAATGTGAGTACTGAAGCTTTAAACGCTTAACTTGAACAAAATAGTAGGGAAAATATAGAGAGTACTGAAACTTTAAATGCTAAACTCGAACAAAATAATGCTAAACTTGAACAAAACAGTAAGGAAGTGAGCAATAAATTAAATGAGAAATTTGAAGGGAACAATCTAAAATTGTATAGGAAATTCGAACTGATTAGAGGGGAAATCAGAGGGGTGATGGAAGAAAAAGCTAAAGAGATTATTGCAGATGTAGACAGAAAATTAGGAAGAGTACAGGAGGAGTTAGAAATTAGAATCAGTACACAGGCTGAAAATTTAAAAGAACTAGTGCAACTTGAAACACAGCAGGTCAAAAAGCAATTGGGGGAGAAATTGATAAGATTCAGGTAGCAACTAAAGAGGATAAAGAACAGCTGGAGGGAAGAATTGATAAAGTACATGGAGAAATAATTACTGAAGTTAATACTTTAAGGGAGAGGAATAAGGAAAGCATTAATGAGATTAGTGAGAAACAAGCTAAATTAAGTGGTAAAGTTGAAGCATCGCAAGGGAGCATTAGGTTAACTGTAACTAATATTGAAAGAAAAGCTGAGGAGAAAATTGCTGAATTAGAACAGAAGTTGAAAGCTAGAAATAGGCAGGAAAATAGTCAGAGTAGGCCAGTTTATGTGAATAGCACACACGGGGAAATAGAATTAGGCAAATTCAGTAATCGGCATGGTTGTCCAATGGAGTTCATGAATACAATAGAAAATAAATTCGGGGAGAGGTTGGAAGATGGTAGTATTGAGTGGTGCCAGGTAATTGAGATTTTAGAGCAAGCGTTTGTAGGGGAGCCAAGAAACTGGTTTGCTGCCTACAGAGAGAATTTCGAGAATATTTCAGATTTTAAAGTTAAATTTTGTGAGAAATTTTGGAATGAGGTAATTCAGTCTCAGCATCGTGAGGGAATTGTGTGTGGGAAATATAACCCGAGAGGAAACTACACTATGACCGAGTACTTTTTAGGACAGGTATTAACGTGCAAATATCTGGATGGTTTGAAGGAAGAAAGTGATGTAGTCAGGCTATTACTAAGACATTTTCCATATAGAATCAAAGAAGCTGCCTGTATCCAAAATGTTAAATCTATTTCGCAAGTGGAAAATTTATTGAGTACATTCGATGCTCTGGGAAGAGGTGGTTACGAGGAGAATTTCGGTAGGAACCAGGGTAACAATAATAACAGGCCTAATGAGAATAGGAATCAGGATGTTCAAGGGAACAGTGGCGAAGGGGCCAACGTTCAAAATAGGGGGAACTAAAATAATAATAATAATAATAATCAGCAAAACCAGTACAGAGGAAATGGGTATGGTACGAACTACCAAGGTAGAAATAATGATTTCAGGGGAAATCAAGGCCGAAATAATGATTTTAGGGGTAACCAAGGGAGGTATAATAACAATAATAATTATAACCAGAACAGGGGTCAAGGAGGGAATCAGCCCAATGGTAATAACGGACAGAAAGATACCGTTAACACAAGCCAGAACAACCAGACCAGTGCAGTAGTGAGTAGTACTACACCAAGCGGTAGCAATGCTTTAAACACGAACCAGGCTGCGATGTAAAGTCAGAATCTCAGTCTGTAACATGCCCTGTCCATACATTTATACAGGAATCCTATGACCTAAGTGTAAGAAATGAATTATTACGTGAACTAAATGATGAAGGTATTATTCAGGAGGTGGTTAGTAAGAGCCCCATAGTTAAATTTAACGTGTCCGAGGCGTACACAGATGTTTTAATTGATAGTGGTTGTATGAAGAGTTGCATAAGTAGTGCATTTTATGATAAAATGAAAGGAACTGGAGTAAATTTTGAGGAGATGCCAATTAAAAGCACTTTTGTTATCACAGCTGTTGGGAAGAGGTCTAAAGTAATTTCTAAGCAAGTTTTAGTAGACATTAAAATTAATAATCATGTAGAAAAGCATATTTGTCTTGTAATTCCAAATTTAGTATTCAGTGTTATCTTGGGTTCGGAGTCGCTAAGTAGAGTGTCTGGTAACTTATGTTATGATGTAGGGAGTTTGACATTTAAATGGGGTGATTCTGAAGTAGAAGTAGCGTTCAATGACCATATTCAGAGAAGTAGTGTTGTAGGTGTGATTTGTACTTTAAATGAGATATCGCCAGCCGTAGAGCGGGGTTCTCCATGTTTTGTGGGCAGTGTGATTACGAACGGTAGTCTAGAGGACTCGTTACGTGATGCTGCATTTCAGGGAAATATAGAGGTGGAACAGTGTGTTGGTCTCTATAATGTGTTATTATGTAATAGGAGAGTTTTTGAGGATCGCATTGGTATGGCCAATTGCTATACACGTTCATTGAACGTTATTGATAGTTCAGTATTCACAGGACATAGATATCCTGTACCTTTCGCTTATCAGAGTGCAGTTGAGACACAAATTAACCAGATGCTTGAAGATGGGATTATTGAGCACTCTAACAGCCCATATGTTAATTCTTTGATCACGGTACCCAAGGCCGACGGCACAGTTCGTATTTGTTTAGACGCTCGTTTGGTTAACAGTAGAATTAGTTCAGATCAGCTGAAATCTATGTCAATAGAGGAATTAATGCAAACATTTGAGGGAAAGAAGTATTTCACTTGTGTAGATTTGAGTTCCAGTTTTTGGCAAGTGCCACTTATGTACGAAGATAGACCATTTACAGCTTTTAGTCATAAATAACCTTTATCAATTTTGTAGAACACCTTATGGGTTAAAGAGTAGTTCAGCAGCTTTAATTAGGGCTTTAAACATCGCATTAGGGGATGACACAGGAGAGTTTGTAACCATTTACATTGATGATATGGTAATTAGTTCACGCAGTTTTGAGGAGCATCTACGTCATTTAGATATAGTTTTTCAGAAGTTAGATCAGGCAGGGTTCACTTTGAAGCTGTCTAAGTCGTCATTCTGTCAGTCAGAAGTGACATTTTTAGGTCAGAGAGTGTCGAGTAGTGGTGTGACACCAGAGGAAAGTAGGGTTAGCATGTGTGGACAGTAGCAACAGGGCATCGTTACAGACACTGAGAATTATGCTTGTGGAGCAAAGTGATGACGTTAAGTTGAGGGAGCCACTGGCAAGGTTGGAAGCAGGTGACGCAGTAACATTTATAGTTTCCAAACGTATTGGCAAAACAGCATATGTGCTGGAGGATAGTAAGGGAAACAGATTATATGGGACGTATAATATACATAGTCTACGAAAGTATGTCTCATAAAGTAAGTGTGTTTAGCTGGCGAGCCAGCCTATCAAATGAGTAAGTGTGGTATTTGGTGCGGGGAAGATCTGGTCTTCCAGGCAGGCGTATCAGAAGTCACACAGGGCTGTAGTATGTAAGTAAATGAGAGTTTTTAAGGTACAGGGAAATATGACGGGATTGTCGGATGCTCTTGAGCACTAAAATGTCTCGATACACCAAGGCCAGAATTTGGTAGCGCTGGTCAATTCCCATTTGTCTCCTAGAGATGGGTGAGCGCTTGAACAGGGTATTTTTGCTTAAGGCGTCCACGAAACAAAAGATGGGCCACCAGAAGGCGAGACAGTCCTTCATGAAACTCATACATAACAGCACACGTGATTTCTGTTTACGGCCTCGCCATGTAAGAGTTGTAAGTGTGTAATTTAAGGTAATTAGTACAAAGGTATTATTTGTGTGAGGAGAACTGGTCTGAATTGAGAACTAGTATTAAGTAGAATTTGGTCTACGGGAACTTAAGAAGACAGGGCGATTACGGCACAGAAATATTTGGTGTTATATGTAATGCGCACTTACTGTTTTTTTTTTCAGAAGTCAATATTAATTTCGTCTAATATATAGAGAGATTAAGTATTATGGTCACGATGCGCTGCCACAATAGTGTGATCGTGTGCTCAGTGAGAAAAGTGAGATTATGTTTCACCAGAACGAAGAGACCTCCAGTGAAATTAGGAAGTTCTATGGTGATATATAAATATCAAAACACCTTTGATGCGTGTGATGTGACATCACAAATACACAGTGCTCACACATTATTTATGTCTCCCCCCCCAATATAGAGATATTTGAGAGGCGGAAATATCCGTGGAACATTGATCTAAATGAAAAACATTGGACTGGTTGCACAGTGCAATCCAAAATGACGACAAACTTTGACGCAAAGTGCGTAAAGAAAATTATGAGTGTATATATATGCAATTTAGGGTGATTTAATTTATGTCATATGTATTTTGGATGGGGATTTTTAACGTGTCTGGGATAATCGCATGATGGACCGTCGTCACGGTAAATCATCCGATGATCCGAGGCGAATATGTAACGTGTTTTTCGAGGGTATTTTACGCCACTGACATAAGTCAGTAGGAAGCCATTCTATATTTATTTACGCGGCAAATTGTTCAGCCAAGAGAAGTTTTCATGTCACTTATTATTATTATTAACTTATTATTATTATTAAGGTATTTTTTGGAGCATTTTTATAAGAGTATAAAGTATACAGATAGGTTTTCAATGTTATAGAAAACACTATCAAGCGAATTATTACGAACAACGTTATTGCGGAAAATTATATGATTACGGAATTTTACGGAGTTTTGTCAGTTAGGGTATTGAGAGAGATGAGTCACTGTGAATTCGGCTACAGGCTTAATCTTGTCGAGAAGCGTGACGCAAGCGGGGTTGCTGCTTCAAGAAAAGGCGAAATGGCCTGGACCGGTAATCGACATCTTCGTCGAGCCGAGTGTATTGACCCTGAGGAGGGGAGTAGCGTGTGGTGGCTCAGCCAATCAGTGGAGAGCGGGCGACTAGAAGACGGGTCCAGAGAGGGGAGGCGACGAGTGCATATATTGTTTACGCGCCGTGGAGGCAAGAGGATTATCTTTGTAAAACTTGACCAGTGTGGTTGCTCGTGTGGTTGGTTCCGGTGTGACCGGACCATAAATTATCATATCTACAAGTATCTCTTCAACTAACGAAGAAGATGACGACGTCCAGAAGGCTGTGGGAAGCTCTCTTCAATATCCAGTACGAGGGAAATGCTACGGCAATTTCCAATGGTAAGCGCGAATGACTCAGAACTACGAAATCTCTCGTCTCTTTGTTTCATATTCAGTATTTCAGTAACTTCATAGCTTGGGAATAAGAGTAAAATCAGTAATTCATCCGACTCCGTTTTCACGTAATTCTCTAGCGGTAATATTCAAATCGCAACGCTCCAATTTAAATTTAAAATATAATATTATTATTATTAATTTTGCCATACTTGATTTTTTATATATAATAAATTCATTTCTTTTAACCATGCAATCTTTGCTTTCAGTAGGTAGCATTAGATATAGACCAAATTCCTTCTCCTGATACAATTGTTAGTTGGGTTAATGATCAAATCATACCACGATCTGAGTGAAAAGATTCTTGAAGGTGTTCTACCAGAGCTAGGTGTTGTTAAATATAAATTTAGATTTCAACATTGCGTTGAGGTCTTGGCACCCATTAATACAACATATCTTAGTCAGAGTAAACAATACATTTGTGTTTCAAAGTGCAAGGCAGGGCTAGTAAAAGCGTTACACTTGTCACGCAACAGTGAGCCCTAGAGAAACCATTACATTTGTCACGCAACAATGAGGGCAAAAGAAACCGTTTCAACTTGAACTTGACTACTGTGGATAAAGTTAGTCAGACGCCACAGCAAACTCAGACTCAGAATGAGAATAGAGGAAGTTACAATCCCAATCAACGTAACTGGAATAATACTCCATATGCGAGAGGGAGACAACAAGGTGACAATAGGGGCTATTGGATCCGACGTTTCAACCAAGGGACGAGCGACAACCGTCGTCACGACAACGACCGTCGTGGGACAGGAGAGAATCAGCGAGGAAGAGGAAGTATTCGTCGAGACAATCGCTACAGCGGAGGCTATCGACGCGATCGAGACCCCCAGAGAGAGGGAAGATCGAGACTGGCGAGGACGTGCACAGGAGAGTCGAGAATACATCCGACAACTCCACGAACAACAGGAAGAAGAAAAATCAGAAGACTGTCGAAGCTGAAATCCACTGCATAGAGCCGGTGATGGACAAGTGACGATTTGTCAAGATTTCCGAGAGGATGAACGATGCCAGAAAGGCAAAGGAACGACGATATTACGAAAATGAAGATGGAATAAGAACAGTCTTCGAGGAAGACTCCTGCTGAAGAACAGTACCTTCCAGGAAGATATTTTGGACGAAAGACGATCGACGAACCACGACTACGGATTAACACGTCTACCGAAAATAACGGCTACTTTGAACGAATGTCCAGTGACCATTCTCATTGATACAAGGGCTATGATAAGTGTCATTTCTGCTGATTGCCATGCCCGATTGAAAACAAACTCGGAGGTGACAGAGCTGCCAGTTTCTGCGGTAAGAGTCAGAGGAGTTATACCTGACCGTGTTGTAACGTGCAAAATCCAGATTTTGTGCCCTTTAAAAATTTAGTGCCACGTGTACTTGCACCAATTTTTAGTCATGAAGGGACTGCATCATGACGCCATTTTAGGCGCAGACTTCATACGCAAATACGATGGAATCATTGATATGGGACGTAATACTGTGGAATTTAAGCCGAACGAGCCCATTCAGATGAATTTAGTGGAGGATCATCCGGAAATTGAATCCGAAGTCAACATAGTTGAAGAGTTGAATGGCAAGCGAAATTGTAAGACACAAAACGCCAAGGAAGAGGCAGAGCAATTATC
Source organism: Meconema thalassinum (assembly GCA_946902985.2). Classification (NCBI taxonomy): domain Eukaryota; kingdom Metazoa; phylum Arthropoda; class Insecta; order Orthoptera; family Tettigoniidae; genus Meconema; species Meconema thalassinum. The sequence goes on along the minus strand of OX336390.1, from coordinate 356,560,365 downwards.
AGCACCCGTACAAAAGAAATTAGAGGCACTTCTGACTGAATTTAAGGATATTTTTGATACCACGCCTGGTGAGATACTTAATTATGAGTACGACCTGATTGTACTAGACGATTCTCCATTTCAGAAGAAGGTTTACCCTATCGCGGAGAAACACCGAGAGGAAGCTGCTAGGAAGATCCATGAGGTGGAAGCAGCCGGTATTATCAAGAAAGCACCGACTTCATATGTGAATCCTATAACGCCTGTAGTTAAGGTGGATGGCAGTCTAAGGCTTTGTTTAGATGCCAGGGCTTTGAATGAACGCTTTGCTGCAGAGCATGACAGACCACCGAAGATCAGAGATCTTCTACGAAAATTTAAGTGAAAACGAGTATTTTCATCGTTAGACTTGGTACAATCCTACTATCATATTAGATTGTCCGAGCATACTCAAAAGTATACAGGTTTTTTGATTGATCAGACAACGTATGTTTTCCGAAAACTACCTTTTGGATTGAAGAATGCAGGAGCTGCATTAATTAGAGCACTCGATGCGAAGTTGACTCCTGAAGTGAAGAGGAAAGTCATATGCTACGTGGATGACATCATAATAGCTTCAGAGACGGAAGAGGAACATTTAGCCACCTTACGCCTTGTATTTGATAATCTTCGACAGGCTAATTTCAAGGTGAAGTTCGACAAGTGTCGATTCTTCCAGAAAGAAGTTAATTTCGTGGGACACATAATTAACGGAGATGGGTATAGGCTGAATCAGGCGAAGATCAGAACCAACGCAGCATTCCCGACACCGACCCGTGTCAAACATGTGAGGCAGTTTTTGAGGATTCTCTAATATTTTGCTGCTCATTGTGAGAGGTATTCCGAAACCGTCGCACCACTTCAAGGTCTACTTAAGAAGAATTGCCGATGGACATGGGACGAGAAGTGTGAGACAGCTTTTCAGAAGGCTAAACAGATGCTTGTGAACGCAATCCAGTTGGAATATCCAGACTACTCCCGGAATTTCATCTTGGAAACTGACGCATCGGAGCAATCTTATTGCAGGAAGACGATGAGAAGAAACATCACTACATCGCTTTCTTAAGCAGACGTTTGAGAGCCCATGAAACTCACTATTTTACCACGGAGATCGAGGCACTTGCAATTGTCTATGCATTGGAGTACTGGCAGAAACTTATGTTAGGCCAGAAGATCATAGTGAGGACCGACCATCATGCGCTGACTTTCATATTACGAACAAGACTGGCAAGCGACAGGATTACACGTTGGACACTGTTTCTTCAACAGTTTGATCTGGAGATTGTTTACCGTCCTGGTAGAGAGAATGTGTTGGCCGATATTCTCAGCCGGAATCCTGAAGCCACTGTGAATGCCATTGACGTCGAGGGAGAATGCGAAGAACAACTTCTCCGACTTCGCATTTACCTGAAGGACAACGACGTGAGGAGGAACTGAGGAATATCATTCGTTTTTTGGAAACCCGAATGGACGCCCAGGATGACAATTATGCTCAGACAGCTGCTATCGCCGTTGATTATTTGATCTACCATCGTGTTTTATATAAATTTGTCGATGAGGACCACACTCAATTGCGTGCAGTAACTCCACGAAGATACCAGAAAACTGTTATTCTTTTGGTACATCTATCTATTGGACACGGAGGGACTGATAAGACCATTGCGACGATTAAAGAGTCCTTCACTTGCAAAGGGTTAGGAACCTCTGTTAGACAGTGCTTACGTGCTTGCGACGCATGCCAGCGTAACAAGTACACGTCACACTTGTTGAAAGAACCACCTAGACCCATACTCCCAACTCAACCGAGGGAACTATACGCGCAGGATCTTTATGGACCGATCCCAAAGGCTCGCCGAGGGAACCAGTTCATCGTCGTAACGATTGACATGTTTACCAAATACACGATGCTCCACCCTGTACAGAAAGCCACTGCACACCAAATTATACAAAGGATAAGACGACAAGTGATACTGGAGGCAGGAAAGCCACAATTCCTGTTGACTGATCACGGATCACAGTTTACCTCTGCTGAATTTGCTAACGCTATGATTGATTTGGAAATAGGACACCTACTATCATCAATTCGCCACCCTGAGAGCAATCCGGCGGAATGCGTTATGTCAACTATTGCAAATTTTTGTCGTTTATACTGTCAGGAGGAACACTGGCGTTGGACTGGAGTCCTTGTGATAATGGCGAACTGTATAAATTCAACTGTCCATGAAAGTACTGGCCAAATACCCATGGTCTTGCATTTGAACCAGACGCCAATGAGAATATGGAACCGAGTGATTGTAACACCGCCGTGTTTACAACCCTCACGCGCAAGCAGACTTCAAGCTGCGAGAGACACTTTGGACAGACAAGCTGCGAAACGTTTGAGAAGAACCAGACGCCAGAGATTCAGAGAACCATTGGTCGCTGGGGACATTGTTCTTATAAGGAGACCCGGAATATCAAATCCTATAGACCGAGTATACGGAAAATTCCTATTGTTATATTATGGACCTAATCGTGTTCAAGAACCCCTGAACAATGGAAGTTATGTGATTGAAGATCTTCAAACTGGAGAGCGCATTGGAACCTTCAACGCAGCTAATCTGAAAAAATATCACCAAGCTTGAGCTTGAATTGGAGACAAATAAAAATGCATTCCTTCATTTTTATTTGAAACGACGGAGAGGCGGATGAACCCGCTAAGCACTGGTTCATGTGATATTTTTCATCGCAACGCATTTTTGATGCATCACTTTAGAACGTACCCACTGACCGACCATGCTGTCGCTACATGCTAACATTCTTTGGAGTTATAAATGGTTGATCTTTTGACTATGGAGAAAACCATTATTAAATAATCTGAGGCTAAATTATGACACTTCTATTTTCTACGTAGCTCAGATATTCTCATGTTGTAATTCTGTATCACCGAAACTAACATTCTTTAGAATGTTATTTCTGCTTTTGGTAAAGTATTAACATCGCACATACGCGAACCGGAATTAGACAGTCGCTGCACGACTAGTGTATTCACAAGTTCACGCAGCGCAGGACTGAGCTCTTATCACATGTGTTTGGTTTACCATCCAAGTTGGATGTTGTTCTTGCCAGGTCCGTCTAAAAGACGATGTAATAGTCCGCCTGGAGGCGTGGAAAGCAATCTCAGGGCATCGCACATTATTTAACTACGAACAGTACATACTATTAGTAAATATTACAGCCGGAGAAGGCTTGTGCTACGAATACTGTGAATTTTTGGAAAAGTGATTATAATTGTGGAACACCATATTTTCAACCACGTGTTTGAACATAGTATTTCGACATCGTCAAGTGGCGATAAAATATATCATTCACTGTGAAATTATTATTAACCGAGTGAATCATTTCAACACTCATAACTACAAATATTGCTTTAATCGCAAGTGCGATTCTTTTCTGTGAAACACAACGTCGATGCCACGTGATTTGTGGGCAAGTAAAATCTATTGTTTTAGATCCCTTATTTGGGGGTGGTGGGATCTAAAAGGAAAGAGTTATTGTGTTAATTTATAAAGCTGTGCCTAAAAGGGGTAGCTTCCCTTGGCAGGGTAAGCTGACCAGTGTAGAGTGTTGTGGTGTGCTAGGAACTAGGGGGCGTTCCTATAAATAATGTAGTAGTGTTTGAAGGGATGGGACCCAATGCAAGGGTCACTGTGCTGGTCGCTCAGCTGACTGGCTTATTATGTAACTGAATCTGCTCGTATCAGCCGAGTGGCACGTGCTGCTTGCTAGCAGCCGGGCCGACTCGAGAAATACAATGGTATCTGAGCTAGCGCTATTAGACTACCGTCTGTCACGTCTAACCGTGACGGGAATAAGGAAGGGCGTTGGGATGTAAAGAGGCGTATGGACAGTAAGACTAGTGTGATGTGTTGACCAAGTGTTTATTGGTCTGTAATTCTGAAGTATGAGTCCCTTGTAGGGAATGTAATTATGTTCACAATGTAAAGTACAAGTTGTGGGTTACAGGTTACAAAAGTAGGATGTCTGAACACGACTGACTGACTCACCTCTGATGACACCGGCGTAGCCTTCGGCCGTATCGTTGAAGCACTGATAATGGAGAGATCCCTTGACCTGATTAAGACGCCTTCTTATACTCTTCGGCGCTATGCTGTCAGCAATGTGTTGGCATTGCTGTCCCAGTTAATAGTATGTCGTTATGTGTAACCATTGTGCAAGGACTGAGCTGCTTTCTAGAGTGGCAAGCTGTCCTTGCTACGTTTATGGGTGTTGGCCCGGCTTTCCAAGGGTTGCCCGTTAGGAGATTTAGGCAGATGATGGGGGGATGGTCTCCAAGGGGTGCATACCCCTGGGAGGCTGTACACTATGTTAGTTAAGCAGATAATAGTGCATGGCCAATTTATAAACCATCTGTGCCGTGTAGCAGCAGTGAATTTAGTACCACATTAAAGCTAGCTTCAGTGCAACTGTGCTACGCTCATTTTCGTATTTTCAAGTGGTAAATTCGTACTTCAAAATGGCACTTCTTGATAACCACGTGTACGACGATCTGTGTTACATATCACATGTGGAGATGAGCTGTTAAGCTTCATCATGTGAAGGAGAGGACCGGAGAACTACAGCCGATGACGGGAGAACCATGACTTTAGCATCCGCTAAGCCAAGGAAAATGATGACTTTGGTGAGGAGTCTGGTCATATCATCACGACAACGACGAGGACGAATAAAGGCCGTGGAGATGGATAGAGCCCATGTGGAGGCCCAGATTGGACAATCCTTGTCCGGAGACCAAAGCCTTATTGTATCCCTCAGGTTGTTGGAACAACTGAGATGTAGACATCCTTTCTTGTGAGTCCGAATAATTCATCCCTTGTGAGGTTATTTTGTGGTGTAGCTTAGTGTAGTTTATTGCAGTTTATTGTAGAATCAGCCGAACTCCTTGACAAGCCATAGGTAGGTTTTGTACTGTTAGAATTAATCCTTGTAGTTCACTTTCAGTGATTTGTTAGTCACCCGTTGTGATTGAATTTCTTTTCGATCACGGTGCATACTGATGAACATCGCTAAGATGTTATTTCTACCCCTGCTAAGCGTGACTGTAATCTTTTTTACTACGTTTTGTTCAACCTTAGGTGGGTGATTTTGTGTACAGTTATTTGGGATGACGATCAGACGTCATGACCAGTGTTATTTTTATAACACCCCTTTCTAGTAAATGTTGTCACGCCACTGATTAGTCAGAACAGTCCGTATCATTAGATAGCCGACTGAAGCTATCAGTTTTGTAATTCAATGTCATTTTCATTTTGATGTGCTATGAAGCCATCCAGTTCAAGTTATGAACACATTCAGGGTGTTACATTTTGTATGCAATCTATCCTCGAACCCTGCAATGAATGCCGTATCATTGGCAAACTTAGCAATTGTAAGATTTGCGCCTTTATGATGTTTATTTCGTGTCAAGTGTTTCGACACAGTTATTATTTTGGTTATGATTAGACAGAGAAGTTATGAATTGACATATCTTCACATTTCAAAGATGGGCCGATAACCTAGATGTTAGGCCCCTTAAAACAACAATTATCATCAACATTTCAAAGAGGTTCAGACCAAGTGAAATATCTGTATTTTTCATTTCTTTGACTTTTACAAACATGCCACGCCTTTCTGCATAGTTTTGAGGCGTGATTTTAAGCCTTATGTGATTTTGTATTATATCTGGGACATGATAACAAGGCCAGTTTTCTGATAGGACTTTCTGTGAGAAAGCTGCCTGATTTCAGTGTTGTTCATTTTCTAAACTGTCCGTGTGGATGATTGTGAGTAGCGAGGCTAGCTCGAATCATGGACAGGTGGTAACAGTTCCCAGCATGCAATGTACTAGAGCACCACTCACTCAGTGAGACATACTTTTCCAGACTCTTTGACAATGCTTATAGCATTACTAACATTTAAATGATGTGTCTCATATGTAGGTCAATGTCCAGGCCACCATTTTGTAATAATCAGATGTTTTGCTACTTTGAGATGAATGGCAAGAGCCATATGTTTGCATCGCAATTGAAGCGACTATCTTTCTTCTCCATCTGAGAATGATTACACGTTATGTTAAAGTTTATTTGTTGAAATTGAGAGGCTAGATGAAGCACCTGTATAGAGGCCATATTTATGTGTGTCCAGACTTCGATTCTGTTGACTGTGTTATTGTAGGGAGGTAACTGATGTTCATGCCAGGCCTTACCCAGAGGTAAATTAAGTGAGCCGAGAGACACTAATAACCTGTGTTAGTGTTATGTCCGAGCGGGAGAGCTCGTTGACGGTGTTTTATAGCAGATATTGATCTCGCACGAGACTGCTACTGCTGAACCCAAGGTATTCAGGATCGTCAGCCTATTCGCCATAAACCAACGATAATCGAAACCAACGATTCTAATAATCAAAAACGTCATTATTATAAACTGATGATAATTAACTATTTATAGCATTTAACCTTGATTTTCTCGCATTTTGGACCTGCTGGCTGACACTTGCTTTGTGCACACTTCTTTTGTGGAAGTAATCCAGGACAGATGACACTAATTTTTATCGACGGAGTGCTTGCTCAACCTTTAGTCAGTAGCTGGTGGAGCGTGAGCCTCATGCGACATTAGACGTAGTTTTTACTACGCAATCGCCACCGTAAATAGCATGCACGTAGATGACACTGGTTTACAAAGAGTAACCCAGGGCGAAACGCAGGAATAATATTGTTTATGGTCTTGTTATTATTTATTCAAGTGTATGATAACCCCATGTTTACCCTTTTTTTTAGATTATAAGAGGGCAATTTATTTTTATTTTTATTTTTTTGACGGCTTGTCATGTAGATTTGTACTAACTGTTTTGCTTTACGGACGTCATCGCCGTAAATTTTGTATTAAGTGTTAGGAATTAGCTAGATTATTTAAAAATAAATGTAAATGAGGAAATGGTATCATCCTAACTTAGACTTGCTATTGCTACCCTGTTAAATGTAAATTCCGTTATTAGCTTATTTTGTAACCTGACTTAAAGATTATTGCCGTACCATTTTCCCAGCGTTGCTGTTGTTGCTTTACTTTGTCAGATAGATCTTTCGCGAGGGTTTACAGTAGTTCACAGGTAGGGTACTGATCTTTTATTTTTGTTTATTTATTAGTTTGCGGATTAGCCGATAGAAACCCTCCGAACTAGGCTAGGTGTCTGAATATTTTGAATAAATATTCCTACATGTTTTACTTAAGCCTGGAAGTTTATTTCTCAGTCTAGCTTTAGGAGGTGTATTTTCTTGGGCTGTCTATGACATTTTTTAGCAACCATGTTACCACGGATCCCCTGGATCATGGATGCTCGTGCCGCTATGGCCTATAAGAAATTCACCTGATCCTCATGGCACATGGGTCCGACAGGTGAGGTGTTAGGGATGTCGTTTCGGCTGTTGGCAACCCTGATAGCTCCTCTGACGGGAACAGTACTGTTGGCCATTGAGCCATAGAATGTTGAAGCAGACTGGTGATCTTTGGGTCAACTTTGTGCACTTTGAGTATCTGAATGAGATACGAATGTGGAACGGAGTCAAAGGCTTTCCTATAGACTAATCTATGAATGCCATACTCAAATATCTTCGGTTCTTTGAGGCTTGTCTTGTTATAACCTCATCAATGATGACTTGATCTTTGCATCCTTTGGCATTCTTATAGCATCTTTTCTGTTCTTCCACCATTAGGTTTTGACTGAGTAGAGAGCTGTTGATCTTAGTTGTTATAATTGAGGTAAGCAATTTGTACATATTGCAGATTGGACGCCTAAACTCAAAACAGTCTCAAATGGAAATGAATGAAGATTAATTTTTTTACTAATTTTCCAAATTTGCCTTTTTCTGTCTTTTTTCAGCGACGCTGACATTCTTTACTATTGGAACGTACATGGGCTGGCCATCACCAATCATTGCGAGGCTGCGGAATGGGGAGGAGCAGCCTAGTATCTCCTCTGATGAGGGATCGTGGATCGTATCCTGTCTGCCTATAGGCTCACTGGTCACGCCACTGGCTGCAGGGTACGTGGTGAACAAGGTTGGTCGGAAGACCGTCCTCTTGAGCACTGGTCTGCCCTTCTTGCTCTCCTGGCTGCTAGCCGCTCCCGCACGCTCTGTCTGGCTGCTTTACGTGTCCCGACTCCTTGCTGGTCTAGGGCTGGGGATCACCTTCACTGTGGCACCCATGTATCTGGGTGAGATCGCTGAGGACCACATCAGAGGCACTCTGGGCACCATCTACCAGCTCATGTTGAACCTCGGAGTTATGTTTGAGTACTGTGTAGGACCTTACGTGTCGACGGCATGGCTCGGTGGTCTATCAGCAATATTCCCAGCCTTATTTCTCTTGACATTCGTATGGATGCCCGAGTCGCCCTACCACTATCTCCTGAAGGACAGGCGTGAGGACGCAGAGAGGTCTCTAATGAGATTACGGTGTGTCAGCAGTCCGGAGCTTGTAAAAGTAGAGCTTGACAATATGGAGCTGTTTGTGGAGCAGAGCAAAAAGGAGAAGGGTAGTTTTAAGGACCTAATCCGTGACCGGGGTAACCGCAGAGCATTAGGTATTGTGGTTGGACTGATCTTGGTGCAAAATTTGAGTGGCATTAATGCGATCCTGGCCTATTCTACCACTATCTTCGACGAGAGTCGTTCAGGCTTGAGTCCTGAAGTGTCAGTGATGATCACGGGGGCTGTGCAGGTGGTGATGAGTGTTGTGTCCTCCTCCATAGTGGACACAGTTGGTCGACGACCCCTACTGCTAGTGTCTAGTGTTGGATGTGCCCTCACTCTTGCAGCCGAGGGGATCTTTTTCTATCTCAAGGAGACACACGTAGACATGTCTGCTATGGATTGGTTGCCCGTCACTGCTATCGTCTTGTATCTTATCGTTTATACTATAGGAATCGGTCCTCTACCCCTCGCCATGTTGGGAGAGCTATTCCCCACCAGTGTCAAGGGACAGGCGTCTTCCATCATCTCCATAACCCTGGGCATCGTCACACTCTGCATCGTTAAGTTCTATCAGGTGAGCAAGCACATTCTTTCACAAGTCAGCCATGTAGTAGTTTGGCTTTATAGCACAGCTTGGTGAAAATGCAATGGTCAAGGAATGCTTTTAACTGGTGGTTTACGTCAGTTTACATGGTGATATTGTTGCAGCTTTGACGGCACTTGTACTTCACTTTATAACTCTCATATTTGCACATTGAACTCGTTGAATAATAGCCTACTCGTATCAGGTCAGTGAACACACATAATGTTCTGTTTTCAAGTTCTTCAACATTGCATGCTATGATTCTATTCGTGTCAATGCCATCTCGATATTTGAATGTGTATTTTGGCCCATAATACGTACCGTACAAAACTTTCTGGTACCGCTACCACTCTCTTATTATTAACGTACTGCACCCGACTTCCGCATAGTCATAGCCTATATCCGCTGAGATGGAAAAGGATTGTAGGGAGGTCGAGCCAGATAAACCAACACTACCCTACTAGGATAATGACTAGGAAACTCTCGATACATACCGGCCATGCAACAACACTACTGATCAGTTACCCATTTACTAGAAATAAAATACCCATAACATGATGGTAGGACGAGAATCTCGGATCTTGGGCGTGAACGGTGAAAGTTGAGACTGCGTGAATTCAAGTAACCAATTCGCAGTATTATCGCATGTCGATTGCAAAATGAAAAGGTGACCAGGAACTGGCAAACAAAAAATAGTACCTGGGATTTATTACAAAAAATTACAAACAATAAACTCCCTATCAGCAATAGAAATAAAGCAAGTTAAAATAAAATAAATCACACGTCAGATAGTCCTTCTATCTGTGCTATAAATGTTCATAAACAATGTCATTACAAAAATGTAATTATTTATGAAATTAATAAAATGTTTACGCATTTAATAATCAACCTGTGACTGAAGCAGTCTGATCAGCATCAGCTGTTCAATCATCAAAAATAAAGTTAACAATATAAAAACCCTGAATTATACACATGAAATGAAAATCCACAGCCTGCTTCCAGTCTCCGACCGGGTCAGGAATGGAATGAATGAAGCCCCCATCTAGCGGCGAGGATATGAACTGTGCCGGCTGCCGAGGCCTGACGCACTCCTCTGGGGCAATGATTAAATGAATGACAGATGAAATGAAATGATAGTGGAGAGTGTTGCTGGAATGAAATTTTGACAGGGAAAACCGGAGTACCCGGAGAAAAACCTGTCTGCCTCCGTTTTGTCCAGCACAGATCTCACATGGAGTGACCGGGATTTGAACCACGGACCCAGCGGTGAGAGGCCGGCGTGCTGACGCCTAAGCCACGGAGGCTTACTGAATTATACACATACGTGCGTAAAATGTGAATATATACTATAATAATAATAATAATAATAATAATAATAATAATAATAATATTAATTAAATATGGTTGAAATATATACATTATATACACCTTTCTATGTTTAGCACGGTATTAAAAATACTATTCGCACTATCAGTCGCGATCTGACAGTCCTATAGTGTCTCTGGTTTCAAAAACAGTTCTATGAACAATGTTTCACACAACAATACATTTTCATGTATCTCTGGTAACTTGTCATAATAAGTAAAGCTTGTATATCGAACACTGAAGTTAAATATAGCTTAGAATAAGTCGTGTCAATGAATAAAATACAATAAAATAAAGAGCGATGCGAAACTACTTAAAAAACCTCAAAATATACTTCGTGGATATTATACTGATACTCTCTGACATGAACAATACAAATATTAACCCTTATGTCAGTGCTTTTTACACATACCGTACTGTGACAATTCGTTGCTCCACATGGCAATACGTTTCCTTCTCTTGTAATACGGTGAACAATATTCATAAATAGCGTCTGCTACGCTCCAAACATTAAAAAAACTTCCTTCTTTTCATTATTACCAACAATCTCCATTACTCCGCACGGCATTACTTCAGTAAGAAACCCATCTTGCTACAAACTTGTAGAAGAATCAGTGACTTTACTAAGTAAATACGCAATTGTATACTACCGTTCAGAGTGCACTCCTAATCACATCTTTCCTCTAAAATATTTAACCTCGTGCATTATTAACAACAATTACATGTTTGTTCACTACAATTCACCTCACACAGTATTTCTTATTTCTTTCAATAGCGCTTTTCGTTCACTTAGTTCCATAATATACTGTTTTTCCACGTTACCAAATATAAACAATACTAACTCGTAGTTCGCTCGTCTTTACTAGTTAATAAATATAAATACATATCCTCACGCATCTGGTGTACATTTAAATGAATGAAATTATTCATATTTAAGCTTGTTTTAAGACATACAAACCTCAGGTAGACTAACAAATCTGCTGTCAGCTGTCATTTCAGTTTAACAATGTTTCCAATGAAACTGTTAATAACTATAGGCATCATTTGACCTCAATTGTCACTAACATGATCCTAATTTATAGTGTACTTTCATAATAACAATAGTCCATGACTATATCATTGTCAAATAAATTGTATTCCGCAATTGGAATTTTATAACTTCCATATTGTTATAAATAAGTGTTTCAGTTGTATTCTGACATAATAGTGTTTGTTAAACAATGTTACAGCAATTACAATAATGCTTTCTTTTATAATAATGTAATATAATAAATGTACTCTGTCGCTGTTACGCATTTGTAACTTTCAATAGCAATCTTAACATTCAAAATATTCTTACTATTGGAAAGAATTTCCAATGAAATATGTTACTATCGAAGCATTCCCTGATAAAACGAGTTTTGTTCGAAAGTGAGCATGTTAAAAACGATTCCTTCAAAAATATATGAAACGAAGTATCTAAGGTCAAAAATGAATGAAATTACGTCTGAAACGACACACGTAGAAGTATCAAAGAATTACAGTAAATCTCCAAAATTTAGCTACAATAAACATAGGATGATAAAGATAAGAATATCTACAATGAAGTTGGTCACCCCTCAACAACAACCAATACTACTGCAAAACTAGAGATCTTAGAACATTCGTTTTTTTTCTACCTTTCTGATGGCTTCTGGTGTCGTGAATACCTTCATTAGATGTGCTCGATGTTTGGCTCGAACTACTGGTGCGAGTCGTCTGCGTTGGAAACGGGTTCCTGGCAAGCGCGTGCCAGCCATATGATCGCTCCCCGGTCTGGATCGTGCTGCGAACACCTGCGAGACAGCTCGTCCTTCTCGGCCAACTGCAAGTCTTCTCTTTTCACGGTCTGCGACCTGGTATCTGGATCTCTTGGTCCAAACGACTGCATGCGTCCTTCTTCTTCTCCTCGTGTAGCAGATCGTCATCATCAATGTAGATCTGAATGTCCTGGGTTGATATCTCTTTCTGGTGGCAATGGACATCTCGCTTGTAGTATTGGAAGTCATCTCAGAATACTGCATGTTGTTAAGCAGTTGTAGATTTATCGATTCCCGGTCTTCTAGATCACTCTGAATCTCCAATCTATGGCATAGACTAACCTCCTTCCATTTGTTTAGTTGCTCATTATAATCTTCTCAATAATAGTTGAATAAGTTTGTCCTCCCTGACTCAGGTTAATTACGGTCATCTTGACTGTGATATTGTACTGTAGAATGTTGAATGCTGCAATAATATAGCTGTAGTAAGCAATGCTGCTGTTTATCGCTTCGCTGATGAATAGTGCTATTGTAGCCAAGTCTTCTTCTAATGGTTTTGATACTGAATAAATGCTTTTCTCTTCTGTAGCTAGTGCATTTATATTTCACCGGCTTCTCGTATTTCTTCCTCGGCGAATGGTTGATCTCCAAACGGTCCTACTTTGTCTGTCGTCCGTACTTATTTATCATGGTAATGCTCTGCTGGACGCGTGACTGAAAACGTCTGCTCGGTTCAAGAAGCTGAGTAAGAGTCCTGGCTTCCCTCTCTGCGATGGCGCGCGTGCCAAAACTAGCCTGCTCTGCTAGCCTCGCACGGATGCATTTTAATAGAAATATACTCATAGTTTCTCTCCTAGCCAATAATGTATACTTCTATTTAACCAAAAAAATTCCATATTGTATTCTACACCTGTAGAAGTGTTCATATCACTTTATATAAGCCAAATTTATATAAAAGCGATTCCCACAAAATGTATGTGCCTCAATCTCATTGGCTGTTGAAATATCATGATAGAAGCTCCTGGATCTAGCCTCTTGTCAGCGGGTCGTGTGCATAATTTGGTATTGTCGCCTTGACCAACCAAAACTGGTTTTCTGCTTGCTAACATGAAGCCTTGTTCAATTTACAGCCTCGAATGATCTGACTCTTCCTTAGTTAAAATCTCTTTCACCAGAATATTTCCAAATAATAATTCCATAAAATGCTCCAAAATTTTCCAAAATAGTTTCATTATGCATCATTCACTTCCCAAAATGCATACATAAATATTAAATTGTTTTAATTCCAAATTTCCAATTTTTCTCTCCCATGGTTCACAAGTCGGTTCGAACCTCGGCTCAGTCAAAGTCTTAAGCTGGGCTCAATTCGAGTTCAGTACAGATGGCGCCTGTCGTTAGACGTAGCGTTTTGCACGGGAATGACATAGTCATAGACCACTATTTCTGTGATCGCCAAATTGTGTTAGCCATGTGTTTTCATTTGGAGCCTTCAGTTCGTGTCCAAGTATGAACTTTGTAAGAAGAGTTGAGAAAAGCCGAAAGTTACGGAAAGTGTAACAAAGCGGTCAGATCTGACGGATTAAGCAGAGAGCTCAAACTGTTAGTCATAATCAATATTGACATAATCATTCACTCACTTAGAAGGCTTCTATGGGACGCGAAGATCCCGCGCCGATCTCATAAAATGCCTCCACTGAACTCTGTTTTGGGCAAGTTCTTGCCAGTTGTCCACATTCAGATGTCTACAGAGTTTGGAGATTTCATTTTTACAGAAAATTCGTGGTCTTCCTATTGGCCTTTTTCCTCTTAGTTCTTCTTTAAAAATGTGTAAGGCCATCGTATCATCTCCCATCCTTAGTAAATAGTCGGCCCATTGAAGTCTTCTGGAGATAATGATGTTGAGTATTGGTGTTTGCTGTGATAGTGAGTGTATGTCTTTATTTGATTTTTTTTTCCAGCTTTGAGATACGGAGTCAAATAATGGTCCAAAAGTTTTCCTATAGGCTACACTTTATTTTCGAAAACCTGCAACTGGCGTTATTCCTGCTATGTTAAACTCGATGATTCTGCACCAGAAATTAGAACTGGTCTAATGATGGTATTGTATATTTTCAGTTTTCTATTTCTCGTCAAAATTTTGGATCCCAATCAATATTGACATTTAAAAATAATAATATTGGAGGCATCCCTGCACACCTTCATCAGCCTGTTGAAGAAATTGAATGTTGCACATCAGTGATATCAGGTTAATTAGCCCGAGTGCTTCTAAGAATCTGATCTATCTATCTTGGAGAAGAAGAGAAGATAATAGCAATACAACTAAGTTAGAAGCGATGCCTTGTCTTCTATCTAAGTCTTAGTTCACAAATGTCTTGATCATTCTTCGTTTGTTTTGTTGCTTTCGACACAGTTATTAAGCGTGGCATTCTTTATCTGCCAGTTGGAATACATTGAGTTTGACAGCAAATAAATCAACATTATAGGGTAGTACTGTATTGGAATTAGAAGTACCGTAACAGATAAGGTCAGAGATCACGTTACTGCTGAGATGAAGATAGGCCTATTAACATTCCGTCGAGCGTACATAATCTGTGAGATTAAGTGGGAATACGTTTTCCCTCCTAAGCTTATGTTTTTGCACAAACGGTGCGTGCGTCGCAATAGCTTCCGCTCTTCCCGCCATTTGCGTGAGTGTTAGGTCGTTCTTATTTTAGTGCCCTTCTCTACTCCTTGGTGAACCGATTCTTCTACCAGATTAATTGCGACCGTTTGCTTAAGTATTAGGGATTACAATGTTTTTCAATTTTCTTTCACCAAACTGATTTGGAATATGTATTATTGCTCTTGTATCAGTTACAGTGCGATTCTTGTATTAATCTGTGGCTTCTTTCTATCTCAATAGAGTGTATTATGTGTAATAAGATTGCAGCTTTTAATCTGGTCATTATATGTAATGAGATGTCAAAGTCTAGTACTGTTTCTAGTCGATATAATGTAGAATAGCATATGCAGTATTTGATGAAGGAATAGCAAGGGTTGAGGACAATAACTGTAGGGGTACGAGATTGTTCGATGATGATTGTTCTTGTTTAAAGGTGGGGTGGGAGGTCATCTGCCCCTTAGGGCCTTAGGCCAAGGTTAGGATTTGTGAAATAGATTGCCTCAGATGTTGGGTGTAGTAGCTATGAAAGTGGAGATTAAATGACTACCTTAGAACAGGGAGGTATGGCCGCTACATCAAAGAATGATTTGAGCACCTCGTGGTGTAGCAGCTAGTGTTCTTGGCTGTTGCCACGGAGGTCCGGGTTTGATTCCCCGACTCTGCCAAGAAGAGGGCTGGAACGTGGTACACTCAGCCTCGTGAGGCAAAACTGAGAAGAGGAGCGTTCGATTCCGACCTCAGCCATCCTGGAAGTGGTTTTCCGTAACCCCCCTACTTCTACTCCAGGAAAATGCTGGGATGATTCCTAACTTAAGGCCACGGCCGCCTTCTTCCCGATTCTATTCCCAATTTACAAATAGTCTACACACCCTAGTACAGCCATCACAATAACACAGGTTATCAGACAAATTCCACACACACACACAATTACAATCCCCATCCACGATGTCGAAGCCCCTAAAATAAGCAAAAACAACAACTAGAGAAAGAAAACCTCCTCAAGAAAGGCTTCTGAACCCAATGGAACCCCTTGATCAGTGGACCCCTGTACCTGGTATGCTGAACTTGTTTGAGCTCTTGATGTCTCAGTCTCATTCATGGCTGTGATTATATGGAAGCTACTGAGGTATGAGTGGTGTTGAGTAATGTCATTCGGGGTACATCTAGTGTCTGAAGATACTGTGAAAGGTTCTTTTCGTAGGGTTAGTACAGCTGTACCGACTCAGTGAAGAAAGCAATGACAAACTACCTCACTCCCCACCTTGCTGCGTATGCCCCATTTTAGTGCTCCCTTTGATTGTTGTGGGTTTCAGCCCGCATAACCTACGTAGGCACTTTTTAAGGATCCAACCAGCCTCCGGACTGACATCGTAACAGACAGACAACAACTTATATCCACAATAAATCTTGCATTAATCAGGAACCTGCTGAAGGGTGTTATTTTGTTCTTTCAGTTGTGAATTTGCTTTCTTTTTGAGTTCAGCTTTGGAAATGTTCAGCGTATTGCAGACTTTTTAACATTAGCTATGAAGTACTGGATGGCAAGTTGATGGCTGAACACAGCTGTTTCTGTTGCAGGTGGTTGGTGACAAGTATGGAATTCACGTGCCGTTCTTCACATTTGCTGGGTGTTGCGTCCTTGGGACACTGTTTATTGCCCTGTTTGTACCAGAGACAAAGGGAAAGTCACTCATCAAGATCAATCAGGACTTGCAGGCCAAAGGACATACTGAGGCTTAGGCTATGTAAACATGTGTTTGCTGGGAAGCATAGCAGTTGCAAAACCGGATATAAAGGGCTACTAGTGATAATAACTTATCCACAAGTCGATCCACTTTCTATTAAAATACTAGCCCTGTCAGACAAAATGGCATATCGGTAGGCATTAACAAAATAAATAATCAGCCTATATCACATGAACCAAAAGCTTGCCAAGATGGGTGAGTGGTTAACGTGTCGGACTACCAACTCCAAGTTTTCAGGTTCGCTCCTGGCCATGGTAAGTGATTTTTTGAAAGGCGACAAAAATCACGACATGCATGTCATACGTTGTTGGCGTGTTAAAGGACCCATTTGAATTCAGGAGGCCGTGTTCATAATTGCAAAAATAATCTCGGGATTTTCCGCCAACACAAAAGTTCCTCCATTCTCTACTAGAAAGCGCTATAGTGTCAGGAACTTAGATATCTAACCTCCTTGACTTTCATAGCGTTCCAAAGAACGACGGAATTCGACATGCAAGCTGCCCTCTGGGTGTCAAATAACAAAGATTGCACCCGGCATCGAGGCCATACGATATTATTATTATTATTATCATTACATGAACCAAACACAAATGGAGAGTTGTAAAGCAAAAATTCTGATACCGGTATGCAAAATTCTCTTCAGCTTATCCCAATTATTTGGAATACTGGAGCAACCTGGTCCATCTGGTTGTAAGCATGTGGCCTTCCTGATGTCAACCTCGTCAGAGGAGTTATTGAGAAATGAAATGAAGATGAATGAAATTGGGCAAGAATTTGGAAGTGATTATTATTATTATTATTAAGCTTATGACAAAGTATACAATATAACATAATTACTAACAATGCACATCTTAAAAAATATCAACTGGGCACCTGATAAATTAAAAGTTTTAAATCTAAATTGTCCAGCCACTCTATAGCCTATGTCAAAGCTTGCACAAAGTCTTCCAGCGGTCCCAAGTGGCCCTGTTAAAAAACACTCGGTAACAATATGACGGATGGTCTGTGTCAGCGCACCACTGTTGGGTGACGTTTTCATGCCCCGCTTATACAGCAACGAGCCACACTGCCCATGGTTGGTTCATACCCTGGTAAGAGCGACCCACGTTTTGCGTGACAGATCAAAACCTGCTGGTAGGTGTTGGCATAAAGTAGTGACTGCCATTCCTTCGGTGCTGCGTTGTTCCATTCCTGTAGACATTCTGCTGCAACGTTAAACCCTCTCCTAACCAACTCCTAGGCGTTAAACACAGATGCAGAACGTGATTTCAAATTACCAAATTTATGAAGTCATCATCATCATCATCAACTAGAGCAGTTTCCAACCGCAGGTTGGATCTGCTTGGAGCACAAGCCTCTCCATCGTTTTCTGTCCATCCACCACTTCCCTTCTGTCACTGTTGTCCAATTAACTCCTTTTCTCTCGACACTTTTCTTCACCCCCTTTATCCACCTATCCCTTGGTCTTCCTCTAGGTCTCTTTTTCTTCCACTCCATTTCCAATATTGTCCGTGGTATTCTCTCTTCTCCCATTCTTTTCACGTGTCCATACCACTGTAGCCTTGATTTTTCAATCCTATCCTGTAGGGGTTCTTCCTTTAACATTTCTCTGACTCTATCATTTCTGACTCTGCCCATTCTCGTTACACCTATACGACTCCTCTGAAACTTCATTTCCACGGCTTGTATTCTGCTTTTATCTCTCTCCCTCATCACCCAAGTTTCTGATCCATACGTTAGGATCGGCTCAAAGTAAGTCTTGTACATAATCCCTTTACATTTCCGTGGCACATCCTTGCTCCATATCAGGCCTCTAACACTCTTGAAGAATCCATCAGCACATCTTCCTCTTTCATCTAATTCCAAGGCATTTCCCCCATTTTCTTCAATGACACTTCCCAGATACTTGAAGCTCTGCACTCTCTTCAACTGCTCTCCGCCTAACTTTATCCCAGAGTATACTCTGTCCTTCTCACGTGTTGTTATCACCACTTCACTCTTTTGCGTCGAAAACTTCATTCCATAGGATGACACTACTTCCTCCCATGCATTGAGTTGCTCCTGTACATCCCTCCCCTTGTTTCCCCAGATCATCAGGTCATCTGCAAACACCATTGCTTTCATTTCTTCCTCCCCAATATGTTGTGCTACCTTTTGCATCACTTCATCCATCACCATTACGAAGAGCAAGGGCGAGAGGGCACTTCCCTGCTTTAGACCATTTGTCAACTCAAACCATTCTGTTCTTTCCATACCGACTTTCACACAGCTTCTGCTTCCTTCATACATACCTTTCACTCTCATCACTATTTCCTCAGTTATTGCTTTGGCTCTCATCGCTTCCCATACTCTGTTTCTTACGACACTGTCGTATGCCTTCTCAATGTCCATAAAGGCCAATACCAAATTTTCCCATACTCGTAGTGACGCTCCTGTAACTGTCTCACTGCAAATATGAGGTCAGTAGTGGACCTCCCCTGCCTGAATGCATATTGCTCCTCCCTCAGTTGCTTTGCTGTTCCGTTACCTTACGTATCCGTTTCTCCAATACTTTTTTCATAAATCTTAGCACAGTGGCACATCAGTGTAATTCCCCGGTAGTTTTGGCACGAAGGAAGAAATTTATGAAGTACGTGTTCGTAAATTGGGAGGGTCTTGGTGGTTCAATATGGCTCAGCACAGGCAACCAGAAAAGAGAGGTTGATTTTACTGTACCACTTATGATGCGCATTGTCTGATTCAGGACGGTGTCGATCTTCGTAACATGTGGGCAGTTCAGCCACACTGAAGACAAGTACTCCGCAGTTAAATATACGAGTCCCATCACAGATGATCGAAGAACGGACGCAGAAGCTCTCCAAACAGAGCCAGCAAGTTTCATGATGATGTTGTTCCTTGTCCTCAGTAACTGACTGACTGCTCCATCTGTTTAGACTTTAGGCATCAGTGATGACTGGATATGGTTCATTTACTGCTTGTGTTGGGCAAAAGAGAGATGCATCAGTATTTAAGGGACACTTTTTTTGTTATAAATGCTAGTACGGCACTGCAATACAAATTGATATTTCGTTCCTTTCTATGGACACTAGAGAAACCAATTGCAAGACCGTCCGATAACACCCACCGACTTCTAGAATACCGCACCTAAAATTGCGACTTTTTAAAATATGGTTATTACTTACCTATTGCCCCAATTTTTTACATAGTCTACGCCCTCATTGGAGCCCCCTAATCAATCCATATACAATTAAATCTAATAACGGTATTTAGAGGTTGCTTTCCAGCTTCTTCTTTTGCACCCAAAATTTCTTCATCCTGTCTGACCTGGCTGCCCTTTGTTCATCTTTTATGGAATAGTTTTTCCGTTCAAACGTTGTCAATGTGAATCGTAAGTATTTATTCCTTAGAACACTTTTCTCTTCTTCTTCTTCTTCTTCTTCTTCTTCTTCTTCTTCCTTCCAAGTATTGGGCCAAATGTCCCGTTACGGTCTTGCACTTTCCCTCCATCTCTTCATCGGACGTCCTATCGATCTATTTCCCCGTGGCTGGTAGCGAAGGATCTCCTTTGGTAATCTTCCAGGTTCCATCCTTTGGACATGACGCTTCCAGTTCTCTTGGTACTCACAAATGTCTGTAGTTATTGGTTTCACTTTTAGTTCCTTCAGCACATCCTCGTTTCTCTTATGATCCCATTTAGTATAGCCTGCTGTTCGGCTCATAAAGGTCATTTCGCGTGCTGTGAGTCTGGAGATGTCCTGAGATCTTATTGTCCATGCCTCGCTGCCATAGCACAGGGTTGGTCTGGCTAATGTGTTATACAAACGCAAGCGTGTATGCCTTTGGACAAGGGATGGCTTCATGACGTGATTGATGATTCCTGTTGTTCTGGTATAATTAGTTATTTTTGCAGTTATGTCTCGTTCTTCTTGAAAAGATAAATTATATCCTAAATACTTGAATTCGTTAACTCTTTCTAAAATTTTACCATCCAGACAAATTTTACTGGGGATAGGGTCCTCACCTTTCAAGGCCATTACTTTAGTCTTTTCTCTTCTCTACCTTTAATTTGGAGCATCTTTAAATTTAATAGTGATAGTTAGCTAATACATGTATTGATTCCAGGAGTGTATTTACGAACGTTTTATATCTTGTACCCCGCCCATTCATTGGGCATATTCGTGTTGACCAACTGAAAAGCTACAAATGACAATTAGTATATCTTGTGTGTGAAGGTTTCACTACATTTAAATAGACATGCATGGGGATTGCAATTGGGGTCTTGTAATACACCTATAATGTTATGCAACCCTTAAGTGTCTAATACCACCTGAATTTCCCCTACACCACAAGTGCAGAGGGGGCTGGATCGATAAACGTTATAAATACAGTGCAACTTGGGTGATTCAAACTTCCACAATTCGAAGATTTGTGCAATAAAACATTATGTTCGTCTGTTCCTCCAATGCATTTTATTTATCCTAATTTTATTTCATTTGGACATGTTTCGGGCCTTCTTCAGAATGTATCAATTAAACATTAAAGCCTTCTACATAAAATCCTAAGGTCCTCTTATTAAACAATAAAATATTGAGAGTCACTTAATCTTCTCTCTTGAGACTTTGTGGTCATTTATTAAAATCACTGTTAATTGTTTCTTCAAATCTTTGTTTCCCTTTTAACAGCCTGTCCAATGTAATTGGTTGGAATTTATAATATTTGATATGATTTAGACTATGTACGGCCACAAGGACTCAAGAAAGAATATTAAGTAACTCTAAATATTTTATTAGTTTGTGGTTATAACATTATTTATTTCGTGTGCATGGTCTACGAATGGATTTATATTTCATTTAAAGGTATATTCGTGTTGACCAACTGAAGAGCTACAAATCACAATTAGTAATTCTTGTGTGTGAAGGCTTCACTACATTTAAATAGACATGGGGATTGCAATTGGGATCTTGTAATATAATGTTATGCAACAAGAATTTCACGAAGAAAGTAAGAAAATAAACGAAAATTTGGGTGGCGGGGCTATGTCTCACCATCACGTAGTAAAATAGACAAAAACCAAATATATCACGTACTTCTTACTACCGGCATTTGCATTCTGAAGTGGCAGTGCTGCCGCATGACTGAAACTACAGGAATGGTGATATGAACGAAAACAAACCACTGCTTTTAATGTGTAATTGCACCCGGCATGCGTTGCAATCATGGGCGCCCGCAGGATTTTTTCCCAGGGGGGTGGGGTGGGGAGAAGGCAAGTAACAATTTTCGTTTCATTTACCTGCCTGTCACTACGAGATGGTGAGACGTACCCCCGACCACCAAATTTTCGTTTATTTTCTTACTTTCTTCGTGAAATTCATTATTTGACTGCTGTGAAACCGTTGGCTACTTTATGGCAAAAATAGGGGAGTGTTTTCTTTTTTTAGTTCGCTTTTCTTCGTGATGTTCAGTTCTTAAATCTGGTAAAAGCTAGTGGTACTAACAAAAATAAAAATCAGGTACAGTAGTTTATTAAGCTGGTATTGTCAATCCAGTTCGCCAATTTTCTAAATAACTGGACATGTTTTCAGATAATTCCAAATTACTAAGTTAAATTAACCAGTGGAAATATCCCTACATCTTAATCTGCCCATGGTTACCAGGCAAATGCCGGGACGGTTCCTTTCAATAGGTCCACGGCCGATTTCCTTCCCATATCCCTTCCCTCACCCGTCCTGAAAATAAAAGTACATGGCCATTGGCTGCATTAATAAAATTATATAATTCAAATAGCACTGTTTCCAAATATCTATATGTACTGGCCGTTAGAGTAGAACATCACGTTTTTCCTCTTCTTCACAACCAATCGTAAATACTTCGCATTGCAATTATTAGAATCATAAAACACTTGTAACCTACGAAGTGATCAATTCGTAGCGTGAGCCCATGATTTTAGTAAACATTTGTTTACTCAGATTTGTTAATGTTGTTGCTTTATTTGTTAACTGCTTTAACCTTCACCCCTTGTACTTGGCTGTGACTGAAATTTATCTCATAACCTGTGTAGTGTCAGTAGGCGAGTGTGCATAAGTTATGTTAATTTAGAGTACCGTAGTTTTTTTATGAGTCCTCGGTATATAAAATAAGAAACAAAGTTTATACGTTTACGCCTAGTCAATACCTATTTAATTATTTTTTTTCTATCATGACATAATCACTTTGTTTTCTATGTGTAGGTACAAGTACATTTTTTTTCTCTAATTCAAATACCGTAAAGCGATGAAATTACAGGTACGGCACCGCAAATGCAAAGTGGTCACTTGTGTTTACAAATTTGCGTACGTTAAATGAGCATATTGTCTATAGCACTGAAGTTCTAAAATTATTGATAACAAAGAGGATCAATACGGGAAAAATGTGCGACTTTAAAAGTCAAAAAGAAAGATATAAAACATGATACCAGCGTGGCATACCCCTGGAGGTCGTGTCGTCTCAAAACTCACGAGTCTCAAAACTCACGAATTTAAAGATGAGGGTTAGTAAAAGTATGTTCTAACCGGTTTCTGTACCTGGGCCAGTCTCAAAACTCACGAACCACACACAGAAAGCTAAGCTAAGTTACGCTACGCTATGCTATGCAAAGCAATGCCAAGCTATGGTGTGCTATGACACGAACAAAAAGCTAAACTAAGCTAGGCAGCATATTTCTTATTACATGCTTTCCTACTAATGAAAATGCATCTTTATAGGAAGATATCCTACATGATTAAATTAGATTAATAATATGATTTTAATACTGCTTTCTAAATTAATTTTCGTGTGATACTGTAGGCCTATATGTAACTTAAATAAAAAATAGGAACGTAGCCAGGATTCTGTTTAGGTGGGGGTCCAGGTGTTGCTATTTTATTAATTAAAATTGTGGCCCACTATAGCTATGTAGATACGTGTTTTTTTTCTAAAACTATTCAAATTTGCCTATACGTATATAAAATAGCAACAGAGTAGATATTTCTATATTACCGTATTTGAATAGCCTATGTCTTCATTTAAAAATGATATTATTAGATTCTTTGCGTTATCAACTAGATTCAATACTATAAGGGTTAGCCTATTTGACAAATGAATTTAAAACGGTAATAATACCGGTACTACTAACAAGAAAATAAGAATAATACGATAATATCACAATTGTCAAACGATAAGTTTGCCTCTTGGTTTAATTTCGGAGAGAATGTGGACCTGCCCCCCCCCCCCCCCCCCCCCCCTCCTCTGACTACGTCTCTACTACAAATTAAAACTAAACATTTAATTAATTAATTAATTAATTGCCTCCGTCTTCTTCGTTAATTATAATTACATTTTGTAGTTGGAGGCTGGGTATTATGTGGAGATAATACAAGAAGATTATTATTTCTTAGAAATTCCATTCTAAAACTGGGTGGACAAACATGGGTTGAAGGGCAGTGTGCTCTCCGGAGTCGTGAGTTTTGAGACTATTATTATAATGTTCATTCAGCTACTAGTTTATTGTCGTGAGTTTTGACACTATTTGTTACTATTTTTAGCTCGTGAGTTTTGAGACTCGTGAGTTTTGAGACGTAACCCTGAAGGTAGTTCTTGTTGTTGTAGTATGGCCTCCTGAGAGGCCGAGTGCAGGTCTTTCTAGTCGACGCCCGTGGGCGACCTGCGCGTCGGTATGGGAGATGGAATGGATGAAAATGAATGAAACTGGGCAAGGATGTGGAAGGAAGCGGCCGTGACCTGTCAGAAGGTACCGTCCCAGCTTTTGCCTGGTGTTGAAAATGGGAAACCACGGAAAACCATTTCAAGGACGGCCGACGGTGGGGCTCGAACCCACGCGTCTACCGAGTCAGCTGAGAGCTTGGCCCCATGGCCTAGCGCTGCGCTTTAGCCAGCGTAGCCACTACTGTCGGTCCTGAAGGTAGTGTTGAAATTATCACACAAAGGATGGATGCTGTCAGCGTCGGCAATCAAATTTCGAATACCGTACTCAGGTAACCACTAACCAGTCCTCAGCGTGGAGCGTAAATTGAGGTACTCAGCTACACAGATGGGCAAAAGGATCACATTAAGACATTGTGTCCTTTCTTACAAAGCATGCCACGTATGGATTTACGGCGATTTTGGAGATATTTTGGCCAAAATACAGATCTATGGTGTTCAGGTCCTCCAGATTTTTGATCGGAGCCTGGAAAAGAAAAACGCTACTCACGCAGCCGTATAACTTAAAAATTACATGTTTTACTCTTCATTTATAAGTTTCTTTTTAATACTACTTCCCAGAATTGTCAGGCTAAGGCACAGACTAGGCCTAAATATGCAAGTCATGATATTTATGGTTACTGATGATCGGATATATTTTGAATTTGTTGAAGTACCGTACCGCACTCATTTCAATTTGCTGGTTGTTACGATTAAGCATTAATCGAGCTTAATCTTGATTCTGTAAAGCTACTCCGCTCCTAAGTACCGGTACATGTTGTGCATCCAAAATTGCCTGCCTTGAAAGTGGGTTCCATTGGAATCATATACAACATTACGACGTGTATCACCGTTGAGTTCACCATTTTGTCTCGACTGCCGTCTAAATTCGATTGAAAGTGCGAATCTTAGTATGGTAGCTTTGATAACGTCACAATTATCGCAGGACAATCCAACAGTTATAAATTGCTTCGATTGTAGAAGATGTAACTCCACAGGTTAAGAATCTACAACAACAATGATAGATTGCTGTTAATTCGTAGCAATAATCACTTTATTCTCAAGATATGGGCCACCGTATTATTGCGCACCTTATTAAAACAAAAATGTACAGCATTTCACGGCAGGAATAACTATCGCAGGATGGCAAACCGGCATAAAAAATGGGGAGAGTATAATACAATGAGGCCCATAATTAGGGCCCTTGACGACTCGCGGCTAATAAGAAAAAGCAACAACGTTGCTGCCCCCGACTTGGAAAATGTAAATTTATTGAAGTATCCTCAACATACGATTTCTCAGCTGTGTGTGTATTTAACTATGCGTAGCACTCTATGGAAGTGTTACTTGGACTGTTGGAGCAGTAGAAAAGATGAGAATTGAAGCTTTTGAAATGTGATGTGGATGCTATCTATTCGTGCATAGAAATTTTGTGGTTGGGATTGATACGATCTTGTGTTTACGTGAGAATAAATATCATTATCTTTCCTGTGGAAAAAATAATCCAGGAAAATTGAGTATTCATAAGGTAATGTGTGAGCATTCCATGCTTTTGCTCCTCCGTCAGCGGCTTCGTGTTGAAGTCTCACTGGACATGCTGGACTCCATAAACAGTGACCCCCGACTTCATGAACACCATAATCACTGGTGACTAATCCTGGGTGTAAGGGAATGACCCGGAAACCAAATCCCAGTCTTTGCAATGAAAAACCGATGAGAGCAC
Organism: Meconema thalassinum; assembly: GCA_946902985.2. Classification (NCBI taxonomy): domain Eukaryota; kingdom Metazoa; phylum Arthropoda; class Insecta; order Orthoptera; family Tettigoniidae; genus Meconema; species Meconema thalassinum. The sequence continues at coordinate 356,534,269 of OX336390.1, read as the reverse complement.
TACACACTACCACACTCAAATGCTGCTTGCCAGCAACAGATACTATTGTTCTGACCTTTTAATGGGGGTTGGTCGAACAAGAGAGTATGGGGGCGAGTGTGGAGGGTAGTGTTTAATTAGGGTGTTTCAACGAAAGTGCTGAAACTCCGAATGTGTGTATGAGAGTGTGTTGGGTGATGGGAGGAGCTCAATTCGGTCAGGGTCGCAAATTTAAGGGATGCACTCTTAATGAGGAGCTATTAGTTTGCAGAGCAAATACTGCTAGTGAGTAATTCGACTATCCGCTGATCGTGCAACGTTATGCTCGGCAGACGTGTGAGCAAGTACTCAAGGCTATGACAATGAAAAGGTCTGTGTTGCTAGCACAGCAGTTTTATAAATGATGGCACTGGCAGGTCAAGGTGTAAGGTAGGGAAACAAGCGGTAAAAACAGTGTTCGTGAAATAAAGTCTACAGTGGGTGTGTGGCAACTGTGGTCACTTATTTATTGGACCAGATAATGTTATGAATGCGTCCCTCTTTTCAGGGACGGTGTAGCACAATGTAAATGGTACAAACAATTGTTTAAGGTGTCACAAGGGAAGGAGTATAACTTGTAAAAGTTAGGAATCTGAGACACACTTACCTCGAGGTGTAACGTTGTGACGCAGCTGGACAGAGCCTCCGGCAGGAATAGACGATATACCCTTTGGAGGTGTCCTTCTTAAACCTTTCTGAACTGTTGAGTCGAGTGTTTCCTCATTTTGTTGTTGTGCCAGTTAACTCCAGTGTATGTGTTCATGTATGATGCAAGTCTTGCCGCAAGAGCTGAGGCTTCAGCTCTGCTGGCTGTGTGTAATAGAAGTGTGCGTCGGCTGTTGTTGTTGGTTCCAGCCTGAGGGTAGTTTTGGGGTGAAGTTAGTGTAGTGGGTTGGACAGATGCATGGGTGTGTATTTAGGGGTAATTGTAGAAGTATGACTGTCTGGCGTGTAGTGGATTAGAGGGTGTATGTGAACATCCCTCTCGGGGGTGCGTAGGGTCCCCAGGAGCCCTAACACTATCGACAGGCGGGAAGAAAATCACTCATGTGCACGAAGGTTCAAGGTTGGCTCATGAAAGAGAGCTTGATTCAAATCCATCAGCTTTGTGTTCATAGTTTCCAAAATGTCCACAATAGCCATAGATACTTTTTTGAGTAAGGCCCACCTCACACGGAGCAACTCAAAAGAAACTGTAGTAGCCTGGGTGCCACAAAACTGGACGTCCAGACAATGCCACTAATGTATTTCATTGGTATTGCTGGGATCGGAAAGACTGGGAGGACAAACCTATCCAAGTATCCGCGACCCAGCATGTTGGTCTCCTCACTACTCCAGTCTTTTTCTTGGCACTAGTCAAAAACAATGGGAGAACAAGTTTTTAACCTAAAATTTGTGAGCGAAATTGAAAAGCATCCTATGCTCTACAATTACAAAATGGAGTATTCATGACGAAATTGGAGTCCGTTTCTTGCAATTCCTATGCAGCGATGAATAATAATCTACAGTTGGTGTTTCTTTCAATATAAGAATGAATCCAGAATCTTCTTCTACATCTCCTTCTGAAGCGATTATAATAATAATAATTGCGGATAATAATTTGTCTTCTTCACAACTAGAATCAGACATTTTTACGATTATTATGACGTGACCACTACTCAAAGCTGCATAGAATCAAACTCTAAGCCAGTCAAAACTGTGTAGAGGACGGGCAACTAGAGTAGCTTAATTGCCCAGTTTCCTGGTATCCGGGATACTACAGTTTCTTTTGAGTTGCTCCATGTGAAGAGGGCCTAAGTGTCCTGAGACAGAGGAATGAGGAGGAGGAAAGGTGAAAAAAAATGAGTGATCAGAACAACAGTAAAATTAAACTGTGGTGAAGATTATGAAAAAAATTCATCAGAAGGAGCGTTAATTCAACATGAATCTCATGGGGATAAAAGACAGAGAAAAAGCATTTCAATCAATGAGGATTCTTTATTTATAAATGATATCCACATGTGTTGCTGGATCCACCAAATAGCAGGCTGTAACGTCACATTGCACCAAACTCAGTCTAAAAGGCATGTATGATGATACTTGTCTTTTTATCTGTATCACTGGTGCAGTTACCAAATCAAACTGATAGACATGACCAATTTTGGCACTAAAATGACACTTTAAATGCATGAAAAAGTTGAGGATAATATGAGGAATAACAAGAACCACAAACTGCATGTAAAAAAAACACCCATCTAGAATAAAAATGCAACCAAGTCTAAAACCTGTTCAGTATCTTGAATGATTATAGTTATTAAAAAAATATATGAATGCAGTAAAAATCTTTGCTTAGTAACAGCAATCTCTGGCATTATTAATTAACTAGCTTGTAGTGATTTGCTGTCCAATGAGAGAACTCGAATTCAATTCAAACGGAATCTGTAATACTGTGAAACCTTCATTATATCAATAACTAAAGTAGTTACATCATAGAAAAATATATTTCAAAAACATAATGGTGGTGATCTGTAAGTACCAGTATTGTAGTTTGATAAGAGGTTACAGTTTTCTTATAATTGCCTAGATTTTTAAAAATTTTACTGCTTTATAGAAGTTATTTAATAGGGTTTATGACTCAATAAACAAAATAGACCGTTAATTTTTATAACTGGCTGTGTAGTACCCTTCGTTGATAGGCTATTGATTAGTATGCAAATATCATCAAGCCAATATAGGTGGAAGTATGAACTGAAGTAGATTGACCATCACAGAGGAGATTTGATCCAAGATTTCACTTCAACAATTCTCTCACTTGGTGACCATGCATTGCAAGCTTTGACCTCAGGTATCACATTAATTTATCATCACTGCTAAGAAGCCTAAAATCATTAGGTATGATAAGCTTCTAATGTCTTGGAAGATCATCTTATCCATTGATGAAAACAGCATCCAGATTCGTCCAGTAGTTTCTGAATTTAAAGCGATCAAAAGGGCAGAAATTAGAAACCTTATTAAAGTTTATTTCTGGGAATTCTTGTGCAATGTATATACGGTAACCAATGTTTAACTCTCTAATATGGAGGGAATTTCCGAGGTAGAAATCACAAGCTGATGTTGTTAAATAGCTCCAATAATGTAGAAACTGAAGCAAGTTTGATTCAGAATGTTGGTTGACCCAACATGCGATGCTTGTCATGTGTTGTCCATCTGCTAATGTGGAATGTTGTGTGTCACAGATCAAAAATTAACGATGTTTTAGCGGATGATGACTTGGGAAGTTTGGTTTTATTAGAAAGGACTTGCATATAGAATCCGAGTGCGAGAGTAGCGATTGAAACAGATATGTTGGTAGTGATGTACGACAAAACATTGGCCATTTGGATAGGAAGATACGGGTAATTACAGAGGGCAACGATGAATGTTCACGGTAGAATATGGACCTCAATTGATTTCAGTAACTGATGCTATTGGTGTTTTTATTTATAGTTAACAAACTGTTGAAATGTTCGACAGTTTTGTTTGTTATGTCCGATTAACTAAATGCCTATGCTCCTAGCATACTCCCACAGCATAGGGTAGGCAGGTAGCTGCAAGGTTAATAACTCTTTATTAAAGAAACTGACCCTCAATGGCCTTGCTATAAGATACATAAATGGCTCCTCAGAAGGAGTACAGACCCTTTGATCACTGCCTCAGCAACTCTTGATAAGTAGGTCTTAAGTTTAAACTTTTCCCAAATCTCAACTAAACAACTTTGGTCAAGTCCCTCTCATGACAACTAATAAACTAAAGACAGTAATGGAGTTAACTATATTTCTTCTGGATGTAACTTGACATGGGTTCATAAATTGTCTGCTTCTCAATGTTCACATCCTGAGATTGGTGTGCACTTGTCTCTATCTGAATTGTTGGATTTAAGATTAATTGCAAGAATCCCAGAAATAAACTCCAATAATTATAATGGATTCCTGTGTACCATCTCTTGATGAATGCAGTACATTTGCACTTGTCTATTGGCACAGGTTAGAGTAAAATGTGGCTTTCCACCGATGTCTCAGTCTCACTCATGGCTGTGATTATATGGAAGCTACCAGGAATGGGTGGTGCTGAGTAATGGCCTCAAGGCACACCCAGTGCCTGTGTGTACTGGGAAAGGTTCTTCTCATAGGATCAGTGCTATTGTTCAGACTCGGTGAAGAAAATAATGGTAAAACTACCTCACTCCTCATGTTGCATAGTACGCCTCAATATAGTGCTGCTTTGAGGTTTTGTGGGTATCTACCGACCTACCCTATGGTGATACCTTTTGAGGATCCAACCAGCCTCTGGGCTGACTACCTAACAGACAGACAATTATAATGACCATGTTAGATAATTATTTTACCAGAAACTGACAACCATGAGAACATTTTGCTGAAACAATCAATGTCAAGATGCCTGATATTAACAAAACTCATATGATACTCTGCTGAGCAATGAAACTTGTCAGCTACAGCATTGTTCATGTATGGGTGCCTTCATTTTCCACCAGTTTGTATTAGCCATGCTCCTGGTTGATGAACTGCAATAGACTGGGGACTTTCAAGCTGTGGTACCCCAACCACCTGTGTTGGGTGGTTCAAAAACCATTTCATTAGTTCTGAAATGGTACCTATACAACATTGCAATATTATCAACCTGAATGAAGACAGAATTAAACTCAAACATGTTGATATTATAATCCCATTTCAGAGAAGTGTTTTCATACTTTTAAATACTTTTTGCTCTAGTTTAAAAAAAAAATGTTTCATAAAAAAAGACTATTATATTGCTAGCATATTTTAAATATTATTGAAATTTTATTTTTGTAATTAGTAATAATTTTAATTTTATAATATGCTAAGTTTCAAATATTTCATATAAATCAGTACAAAAGTCAACTAGACACTAAAAATTAAGAAACTGAAGCATTTTCATTTCAGTGTAAAGTAAATATACCCCTCCTGGTTGGTAACTTCTGATTTCAATGTGCGTGTTAATTGGCACTCGCGGAAAATTGCTAGGAAACTACTTATATAGATGATTCATCAATTAATATTCAAATATCTAAAGCAAGAAGCAATCAATAAAAGAGGTTTGAGATGAGAATATGAAGTAGAGGAGGGTAAAGCTCCACGTCAAGTCATCGTATTTTCCTTACTCCATCTATAGACATTTTATCAATTAACTGTATGCATATAATCCAATCATCAATGAAGGGTAACGTTGCTAGTTCTGTACAAGTTAATTAATGAATGTATTAATGAAATAACATACGGTACAACTTAACTCATAGGATACGGTAATCAGTGACTTGCTGATAGAAAGCCAAGTCACCACCGAAACTGCAACTTAGCAGCTGTGATCAGAATTCATTGTGCCTTGAGTAATAACCAATTCTTCACATCCTGTATGCTGCATGCTAAAAGGACAGGATTGGCTTCAAAAGCTAGACACAGCACCAACAACTTGAGGTCTGTTACTAAGCACAAATTTTCATAGCATTTTATTATAGTAACACACCATTAGATTGAATGTTAAGTTTTTAATTGGACAACAGAAACCTTAACTTTATATATTTATATATATTTATATTTAATAGATTGATTATCTGCTCACATACTTAGTTTGAAGCATTTCATTGTCTAATCACACTCTTATGAAAGCAAATAACAAATTTCCGAGATCCTTTAAAAAAGATATTTACAACACACACGCACACACACAAATACTGAATCTGTGTCAAGTCCTCATCTGAAAATTTGTCAACACTTCTGCAAGCATACACTGAAAAGTATGTTCATTCATGAGTTAAATGTTCAGTTTTTTCTTCCTTGCTGATTGGAGAAACTTTTCTGAAATAGCAGAGGAAATGTTTTCCAGTTAAATAACCTTTATGGCTTCCAGAGTAGAAGAAATATGGTATTAGGCTGCCCATATGTTGATTCAAATGTAACACTTTGAGATTATTGCAGGAGCAATCTACAGTAAGCAGAGGATATCAAAACACCACAGCAATTCAAATGCTGAACAGATTATTCTCTTTAAAAGTACTGCTTGTATTTTAGTGAGTAACAGCTCTCTAGAAATTCTTCAAAGCTTCAGTATATTTCATTTTTCGACTCTTTGTTGAACCGTGGAGTGTATTGCTAAGAAGTTATCCACGCAAAGTGTGATAGTACAATGAATGAGGTACACAACACACACCACACAGTCATGTTAACAGATGATTGCAAACCTTATGGGGGGTGGGGGCGAAAGAAAAACCAAACCCATACACAGTGATTGAGAAGGAAAAGAAGCCTATTCTAGTAAAATTAAATATTTTTCTGACAATAGAACTCTGATGAAAGCTTCTAAAGAAGAAATGTTGTTATTAGGATAGTGGCCCCTAATACTTTTCAATACATCAATTCCCTTCTATTTTTTATATTTTAGTTCACTAACTTTTATTTTGCCCTTGATTAAAAGACCCAATGCTTCAGACTGAATATTATAATTTATAGTATGGTGCCATACTCACTAAAACACCAGACAATCTCATAGATCACCACAGGCAAGCTCTTAAAGAAATACAATATGTTCTGTCAGTTATGGTTAATTATTGTATAGGAATAAGTGATTCTAGCTGAAACTTGAGTTATTTCATAAAAGAATGAATGCTGAAAAAAACATATTGAAGAGTTTTCATATATTTTCTGATTCATATGATCTGGATCGTAAATGAGAATTAACATGTCCGTTGTTAAAGAACTTAACATCTCTAAGGGCCTTTCTTCTATTGTCAACCAAAACATCCTTCAGTTCTTTGGACATGGAGATGGAGAAATCTTAGAAAAATAATCATGGAAGGGAAGATTGAGGGCACGAGATTAAGGAGGAGAGCAGCGAGCAGATGATGGTCCAAGTTACGAATATCACAGGTTTACCTCTTCAGCAGGCTTTAAGAATAGTTGATAACCGTCCGGGATGGTGCCACTTAGTTCATGGGATCATGACACTCAGCAATGAGTAAAACAACTTGTGATCATTTTTAGTGATCTACTGAATTCACAATCTATGCAAAAGATATGCCAAGAAACGATCTAGGTAAAGCTATTGAATACATATTTCTTAAAATGAATTTTCTAGTAAAGATGAGTTTGTTAGAAACTTGCTTTTAACACCTTTATTTTCTCATATTTTGCTGGGATCTAAGTTATTTTCCTTCATTAAAAAATGAGTTTGTTTAAAGTATTGGTGTATTTGCAGTTTTCAAAGAGAGAATTTCCATCCATCAAACATTTTTATAAATAATGTAGCACATTTAAATATAATCAGATGAATTCTTACATCCTCACACATTTATATGATGCAATAGGATTAAATACCATAAATAAATCATTTAAACTCACAGTTTGATGCACTTTTAACTATGGATAAAAATAGACTCCATTTTATCCTACAGTAATATAAAACTGGTATGCACAAATAAATACAAAGAATTCAGGTTTCTACTCTTAAATAATGTCAATGTCCACGGCAAAGTCCCTTCTTTAAGCCTCCTTGCTCTCTTCATACCTCCTGTGCCGCAAGGATACAATTGATTATGTTATTGTAAGTGTAAGGATACAATGATTATGTTATTTTAAGTGCAGGAATATGATGATTATGTTATTGTAAGTGCAGGGATATGATGATTATGTTATTGTAAGTGCAGGGATATGATGATCATGTTATTGTAAGTGTAGGGATATGATGATTATGTTATTGCAAGAGCAGGGGTACAATGATTATGTTATTTTAAGTGTAGGGATACAATGATGATGTCATTGAAAGTGTAGGGTTACAATGATTATGTTATTGTAAGTGCAGGGATATGATGATTACCGTATGTTATTGTAAGTGCAGGGATATTATGATTATGTTATTGTAAGTGCAGGGATATGATGATTACCGTATGTTATTGTAAGTGCAGGGATATGATGATTACCGTATGTTATTGTAAGTGCAGGGATATTATGATTATGTTATTATATGTGCAGGGATATAATGATCATGTTATTGTAAGTGTAGGGATATGATGATTATGTTATTGCAAGAGCAGGGATACAATGATTATGTTATTTTAAGTGTAGGGATACAATGATTATGTTATTGTAAGTGCAGGGATATGATGATTATGTTATTTTAAGTGTGGGGATACAATGATTATGTTATTGAAAGTGTAGGGTTACAATGATTTTGTTATTGTAAGTGTAGGGATACAAGAATTACCATATGTTATTGTAAGTCAGTACAGATCAACAAAAAAGATTAGATTTGCATCAATGTACAGTATGGCATATGAATGTGAGCACCAATATCGATGGTGTGAGTGTGAGTAATGGAAGTGTATGATTAAATGGCCTGCTTTGATATATCCATCAGTCAGCTAGAAGCACACTTTCCCATACAATTCATTTCAATGTTCCAAAATTACATTTTAAACTTGAAACAAGCTGCCAAGTCACATATGCATATGGAGCCTCTCTGAGTCAACTGCCATATGAAGCATATAAGATTATCAGAACATTACAGTATCTAACAGACACAACATCAAAACTGGAGATACCTCTCCTTAACCAAGGAATTGCAGATACTCCAGAGAGCAATGCTATTTCAATAAAATAACGGGAAGTCATCGAGAACTACAAAAACTTAGAAATAAGAAAACACACACCTTTGATTACTTAACTACACGGGGTAGATAATTTCAAAATAAACATGATTTTAATTGAAAACAATATAATTATCTGAGTATCATTGGTGTCCTTCAATATCATATAACAAAGTGCTTATCAAATTAAAAACTCAAAAATATTGAAAAAGTAGCTTATATTTATCAAAAGTACAATCATATAGCAAAAAAGTTTATCCTCCTAATAACCATTTCGTGAGTTATAAACTGTGTACTAAAGCTGTTACATTTGAGTACCATGGGGCATCAACTAAACTCCAAGAGGGCAATTTCCATCACCATGATATTGTGTTCTGGTTAGTATTCTTGTTGGCCTTGCAGTCAAGAAGAGAGCTCAACACAAGCTCCAAGTAACTGTACAGTCTCTTCTCAGCACCAGAAAATTACTCAAACTTGCTCAACAAAGTCATACGGTGTCTCCAATTTCTTTGATTGTGAGCCAAGCTAAAGAATCATACAATGAAATCAATGTTATAATAAATTTCACAAGTTGCATAATACAAAAACAGGAGCTAAGCAAAATTTCATATCAGATGTCTCTGAGTTGAACTTGTGTAAGGGCATTCTAAATTTAGTGAGAAAGGAAAGGCCTGATTTCAGTGAATAGAAGAAGGCTACAAATGCAAGGTTGTTACTGAAATAATACAAACTTTATTATACAGAAAATAAACTTGAAATAATGTTTAGGTTTAAATACAAATTAAGACAATAAAATATATACATGTAAAGTGTTAACAAAGGAAACATTGGAGAGGCATTGCAATCCAGTTTCATCATAAGACTTAAGATTTCCATTAAGAATTTTTAATATTGCTGTTTCAAATAGGATCAAGACAGAGTGGTATAAAAAAAAAATGGAAAATACATATGGTAACAGGACAATCATACAAGTCAGTTTTAAATACCTGAATTATTAAATCTGCATATCAAACTGAATAATTCTATGAATGTTGCTGCAGATTTATACAACCAAGGAGCTGAAATAGAAACTTAGTTTCAAAACAACATATTTAGCCCAATCATTTTTGAAGCCTCTGTTGCATGCTGGGAGATTTGTCTCATGTCCAAAAATGAGTTTGTTTAAAAGTCATGCTGTAGTGAACGCAGCAGCTGAAACTCGTAATCTACTCATCATTATCAGACTTTTGCCTGACAAATCTATGCTGTTGGAAATTACTTCCTTCCTGTAGCAACAAAAAACCTGGATTTTATTTTCACATCAAAGAGCTGCCAGTTTCCTCAGGCTCAATAGAGTAGCCTAAGTACTGCTTTTCCTGAGATAAAATATTTTGAGTCTTCAGTCCTTGAACTGGTCTAATGCAGCTCTCCATGCCTCTCTGCTCTGAGCTAATCATTTCATATCAACACATAGCTACTGCACCTTACATTCGAGGAAATTTGTTTTTGTACCTGCCCCTACAGTTTTGTCCTCCAACCTTCCTTCCATAAATAAGCTATTCCTGGGTGCCTATGTGCCCTACCATCCTACTTGTTCATTTTGTTAGAATTTGCCACAAACATCTCTTCTACCTCACTTAATACCTTACTGTATCTACCCATCGTTCTCTTGTAACATCACATTACAAATGCTTCCATTCTCCACTTTTTTGTTGCACCAACAGTCCAAGTTTCCCTTTCATTGAGCACCATAGTAGAGGGGAATTCCTTCCGCCATTCTTCCCACCTAGGGAAAATATCTCTGTCAAAATAGCCATCGTAACCAATCAATCAATAATTAACTAATAATAATTAGCAGTTATGCCCTTTTGGGACAAATCTGTAAAAAATAAATAATCTACAATAAAGGAGGCAATGCACTGTTTAATTCAACCCCTCACGCGCCTTTCTAAAATTATGGGTTCCAAATATATTAGGGGGTAAAAAAATTGATGACCTTCCAGTTTGGATTTTTTGGGTAAATCAATAGAGTATGGGAAAGGGAATTAAAACCTGAGTAATTTGATACCACACACACCCATCTCCAATAAATAGCGCGTGAAATATCAGCTAATTTAAAAACTGCTGACGCTATGTCTATAAATTCCCCTCATCTCTCTACTCACCATGTTCCTGACAAAGGCTTTCAAAAATGACTGAGGAAAAGATACTTCCAAACCAAAAATTTTGGAATTTTATATTACAGTTGTACAAGTTTACAAAATATAACAATGAGAACCAAGAATGATACATCATGAAATAGGAGACAAATTCTGAAGCTGAAATATAAGTTAGACTGTATAGTTACCTGGGGAACAAGATGTTACTACAACTAGTCATATTCAGGTTGCCTTAAAGCAATGCATTGGTCTTTCACTTTTATATCACATCCATTCATGGGCATGGCTTCCATACACAATCCAATGCCAAAATATAATACCATGTCCAAGATATATATTGTATTTTCTCTTCTTATCTACACTTGTTAATGCCTAATTTAGCTGGTCCAGTTGTCACTCTATCACAAGCTGCCTTACAAAAATTAGTATATATTCTCACTTGTATTAAGTATCCACCACTCTTCACATGTTTGACTTGAAGTTCCTGACACAAACAGTCCTAGTGCAACACATACCATCTCTCTGTTTTTATATACAATCTTCTTCATTTCCTAGGCAAACCAATTATATGTTTTGATTAATATTGTGAGTCCAGTTTCTGGTGCGACCCTAGCATAAGGTGAAAGAAGGACTTAGAGATAGCCTTCACTGTTGAGTTGCCAAGCGTATGGAGAGTTCTGTAGCAACACTTGGTTCTCGTTCATTACTTCCTTATAAGAGTGAGATTGCCGTCATCATCTCAAGTTGGAGATCACAATCACGAGGACGATGACGATAAATAGAGAGGGCACCAGGATCGCCGTCGTGGACACTGCACCCGTTGATGCCTGAGCACAATGACCTGGAACAATACATTGTAATTTATACTCCTTTGCAAAAGAATTATATGTTTCTACAATGTTCATGAGTAGCCTGAAGGGTAGAGAGGGGGAGGGGGGACTCCCGAAAATTTATACAGTTCCTCATGAACATCATCCGGGCCAGATTTAATGTTAGATCACAATCCCCCTCTTTTTTTTTAATATAAATTTAGAACTTCCAACCACCACCTGGTTAGTCTCTTTCAACATAGATAGATATTTTCATGCTATTTTTCATGAACGAAAGATTGAAAGAGATATTTGATGGGACACAAAATGGACATATAGTAATAGTCATACATTTCCAGAAAAATAAATATGAGTTGGGGTATGTGACCAGCTGAACAAATTCGAATGCTAAGGATTAAACACTTCAGTAATTTTTGTTTAAGAAATGTGAACTTAGCTTTGAAGCCATTTTTCAGTGTTGCCTTATGAACAATTGATATTGTATCTTCTTTCAGTTGGTCAACACAAAATAATTGCTATTAGGCTACTGGAATATGTGAAATAATAACCGAACATTTTGTTTTTGTTTTTTGTGGAGGGCAGAGACTGTCTGTGGGTGTCCCTGTAGGTTTGGTAGTGTTTTGTAGAGCCATTTGTTTTGTATAGATTTGGATCTGATGATGCTCGCTTGACGAGCAAAACATGTCTTGCTCTAACAGGATGATAACTACAAATTTCACAAGTTCTTAACCAAGTAATGACCACGTACTCGATCTAACTGAATAGGCATTACGCTGTTCACACATACGACGTTTATATAATGGGGTGAGTTACAGTCAAATAGAAAATTTGTTTAGCTTTTACACAAGAATTTTGTCTGTTAGGGGATGTTTGTTTTTACAGATGTATCGTGTAGATTGATGATTTCAACGCAACGATGGTTTCACGTCATAGACAATTGGATTTTATACCGATTTTAAATTCTTTAAGTATTTTATTCCGTTGTTTTAAGTGCAATGACGATGTGAAAATTCTTAAAATTGTATTAAAAATTTTATTGAGTATGTCACAATGATTAGTCCTAGAGTGACAAGCGAGATTTTTTAGTTTGTGCTATTGGACTGAAGAAGGCTCAAAGAGCAGAAACATGTATCATCATTTATAAAAATTAGTGTATGGAAAAATGTTGTATTGTACAGTGGATATTTTTGTAATAAAACATGTCATCCCTTAGTTTTCTCCTTCTTCAACAGTTCATAACCAGGGACCCTGAATTTTGGTAATATAAAACGCTTCCAAGTGGTGAAATAAAAAAGTGAGGTGCGAGTGTGCTTAATAACTGAGTGTACGTTGCATGGATTGGGTTAAATAATGAACACTATAGAAAACAAACAATCTATTCTAGGGTGTTTTTTTTTTTTTCTTTTTCGAAAGAATTCAAACTCAAATGAATTTGTGTTCAATAGAATACCTAACCTTTACTTTTACAAATATTCTCCATGAATACCAGAGTCCTTTTTTCACTAATCCGTAAAACTTATGTTGTCCCCAAAGTATAAGCAGAGCATTGTTTCCGTGATTTCAGGACTTCAACCAAACAAGCTCGAGAAGGGACTTCGTTATCCCGTATCTTATGAAACATTTAGGCTATATTTACGATTTCGTATTTTCTGTCAAACGGCAGCTAGTGGAACTATTTCATTTATTTTTAAAGTAAAAATTTAAAAATTAAAATCCTATTAGCAACATTTTGTTGGTATCTAGCATTTTAGGGGAAAATACACATTTCGAAAAATAACTTCATTTCGCAATATTTCGTGGATTCAATATAGAAGAAAATGGCATATTTGGGGTAAATATATAGTTGTGATAACATATCTATGCTTGTTGAAATATTTCGTGGATATCGTTAAAACCAAAAATCCGGGAGTCTATTCATAATCACATGTAATTTATTTCAGGTTATTTTGTCACATATTCCCGTAATTGGAATTATTTCATGATGACCAACTGTAAGTTACAATATCAATTATTGTTAAGAAATGTAAGCATAATAATCAAAGAAATATTTTGATTTTTTCGATTTTAACACAATTTTAAACAAGAGTAATCATTATTTTAAAAATATTGCTGTGTATTCTTAGGTTTAATGCAAGTGGCAATGTTTCCTCCATAACTACATTGGAATGCGATGCAGTGAAGTTCTGCCAGTGACAAGCGAGTGATAAAATGACTACGTAAGTGGTGGGGACCACTCGGAGCCAAGAACTGAGCCGGCTCAGGGCACCCTCGCTCAATGAACACACCTTGAAGAGGTATGGCTTACACCATGACCTCATCCCCCCAGTCTAGTTAGTTAGTTATTGTTGTTTTAAGGGGTGGAACTACGAGGTCATCTGCCCCTGAATCCATCCCCCAGTCTTTGATGAAGAAGGCATTGAGGGATAACCTCCTCGATATCGCAGATATGATTATGATCTCAAAGAAGACCCCACAGCCAACTATGTGCCACAGTCAGAAACTGACCTTGGATGTGAATACTGCAATATGGCATCATAATTACCACAGTTGGCCTACTTCAAAGGCAATAGGAAAGTAACTATGGGGTTGGGGCCTTTATATATTGTGGATATATTCCTGTTTGCTACACTATTACAATCTATGCAGTGTTAATATACTGTTCAACTACAGTCAGAAAGAATTTATATCCCACTTCAACAGTATCAGAGTCGAGAACTGCAGTATATTAGTTGCAAAATATTTGTAAATACGACACACCGTACTATGTAATAAAACTTGGCAACATATTAAAACACCACCTGGGCAATGCCAGGTAAACCAGCTAGTACATAATAAAACTTGCAGTAATACTGTACCTAAGTACAGAGTGAGTTTCTTCATTGGGGTGGGGTTGTCCAACAGCTGCCAATATGAATGGCTGCTGTTACCCTAGCTCGGGCTGCTGCTTGAGAAATAGCAAGGCAGAAGCAATACTGTACCTAAGTGCAGAGTGAGTTTCTTCGTTGGAATGGGGTTGTCCAATAGCTAGCAATATGCATGGCTGATGTTTCCCAAGCCAGCTCGGGCCGCTGCTTACAAAATAGCAAGGCAGAAGCAGTGGCCCGAGCTGGCTTGGCTAACTGTAGCCACGCCTGCTCCTGGCTAGCCGACATCAGCCGAACGCCGTACTCCAGCAATACATACACACTGTATGATAGCCTACAAGCTTTTTCAACCCAAGGCCTGCTTCAGACTGGTAGTTACAATATTCAAATGTAAATAATTGATGAACATAACACACATAGTCAAAATACTGTATCAATAATGATTTGTTTATAGTCCAAATAGCTTAAAAGGGACAAAGGGAAGCTTTGAGCTTTGATCCAGCAGTGTAGCCTAGCTTGCAACACGACTATGGCTCAATATCCAGACAGCAGCCATTCTGAGCATGGTTTTTCACACACCCTTCAGGCAAATGCCTGGATGGTACCCATTTCAAGTCCTGAAGTGCTTAGGATATCAGACAAATTCAACACACACCCAAGTACACGAAACAGATGAACAAGGTATCCCCATGCCCCTAATGAAGTAACAATACAACAAACAATTTGTTTGCAAATGAAGATAATTGATGTTGAATAATAAACTAACTCACCATCCATACTGAGGTTGAATGCTCTTTCTCCAGTGATGCCAGGACTGATGTTCCTATGACATGACTCGGTGACACCTGATACTTGTAGAATTGTGTCTCTCTTCCGTTTGGAGTCACTGCTGCCTCCATCACCGCCAGCTACACCATGAGTGTACACAAAGCAGTATCTCCTTGCATCAGTAGATCTACGGTTCAGAGGTGAAGCTATCAGGTAGCTTGTACCATTGTCATCCCAGCTCGCATGGCAGGAGTATGCTGAAACATAAAACTAAGTATTACAAACCGATACACACACAAATATTTAAACATAAGAAAAAAATTAAATAAATGAAAAACAAACAAAAATTAAACAAACACATAAACAACTAATGAACTATTATATTTCTTCATAAATAGTAGGATTTATCAATACGGAGCTAAAAGGAACTCAAAAAGTTTCTCAACTAATGAATGAACGAATAAATAAATAAATAAATAAATAAATAAATAGACATCAAGAAACAAGAACGGAAAATTCTTAGAAAGATACACAGCACTGTTCTCCGAGACGTAACTTGGATCAGACGACTTACAAAGGAACTCTATGGAAAAACAAGACCCCATCACAGAGAAATTTAGGAAAAGACGCCTACAGTTCTATGGACACCTGTGGAGAATGGATGAAAACAGACTCACAAAGAACATTTTTAACATTGTTAAAACAAGTAAATTAAAGACCAGATGAGAGAAACACAGGAAGACTTGGAACGATTCAAAATCTCTGAAGACGATATTTTAGACAGAAATCAATTCAGAAATAAAATCAGAAACAAGAAATTCGAACAAGTCTCAAGAAAAGAAACAATAGGGAAAAACCGGACAGAGGAAAGGAAGAAAAACTACAGCGAATTAATGAAGAGGGTTTGCAAAGAAAAGAGAAGAGAAAAAGGAAGTGAAGCTGTGATTTGCTCAAGTTCGCACGCTCTCTCAAAGGAGAAAAATCGATAATAAATAAACAAATAATGCAAAACTTCGGCAGTACAAGATAGTTGTTCTTCTGGAAGCACTGAATGCCTCGGAAATTACATCTCTAGGAGGCCACTCTAAAATTGATGAAATTGAAAAACAAGAATGAAGAATTCTTAGGAAAATAAATGGCCCTGTTCATGTAAATGGTATATGGATTAAGAGGGAAACTACAGACTCATTTTATTTGTCACCAATATATCAATAGGAAATGAATATGAGCTTTCCACAAAAATAATCAATCTGTCATGGAGTGTTTTTATTCAAACAATAAGAACAATAGAGTAATTTTTTAATGTTTTCAGAGTTTTTAAATTAATAATGAGTGCATTTTAATGTGTTTTGCATGTTTTATTCAATGTTTTAACAATATGGTGTGTATAGATATTACAAACGTAAGGCTGATGAAGGGAGCCGTGTAAGCCCCGAAACTATGTATATCTTAAGTTCAGAATATAAAATGTATTGATTGGGCGGGAAAGTTTCAAGTACCGGTGACATCATCTAGTTTTGTCAGACTTGTACACAGTAATCGATAAGTTGACCGATGCTTACACATGAAACGATTGAAATTCTATGGTCACATCTGCAGAATGGATGTAGAAAAACTGCTTGATATAATAAATTCCTAGAAGGTTAAAATCAGTTGGTTAGAAGAAATCGAGCAGGACTTAAAATAAATAAACATCACAGAAGATACCATCAAGAATCACAAGGCCTTTGGAACTGTGGTTGCAAAGCACACATTCATGGAGAAAACTAAAAAGACCATAATGGACAGGAGAATGCAAGAAACAGCATAGCGAGTTCAAGAAAAGATTCTGGAAGCCATCAGCCCAAGTTAACAAGTTCAAACGCGTTCTTTAATTGGGCATAATGAAGAAAGAAGAAGAAATAAACAAATTTTAAAATTTGCACAGCCACCATCTTGGTTTCATGCTTGTTACTGTTATGAAAGTCATATCAACAAAGTTGTTTTATAGTCCTCTATCATGATACAAAATTGCAAAGTGATAACACTTAGGTTCTGAATTGCTGAATAAGTTTACTGGTGAAATATTTTGCACATTTGCCATGTTGAATTGGTCACCTTTAGGGAGATTTGAAAGGTATGGTTGGAGTGTTCTGAGATGGAACTTCAATGAAGTTTGATTTGACAGTGATGGGTATTGAAGCCCCACCTGTTCTATCTTTCGCACAGGATGTGAAGAACTCCATGGTGTCTGACTTGTCTGAGCAGCCCACGACGAGGGATTCGAAGTGTTCACTGTTGCATATCTCCTCCTCTTCGATCTCCTCGCCATTGCTTCTTGAGATGACTCTCTTCTTGCGCTTCTTGCGCGTCACTTGCTTCCCGTTCACACTGAATCCACTGATGGTGTATTGGCCCCGATAAGGACACCTCCTAGGGTGCAGTGATGTGGCTGAAAAATTCAAAAATGTTACAAATGAAATTAATGAAATTAAGTTGAAAATTAGAACAAGAGTAAAAGTTCTAGGTGAAAGAATGAAAACTCAGGGATTATCATTTCAGTCAAGTTAGCAGGTGATCTGAATGGAAGAAATGGTAGACACCATTAGAAAGCCATTCTTAAATGTCCCTCTGTGAATTTGAAACCTTAGCTGTTGGTGCAGAGGAAAGGAGTGGATAGAGTCATTTAAAATGTGAATCTATATGAGAATGATAGAAATTAGATCTGTTAAGTAGTCAGCCCTGAGGCTGGTTGGATCCTCCAAAAGCACCACTGTATGTGATGTGGGTAGAAACCCACAAAATCCCAAGGCATCATTATAATGAGTCATGAGCCCATCTGCCATACTTACTTATTAGAGTAGTGTAGGGAATGGCTGCCTGGTGAAAGTTGACAGGATTACAGGCTTCCTCTGGAGCCTGTACAATGTCACCTGGAACAAGAAGAAAAACAGTGATATAGCCAATCCTCAATATGAACCACCTTGACTTTTACAAATTGGATATGAAGAACATATCGTTCTTTAAGAATCAATACCACCTAACGGACTGGTACAGTACTTGGTCCTTAGGGATATTTGCTTAAGGAAGAATATGGTATGACAGTGACAAGAAATACTGCGTCCTTTAAGAAACAAGATACAGATGAACGTAGATATCTCGTACCTCCATTACTGGAATTATGATAACTTGTAATATTATTTCCTGATCAAACTTTCTATAACTTACAAGTACTTTTTCTCTTTAAGTTGAATTTCTATAACTTAAATTTTTCGATATCTCGAAGTTTATATTATACCCTAGCCCTGGCACTTAAACTTGTTCTTTAACTTGAATATTTATTTTTATTTTTTACAGTGTAACTTGTAGCATTCGAAGGTTCTGATTCGAATTTTTCACTGTTAACTGTAATTGAGTCAACTGTATGCAACGTACTTAGTTTAATACAAAAAAGCTGTCATCATTACGAACATTCATTTTTATTAACTTACATATATGTAGACAACTATACCGGGTGATTCAGCAGTCCCTTCCAATATCGTTTGCTGCAACCCAACTAACGCGTGTTGGCAGGAAGGTCGATATTTCTCTGCTTGCATCCCGTAAGGTATTAATGCAATGCAAGCAAATTCTGCAAACAATACTGAACCCTATTCTTCTTCCCTCGATGTGAATACAGACTAATAAGAGGGAAAAATAATAGTGTTCAGTGTCGTTTGTGGGATATACTTGCAGTGCATTAATACCATACGGGATGCAGCAAACAGTATTGGAAGGGGCTGCTGAATCACCCGGTATGTTGTAAGCCTACACACAGTATATTTTGACCAGTATATCACAAAATCCTAACGATTCGAGATATCAATATATGAATATTCATTTGAATATTAAGTTGTGTGAGACAATTGCCAAATGATGCCGATAACTTATCTTCAGTTTTGTGTGGACTAAAACTGCAACTTTTCTACAGAAATGAAATGTGCTGACATCACATATAAATTTATGTCCAGTACGCTCTCGATTCTCCAGGCATGGATTATCCGGTTTGCAGATTATCCATGCATAATTCGGTAAAACCCCCACTTGTTCTGCCCAGTGAATGCTTACAGTTTAAATGGCACCAATAGGAATCTGTTGTTGATCGTATTTCCCATGCCTCAGGCAGACTGCCAAGTGTGTGGTTAATCACTGTCGCGAACACTCTTCAGCATTACACTGCATGTTGAGACTGAAGTTACTAGTAACTAGATATGGCAGAAAAGAGTAAACATGTTGTTCTATATCATCCCCCCTGTGGCACCACAGTCCATGAAGGGCCATGACTTACCAAGCGACCACTGCCGAGTCATTTGGCCTACAGATTGTGGGGTGACGCGTGGTCATCACGTCGGGTCCCCTCAGTCGTTAAACTTGTTTTACCTGACCGAGGCACTGCCTCACTGTCAAACAGCTACACAATTGTCCTCACGAGACTGTGTGCACCCTGTTCCAGCCCTCAAGTAAGTTTCTAAAACACTTGACGGAGTCAGGAATCGAGCCCGGGGCCTCTGGGTGAGAGGCAAGTGCGCTTTCTATAACTAAGAAATTAATAACAAATAGTTCTGTGAAGAACTATACAGCCTATTTTCATATATCCTACTTACGTTAATTGCCTTTATCAACATACAAAATGTCAGTTTGATTGCTGTAATAGATTTGTAGATATTGAGAACCAACTAAATATTGTGGATGGTCGCCATGTTGGATTTTTATATATGTAGGTCTTAGAGTTATGTACTGTTACATGAAGATTATTGTATGACTAGAATAAAATAATTATTCTTGTAAATATGCGTCCACCTAGTCAATACCTTTAATTATAATGTAATCATAGATCACATCTATTTATACATAGAAGTGATCTTTGATTACATTATAATTAAAGGTATTGACTGGGCGGACCCATATTTACAAGAATAATTATTTTATTCTAGTTATATTATCTCGTCAATACGGAACAATGTCAAACGTCAACAACCTTGACGTTAACATGTCTGAAGATTATTGTGGACGTGTAGTATGCAAACTTCAATCGCATGATTAGGACACAAGAAGTAAAAACGAGATTTTCAAATTTTGCACAGCTGCCATCTTGTGGTTATGGAAATAATTGAAAACAATTAGATGCCAGTGGATTAACATTTGTATAAGAATTTACTGTACCAAGTGTCACTGTACTCGGATGGTTAAATTGCGAGAAACGACATTGTAAATATTTATACTTTGCGTCGCCGCCATGTTGGATTTGTGATCACCAGGTTATTGAAAGTCCTATAGGTGAACTTAATGTTCATAGCCCCTATGAACATTGAAAAATTCAGTTTGATTGCTGTAATAGATTCGTAGATATTGAGATCCATCTAAATATTTCGGATGGTCGCCATGTTGGAATGATTGTATAGGCCATAGGGTCATATACCATTAAAGGAAAATTATTGCGTAGGTTCATTATTCAAACTTTCACTTTGATCGCATGATTACGACACAAGAAATAAAATCTTAATTTTAAAATTCGCACAGCCGCCATCTTGAGGTTATGTAAACAATTGAACTAAATTAGATACCAGTGCATTACAATGTGTATAAACATTTCCTGTACCAACTTTCATTGCGTTTGGATCATTAAATTGCGAGAAAGGTCTATTTAAAATTTTCAACTTCGCTTGGCAGCCATATTAGTTTTGTAGTTAACCGGTTTTTACGAGTCTTATAGATGAACTTCCAGTAGTGCCCTTTATCTCCATACAAAATTTCAGGGTGATACCGCTGATAGTTTCAGAGATATAGAATGGCGGTGAAATATTTCGCACAGACGCTATCTTGAGGTTATATAAACAATTGAACGAAGTTAGATGTCGGTGCATTACAATGTGTATATGTGTATAAACATATACTGTACCAACTTGTATTGTGTTTGGTTGGTTAAATCGCGAGAAACGTCTATTTAAAAGTCGCAACTTCGCCTGGCCGCCATGTTGGTTTTGTAGTTACCAGGTTTTCAAAAGTCACTTAGGTGAACTTCTAGTAGTTCCCTTTATCACCGTAAAATATTCCAGGGTGATATCGGTAATTAGTTTCGGAGATATTGAATCCTGTTGAAATATTTCGCATAGCCGCCATGTTGGATTGGTGAGACGTAACAAAATTTGAAGGGCACGGTCGGGGTCGTCCGGAATAGTGCTATGAACTTACCGGGTTTCATTGAAATCGCTCCAGCCATTTACGGGGGACACACACGCACACACTGACGGACAAAAGGTGATCTCATAAGCCTATTTTTTCATAAATGAAAATAGGCTAACATGACAGATGACCTGTGTGTGACCTACGATTTGAACAGCTGAGTAATGTGCATGCAGACATTGTAAACAGAGTGAGCGCAGGTACATCAGATGATGAGAAATCGAGTGAAAACGAGACAATCGAGGAACTGCTCATTACTCAAACCCAAGACATCGAAACATATCCATTTATTAGAATAAGTGCCAGAACTCATTTGACCTTTTGATGCTTGGGAAATGGTACATTGAGACAGAAAAAAAAAAGCCTGTTTATTTTACCGAAAGTGAACCGAGAGAAATTTCTAACGCGTTTAGGTTTTGTATTTTGTATGCTGCACATTTAGTAGATAAACTTGCCTTTTTCAGGTAAAGTTGTGTTTGTTTGTATTATTTGTGTTTTACAGTTGTTCATGTGATCAGGATAATCGAGAGTTTACTGGATTAGAAAGTACTTTTTGAAATCCTTAGTCTGGAGCTCAGCACTCTCCAGAAGTGAAACATGGACTGTTTGTGCACCAGCAAAGAGGAGAATAGAAGTTTTGAAATGTGGTGTTACAGGAGAATGAAGGAGATAAGATGGGTAGAGTAACAAATGAAGAGAGATGAAGGCAAGTGGGAGAGGAGAGATGTTTTTGGCAAATACTAATGAAAAGAAGAGAGAGATTGGTAGGACACATACCAAGGCACCCAGGAATAGCAAGCTTACTTATGGAAGGAAGGGTAGAGGACAAGAACTGTAGGGGTAGGTTAGACAGATTGCCTCGGATGTACAATGTGGTAGGTATGAAGTGATAAGCTCAGAATAGCGAGGCATGGAGAGCTGCATCAAACTAGTCTAAGGACCGAAGACTCAACACAACACACACTTCAAAACTAGTCTTAATTACCAGCTTTAACTAGTCAATAACACAAAGCCTCTTATCCAAGTGAGCCTAACTTTCAAATACCATACATGCTTTGGCTACTTTCCGTACAATTTTAAGTGGGGTTATACGCAGGGAAATTTATAGAAAGAAAGAAAGAAGGAAAGAAAGAGAGAAAGAAAGAAATGATTCTTTTTATCCTTGAAATGCCTGTTCTTTCGGCTTATTTTGTGTGTTTGTATTAGTTAATGTTTGGGGATTCTTCTATGATTGGTTCGAAAAAAATCAATGTTATCCTGGAGTTGTCCATTTGGTAAACAGAGTGGATTGGACTTAATAACATTTTGATGTAAATAGACGGATTGTCAAATTATTTGGCTTCTAAATTTACCATCTATAACGGAATTATTATATTAATAATATAATATCATATCGTATGGCCTCGGGTGCCTGGTGCAAGCTTTGTTAATTGACACCCAGAGGGTAGCTTGCATTTCGTCGTTCCTTTGAACGCTATGAAAGTCAAGGAGGTTAGATATCTAAACTCCTTGACAATACAGCGCTTTCAAGTAGAGAATGGAGGAACTTTGTGTTGGCGGAAAATCCCGAGATTAATTTTGCCATTGAACACGGCCTACTGAATTCAAATGGGTTCTTTAACATGCCAACAACGTACGACATGAGTATCATGATTTTTGTCACCTTCA
The DNA here is from genome assembly GCA_946902985.2 of Meconema thalassinum. Classification (NCBI taxonomy): domain Eukaryota; kingdom Metazoa; phylum Arthropoda; class Insecta; order Orthoptera; family Tettigoniidae; genus Meconema; species Meconema thalassinum. Next base: position 356,511,147 of record OX336390.1, on the reverse strand, counting down.
AAAATCACTTACCATGGCCAGGGGCGAACCTGCAATCTTGGGGTTGGTAGTTCGACACTATAACTACTCATCCACCGTGGCAAGCAGAACGGAATTATTAATCCTTATATATATTAAATTCTGATACCTTTGTCATTTTCTTCCTCCCTCCACCGAATGTATAATTCTTACTTACAAAGATCTTTTTTTTAAATATGAAGTTTCTTTAAAAATGTTCACCCGTTTCTTTTTATATAAACTACTGCATTTGTGTTTGAATCCAGCTTAGGATGATACGATTTGTCTTTGGCGGGCTCTTTAATGTCTCCGGGCCCTTCAACAATCCCCGGGTCTATTGTCCCTTTGCCTCTCCCTCTTCCCAGGCCTGGCAGGGTGAACCAAAAATCTGCTGATACACCATGCATGCCATAAGTCTAGAAAATTTGTGGATGTTTGATAAATGTATTGCGTTTAGGTCACTACGACTAACACTCTAGCTCTCCAGATAACAAAACACTTACCGCTCCTCTGTAGTTCAATAACATGGCCGTCACGCTGATAGAACACCATGCAGATGTATCCATTCTTACTGCAATCAGACAGAACACATCCTCATCATAGGTCAAAATGCATCACTCACAAATTTGAGAAACAATAGAATCAAATACATAATTACTTTTCAGTTCATTCTGTGACTATTCACATCTCATTTATCAATGAATTACTCACAAATGTTGACCCATGTATTTTTACTGTAAAATTGGAAATACCTTGAAATTTAGATATTCAGTAGAGGGCATGAGAAAAAATTCAGACCAATGTACAATTTCTACCTTTGAGTTACAGTTTTCTATGACTTTCTGTCTCTATCCCTCTCCCATCACACATGTTGATTGTACTTGTAGGGAAGTTTGGATGCAACTATTCAACATGAAATAAGAGGGTTTTTCTCTCTCAAAAATTGTCGTGTGTTTCAAAATACCGCAGAATAAACTTTTCACTGATCAATCTGTAATTTTTGGTCATGCTGTCTGTCTGATAAGTCATCAACTCAAAGCGCCCCACTGTAGGTTATGTGGATAGAAAACCTCAAAAGACAATGGCATACTAGGAAAGAGGAGCAGTTTTCCATTGCTTTCTTCACTGAGTCCAGACACCACAAGTAGTACCATACACAGACATCGGCTGTCCTGAATGCCATCACTCAGCACCACTAATATCTCAATAGCTTCCACATAATCACAGCCATAAATTAGACTGAAGCAACAGTAAAAAACTCCATTCAATCCTGTGAATCTTATGTTGAAATGACAAAAATGTGATCTTCCTTGAATTCACTACAAAATCATTTTTTTAATATATGCACAAGAATTAATTAAGTACAAATGAAAATGAAAATCCACAGCCTGCTTCCAGTCAACCAACCGGGTCAGGAATGGAAGAATGAAGCCCCAATCTAGCGGTGAGGATATGAACTGTGCCGGCTGCCAAAGTCTGTCGCACTCCCCTGGGGAAATGATTAAATGAATGACAGATGAAATGAAATGATAGTGGAGAGTGTTGCTGGAATGAAATTGGTGACAGGGAAAACCAGAGTACCCGGAGAAAAACCTGTCTGCCTCCGCTTTGTCCAGCACAAATCTCATATTGAGCGACCGGGATTTGAACCACGGACTCAGTGGTGAGAGGCCGGCGTGCTGCCGCCTAAGCCACGGAGGCTCAAGTACTAATGATAAATTTTAATATTTAATTTCCTTGAGAATTATATATTCTACTCTATAATTTTTTCTCTGTTCTAAAGAATTCTTTGTATAAAACAATAACATTCACCAAGATAGGTAATGCAGAATATTTTCCATGTTGACTTATAGATTCCTCTTAAAATAATACAATATTATGTTCCATGAAATGTATTGATAGGTGTATTATTTTTAAAAGGATTTTTTTTTTTACTCAAGAATGTGTGATAATGCAACTCATTGTTGTTTCATTTTAGGAGCTTGCAACATTCTGATCCACATTCCTATGTACATGAGTGTGTGTTGGTGTCTGTACTAGTTATATAATATAATAATGTTATTGGTTTTACGTCCCTTTTAACTACTCTAGTATTTCTTATTAGTAATTAGGTTAGTAACCAAACTGTTTCAATGTAGAAACAGGTCTCCGACAAGAGAGTGTATTGTCCCATATACTTCTCCTCACTGTCATGGATGGAATCCATAAACGAGTGAAACGGAGAATGGGAAGTAAAGGGTCTAAGGCCTTACTCTTTGCTGACTGATGACATAGTGATATGGGGGGATGATGAATAAAATTGGAAGTCCAAGATTAAGTTAATGTTTGAAACCAGGAGATAGAGCCTGGAATGAAAATCAGTGTGGAGAAGAGTCAGACGGTAGTGATGACAAGAAATGTGCGAAATGGTAGGGGGAATACTGCAGTAGATGGAAAACCATTAAAAGTTGTGAAAAGCTTCAAATACTTAGGGAGTGTCCTCACAGACAATGAAGGGATAAGTGAGGAAATTGGTAAGAGGATCCAACAAGCAAATGGGTGTGAGGGATTTGGTGTGAAACCAGGAAGTTCCCACGAAATGAAAAATAAATCTTTGTATTAACATATTACACACCTATATTGATGTATGCAGCAGACACGTGGACAACAACTCAATGAGATGAAAGTAGAATCCAGGCAGTAGAGATGAAGTTCCTTAGAGGTATAATTGGAAAGACTCACAGAGACAAAATCAGAAACAAGGAAATTAGGGAAAAAGTTACAAGACAAGGTCGAGATCAGTAAACTAAAATGGTATGGACATATGATGCGTTATGCGCATGGGAGCAGACAGAGTCCCAAAGCGATTATTTACTGAGAAAGTCACGGGAAGGCATCAAAGGGGAAGGCCGAGGATGATGTGGATGGATATAGTGAGGGAGAGCATTGAGAAAAGAGGACTGAAAGTGGAAGATTTACTGGAAGAAGGATGAGAGTGGTAGAGAGGCAGAAAAGTATGGAGGTCCTTGATTCACACTTTGACCCAGATCACTGGAACCACGAAAAGAAGAAGAAGAAGAAGAAGAAGAAGAAGAAGAAGAAGAAGAAGAAGAAGGAGAAGAAGAAGAAGAAGAAGAATAAGAAGAAGAAGAAGGGAGAAACCATGGAAATCCACTTTTCAGTTACCCTCACAAGGCTGAGTGTACCCCATTCCAACCCTCAGACCAGAATTACGTTTCTTGGCAAAGATGGGAATTGCTGCTGGGACCATAGGGATGGCTGCCAATAATGCTAGCCACTACATCACGAGTCAGTCATACAAGAATTTTTAATAATACTCATGAATGTTGATTGTTTCACCACACCTCTGTACTGTAAGGGGAGCCTCTGTGGTAGTAACACTCACCAGCCACTGGTGAGGTGTGCGACCAGTGTGACCTGGCGCTCGTTGTCGGGAACCTCTATGCTGTGACACACCACCCGTATCTCCTGGTCTTTGTTGTCCTTATCTGTGATCCTCAGCGTAGCGTTCTTGTGAGAGAAGTGGTACAGGCTCTTGTAATCTAGGGTGTGCCACTGATGGTGAGCCGTCACCCACAGCGGGTAGTGGCAGCGCGGGCGCTGGGTCTCCACTGGAATCATTGTCATCACATACAGTTTCCTGGATATTGCACCATGCATAATAATATCAACGTTCCAAGCCAACAACTTTGCTCCTTTTCAAAACACCATGGAATGCCACCCCCTCCCCTTAGAATAATTGAGTTTAAGATTCATTTTCAGGGGATTGCAGCATCATGGTCATCAATCCCATGTATGTATTGGTAAGTTGACCCTAGAACCAACCATTTACAGAACAATCATTACTCTTGGAAACTGATCAAGGAATGACCAGCCGTAACCATGGCAACACCAGCTTGCCATCTAGATCTGTAGGAGGCAGTGCACAGCTCCAGCTCCATTTATCATCTAAAATGCCATATGAGCATGAGTCATAACCAGTGGCATAACTAGGAGGTGATCAGGAGGATCAATCTCTGCCAGAGCCAAATAATAAATATATGAAATTTGTTGAATAAAACCAATCTTCAGATCGATGACATAATATGATTGGATTATGTAATTTTATACTTAATAATTTGCAAGAATTTATTTTCACTCATGTAAAATATTTAGCGTTACCCTAACTTAACACTTACTGAATGAGCAAAATGTTCAGCTGTTCAGTTAGCCAAAAGGTGGTCGTGAGATGGGTGTGGCATTTCATTCCTCATCCCTTTCCAAAAATACACCACTTGTTAGTTGCCAATTTATTAAAATCTGAGTGTGTTTGATATTTTGTCAAGTTGTGCTGTTTTAAGTTAAACTTTAGTTGAGAGTTGTAGTTTATTAATATTTATACAATGTTGGGGAATAGAAAGAGCCAGATGATTTCACGAAGAAACCTGGACTTGATAATTTAATATCGACAAAATTGTTAATTTTCAAGCAGTGCAAATACTAAGTATCAAATGCAGATGAAATCAAACTCGAAAAGAATGAAACTTCAGGATCTTAGCCTATTTTCGCTTTCAATGAATATGTCTCGTTATGTCCGTGCCCTCACCCCGCACCCCCAATGTAACTTTGAGCTCTTACCCTTCCAGAAGCAAAACTAGTTACGACACTAGCCATAATAATATTCAATCCTTTAGATACTTATAAGCTAACTGAGGGAGCCAGGGTGTAGGAGCCTAATATCCATTTTCATTTAATTTACTCATGGAACTTGTCATATCAAAGTTCTCTTTGGGCATAAGTTAGCAAGAATATTTCTCTTTTGTGAAAATGGCCACTGTTTTCCATTGTTGCAACTAGTAGCCTACATTTAAAGGAAAATACAATTAAAATGCTCTTATGAATTTGGACACCACCCGGGCAACACCGGGTAAAACTAGCAATTATTATCATAGCTCAAGGTCTGATATATAATGACAATTAGGCCCACCACAATTCTACGTTTCATTAGAATGATTGCACAAATACACTAATTTTAGGAGTAACTAACTTACCCTTTGTGAGTTTCATTGTGCGTGAACCTTCAGTAGCCGACAGGAGTCCATTGCAGGTGGCATCTCCTGACTGAGCAACATCGAAGGTGGAATGGCCGTTGCTCTGCCGGTGGTCATACACGAAACAACGGTAGCGATCTTCATCTGACGAGGCAGTCTTGTGGTATAGCTTACCGATGAGGTACCGAGTGGATCCCTCCTTCCATAATGCCAAGCATAGCAGTTCCTCCACTTTATAACAGATCATAAAACAGGCATTACAAGAGTAATCAATCATTCAATCAATCAAGCAAGAAATCGATAAATCAAGCAATAAACCAATCAATGACAATTATTATTTTCATCATAAATACATATATTAAAAAAGAACACTTATTTATTGTATGTACAATATATACGAAAGAAATGTGCACACACATGCTCATAAAATCTAATATTTCAAGATCAAGATCTCTGACCCAAATGTTCCATGTAAAGCTCGGAGAGGGCAGTCAGCTACAATGTGATGGATTTAAAAACAACACTAAGGTGTACTGCATGTTTTACAAAACTCAAGCTCATAAACCAGAGGGAGTTAGAAGGTGCGGTTTGTGCCAAAATCTTCCAAATCGTCCCAATAGTACAAGGAAAATCTTGTATTTCTTGAAAAGACAACGGAAATATATTTATTTGTTTATGAAACACGTTTAAACAAGTAAACAAAACGATTGATCCTGCAAGAACTGTGTCACGTCGAGCCCACATAACAGTACCATATGCGACATTTCTCGCACAGGTCCTCTAATTATTATTATTATTATTACTATTATTATGACATAATTTATTTCATCACATCAGTGGGTACAAATCAATATACTGTCGGCTTCTTTGCAAGACGGCATGATGACTAATTTTAGGGTGTCATAGAGAAACGAGCCACGGTAACTATGGAACAGGTCTCCGAGATGACGACTTTCTGTACGATCATTTTATGTAGACAAGGATGTATTTATATTCCCCATGTTCCCAGGTTGTTAGCCAATGATTTAGGGATGATGCCGGTAGAAGAGATGACTATGGGCAGCACCACCACACTTTCCTGTCTCCACATTTGCCGTATTCCCTCAGCTAAGTGCAGATGCTTGGTAATCTTCTCACATCAGGTTTGTGACAGAGTATGGGAATTGGGCACTGCGATATCAATGAGAAAGGTTCTCTTCCATACTTTGTCCAGAAGAACGATATCTGGCCGGTTTGCTGGTATGGTTTTACCAGTAATAACTGATCTGTCCTATAACAACTTGTGAGAAAAAAATTCCAAAATGGCGCCAGGGACATATTTAGTAGTATTTTCAGGTAGCCACGCCTTTGTGCAAGGTGTAAGTGCACTATTTTGACTACTTGGTTGTATCAGTAGCAGTGGCATAGCCAAGGGGGGGTTACTGGGGGTTAGAACCCCCACCCCCATTGATAAATCGGCATGGTTTTAATTTGTGTCTATTTCTACTTGATTATACAGTTGTCGCCTTTCGGCCCGGCTCCACATTTGAGGCTAGACACGTCTTCACGATAACGTAAAACCACAGTGTACGAGGCACGTCCAGAAAGTAAGTTCCGTTTGGTAATAAATTTAAATTGTGTACAGATACAGAATAAATATTTATTGCACAACATTCTACACCTCTTAAACTACTTTTCCACGTAACTGCCGAACTTTTGCAGGCATTTGTCATAGCGTGGCACAAGTTTTTGGATACCTTCTTCATAGAAGTTTGCCGCCGACCGTAAACGAGAGTGAAGACTCCCCTGTAAGATATCCTACCATTTGGCCACCACTGTTAGGCAAATTGCGTGCTTACCAGGAGAACTGCGTATGTTTAGGAGTTCTCCTGACCACATACGCAATTTTCCTAACAGTGGTGGCCAAACGGTAGGATATCTTACAGGGGAGTATTCACTCTCGTTTACGGTCGGCGGCAAACTTCTATGAAGAAGGTATCCATAAACTTGTGCCACGCTACGACAAATGCCTGCAAAAGTTCGGCAGTTATGTGGAAAATTATTTTAGGAGGTGTAGAATGTTGTGCAATAAATAATTTTTCTGTATCTGTACACAATTTAATTTTATTACCAAACGGAACTTACTTTCTGGACGTGCCTCGTATCTAATCAGTCGCGAAGCTTGGCTCATATTTTCTACCGGCGCTCGTCGCGCGTCAACAATGCTCTCACGCAGCCAGCAAGCATGTGCCGGCTGCGCTGTGTTGGTGAATGTTATTGTAGCCGGATTTACTGTATGTTAGCATTGTGTACAAGTTATATCATTAATCATGTGTTTTAGAAGAGGAGATATGCAGTGCAATCAACAGATCAAATATTAAACGCCATATTTCAGGGTTGCTAAGTAGCGTCTTCGGTGGCGTAGTTGGTAGCATGCTCAACTGCTGTGCCCAAGATTGCGGGTTCAAACCCGGCCGAAGTCATCGGATATTTTAAGAGCGTTAAAATCCTTCAGTATGCCTTCCTTCGGAGGGGAAGTAACGCCGGGGGCGGCGGTCCCATGTCATATATTTATGGCATGTGAAAGATCCTTCCACTAACTAAACTTGTGTGAAGCTAAATTTCTAGGTTAGATTTCTATCAATGTTCCAACGTTCACTACTAGGTGTTAGTGACATCTGGTAGCGAAAGTTGGAACTACTTGAAATTAATGGAACTTGTAGCTCACCCCATGGGGGTCCGCTTGACGCAGCTACAGCCTCTGGCAAGTCGAACATGTCCTCGGACAGTCCCGGCACTAAAAGCCATACGCTAAATAAAAATAAATTGTTGCTATGTAACCTTTAGGATAGCTTTTCAGTCGGTCAACGCGAGTGTACGGTACCCAATTAGATTAGGTGGGCAGTGACAATTTATCTCCTAGTGCCTGAAATAAAAATTCATGAATTGTTTATTCACTTATTAAAACATTTCTCGCACTTCTCGTTGTGTGAGAAACGTTTTATTAAGTGTATACATAATTATTGTATTATTAATCACACAGGGAAAATAATTGTTACTCCTCGCCCAATCTAATTGGGTGTATTCGTGTTGTCCAACTGGGAAGTCATTCTATTAATATAGACTGTTCAAATAACAATAAGAAGACATCCGAGTTTCTAAAGGACCCTAAAAGGTAAGACTTGAGCTATGGATTTTAGGCTAGTATTATAAAGCTTTTGAAACCAACAACGGAACTAGGTATTTAACTGGTTATAAATCAATAATAAGTCGCCTCCGTAGCGTAGCGGTCAGCATGGTTAGCTGCCGCCCCGGAGGTCCTGGGTTCGATTCCCGGCTCTGCCACGAAATTTGAAAAGTGGTACGAGGACTGGAACGGGGTCTACTCAGCCTCGGGTGGCCCAAATGAGTAGAGGGGGTTCGATTCCCCCTCAGCCATCCTCGAAGTGGTTTTCCGTGGTTTCCCACTTCGTCTTCGGGCAAATGCCGGGATGGTCCCTACCGTAAGGCCACGGCCGCCTCCTTCCCTCTTCCTTGCCTATCCATCCCAATCTTCCCCTCCCTTCCCTCATGAGGCCCCTGTTCGCTTTGCAGGTGAGGCCGCCTGGGCGAGGTGCTAATCCCACCTCACCAGTTGTATCCTTTCCGATGAGATGTTCCCAGCTCTAGGACACTGCCTGGATAGGCGGTAGGGGTGAGTTCCCTCGCCGAGTCCCTGGGAGCCACCACCCTGGAGGGTAAACACGATTTAAAAAAAAAAGACAATAATAATGTTAGACTGTTGGTTTTACGTCCTTTTTAACTACTGCGGCTTTTAGAGACGCCGGGGTGCCGGAATTTTGCCCCGAAGGGGATCTTTAACGTGCCAGTAAATCTACAGACACGGCTCCCTTGCATTTACGCACCCGCAAATGCCAGCTGACTGCGCCAGGATTAGATCTTGCAACCTTCGACACAGCAGGCGAGAACGTTACTGCTGAGCCACGCAGCTATTCGGCTATGAATCAGAAGCATGTCTCGGTAGGATATCTATGCATGGCTTCGTAGTCGATAGCATGCTGAACTGTTATGCCCAAGATCGCAGGTTCAAAACCAGCCGAAGTCGTCGTATTTTTAAGAGCGTTAAAATCCTTCAGTAGCTTATGCCCTCCTTTGGAGGAGAAGTGAAGCCGGCGGGCCCAAGTCATAGATTTATGGTATGTAAAAGAACCTACCACTACAATGGTAGTGTGTACCCAAAATTTGTAGGTTATTTGGTTAGAAACGCTCTATCAAGTTCCAACGTTCACCACTGGGTGTCAGTGACAGTGGCGTCTGGTATCCAAAGTTGGAACTAATTGAAATTGGGAAGCCTACGGGCGTTCAATTGAAATGTCCTGCTATGGCCATTGGTTGCAATTCAAATATAAATAATATCAATGCATTTTGAAAATTAACGTAAACGATGTCATCTCAAACCCGTGCCGATATTTTAATTTTCAGGTGTAGAAATTGGCTTTCAAATAGTCAGAGAGTTGATTTAATAAATAAAAATGTAGGACTATTTTGTACAATAATATAAACTTTTTCTCGAATCGTTTTGAAGTAAGCCAATGTATGTCGTCAGGATAATGCTCACAAACGTAGATGTGGTACACTGTTTGTTAATTCTCTTATGAAATACCTGGTCCCCCACATGACTGCTGTGAAGGTACGGTACACAATATTGTTATTGCTGAAATTATTTGTAAAATTGACATTGTATTAAATTCTCAAATTCAGGAATGTTTTCAAAATCACAGAAAAAATACGAAGTAAGTTACTTACAATTGACTCAATTGAGCCATTTAAGACCTTATGATCTTTTCATACTTTTCGTTTCACGAATCACACGGATATTTTTAAAATTAATTATAATGTTACTCAATTTTACGGAAGAACCAGCTTTTGATATGGTTAAGAATTTGATATAGCATAGCTATTTACAATTATACCCATGCTAGTAACCCGCACCGGCTTCACCCGGTATATTTAACGGTTTACCCAGAGTAAACCTGAAAGGCGTACGGACGGCAGGTCCCAGACGCAATTCAGAAAAGCCGAGGTGAACAGCGAAACTCCAAACACATATACTCTTCTCTGAAGTCTTAACTCGACACGACTCGAAAGTTGATGCTGGCCGAAGCTGGGGTGATAGACTTGCTCCCTACCTCGTAAACTCGCTCTGAAGCTAGTAATTTATATTTCCACCGAATGGAGATTGTTGGAAGAAATGAAACCGTAAAATCACTTATAGTGAGTGATGTATTAAAGATAGAGATATGCTGTCGCGGACCTTTTTGTAGAACTTTTCATGCTGACGAATTATTACACTCATAGTAGGCCTATATAGATCTTTTTAACGGTTATCCAGAGTAAGCTGCAATGGCGCACGGACGGCAGGTTTTTCTTCGACACGATTCACTGAAATCGTTACTGCTCGGCTTTCTGTGGTCACAAATGAATGTTTTTCTACGGAAACCTTCCACGAGAAATCCTTTACAGAATGGTGAAAACCGCATCAAAATCCACCCAGTGGTTTTCGAGATTACGCGTTACATCCAAGAATCGGGGACTCTGTTTTATACTACAGTATGTCGAGATGCCTGCAACTATCATTGAAACAAATACATGAATCTATAACTAGTATGGGCTATTAATTCTACGTAAGACTCATTAAATACGTCATACAACTGTACCTAGGGATACTTGTAGAGGACTGAACTAATAAAAACAGAGCATTTTTTATGTTCCCATGAATTAAAAGTGTACAGTATATAAACATTGTGATTTGACATGACTTATGTTTACAATGGAAATAATCACTCAGGTGAGTTAAAAATCATAAAACCCCCACAAAAGTAAAATCATCAGTCCCGCGAATAACGCGCTCAAGGCAGTTGCCAGCTTGCTGGCCACCGCGAGCGCTAGTGTCGCTCCATCTACCAAAAGGATGCAATTTCGTAACGCAGCGAGCTTCGTGACTGTGTATTTTAGACTGTGGTAATACAACCCAAGCCTCCCAGGTTTGCCATTCTAACTTTTCACCCGCGAAATATAGCTTATTTCAAACTGAGGTTAGCGCCAAATAATTTTGAATCCCACATAGCGGGACAATATTACCTTTTTTTTTTTTTTTTTTTTTTTGCAGGAGATAACTTATATGTAAATTAATCTAGTTTTTATTAAACATATCGCGTTTTAATAAGGACTTAGAAAATTCTATGGGTACATTAGCACTATTTGTGGGATCGTTATTAACTTCTTGAGCATGAGAACGCCGTCAGCAGAGTTGCTTCATATAACATTAATACACTATACTGTATGTTCAACAATTCCTCGAATTACGGTCATCTCCCGGTTACGAATGAATGAAATTTGTCGCATGTGGAGTGTAAGCAACTGAACCTTTTTCCGGCTGCAAGAAGCATTTGTAAGGTAAAATGGACTTAGTAGGTGACAAAAATCTTCGAAAATGATATTTTAGGCGTTCAGGGCTAATTGCAACATAAAGCACATGATCTTGTTGAAAAAAAACTGAATAAACATAAAAATGAGTAGCCTATTGTATAACTCATAAATCAACTTGATACATCGTGAGAGGACATGCCCACTTTTGCTGAGACTTCTGTAAATGTTTTCTCTTGTTGAGAGATACGCAGTCTTCATGTTGGTAGCACAGCTAGATTCGAGTTTATTTTGTTCCTGTCAGGGGAACAGGAATGTTCTAGATTTACCATTTCAGTCAAAAAATAACTTCTTTTTTTACAGAACTGTTTTCTTTGTTGTTGTCTTTTGTGCTTATTGTAGTACTCGAAAACTTATGGAGCAAAATACATGAAACTTTTCTTGTGTAATAATATCTCAGGTCGCCTCCGTAGCGTAGCGGTCAGCATGGTTAGCTGCCACCCCGGAGGTCCTGGGTTCGATTCCCGGCTCTGCCACAAAATTTGAAAACGTGGTATGAGGACTGGAACGGGGTCTACTCAGCCTCGGGTGTTCCAAATGAGTAGAGGGGGTTCGATTCTCACCTCAGCCATCCTCGAAGTGGTTTTCCGTGGTTTCCCACTTCGTCTTCGGGCAAATGCCGGGATGGTACTGTACCCTTTTACCTACCAATACCTGTTGAATCCCTGGATAGCAGCTGGATCGTAGAACCTGAAAATGCCCCGGCTCTAAAGACCCCCCAAGTTCTACCAACAGACACAGGGATAATAGGGCCACTCGAATACCTAACAGGATGTATTAAGACTGACCAAGGCTCAGAAAAAGAAAAGACTAGCTCAAACACAAGAATTCTTCAAGAGGAAGAAAGAATCTCAAAGGTGTGGAAAACACTAAAATACCTAGCGATGGCCCCCTTAATACACCCTTCCATCACCTCTATAAAGCATCACGCAATAATTAAAACCAAGTAATAAAGGAGTTTATTGTAAGAATAAACAAGACAGAAAAATATCAATTTTGTCGATACCACGACCAATCAAAAAATCTCATTGATTATACTGGATTATCTTTCAAAAAAAAAGTTACCCATTATCTCAACTAAGGCATATTAATAATAATAATGATCAATCAATCCCATATGGTAAGCATTTACAAAAAGAAAAATATTATAAGACTTGAATACATTAAATTAATTTCGGTTCCTTAACGGAAATAACATCTTATACAAAAATATCCTGATTATAATTAATAATCCTACACGACATCTTCAGTAACATTATATGTTCTTGTTATTAAATGAAGAAATTCATATGGCCTATTTACAGAATATAATTTACACAAAATTCCAGAATAATTTCAATTATTCTCTTCCCACTGACTTGATGTCACGACATTCCTTTCTGCTTAATATTGTTTCATTTCTAGTTTTAGGGTAATTCTGCCGAACAGTTAAGCTAAGCAAAAATTAATCATAAATTCAGCCTTAAATAGTTATCGGTTTCCTTATTAAACATACATCTTATGGCAAAATTGTTATATTAGTTTTACTGGAAATATTTAACCGGATATCCACTCAAGATTCTCAATAATACTGCTCAGAAAAATATTAATCTTCACACAGGCATTTTCACGATAACAGCGATAAAGTCAACAATGACCAAATATTAACCATACTAGGTTAAAAACAACACCTCTCTGGGTTAAAACCCCAATCAATCTAATCCTGATTGGCACACCTGGCTCAATCCTCAACAAGAAAAATATGCTTTACAAAGCATAGCATCAATATACTTAAACACAAAGACATTACTCATAGTACATGCCTCTCTAAAGTCGAACATGCACCTATAATAGGAGCCTTACTGTTATAAATCCACAATTATGAAAATCAGCTGTTTATAGAAAAATCCTGAACTCATGTGCGAAAAAAAAAATATGATTCTGTAACAGATTACGAATAAAGCCCAGTGGATTTCAGAAATATTCCACCTATCTTTAAAAAACTTGCCTTACATTGATGTATTACATGATCCATAATTCTTAAACGTATGACTTATAGTAAGTCGTCCCTGGGATTATCCTCGCAAATTTGGATGTCGTTCAAATACCCTCTTAATAGAGAAAAACTATTGCACTAAAGGCAATGATATCATGAAATCCAGTGTTAACTTCATAAGAAAAGCAAAGTATAACACTCACCAACCACACAAACTGAGGTTGTAAAGCGATCTATAAAGATAAATTCAATCTCAAAATAAGATCTTCCCTGAATTTCCCGAACGCGAAAATGTCGATGGATCAGACCTACAGCATAGATCTAGGTTAGCAACAAAGGCTAAGCGACTAATGACCCATTAGGCAATCCATTTCGAAAATCACGCTCAGAAAATACAAGTTAAATCTGTTATTAAATTGCAGAAAAAAAAATATAGTCAAAGGACTCGAAGTAACATTAAGAATAACAGGATCCGAAAACTTCTTAATATCGTAATCAGAATACGAAAAGGAAAATCCCCTTCAAAGAATACGATGATCCAAGCGAAAGTGCTTAAAGAACAATGCACTAGAATATGAAAAACTCAACCAAAGTTCTCAAAAGAAAATTGTGTTACTAAAATGTTCTTACACAAGAAAAACTGTAGATCTTCTTCCTACATTTGTTTCTCGACAAATAAGAATGAGCATATTAGTTTAAATACTGTAAAATACTACTGAAATTGTTAATTTATTCATCAAAATTACACAAAGGATGCACTCATTTTTATGAGTCAAAATCCTGGCATCATAGAAGGTCAGTTTCGAAATAAACATCGAACCTGCACTTTCTACTCAACCATTTAATCTACAAAATCAAACATGGCAATGTGTGGTAGTTCTAAATGTCCACGCTACGCTACTGTAACAAGTTGAAGTGATCTGTACCTTTGGCGAATCTAGATGAGGAAAAAAGGATATCGTTGGCCATACTAAGCTCCAGACCAACAGAAAACATGCTGGACTCCAACTGGGTTTCCACAGAACGAACCAAAGTCCTCCTAGGCTCGAACAATACCCGGTCGGTCGAAATAGTTCCAACATATCCTGGCGATATCTTCCCATACATATTCGAATACCAACGGACGGACCGCACACAGTTTATCAACTCGTCACGAAGCGAGGGCGAACTCGAACAGTCACGAAAAAGTTCCAATATATGAACGCAAGTGTGAACAAGTTCACAAGGGTCGACGCGGCCCCTTGCATCACGAGAGTCGCTTGCACACTTCATGCTAAATGAAAGTTGCTGCCAACATGTCCCCGCTGCACCCTGCTAATGCAGTATTCTTAAATCAATTTAGCCTACCATCGTAATGGATATAAGCTTCATATTGTTCCTTCCCTCTGACACCTTGCTTGAGAATGTGCTCTTTTCAAAAAGTATAATCACTGTGAAGAGTGAATCAAGTCTAGGCTGCATTTCCACGACGGTTTATATGCAGAGTTTCGTGACACAAGACAGCTGAGCTCGCGGTCGGGATTATGAAAGTATCCATCCGCATGGCCCGTTAGTTGCTGTAAATACACGGTCGCAAAGATAAACTATTACATGTTTAAGACCATGTCTGAGCCCTATTAAACACGTTTCTACTTCACGTAGAATGCTGAACGAACCAGCGTATACACTTCAGCACGATCACACGTTTTTAAAACTCCCGTTAGCTGGCGACTTTACTTTCACTGTTTTCAGGTTCAAACCTGTACGCTGTCAGTTTCTATACTCATTGCTCTCTCCACGAGGTCGTCTTGGTCTCACATCCGCTCCCCCCCACTCCTTTACACGTCACGACTCGATACAAAATATATCGCAGTCGAAACGTAATCAGCAGTGAGTTAACAAATCATCTTCTGTTCTTCATACTTTCTTAATAATAGCTTTCTGCCATGGAAATATACACACAGACGTATGTAGCTGCTTACATATAGCGCTAAATATGCTTTAATTTGTATTAATCACTCTCAGGTGAATCGATCGATATAGTGTTAGACACAGTCAACATGGTTATTATCGATGACCTTCGGGTTTCTCGTCGGAAACACGAGCTCTGCCGATCTCTTTCTTGATAGCATGGCTTTTGCTAGCTGTAGACCAGCTGTAATTATAGACTTCAGAGGCTAGTTAGGAAGTTACAGGGTGTTCCCAAAATACTGTAACCATGTCTGTACTTAAGACCTTTATGAATAATGGTGCAGTACCTTCTTCAAGGCCACGGCCGCCTCCTTCCCTCTTCCTTGCCTATCCATCCTGACCTTCCATTACCTTCCCTCATGAGGCCCCTGTTCACTTTGCAGGTGAGGCCGCCTGGGCGAGGTGCCAATCACACCTCACCAGTTGTATCCCCTCCGATTAGATGCTCCCAGCTCTAGGACACTGCCCGTAGAGGCGGTAGTGGTGAGTTCCCTCGCTGAGTCCGTGGGTTCCACTAACCTGGAGGGTAAACGACTAAGAAGAAAATAATATCTCATTGAGAAATGGAAATATTTGTAGAGTTGTTGTTAATTCATTTGAGGGGCTTGAGACATCTTGGTCATCAGCCCCGTATATTTGGATGTGTGTTGAAGTTGTCTGGCAACCTGTATTGCTGCTATGATTGTAGTATTGTGTGTAAATGTATCAGGGACAGGGATGGGATAGACGCTCCGGGACTTGAAGTAAGACACAATCCCGGCAATTCCCTGTGGAGTGTGGAAAATCCAGGGGAAAAAACACACTCAGAATAACCGCGCTGTCAGCACCGGGATTCGAACCTACGGCATTCGTACTTACTACAGGTGCCTTCGCGGCCATGGTGCACGTTTGACGAGCGTGGCTACGCCGCGGGACGAAATGATTGTAGAATTTGGCTTCGAGTATCTATAACCCCCCCATCGGCCGATCATGGCTACGCTACTGGTCAGTAGAGGAGATTGCTTGACAGCCTCGTGTGATATGCTGGATTATTATTATTATTCATGACCATTCAAAGAGCGCGTTTGAACTTGTTACCTGGCCCGATTGTTTTTGCCTTCTTTTCCTCCTGAAATCCCTTAATGAATGCACTATGTTGCATCTTGCGCTCTGTGGACCATTTCCTACCAGTTTTCTTTTTTAGGTTTCTCCGTGAATTTGTGGTCGCCTACTATTGTACTAAAGGCTCCACGATTTTCTATGATGTCGTCTGTGATATTTATTTCACGGAGGTTCGCATATTAGTTTGTGGTTGGTTAGTTCCTTAGTTTAGGGGCTGCGACAACGCGGTCATGTAGCCCCGTGTACTTTGGGTGTGTAAAATTTGTCTGATAACCGGTGTTAATTGTGATGGCTGTATTAGTGTGTGTCATCTGTGATTCAGGTAGACGGAATTCAGACAAATAATTTTTTCAAGTAGTTCCTTCTTTTGCCACCAAATGCTACCGTGCACGACACCTAGCTGTGGACGTGGCAACTAAATGCCATCGCAGTCACCACCTGGTGGCGAACGTTGGAACAAATAAAGCGTTATCATACTAACCTACAAATTTTAGATTCCACAAGCATAGTTAGTGGAAGGTTCTTTTTCATGCCATAAATCTATGACATGGGACCACCGGCTTTACTTCCCCTTCGAAGGAAGGTATACTGAGGGAATTTTAACGCTCTTAAAAAATCCGATGACTTCAGCCGGGTTTGAACCCGCGATCCTGGGCATAGAAGCTCAGCCACATTAGTTTCTTCCAGCCAGTTTGTTTTTTACTTTCTTTGAGTTGATTACTTTAAATAATCGTGTGGTTAGCCCGTCGCTGTCCATTCTACAGATATGGCCATAGAATGTCAGGTGTCTCTAGCGTACGGCATCAGTGAACCTGTCAATTAAGGAGAACAGGTCCGCTGTTCTCTTAATCCATACCAGTATTCCATTTTCTCTCGTGAGGCCATACATTTTCCGGAGAATTTTCCGTTCTTGATTTTCAAGAGTTTTCGAGTGACCACCAAGAGATATGGTTTCAGATGCTTACAAAGCTTCCGGCAAAACAACTGTCTTGCAGTGTCGTAATTTTGCATTATGCGATATGACCGTCTGTGCGCCTTATGGAGTTTGGTGGTTCTTTCTACGTTGGCCTTACTGTCTAGTCCCGAAGGTAGTATTATTTTTCCAAGGCCGTATTGGCCCGAAAATAAGCCGCCCCCGCATATAAGCCGAACCCTGAATATTCGAAGAGGAAAAAGGAAAATACGACGCATCCGGATAGAGGGAAAATACATTTATTTTCTTGTACTTACCAACATGCAAACATTTTTTTCTGACATCCGTATTTTCTTCCAGCCTCTCTGTTGATTGTGCTTTTGCCATAACGCACAATTGCAAGTTTGAAGGCTGCATCATAAGCACGTCGAATTCCTTTGTTTGAAGAAGCTTTTCGCTCTACCGGTAAATGATCGCTCATTTTTGCATTAAACAGACTTTCTTTTCTTACAGATCTTACTGAGACTGAGCTACTGTAGATTATTCAAGCTACGAAACAATACCATGTTACCGAATAACAATGTCACCACCGAAACAAACGTTCGCATTGTTGCCATTAAATGCTGCTAGTTTCTCTTTCACACTGTATTGCTGCTTGTTCTTGCTAATGAGCATCTGTATATTAAACAGTACATGACACATAAAAGTGTAGGTAGCGAATATAAGCCGCACCCAGATTTTTTACCCAAATAATTATAATAAAGAGTGCGGCTTATTTTCGGGCCAATACGGTATTTGAAGGAGGACACCTGTGAAATTGTGCCGTTATCCATCTCTAGCGGAGTTTTGTTTTGCTATTTTGATGTAGATTTTTTATGTACTGGTACTGGGTTTTCTCGTATAATTATTATTATTATTGCAATCACATTCATTTCACCACATAAGTGGGACAAATCAACATATCGTCGGCTTCTTTGCAAGACGGCATGACAACCTCTTTTAGGGTGGCACATTAAGAAACGAGCGAACAATGGAACAGGTCTCCAAGATGACGGCCTTCTGCATGGTGATATGTAGACCAGGATGTATTCCCAATATTTCTAGATTGCGAGCCAATGATTTAGGGATGATGCCGGTAGAAGAAATGACTATGGGCAGAACCACTACACTTTCCTGTCTCCACATTTACCGTATTTCCTCAGCCAAGAGCAGATATTTGGTGATCTTCTCACAGCAGGTTTGTTGCAGATTATGAGAATTGGGCACTGCAATATCAATGAGGAAAGTTCTCTTCTGCACCTTGTCCACAAGAACGATATCTGACCGGTTTGCTGGTATGGTTTTATCAGTAATAACTGATTGGTCCCATAACAACTTGTGATTAGGATTTTATTATTCATATTCATTCATTCAATTTCGCTAATCGGCCAACTAGGGACCACGATAAGCCTCATTTTATATTCTGGCATTTGTTCAGTTTTCGCTTGATCCACATAGTCTTCATGAGCTCACTATGCTTAGCACGACGTTCTTCTGTCCATTTCGCACCAGTTGTCCGTTTTTCGTCCCGGAAAGTCCCAAACGTCTTGATGGCTGTTCTATAAAGATTTCGGTCTTGTGCATCTTCTGCTCGTATCCCCATTTCTTTCAGATCTTTCTGGACGTTAACATACCATGGCATTGTCGTTTTCGGTTTTGCGTCGAATATACTGAAGATACGTTTCGTCCATCGGGAGTCGATCATCCGTAGAAGCAAACTCTGCGATTTCGCATAGTGTCTGTGATCTTCTCTATCTTCGAGTATATTTCTTGCCTGGATTTTCTAATGTAGATGCCATTCATATTCATATTATTATTAGAGTACAGTATTACTACTTGCTCACCTGTGCTCTCTGTCCCATGCACGTCAGGACACGCCTGGTAGCGCAGCAGTAACCTAGACTCGTCCGTACAGGAGTCTATCCTGGACACGGGGTTGCTGCACTCGCCCAATCCACGGTTGTAGGTGAAGGTGAATGGTCCGATGAACGGACACTTGACCGGTCCGTGAGGAGACTCTGCCCTCAGCATGGAGAAGAGTGTGGCGTCTCCAGTGATCTGGCCACACATGGCGTCTAAACTCTGTCGCTCGTCACAGTAAGCTGCCAAACAAACACAAAAAGTACAATTTTATTATTAGACCGTGGTAAGTGATTTTTGAAAGGCGGCAAAAATACGACACGCATGTCATACGATGTTGGCATGTCAAAGAACCCATTTGAATTCAGTAGGCCGAGTTCATAATGGCAAAATTAATCTCGGGAGTTTCCGCCAGCACAAAGTTCCTCATTCCTCTACTAGAAAGCGCTATTGTGTTCAAGGAGATTATATATCTAACATCTAACCTCCTTGACTTTCATACGAAATTCGACATGCAAGCTACCCTCTGGGTGTCAAATAGCAAAGCTTGTACCAGGCACCCGAGGCCATACGATATTATTATTATTAGACAGGAGTAGGCCTATCAAGCACAGCAGCCATTAAGTTTCTGCGAGACAGATGTATACAGTTCTTTTTTTAAAATATTTGTAATTGAGACCTATAGGTTTAATTTAGATATCTTTTCGTATGCTTTTAATCTTCTTCTTTTTCTACCCCATATTATTCCCGTTTTCAACGGGGTCAGGAATGAGATGCGAGGCGGGTGGATTTTTTCTGACGCCTATGATACAGGCAATCATGCATTCCATGCTTGCCACGGCGGGTGAGAGGTTATCGTGCCGTACAAGCTTGCAGGTTCGCTCCTGGCCGTGGTAAGTGTTTTTTTTAAGGCGGAAAATATCACGATACGCATATCATACGATGTTGGCATGTTAAAGAACCCATTCGAATTCAGTAGGCCGTGTTCATAATGGCAAAATTAAACTCGGGATTTTCCGCCAACACAAGGTTCCTCATTTCTCTTCTAGAAAGCGCTATAGTGTCAAGGAGGTTAGATATATAACCTCTTTGACTTTCATAGCGCTTCAAGGAGCGATAAAATTCGACATGCAAGTTGCCCTCTGGGTGTCAATTAACAAAGCTTGTACCCGGCAACCGAGGCCATACGATATTATATTATATGCATTCCATCAACTATCAGACATCCCGGGTGGTAGCCTTGTGCGTTATATCACTCATTACGACTGCGATGGGGACCTGCAGCAAGTCCAGATTGGAGGTTCGAATCCTGGCACTGGCAGCAAGGTGTAGTTTCCCTCCCCTCACTTCCTCCAGGAAGTACAGTAACTTTTATCAAGTTACGGAGCACCTAATTTCTGACCCTAATGATTCGACTTATACATTATTACAATCACCAAATAAACCCGGTTATCAAACATATTTGCAAGTACACGGAGCTGATGACCAAGATTCATTAATTTAAGTTAAATATGCATTATATTAAAGGTATGTCTACAACGCGCAGCGTTGCGTGTACCTTTTAAAAGAATGAAAGCTAGGAATTGGAAGGAAACTACCGTCCCGGCATTCGCCTGGAGTTGAAACTGGGAAACCACGGAACACCATTTGAAGGATAGCCGACGGTGGGGTTCGAACCATCGTCTACCGAGTCCGCAGAAAGCTTGGCCCCATGGCCTAACGCTGTCGGTGTAGATATGCTTTTAATATAATACATATTTAACTTATTATTTTTTTGATACAGTTTAAAATAAACTCTTGTATAGAGCGTCCTAAAAGCCTCCGTAGCTTAGGCGGCAGCACGCCGGCCTCTCACCGCTGGGTCCGTGGTTCAAATCCCGGTCACTCCATGTGAGATCTGTGCTGGACAAAACGGAGGCAGACATGTTTTTCTCCGGGTACTCCGGCTTTCCCTGCCAAAATTTCATTCCAGCAACACTCTCCACTATCATTTCATTTCATCTGTCATTCATTTCATCATTGTCCCAGAGGAGTGCGTCAGGCCTCGGCAGCCGGCACAGTTCATATCCTCGCCGCTAGATGTGGGCTTCATTCATTCCATTCCTGACCCGGTCGTAGACTGCAAGCAGGATGTGGATTTTCATTTCATAGAGCGTCCTCATTTTGGCAACGTTTTAATATACGGAGTTTTTAAACTGATACTGAACTCCATGGCCATCAATTAGTAAAGCACAGTAGTGTAGCCTACTAAGAAACAGTGTACCGTATAACGTCATTGTAACACACAGCCACTGCTGTCACTAACCTTTGTGTGTACCTATATTATGTCCTTATTGTTTCTCCCTATGCTTCCATCAACCTGTGATTGAGTTTGCCCATATTCAAATTTCCGGGCGTGTAGGCCATGGTCCAGGCAGTGGTCTCCCGACATTTCAACAAAGACTGCGTTCGGCATTTTCACAAGGTCGAAAGTTGTTGTTTTATTTGAGGGTCTTGGGCATCGTGGTCATTCATCCCCGTGTACTTGGACGTTTGTGGGGATTTTTGTCGGATAACCTGTGTTACTGTGATTGTTGTATTAGTGTATGTATTTGTAATTCAGGAGAGGATTGGGACGGAGTCGGCCGTGGCATTAAGTTCGGAACCATCCCGCATTAGCCAAGAGTAGAAATGGGAGGCCACGGAAAACCACTTTCATGATGGCTGAGATAGGAATCGAACCCGCCTCTTCTCCTGCTGAATGTACCCGGTTCCAGCCCTCAAGCTAGAATTACATTTGGAGTGTATGCGGGAATAAACGTTTATGTTCCATTTACACAACATGTAACATACACGTTTGTTCCCGCATAGTCTACGCTTTATGTCTTGGTAGAGTCAAGAATCGAACCCAGATCTCCGCTCCGGGGCGACAACCAAGAATGCTAACCGCTGCACCAGGAAGTGGACCCGGGTGGGATGGAGCGGTCTCTTGTAAATGCCGAACGCCGTGTTCGGTGAAACGTCGGCAGACCACATCCTGCCTGGACCACGGCCTACCAGATCGGGCCACTTGTACATATAGTAGTTATGAACTCCTAACTTGAAAGCCTAAGCTGTTAGTCCATATCAGATGCCTATCCTTACCTTCCGGTCTGTTGAATTGTGTTGTTTTTAATTCGTTTTAGACCGACAGTAGTGGCTCAGCTGGCTAAAGCGCAGCGATAGGTCATGGGACCAAGCTCTCTGCTGACTCGGTAGACGCGTGGGTTCGAGCCCCACCGTCGGCTGTCCTTGAAATGGTTTTCCGTGGTTTCCCATTTTCAACACCAGGCAAATGCTGGGACGGTACCTTCTGCTAGGCCACGGCCGATTCCTTCCACTTCCTTGCCCAGTTTCATTCCTCTTCATCCATTCCATCTCTCATAACGACGTGCAGGTCGCCCACGGGCGTCGAATAGAAAGACCTGCACTCGGCCTCTCATGAGGCCACACGACAAAAAAAAATTCGTTTTAGGGGCTTGGGAAATCGTGATCATCAACCACGTGTAGGCCTACTTGCGTGTATGTTTGATAACTAGGGCCAGGATGTTGATGACATGTCATCTTTTTACTGAGCTGTCTAAAACAATACTGAAGTACATAGAAACTCCGGACGGGCCATCCCGTCTTCAAATATGTCATTTTTATTTTGTATCTTTTTGCATTTTTTTGCTATTTTTCCATTTTAGGAACATTTTTTTAAAGTTTGGTAGATTTTTGGTCTTATTTTAGGGAAATTGGCCTTTTGAGGTCTTTTTTTTTTCAATTTAGTCATGTCACAGCTTTATATGAGGGAGTTACGTGTCTCAGAGTTAAGAAGAAGCTAGTAGCTGATACAAGATAATTTAAAATATTGAAATATTGATTCCATTTCCTTACTCAGAATCGTGGCGAAATTGCTGCGGGTAATGCATCAAAACTGAAACGAGTGCTGGGCAAAAACACCGGGTATAAAACATTCTGGAAAATCTCAGATATTCTTTCTGGTGAAAACTACTGTATGGATGGGATTGAGGAGGATTTAGCAGCAAACGACCTTCCTCACTTCAAGAACGCTCCGATCACATCAGTTGATGTTGAACGCAGCTTTTCGAGATATAAATACTTGTTGGCTGATAACCGCAGATCATTTACATTTGACAACATCAGATTGGAAGTCGTAGTGCAGACTAAAGTGAACATAAACCTTTTGTTAAATGCTAGAAATCTATTTTGATTCTCCATTTTATAGTGCATTTTTCGTATTTTTGAAATATGGGTGAGTTTATTATTATAAGATCATTTTATCCATGTTATAGTGCATTTTTTCGAATTTTTAGTTCATTTATTACAGTCATTTTTTGAAAGTTTTAAGTGCATTTTTTAAACTTTTTTTACGGCGTCAACATCCGGGCCCTATTGATAACCCATGTGTCCTTGGTGACTGTAATAATGTATGTAACTGTAATCAGTGTAACATGTGTAGTCACATCAGAGCTTATTAATTACTTGATTCATTCACCATTAAGAACAGTTCCCATGTGACTGATCTACTACAATATATGTATATTAACTTACATATCAATAAGGAACATGCTAACTTACTCTCTTTGTATTGTAGTACATTAGGATGCTTCTCATGGATGACGACACACCGGAAACAGCTATCGAGTCTGAAACAAGAAAGAATCATTGGGAACATTATTGGGAGTCGGCAATCGAACCCAGGACTTTTGGATTAGTACCCCGAGACCACAGAAGGTGGCTTTCGTTTTAGCAATAGCACATAAGAATATTCAGAGCAAAAGAAAAAGATGAAGAAAAACGTAAATTAAGTCTTCTTATTACCTAAACCTTCTTTAAATTAGAGTTCCTTTTACCACAGGTGGTTGTTGTTATTTCATTTGAGAGGCTTGGACATCGTGTTCATTTAGCCCGGTGTATTTGGATGTGTGTACGAAATATGTCTGATAACCTGCGTTATTGTGATGGCTGTACTAGTAAGTGTATTTGTAATTAATGTGAGGATTGGGAAGGAGGCGGCCGTGGCCTTAAATTGGGAACCATCCCGGCACCTGCCTGGATTAGAAGTGAGAAACCACGGAAAACCACTTCTGGGATGGCTGAGGTGGGAATCAAACCCACCTCTTCCAGTTTTGCCTCACAAGGCTGAGTAAACTCTGTTCCAGCCTTCAGACCAGAATTAAACTTCTTGGCAGAGCCGGGAATCGAACCCAAATCTAACCAAGATTGCTAGCCGCTACACCCACGAGGTATTTTACTACAGAGAAATACACAGTTTAAACAAAAACAAAACAAAAAAATGTTGTATAGGTCCAGAAAAACTGCATTAATATACTGAAATGGAGAGTTCTGTCCTGGAAGGAAGGAAGGAAGGAAGGAAGGAAGGAAGGAAGGAACGAACGAACGAACGAACGAAAGAAGGAAGGAGGGAAGGAAGGAAGGAAGGAAGGAAAGAACGAAAGAAAGAAAGAAAGAAAGAAAGAGGGAAGGAAGGCAGGAAGGAAGGAAGGAAGGAACGAAAGAAAGAAAGAAAGAAAGAAAGAAAGAAAGAAAGAAGGAGGGAAGGAAGGCAGGAAGGAAGGAACGAAAGAAGGGAGGGAAGGAAGGCAGGAAGGAAGGAACGAACGAAAGAAAGAAGGAAGGAGGGAAAGAAGGAAGGAAGGAAGGAAAGAACGAAAGAAAGAAGGAGGGAAGGAAGGCAGGAAGGAACGAAAGAAGGGAGGGAAGGAAGGCAGGAAGGAACGAACGAACGAACGAAAGAAGGAAGGAGGGAAGGAAGGAAGGAAAGAACGAAAGAAAGAAGGAGGGAAGGATGGCAGGAAGGAAGGAACGAAAGAAAGAAAGAAAGAAAGAAAGAAAGAAAGAAGGAAGGAAAGAACGAAAGAAAGAAGGAGGGAAGGAAGGCAGGAAGGAAGGAACGAAAGAAAGAAGGAAGGAGGGAAGGAAGGCAGGAAGGAGGGAACGAAAGAAAGACAGAAAGAAAGAAAGAAAGAAAGAAAGAAGGAAATAACGAAAGAAAGAAGGAGGGAAGGAAGGCAGGAAGGAAAGAACGAAAGAAAGAAGGAAAGAGGGAAGGAAGGCAGGAAGGAAGAAACGAAAGAAAGAAGGAAGGAAGGAAGGAAGGAACGCAGGATGGCAGGAAGGAAGGAAGAAAGAAAGAAAGAAAGAAAGAAAGAAAGAAAGAAAGAAGGAAGGAAGGAAGGAGAGTCGTGCCGGTTCTTGCCTCTCGCTTGTTATGTTATTGATCTACCAACAAACACACACACAGCATTATATTATTATTCCGATAGGCGACACCGAATCCAAAGCCCGCACTAATTATAACTTTGTGAAGCCAAAATAATCCTAACTCGCATTGCTTGATTGTGAGAGTTGAATTATCATTCTGGTCTTGCTGCGAGGTGACACACGCCGCACTAATGGAGTTACAGACACGTGCAAGATCCACTGTACGCCCGCTAACAGTTGCTCCAAAATGTTGTGCTACTGGTCCAAGAAATAACTGACTGTTGGACTTCGTGGTCATTGAGACCCGTGCGCTCAAGTGTGTGAAAAAAGGAAGGAAGCTTGTAGCTTTATGTGACCACTCTGTCGCCCCGGAGGTCAGGGATTGAATCTCGGCTCTGCCAACAAATATAATACTGGTCTGAGAGTTGGTACACTCAAACTCGTGAGGCAAAATATGAGAAGAGATTGGTTCAATTCCCACGTCAGCCATCCTGGAAGTGGTTTCCCACTTCTACTCCAGGCAAATGCCGGGATGGTTCCTAACTTAAGGCCACGGCCGCTTCCCAACCCTCACCAGAATTACAAACACTCACACTGCTACAGTCGCCACAATTACACAGGTTATCAGACAAAATCTATATACACGAACACACCCAAGTAAACGGGGCTAAATGGCAGTGATTTCCAAGCCCCTCAAATTAACCGACAACAACAAATTTTTATGTGACCATTATCTTACGATCATGAGCCACGGGTTCTCTATTTTAGCCTATTTTTCACATTTTGCAAAAATTAGGAAAAAGTAGACTTATGATATCGGCCAAATGTGTGTCTGTCTGTCCTTCTGTCTGTCGGTCTGTCTGGCTGTGTGTCCCCCCCCCCCTATCAACTCCTAAACGGCTGCAGCAATCGAAACAAAATTTGGTAGGAGGAAAGATCTATACCTGAATATCTCACGGCCATATTTGAAAATGATGTCAGTGCTACCAACTGCTGAATAATCGCAATTGAAATTTGAGCTTCATATTGGATATCTTGGAAGGTATGAATGAGAGCTATTTCAAAATTGGCACACGTATAGATAATAATATTGCAGTTTAATTTCCAGGTCATACATGGCAGTGTTGCCAAAATGATTATAAACCTGCTGATATGTCCAAATTTTAAATGCATATAACTTCTACACTATCAATTGGATTTCAACGAAATTGCGTATGTGCTATGTGTACATAAAGAGATATGACTGAGCGTATTCTTAAGAGCCACCAGGGCTGCCAACTGTTAATAAATGCTCTCATTTTTTTTTAAATCCAAATCCCCATATATCAGAAATTAAGCAAGCCGACAGGTTTAAACTATGCACACGTATGGTACCTGGCATTCTATATTAATTTGGAGTAACTTATATACGTCAGTGCTACCAACATGATTCTAAGTCTGCTGAGAGGTCCAACTTTAAATACATGTAACATCTGGATTTCAACGAAATTTCGTGTTTGCTATGTGTACCATAACAGATATGACTATGCCGATTCTTAAGAGTAACCAGGGCTGCCAACTGTTAATAAATACTGTCTCTATTTTTGTTAACCTAATATCAATTTATCAGAAAGTATACAAGCCAATAGCTCTAAACTTTGCACACGTATAGTACCTGGCATTCTAGATTAATTTGAAGTAACTAATATAGGCCTTCGCCAGTGCTGCCAACATGATTCTAAGCCTGCTGATAGGTCCAATTTTAAAATGCATGTAACTTCTATACAAACCAATGGATTTCTTTCAAAATTGACACAACAATAGATCATATTATTTCAGATTATTTCTGACCAATACATGTATGTCATTGTTGCCAACATGATATTACGCGCGCTGTTAGATTCAATGTTTAACTGCATGTAACGTCCATGCTATCCATTGGACTTCAACCAAATTTTGTATTCTGTACCTTAAGAGATGGAACTAAGAATATATTCAGTCAACAGGGCTGCCAACTGTAGTTCTCTATTAGGCTACATTATGCCAGGTATACAGTATTTCTAAGTAATTAGAAATTTCGATATTAAAACTTAATTTCGTCATTATTCTAGATATATCCATATAGATTAATCATTGGCATGAATCTTAAATTTTAAGAAAAAAAAAGGCTCTAGTTCATCACGGAACATTTTGTTTACATTGAACATGAACTTGGGTTAAACAATTAATCAATTATTCGACCAATCGATTAATCGACCTATCAATTAATCGTTATTTGTAGTATTTAGTCGATTTATCGATTTATCTGTTTCGATTAATTGGTAACTGATATCAACCCATTCGTCCCAAAGTAGCCTACTTTAAAAGAATGAATAACATAACAAATGTGAGGATCAAAAAATAGCTACCCGAGTGCACGATCAACATTAAGCCATAGAGCTTTGGTCGGTGACCATATGAGCAACACAGTTCCGGCTATTACGTCAAGAGTTCAATGAACTACCTTGGAAGTGTCGCCAGTTAACGCAACCCCCAGCAACGTTCGAGTTCCCAACAGTGCGATGGTCTCATTTTCAAATTTGACCCTTCAAAATTAACAAAGTAATCAACGTAACTTGTCATACCGATTGCATAATACAAATTTGGGAAGGCACAGGCAGATTATTTTGAACAAAATTATGTCCCTGTGACTTATTAATAGTCATTGAATTAACAATATTGTGTATGTGATGGCATAAGATTCACTATTAACATAAGTACAACACCTGCACTCCCCTTTAACTCGCGAGGAAGCATCCTAATAGTTGATAAGTTCTTCATAATCACCATTCTTGTTTATATAGTGGTGCTCACGAATTTATCACAGAAATCTGGAGCTATCGTCATTATACGTAATATAGGCAAGCATGTAGTTTGCGTATCAATCACCTCAAATCAAATCAATCTCATAGACAGGGATGATATGGACTCGATAAAGCGCACAGTGCTCTGTGACATGCATGTTTTGCCAGAGCCTCCGCTTGTGCTGTGAAGGCAACACAACACTTCGAACAGCGAATTGGATTCCAACCGTAGTTACAGAAAGTAAATAACAAAGAATATGTCTAGCTTCAAATACAGCAGCATTCCAGGTGGCGCTCTACTATTCCTAATGTTTATGTTGAATGTTTGTACAAGTTGTAACACTTTTCCCATGTAATACAGCTTATAAAAGGTGGGTCCACGCTACTGTTTACAACAGAATATGTTGTGTAATATATTTGTTTCACAATTTCGTCATAAAACATGTTACTTTTAGCGCGTTGTATAACTGACTTTGGGATAAAATATTTTTGTAAAAAAAGATATAGCCTATGCTTAATACAGATGGTATATACTATTGGCTTTCACTCGCCGTGAAAGCCAATAGTCTATACCATCTTTTTTGGAAGTCGTCGTAGGGAGACACGGCACAAACCTAGAAGAATTGCTGAGTTTTTATATAATATGATTAACTTGAGAAACATAACAGATATTAGATGGATCTCATAGCACCCATGGAAGAAGTGCCGGCCTTACTCAATCCTATTATGTCAGACTAGTTATGTACGCTATAATAATAACTAGCGGACCCGGGCGAGAACTCTCGCACAATGGGTTGTGTGCGCCCCATGTGTACAGACTACCCGCCCGACCCTAGTGCTATGCAGCCTGGACGCGACACAGTTCTGCCAGGGGCTATTGTCTTGTTTATTTGTTTAAAAGCACTTTATAAACAAATAAATATATTTCCGTTGACCTTTCAAGAAATGCAGGATTTTTCCTGTACTTTAGAGACGATTTGGAAGATTTTGATACAAACCACACCAACTCCCTCTGGTTTAGGAGATTGAGTTTTGTGAAACATATACCTTAGCGTATTATGGCTTCAAAGCTTTCTGCAGAAACAACTACCCCTTATTATTTGTGTTTTGACTGGGTCGGGAAAAAGATGCGATAAATGTTCTTGGGGTGGTGACTTTTATGACCGGATGCCCTTCCGAATGCTAACATAATCAGAGGAGTTAATGAAGGATGAAATGGACGAGTTAAACCCGACATTTGCATGGACTTGAAAATGAGAAACCAAGGAAAACCTTTTTAAGGATGGAGCGTTACAAAATACGTTCAAAGAGACTTCCATGGTTCCAATCGCACAACTTGTTACACAAATAAGCACATTATGTTAGAATGATTCGGTTCATCAATGCCATCTGAACTTCTTTGTTGCTATCTTCTCAGGAATCAACTCCTGAAGTTTGCGCAGTTACCTTCTGTATAATGAACAATCTTAAATACGCTACCGGAAACAACTATTTATTAATTAGATACAGGCGTATAGATCCCAGAAATGATGTCAACTCGTAGGCATCTTTGGGAGAGTAATACTCATCTAATGAATGTTATTACTGCCGCACCCCCCAGCGGATATCCTTACACCCCTACAGCCCGGGGGGCGGAGCTACTGAAACAAAAGGTGTACTAAGAGATATCATCGCGTCACGGAACTCACTCATTACGCTCGGGACAGACGAGGGGGGTTTCTAATGATACAGCTTTGTACCACAATTCCTACTTTACAATGTTAAAACAGTTTACATCGCTCTTAACCTCTCGATCATGTCACTTTACGTGGAATCTAAACTACTGGACGTGCTTTGAAAGTACTTTTCAGGGGCAGATGACTTCACTGTTCCGCCCCTTAAAACTCCAATAACTAACAAACAAACAAAAAACAAAACAAAAAAAACCTGGCACTATACAGCCGCTGCCCAGCCATTTGGCCTGCAAATATTGGGGTGACGCATGATCAGCGCATCGGGTCCCCTCGGCCGTTAATCTTGGTATTCGTGATCGGGGGGGGGGGGGGTCTCACTGTCAGACAGCTACTCAATTGTCCTCACGAGGCTGATTGCACCCCGTTCCAACCCTCACGTCAGTTTGTTTAATCCCTGACGGAGCCGGGAATCGAACCCGGGGCCTCCGGGTGAGAGGCAGGCGCGCTACCCCAACACCACGGGGCCGGATAAACTAACTAACTAAAGTACTTGGCCTATGTGAGAGGCAAGCTACCCCCTGCTGTACACTAGGAGACGGATGTGAGTCCCGGAATTTAATTAATTAACTTATTTACCCATTCATTCATTTGCCTATTTACTTACTTACTTACTTACTTATTAATCTCCTTATTTATTTACTTATATATTTATTTTATTACTTAATAATCTATTTATTTATTTATTTATTTAAGTATTAATTAGTTTACTTATTTATTGATGTATGCAATTATTTATTTGCTTATTTAGTTACTTATTTACATATTTATTTTATTATTGTTTACTGATTTATTCACTCATTTATTAATGTATGTATTTATTTGCTTATTTATCTACTTATTTACATATTTATTTTATTAGTTATTTACTTATTTATTTTAATAATTATTAATCTATTTATGTATTAATTTATTTACTTATTTGTTTATCGGTACTTATTTATCTACTTATTTATTAAGTTAATGCACAGTTCGTAATTATTTATTCACTAAAAACCATAATATAAAACAGTATAGTCTATGCTATCATACAGTAGTCTTGTGTAGTTCGCGAACGAACTAGTTCGGAAGAGCGGGTCCCACAGACGAACTACCGAACTAGTTCCCAGATCCCTCGCTTGTTAGTTCGTTCGCTCTTTTTCCGCTGACCGACTTGTAACAGCGCGAGAACGCGGGTCCACCGTAGCTCGTCAAATCGTCACGTCATCACTCATTGCACAATCATATGTGCTTTCTTTCGTTCAGTCAGTTCAGTTGATTGAGTGTACCTACAGTATTGTTAGTGGCAAGATTGTCAAGTTTTGGCGCGGCGATTGTTCAATGTTGGTTTATAATAATAACAGTATAACACACTGCAAGTGCTAACACGCTAATAGGTAATAACTACCTTATATTTGTAATGTAATACAGTGGCGGTTCATAAATTGAAGTTACTGATATTAACTGATTTAGATGTGGGGATAATTCCACAGTTTTATTTAACTTAGTCATTTTGGATTATTTGAAAATATGCCCAATTATTTAGAAAATCGGCGAACTGGATTAACATTACCATTTTAATGAAGTGCTTGAAAAAGGTTTGGTGCTTTTCAGTTGATCTCATGTAATTTATTTCAGGATTGGGGCATAACCCAGCTGTGTTTGGGTACATTCGTGTTGACCGACTGAAAAGCACCAAACTTTTGTTTACTTAGGCAACACTGAAAAATGGCTTCAAACCTCACAATGAACTGGTTGATATTTATTTTTCTCGATACATGGTGATACAACTACTTTTACCTGTTTTTAAGAAATGAACATTATTACGATGATTCACAAAGAAAAGCGAAATTCTATGGACAAACACTCTGAACTAAAAACCCTATTCCACCCATTCATGCCATAGAGATAATGTACTCAACGGTTTCAGATCAGGCAAATAATGAATATCACGAAGCAAGTAAGAAATGAAACGAAAATTGCGGGGGGAGGGGGAGGGAGGAGTACGTCTTATCATCACTTAGTGACAAGTAGGAAATGGAATCGGATGTTTACGCGCCGATATACGCGAAAAATGATGATGATAATTGTAGTTTTAAGGGGCCTAACATCTAGGTTATCGGCCCCACGCGAGAAAGAAAATAAAGAGAATAATAAATGTATGCCTCTACGAACACATCGTCCATACTGTTATTCCTTTAGGTACGGTACCGGTATTTCACTAATGATTTTAAAAAATGACGTCTTTTGTCTTTATAAACAATAGAAAGAGAAATTGTCTCAGAAGGAAAGACATGGACCCTAATTTAAAGGATGGCCAACAATAGAGTGAGATGAAAGAAGTTTGTAGCTACCCTATGTTCCTATAAGGAATAAAAGGAAATAAGGAAGGAATAAGGAATTTCACTAATGTTTCAATACTCATATTTTCGTATTTTTAATCTTCGAATAGGCTATCAAAATTTAAAACACATTACTACACACGCAACATGTCAATATCTAATACACGAACTGCACGTGCAGCGAGCATGGTAACTGAGAAAAGGTAGCCTACAGTATTTCTTGAAACGAGAGCAATGTGAATGAGCAATCACTGGTGACGAGTAATGAGTGGTGACAGACTGCGATAACAAACAAGGAGTGCGTGCAGTGGCAGTAGCGAGGCGAGCGAACGATCTGTCTTCGAGATGGGAACTAACGAACTAAAAGAGCGAACTAGTTCGCTAAGGAGCTGCGAACTAAACTGATCGCTCCCAGCCGCGAACTATTATGCGCAAGACTATCATACAGACTCCAAACACACATCCAAGTTCCATAGGCTGATGACCACTGACGTCCCAAGCCCTTGAATGTAACAACAAACAATAGGCCTACATACATACACCACCCCAGACTGATATCATAAACCAAATGTTTCTTTTTTAATAAGCTCAAATTTCCTGCCGGGGCAGGCGCGGATTCAAGGGGGGGGGGGGGAGGTCACGGGAGTCATGATACCCCCCCCCCCCCCAAACGGAGACATTTTTTTTGGAAACTCAAAGAAACGAAAACACAATAAACAGACAAATAAAACTTAACGAATTTTAACTGAAAAACAGTTCTTTTTTTCATTTTATTCAATACTGAAAATATCTTTATAGCAATTATTATGTTATGTTACAACTGTACATACCTGTTATATAAAAACGATTATTTATGTAACAAAATCAACTCGTCTATTTTGTTTAGCAAACCTTGTGATTACCGAATCGATGTCTATACTGATGTCACGATGAATGTGCAGCAATGCACGGATAGGAATTTGGGGCTTTTTTCGCAACAAAAAATGTTGCCGACGTCCAAACTGCAAGCTTGGTTGGCAATTTAAGCTGTGACTTTTTCCCTTTGTCGGTACCAACTCGACTTGCCGAAACTGTAACGTACCTTGATACTTTTCTCGAAACTCGATGTAAAAGTCGCAAAACACGCCGTTGCAATTTGTACGAATATTTTTGGTGCGCTAAACGCATCAAATTTCTGTCCATGTAGCTTGCAAAAAAAATGGTCTGGTTTTGTACGTTTGGTTATTTTGTGATTGCGTTGTTAGTGATACCATTTTTTTTCTTAACAATTTCGATTCTGTGACCCCCCACCTCCTAAGACAAACTCTAGATCCGCGCCTGTGCCGGGGTATAGACGGGCTTTGAACCAGCAACAGCTCATACAATCAACTTGCCGGCTGTGCACTTTCAACAACTTCGCTTGACTCAGAAAAGCGCTCCTCAAACAATAAAATATAATCTCACTTTTGATGAGAAGTGTTCGGCGAATCATCTCTTGAACAGAGAAGTGTATGCTGAGGGTTTTACATGAAACACGATATGATATCTGGGGCTTAATTCCTACTTTTAACTGGAATACAAAGTGTCTCGAATATAAAGAGCAGTCTATCCCTTCATAATAAGAACAAGATTTTAAGAATCGTGTTACAGGTTTTTAAAGGACAGATGAATGAAAAAGATGTTACTGTTTGGTATTAAGAACGAAGGGAGTAGGGATAATCTCCCCCATGTATATGGCTTACAAAAGAAAATATAAGAAGCGAGAAAGAAGCAAAGAACATTAAGAAGAGAAGCTTAACTGAAGCGAGTCTTTATGAAATGGATTATAAATAGCAAGCAGCGGGCTCAGAAATGACACCCTTTCTCCGCGGTACATTGTTGCTACTCTGCCGTCCGCCACTTGGCAACGAAATATCAATTTTCCTGTATTTCCGCGCGCAACTCGACTATGCAAGGACGACCATTCGTGTGAGATGTTTTTTAATAAAGTAAGATTTTGTCATGCGTAGAGAAAAGAGGAAATTGGATTTCTTTCTTAAGAAACTCTTTCTTATAGGCATGGATGCAAGATATGATTGTCGACGTCTTTTGTGATGACGTGTCGTACAAGTTTTTTTGGCGCAAAAAGTAGGGTATGGAGGGTAGGGGAACATTTGATCGCTCTCAACTTGGAAATGTAAGGGCGTGCAACGTTAAGGAGATCCGTTAACTCCCAGTTAAAGTCAATACTTCCCAGACAAAGACAAAAATAGGCATAATAACATTGGTGCTCTAGGGGGTCGTCCACGTATTACGTAACCTACGTTGATGACGTGCGGGTAGGGGGTACGAAATGATTGCGTAGTCACTTAAGATGGAACATACAGCTTAAGGAATCAAATCAAAATCGATTTCATTAATATAATCATAGATTTTGTGCAGAAAGTATATACATTTCCAAGGAAACACACACATCTTGTTATTAGAAGCAAAGTTTAAAATTTTCAAAATTCAAATCGTAACTATTTTTTATCCATTTTTCAAAATTTGGTTGTTGCTTTGTACTGACCACCATTTCCCATATCTCCCGTGTTTATAGGAATTTTTGGACTTTTCTCTTTTAAAGTTGGTGTTAGACCTGCAGCTACAAAATAAATCTCAATTATTTCCACATTATTAATTCATTAAGCGTTATTTTTTTTTATTCTGAGAAAACTCAAAAAATATTTTTAACGTTTCATAGAAACCTAATTAAAGTTACAAAGGTTAGAGTGAGTTTCATTTTGTAACAGAAGGTTTAACACCTACTTCAAGAAAAGAAAAATCCAAATGTTCCTATAAACATGGGAGATATGAGGGAAACGGTGAAGGTCAGTACAAAGCAAGAACCAAATTTTGAAAAATGGATAAAAAGGTATGAATTAAATTTTGAAAATTTTAAACTTTGCTTCTAATGACAAGGAGTGTGTACTTCCTTTGAAATGTATATAATTGTTGTACTGTATTTATGACAGGTACAGTTATAATATTAAAATCGTTATTGTTTTGGCACCTTAAGCTGCATGTTCCCTCTTAACAAATCGCTGAGTGGAGTGCGTCTCTATTAGTCTTGCGCATAATAGTTCGCGGCTGGGAGCGATCAGTTTAGTTCGCAGCTCCTTAGCGAACTAGTTCGCTCTTTTAGTTCGTTAGTTCCCATCTCGAAGACAGATCGTTCGCTCGCCTCGCTACTGCCACTGCACGCACTCCTTGTTTGTTATCGCAGTCTGTCACCACTCATTACTCGTCACCAGTGATTGCTCATTCACATTGCTCTCGTTTCAAGAAATACTGTAGGCTACCTTTTCTCAGTTACCATGCTCGCTGCACGTGCAGTTCGTGTATTAGATATTGACATGTTGCGTGTGTAGTAATGTGTTTTAAATTTTGATAGCCTATTTGAAGATTAAAAAATACGAAAATATGAGTATTGAAACATTAGTGAAATTCCTTATTCCTTCCTTATTTCCTTTTATTCCTTATAGGAACATAGGGTAGCTACAAACTTCTTTCATCTCACTCTATTGTTGGCCATCCTTTAAATTAGGGTCCATGTCTTTCCTTCTGAGACAATTTCTCTTTCTATTGTTTATAAAGACAAAAGACGTCATTTTTTAAAATCATTAGTGAAATACCGGTACCGTACCTAAAGGAATAACAGTATGGACGATGTGTTCGTAGAGGCATACATTTATTATTCTCTTTATTTTCTTTCTCGCGTGGGGCCGATAACCTAGATGTTAGGCCCCTTAAAACTACAATTATCATCATCATTTTTCGCGTATATCGGCGCGTAAACATCCGATTCCATTTCCTACTTGTCACTAAGTGATGATAAGACGTACTCCTCCCTCCCCCTCCCCCCGCAATTTTCGTTTCATTTCTTACTTGCTTCGTGATATTCATTATTTGCCTGATCTGAAACCGTTGAGTACATTATCTCTATGGCATGAATGGGTGGAATAGGGTTTTTAGTTCAGAGTGTTTGTCCATAGAATTTCGCTTTTCTTTGTGAATCATCGTAATAATGTTCATTTCTTAAAAACAGGTAAAAGTAGTTGTATCACCATGTATCGAGAAAAATAAATATCAACCAGTTCATTGTGAGGTTTGAAGCCATTTTTCAGTGTTGCCTAAGTAAACAAAAGTTTGGTGCTTTTCAGTCGGTCAACACGAATGTACCCAAACACAGCTGGGTTATGCCCCAATCCTGAAATAAATTACATGAGATCAACTGAAAAGCACCAAACCTTTTTCAAGCACTTCATTAAAATGGTAATGTTAATCCAGTTCGCCGATTTTCTAAATAATTGGGCATATTTTCAAATAATCCAAAATGACTAAGTTAAATAAAACTGTGGAATTATCCCCACATCTAAATCAGTTAATATCAGTAACTTCAATTTATGAACCGCCACTGTATTACATTACAAATATAAGGTAGTTATTACCTATTAGCGTGTTAGCACTTGCAGTGTGTTATACTGTTATTATTATAAACCAACATTGAACAATCGCCGCGCCAAAACTTGACAATCTTGCCACTAACAATACTGTAGGTACACTCAATCAACTGAACTGACTGAACGAAAGAAAGCACATATGATTGTGCAATGAGTGATGACGTGACGATTTGACGAGCTACGGTGGACCCGCGTTCTCGCGCTGTTACAAGTCGGTCAGCGGAAAAAGAGCGAACGAACTAACAAGCGAGGGATCTGGGAACTAGTTCGGTAGTTCGTCTGTGGGACCCGCTCTTCCGAACTAGTTCGTTCGCGAACTACACAAGACTAGTCTCTATGGTCCCTGGAAGAATAATTAATTAATATTCTCTACCAATTAATACAAATTCTATTCAAATGTTAGTACATGTTTCGGTCCAAAGATGGGGCCTTCTTCAGCACAATTAGAATCCATCCTTAAAAAAATAATCTAATAAAACTAAGTGTTTAGAAACGAAATTAAAAAATATATATAGGATGAAATGAAGAAACTGGAAAACAATGAATAAGAACGATGAAAATATAAACTAAACAATTTACAACAATAAATATTTAAACTCTAATGGATAAGTACTCGTGTTCGATGTAAAATAATAGAATCAATTTGAAATAAAATAAAATAAAATACATATCCTTACAAATAATGTGATTAAATAAAGGTTCTAAATATTTAAATATAATTTTCAAAAACACACTGGAGCTGCTGTTTCCAAACTGGTCAATGGAGCTGTGATGGATGGTTGTGATGTTGAAAAAAAAAACTTAGATTTTTAAGGTTTGATTCTAATTGTGCTGAAGAAGGTCCAATTCTATGACCGAAACATGTAGTCTACTACAGTAGTTTGACTATAATTTTATTGATTGGCGGAGCATTTTAATTAATTATATATTAATGAATACGGCACTTTTCTTACATTTTCCTAAAATAGGAAATGTACATGTATTTGCTTTTTTACCCTGGAAGGATAATAGCAACCTTTCACCCAAAGAATAGGTTAGTTAAATGCAAAGGGCATGTTTGTTTTACTTATAAAATTAACATGAGTCTGACCTTCTTCAAAGGATATTTCTATTCAGACAATGAAGAGGTCAAAAACATTTTTATTGAAAAATAAAGTAGGATTTTCGTCAATTGCTCGTACATTTCATGTGCTTTCCTTTTTGCCCCCGAAGCATCTCAGGAAACCGCAGCGTTGTATATTATTTTACAGTAATTGATGCCCCGGAGTCTCTGGCATTGTGTTTCTTGTTTTATTTACTAGCAACCCGCCCCGGCTTCAGCCGGTATTTTTAACGGTTTACCCAGCATAATCTTAAAGGGCGCACGGACGGCAGGCCCTAGACGCAATTCAGAAAATCCGAGGTGAACAGCGAAACTCCAAACACATATACTCTTCTCTGAAGTCTTAACTCGACACGACTCGAAAGTTTGATGCTGGCTGAAGCTGGGGTGATAGGCTCGCTCGCTAGCTCGTAAACTCGCTCCGAAGCTAGTAATTTATATTTCAACTGAATGGAGATTGTTAGAAGAAATGAAAACGTAAAAACACTTATAGTAGGCGATTTATTAAAGATAAAGATTTGCTGTCGCGCACTATTTTGTAGAACGTTTGATGCTGAACAATTCTTACACTCATAGCCTATATATATTTTTTAACGGGTTACCCAGCGTAAGCTTAAAAGGCGAACGGACGGCAAGTTTCTCTTCGACTCGACTCACTGAAATTGTTACTGCAGAGATTTTGTTGGTCATAAATGAATGTTTTTCTACAGAAACCTTCCTTGAGAAATCCTTTACAGAATGGTGAAAACCACATCAAAATCCATCCAGTGGTTCTCGAGATTACACGTTACATCCAAGAATCGGGGACTTTGTTTCATACTACAGATAAATCGTGACGAAATCAGAAATATTAGATATTGGTTTTTGACTACGTAATACACAGGTGGAGGGTTCGGTGCGATGATTACACGTGATTACATGTGGGGTTAGAGGGGGGAGGGCGGGGGTCAAAATTGGACCAAAAAGTGATTGCGTTATACGTGGCTGGCCCCTAGGGGAATGACTGGGGTCTCCTATTCTCTAACTTCACTACTCGTACTAGAGCACCCTATTATACGGTATAATCATATGAACAGAGCATCTTAAATAGATTTTTAAATCATTTCAGGGACTTGAACATCGTGTCATTTAACCCCGTGTACTTGGGTGTGTGTAGGATTTGTCAGATAGCCTGTGATTATGTGGTGTCTGTAGTAGTATGTGTGTTTGTAGTTGAAGGTAGTATTGGGCAGGAGGCGGTCGTGACCTTCAGTTAGGAACTATCTCGACATTTACCTGGAGTAGAAGTGAGAAACCACGGAAAACCACTTTCAGGATGGCTGAGGTGGGTTTTGCCCCACGAGGCTGAGTGTGTCCCATTTCAGCCCTCAGGCCAGGATTGAGCTTCTTGGCATAGCCGGGAATTGAACCCAGGCCTCAAGGGTGACAGCCAATAATGTAAGTCAGTACGCCATGAGGTGGTCCTTTCCAGTATTTAGTTAGTTATTGTTGTTTTAAAGGGCGGAACTACGAGGTCATCTTCCCCTACTTCCAGTATTTACCAAGAGTAGAAGTCGAAAACCATATCCAATAATGCTGAGGTGGAAATCTAGCCCCACTCTTGTCAGTATGCCTCATGGTGTAGTGGTTCGCAGCCGGAAGTCCGGGTTCCATTCCCGACTGTGCCAAGATTTTTAAAATCCTGGTTTGAGGTACGGGAATGGTATCGTTGATATGCAAGTCACCCAAGGGGTGTCAGTTTCCAAGACTAACAACAGGCCAGTGGCTAAGTGTACCGTGTTCCAATCTTAAGACAAACCGGGTGAGTTAGCCGTGGTCGTTACGGCGTGACTGCTGGCAGTCGCTCACATCCGGGAGGCGAGGAGGTTCGAATCCCCCCGCCGGCAACCTTGAAGATGGTCTTCTGTGGTTTCCCATCTTCCTTCCAGGCAAATGCCGGGGTTGGTCCCTAACTATAGGCCACGGCCGCTACCTTCCAACTCCTTGCCCTTACATTCAGACTTTCCTACCCAGACAACACTCCACACACGACGGTACGTGTAGCTCACCCACTGGGTGTTCGCCTCGAAGCAGCTACAAAAAAAACTGGCGAGCCGAACATGTCCTCGGACACTCCCGGCACTAAAAGCCATACGCTAAAAAATAAAAAAAACTTAAGACCAGAATGAAATTTCTTGCCAGAGCCGGGAATGTAGTCCGAGACCTCAGAGATGGCATCCAAGCTAGCCAATACATCATGAGGCGGTCACTATGGTCTAAGAGTGCAAGGGGCTGACGATCGCGTTGTCTCGAGCTACAAGAACATGAGATGAAGGCAGGTTACAAATTTGTTCACGATGGATGGTAGCGTTAAGAATAGTTAGAAAATGAGGGGAGATTTATGTGTGACGCGGTAGCCAAAGGAGCCTTCCGCTGTGGCACGCCGCCAGCCCCTCTAATAGAGATGTATATTAAACACGCACGGGTTGGTACGAGGAGAGGGTGCGCTACCTGCGAGAATGGGTCCATACACAAACAGACTGCAAGTCCGGAGATCGAAGGTTCAAATCCGGCCATCCACAGTGAGGTTCTAATCTCCGGGTTTACCACACTCCCTCCAGACAAGTGTCTGGGTAGTACCTCATTTCAATTCCCAGGATATCTAACCTTATTATAGATCCAGACAATCACATTTTCACAGTTCATTACAGTCACAAAATTAACACAGGTTATTGGACAAATTCAACACACAAGCAACTGCACAGGGATGGCGACTCTGTGATCAGTACGTTAAATCGCACTTCACAACCGCGATGGGGAGCTTTAGCAAGTCCGGAGATCGGAGTTTCGAATCCCGGTGATGACAGCGGCTATCTTGAGTGTGGTTTTTCACGTTTTTTTCACACTCCCTCCAGACAAATGCCGGGGTTGCACCTTATTTCAAGTCCCGGAACTCCTACCCCATTCCCGACCCTATAATAATAATAATAATAATAATATAATATCGTATGGCCTCGGATGCCGGGTGCAAGCGTTGTTATTTGACGCACAGAGGGTAGCTTGCATGTCAATTTTTGTCGTTCCTTGGAGCGCTATGAACGTCAGGGAGTTAGATATCTAAGCTCCTTGACACTAAAGTATAGCGCTAGCTAATAGAGAAAGGAGGAACTTTGTGTTGGCGAAAAATCCCGAGATTAATATTTTGCCATTATGAACACGGCCTACTGAATTCAAATGGGTTCCTTAACATGCCAACAACGTATGACATGCGTCGCCTTTCAAAAATCACTTACCACGGCTAGGAGCGAACCTGAAAGCTTGGGGTTGGTAGTTCGACACGATAACCACTCACCCATAAAAAAATTACAAACACAAAACCTAAACTGAAAACAAAAGAGAGAAAAGCAAAAGAAAACGTTTGAAACAAGATGTTCAGGAAAGAACATATAGCCTAATTTCTCTTAAATGTACGGGTATAGTTATAACTCTCTGTCCTTCTCATCTCCTCCTTTCTTCCTATTCGAAGTGCAAAATGGCACACAACAGTCTGGCATACTGGATTTGAGCAGCGGCGTTCAAACCATAGTTTATAATTTATCCCAGGATTTTACATTTTCATCAGCAAACACTCCAAACAACGCAGGAATTCAGTATATTAACACCAACAACTTACACTAACTGAAACTGAAACAAAACTTCGGTGGTGTAAACGTATCACTGGGAGGAACACATTTAATAAACCTACTGCACGGCTAATTTTTAATCGCACCTATCCTTGGGTGCGAGTGCGCCCTATCGGCAGCAAGAGGAAGTTTTACAATTACACCGTATGCATGGGTTCACTAACTGGGAATGTCAAGGCCGGTATAGAGCGCAGCTCGCATCTAGTAGGCCGTGGTTAGCACTCACAAAGTAAACCTGGTTGCTAGTAGTTGTCACTCGTGCAGATCCGGTGGTGAATTGTGTTTTAATTAAATATATATTTTCCATTGCAAGATGCACAACATAACGCTCAATTCTA
Organism: Meconema thalassinum; assembly: GCA_946902985.2. Lineage (NCBI taxonomy): Eukaryota > Metazoa > Arthropoda > Insecta > Orthoptera > Tettigoniidae > Meconema > Meconema thalassinum. The sequence goes on along the minus strand of OX336390.1, from coordinate 356,469,133 downwards.
TAACGTCTTAGTAGTTAATAAACAATAAATATAAAAAATAATGCAAAAAATAAAATAAAACTCTGATAAGTTTTGAACCCCGCCACCCGGGTGAAAGACCAAAGCTTCACCACAGAGCCAAACGTGTCCACTGAAGTGTAAAGTTATCAATCAATTTACATACAACGTCTTAGCAAATAATGACTTGGACTAAACGATTTCTTCACTGGATTATATATTCATTATAATCCATTTCATACAAAGTTTATATTATATCTATCAGTGGGCTATATTGCATGCAATATACTCAAATTAGTGAAATATAGGTCAGAACGAGAGATCAGCAGGCGTCTTGTAACCGTGACGTCTCAGCATTTCAAAGTCACTTCTGCAGTATAACATTATACTGTAATAGAAACTTTTAATTTCGAATGGGTCACGTCCTTTAGAACGGTTTAAACCGTTCTTGGTTCGATAATCGGAAGTGGCGGGTCCTAAGTTACGCATAATAAAGTTTGCATAATTCACACGGCCGCCATCATGAAATGGTACGGCTGATAACCTTGTAGTTTGAGCGCAAGACGCGCCCGATACAAGGGTATTTTTCTACCTAATTTGGTAAAGTTCCGATGACGAGTTTGGTCGTAATTTAATTTTAAGTTTTGACCATTTGAGTGGCCGCCATTAAGTTTTGGTAGAGATGGCGGCAATATAAAACTTTACACTGAGGTGCTCTGTTCTAGTGCTACCTATGTACCAAATTTCGTTCAATTCAGTTTTTTCGTGTTTCAATTGATAGGGGGGACAGACATACACACACTCACACATACACACACAGAGACACAGTTTTTGGCTCTGCGTGGATCTCATAAGTCTACTTCCATTTTTGGCAAAAATATAAAGTAGGCTAAAAACTAGTTCTGTCCCATGGAGAGTATACACGCTCTTCATAGCTTATTAGTTGAGCGCTCATCCCCCTCCAGAAGCAAATCCTAGTTACGCCACTGCAAGACAGCATGTACCAGGTAGTGCTGTGGAGTTATTCCCGGAATATTTCTGAAAGCCAGCTTTCCAAGAAGCATTGCTTTATAATTGGCTGACGTAAATAATATGATCGATTGTGTTAGTTACATCAAAGCAATAAACAAGAGAAGGAAGGCCGAATAAAGTCAAAGAAGAGCATGAATCATTCTCGAATATCCCATTACCAGTTTACAACCACTAAATGAGTCAGTGTACTCGTACGAACAATAAATCTTCCATCACAGTGGTTCAGTGCCTTTTCACAGAAATGCTAGGGCAAAAAACATGGTTCTTCAATTTCTACGAGGCGTATTTGGCTTGAGAAGCGTGAAGCACCTACTGTAAATCAATAAATTAATGGGTGTTCTGCCATACATCAGAGTTAGCTTGTGGTATGGTAGCCAGAGATTTCCCTCTCCTACTTCCCTCCCTCCACACTAACAATAGGCTATATTGCAAGCCGAACGGTCATCCAGCCAAGCAGTGATCACGCCCAATGTTACTTAAGTTCGGATAATGCGGGGGACCCGCTGAATAAATGTGATAAACCATTTACTGTACGTAATCTAGGAAAATTCCTAAACTTAATGTAATGTCTTTTTCCACCATATTTAGCCCAAGTCCTGGGAACTCCCTTTCACGTGGAATCCGAACTACTAGACGTAACTCTTCTTTTCTAGACTGGCTGCGTGGTAAAGCAGTAACGTTCTCGTCTGCTGTTATCAAGGTTGCAGGATCGAATCCTGGCGCAGCCAGTTAGCATTTGAGGGTGCGCAAATGCGTGTCAGTAGATTTACTGGCACGCTAAAGATCACCTTCGGGGAAAAATTTCGGCACCCCGGCGTCTCTAAAAGCCGCAGTAGTTAAAAGGGACGTAAAACCAGTAACATTATATCTTCTTTTCTAGAATCCCTCGTGCATCAACTATGAATTATTACTATGTGTCTACAGGCATCTAGCTCATAGCGAGTCGATTCAAGCTGGCTGATACAGGATGCACAATTTTATGATCATCTCGATTTTGTTAAAGTTTTTAAAAATTTCTTTTACAACTCGTTTCCTTCTACACAATCAATCTTATTGTTTTTGCGTGGCTCTAAACTTCACAATTAGGTGCAGATGACCTCAATGTTCCAACAACAATAACACTGGTCTACAGTTACAAAAACAAAACAAGCTGTTTCTGAAAGATAATTTGTCCCTGAATCCAGATCTAATCTCAGAATTTATGTATCGGCCTCAGTTTCCATGTTATAAAGGATTTTGTAAATGCTTGCGTCAACCTTTATATTACGAATATCTGGCAAAAGGAGAACAAAAAATCGGTGTTAGTACACAAATTAATCAAAGAAATGGGCTACATTAGAGTAAGGAGAAGTCAATAAACAATAAACAATCACCAACGTGCTGCAGCTTGCCTTAACTGCCTCATTCGTACTCTGGCGGTGGATTTCGGAACTGATGATAATGAATGGACGTCCTTGTACTTATATTTCGATTGTTTTCCAACAATTACATCCGCAAAATAAAACGAAAAGAAAATTAATTACATAATACCAACGTAACCAAAAATGCAGCATTTTCAAGGTGTTTAAAGATAGGGGGGTACCATATAATGCAAAAGTGACAGTCAGTCTGAAAGACTAGACTTTGTCTCATTTTAATTGCTACAAATGCTGAAAAATGCTAGAAATGCTGGAGGCTTCTCGCTTCGCTCGAAGCCAAAGACTCTTGACAATGTTAGAAAATTATCTGCATAATACTTATCTTGCTTATCTTGTTTCAAATTACTCGCGGACGGCAAGGGCAAAGCAAGGCGAAGCGCGCGGGATGCCGCACGCTCACCAGAGCGCGCGGGGACTTTCCCCTTCCATCCAGTTTAAAAACACTTATAGTGGGCGATGTATTGAAAATAGAGATATGCTCTCCCGGACTTTTTTGTAGAACTTTTCATGCTGACCAATTCTTACGCTCATAGTATATTGATATTTTTAACGGTTTGCCCAGAGTAAGCTTAAGAAGCGCACGGACGCCAAGTTTGTTTTCGACTTTTTCACTGAAATCGTTACTGGTTGGCTTCCTTTGATCATACATAAATTATTTTCTACAGAATCTTTCCTCGAGATATCGTTTACAGAATGGTGAAAACCGCATCAAAATCCATCCAGTGGTTCTCGAGATTACCCGTGACATCCAAGAATCGGGGATTTTTGTCTTATACTAACGAAGTAGAGATTGTCGGGGTACACATGCACCAAGCGGTACTATGACGTCACACACCTCAGTGTATCTGGGTACATTTCGTCCCGTCACCGTAACGTAACGTAACGCCAGATCCCAGCGTAACGACGAAGTCGACAAGATCATTAAAATGATAAAACTGAGCCCGATAGACGAAAACGGATTTCATTTTCGAATTCAGCACCTACGACTAAGCTAAGAACACCACTCACCTTCTTTGTAACAAAAATGCTGCTGACCAGTGTAATCACTGTCAATCATAATGATGAAATAAATGTCACGTGTGCCCTAATCGGAAATATCAGTGGTCGCAATTACAACACATCTCTCGATTGGATTGAAGTAGCTATTCACCGAAAAATAATCGAAATGAGAAATGAAACCTTCAAGCTATTGAGTCATGTACAAATAGTTTTCTTTTTTTCTTTTTAGCGTATGACCTTTAATGCGGGGAGTGTCCGAGAACATGTTCGGCTCGCCAGAGGTTTGTAGCTACTTCTATGCGGAAACCCATGGGGTGAGCTACAAGTGTCGCGTGTGGAGTCTTGCCTGGGGAGGAAAGTGTGAATGTAAGGACAAGGATTTGGAAGGTAGCGACTGGGGCCTATAGTTTGGGACCAACCCCGGCATTTGCCTGGAAGGAAGATACGAAATCACAGACGACGATCTTCAAGGTTGTCGGCAGGGGGATTTGAACCTCTTCGCCTCCCGGATGTGAGCGACTGCCTGCAGCCACGCCGTAATGACCACGGCTAACTCACCCGGTTATACAAATAGTGCAAGCCATGTACATGGCTGTTAGATAATTAAAGTGTCTAACCCAAGCCGGACTTGAACCCACGATCTCCAACTTTGTACGCCAACGCTCTGACCATTGAACTCTAGCAGGTCACTTGACAGTGATACATCTATGACGCTGGCCTGTGGCAGCCCAACATGCTGTATTTGTTTGCCTCTGTGGGCAATCTAATAATGGAAATAAGGACCATCTCGTGGCGCAGCGGCTAGCATTGTTAGCTACCACCCCGGAGGCCTGGGTATGAGATGATACGGGCTCTACTAGCCTAAATGGGAACCTGCCAGAAGGAGTGGAAAGGAACTGGCCACCCTACTGCACGTAAACTGCGGATCAATACGCCTGATTCCCCCTTGACTCTAATCAAGCCAATTGATATTGTAACTTTCAGTTGGTCAACACAAAATAATTCCAATTACTGGAATATTTGACAAAATAACCTGAAATAAATTACATGTGATTAATCGTTATGGACTATTGAAGAAGGATGACATGTTTCGCCCATCAAGCGAGCATCATCAGATCGAAATTAACAAGACAAATAGCTCTACAAAACACTACCAAACCTACCGTGACACCCACAGATAGTCTCTGTCTCCAAAAACAAAACAAAACAAATTAAAAACCTGACAAGAACTTAGTAGGTATGGTAATTATTACTAATAAATAATAAGGCATTACGCTCCCAAAGAAAGAAATCTTTATTTTAATGCTACAAAACTTATAAATGACTCTCCCATCAAACAAAACAGTCTTCCTCCCCCAAATAATCTATGAAGGTGTAGTTACTATTTCTGTGATACACGTAAGCAATAAGCCCTAAGCCACAATAGAATTGTAAAGTAATATGCGGAAATGGCCTACAAGTACTCTGCTTATTTTATGCTGACCGACTAGAAGTTACAATATCAATTGTTAATATGGCAACACTTGCCTGCCCCGTGGTATTGGGGTAGCGCGCCTGCCTCTCACTCGGAGGCCCCGGGTTTGATTCCCGGCTCCGTCAGGGATTTTAGAAACTGACGTGAGGGCTGGAACGGGGTGCACTCAGCCTCGTGAGGACAATTGAGTCACTGTCTGACAGTGAGACAGTACCCCGGTCACGAAAACCGAGATTAACGGCCGAGCGGATCCGACGCGCTAACCACACGTCACCCCAATATCTGCATGCCAAATGGCTGGGCACCGGTCGCTTGGTAGGCCTAGGCCCTCATGGGCTGTAGTGCCAGGGGTATTATATAATAGCCTATGGCAACACTGAAAAATGGCTTCAAAGCTATCACTAATCGGGTCTTGTGGATATGGCACTTCTTGTTTTGTTTCAATAATGGAAATGATCTAGAATATACGAGTTACTGTATGTTCTTAATCCATTTTAAGGGATATGGGCATCTTGGTCATGAGTCCTGTATACTTGGGTGTGTTGCATTTGTGCAATAACCTGTGTTTCTGTGGTGACTGTAACAACGTCTGTATTTGTAATTATTTGGGCACAAGAGGCTTGAAACACGCCACCATCCCGGCAATTGCCTAGCAGGATCGTGGGAAACCCAGAGGAAAATCATACTCAGGATAGTCGGTGCTAGCGCTGTGATACGAACCACCGATCTCCGGACCTGCTGCAGTTCCTCATCGAGGTCGAGGTGCGTCATTAACTGCTACACCGTGGGGGTACAATAAACTATACGACTAGATACATCTGCGGGAATTAAAAAGTATCAGGTGAATAACCATGTTGTGAAAGCCATGTCGCTACACAAATATCTCATGTTCAGCCCGTGGAAAACAAGAAGCCCAAGGTAGGTTAGCAAGCTGCTATACAATCGTGTCGAAATAGTTGCATACCTACAGCAATGCAGGATGATCACAGTAATTTCAACTAGCTTACACACTGGACAAGCTTCCTGGGTAGATCAGTGATATTAAGATCGCTTTATGATCCCAAGATTAACTCTACAAGGACAAAGGGAGGGGGGCTTGGAGGCCCACATACAGAATAAATTGCTTTATGTTCGACGAAGTCGAAATGTAAATATTATATGTCAGAAAACTGTATCATAATGAGGGTCATTATAAGACTATTTTTCATTATGAAACAGTTTCTCCCACCAATCAGAGCTCATGAAACAGTTGTGTGACCAATTAGGTAAGGATAGCACCGCACCTGCACCGACTTCCACGGCCTTCTATTTTAAATTTCACTGCGTGGCTCGTGTCATAGTGGGGTATTTGAGGAGGCCATGGTCTAATACAAGGTATTCTCTGCGTGCCATGCGCTCTGTTCAGTACATAAAACTGGCGAAATCTCGACAGATATTTATGAATATTTATGTTCGAACATAAAATTGTTATAATTATCGTCGAACATAAACAATCGTATGTAACTGGCCTATAATGTTAATTAAGACACTCGTATGGAAATTATACATATACTCGTGTCTTAATTATTGCCATTATAGGCTCGTTGCATAATGTAATATTTTGTAATCGGATACATTGTTTTAAATTGTTGACAATAAATGATATTGTTATTTGAGTCATCATAATAAAGTAAATTATTTTAAAGCATTCCTCTTACCTTGGAAAGGTAATCAAAACCGCTCTGTGCCTGTTTGGGCTAACTGAGGACCAATTTGACTACTTATAAATACTATGGATGTTCACATCACGTGATAAATTAGGGAAGTCCAAGGTTGTTTGTGTAAAGTGTTTGAAACATGTTTGTGACAAACATAGCAAGAAAACTGTAATCTGTTTACAATGTGAGCCTCGAAATGACACTGACTAGAAAGATGTTTGTGTTTGAAATTAATATTTGGGTGAATTTAATTTCAATTAAATAAGTTTTCCTTAAAATTATTCATGAAATGGTGTTTCATAATTTATTGCACTATAATCCGCAATTATGACATATTTTGTTTTTAGAATGGGCCTCAGAAGCGCCCGCCCTGTCCTCTGTGTAACAACCAAACCTTGGTGCTTGTAAGGTTAAGGAAGTCAGACTTTTTGAGGTCAGAAGAATTCCACAGAATTCCAAGTCTTACGGTGTCGGCTTGAACTTACAAGATTTTTCGTATTACATCTCGAGATTATAAGACAAATTAATTAACTATCAGCCACAAGTCACCCAGTAGAGTTACGGTAAAATTGAGTGTACGGTAGAAATTGGAGAGCAAATACTCTGTACCAATCAACAGAGTGGATATACGGTTATTTTATTATTTTATTATATAATACGCTAAGGTGTATGTTTCACAAAATTCAAGCTCCTAAACCAGAGGGAGTTAGAAGGTGTGGTTTGTACCAAAACCTTCCAAATCGTCTCAATAGTTCAGGAACAATCTTGCATTTCATGAAAAGTCCACGGAAATATATTTATTTGTTTATAAATTGCTTTTAGACAAATAAACAAGACGATAGCCCCTTGCAAAACTGTGGCGCGTAAAGCCCGCATAGCATTAAAGCCGTGCAGGTAGTCTGTACACATGGGACGCACAACCCATTATGCGAGAGTTCTCGCACGGGTCTGCTAGTTAGATTACTATTGTTCTACAGTACTGCTCGGGTCTAAGCTGCGAGAACCTGAGAGGAATGTGGCTCGCGGACTATGAGAAGTGATGGTGACGAGTGATGAGGTTTCCCGGTACGTGCGTAGTAACAGAACCAAATACATTGGTCGGTGACTCACTCACACGTTCGCAACACCACAGTGGTTTGAGCAACGGCCCCATGTTAGCAGTATTGGAATAGAAAGGAATACCACATATCACGGTGATCTGTTGTCAGATCCTTCTCTTCTCGCCTGACCCTTCGCCTCACCCCGCAAGTTTACAGAGCTTGGACCCGAGCAGTAGACTCTCGGATTATCCGTGGTACACGACGGAAAAAATATTTTTCCCCAAGAAGTGTACCACAGCTACCAGCAGCTAGGTCTGCACTTGCACATTCCCCTCCTCCTGTACTACTGCAGCGTAAAACATTTGCCTTGCTATGTGGCACTGTCTTAGACTAGTAATGTCTAATGTCGCGCGTCAATGTTCTCAGCCAGGAAAGTATTCGGCACGATCCTCGCACCGCTCCACGCCCCTCTCGTATCACTGAGCTCTCTCAAGTTCTGATACTGCTATTTCGTACAAACACATTTAATGGAAGACTGATACTGATATTAGGTATCAGTGCAATTATTTCGTGCTCGAGAGCCAACGGAGTACGCGGATTGTATCTGCATACTTTTTGTTTGAGGTTCCCCCACTAGTAAAAAATGCTCGGCGTTGAAACATACGAACACATTTACTGTACAAGCCGGACGTTTGTTTTAGACGATTGCCCTTGACCTTGAAGCTTGAGGGTGAGCCTACACACAGTCACTATCTAGCCCTGACACTTCACATTTTTCACCACCGCTTTGATGTAATGGAATTCCAGACTTGAGCACGTGACGACACCGCCTTGTAGACAGTACAGTCCACGCCGAAGTATTGTGTGACGCGGAAGTACACGTTACATAGTTACGAACCGAACGCCATTATATTGGCCAATGACTGTACTTCAGCAGTAGTGTGAGATAGCTTTGTCAATCATCTGACCGCATGGGGCAGCTGACAACAACACAGGTAATGTAGTAACTCGCTTCCAGTCTTCCATTATGATTTTTCACTCGTCTAAAACAAACGTCCGGCCTGTAAGACCTTTTCTTAAGAAGATACATTTGCACTAGGAAAATCCGATTTTTTGTTCTATACCTAACTATGTTCACGGGATACAAGGTAGGTCACAGTACTTCATCACAAGTTTTAATTAACTCAACCAAGGTATCTCGCCAGCTCCGTATGTAATGAATGCTATGACAGCATCCAGGGCTCGCTGTTGTGTAACCATGCTAACCACGTGACCGTAACTCAACGCTCTCCCTCCCGCCGCACGGTCCCGGCGAGGTTCTGTTCTATGGATAAGGACCCACTGTAATTGGACACACTCGTTTTGACTGACTTAGGAACTTTAGTAGAAGTTCCTAAGCCGGTCAAAACGAGTGTGTCTAATTACTCTATGAACCTGTCAACGACGGGTGTCTTTTTGATACGAATTATGACACGCTGTACAGTGTTGCATGACCTGTGAAGCAGACTGTATATCCAGCACAATAAGAAGCAGCTATAAATTATCCATCAAGAGGGAACACGTCTCATGTGCTACCTCTCCACGATAAATTGGCGCAGCCACATTCCAGCGCTGGCTGATCCCTTGTTATCGCCGTTAATACAAGAAACATATCTTCTCTTCGAACACGATTTATTGACCAACATGATTACTCCCGGCCAAAGACGATAAATCCCACATCACCCCACTTTCTTCTCGTATTATACCAGCGAGAACTTTGCTACGTACTCTGAGAGCCAAACTCTATGAGCCCGCGACGTAGCCAAACGCGTTAAAATCGCTCACCACGACCACGATGAGGAGCTGCAGCAAGTCGGAGGTTCTAATCTCGGTGCAGATAGCAGATATCCTGAGTGTGGTTTTCTCCCGGGTTCTTCCACACTCCCTCCGGGATAATGCCGGAATAGTATCTTATTTCAAGGCACCGACCCCATCCCTGTCCCTACTGCTACACATATTACATAATAATGTTAATGGTTTTACGTCCTTTTTAACTACTGTGGCTTTTAGAGACGCCGGGCTATGGGCAGATGACCTCGTAGTTCCACCCCTTAAAACAATACCTAACTAACTAACTAACTAAGAGACGCCGGGGTACCGAAATTTTGCCCCGAAGGGGATCTTTAACGTGCCAGTAAACCTACTGTCACGGCTCCCTCGAATTTGCGCACCCTCAAATGCCAGCTGACTGCGCCAGGATACGAACCTGCAACCTTGGGCCCAGCAACCGAGAACGTTACCGCTGAGCCACGCAGCCAGCCTACACATATTACAATCACCACGCAAACACAGGTTATCAGACAAATTCAAGAGACACCCAAATACACAGAGCCCGTGCCCAAAGACGTTCGAAGTAACAACAACAACAACAACTACAAAGGATGAAATATGACTTGTTGTTGTCACTTCAATTAGGAGCTCTCTGCCTGCATCCCGTATGCTACTGGTGCACTGCAAGCATATCCTGCAAACTATACACTATTATTTTCCCCTCGTATTAGTCTGTAGTCACATCGAGGGATGCAAGCAGAGAAATATCGACCTTTGTGATAACCAACGCTAGTTGGGCTGCATAAAACAATATTATTAGGGGCAGCTGATTCACCTGGTATAGTAGAAATCACGATCGATTATATTTACTAAGTTATTACGCCATATTTACACAAATACTTGTGCGGGAGTTGGACCTTGGACTCGTAATTCAAAAGATGTCTCGTCCCTCCTAACCTAGTCCCTAGTTACCTCTATGTAGACTAGTCAATATGTTCGTGGACTGGGCGCATAGTGTCGCTGTGTTACCACCGGATGATGCTGAGTCAGTTATTCTCTAGGCCCATCAAGATACAGTTGTAAATACAGTGTAAGCAGTACTACAGTCTCTGTTCTGGAAGATAGTTGGATGCGAGTGGCGCAACTCGAGATTGTCAAAATTTGAGCAACGCGCAAACGTCAAGTTCTGCCAAAAAGAAACGACAAATTCGCTAGAGAAACGTTTCAGACGATCAAGCATGTGTTTCAGTGGCAACACGATTTTGCACAGGAGTGAGACAGTTTGGAGGATGGTGAGCATACTGATCGGCCACATTATCCGCGCTTAAGATCGAAGATGCTGGTGCGTGCCAACCGCTGTCAATCGGTAGATAATTCCATAGCAGCAGCAGTTCTGGCGACTATTTTAAGGCACAGTGTGGATCTTAACAAGCGTACGCCGTGTTGCATGGCAACTGGTGAGACTTTTGCTTACTGCCTTCACTCAGATACCAATCCATGACTATTTCACATCTATTTTTTCACTCATGCCAAAGCTACGATGCCATCGACTTGGAGACTTACAAGCAGTGTTAAGTTAATGTGAGACCATTCACAAGGTTATTAAAGAGAATGGCTTACACCCAGTGTCATCGACAGGAAGAAACATTATAATAAGTGCATTCAAGTAGGTAGGGAATACTAAGGCTGAGTTTGCCCTTCCAACAGAGAAATACACATCCTTATCAGTAACATATAATAGGCTCCCTCACAACCCCCTCATCCCTTTGGACTATATAAATAATTTGTAGTCTATTTTATTTTATTTCGTTGATTAATTGAGGGGATTCCCGACATCGTATACTTGGCTGTGTGTGTTTGTGTGTGTGCATGTGTGTGTGTGTGGGGGGGGATTTGTCTGATAACCTGTGTTATTGTGATGGCTGTATTAGTGTGTGACCTTAATTTAGTAACCATACCAGCATTCGCCTGCAGTAGAAGTGGGAAATCACTTCCAGGATGGCTGAAGTAGGAATCGAACCTACCTCATTTTTGTCTCGTGAGGCCGAGTGTATTCCGTTCCAGCCCTCAGACCAGAGTTAAATTTCTTGGATGAGCTGGGAATTGAACCCGGGATTCCGCGGTGAGAGTCAAGAGTGCAAGACACTACGCAACGAGGCGGACATTTTTTACGATTTTCGCTCCAGTAGTTTTGACGCTAACCTATTACAAACAAGAATTATACTCAGGGTATATTTCGTGATTGTACACTATCCTGGACAAATAGGTTACGAAGCATCAGTCGATAGTTAGAAATGTTCAGAAAATTTACTTTATTTCTAGAAATTTCCTGGCACATACGAAATTCTTTAGACATGTGTCTCAATGTGTAGCTGACTCTTGGCCACAGAGGGCGGCTCCGAACCTGTATTAATGATACGCTCCGCCATATGATTGTAAATAAGACGTTCCAGTACTTGAAGCTCAGGTTATATAGCATTATACAGTTAGTAGTTAATGTTGTGGGGTTGGGTTGGATTCAGCTACATCAATACGAGCCGGAAGGTAATAAATTTAAAAGGCTAATCGTGTAGCTCAAGCCATCACCGGGGGCTATCTCTGGGAGAAATTACACGGTCAGTCAAGTAGCATAAATATGTACGGAGTACAAACCAGTTGGTGAAGGAGAGACGCTACAGCAGTCAATTATTCCCCACAATGTAGCGCACAAGAAGGCTAGCTCCACAAAGCATGGGCACTAGGAAAACAAGCAATAATATCCTCTTACAAGGATCATTCACAAAGTGTCGAACGAAATTCGTAGAATCATATAAATATTATTTCAGTAGTACAGATCCCTCCTGCAGCGCTCACAAGCGACCGATCGTGACAAATGAGCATTCAAATGAAAGATAATCGACATTAGCAGCGACGAATTGCACTATAATTTCATAAATATATATCATTTCTTATAAACATACTTTAAAAAATGTACGAAGTGTGCGATTTGCAAATACTGTTGCTGTAGAAAAATACGTTCCATAATTGCTGTCCACTTCACATTTTGGCTGCTGTGACGCCTGTTTCATTGTAACATTCTGAGGCCTTTCCTTTATCATTTTGCATGGATTCGGCACACAAATGACATTAGCAGTGACGAATTGCATTCTAATTTCATAAATATTGGTTTTTGTAAGACGTGTGCAATTTGCAAATACTGATGCTCTAACATGCTGCAATTGTGAGCTGTCGTCTAAAACCTTAAAACTATTAAGTTAAACGTTAATTCTTTTACAGGTTTTTCTTCTGCATTCTAATTTCATAAATATCGATTTTTGTAAGAAGTGTGCGATTTGCAAATACTGCTGCTGTAACACGCTGCGATATTATGAATTGTCGTCTAAAACCTTAAAACTATCAACCTTTCTCCTCAAGTCTCTCATATAAACCTATTGGAGAAAGTTTGGTTTATGAACAGGCGAGATTTCTCGCACCGGTCCGCTAGTATTGAATAAGACGGTAAGATCAGAGACTTTCTTCATTGAGAATGTATTACTCCCTAGATCTAACAAGTCCTTTCTTTTCAGCACTCTCATCGAGTTTCATATTATGAGGTTGTGATAATAATAATAATGTTCAAGAACACCTTTTTGCTTTAAGAAATCGCATGAGAAAATGCATTACAATGCAGACTGGAGGTATTCAAGTTCTCTTGTTCTGCTTTCGGTGTTATTGTTACTATTTCATACAGGAGATTAGACATCGTGGTTATTTCAGCCTCGGGACGTGATGGCGCAATGGTCAAGCTGCTTGCCTCTCACTAAGAGGGACAGTGTTCGATTCCCGGTCCATTAATTAATGTAATAAATTCGCACAAGTATGCGTGAGAAATACAGAATGTACTGTATATTATTTAGGTTATGTACTATACACTGTCACTGACTAGGTGTTTTGCTTGCAGTATAAGACATGCCATTTGGGGCGTTGCATTTTACAGAGTTTACAAACCCACTTGTCTTCTGGAATGTGATTATTTGATTTAACACACATTTTATGGCGGAACCCATGCCCCGCAAGTCTTGTCACAACAGGCCTCAGTGTCTAGTTTGTCTTGGTCCACCTCTTGTCAACCATGGCGCTGGTGAAATAAAATTCTTCATCGATGTCCTCCACTTTCTCATACCGCTCCCGCAAAAGATCCTTATATGTGTCCGTTGCTGGTAGAGTAAGCATCAGTCGTAGTATTCTGTGAGGATAGGCTCTTTAGCGAGTACAGGGACAAGTCTGGAAGGAGTGAATCTTGAGACCCCATTGCTCATTTTAAGAAGGTGGCTTTATCATTTTCCCAGGTTTTGAGGTCCTTTTTCTTTAGGAGATCTCATAAAACGTTGACTCCGTATGTTAATATTGGTACTATTTTATCTATAAAGATATTTTCGGGTAATGAATGTAAGATTTTTGAAGATGAAATGTCAGGTCCTGTAATTCGAAATCCACGTAAAAGAGGAGGTTTCGTGGCTCATGATCACGAGATTAACGGTCCCGTAATACTACAAGCTTTTCATTTCAGCCCCGTATACTTGGTTGTGCATACAATTTGTCAGATAACCTGTGTTTCTGTGCTACCAGTAGTAGACTAGTAGTGGATATTTGTAAATGAGGTGAGAATTAGGGAGAAACCGTCCGTTAGGAACTAGCCGACATTTGTGTAGGGTAGAAGTGGGAGACCACAAAAAAACACTTTTAGGATTGTTAAAGTGGGAATCGAACCCATCTCATCTAAGTTTACCTTTATGAAGCTGAGTGTACCTCATTTCAGCCCATGACCATAATTAAATTCCTTTGCAGACAGCCAAGAAGATGCAGGAGACATTTCGTTAAAATTGAAGTAATATAACCCATTTTTCAGTATTGCTAGGCTTTTCAGTTCCCGCCCCCTTTTTTTGTACATAGTTATTGTTGTTTTAAGGGGCGGAACTACGAGGTCATCTGCCCCTTTTTGTACACAAAAGTGTGTTATAATGAAATAGGAAAACATACTTTAAGTCAATAAAATGTAATATTTGGGTACACTGTACCGGTTTCGGTTATATTATACCCTTCTTCAACTGACAATAAATGATAAGAATGAAGTTGCAGGTTTACATATAATTTCATAACAAGTATGAGTTCAAAAATATTTCCAAAACGTTAACTATCTAAAAAGATTAAAAGAATTCAAAAAATATTTCAAAATCAAATCTGTTACAACTTTCTTTAAGTTAATGATGAAAGAACAAATTCTTCAAATGACAGCCCGTACCCATAGTGTAGATGTCAATGATATGGAAACGATGTAGTGGTTCGATGAAAAATTTTGAGGTTGTGATGAATTGCGATCTTATGCTTACGTAGGAATAAAAGTACATGATGCAACGAGCCTATAATGGCAATAATTAAGACACGAGTATATTTATAAAACGAGCGATGCAAGTTTTATAATTTCCATACGAGTGTCTTAATTACCATTATAGGCGAGTTGCATACGACTGTTCATGTTCGGCGATAACTATAATTATTTTATGTTCGAACATAAATATTCATAAATATCTGTCGGGATTCCGCCAGTTTTATGTACTGTACTGAACAGAGCGCTTGGGACGCAGAGAAGACCGTGACCTCCTCGAATACCCCACTATGACACTAGGCACGCAGTGAAATTTAAAATAGGAGCCCATGCAAGTCAGCGCAGGTGCGGTGCTATCCTTACCTAATTGGTCACACAACTGTTTCTTGAGCTCTGATTGGTGGGAGAAACTGTATCATCATGACAACTTGTATTATGAGCCTCATTATAGTACAGTTTTCTGACATAATATTTACATTTCGCCTTGGTCGAACATAATAGTACATTATGCAACGAGCCTATAATGGCAATAATTAAGACACGAGTATGTTTATAAAACGAACGTAGTGAGTTTTATAATTTTCATACAAGTGTCTTAATTACCATTATAGGCGAGTTGCATACGACTGTTTATGTTCGACAATAATTATAACTTTATTATATGTTTTAACATAAATATTCATAAATATCTGTGGGATTCAGTAACTTCAGTTAGTGAACAGGGCACGCTGGCTTTGCTGACGGAACTGAGCGCATGCGTGGGTCAAAGCACTTCGAAAGCAGAGACCATTTACTTTGCCTGACAATGCTATTGTTTACAGCCTGCATGATGACTAGTGCCGTCCAGCTCTTGCATTCACTAATATTGTCACCCAAGTCGTTTGAAAGCAATGCGCTGTGTAGAAATTGGAGTTGGGGATATTAAGGTACAGTGCAATTTCTTGTCTCATATTCGCCAGTTTATTTACGCGAACATATAGGCGGTGCACTTTCCATGTTGGTAATTTATATACCTAGGTAGAAGGATGCTGTGTTGCCAACTTCTGGACGTAGATTCATATTTTTTTTGCATATGTCATAGTATTTTCTTGTTACCGTAAAGGTTCGTGCTGATTTTGTCTTTGTGTTTGGGATTGTAACGACAATGATTGATCCGATATCCAATTTGAACTTTCAAATCATGTAATTCATGTCCGACATGCTGGATTTTGAGCGCATGCGCGAAGGTATCCTTACCTAATTGGTCAATGAATGAGCTCTGATTGGCTGGAGAAACTCATAGTGAAAAAAAGTACTATAATGACCATCATTATGATACAGTTTTCTCTTTCTGACGTATAATATTTATATTTCGACATCGTCGAACATAAAAGTCTTTATGATATGTTATATTGATAAATATTACAGAAGCTATATAGTTATTCGTATTTCATTAAACTCTGTCAATAAGGATTTGGTCCTTTTCATGTCATTTCGTAAATTGTATTATTTTGTAATAAATATCTCAGGTAATATGTATTTCAGGTTAAACCACTTATTTTCCCGCCCAATGTAATCGGGTACAATTTGTGTTGACCGACTGGAAAGCTTTCTATAATAATGTTGTTAAAATACGAGAGTTTAATGATGTTGGCGCAGGTTTCGTGGAATTTAAGTGGCACTATAACGTCAGCGGACCAGCTGCAGGCTCCTTCTATGATGCTGTGTGTTTACTGGGTGAGTAGTGGTCACCTTGACAGGACTGGAAGAGACATGTCACAAAAACAGTGGACACATTCCCGTGCGCTCTAATGAAATCGGGGGAGACGGCCTCAATAAGGGACTAACCTAATGTATTCATAAATCATCAACACCTGCCCGCTGCGAGCAAGTGAAGGTCACAGTCTGCTTTTTGCTGTCCCTCCCCGGCTTCATGTGTGTCAGAGGCACCTGCTCTGTGACCACGCAGCGTACCCGCACACCACTACACTGGAGATCCAAGGTTCGAGCGACCATCCTGAGAATGGAATTTGTCCGTGGTGTTCCACACTTCCTCCAGGCAAATGCCCCAAACCCTAGACTCTATTAATTACAACTACACACACTATTACAGTCACCACAGAAACACACGTAGGCTAAAATATATTAAACATCCAAGCATTCATTTTTCGGTTTAAGTATATACCGCGATACGTACGAGTCTAGGGGATTATTTTCCTGTAGTTGATGACGTCACGAATGACGTGGGGATGTTGATAATCGTTTGTTTCATGTTATGGCTTGAATGCCAACATATTATTCAGCTGTATGAGGTTTCAAACTGTGCATCGTTACATGCGGATGTAGTCACATGTGTTCAAGTGCGAGGTTTGGTGGTGAATTGCAAATGTTCATAAATTTCTTTTAGTTGTTCAATTTAATTGAAAAGTTGCACTGTACTCTTCTAAAGCCATTGTGAGACAAAGCATTTGGTCGCTACTTCTACTACATGCAAGGGGGTGTGGGGTGTAAGCCCCAGGTTAGGGTTGTGCTTATATGTAAAGCCTTATTGACACATAGAATTTAACACGTATGCATATTTTAAACCTTTCGTGTCTTCCATGTCATCAGGGATACTGCCATTTTGTGTCTAGGGGAAATTTTGTAGTGTAAGGTATCGCGATCTATACTACTCCCCATTTTTTAAAATCATTGCAGTAGCGAAAAGAATCTACAAGATAATAATACAATTGTAAACCATACTTATTTTCTAGCTTGTTATTGTCTCTAATACAATCTTCCCCATATCTTATATTTGACATTAAAACAACCCTTTATATTGCCTCGACGAACTAAATTCTAAGTGCACAAAATAGGACGAGCTACGCTAATAATAAAACAATAAAAGGTCTACGAGTGTTTGAATAAAAAGATAAACTGAATAGGATTATAAAAGGAAAGAAACATACGTCACATGAAGGTGTCGCTAAGGAAACAGCCTGCCAGTTTTGGCTCGAAGGTGAACCAACGCTCTCAGTGACATTGCTGCTTGGAGGGTAGCCTACTCACTTGTCCTCGATGATGAACTTGTCGCCATCGTGCTCCAGGCACTCGCCCTTGGTTTCTATGTGCGTCGTGTTGATGTTGATGAGGTTCTGCACTCCGGACTGGAACCAGCGACCCGACCATTGCCGCGGGAACTCGCACGCGCCTGAAAAAATACAGACAACAACCATTAGCTCATAACATAGCTTCTTCGGTGGTATCTAACATAATAATAATAATAATAATCTAGTGGTTGTCAGCAAGAAAATCAAGCAAACTACCTTGATTGATGTTGCGATCCCGTACAACAAGAACCTCCGGTGAAAATACATAGAAAATATCAGCAAATATAGCGAGTTGGTCGGCCCTAGAACGGGTAAAGACCGTACCTATCATTGTCTCAAGTACTGGCGTGATCCCAAGTACCTTGCTCCAAGGTCTTAAAGAACTGGATCTGGAAGTTCATGGGCAGCGACTTTCCAGCTTAGAAGTGGCTGTTTCAATAACTATACTTTGGTTCCCTAAAGCCCGTATAGTTATGTTGTGATGTACCAGCAATGTGTTCTATGTACTGTATAAAACATTAATAATAATAATAATAATAATAATAATAATAATAATAATAATAATCGTGAGACAAGCCAAGAGGAAATTTCCAATTTACAGAAGGCCTATAGAATCATCTGGAACTGATACAACAAAAACTCAATATCGAAGAACGCAAAATTAAGACATTACACCACAGTAATCAAACCTGAAGCACTATACAATATGCCTGGGAAGCATTCATCATTAGAGGCAGGTCTCTCGTTAAAGATGTAGAGAAGCTAGAAATAAAATTATTGAGGAAAATCCTTGGTCCAGTCTGTTCAGAAGGAATCTGGATGAAACGGAAGTTTCAGGAGCTTTGTCAGCATGCTCAAAAGATTACTGACACCTTCAGGAAAATGCGATTGAAGTTCTACGTCTACATTCTCAGAATGAACAATGCCAGGCTCGCCAATAAAGATTCCCAAGTTTGCTCTCTCAATGAAAGCCAAGAACAAATGCTTTAGCGAAATAGAGAAAGACCTTCAAGAAATTGGCATTACGGAGGAAATTTTACAAGATCGACTCCAGTTCAAGAACATCAATCAACAATCATCTTTTCTCTGAGAAAATGACTACCAGGACCAAGAAATCATGGACGGAAGAACGGAGGAAGGATTTTAGTGCCTTGATGAAGAGATTTTGGGAATAAATCCATCGTTAACAAAGTAAGTTTAATCACGCTCCACTGATGGGCATAACGATGTAAATAATGATAATAATAATAATAATAATAATAATAATAGAACTAACGCCCATTGGTATCGTGATGAGGATGACATTATGATGAAGTCTCCTTGACACGGGAATTAACCAAAAGAGATTGAAATCCCCTCGGCCAGACTGGGAATCGAATCCTGACCCTTCGCGCCACAGCCTAACCATCTAAGACACGGGAGTGTGTGTACTTTGTGAATGCAAGACAAAATTAAATCTCAGACGTAGATCACTTCAGGTTCAACCGGGTGAGTTAGCCGTGGTCGTTACGGCATGACTGCTGGCAGTCGCTCACATCCGGGAGGCGAGGAGGTTCGAATCCCCCCGCCGGCAACCTTGAAGATGGTCTTCTGTAGTTTCCCATCTTCCTTCCAGGCAAATGCCGGTGTTGGTCTCTAACTATAGGCCACAGCCGCTACCTTCCAACTCCTCGTCCTTACATTCCAACTTTCCTCCCCTACGGTACTTGTAGCTCACCAATTGGGTGTCCGTCTAGAAGCAGCTACAAAACTGGCAAGCCGAACATGTCCTCGAACACTCCCGGCACTAAAAGCCATACGCTAAAAAAAACTTCAGGTTCGGCCGTGGAAAAAGAAACGTTGAAACTAGTGCTCAGATCACCTATATGGCACCACCTCAAATGATCTAAACCTTTATTATTATTATTATTATTATTATTATTATTATTAGACTATTACGGTATTACTGTACTTAGAAAAATGTAATAATATACCTCAACTCAGGTTACTGTGAATGTTTCATTCGAGTTTAATTATATTCGTTTTCTAAAATTCACAATCACGCCCCTGCCACTTTAGAGGGACGTGCAACATCCTGGTCACCAGGTCCTTGCACTTGGTGTTTGTTGGCTTTATACCTGTGTATCTGTGTGGCTGTAATAGTTTATGTAGTTGTAATTACAGAGTTTTATTTGAATGTTGGGATCGTCACGCGGAGTCCATGATTGGTGATACATTTGCCTGGAGGGACTGTGGCAAACCACTGATAAATTGAAATTAAGAAACTTACATTTTTACACTTTCTAGTGTTGAACATTATACGAAACAAATAAATTCGTAACAAAACAAACAATACATAATGACGATAATGATGATGATGATGATGAATGTTGTTTTAAGGAGCCGAACAGTGATGACTACTGTCGACCAAAGTATTATGTGCACTCGAGTTTGAAGGTTGTTTGTGAAGTAACCAATAGACGTACATGAAATCCAATAACATCATCATTTTCGTCGTTCTATTTTACGTTAGGTCATGTAGGTTTGGAATTTTTAATTTATATTTTAATATTTTTTATCTCAGTTGGATCACAAAAAGTGCACGTTTTTAAGCGTGTTTCAACCATGCGTCACATTTAAGAATTATTATCTCAAAGACCCGTCATCAGATCGAATCCAAATTTTAACACAATATACATTGGAATGTTGTATAACTGGTTTATTAATTTCACAATTGTGTGTGTCCAAGAAACAAAGTTGTTATCATTGTTGTAAGGTAACTTTTTCTCGGCTCGGGGTGGTTGGAAAATGTAGTTCTTGGTTGCGTTGTAATCGGTATACATCAAAAAGTTATGCTGTATGACTGTGAAATACGTAAATTAATTCACTTATTTTATATCGGTTTGTATTTCTACGGGGAAATAACACATGTTTCACCTGCTAGCCGCTCCGGCAAACGCTGTACAGCGTTGCCGTAATGGTGCCCACACGCATCATGGCGCGTCTCGCTCGGAAGTAATGGGCTCCATCTCAGCAACGCTGTACAGCGTTTGCCGGAGCGGCTAGCAGGTGAAACATGTGTTATTTCCCCGTAGAAATACAAACCGATATAAAATAAGTGAATTAATTTACGTATTTCACAGTCATACAGCATAACTTTTTGATGTATACCGATTACAACGCAACCAAGAACTACATTTTCCAACCACCCCGAGCCGAGAAAAAGTTACCTTACAACAATGATAACAACTTTGTTTCTTGGACACACACAATTGTGAAATTAATAAACCAGTTATACAACATTCCAATGTATATGGTGTTGAAATTTGGATTTGATCTGATGATGGGCTTTTGAGATAATAATTCTTAAATGTGACGCATGGTTGAAACACGCTTAAAAACGTGCACTTTTTGTGTTCCAACTGCGATAAAAAATATTAAAATATAAATTTAAAAATCCAAACCTACATGAACTAACGTAGAATAGAACGAAGAAAATGTTGATGGTATTGGATTTTATGTACGTCTATTGGTTACTTAACAAACAACCTTCAAACTCGAGTACACATAATACTTTGGTCGACAGTAGGCCTCGGATTTTTAGGTGCTAAAATCAGGAAAATATTTATTTTTTATGTATTAAAAATACAAAATAGAATTGAAAATGACAGAAACGTCATTACTCGATCGAACAGCCAAATTAATTACTAAAGTTCCAAGACAGGGCTACACCCATTATCTCGGAAGAAGAGAGGAAAAGAAGATCGGAAAGACTGAAGAAGTACTGGGCTCTACGGAAAGAACAGCGTACAGGGAAATGATTGATTCAACGTACCCCAAAGAAGGTGAAACGAAAGAAGAAGAAGAAGAAGAAGAAGAAGAAGAAGAAGAATAAATACCTGAAATATGTGACAAAAAAGTAAAATATTTAATTATAATTTAGTTTATTAATGTGAATATAAACAATATGTAGTAGTCACGAATGCAATCTTTTCTATGACTCACTGACTGCTGAAGCATTACAATACACAACGAGATACATCTTCAGGTTGTCCCTCACAAATGACCGACGATTATCGCGAAACACATATTCTGAAGGTGCGAAACTGCGGCAATATGTTTCTTGCCCTTGAGGTGTTGGGTAAGTTGAGATCGCTGTTCAGCCTTGATTGCTTTACCTCATGGTTGGCATAACAGAATGCCCGCATCAGAAATAAAATTATCTTTAAATTCTGCAACAGACGATAACTAGTAGTTGTTTTTACTTTAGGCATCGGAGACCTGCCTTACACTTCACAGTGCCAGAAATGAACTGCATGGGAGTGACACAGGATCCAGGTAGCTGGGGCAAGGGGAGGTCTAGCGCGTGGTGCAATATGGCTATGGACAAGGAAATCCCCCGTTTCCACAGTGAGTGGGACGGGGCGACAAGTTAAGAATAACACAGTTGCAAGCTGACATACGATCTGGATGAAGATTAGATAGCGCACAGGTTCTTCCCCGTTGAAGTAACACAGAACAAAAATGCAATAAACTGAAAGATAAAAAAAATGTAAATATTATGTCTTTTTATGTGATAATAAGTGAAAAGTAGGAATTTATGTATTTATAAAAATGCTTATAATATGTATTTACATTTAAAAAAATATTTACCTAAAAATCTGAGCCCTGGTGATGTAATTTACGCCTACAAACAATACAGTCCGTAACGAACGTATAACCTTGGAGACGCGTCTGACCTAGTATGCGTAACTAAGAGCTTGCGTTATTATATCAACTAACAGATGACACTATTACGTATACTGTATGTTTAACATATTGGTTTGGTAAGGTTAATCCGTATTGACTGTTGTTAAATATTTGTCAATCCGCCTTGTCAATACTAAAATATGTACGAATATGTTTCGATATACTGTACATTGATATCATCTTCAGCTTACAAATTAAAAACGTTTAACATTAATAACATAAAACATATAAATGGATATCCTTGCAGAGAAGCGTCTGGCTGTCAGTCATATTATGATAAGCACACATAAAGGCGAGACTGTTTCACCCTGACAGGTCGGCAGATGGCGCACATAATTATTTGTAAGAATGTCAATTTTATTTTTTATTTTATTAATGTTAAACGTTTCTAATTTGAACGTTGAAGATGATATCAATGTATATGGAAACATGTTCGTTTAATTAATAATGAACTACATGTGTGGGTATTGACAAGGTGGATTATACAGTGTGTCCGCAAAGTCTCTCCGCAGTGGCACTACTGAAGAGAGTGTGTTTTTAGTGGAAGCGGTTTTCCGTGCTGGTGGAAACTTTACAAAGCACAGTGCGATAGTGGTGAGTACTTAATTTACTTAATTTAATGTAATTGTTTTCATGGTAACTACATAGCATGAATGTACTGCCAACCCAACACGTCCCGCAAGGCGAGACACGCACTGCGGTGAGACTTTGCGGACACACTGTATATCATAAATACTAGTAATATCATTCATATTTTTGGGATTATGCCGTTGTGAAATAATAAACAATTGAAATGCCTAAACGTTTCACGAGGGACCTTGCCTTCTTTTTCAATTGATCTATTGGAAAAGGACGCAGTGTTCCTCAGGAAACTTTTGGCATTTTAATTATTTATTATTTCTCATGGCATAATCCCCAAAACATGGATAACAATAACAATATACCGGGCCGAGAAAGCCTTAATCTACACATCATAAATACTATGTATGTTCGACGATGTCGAAATGTAAATATTATATGTCAGAAATCTGTATCATAATGTGGGTCATTATAACACTATTTTTAGCCTACTTTCGATTTTTGCAAAAAATGAAAGTAGACTTATGAGATCAACACAGGGCGAAAAAAGTGTGTCTGTCTGTGTGTGTGTATGTGTGTGTGTGTGTGTGTGTGTGTATGTGTGTGTGTGAGTCTGTGTGTGTGTGTGTGTGTGTGAGTGTGTGTACTCTGAATGTCTGTCCCCCCTATCAATTCGAACACGGTGAATGCGAATTGAACGAAATTTGGTACAAAGGTAGCACTTGCAAAGGACACCTCAGTGTCATGTATTATATCGCCGCCATCTTTACTAAAACTGAATGGCGGCCACTCAAACGTTCAAAACATAAAATCAAATAACGACTAACCAAATCATCCGATCTCTACCAAATTTGGTAACAACATACCTTCGTATAGGATGCGTCTTGTGACCAAACTACAAGGTCGTCCGCCATACCATTTCAGGATGGCGGCCGTGCGAATTATGCAAACTTTATAATCCATATCATGGGACCCACCAGTTCCGATTATCGAGCCGAGAATCGTTTTAACTGTTCTAAAGGAAGAGGCACGTTCGAAATTAAAAGTTTATTTTGTAATACTATAGTGCAGACGTGATTTTAAAAAGCTGAGCTGATTCAGTAATAAGACAAGATGGCAGCGGATATCTTGTGCCTGACTTATATTTCACTAATTTGAGTATTGCATGCAATATAGCGTACTGATACAAAATAAATAAACTTTGTATGAAATGCTTTATATATAAATAATATACTCCAGTGATGAAATCTTTTAGTATAAATCATTATTTGTTAACCAGTTCTATGTAAGTCATTTTATATAGAACGATATTCGTTGACACAATTAGCTCAGTGGTAGAGCGTTAGCCTATCGCTCAAATGCCTAAGGTTCAAACCCGATCAGAGCTAGATTTTTTGCTTGAAATGTTATATGTTTATTGTTTTGTAATGACTCAGATGTTTTAAAATTAAGCGTTATATTGTGCATATTATGGTGTAAAATATATATTTAATTAAAACATAATTCGCCAGCAGATTTACTCGAGACATCTAGCTGCCAAAAAGGTAACTGCACGCCGACATACTTATTAACTTCCAGATTTTATTGAAAAGTTTCTTCTTCTGGCCGCTAGAATGCACTCGCTCTGTTAGGATTATATTGTTCGATATTTCACCACTAGATGTCACGAATAGTCTACGTGGGGCTCCATTGATTACTATACAATTGGCATTCTATGCGCATCGAATTTGAAGAATGACAAGATGATACTACGATACATTTTTACTTTTTATTTTAAAGGGTTTGTAACAGCCTATTTTGCGTTACTTGAAAATGTTATTTGAAGTAAAGAACAAAACGATTTCACATAGTAACTGAGTTCAAGCCGTTGGTGTTAGTTCAGGTATTAATTACTACTTTTATTTCAGGCAAATAGCAATCGAAAATATCCACATAGTTTGTATACACACGTCTCTGTAGGGTCATGGAAAGATTTGTTAATTCAATTAGGGTTTTCGATTCCCGGTCAATGCATGTGAGATTTTCGAAGTGAAATGCCATGTCCTGTGGTTCGGATTCCACGTAAAAAGGAGGTCTTGTGGCTCATAATCACAAGATTCACGGCCACGTAAAACTACAATCTTCCTTCCTTTTTTTTCAATTAGGGTTGTGAAAGCCCTGCACAACCAGACGTGTAAAGACATGCCTCAACTCAAAGTTGGATGTTGCCCACGGCAGGTCGTATATGTTATAATAATAATAATAATATATATATATATATATTTTAAGGGGAAGAAATGCATTTACGCACAGAGTGTCGGACTCCTGCTACTGAGTAGCAGACTACCGACTAAAACTCCCCCTTTACTTCTGAACACTAGCCTGGAACCGTTTAGCACATTAAAACAATAATAATAATAATAATAATAATAATAATAATAATAATGTTATTGGTTTTACATCCCTTTTAACTACTGCTGCTTTTAGAGACACCGGGGTGCCGGAATTTTGGCCCGAAGGGGATCTTTAACGTGCCAGTAAATGTACTGACACGGCTCCCTCGCATTTGTGCACCCTCAAATGCCAGCTGACTGCGCCAGGATACGAACCTGCAACCTAGGGCCCAGCAAGCGAGAACGTTACCGCTGAGCCACGCAGCCAGTCCGGTCGATTATGTCTCCAGATCCATAACATTCTTGATATACTTCTTATCTTCCTTTCTTCAATGATGGTAGCAGTTTTTATCTAGATTGTGGCGTTTGGTAGAGGTAAATCGTTTCTATGGCCTTCAACAAAGAATAGTTCTATTATACTCTTTGATAATAACAACGAGTTATAACTATACTCATACATTTAGGAGAAAGTAGGCTATATGTTCTTTACTGAACATCTTGTTTCATTATGAAACAGTTTCTCCCACCAATCAGAGCTCAAGAAACAGTTGTGTGACCAATTAGGTAAGGATAGCATCGCATCTGCGCTGACTTCCACGGACTCCTATTTTAAATTTCACTGCGTGGCTCGTGTCATACTGGGGTATTCGAGGAGGCCATGGTCAAATACAAGGTATTCTCTGCGTCGCATGCACTCTGTTCAGTACATAAAACTGGCGAAATCTCGAAAGATATTTATGAATATTTATGTTCGACCATAACATAGTTATAATTATCGTCGAACATATACAGTCGTATGCAACTCGCCTATAATGGTAATTAAGACACTCATATGGAAATTATAAAACTCGCTTCGCTCGTTTTATAAACAAACTCGTGTCTTAATTACCATTATAGGCGTTTTCATAATGTACTATTACACAGTAAACATAGATCATGAACGCTGGTTGCCAATGGTTACTATGGTGTCGGAGAAAATGATGACTTTAATTCCAGATATATCCCCTGCCCAAAAACATATCCACACTTAGAATGACCACTGCCAGCGCTGGAATTCAAACCCTCGTTATCAGGACTTGCAGCTCCCCCTCGCAGTCGTTACACGACTTAACGCTCATTGCTATGCTGTGGGATGCTACCGTTTTATAGAACAGATGTATAATTATTGGTCCCTCTTCGCATGTAGTTAAAGATAACCAGAAAGTGAATGAATATAAAGAACCAAACTCAGATTCTAACTTGTAAACAAGACTAGTGTATTAATTATTTGGGATTCAGCACGGGTCCCCTTGCAAGGGCGACAAGCGTCTGGCTGTCAGTCAAATTATGATAAGCACACACAAAGGCGAGACTGAATCACCCTGACAGGCCGGCAGATGGCGCGCATATGCGCTAAATTTAGCCGTTTATCGCCACTGAAAGCATCTCAAGCGAAGAAACACCAACTTCAAAGCTGTCCAAATGATTTATTTCCAGCCATTTCACAAGTAATTTCTGATTATAAGACACTTCGTAAAAGAACGTGTTTAAAGCATACTGTACATGTTGCGTCCAAGAGACGTGAGTTGTATTTCAACGCTGACAAGCGATTAACCCTAGAATGGTAGCGTTCGTCTTAGCGACGATAACGGGATAAGCTTACACTTCCGCTTCCCCCACTTCTCCCTTTAGTATCCAATCGTTACCAGTGTTTGGCAGTCCGAAAATACAAAGCAAATTAGGCAAAATCTTATATATAAAAGTGAAAGTCAAATACCACTCACTCACTCACTCATTCATTCATCACGAAATCTCAGAAACCACCGAACGGATTGGAATGAAATTTGGTATGCAGCTTCCTCAAGGGCCGCAAATGCCCACTAAGAGAGGATTTTTGGATATTCAGGTTTTAAAGGGGTGTTAAGGGGGTAGACCTGCATTTAAATCAATAGCAATATCTCCCGATTGGTTTCATTGGGGGATGTGATACCCGGCATATAAACTCATCATTTTTCGATGTGGTGTATATTATGAGGTGAAAGGGGTGAAAAGTGGGGATTGAAAGATTCCTAACGGAGCGTGTATCTCTTAAACGACATAGGTGAGGAGTTTGAAACTCAGCGAGGAAAAAAAATCAGCTTAAAAAGTAAGTAATTCGGTGT
Organism: Meconema thalassinum; assembly: GCA_946902985.2. Lineage (NCBI taxonomy): Eukaryota > Metazoa > Arthropoda > Insecta > Orthoptera > Tettigoniidae > Meconema > Meconema thalassinum. Next base: position 356,441,414 of record OX336390.1, on the reverse strand, counting down.
TCGACCCCCAATGGGGTGGGGTGAAATTCTGGGGGGGGGGGGGGGGGGAAGGAGAGAAAGTGTCCTAACTGACTGACTAACTCACTCATCAAACTCAGGGGAAGAAGACATCTTTAAAATAATTTAATAGGTGTTCAAGCGTTTTTCATCAATCCAATTTAAGGGGCCCATGGGGAGGGGTGAAATTCTGGTAAAAATAATTGAAAGAAAATGTCCTGTCTGACTCACTCACTCATCACGCCCAGCGAAAACTATTCAAGTTGGAAACATGAAATTTTGGAAATATGTTCGCTGCATGTCGAAAACGTCAACTAAGGAATGATTTTTGTTTATTCGGGTTTTAATGAGGTGTTAAGGGGGTAAACGTGCATTTCATTGAATAACGATATCTCATGAGTTGTTTCTTTGGGGATGTGATATTCGGTATATAAACTAATCATTAAAAATAATCAGACATATGTCTAAGGGTTTATCGATGTGGTGTATATTATGAGGTGAAAGGGGAGAAAATTGAGGGTTGAGGGATTCTTAACGGAACGTGTATCTCTGAAACGACATAGGCGAGAAGTTTGAAATTCGGCGGGAAAAAACAGCTTAAAATACAAGTAAATAGGTGTTCGACCGTTTGTTTCATAAATCCAATTTAAGGGTTTCATGAGGAGGAGTGAAATTATCAAAAATTAATGAAAGAAAATGTCCTGACTGACTGACTCACTCATCATCGCCCAGCCAAAATTATTCAAGTTAGAAACATGAAATTTTGGGGATATGTTCGTTGTATGTCGAAAACGTCCACTAAGGAATGAGTTTTGGATATTCAGGTTCTAAAGAGGCGTTAAGGGGGTAAACGTGCATTTCATTGAATAACAATATCTCACGAGTGGTTTCATTTGGGGATGTGATACTTGGCATATATACTAATCATTAAAATTAAGCTGACACATGTCTAATGGTTTTTCGATGTAGTGTATGTTATGAGGTGAAAGGGATGAAAAGTGGGGGTTGAAAGATTCCTAACGGAGCGTGTACGAATTTTTGGATGTTCACTCTCATCGACCAACCAAAACTATTAAAGTTAGAAGAATGATATTTTGGGGATATGTTTGTTGTGTGTCGAAAACGTCTACTAAGGAGGGATTTTTGGATATTCAGGTTTTAAAGGGGTGTTAACGGGGTTAAACCTGGATTTCATTGAATAACAATATGACACGACTATGACGCGAGCGAAGCGAGGCTAAAAATGAGATGGTGTGTGTCTGTGTATTACTCAATCACGCAAGTACCACTGGTCCAATTTACATGAATTTTACATGGAAGTAGCTGATTTACCTGGTTATTAACATATAGGTTAGTTTTGATGTCAATACTTTGTACTATTTGAAGATGGCGACCATTTTAGTGACGTCACTACACCCTTTGGTTTCAAACTTTCATATTTCCATTTCAAATAAGAAGAGAAGGCTAAGAAATAGCAAACTTTTGATGGCATATACGAGGTTTAAAATTATATTTTCTATCTGAGAGGTATCTCCAACGGTTAGCGAGTAAAACCTAAATTTGTGCTATAAAACACGGTCAACGCCGAGCGGTGTAGTTGGACAAAATGTTCCATCCTTAATCTCCCTGTGCGCAGCACCTCGCAACTGTCACCTCCACATTTTAGTTTATTTATGAAGCACGGGCACTTCAGATAGTCTATAAATAAAATAAATTAGTCAAAATCCATAAACCACCCCCCAAAAAATCAACATTAGTCAAAATGGTACCTAATGTAGGCCACGGACGCCTCCTTCTCTCTTCCTTGCCTATCCCTCCCAATCTTCCCATCCCTCATAAGGACCCTGTTCGCTTTGCAGGTGAGGCCGCCTGGGCGAGGTGCTCGTCCCACCTCCCCAGTTGTATCCCCCGACCCGAAGTTTCAAGCTCCAGGCCACTGCCCTGGAGACGGTAATGGAGGGATCCTCCGGTGAGTCCGAGGGAAAATCCAACCCTGGAGGGTTAACCAACTGAAAAAATAAATGAAAATGTAGTCAAAGAAAAATATATGACATTTCCTAAACATCCGAACCTTATGTTACATTTACAATATATACACAGTTGCGTAGTGATTAATATAGCACAACTAGTCAAGCTATGTGATTATTTTTGTTGAGATATTGATAGTGTTTTTTGTGTCGTGTGGTCTCCTAAGAGGCCGAGTGCAGGTCTTTCTAGTTGACGCCCGTGGCGACCTGCGCGCCGGGATGAGAGATGGAATGGTTGAAAATGAATGAAACTAGGCAATGATGTGGAAGGAAGTGGTCGTGGCCTGTCAGAAGGTACCGTGCCAGCATTTGCCTGGTATTGAAAATACGGAAAACCATTTCAAAGACGGCTGACGCATCTACCGAGTCAACAGAGAGCTTGGCCCCATGCCCTAATAGTGATGATTGACATTCAAGGTTGTTTGCTTAGTGTGATTATGTGATTGTTATTAAATTGTCAGGTTATTGTAGATTGTGCTATTGGGTGTTTTTTGAGCGATGTGTGGTACGTTTTCGTGCAGCTGTCACCTCCGGCTGCCTGCACTGAACTGTTCAGTGTAAAGGATCTGATGATGATCGCTTGACGATCGAAACTGGTCATCCAAGTGTATTTATTAATCTCATGTAATTTCTTTTCAGTATTGGACAGCCAGCCAATCGTGTTGACCGACTGAAGAGCATTGGGTTTCGTTATCATTTATAATAGAAATTACGAAAGGGATAATTGATACAAGGATCTTAAGAAGACGATTTGCCACATGCTTTTGAACAAAATTATTTTGGGCCTCCCGAAACCCTCAGATCACCATTCAAATTCTGGGCGTGGAATAGAAGGCATCTTTTCTTGGGGAACATATTGAGTCACCACAATATTAATTTAGGGTATTTGGGACATTGTTGTCTGGTAACCCCGTGTGCTTGTGTGGGTGTGGAATTTGTCTGATAACCTGTGTTACTTCAATGGCTGTATTAGTGTGTGTATTTGTAATTCAGAAGAGGATTGGGAAGGAGGCGGCCGTAGCCTTAATTTAGGATCCATCCCTGCCATGAGTAGAAACGGAAAACCACAGAAAACCTATTCCAGGATGGTTGAGGTGGGAATAGAACCCTCCTCCTCTTCTCAGTTTTGCCTTGCGAGGCTGAGTGCACCCGTTCTAGCTGCCAAACCAAGATTAAATTTCTTGGCAGAGCCGGGACATGAACCCGGTTCTCTGGGGCGACAGCCAACAATGCTAGCTGCTACACTAGGAAATGGGCATGTGCAAATTAGTACCTAAAGCACTTATTATGACATTACGAACTTGTGGGTAGAAAAAGTATCTCTCTTCTTACATAGTTCTCTCACTTTCTGGTAAACGAGCGATGACTCAAACGTTAGGCAGTAGCACGCGCCGACAATAACCATTGTTGCCGACATTAGCCATTGTTGACCAATAGCGTGCTTGCACTGTGACTGCACGCAGACCCCAGAGTCCGGTTCTGACGGCCTGCTCTCATGTCAGGCAAGTGTCAGGTGTCCGGTGCTGCACAGCTGCACGTAGTTCTGTCCAGTCTCGCTGCTTGCTCTCGGTGGCTACGGTATAGAGTTGACAACACAGTGCCTCGAGCTGGGAAAGCCTTGGCTGCCCCGCAGAAATGGAATGTAAACATATCCCAGCTAGATTTCAAAGGCGAGTCGCTCATTAACTAGGAAAGTGAGAGATTATTTTATGAGAAGGTTAGCTCTTTTAGCATTCTTTCCTCCCTGTGGAGGCACTCGGGTGTACCGATCGTCTTCTGACGAGCTCAATCAGTGCAACTGGGCAAAACCCCAACAAATACGGCGTAATACCTAGAATAATTTGCTGTATATAATCACCCTGCCCGTCAAAGTTAAAAAGTTCCACCTGTGTCTCTTGTTTTGTGATCTGACGCCCAGTATCAGGGTTTCGAAAGCGTAACGTGCTTGTATTTTATTCCAAGGGGACGCTTATCACGCATCCATTGAAGCAGACGCGGAGATCATATTATATCCGAGTAATTATAGTAACCTTGAATTCAAGTGGATGGGGAGCAATAATAATAACAACAGCGAGGCAGTGGAGAACAGAAATCAAATTAAATGGTTCAGCTTACGAGAGTGATCTGTAACCCAACACGCCACTCGCTGGTCTGGTATGTTACTACACAAATCCATTTCCTTTTGTATGTCCCCTAATTAACTTCGTTCGTAAAATCGGGGAGAGAGGATCTTGTACAGGGTCAGACAAAAGTTGAAACAAAGTGGTCTTGAGGATCTTGTACAGGTGCTGACTAAAGTTGAAACAAGGTGGTCTTGAGGATCTTGTACAGGTGCTGACAAAAGTTGAAACAAGGTGGTCTTGAGGATCTTGTACAGGTGCTGACAAAAGTTGAAACAAGGTGGTCTTGAGGATCTTGTACAGGTGCTGACTAAAGTTGAAACAAGGTGGTCTTGAGGATCTTGTACAAGTGCTGACAAAAGTTAAAGTGGTCTTGAGGATCTTGTACAAGTGCTGACAAAAGTTGAAACAAAGTGGTCTTGAGGATCTTGTACAAGTGCTGACAAAAGTTGAAACACAGTGGTCTCAAGGATCTTGTACCGGTACTGACAAAAGTTGAAAAAAGTGGTCATGAGGATCTTGTACAAGTGCTGACAAAAGTTGAAACAAAGTGGTCTTGAGGATCTTGAACAAATGCTGACAAAAGTTGAAACAAAGTGGTCTCAAAGATCTTGTGCAGGTGCTGACAAAACTTGAAACAAAGTGGTCATGAGAGGATCTTGTACAGGTGCTGACAAACGTTAATACCAAATGGTCTTGAGGATCTTGTACAGGTGCTGCCAAAGGTTAGAACCAAGTAGTCTTCTTCTAAAATCCACCAGACACAGTTAATCTAATTTTAAAGTAACATTTAGAAAAACAAGAAGGGGAGGGAGAGAGGAAGGATTCTTGTTGTTTTACGTGACTGTCAATCTCGCAATCATTAACCATGGGACAGTTTTACGTGATGAGACATTGCACTACGACAGTCCCACGTGCATTAATCGAACCCGATCCGCCCTATTGGAATACATGTTATTGTACAATTTGCCACCGGGCAATTACCCCCATTTGCTAATAATGTAAATGAATGAATGAATGAATTCTGAATACTACGACACGACGCCGTGCCGGTCGACTTCTGAGACTTGCATCCGTTATGAACTTGACAGTAAATTCAGCGTGGGCAGAGTGAACACTGTACGCCGTGACGCTAGCTTAGTACGTAGTTTTCATCACCAGCTCTTCTACTGTCCACTTTAGATTGTGAGGCATTCATAGGAAAGTATATTAATTATTTTTCAAGAATGAAATTTCTTACCGTGAAGAAAGTGTCATGTACAGTGAGTGAATAGTGATGAGGATTTCCGTAATTTCAGTGAAGGTACTTTTCGTAGGTCGATGAAGGATTTATGGTTCCTTTTCAAGCGATGGGCAGCTTAGCTTACTTATTAGTCATTGTATTGCCAGCAGATCGCTACACGGCGTAACCCTTCATGGAACACTCCCATGTAAGTAGCCTCTTTTTCCTACTCTACTTTCGGTCTTACCCAAGGAAAGTAACTACGGTCGATAGTACAATCAAAAAATGTACAGCTTAGTCCTTGAAGTTAATTTTTTTAAAAATCGTGTTTACCCTCCAGGGTGGTGGCTCCCAGGGACTCAGCGAGGGAACTCACCCCTACCGCCTATCCAGGCAGTGTCCTAGAGCTGGGAACATCTAATCGGAAGGGATACAACTGGTGAGGTGGGATTAGCACCTCGCCCAGGCGGCCTCACCTGCAAAGCGAACAGGGGCCTCATGAGGGAAGGGAGGGGAAGATTGGGATGGATAGGCAAGGAAGAGGGAAGGAGGCGGCCGTGGCCTTACGGTAGGGACCATCCCGGCATTTGCCCGAAGACGAAGTGGGAAACCACGGAAAACCACTTCGAGGATGGCTGAGGGGGAATCGAACTCCTTCTACTCATTTGGGCCACCCGAGGCTGAGTAGACCCCGTTCCAGTCCTCGTACCACTTTTCAAAGTTCGTGGCAGAGCCGGGAATCGAACCCAGGACCTCCGGGGCGGCAGCTAACCATACTGACCGCTACGCTACGGAGGCGACGAAGTTAATATTTTACTCTCCCAAATTGGATCAAGCTGCACAAAAGGATCATTTGTTTTTCGATTACTTTGGCCTAACGCAAATCTTGTTATAATTAGGAAAGTAAGACCAGTTTCTCACTCTGAAAACGGGGCCGATAACCTAGATGTTAGGCCCCTTAAAACAACAATTATCATCATCATCATCATCACTCTGAAAACGATAGTTTTTAACAGTTTCAGCGCACCGGATTTTGACAAGGGTGATCCACACATGATAGGAACATAATTATAAAATAAATTCGTTATTGTAGTGATAAACAGGTCCGAACGCTGCGCGCCATGCACGAGAAGGAACAGGGAGACGAGATGCGCGGAGGGATATTTTCCTCAGATATTTAGCCTATCTCCGGCTAAGATAAAACAAACCGGATGTGAACCTATACCCACATACCAGCAATGACAAGCATTGTGAAGGACGTCATTGATAAGTGAGTTATGTCTCCAGGTAATTATGAATGAAAACAAGATTCAGTGGAGCGGAAAGAACTCAACAAAGAGCTTCCCCTTCGTGTTCCCCGCCCCAGTAAATTGAGACGTTATGAACTGCCGTGCGTTATTGTTCACAAGCCAAACCACGGGGTAGTCGGTAGGTCGAGCCATGCTGTTCTTATGCTGTAAGAGTGCGCCAGGACACAAGCCCATAGCCCTGTGCGGAATTCCTGTAAGTGACGAGCGAATTGCAACTACAAAACTTGGCCCGCTAACGGAAGAAAAAAATAAAATAAAAATAACCCACTGGATTTCGGATTGGTGTTTAAATAATAATTTAGGTCCGCAATGTATTATATTTTTATTTTAACAGGTCTAATAGAAATAGTAGTAAATACATAAATATCGTATGGCCTCGGGTACCGGGTGCAAGCTTTGTTATTTGACACCCAGAGGGTAGCTTGCATGTCGAATTTCGTTGTTCCCTGAAGCACTATGAAAGTCAAGGGGGTTAGATATTTAAGCTCCTTTAACACTATAGCGCTTTCTAGTAGAGAAATGAGGAACTTTGTGTTGGCGGAAACTCCCGAGATTAATTTTGCCATTATGAACACGGTCTTCTGATTTCAAATGGGTTCTTTGACATGCCAACATCGTATGACATGCGAGTCGTAATTTTTTCCGCCTTTCAAAAATCACTTGCCACGGCCAGGAGCGAACCTGCAAGCTTGGGATTAGTAGACCGACACGATAACCACTCACCCACCGTGGCAAGCTAGAAATTGTAGTACAAGACCACCTCGTGGTGTAGTGGCTAGTATTCTTGGCTGGCAGCCCAGATATCCGGGTTCGATTCACGGCTCTTCCAAGAAATTTAATTCTGGTCTGAGGACTGAAAAGGGGTACACTCAGTCTTATAATGCAAAACTGAGAAGAGACTGGTTCTATTCTCATTCCAGGCATCCTTGAAGTGGTTTTCTGTGGTTTCCCAAGTCTACTCCAGCCAAATGTTGGGATGGTTCCTAACAAGTTTACGGCCGCCTCCTTCGTCTCAGTTACAAATACACAAAAACGAAATTTTGGACGTTTTTTCGTAACTTTTAGTCCAACACTACGAGTTCGTATGCATATATTATATCAGTAAACCCTCGATTTAGTGGACCTCGGATTTAACGGACAGAATTAGACCAACTGAGATTTTTTTCTTTTTTAAAGTTTTGCGCATATGCACGTGAAACTGAAGTGTTATCCACTGCACGTGTGGTAAAAAAGTACGCCGGGGTGCCAGGATTTTGCTCCGAAGGGGATCTTTAACGTGCCAGTAAACCTACGGCTCTCTCACATTTGCGCACCCTCAAATGCCAGCTGACTACGCCAGGATTCGATCCTGCAACCTTGGGAATAGCAGGCGAGAACGCCACGCTGAGCCACACAGTTAGACTATATCGAGGGTTTACTGTAGGGTACTAGTTTCTTGTACCCGGCGTTGTCCGGACAGCGTCTTAATATGTCATAGACTGATACGTATCAAGTATTATTATTTTCTTTGCTATGTGGTTTGCCTTGTCTGTAATGCTGCTCAAGTTGAAGACCAACTCTTCGTAAATCTAGTTCAACCCTATCGTACAATAATATGGCGTAGAATACAAAAGCTTAATATTCAGTACAAGGATATAAGCGATTAACTTAGTTGTACATGAAGGTCGTGCAATCCACAAATAGTGCAAGTTAAGTAGCTCACAGACTTCATTTGGCATCATTGCGGTCTTGAACACGTAATTCTTGGAAGTTAATACTTTTCTTGTATGTCACTCTGAATAGGGAAAATTAGATTTAGGCTATGTACGGGTGAGCCACATTTACCTGTACTTTTCTGCTAATAATATATATATATTTTTTTACGAGGGACTGTGGAAAATCTTCAAAAGACACATGTGAAGGGTCCGCACTCCACAGTAGTGTGGGATTCTTACCCACTAAAAACCACCTCCCTTTTCCCACGATGTGTTCATCACCCCGGAACCGCTCTCGCATTACTTCAGGGTGATGTCGTGCTTACTTAGCCATTCAGACTTCTTCTTTCTTCATTTTTTTCTTAAGGATGTTCGAACGCATCCATTTCCCTCTTCTTCTGGCGCAGGACACCTTCTATGTAAATAGCTATCTGGTTCCATGTTTGATCATTTCGGAGCATCATCTGTAGGATGTTGTCCGGCGTGATTGCCCCTATAGAAGCTTGTAGATCTCTTCTATGTGTTGACCAGCGTTCACAAACAAAGAATGTGTGGAGCGCATCATCCTCTTCATTACAATAATGACACAAAGGACTATTAGCCACGCCTATGTGATGCAGGAATCTCCGAAAATAGCCATGGCCTGTTAGGAACTGTGTCAAATAATAATTGACCTCTCCGTGGTTTCGATCAACCCAGTCAGCCAGACGCGGAATAAGTTTCTTTGCCCATCGACCTCGTGTCTCATCATCCCACTTCTGTTGCCATCGTTCCATACAATGGTTGTGTGCAGACGTCTTTGCCTGGTGTATGCCCAGTTCTTCTTTGGTGCGCCAAACTTCCTGACGCTCTAAGGCAAGTAAATCAATTGGTGCTACTCCCGCTACCGCTAGAACAGCAGGCTCTGAAACAGTGCGATATGCACATGAGATCCTCAGTGCTCCTCTCCGTTGTACTGCTGCTATCCTTTTACGATACTTCTCGAACCGTAAGGACTCAGCCCAGACCTCAGCTCCATAGAGTAATATGGACTGGACTGTTGTCAACAGGAGACGTCGTTTGCTAGGCTTCGGACCTTTAATATTACCCATTAATCGACTCAAAGCGGTCAAGATATTTGCTGCTTTATCCGTCACTCTTTGAATATGGGCCCAGAATGTGAGCTCCGTATCTAGCGTCACACCCAAGTACTTCGTACTCCTTGATGAATTAATCATCGTCTCTCCCACTTGGATTGGTACAAGAGTGTTGATTCTCCTTCTCGTCAGCACAACAATCTCCGTTTTATGGTCAGCTAATGACAGCTTATGTTCCGTCATCCAATCTGTGACACGTCGCATTACCTGATTGAGTTTCAGTTGCGCCAGCTCTATATCACGAGCCACAATCAGAGCAGCAACATCATCAGCATATCCTACCAATATTGCATCTTCGGGCATCTTCAGCCGAAGCAGGCCATCGTATGCAATATTCCAGAGATCTGGCCCAAGAATAGACCCTTGAGCTGCCCCAGCGGTTAATCTTTTAGTCCTATGCCCTTCCTCGGTATCGTACTGCAAAATACGGTCCTTTAGATAATCCCTCATTTTCCGCATGAGGTATCTCGGTAGTCGAAATTTATCTTGAAGTGCCACCAAAATGTCACTCCACTGGGCAGAGTTAAAGGCATTCTTCACATCTAGAGTCACAAGTAGCGTAACTTTACGTGAGTAATGGTTACCCATCTGAGCTCTGTTTGCAGTCTCTACAACTACCCGCACAGCATCAATAGTCGAGTGCCCTTTTCGAAAGCCGTATTGTTGGACAGATAGATCTCCAGCTGATTGAACTGCCATCAATATTCAAGGCTGTATTAGTTTTTCTAATCCTTTTCCAGCCGTATCCAGCATACATAATGGCCTGTAGGATGAAGGCAAATTTCCTCCCAATTTTCCTTTGCTAATAAGAACCAGTCTGGCCTTCTTCCAGCAGGCACTAAAGACGCCTACCTTCAGACATGCGTTATACATGTCCAAAAGGAGTCGCGGGCAAGCTCTTGCTGCCTCCTTAAGTGCTTCTGCTGGAATCCCATCTGGTCCAGGAGCCTTCTTGTCCCTGATAGAATTAATCGCTTTCAATAATTCTTCCTCGGTGAACAATGGTATTTCTTCAATATCCATGCAACCATCATCTTCATCAATCCTCTCCGGATGTTCCGGAAACAGCGTACTGACTATTTCGTCCATAGTGTGTGCATCCATTACTACTACTACTACTACTACTACTACTACTACTACTACTACTACTAATAATAATAATAATAATAATAATAAGACTGAAAACGGCTGGAAAATTCGGAACAACAATGAAGTCCACAAAAATGTAGAGAAAATTTCAGAAACCATGAAAAGGAGGAGGTTGTCATTTATCGGACATTTGTAGGCTACAGAATGGACAAACCAAGAATATTCGACTACCTATGGAACAAGAAGACAACTACGGCATGGCTTAAGGAAGTTCGTAAAGATCTAGAATGGTCCAACATTCAGGAAGTTAAGATGTTAGATAGAAATACATTTCGGACCATTATTCAAAATTTGGAAGGGATGCAAGACGAAAGAACTACGAAGACTGGAAGAACCTGGACGGATGAACAGGAGCTGCAGCGTCCACATGAAGGAATACTGGAGGAAGAGGAAGCTTAGGACGAAGAAGAAATGAAATTGTAGCGTGATCCTCAGCGGTCTATTCGCAAGTAATAATAATAATGATGATGATAATAATAATAATAATAATAATAATAATAATAATAATAATAATAACATTCGTGAAAAAAGAAGCTTTCGTGTCACGGATTAACAAAATGGAAATGGCTTACCATTTAACCAAATACATTTACAAAACACGATCAATGCCCTTCAAGGCCAAACGGAGGCACTACGTTACCGTTATTCGCCCGGAGGCGTTATGCATTAGAATGCCTGGCGATGAATAAGAAAGGCCTGGCAGAACAACTGGAATCCAAAGAGAGGAAGATTTTGTGAAAGATCTTGGGCCCAGTCAAGGAACAAGGAGAGTATAGAAGACGACACAACGATGAACTTTATCTACATGTGGAGAAAATAACGGACACCATACGCAAAAGAAGACTCACCGTTTATGGCCATTTAACTCGAATGAGCTCCGGAAGATTGCCCAATCGAATCTGTTTTTACTTTGTGGGAAAGAAAACCAAAGGGATCTGGTTTACTGAAGTGGAAAAAGACCTACAAGAACTGGGGATATCACATGAGGACATCTTGGAGCGTGATTCTTAGAAGAAGAAACTTGGGGAAATACAGAGTTTTTAGCCAAAACCCATATTGAAAAACGCAAGAGGTGGACCGAAGAACGAACAGAAGCTCACCGAAGAAGAATGCGCGAACACTGGGCCAATGTGAAAGATCGAGGGAGAAGGCAGTTGAAATAACGTGGTCCATAGAAGACCGAAACGATAATTTAAAAAAAAAACACAATAACTAGGAACAAATGGAGATTTAACATTGGGAATTACGGAAATTTTTAATTAGTAATTTGAAATATTTTCGACAAAAGTCGTGCCAGCAGTCGCGGTTATACGTAGGGATTAAATAAATATTATTAATGATGTTAATTTGTTTAAGGAGAAAATTGTAATTGGTTTTGAAAAGTAAAATTTGAAAAGTAAATTTCATTAAAATAATGAAGCTTTGAAATTTAAATATTTAACTAGGATTAGATACCCTTCTAACGTTGTACGCCTTTCCTCTGATTACCTACGTTTATACAGGCTTGTAACAGGGTGAAGTAGTGTTTCCCTGTCATTCGTAAGATTGGACAACGGAATGCCACCAAGTCCTTCTATTTTAATCAGGGATTTTAACGTTACGGTGTCTGTTTAAGATTAAAAGAGAATGGAGCATCAAGACTTGGCAATGCACGAGGTTCATCGGAAAAAGTTTTGTGGCCAGTGTTAACAGACAGTTCGTAGACCCCTCAACCCAGAATAGTACGGTAATAATGATCGAACATGTCCACGCTCTTTTCTGGAACTTAATTGCCAATTATACTTCAAATAGGTGTTATGCACTGAAATAGGCCATCAATTAGCCTTCAGACACTATAATCTTATATTATGCATAATATGGCTAACAACTTAAAACGAATTAGAAGTCTATTTTGCTAATTAATTTATTTTTTGTGTACTGAGGTAGAGCATGTGAATGGGCGAATTCTGTTACCTACGGTAGTTTAGACTTCAGGCTATGTTTCACAACCTCAGTTACACCACCGCCTTGCAAATTCATTTTGATTCTAAGGTCCATTTTCCCCGATAAAAATACATAGTTTCGAATTCTGCGAGTTTTCTATTGTTCATTATAAAATTTTACTATGCTTACTCTTAGACCATACATGGCAGCTAGATTTTCTTTTGATAAAAACAAATCCATTTTCTGGGTTCACCGGAGCCGACCTGGTACATTTTAGTTTTGGCCGAACATTTAAAGTGACGATATTTCAGACGTAATTACCACCCTGTTGTCACTGGAAGTTGAACCCCAGACGCCCGGATGAAAGGCAAGTGGTTTCCACTGCACCACCATGCTCCCCAGAATGTCCCCAGGTGTGTCCGAGACCACCGCAGCACAGCCCCTACCTGGAGGTGCCCCCTGCAGCGCCACTAATGAGGATGACAATGGCAAAGATGGGACTATCAATCATTACACTCAGTAGTACAGCAACAAGACAAGAATTCTGTCCAGCATAGAGGAAGCTGTCGCTGTCTTTCAGTGCCATTAATCACTGAGACCTGTGACCCGCACTTTTGGTGAGGTAACTCAATCACTAACTTCAAGTTTCAGTTCGTCCCGCTCATTACGATTTAAAATAAGTATGATCATGGGAGGCCTAAAAAGTAGCCTATGCAATCTAAGAAATTATAAAATAACAACCAACCATTAAGAAACAACCAGTAAATGGATCTCGTAAACAACTAGTCATACAAACAACCAACCAGTTAAAATATCAAACAACCAACAACTCAATCAATCAAACAACCAAAGAAAAAACTAATCAATTGATCAAACAACCAAAGAAAAAACTAATCAATTGATCAAACAACCAATCACAAATCAAACAACCAAAGAAACAACAAACCAATCAACCACATATCAAACAACCAAAGAAACAATCGTCAATCGATCAAACAAACAGCCAGTCAATAGATGAAGCAAATAACCACATATCAAACAACCAACAAATCAATAGATCGAACAAACAACCTCAAATCTAACAATCATAAAAATACAAATAAATAAACAAACAAAACAAATAACCTAACAACCAAGCCATGACTAAAATAAACAATCAATCAATCAATCAAACAACCAACATCTTCCCCTTTCCTTCTCTTATTAATTGTACAATTAAGTGGCGAAGTAATCATACTCATGTCGCAAAAAATGTATAAGCACATATTTTGACATTACAAACATGCCGATAGATTATCTGACCCATCAGAAAGTTTGCTTGTAAGCCCACAGAGGCTGAGCGCTCCTGCTCGGACAATTGGAGTCTCGATTACGGTCACGTCTCACTAATAGTAAGACTTACTAACAGTTTCCTCGGTGAGTCACTGGTAGAGTGTCCATCTTTAGGTCCTAAGATTGCGAGGTTGATTCCCTCGCGAGGAATCAGATTTTTGAAGGACAGCAAAACTCCACACCAGTCCGTGTCTTACGATGTCAACCCGTATCACTTTCGGTGAGTGCAAGACACAATTAATTAAGTACCATCCCCAGGTCACCCAGTAGATGTAAGTTAAAAACGAGCTGATTGTAAACCTTGCTAACTGCTGCTCATCAATAGGGACCGGACATGCATGCACTAACAACAATTAAAATATGCATGCAATTATGCTCTAAAAATGTAGAAAATATGCATGCAATTATGCTCTAAAAATGTAGAAAATATGCATTAAAATTGAGAAATATGCACTTAACAATAAGCCAATCTTATTCACTCTCCTTTCCCCCATTTGCCGTAATATGTGCTGTCGTTTCTGCATGTTGTTCAAGTTGACATTTATTTTCGCATTTTCATTACCTTCGAACATAACATAGTTCCAAGTAGCCTACTGATGGTTGGTTGGTTCCTCAGTTTAGGGGCTGCTACAACGCGGTCATGTAGCCCCGTGTACTTTGGGTGTGTGTAGAATCTGTCTGATAACCGATGTTAATTGTGATGGCTGTATTAGTGTGTGTGTGGTTTTTTTTAAATTTAAGTACAGACTGCAACTTAGATTTTTTCCAAATAGTTTCTACTTTTGCTGCCAAGCACCACCGTCAACAACTACTAGGCCAAGTTCAGTACTTAGCTACTAGACGCCACCGCAGTCGGCTCTTGGCAACGAACGTAGAAACCTAAGAGCGTTGTTTACATTCTTAACATATCCAATATAGCTTCGCACAGGTATAATTAGTGGAAGGTTCTTTAACATGCCATAAATCTATGACATGGGACCGCCGGCTTTACTTACCCTCCGAAGGAAGGCATACTGAGGGATTTTTAACGCTCTTAAAAATCCGATGGCTTCGGCCGGGTTTGAACCCGCTATCTTGGGCATAGAAGCTCAGCATGCTACCGACTACGCCACCGAATACTGTGTTTGATAACAGACGACAACGCCATCAGTTAAATACCGTAATCACTGTTACCTGACACTCCACTGATTTAAGAAATACTTTCTGCTGGTTTTCTCTTTAAGCATTTTGAGCAAAGAATATGCAGACTAACTACAAAATAACCCTGAAGAAACTCCTCACAAAACTCACCCCAGGTTAATGGCTGCCGGAATGGTGAAAGGAATGTCCCACCCTTCTTAAAATATTGTTACATCGTTATCTGTTGTCAAGAAAGTTGCTTACAGTGGATGACCAACACGCAGGCGAAACCAATTTTATTCAAGATGGTTTAAATTATACTTAATTTCAAATGTATATGCTAAAATATAGGGGGTGGGGAGGGGGGTGGGGGAAGAGGGGGAAGGAGCGGGGGGGGGGGGGGTGATGGCGCAGTGGCTTAGCTGCTCGTCTTTCACCCGGACGGCCGGGGTTCGAATCCCGGTGACAGCTGGGTGGAATTTTCACCTGAAAAGTCTCGTGGCGTCAGAAAGGGCCTTAAATCCCCGGCCAAAATCAAAATGAGCCTGGTGGCTCCGGCGACCCCAATTAATTGGGAAAAGCCGAAGATAGATGTGTTATAAGATGCTGTTATGTTCAGAATATGCAATAAATCCATTAAAATGCAAACACATTTGCCATTGAAAAAACAAATGTTTTAAATATCCGTATTGATAGTAGAATTAAATGTTTAAAATTATACGCCAAATCAATACTCAACATATTGATTTGGCGTATAATTTTAAACATTTAAATCCATTAAACCCACAAATATGCATTTGCATTTGCGCATATATATTTTCAAAAAATCCTGTCCCTACTCATCACATACTGTAGCTGTAGCTAACTGTTATATTACAGACCATGATTAGCCTATTTTAAAATCGCTTATCCTCCCTGCTCGGCTTTACCCACGGACTCTCTGAGGGATCATTCCTCTACCATCACAAGGACGATGTCTAGGAGCTGAAGACACTTTGAAGGAAGGAAGCCTTAAGTTTTACGTGACCGTTAATCATGCGATCATGAGCCACGGGACCTCCATTTCACGTGGAATCCGAACCACAGGACATGGCATTTCACTTTCGAAAATCTCACATGCATTGACCGGGAATCGAGCCCGGTCTACCTTGGTGAGAGGCTAACAGCTTGACCGCTGCGCCACTACGCCCCTTCGTGAAGACACTTTGTCAGCAGATACAACTGGGGTTGGTGACAAGCTGATCGCCCAGGCGACCGCTAACTTTGTTCTAATCAACCTAAGGAAGGTAGTCGGCCGTGGAACTGTTGAAAGGAACCGTCTCGGAATTCGCCTGGTGGTGAAAATGAGAAACCATGAAAAACATTTTGAGGACGGCTGAGATCGGATTCGCACCCACGCTCTCCTGATGCCAGAGAAGCATGAGTTAGTGCGTTAGCATTCTCGGTCACCGTGGCGGGTCAAACCACGAATATGATACTAAAAAAATACGCTGTTACCATCAGGCTTTGCTGTTTTCCAACCGTGAATATCATCCATTTACACTGTGAAGCCACACATAAAGGAGAGACTGATAGAATGAGAACATGAAAAACCACTAAATATGGTGAGAGTGAGGTTTTGATTTATCAGATGGATGCTTTTCTGGGGGGATGGATAATCAATTTGGTGCATCAAAAGCTCCCCTGTTTGCCAAATTAATCTTTATTAATATATGCGTCAACTGAGCTCATACGTATAACGAGTTGGGAGAAGATTTATAAACAGTGATTATGGATTTATTCCATTACTCTAATTGATTCTGGCAAAGACATATTGATACAAATAATTGCTAATAGCTGGCTGGCTGCAAGTATGTTAAACACAAGGATATTTGCAGACCAAATCGCAGATTACCCGAGTGTTAATGGTATCCTGTATGCCAGCCAGAGTTGGCAGGCTCGCCGCATTTATCCACAAATTGGAATTGGAAAGATACAGTAGTAGTATGTGGTTGTTTCGCTTGAGCGGCTTGGACATCGTGTTAATTTAGTCCCTGGTACTTGGGTGAGTGTGGACTGTATAATGAACATCCACAGCCTGCTTTCAGTCGACCGACCGGGTCAGGAAATGGAATGAATGCAGCCCCGATCTAGCGGCGAGGATATGTATGAACTGTGCCGGCTGCCGAAGTCTGTAGCACTCCCCTGGGGCAATGATTAAATGAATGACTGATGAAATGAAATGACATTGGAGAGTGTTTCTGGAATGAAATTTGTGACAGAGAAAACCGGAGTACCCGGAGAAAACCCTGTCTGCCTCCGCTTTGTCCAGCACACATCTCACATGGAGTGACCGGGATTTGAACCACGGATCCAGCGGTGAGAAGCCGGCGTGCTGCCGCCTAAGCCACGGAGGCTCAGTGTGGACTGTATTGTCTGATATAAACAGCCTTATTGTAATGGCTGTATGTGTGTGTATTTATAATTCAGGTGAGGATTGAGAAGAAAGCGGCCGTAGCCTTAAGTTAGGAACCATCCTGGCATTCACCTGGGGTAGAAGTGGGAAACCACGGATAACCACTTCCAGGACGACTGAAGTGGGAATCGAATCCACCTCTTCACAGTTTTACGTCATACGCCGAGTGGACCCCGTTCCAGCCCCCAGTCTAGAATTAAATTTCTTGCCAAAGCTGGGAATCGAACCCGGACTCCTAGGATGACAGCCACTACACCACGAGGTGGTCACACAGTGAGATGCTAAATGCTAGAACACCCCGCGCGTTAAAGCACGCATTACGATCCCAAACGGGGAGCTGCAGGAAGTCCTGAGATCGGAGGTTTGAAACCCGGTGCTGACAGCAACTATGTTGAGTGAAGAGTTTCCCTGGGGTTTCCCACACTCCCTCCAGTCAAATGCTGGGATAGTTAAGTCCCGGGGTACCTACCCTATTCCCGACCATTAGGCTATACGTACAGCTTCACACACTACTACAGTCACCACAGAAGCACGGGGCTGATCATATGATACGAATTAACAACAAGTAAATGCTAGATCTGGCAACGCTCCACTGGCACATCACACTCAATTGCGCAGTGGATAGTATTCTTGGCTGTCACCGCGGAGGCCTGGGTTTGATTCCCGGCTCTTGTCAAGAAATGTAATTCTCGTCTGAGGGCTGGAACGAGGTACACTCACCCTCATGAGGCAAAACTGAGTAGAGGTTCGATTCCTACCTCAGCCATCCTGAAGTAGTTTTCCGTAGTTTCCCCAGTTCTACTTCAGGCAAATGCCGGGATGGTACCTAAGTAAAGGCCACGGCCGCTTCCTGCTTAAAACCTACCTGAATTAAAAATGCACACACTAGTACAGCCATCACATGTTATCGGACAAATTCTACACACATCGGGTTCAAACCCGGCCGAATTTGTCGGATTTTTTAAGTGCGTTAAAATCCTTCAGTATGCCTTCCTTCGGAGGGGAAGTAAAACCAACGGGCCCAGGTTAAAGATGTGTAGCATGAAAAAGAAACTTCCACTAACTAGTCTACATACAATTGGTAGCATGTAGTCAAATTTTTAGGTTATATTTCGTTTGAAACGCTCTATCATGTTCCAACGTTCGCCACTAGGCGTCAGTGACATCCGGTAGCCAAAGTTGGAACTACTTGAAATTGAACGGTACTTGTAACTCACCCTATGGGTGACTGCACAGAAGCAGCTACAAACTCTGGCGAGCCGAACATGTCCTCGGACACTCTTGGCACTAAAAGCCATATGCTAAATAAATAAAATACACACACCCTAGTACACGTGGGTACATGACCTCGATGTCGCAAGGCCCCCAATGAATCATCATCAACAACAACATTACACTTCTTCTTCTTTATTAGGAGTATTCTACAGTACAGTAGTTTTTCTTCAACCCAAAAATACTCGACTTCTCCACAAATTTCGGTCTTCAGCATCTTCCTCGGTTAAGCCTCTGGTAGCCATGCTTCTCCTTACACCATCCATCCATTGTTCACTTGTTTCCGTTTGCCTTCAGCTTGCCAATGCAACATTACATTTGGAATTCTACTATTCTGCATCCTTTTCACATGTCCAATTCATAATTTCTCCGTTTCTCGTATTTCTAATTTTATCCAATCTTGAATTTCTCCAATAATCCTTCTCTGTTACCAATAATTTGTTTGCTTGCTGTCTCTTTAATGTCCAAGTTTCTGCTCCATACAACAAAGTACTTTGTACTAATGAACTGTAAATACGTTTCTTAGTGTTGTTTAAAATATTTCTGCCCCATAAAACGGAATTTAATGCTCCATTGTTCTCCTAGCCTCACTTACTCTTTTCTCAATTTCATGAACTTGTTCCCCCAGCTTCTATTGAAAATGAAAATCCACAGCCTGCTTCCAGTCTCCGACCGGGTCAGGAATGGAATGAATGAAGCCCCCATCTAGCGGCAAGGATATGAACTGTGCCGGCTGCCGAGGCCTGACGCACTCCTCTGGGGCAATGATTAAATGAATGGCAGATGAAATGAAATGATAGTGGAGAGTGTTGCTGGAATGAAATATTTGACAGGGAAAACCGGAGTACCCGGAGAAAAACCTGTCTGCCTCCGTTTTGTCCAGCACAGATCTCACATGGAGTGACCGGGATTTGAACCACGGACCCAGCGGTGAGAGGCCGGCGTGCTGCCGCCTAAGCCACGGAGGTTCCCCCAGCTTCTATTATTGAACCCAAATATTTAAATTTTATGACTGTTTGAATTTCTGCATTTCCGATCTGTAGTTTCTCACCGCCATTATTCTCTGATGTAAGGTATTCCGGTTTTGTTGTAATTGATATTTAGTCCCCACATTTGATATTCTTCAATTAATTTCCTCATCATATAAGAGGCATTCAGTCGATATAATACAGTATTAAACTAGCTATAGCCTATAACACGACACCTTCAGCTGATGTAGCCAGAGCTATTAGTAGCATTAATGTAGCGTAGCACACTTAAACTGTGCCTTATGACTCATAAAAAGCGTTCAATCTCTCTTTAGTGAAAGAAAAGAAAATATCGCACCGGAGTTTAGATGAGCACTAAAATGCGTACACAAAGGGCAAAGGGCTGTCTGCCTTGTAATGAAGGAATCCTCATGTTTTACTGCCTTTAATAATCTAAACGACTACAGCGACAGCAAACTTGCAGCATCTCACGTACTGCTCTTCGCTTACTTTAATGTGAAATAGTCTTGTTGTCGTCGATTATTTTAAGGGCTTTGCCACATCACAGTCATGTGTTTCCGTGTACTTGGGTGGGTGTGGAATTTGCCTAATAGCTTGTGATGTATGTACCAGTGTGTGTGTATTTGTAATTGAGGTAGGATTGGGATATGAAATGGCAATTTCCTTAGGAACCATCCCAGCATTTGCATGCAGAAGAAATGGGGAAAACTACTTCCAGAATGCCTGAGGTGGGAATCGAACCCTCCTCTTCTCAGTTTCGCCTCACGAGGCTGAGTGTACCCCGTTCCATCCCTCAGACCCGAATTACATTTTTTGGAAGAGCTGGGAATCGAACCCTCGCCTCCGCGGTGACAGAGTCTCAATTACTAATGTATTTATGTTTAAACAACAATTTTCTATGTTTTATTCGGCGCAATTCTTCTGCACGAATTCATTTAACAAGCTGAGGAACTGTAGGAGTTACTCTAGGCATTCTCAATCTTTATGAGACTGTGATAACCACCCTCAAGCCATACCATGTTCCCGAGTACCATTAAATCAAATATAATAATAATAATAATAATACTCTGAGACAGGACAGTGATCACAGACCTATATCAGCAAACAGGCCAGACATTATTCTTATTGATAAAGTGCAGAAGAAAACTCCTCTAATAGACATCGCAGTCCCTAACTCGCATAACATCCAGCACAGTTATGTTGAGAAAGTGACGAAATACATGCCTCTGGCTAAAGAGATCCGACAGATGTGGCGACAAGAAATTTATCACTGTATTGCCTATCATAATCTCTTCCACAGGTATCATACCGAAGTCACTGAAGGCCAACCTTGATAAATTGGGTCTCCATCATAATCTGCATACCAGTATGCAGAATGTAGTTATTTTAGAGACCTGCTCCATAGTTCGTTCGTTCCTCAACCTATCAGTATAGAGAACTCCACTCCATCTTGCAATAAATGCCGATGAAATGGTGAATTGTACCCAACGATACGGTGAATATATGAGTATAATAATAGTAATAATAATAAGGCAATAAACATGTTCTTCTCTTCTTTGCCTACCTCTCTCTCTCCCTCAGAAGTGCTGACATAGCTAGAGATTCACCGCTCACCAGGCATGCTGCAACTACTTGCAATACCCATAAAGATACATTTTCGTGTGGACAGTCGAGTCGAATCAGCATCTTTAATGCTACTCATAAAACAGGGATGTGCATTATTTTTACTGTAGATTAAAAATAGTATTTCACAAAATGAGGGAGCAGCGTAACACACTCTGTAGAGTGGAAGGGAGTGGGTTCGATCCCCACCCAGTTAGTGGATTTTAGAAACACACTACCACTTTTGAAAACGCAAATAGCCTTGGGATTCACTCAGCTTACACCAGAAATGAATACCAGGGTAATTCCTGGGAGCAAAGACGGCCGGGCGTAGTGCTGTTGTCACAAAGAGTGGAAGCCTCTACCTTCCACTACTCTCAGGGCCTCCATGACCTGTATGAACTTGGCTTTCCTTTGCTATTTCACAAAATGATGGCATTTTTGACTGTCAAAACTTGTAATGAAAACACTATTATTATGGTTCATGAATTGAATTGAAGAATGGATCTTACGGGGGCTTGTGCTTGCGAGCACATTTTGGTTCGTATGAAGATAGCACCACATTTCTGCTACAGAGCATGAGGTTGAGAGCGCCATTTACGCTCTAGCTCATATCACTGCTTGCACTTAGCCGATTTGTATGTTTTCTTTTTAAATCAACAATGAAGTCAAGAATCCCGGATCAGTGTTCTGAAAATTGATTTTCCACACTCAAACATTAGTTATCAAAATTATTTTGTATCATATGCCAATAATTATTATTTTAGGGGAGTCCGGTGCCTTGGGGTCTACCTGAGACTTGTTCTCAAACAAAACTGTGACATCGGATAAGAGTGAAGGCTCTCAAAGACGATCGCCACTTAAGTGGAAAATACAGCACACCACTGCTGTTCTCATCAGGAGGAAAATTATTATTATTTTAAAGATAATCGAAATTTAATGTTTTTCAGTCGGTCAACACGGTTGTAGCCAATTGTGGCTCCCTAATTCTGAAACATATTTACTTGAGATTAATAAATACACTTGGATGACTACTTTCGATCGTCAAGCGATCATCCCCGTGGCTCATAATCACAAGATTCACGGTCACGTAAAACTACAATCTTCCTTCCTTCCTTTTTCAAGCAATCATCAGATCCTTTACTCTTAGGCGATTAAATATACTGTAAACACTTGTAAATATCATAACCCATACTTATAAACATAGATTTATTAGCCTTAGTGTAAGGGATCTGATGGTGATCGATTGACGAACATTACATTTCGATTGAAACATTGAAAAATGGCTTCCGACACGATAATGTTTTAAGAGAATTTAATTCAACAGTTGATAGTCATCGACACGGATAAATTGGAACCATGCTCGTTCAACGCACATCGTTTCCAAAACCCCATTGTACAGTACCCTCTTGTTCCGCGGACCACTGGTTGGGAACCAATGATATAAACGATCCACCGTATAGAGAACTCATCTGACATGATCCCTGACTCCCAAGGATGAGGAAATACATACTGTACATGTCTAACTTACTTCCCAGCAGTCGGTTAACACGGACAGAGACATCAAAGAGCACCCTCCACGCTAGAAATATTCATGGCTACGCGTTTTCTATCGGCCGTTCCTTTACAGTCAGACATAACAATTTAATCACATGAATTTTGAAACCCAAAAGTGTAGTAAAGTTTTCGTCTCTCAGTTATTCATCAAGACAGTTGGAAAGTGGGGCATAGCACTCGCTACTAATTAATTAAGAGAAGTTCACATAAGGTTGTTACATATTCAACACACATACAGTGGTTCCAGGACCTCTTGGAATACTGGGTTAAAGGTCTCAACTCAACTCCACTACGCCACGCCAACTCAGTTAAATGTGGTCTCTCAAGAGGCCTGGTGCGACCTGAGCGTCGTGATGAGTATGCATTGAATGATGAAAAAGCAACACGCACCTATTGTCCGAGCCAGGAGAATAATGAACCTTAGTAGGTTAAAACTCCCTTGAGCAGCCCAGGAATCGAAACTATGCAATATTAACTCACTGTAAACCTAGTCGAAAAGTACTGTGGAGTACAATAACACAGCAGAGCATGCAACAATAGTACAAATGGACGTATATACACAATTCCTCGAGAACTTAGTCTCACAATTACTTTCCTGATAGTGTTTATTTTTGATTTAATGGGGAAATTAGGACGTCTTATAGCAGTGTTCACACAGTTATCACTATTATTTTTCAAACGTAGCAACTAGCTTCTTGATAGGAAATGCTATTTAAATTATTCAATGATTGGAAGATAAAGTCATCATTGTGGAGTCAAATATACATATGATTTTTTATCATGCATAAATTACGTGAAAAATGAGAAATGACTTATTCCTGTACATAGGCCAGTGTGTACTATATTAAGGAACAGTATTGCTGTTAGAATAATTTACATGCTTATGATCTCATCCACACCAAGTTAAAGTAAATTAAGCAACGTATAATCCCAGTATAATGTCAAATACGATGCTTAGATTCTAAACACATTGGACTTCCTTAGCCTCTAAAGTATTTCGTAAGATAAGAAATAAATTCTCTAAACTCAATCCTTAATAATCCCTAAAATGCTATAGTGGGATCCAGTGTGATTAGAACTCCTGACAATTATAACATTAGGCTGTTCAATACAGTAACTTAGGGGCAAAATGAATAATTATACTCTGCGAAATATATTGGCATGTATCTTTATATAACATACATATAAAGACACCTCCCGGGTACAGTTCTATCCTTTCAGGCAAGTAACTCAATGATGAAAACATCCTATAATGTCATAGACTACACCTTCCATGAACACTATTCCTTTAGGGGAGCGGTTCCCAACCTGGGGTAGGCGTACCCCTTGGGGGTACGAAACGAACCGGTTAGGGGTACTCCAAAAATAAACGGTAATGTCGGGCGCCATGTTCCCATCGTAGGTGTCAGTCGTAATGTACTGGCGTGAAGTGCCGTCTTTTTCACTCACGTCAAGGTCAATGCTACCACCCTACCCCAACCCCAGCCATTTTCACTGCTACTGTCTCGATTTGTCTCTTTAGACAAATTAATCGCTAGAATTAATTGGTTTTCAATAAAATCAAAATTAAAAATCGTATGCGTTTAATTGTTCATTTTTCTCAGCTAAATGTTTATACGTCTTCATTTGCACAAATAAATAAAAATAACATTTGAAAATTATATTTAGCGGTCTATTGAAATAAAATGCATACTAACAGCAAACAACTAATAAATTAAAAATATTAGTTAGACCTATAGTGTATTCAAAGAAATAAGTTATAAATAGTTGTAAGTTATTTATTATTATTAAGCTATGTACATATTGCCCGTAAAATATTAAACGTTTCAAAAGTTTACTTTTTAGGGGGTACTATTTTAGATAAGGGGCTTGCGTGGCGCAGTCGGTAGAGGCGCTGAGCTTCTAACTGAAAGTGAGTGGGTTCGATCCCCACCCAGGTAGTGGATTTTAGAAACAATACTACCACTTTCGGGAATGCAAATAGCCCTGGGGTTCACTCAGCTTACACCAGAAATGAGTACCAGGGTAATTCCTGGGAACAAAGACGGCCGGGCATGGAGATGACAACTCCATCCCATCTAGTGCCGATGTCACAAAATGTGGAAGCCTCTACCTTCCACTACTCCCAGGGCCTCCATGGACTGTATGGAGTTGACTTTGCTTTTACTATTTTATATGAATATGTAGAAAGGGGTATGGGAGGAAAAAAAGGTTGGAATTGGGAATTAACGTACATTGTACCTTTAGGAGATATAGACTTGGGAATTTACGTTGTCGTTTCTTGGGAGCTTCCTCTTGGTTCGTGACACTATCTTCTCGTTGTCTGTCGAACACTAGACTGTTACATTTTCGTCCGATTGCTGACTCGAACCCAGTTCATCACTGAATCTCATTGATGGTGCATTTGGAATTAAATTTCATTGTTTTCTCCACTTTTACAAGCATAAAGGACCCACTAAACGTTTCTTGCGAGGCACCGGCATGATGACACGCGGTAGACTGATGATTGTTCACTGGAACTCAGCCATATCCGGTCGATTAGATTAGCAGTTTGTCTTTTTCTACCACAACGAGCGCTAGTGTGACTCAATGCAGAGTTTCACTTAAGCCCTTATAACTACTACCGGCGTGAAGATTTCTCAAAAAAATCAAAAAACGCCTGAGGGTATTGACCAAGGAACGCAGTAAAGAAAGAATTGTATAAATAAGTTAATTTGGCTAGAATTTGAATAAAAAAGAAAACCAGTAAAGGAACAAGCGATTTTAGGCTGTTTTTCCAGAACTGCATTTATGCCGGAAGTGATTTTCGAAATTTGTTTTTTTAGTTTGATAGAGCTCAAGACTCACAATTTGAAACCTTTCCAGGTTCTTTAGCCAGGAGTTCTCAAACATTTTCTGTCACGTTCCCCTTCTGAAACATGAAATACAGTATCTAGCGTCCCCCCTTTTATCTTCTTGTTCTTTGTTCTTTATTAGAGTGAATATTTTCGAAGGAGAGCAAGCACTATCACTTTCATGGTGTCTCTTTTTACCACCGCTAATAAACCACTTATCCATGGGTAATGGCGTTCCTTGTATCAGTGTATTGTAACCACTTCCACTGAACACACACTAGAATTCACCTGTTCACTCACAGTCTTTGAACTGACTGCAAAGGCCTGGCTGAATTCGAGTCGACATTGGCAGAAATAGAAGAATCTATTCTTGTCAACTGGCGTATTGTCATTAGTGGTTGTTTGGGGGTAGCGAGTGAAAGGGAGCTGTGTGGGAAATGTTACTCTACACCTTTTCTCAGAATTCCTGCTGGCAGGATCTACTGGTCAGTTCTTGTGAAATAAGACAGCAACGGTACGAGTTTATTAGTCTTGAATGGTAGTGGGAGCTTCTTACCTAGGTTAGGATCATGGATATGAGGATAGCAATATATGACATATAAATGCTTCAATCAGAGCCAGCGCCCCCTTTATCACTCTCTGCGCCCCCTACTTTGAGGACCTCTGATCTAGCGTATAATTTCTAACTTTAAGTCCATATTACGAGTACCTTCCTGCCACTGCTCCCATCTATTTGTCCCAGCAAGCATTCATATCAGTTACCTCTAGCTTATGTATCAGATATCCTGAATCTACCTAGCTCCCACTTCCATACAGCAAGGTTGGTCTTAATACTGGAATACTGAGCAATGTGGGGAGAGTTTCGTCGCTACACTAACCTCTTACAGAATACTGTATCTTCTCCCTTGTTAGGAATATTCTACAGTACAGTAGTTTTCCTTCAACCCAACAATATTCTACTCCTCCACAAATTTCGGTCTTCAGCATCTTCCTCGGTTAAGCCTCTGGTAGCCATGATTCTCTATACACCATCCATCCATTGTTCACTTGGTTTACCCCGTTTCCGTTTGCCTTCAACTTGCCAATATAACATTAAATTTGGAATCCTACTATTTTGCATCTTTTTCACATGTCCAAACCAGTGTAATCTTCTTTCCTCAACCACTCCTTGTACCCCTTTTCTACCTTTCACTTGAGGACCTCTGCTTTAGCCCTATGGCACTATTAAGGAAATTGCTTAATATTACGTTTTTGATAAGTTGGCGACCCCCAACTTTGTCTGATAAGAAATTATTCTGTCTGTTAGGTAGTCAGCCCGAAGGCTCGTTGGATCCTCAAAAAGTACCGCCGTTAGGTTATGTGGATAGATAACCACAAAAAACCAAGGCAGCGCTATATCGAGGCGTACTAGGCAAGATGAAGAGTGAGGTTGTTTGCCATTGTTTTCCTCACTGAGTCAGAACAGTAGTACTAACCCTATGAGTAGAACGTTTCACAGCATCCACAGGCACTGACTGTGCCCTGAATGCCATTACTAAGCACCACCCATACCTCAGTAGCTTCCATATACTGTAATCACAGCCTTGAGTAAGACTGAGACATCGGTGAAAAGCTACATCTTACTCTACCCTGTGCCAAGAGACAAATGCAAATGTACTGCATTCATCAAGAGATGGCAAACAGGCCAAGAAATTATTACAACATCAAAATACGGGTACCTGTTAGTTTAGTTAAGGGGCGGAACAGCTGTTAGGACTAAAGCAGCCAGAGTGCTGAGCCACGACAGTTGGGTACTTGAGTGACACTGATAGGCCCAACGAGTCGTAATTGAGCGCTAATGTTATTATGCCAATCTACTCATTAAACAAGGACATTAGAATGTGCAATTTATCATCATGAACAGGAAGGCGAATCGCTTCTAATAAACGTGGGTATAATAAATGAGGCAGTGCCCTGGGAGACCTGATTTCTAACCCAGGCTAGTCATTTCAGCCAAGTACACGTGAGTTTTTAAAGTACGTACCGACTCAACATAACGTGTGGTGAAATGCTTGTTCTTGTGCCTCTTATAGAGAATTTTTGGCGTTCATCTAGAACAAATTCCGAAATCCGAAGCAATTTGTAATGATGTGTGAAACCACATGGGTGTCCGATATCGCTCCGGAATCTCACTCAGAGAAGCAAGACTAGGAGAATTCAACATCGCTAGTGAAGAAGAAAACTGGTACTCCGTTAAAACAAGTGCTTCAATAATGATATCGCAGTTCCGCCCCTTAAAACAACTAACTTACACTAGTACAGACATCACAGAGACACAGGTTATCAGACAACTTCTACACGCACCCAAGTACACGGGGCTACATGACCTCGATGTCGCAAAGCCCCTAAAAGAATCAACAACGAGACTGTTTAACATAACCAAAGTGATAACGCCCCAGTAGTGTAGGGATAGCGCACCTGCATCTCGCCTGGACACCCCGCGTTCGATTCCCGGCTCCGGCAGGCAGAGCTGGAACATCATGCACTCAGCCGCGTGAGAACAATTGAGTAGCTGTCTGATCACAAAGCAGGTCATCTGCCCCACAGTGTGCCATTTCATCTCACAGAATGAGTGAGGCTAAGGTCACATCGACAAAGGGGAGGGCGCTAATAAGAAACTAGTACACGATGAACAATACGTCAGTTCTCCGAGGACCTGCTGACATGACTCAGTTATTATTTAGGCGGCAGAAAGGCCTCGTAATTACGAGAATTGCTTGTTCTGAGCGCGGGCTAATCGAAACTCTACAGATTGTTCCCCTGGGCCTTGCCAACATATTGGGCAATGGCTGTAAGGTCTCCCCATGTAGAAACTGAGCCCGTTCTGCTCACGATATACAGTAGAGTTTAAACACTGGCCAATGTCGAGACCCTGAGGGTGTTAAAACCCACCGTTTTGCCATGTTTTCGTAGATTTCAATAGAAAGCTACCAAATGCAATCAGTAAAATGTTGCGACTTCTTGAAAATGTTTACATATTTTTGCGTTTCACATCCCCCAGACCCCAAAACCACAGTCAGTTCCAAAGGTTCTATATAAGTTATATACTAGAAACCCGAACAGCTTCACCCGGGAACAGTTATGAATGCATTACGTGATCAGTGCTGTTTTCTTTCCAATGTCAATGAACAACGACCAATATCCGTTTTACGTCTCGGCATGATGGGTTAAAATCACTGACTGGACTATTAATTATATTATCATGGAGTTGGGTGTGCAACAAATTCTTGTCAGACGTAATTTCAGAATGACGAGGTGCATGAAACACAAATCGCCCTTCCGTCCAATCTTAACAAGACTGTGAATTTTGCGGAACGAAAAGTTCACATGCGAAATGAAGAAAAGCCGAGTTGCACTTCCAGGGAAACTCCAAACACAATCACCCTTCTCAGAAATCTTAACTCAACACGACTCAACGGTTTGCTGCTGGCTGTATCTGGGGCAATATGTTCGCCCGCTAGCTAGACTGTAACAGGGATGATAGACTCGCCCTTAGCTAGCTCGTAATCTGTCGCCTCAGTAGTTGAATGGACACGGTTTGGAAGAAATTAAAACGTAGACACACTTATAGTGGGCGATGTATTGAAGATAGACATGCTCTCGCTGACTTTTTGTAGAACTTTTCATGCTGAACAATTCTTACACTCATAGTATTTAGATATTTTTAACTGTTTGCCCAGCGTAAGCTTACAAAGCGCTCGGACGCCATTTTGTTTCGACTTTTCCACTGAAATGGTTACTGCTCGGTTTCCTTTGATCATAAATAAATTATTTTCTACAGAAATCATCCTCGAGATATCCTTTACAGAATGGTGAAAACCGCATCAATATCCATCCAATGGTTGTCGAGTTTACCCGTAACATCCAAGAATCGGGGACTTCGTATTATACTAAGTAGAGATATCACTTTCTTGCGGACATGATACTACCGTCTTTTTGCAAGAATCACTTTCAAACTTATACATAAAATATAACCAATCAAAGTCTCGGTCAAGTTCGGTAATGAGCAACATCGAACCAAGGCTTCGGTGACGTAGTTGGTAGCATGCTGAACTGCTGTGCCCAAGATAGCGGGTTGAAACCCGGCCGAAGACGTTGGATTTTTTAAGAGCGTTAAAATCCTTCAGTATGCCTTCCTTCGGAGGGGAAGTAAAGCCGGTAGGCCCATGTCATATATTTATGGCATGATAATGAACTTTCCACTAATTTCACTTGTGTGAAGCTAAATTTGTAGGTTAGATTTTGTTGGAACGCTCTATCAAAGTTCCAACGTTCACCACTGGGTATCAGTGACATCTGGTAGCGAAAGTTAGAACAACTTGAAATTTAACGAAACTTATAGCTCACCCTATGGGTGTCCGCTGGAAGCAGCTACAGCCTCTGGCGAGCCGAATATGTCCCGGCAATAAAAACCATACGATAAATCAAATAAATAAATCGAACCAATGGGGGGGAGGGAGGGGGGACTTTTTCGAAAAAGTGAAATATCGCTATAACTTTCTTAATATGTGAAAAGTCGAATCAATTTAAAGTTCATACAATTTTTTGGTTAAGGGTCAAGATCTTCTATCAGGAAAGTATTTTGATAGCACCAACCATTGATTAAAGGTTTGGAATAAATGGAGGCACAGAATCAAAACCATTTAAAATAGCCAATAGTCCTCTAAATATTTCCTAAAACTTCTGACTGAAACGATTTTTGATACGACCCGCCCTTTATGACAAATTATTTTCGGAATGATGAACATGGGAGCATAATACAACAATTGCCATATTTCTCTTTGCCCGGTGAAATCTATCTCCGCCTTAAGGGATTTGCTAAATTGATTTCTGTTTTTACTGGGGGAGCGTGATGGCGCACTGGCTTAGTAGCTCGTCTTTCGCCCGGACGGCCAGGATTAGAATCCCGGTGACAGCGGGGTGGAATTTTCACCTGAAAAATCACGTGGCGTCAGGAAGGATCCGGCCTTAATTCCGCGGCCGAAACCAAAATGAGCCTGGTTGGTTCCGGCGACCCCAATTAATTGGGAAAAGCCGAAGAACGTGATTTCTGTTTTTGCTGATAACTTACTTGTGCTGGGATGCACCGGACGTCACACAGTCCAATTCAAGCGCGTGTTAATGTCAGCTCCTCGCCTTCGTACGAGTATGAGTTGTTGTTGATGCTTTAGTGGCTTTGTAGCCCCGTGTACTTGGGTGTTTGTATGATAACCTGTGTCACTGTAATGTCTGTACTAGTGTGTGTATTTGTAATTTGAATGAGGATTGGGAAGGAGGTGGTCGTGGCCTTAAGTTAGGAACTATTCCGGTATTTGCCTTCAGTAGAAGTGGGGAAACCACGGAAAACCACTCCCAAGATGGCTGAGGTAGGAATCGAACCCATCTCAGTTTTTACTCACGGGGCTGAGTGTACCCCGTTCCAGCCCTCAGACCAGACTTACTTTTCTTGAAAGAGCCAACAATCGATTTGTGTTAGGGCCTTCGTTTATATTTGGCCATTAGCCCCGTGTACTTGACTGTTTGTGTATACAACCGATTTGTAAGAGATTACATAGTCTATAGTTGCTATTAGATCTTCTAGCAAAGGAGGCAGGACGCTACTGAACGGAAAGGAATGTGTTGCACGAGAGTCTTTGGGAGATGGTTCACATAAGCGCGATCTCCGCACTGTTAGCACATCTGAGACACCCTGTAACTGAGCGGTGAGTCGTCATGAGCCGAAATGTTACGTATTATTAGGTAGATTTCTTTAGAAAGCTAACTATTGCAATGGGTCCCATGTTTCGACTTCCGGAAAATTTCGACATATCTTCGCGTTTCACATCCCCCAGACCCCAAAACCACCGTCAGTTCAAAAGTTTATATATAATTTATGTATGTATATACATGTATATATCAGTTACTTGTGGACACAATAACTGCCGTAATTTTGCACCAATCACTTTGAATTTCTTACATAATATGTATCCCTATAAAATCTCGGTCGAGTTCGTTAATGGGCAAAATCGGTCGAAGGGCGTGAAAATGGGGGGCTTTTTTCGAAAAATTGAAATTTAGCTATAACTCTCTTAATACGCGAAATATCGAATCCATTCAAAGTTCATAATATGTGTCGGATAAGTGCCAACAATTTATGTCAAATAAGTTTTTTGATAGCACCAACCATTGACCAAAGGGGTGGAAAAAAGTGGGTTTTTCGGGAAACATTAATCATATCTCTCTTAATAGGCACAATATCAAAACCGTACCAAATGGACAATATTCCCCTAATAATTACCTAAAACTTTTGTCTGAAAGAATTTTTGATATGACCCACCATTACGCCAAGGGATGAGAAAAATGATTTCGGAATTATAAGAAAATGCCAAGAGCTATCAGAGGTTGCCATGGCAACACTACTAAATTGATGAGGGATGAGCCATTGCCATGACAACGCACTTGCACGGGATCAGATTCAGTATTTCCATCTGACCCCGTGGTGTTGGGGTAGCGCGCCTGCCTCTCACCCGGAGTCCCCGGGTTCGATCCCCGGCTCCGTCAGGGATTTTAAAACTGACGTGAGGGTTGGAACGGGGTGCACTCAGCCTCGTGAGGACAATTGAGTAGCTGTCTGACAGTGAGACAGCACCCCGATCACGAATACCAATATTAACGGCCGAGGGGACCCGACGCGCTGATCACGCGTCACCCCAATATCTGCAGGCCAAATGGCTGGGCAGCGGTCGCTTGGTCGGCCTTAGCCCGTCATGGGCTGGTTGGTGCCAGGGGTTGACTTTGACATCTGACTAAGTGGGAAGCGGGTTCGGTGACGTAACTGGTAGCATGCAGAATGTCTATGCCCAAGGTCGCGGTTTCAAAGCCGGCCGAAGTCGTCGGATTTTCTAAGAGCGCTAAAAATCCCTCAGTATGCTTTCCTTTGGAGGGGAAGTTCCAACGTTCGTTACGAGTTGCTGGTTGGGGTGGCATCTAGTAGCCAAGTTCACAGCTAGGTGTCATTGACGGTAGTACCTGGTAGCAACATTAGGAACTACTGCTTGAAATTGACCGTCTGCAGTCCTTACCTGAATTACAGACTAATACATCCATTACAATTCACACCGTTTATCAGACAGATTCTACACTCACCCAAAGTACACGGGGTTAGATGACCACGTTGTCGCAGCCCCTAAACTGAGGAACCAACCAGAGGTAGATTTCATTAGAAAGCTAACTATTGCAATGGGTAGGCTACCATGTTTCGACTTCCGGAAAATTTCGACATATCTTCGCGTTTCACATCCCCCAGACCCCAAAACCACCGTCAGTTCAAAAGTATATATATATCAGTTTCTTGTGGACACGATAACTGCCGTAATTTTTCACCAATCACTTTTTACCGAATATGTATACCTATAAAATCTCGGTCGAGTTCGTTACTGGGATAAACCGGTAGAAGGGGGTGAAAATGGGGGGGCTTTTTTCGAAAAAGTGAAATATTGCTATAACTCTCTTAATATGTGAAATATCGAATCCGTTCAACGTTCATACTATGTGTCGGATAAAGCCCAAAAATTTATGTTTGAAGAGCTTTTTTTTATAGCACTAACCATTGACCAAAGGGGTGGGAAAAAGTGGGTTTTTCGGGAAACATTAATCATATCTCTCTTAATAGGCACAATCTCAAAACCGTACAAAATGGACAATATTCCCCTAATAATTACCTAAAATTTTGCCTTAAAGAATTTTTGATATGACACACCATTATGCCAAGGGATGAGAAAAATGATTTCGGAATTATAAGAAAATGCCAAGAGCTATCAGTGCTTGCCATGGCAACTCTACTAAATTGATGAGGGATGAGCCATCAGACGTTGCCAAGATAACGCACTTGCACGAGATCATATTCAGAATTCCATCTGACTAAGTGTGAAGCGGCTTCGGTGACGTAACTGGTAGCAAGCATGCTGAATGTCTATGCCCAAGGTCGCGAGTTCAAAGCCGGCCGAAGTCGTCGGATTTTCTAAGAGCGCTAAAAATCCCTCAGTATGCTTTCCTTTGGAGGGGAAATTCCAACGTTCGTTGCGAGTTGCTGGCTGCGGTGGCATCTAGTAGCCAAGTTCACAGGTAGGTGTCGTTGACGGTAGTACCTGGTAGCAACATTAGGAACTACTGCTTGAAATTGACCGTCTGCAGTCCTTACCTGAATTACAGACTAATACAGCCATCCCTAAGTACACGGGGTCACATGACCGCGTTGTCGCAGCCCCTAAACTGAGGAACCAACCAAAATCTCTGCGGGAGATATAATTTTGCGTGAAGAAGTAACAGACCGTTACATAGTTACACATCAGTGTCGAAACCTAGCATAAGGACAGTGTGACCACAAGTATAAAAATGGACCCCAAATGACAAGAAGGTTACCGTTCCCATAAGACAATAAAATGTTTAAAATAAGCATAAAATGACGAAAAACAAAGTTAATTAAGCTCCAATTATAAAATACCTTCTCGCAATAAATGAGGTCTGATCCTTCTACGAAAACCTGCATATTCTGCCTATTTTCGCCTATCCCCAAGTTTGTCCGGTGAAATCTACCTCCGCCTTCCGGCGTGCCGAGAGGACTTTTTTTTATTGCAGAAATAGTCGATGTTTGTATTTCATCCTAGTTACAATTTTCCTTATGCTTGTATTTGATATTTAAATGCGTTAAACACAATTGTACACCGCAAAAATTACAATATATTAATTAATACACTTGGATGATTAGTTTCCATCATCAAGTGATCATCTTCGGATCCTTTACACTCATGCTGGTATTTCAATCTGTGTCGCTGCACGGATTCAATAAGACAATGTTTAATGCTTCTCAAACAGTTTGCCTTCTTCTTGAGCTCCATGGTGTTGTGTGGCCTCCATTTAGGGTTGGTGACGATAACTAAAATTTAAATGGCACCGTTGAGGTAACCAGAGATGAAGCTAATTTACTGCCAAATTTCATTAACATCGGCCCGGTCGATCCAAAGTTATTTGGAGGGGGACGACGACGACGACTTACACTCACATGAAAACGCAGGTTGATCTCACATTTGGAAAGTATGCTTTAAAAGGCTACATGTCAGCATGACTGCTTTACGCTCTGCTTCCTACAAGAAAACAAGCCCCTTTCTTTGGTGGCATTGTTAAGCGTTGAAGGGATCAATGATCACATGTGACGCAAAGAGTTGAAGACAAAACGACAAGGTAAGACGAGCCTGAGAGGGAAGCCCCTCTACTCCATGGTAGCAATGGCACACAATGAGCAGAAGCCGTACAACACCTGGGAAGAAGGGAAACGTTTACACTTACAGACAGCTATTTTATTTTCTTCACGTCATCGTCATGTGACCTGGACCCGGTACAAGTAAACACCGTCAAGGTATAGTGTACTAGCTGGTTAGCCGTCCTTCGTACGGGTGAAAATGAACTTGTGAATCGAAAGTGAAAACTTAACAGCGAGAAGCGTGAGCAAGGGTGAATATATGCAACTTGCCATGGAGACCTGTTCGACGGGCGGGAATCGTCAGCCCCTGCTAATGAAATGAAACGAAACTTTGGCCACCAAATTAAATGGTGAATCATATCGAAACAGCAATAGTTCTATGTTTCTCCGTGGTGTATAAACTATGTCCATGCACAATTTCAACTTAATCGGCAGAGTAACTTATGAGTGAAAGAGTAGAAGACAGACATCATACCCCGCCTTGTTGCGTAGAGGCTAGCACTCTTGACTGTCACTGCGGAGGCCCAGGTTCGAGTCCCTACTCTGCCAAAAATTAAATTCTTGTCTGAGGGCTGGAACGGGGTACACTCAGCCACTTGAGGCAAAACTGAGAAGAGGCGAGATCGATTCCCATCTCAGACATCCTTGAAGTGATTTTCGTGGTTTCCCACTTCTACTCCAGGTGAATGCCGGGTGGTTCCTAAATGTATTAAGGCCACGGCCACCTCCTTCCCAATCGCAATCCTCATCTGAATTACATCTACACACACTAATACAGCCATCACAATAACACAGGTTATCCGACAAATCTCACCTACACCCAAGTACACGGGGCTACATGACCATGATGTTGCAAAGCCCGTAAATGAATCAACAACAGCAACATACATCACTAGACTTTTATATTATTACTACTAGCTGGTTGCCTGACCTTCGTACGGGTAAAAATGTACTTGTGTGTGTACTGCTCGGTTCCAAGCTCTGTGAACTTACGGGTGAGGTGACGTGGGAGGCGCCTGTCAACAGCCCGGCGTGTTATCTGGAATTCCTGTCTATTCCAATACTGCTAACATAGGGCCGTTGCCTATACCAGTGCGATGTTGAAAATAGGAAGATTGAAATTTTACGTGACCGTTAATCGTGAGATCATAAGCCACGGGGCCTCCTTTTTACGTGGAATCCGAACCACAGGACATGGCATTTCACTTTGAAAATCTCACATGCACTGACCAGGAATCGAACCCGGTCTGCCGTGGTGAGAGGCCAACAGCTTGACCGCTGCGCCACCACGCCCCCTGATGTTGAAAATGAGTGAGTGACCGACCAATGTATTTGGTTCTGTTACTACGCACGTACCGGGAAACCTCCCACACATCTCCCTTCATCGTCCGCAATCCACATTCCTCTCAGGTTCACAGAGCTTGGACTCGAGCAGTCTCTTACACTCTGAAAACTTTTATTGTTCTAGCATTTAGTAGGCCTAATTAAACTCGGAATCGAAAGTGAAAATAAATTTAGCATCGAGACGTGTGGGCAAGGGTGAATGTATAAAACCTGCCTCGTCGGGTGGGACGCGGCAACGTCTGCTAATTAAATGAAACGTAAATTTTGCCATAATATTATTGAAACGGTGAAACTCGAAACGGCAACACTGTAGTTCTATGTTTTTTGCCTGGTATATAAACAATATACAGCTAAACTGGTTAAGTTCGCTTTTGAGTGAAAGAGTAACAGACAGTCCCCACTAGACTTTTACATACTGTATTAGTATTGAACCCTTGCAAAGAAGCATATGAGACTCAGTTTCGGGGGGTGTAACAGTCCATTTCGTAAAGTTGTTGTATGCAGGGTAACATATAACAAAATAACATGCAGGAAATAGTGAATACCAGGATTAAAACATATGAATTTAATAACAGATCAACAAATTTACACTATTTACAATAAAACAAAACAAGGTCTCCCAAATGACTCCCACTTGAATTAATACAATGCCAAACTAGGCCTGATCTCAGGAGAGATCGTAAACATCTGGACCAAATGTCCCAAATTACTACAATGACATGTGCGTGTGCGGCTGTTCTACATGCGTTACGATGTGTACAAATTAATGCGAGATTCGTTACCATCCAGTAAACCTTCAGGGGACGAATCTGCATTGTCTTAGAGCTAGACAGACACGAGGAACCAACTAAACACTAATTAAACTAATCCGACACTTCCTACACTAAATAAGACAACAATAATTTCCGTATGAAATTGGAATCAAAGAACTGCCGTAGCAAACAACAATAACGCCTAAAATTTAGGACTTTTCAAATCAACACAAGTAAATTAACACGTGACCAATCAAGAAAAATACACATATGGCCGCATGCCATTTTTACAAGAAAATACAAAATACACCCAACGGTGTCACAACGGACAAATCTAACAATGAAATGAGTCATAGAAATCACTAGGCTCAAAGCCAACATTTATATCATAAAACAAATATTTAATTTCATACGATATGCGGCAATTCGTAACGGACATGGCGAACTCCCAATTAATTATGATCCAATGACCATTAAAAGAACAGGTTTGCTACAGATAGCTTACAGGGGTCAGTCGGTCAGCTGGACTGCCTAAACGATGAATCACCAGACATAGACGGGCGCAAAGTAAAATCTGCACATCTGTCAACCCACGTGTAAATAACCTCGACCAGCCGTGGCACTGGCTCGAGTCTCGAAGAAGCGTGCTCCCAAAAGCACATAATATACGTGTGTGTGTCAAAATAAAATATCTTAGCATTTCCCACGAAAATTCAAGAATCAGCACTGGACAAGGTACAGTAGCCTCTGAGAGCGCTCTGCCTTTCCATAAAAAAAATACAACCACAATATTTGAGGGCGGTAGGCACATTCTACCCCTCATCACGAAGAATCAATACACACACCTTGACACAATACACACACCAGAATCACACGTATGGGTTTGACAGAAACCTGAAATTAAGGACATAAATATTTTCCACCAACTTGCGCTCCCAATCTAGTCCGTGACTAAAGAACCTGAAAAGGACTCAAAAATCTCAAAAATATAGAACTAAGGTGTTCCAAAGTGACATCTTAACTTGTTGCGCTCGGCAACCCTAGTATGAATAAAAACCTGTTCGTAAAACATCTAACAACTATTACCCCCTTTTCCTACAAAAAAAATGAACTTGAATAAAGCACCACTTGTCGACCACGACGAGTTTCGCATTCGCATGAATAAAAATCAAAATACACACGCCGTGCATACTAAATATGACTCATAAGAAAAAAAATACAATCAAACAAACACTTTGGCCACGTGCCAACGTACATTTAATTATAACAGTGTCGGCACACAAAATCTAAATACAAGAAAAACAATGAATAAAATATTTACAACGTTCCCGCGTCTAATCTAGCTACATATTGAATAAATCAATGGTTTATACATCACCGTGCAACTTGTAGAACTCAACCTCCATCCCAAGGCATTTCCCTACGGGAAATCTACTCGTTCGACATATTGGTAGAGGCGTAGCACTTCATTCCATCAGTCGACCTTCCAGAAGACATCTTGGCGTAGCTTCTTGGAAGGAAATGTTCAAAGTTATTAGTTTGCCTAGCTAGAATCGCTATGAGCTACTGACTTTCACTCAAATAATGTCCTAGGCGATTACTCAACGTAGAACTAGCCCTATCTAAGCATTTGCTTACATCACACGCACAATACATCACACAAAATATAACACCAAATTTACAGAAAATTACACTCTTCGTTCTCTACGCAACTGGCTTTTAACAAGTCGCTCAAATTATGTCTACCGCGTAGCGCTTATCTCGACTAGAGATCTCCCTCCGCTAAGCGTGAACTCTGCTCCCTGAGCACAAAATAAAATGTTTGTCCGAACAGACGTGAAGTATGCCCACTATAGCCTGATAAAAATCGTGACTCAAACTGGCGTGAACGATGCTCACCAGAGCTCGATAAAGTTGTGTCTCAAACTGCTCATCACCGTTCAATTTATTAGAAACTGACAGAAGGGGTGGAGTGGGGGCAATCTGTGAAAATAATCTGTAGTTTTTAACTCACAGACTTGGGACTAGTATCAATCTTCTTCTTTTCATCCAAACGTCTCAATGGACTTATGCGGAATTATATCGCATCGGCGGTTCTTCAGACATGTGTTTTAGCGCCTTTTTTTTAAGGTACGCGACCCACCGCGTGGTTTAGGCGTCCTCTCTCCTGATTTGCTGATTCAATCGTGTATCGGTTGGAACTTCTCTTCTGGCACGCCCATAATGACGCCGACTCGGATGCGCGTTCATACTGAATTTGTCCTTGAACTAGGCTTAGCTGGTCATCGTCAGGAATAACTACCACGCTACCTCTGTTGTAATCGTTGCGACACACTATCTGTCTCCCCTTTGTCAACCTCAACATGTTCTGCCTGGGCATCAGTAATAATAATAATAAAAATCATGAAGATTTATTGATCGGCAAATCAATAAGGGTTCAGTATAGACACTGTAGATTCGAATTTTCACGCTGATAACGGGCTTCTTGGGTGTGGTATTTTTCGTGGTTTTTATCACATTGACACCAGGCAAATGCTGGGATGGTAAAATTTAATAATTACAGTTACACACACTACTACACTCACCACAGGCAAACAAATCAATGTTAAAAACATCCTTAAATGCCAAAGACTAGACCTTCCATGAACACTATTCCTTTTTTGGTGCATTTGTAATTAATTTTCGTTATTTTCTCCACATTTCCAAAGGTAAAGAACACACTAAACGTTTCTTACGAGGTACAGGCCTGATGACACGCGGTAGACTGATGGCTGTTCAACGGAAACTCAACCATATCCTGTGGATTAGATAGCAGTTTGCCTTTATACCAGTACGATCGCTAGTGTGAGACAATGCAGCCCTTATAACTATGCCTACTTCCGGTATGAAGATTTCTCAAAAAATCAAAAAATGCCTGAGGGTATTCAGCCAAGGAACACATTACAGAAAGAATTATGTAAATACCTTAATTTGGCTAAGATTTGAATCGAAAAGAAAACTAGTAAAGAAACAAGCGATTTTATGCAGTTTTGTCCGGAACTACATTTAGGTTGGAAGTTATTTTCAAAATGTGGGTTTTTAGTTTGATAGAGCTCTTCAAGACTAACAATTTGAAACCTTTCCAGGCCCTTTAGCTCTTCAACGTTTGGCACAATTTAGGAAATTGCCTAATTTTTCGTTATTGCTAAATGGGGACCCCTACCTTGTCTGCAAAGATAATATGTTTATAACAATAAAACACGTGATATCAGATAATCCAAAATACAACCAAGTACTATGGAGCTGATGACCAAGATGTTCTTAGTCCCCAAAATGAATTAACAACCCTATCTAAATCATCCTTCGGAGGCGTAGTTGGTGGCATGCTGAACTGCTGTACCGAAGATAGCGGGTTCAAACCCGGCCGAAGACGTCGGATTTTTTAAGAGCGTTAAAATCCTTCAGTATGCCTTCCTTCGGAGGGGAAGTGAAGCCGGCGGTCCCATGTCATACATTTATGGCATGTAAAAGATCCTTCCACAGACTAAACTTGTGTGGAGCTAAATTTCTAGGTTAGATTTCGTTGTAACGCTCTATCAAAGTTCCCACGTTCACCACTAGGTATCATTGACATCTGGTAGCTAAAGTTGGAACTCCTTGAAATTGAACGGAACTTGTAGCTCACCCTAGGGGTGTCCGTTTGAAGCAGCTACAGCCACTAGCAAGCCGAACATGTCCTCGGACACTCCCGGCACTAAAAGCCAGACAATAGATAGATAGATAGATCCTAAAAGCAATACACAACACTGACCTTTTAGGGCCTCTTACAATAGGCAGGAAAAACAAATACGTCTGACCTTCGAAGAATGGGGGTGTCAGGAAAGGATAAACAGGAGATTATTGAGGCAAGAAAATTAAAGACACCCTAGGCCTCGGATATCCTAGTACCGTACAGGTCGGAAGAGAACAAGAGTTGACTATGGGAGGTCGACAGGTGAGACGAAAGCCAAGAGCCCAACACAAGTGTGTGGGAGCGGAAGTTCCAATAGTTGTGATCACCTGCGGTGTGTTTTGTTATACAGTAGTTTTTTAAGTTTGTTTACACCTTTTATTGACTTTCATCCTTTTAACTTCCTTTCCTTTTTCGTTTTTCTGTTGGCTTTTATTTTACGGTCTTTGTATTCTTTCCTACGAAGACTTCTCAAACGCTCAGTCTCCGGAACAGAGAAATTAATCATAGAAGATTAAATTAGGCACGTCACGGCAGGAAATCGAAGTCTGGACTCTTCATACCAATGCCTAGCATGCTACTGTAGTCGCTTAGTCACAGGGCCGGACTAGATGTGGTAGCCGCCCCCAGTGACATAAGATCACGACATGCTACCAATAGGAGTAGCCTACTGTTCACGAAAGAGCATATCAAATTTCAATCTTACCTTATGACCACTGTTTCCGACACATACATGATTTAAGAAGGAAGTGTCGTATTGTCCTGGAAATTATATTCATAATTAATCAAACCTGTAAATATTTAAGCAGGAAACTCTCTCTGTCACCACAATACGACTGCTAAGTTTGAGTCGAAGTTCGGGACAAACTGTAACGTTAATGATGAACGATAAACGCTGCATAGCCACTCACGAGGGACTCTCGCAGAATTTTCCAGGAGGAGGCAGGGAAGCAAGTATTCATGGGAGTGACACATCTAGTTGACACACGGAAACAATGGATACCGACCGGGGTAGTTATGCGCTCTGATGTAAGTTACCGCGGTGGGTGTGTGGTTATAGTGTCGGACTAACAACCCCAAGCTTGTAGGTTCGCTCCTGGCCGTGGTAAGTGATTTTTGAAAGGCGACAAAAATCACGATGCTCATGTCATACGTTGTTGGCATGTTAAAGAACCCATTTGAATTCAGTAGGCCGTGTTCATCATGGCAAAATTAATCTCGGGATTTTCCGCCAACACAAAGTTCCTGATTTCTCTACTAGAAAGCGGTATAGCGTCAAGGAGCTTAGATAAACCTCCTTGACATTCATAGCGCTCCAAGGAGCATTAAATTCGACACGCAAGCTGCCCTCTGGGCGTCAATTAACAAAGCTTGCACCTGGCACCCGAGGGCATACGATATTATTATTATTATTATTATTATGTACGAGGTCAGGCTATCTCCTGCGGAATTAGACGACGAATGGGTTCGAACCCCACCTTCAGCCGTGCCTGAAATGGTTTTCCGTGCTTTCCCATTTGCAACTCCAGAAAATACCAGGACAATACCTTCTAATAGGCAATGTCCGGTTTTGTTCACCCACTTGCCCAATCTTATTTATTTATCTATTTATTGATTTATATATTGATTTATTTTTATTTGCTCATTGATTGATTTGTTTGTTTATTTATTTATGCATTTATTTATAAATCAATCGCTAATCTTCCCTGCTCGGCTTCACCCACGGACTATGTGCGCCCTACCGTCGCAAGGGCGGTGTCTGGGAGCTGAACACAACTGGGGATGGTGACAGGTCGATCGCCCAGGCGACCGCTAACTTGTGTGTAATTAGGGAATGGCCAGGGAAATATTCACATAAGTTATATTTCTGATCTTGTTAAAAATGGGTTCCATTACTCAATAACATTAGAAAATGATTAAACGATTCTTATTGCGAAATATCATCTGCTCACAATATTAACGAAAGAAAAAAACTTGATAAAGAAATGTTGAATTTCTATATTTTAGATGTGAAGAAATATTCAGAGTTTACAGTTTCTACTAATTTAAGAATTCCCCCTACATTTTAATAATTTTGAATGCCGGGAATGTTTGGGGAAATATTCCCAGTGGTACAGTTTCCTGGAATTTTTAAAGACGTTTTCTCGGCAAAAATATGTCAGACTTACTTTAAAAATGCACCTCATCTGAACGTTTAAAAAGGCTTACACAGACCGTACACCAAATAATGCCCTGGAAGGGCTAAAGGTTGACGACTATGGTGCCTAGTGATGGGTAAATTCCCGGAAACTTTACCCTTCACTGGGCACCATGCGAGACTCCTCTCTCGGCGTTGGATTACGCACCCGTGTGAAAAGAGCCGGCCCAAAGATTATACACGGCAGATTGCCTCACAATTCACAGTACATATTGAAAACGAAGGTGACACCTCTAACTCTTGAATCAGTACGTGAACAATTTTAAAAACATTTTCTCTTCAAAAGTAAGTCAGATTTACTTTAAAAAAAAAAACGCCCCTCGTATGTATTGTATGTTTAAAAAAACTTAAGACAGTATTTGCAGACCACGCCCTTGAAAGGCAAAAGGTTGACGACTAATCAGCTACGCTAGTTGGTTGAAGAAAAGAAGAAGGAAGAAGAGCAGGGCAGAGCAGTGGTATGGTTTGAGTTGAGCGGTTATTATAAGTGAAAGCGGCTGGTCCCCAGAGCACAGTGTGTGGTGAGATAAGGCACAATGGTCGCAGGGGAGCCCCGGACCCGGCCTTCAGTTCTACATTAATCCGACCGGGACGGGCCGCGCTGGACTCAACAGGTGGCACCATGACACACTAGCACATATCCATTATGGCGCCAAGAAGAGCTTACAGCTCAGGGCCCTTGCTTATCAGTAGTAAATAAGGGCAGCGAGGGTATAGAACTGAAACGTTACGCAGTAGCTTGCACCGATAATAATCATTGTTTGC
This sequence comes from Meconema thalassinum, assembly GCA_946902985.2. Taxonomy (NCBI): domain Eukaryota; kingdom Metazoa; phylum Arthropoda; class Insecta; order Orthoptera; family Tettigoniidae; genus Meconema; species Meconema thalassinum. The sequence goes on along the minus strand of OX336390.1, from coordinate 356,397,632 downwards.
TGCTGACCAATAGCTGATGGTTCTTGACCAATAGCATGCTTGCTCTGTGACTCTACGTGGAGTCCAGTCCTGGCTGCCGGCTTGCTTGTCAGGTGTCCAGTGATGCCCAATTGCACGCAGTTATTCCAGTCCCGGTGCTTTCTCTCAGTGGCTACGGTGGAGAGTTGACAACGCTGTGCCTCGAACTGGGAAAGCCCTGGCTCCACGCAGGCATGGAATGTAAAAATGGCCGCCCAGCTAGGTTTCAAAAGCGAGCCGGTCGTTAATGAATAAAGGTAGAGAATTATATATACAACTCTTTGTAGTCTACGTCTCATGAGTCGCTCGACTTGCACATTTCTTGCAAGTCTGTACCTGCTTATGTGAGTCAAAACAGCGGCTTGGCCGGATGAAGATGTGCTTACGCTAACAGTTAGCGTACAGTATGTGTCACTTTTTATTTTATGACACCCGAAAGATGAGAATCACTTCAAAACATATGTGAAAGAGGATGTTTGGCGAGACATTGCAGCAATAGGACGACCCGTTGTTGAATGTAAGAAGAAAATCGTTACCTTGTTGGGAAAGGAGTACCACCGACCACTAAACGCTCTGCAACGTCATGCCCAACAGTAATGCAGACCCACTCCGTCTTTTGTACAGCTAATTGAGCCAACACCGACAGTGAATCTTTTTATTTGAATTAGCCATCAACACAGCAAGCAGAGTTTCTCGTTCAGAAGACATCGTGCTAGAATCAACACACAACGCGCAATGCTCACGGGAGGCTCGGGCATTTCCATTTCCTCGATTGTCTCCTGAGCCGCTCAGCTTGCAAGGTTCTTCGCAAGTCTTTACCTACCTTAACGTGCCACTAACACGGCTCGCTCACATTTATGCACCCCCAAATGCCAACTGACTGTGCCAAGATTTGATCCTGAAACCTTGGGGACAGCAGGTGAGAACGTTACCGCTGAACCACGCTACCAGTTGCGCAATCAGCTTTGAAACATGTGACGAGCAACTTATATATAGCGTTTAACAATAATTCTATTGGCAGGACTGGTTACCCAAACACAATTAAATTTGTAAGATGTTTACCTAATAAATGTATCACTTACAAGGAGTAGGGAAATTAAGAACATTGTTTCCGGGCCGTAGGGAAAAGTTGGATTGATATGATTGGGTAGGTTATTAGCTAAGGAATAACCCTCCCTAAGGGAAGATGACGAGAGAGAGAAAAAAAAGGGAAGAAGTGGGTCTCGGAATGGAGAAAAAGTATGGATAGATGGGACGGGAGTCCAATATAACTCATTAACTTAAACTAAAGTAAACGTTTAATCACCATTTTCACTGCGCGAGCCTGCGGGATACCTAAAGTGGGTATGGACTTGGACACAGCTAACGGGAAATACGGCTGGAGCTTGGGCTATTTGCAAGCAAGCGGCGATCGTACTTTCCCTTCCCAGCCTAAATTTGGATACTATGGGGAAGGGTGGTAGTCTGGCAAGACAAAGAATGACAGATTTACTGTATATCCTTTCAAAGGAGTTAAGCTTAAAAGAATGTTTTGAAAGGCGCAAATAATTTGAATTTGCCGTGATGATTTTAGTTCTTGGAACTGTAGGATTTCCCCAGAATGGCCGAGTATTCCCAGAAAGGGTAGCGATGAAGCAGTTATGCTTTTGGGGATAATTTTGTTGTTTTCTTGGAGAATTTAGGTAAGAAAAACAATAGTTGCATTTAAGAATAGCTAGGCTTTTACCCAGCAAAGTGCCGACTAAAAGTTTAGACCAGTAGAAAAACTTAAATTTTGAAAACGAACCACAAGTTATAGAGAAAATCTCAACAAGCAGGAAGCTCGCGGAGCTAGCTTTACTTGCCTTACTGGCTCATTAGGATTAGCTATAGCAGCTAAAAGATGCTTTGGAAAAGATGATACTAGGAGGTTTTGTTTAAATGCAACAAATAGTGAAAACTTTATTAAATGAGTACGTGGTTTTCTTAAAAAGGGCATAAGCTTTTGGGAAGAGTCAGGGAAAATAGGGTCCTGCCTAATCGTTATTCTAAGACAAGGATAAAAACAAAAAATATAATCTGATTTATTTAACAATGCGTGGAGATATAATAATTTTGACAAATATAAAAGGTACAATTTAGGTTTTAACCGTTGAAGTCTCAGACCTCTAGAATGTTGAAGTATGCACTCGGCAGTTAACAATTTTTAGGTTTGGAACCTCTTATAAGCACTAAAATCTGCATAAGATTTTAAAAATGGTGCTAAGATTAACAAATTCGAAGTTTAATGACAATTAACGCAATTAAAACTTTAACAATAAATAAAGTACAATGTGGGCACTTTAAGAATTCCTAAATGGAAATCCTGAAAGTAAGAACAAATAACAAATTCAAAATTATAACAAAAGAAAGAGAAATTAAGAAGAAGTTTCTATAACTTCTTATGTTTATACAGTAATTACGGCCGTGCTAAATTCAAATAGGACAGGTCACTATTTGTGAAACCTGAAGAGAAAAATTAGTTTACTCAATCATGAGTAGAAAAAAAATTAGAAGGGAAAAGAATTAGAATGTGAACTAGCCACTGATTATGCAGAAGTTAATTCGTGAAATGCGTAACTAAGTTGGGAGGGCACATTTTGGCAAGTGAGGCCTCGTTGATTAATAGCTAGGTACATCAATTGACTTAAATTTAGAACTTAATTAGATTAAGTTAGTAAGGTGTTTGGGGAGGAGTAATTGGGAACTTTAGGGAAATGTTTTGGGCATATTTATTGCTCTCACAAACGCGACGCGGTTGGTGGTTTAACGGGCACTGTTTTCGCTATAGTTAAAGCCCTGCGCGGATGCGGATATCCGCGGATAAACCCGCGGATATCCGCAGCATTTTTCGCCACGCGGATATATTTTGCATGGCTATGCGGATAGCGGATACGCTGCGGATAATGTTTGGAGTAAATTTGCGGATAGTTTTTAGAATACGATGTGGAACTTTCGATAATATTACATATTTGATATGCCAATCTACAGCTTCATGCTTAAAAGAGGAATACTCCTATAGCCTATTGCGTACGAAATATTCGGGTACGTTTTGCAGTTATACACGAGAAGATTATTTTACTCATGGTTTCAACTACATTTTATTAAGTACCGTACTGTATGTTTGTAGTAGAAGTTCTTGACATCTCATCATCATCATCAATTTCTCACTGCCATTGCCCACGAGATATAATGCTGTCAATAAGTTTGTTAGTTCATCGTGGTGACATCATTAACATTTCTCAAGTCAGCTACTTCGCTATCTAAGCTATCCTGGAAGATCTGGTTCCAGGTTTATCTGTAGATTTATTTCCATCTTGGCACTGAAACGCGTGGGCTGTGATATTGCAACGGAGACAGTTATGACATGAACTACGCTAATATTGATGGGTCAAGAGGCAGAAGTATGATGACTGACTTGGAAGTTCCGGCCAAATGTCAATCCCTTTCTCCAAGCTTAAAGAGAAGTTCACTTAGTAAATGTTACCGTGGCCGGGAGTATGGGCATCATTTAACCAACATTGATAAAATATCTATTAAAACAAAACAAGGTGAATATTCAATAGTGCGTGAAACAAAGCTCAAGTCAAGGATAAGGCAGATATTTGGTTACGTTTTCAATGGAACCAAAGAGATGAACGATATAGTAAGATGTTTTACCTGTAAATAAGTGTATTCATACTCAGGACACAAATCAGGCACATCAAACCTACTGCGGCACAAGTGCGAAAGTGGCCAAAGAAGTATAGCCAGTTTTTTGTCTAAAGCGGAGGTCAGGAAAACAGAATTGAAATATCAGCGGATTTTTATACAAGTCTTGCGGATGCGGGGCGGATGCGGATAACAGTCATGCGGATGCGGGGCGGATGCGGATAACAGCCGTGCGGATGCGGGGCGGATGCGGATAACAGTCGTGCGGATGCGGATAAGGTTTTGTTTATCCGCGCAGGGCTCTAACTATAGTCTATTGAAGTATTTGAAAAGTTCACTATTGCAGCACAGAAAGTTCACAAGGAGAAAAGTTATTGCAATTATGTAAATCACTAGTTGAATTTTAGCTTGAGAGAGTTTATTTCGTTAGAAATTTGTATGGGTTGTAGTTGAATGCGGAAGAGAAGTTCCCACGGAGGAAAACAGATCAGATTTTTAACAACAGTAACTGTGATGCAAATTATTCAGTGAGGAGGAGCACTTCCATGTTAGAGTGGAAAATACTAGCTTGCTTTACTTGTAGAAATGTCGTTTGACCCAGACAGTTCCAGAATTTTGATGATTGTTGAATTGGGCAAAAAGGTCCCACGGAGGAACAAAGCTAAGTTTTATATAGACAGTGGGTGTTTTAACAAGAATCCCACGGTGTGAGAAGCATTCTCAGTTAAATCGTACAAGAAGTACTAATTTTTCAGGTTTTAAAGTCAGCTTAGAAGCCATGGCATGACTAGAAAAATCCCTCGAAGACGGTTGTAGTACAACAATTTGAAATTTCTCACACTGTCTATAAAATTGTATTAAAAAGCATTTAGCTATTTAAAAACCATTAAAATGTGGTGAAAACCATTAGAGTTTGGTACTTAGCTCATTGTTTGTAGAGTAGATGATCCATGGCGACCGTTAGCTTAAATCCACAACATGGCGTAGATATTTAAAACTTGTCTCGAGTAGACAGGAGACAAGCCTTAGGTAGGCTCCAACTGTAAGTGTTGACGTCTGACACACAAGTGAGAGCCGCTCGACGATGCACGAAGGTACCAAGGAGGGAGGAGGGTGGGGGAAAGAGACAAAGGAGCAGACATAAAGATTACAACATGACAAAAATTAAGTATCTTGATGAAGTGGTCTTCAAGTAGTTGATAGCAGGCGTCAATAGCGAAGCCTGGTGGATGGGAATGGAGAAGAAGTCCTCTTCAGTATGGAGATGTTAGCTGACTATGACGACGACATCTGGTGGCTTGACTTGTAAGGAAGTCCTCTTGAGAGTGAAAATGTTGAGGAACTTCAGTGGTTAGCTGCTAGATGCCGCTAGGTTGATCATGGAAGATATATATCTATAACAGACTTACAAACGAAGTAAGCAAGGAGCAAAAATAAAATAAAAAGTAAGAAATCACTGTTGGTGTTTGCGAAAAAGGAAGGAATGAATTAAAGCAAAGAGCAGCAAAAGCTAACTCTGTCTTACCGTGTTTTCCAAAGAATACACCAATGATCAGGATTATGTCAACAGCCGTGGTTTGATGATAAATAACGTTAATGGTTTTGTGTCCCTTTTAACAACCACGGCATTTAGAGACGCCGGGGTGACAGATATTTGCCCCTAAGGGGATCTTTAACGTGTCAGAAAAACTACTGACACGGCTCCCTCGCATTTGTGCACCCTCAAATGCCAACTGGTTGCGCCAGGATACGAACTTGCAACCTTGGGGACGACAGGCGAGAACGTTACCGCTGAGCCACGCATCCAATCAACGCCGTGGTTTGTAACGATAAGCTAACAGTTGATAAAGGAAGAAACCATGCTTAACATTCTGATAAATATAATAACAGAAACGCACGGAAGAAATGAACATACAGCCCAACTGAAACATACATAAAGAAATGGGATAAGGAGAGGGGATAACTGCACGGTAGTTGTCCTTAGCTGGCCTCGACACACAGAGGTCAAACCACGGCCGTGTCTCGCCTATCACACTCACTAATTGGACCATCACCATAACTACGAGTGGAGTACTTCAGATAAGACCGGAAGGTTATCGAACCTGTAACCTCTATTCAACCTACCGCGATCGTTTTCCGATTTCCGATGCCCGCCTTCGTTCTGCAGACAATAACATTTTTCCTTTGTGTGTTCTGTTTAATCAAACCTCGCCAACACTAGTCGCGCCGAATATTTCCAATAAGCTCCAAAACAAAGAATGGATGGATACGGAGCTTTCTATTAAAACACTCGTATAAAGCGTACCGTTCAAACAGTTTTAAAGAGTGGAATAAGCCATCATCCGAGCCAAGATTAAAGAACGGCGCAGAGAAAAGTCCCTGCTCATTCTGCCAGTAATTTGGAAATGGGCTAACACACAACATTGCTATTGCAATCGCGTATGTTTAGTACCTTTGTAACAATTCCCAACAGATTTTGTCTTGGGAATGAATTCAGAGAATGGGCTAGTTTCTGATGTTGATGCTTCAGTTGAACTACCCAGTATTAAAGAGAACTTAGCCTATATTTCAGCCAAATAGCCATAGAATTAATAATAATAACCCCTGGCACTACAGCCCTGAAGGGCCTAGGCCTACCAAGCGAGCGCTGCCCAGCCATTTGGCCTGCAGATATTGAGGTGACGCGTGGTCAGCACATCAGGTCCCCTCGGCCGTTATTCTTAGTTTTCGTGACCGAGGCGCTGCCTCACTCTCAGACAGCTACTCAATTGTCCTCACGAGGCTGAGTGAACCCCGTTCCAGCCCGGACGTCAGTTTCTAAAATCCCTGACGGAGCCGGGAATCGAACCCGGGGCTTCCGGGTGAGAGGCAGGAGCGCTACTCCAACATCACGGGGCCGTCAGCCATAAAATTTCAAACATAAATTAATAGTAAAATTGCACATATATGTCTATTCTTTACTGCAGTCATTTAACTTTGTTAGTTTTTGGGATTTCATAAAGTGGTACAGTTCGCATCTCCCGCCCCACCACACGCACACACACACACACACACACACACATACACACCCGCCCGGATCATGGAATTTCGTCCTCTGACACAGCTTAAGATGAAATACAATAATGCATGCACGGTTAATCTATACACATCAAAAAAGGTTTGCATATTATTGGTTAAGAGTCGTAGTGGTCTCAAAACCATTAGTCGTTGTTGTGTGCGAGTATATCGGATGTGTACACTCCCCCGTGTCAATGACGATAGATCTGTACGAGTGTGGAGACGACCCGGTGAACGTATGCACGACCAATACATCCGAGACCGATACCAACAGGAAGTAGGTGGTGCAATGTTTTGGGGTGGCAACATGTATGGTCGCCGAACCCCTCTTGCGTACATCCCATGGCGTTAGACAGGCATACGTTACAGGGATACTATCCTAGCACCTGTAGTGAAAGGCTATGCTGACAATTTCAGTCCAAATTCACTTTCGGGGACGATAACGCTCGCCCACTTTTCTTCAGAAGAATGGTACAGTATTCACAGAATGGAATGGCCTGCCTATGCTCCTGATTTGAATTGCGTAGAGCTGGCGCGGATACTGCTTAAATAAATAAGTCCGTCCTCATATTCATCTCCACTGTGCTCGGTGGCAATATGGAAGATATTTTTGATGTGTGTAGTAACTGCAGTTTGATCCCGTCCAATTTCTGTCACACATTGCATCTGTGTCGAACAATTCGCTCTTCAATGTGCATTGCCTTCTCTTTCCGTATCTTGAGGAGTTATTGTTCCAGTTTTGTAGCTGTTCGCAAGAGTTGCATCTTCTCGTATTAGTTCATAAGCCAATCTACAGTATGATGTGTTTGCTATTCCTAGTAGAGCATTTAATAAGCGATGTTCGATTAATCGATTAATAATCATATAATTCATATAATTTTAAATGAATCGACTGACCGTTCATTCGTTTAGACGACTAACCGAATAATAGATTGATTGGCTAACCGAAGAATCGATTAATTGATTAGTAGATACGAGATAATAAAAATGGTTTAAATGAGAGGCCATCGCTTAAGTCGAGTTACGCTTATTTTTGGAATGGTGTATAGTAATTTATAAAAGCTACTTTTACCTTGTTTATGTTAACAATAACCCAGTAAGAGTCAGTGACAACGGAAGGACAAATCAATCCGATGGGGAAGGGTTTCGAGAAAAGAAAACGAAGAGTTTTAAATAAAGATGTTGTATTCATGTTCAATGTCTACAATTTTGGACAGGAACATAATTTTTTCACTTTGTTTAATCACAGTTTTCACAAAGAAGGTACACTATTTAAAAATTTATGATACAATACTGTATATTTGAATTAATTGAATGTCTGTGTTGCTTCTGTGAGAGCGTAGTGAAAGGATTAAGTCGATTAATCGACAAAACAATTATACAAACATTGGCCCACCAATTAATCAATTAAACGACGAATCGATTACTCGATTAAACGCACAATCGATTAATCGATATAGTAGCTATTAATCGATTTTTCTACTTCGATTAATCTAATATTCGAAAACTTAAATTAATCAATTAAAAGTACCAGCCCTAATTCTTAGTACCGTTTTTCAGGTATCTTGCTTTGACCCCTTCTATTGCTTGGCGGCTTCGGTGGCGTAGTCGGTAGCATGCTGAGCTTCTATGCCCAAGATCGCGGGTTCAAACCCAGCCGAAGTCGTTGGATTTTTTAAGAGCGTTAAAAATCCCACAGTATGCCTTCCTTCGGAGGGGAAGTAAAGCCGGCGGGCCCATGTCATAGATTTGTGGCATGATAAAGAACCTTCCACTAACTACACTTGTGTGAAGCCAATAGGTTAGATTTGACTAACGCTCTTAGGTTCCAACGTTCGTCACCAGGAGCCGACTGCGGTGGCATCTAGTAACCAAGTTCAGAACTAGTTGTCATTGACGGTGGCGTTTGGTAGCAAAAGTAGGAACTACCTGAAAATTAAATGTCTGCAGTCCTTACTTGAATTAAAAACAGATACACACACTAATACAGCCATCACAATTATCACCGGTTATCAGACAAATTCTACACACACCCAAAGTTCACGGGGCTACATGACCGCGTTGTCGCAGCCCCTAAACTGAGGAACTAACCAAGATCCGTTATTGTAAGGTGCTCCCAAATCAGGTATAGCCATTACGATATTGTCGGTAGGGCCTACTGCGGAACAAAGCCATGGCTGTATTTAAATTCAAATAAATCCATTAGGCCTATAGATCGAAATGATACACAAGCGCTTCCCTGTTTAAAATAACAAACTATATGTTTTACACAGCTGTTTATTTCACCACGGGGCGACTGGGATTGGAAGCTGCTGATAGTGACTTTTTCCCGGGTTTGCCACGCCCCAAAACGTCAAATGCTGAGATGTTACCTTATTTCAAGTCTCTGGACCTTCCCAATACCTTATTCTATTGTACTCGTTGTTTCGTTTAGAGGCTTTGAAACATCGTGGTCTTGTAGCCCCGTGTACTTGCGCGAGTGTGGAATCTCTCTGCCAACCTGTTTCATTGTGAGAAGTGTATTCGTAATTGATGCTAGGATTCTGGTAGGGGTGGCCGCGACATTAAGTTAGGACCCATCCCATAATAATAATAATAATATACTATTTCGAATCCCGACACAGTTGGCTGGCAATTGGGCCGCATCAATGCAGCGAACTCGTAGGAGTAAAATTTCTGGCACGAAGGAGAACCGCGATTCGGCAATCCGACCTTTCTGAAATCACTGTATTAAAAGGAAATAGTATTTTTACGGTATTAATATTATTGCTTTTGTTATTATTATTATTATTATTATCTCTTAGAGCTAGACAATCCACCCATTATTATACCCTCTCGACCCATCGGCTGGATCCGCGCCATGTTTCCAGCCTCGTAATTACTGTATTCCCCACCGATGGTGTTTGCTAATATTAATGGAATAAGCGGTGCATTGCACTGTTTGTTTTGCCCAAGTGTAGTACGTTACAAGAATGACGGATTAGCCTATGGCGTGCTACGACCACAGCCGGCTTCAAGGAACGGAAAGCTAGAAAAATGTGCTCGAATATTTCAGGCCTGGAGGAATATGTTTGCTTTGCCTCGCTTGCTCGATTATTATTTTTTCCTTCAATTTGTCTTTCGAGAGCCCGTACTTATGGATGCTATCACGAACAACTGAATGATGTGTCACATTTTGTAACATTGTGAGGTGTCATTACCTCGTGAGAGTCGCATGCAGCTTATCATAATAGCTAACAGGAATAAGCATCACAGTGTGCATTTATCTCAAGTCTTTACCATTCTGAAGTGAGTACGCTGTCTTCTGTTTGCATCTGTCTTTTGGAGTGGCAGGGTTCATGTGGGGCAAGAGGGAAGGCAGGTACAGGGTTATTGACACTAGCAGTTTGCATACTGTTCCTCTAATGGTGCTAATATATAATAACTTACTAATACTACTGAACCACTCCTCCGTTAAGCGTATGAGTGCCTTACCATTCACATTATTCAAATTTGAAATACCCTACTGGGCTAACGCAAATCTCGTGCCAGTGTAGACAATCCTTGTTGAAAAATAAACATGGTAGTTACTCAAAACAGGAAATGATTTAGGATCCAGAATAATATACAATTTTGCCTTTAGTTTTATATTATGGTTGGGTGGTTAGTTCCTCAGTTTATGGGCTGCGATAACGCGGTCATGTAGCCCCGTGTACTTTGGGTGTGTGTAGAATCAGTCTGATAACCGGTTTTAATTGTGATGGCTGTATCAATGTGTGTTATCTGTAATTCACGTAAGGACTGCAGACGATGAATTTGGTAGTTCCTACTTTTGCTACCAAATGCTACCGTCAACGATGCCTAGCTGTAAACTTGGCTATTAGATGCCACCGGAACCGATACCCTAATAGAGAGTTAATCAAATCTAACCTAGAAAGTTACCTTCACACAATTGTAGTTATTGGAAAGTTCTTGAACATGCCATAAATTTATGGCATGGGTCCGCCGGCTTTACTACCCCTCCGAAGGAAGACATACTGAGGGATTTTTAACGCTCTTAAAAACTTCGACGACTTCGGCCGGGTTTGACCCAGCGATGTTGGGCATAGAAGTTCAGCATGCTACACAACAGAAGCCACTTTTCTATTATAAGACACCATATAAATGCTTATGTACGGTACCATATGCATTGTGGCTCTCAATGTGCTGAACAAATTATTCTCTATCACACATTCAGTAAAGACAAATTCATTGTGGATGTTCACGACATTAGAAAACCATACTCGCACATGACCGGCAGATCAAGTGCAGTATTTCCAGACACAATGAGTACGTTACGCACTGTAGCATAAACGTTCTTTCCGGAGACGACAAGACTTTAAATTGTATTCTTAAGCTAATGTTAGCACATGTTTAGAGTGGGGAATTGTGAAACTAAGAGGAGCTACAGGGGTTTAAGTCTGGCGATAGACAGCTAGTCTGTCAGTCATAGCGTCATGTCTTGGGAACATTTTGTTCGAGCCGGTAGCAATCCTAAGTTGAATTTCATTGCGGATATCGTGTAGGGCGAAACATTCCTCACCTCATTCACAATCACAAGACGAGAATCTTTAAATAATAATAACTAGGGGAACTATGCGAGATCTGTCTAAACCACCCGCCCGCCTTTACTGTTATGCGGGCTTCTTGTTTATTTGTTTAAACGTACTTTATAAACACATTGTTGTTGTTTTTTAAGAAGTCAGAGAGCAATTCGTCACTGCTGCGGGTAATTCTGTTTGTTTAGAATGCACAATCGGCTAATTATTAGCACCCCCCCCCCCCCCGGCACTATTGTTATGCAGGCTGGACGTGACACAGTTCTGCCAGGGGCTATCTCGTCTTGTTTATTTCTTTAAACGCACTTTATAAACAAATCAACATATTTCCGTTGACTCTTTCTCTCCAGGGAAGCAACAGTTACTGTGACTCATTTAGCACACAAGTGGCCTCAATGACTTGCTGCCAATTTCTCTCATGCCAGGATCGATGCCTCGTTTTGTTGGAACAAATACTTGCCAAGAATGGGGACTATGTTGAATAGTAATGAAGATTAGATTACCTACTAATGTGTATTCCAATATCTCCCTGTGAAATATATTTTCCTCCGTAAGGGTTCTTGTTGCCTAATGTTTTGAACCTCCTTTGTTACTCCTATGTTATTATTATTATTTATTTATTTAGTTATTTAGCGTTGGTTGGTTCCTTACTTTAGGGGTTGCGACAACGTGTTCATGTAGCCCCGCGTACTTTGGGTGTGTGTAGAATCTGTCTGATAACCAGTCTTAATTGTGGTGGCTGTATTCGTGTGTGGTTCTCTTTTCAATTCAAGTAAGGACTGCAGGCATTGCATTTTTTTAAAGTAGTTCCTATTTTTGCCGCCAAACGCTACCATCAACGACTACTAGTTCAGAACTTGGTTACCAGACGCCACCGCAGTCTGCTCCTGGCGACGAACGTAGGGACCTAAGAGCGTTTGTCAAATATTTAACTGTAATTTAGCTTCACACAGGTGTAATTCTTTAACATGACATAAATCTATGACATGGGACCACCGGCTTTACTTCCCCTCTGAAGGAAGGCATACTGAGGGATTTTTAACGCTCTTAAAAATTCAACGACTTCGGCCGGGTTTGAACCTGCGATCTTGGGCATAGAAGCTCAGCATGCTACCAACTACGCCACCGAAGCCGCTCTGTTATTTAGCGTATGGCTTTTAGTGCCGGGAGTGTCCGAGGACATGTTCGGCTCGCCAGAGGCTGTAGTTGTTTCAAATAGTTCCTACTTTCACTACCGGATGTCACTGCACCTAGTGGGGAACGTTGGAACTCCTAAGTAATGAAGATAGTTTAAAATAATATCGATGGCAATAGGGCACTACGGTGTCTTTGCTACGCCACTGCTTGTAATTATCGCTCTGCTGGGGAAGGACGAGAGCTGTGTTCACACCGCACGAGCCATGGCTATAACCCATATGCACATTTCCCTAGTTCTTTCAGCGATAAAAACCGTTCCCCCATTGTTTTCGCCGTAATGATTGCACCGTCAATCCAATCAGAGGCTGCCTGTCGCACGGACCTGGAGGGAGCCCTGTTTGACATGTTCTATTAAAAGAATTAATCAACACACCATACAATACTACTGCTGCATATTAAACCCTGATTCATATCAACTGGCTGATTTTGAAACCGAAGGGAAAACACATTCTGGCTACTCAGTTACATATAACCACAGAACAATTTCAACACGCAAACCCATTAATTATAGGATTGGTTTGTCATATTGATTATCGAGGGCCATAAGACAGCCCCACCATATACATGGTGTTTTAAACGCGACACTCACTTGGCAGGTATTTGTTTTGAGGGAATACGACAAGAGTCACGCATTCTGAAAGGTTTTCCTTCACCAGTAACATAGGAAGGAAGGAAGAAGCAAAAGGAAGGAAGAAGGAAGGGAGGAAAAGGAAGGAAGGAATGAAAAGGAAGGAAGGGGAAGGAATGAAAAGGAAGGAAGAAACGAATGAAGGAAGAAAGAAAGAAAGAAAGAAAGAAAGGAAGGAAGAAAGGAAGGATGGAGGGAAGGAAAAGGGCAGGAAGGAAAAGGAAGGAAGGAATGAAAAGGGCAGGAAGGAAGGAAAAGGAAGGAAGGAATGAAGGAAGGAAAAGGAAGGAAGGAAAAGGAAGGAGTAAAAGGACAGAAGGAAGGAAGGAAGGAAGGAAGGAAGGAAAAGGAAGGGAGTAAAAGGACAGAAGGAAGGAAGGAAGGAAGGAAAAGGAAGGAAGTAAGTAAGGAAGGAAGGAATGAAAAGGAAGGAAGTAAGTAAGGAAGGAAGGAATGAAAAGGAAGGAAGGAATGAAGGAAGGAAAAGGAAGGGAGGAAAAGGAAGGAGTAAAAGGACAGAAGGAAGGAAGGAAGGAAGGAAGGAAAAGGAAGGAAGTAAGGAAAAGGAAGGAAGGAAAAGGAATGAATGAAAGGGAAGGGAGGAAAAGGACAGAAGGAAGGAAGGAAGGAAAAGGAAGGAATGAAAGGGAAGGGAGGAAGGAAGGAAGGAAAAGGAAGGAAGGAAAAGGAAGGGAGGAAAAGGACAGAAGGAAGGGAGGAAGGAAGGAAGGAAGGAAGGAAGGAAGGAATTTTACGCGATCATTAATATCGCGATCATAAGGCAACGGCGCCTCATTTCAACGTACAATCCGTAACACCGGACATGACATTTCACCTCAAAAATCCAAAATGCATTAACCGCGAGTCGAACTAGGTCCGCCTTGGTTGGAGGCGAGCAACTTCACCGCTGTACTATCGACGCAGGATTAATGCATTTCTCTTTTATCACATTCCCAGTCAGCTACACATTAATTAACAGGGAACATTTTTGTACGTGTTAAAGAACTTGAAAATATCTTATTTTTTATGTAGGTCTAGTAAAAAGATAAAAATGGAAATACATGAATAAAATGTCAAAAATATTTTGATTCAATATTGCAAATTTGTTAACACTTAAGTTTAAAAAAATCATTCACTAATCATGTTGAAACAGTGGTGGATTTAAAGAGTTCACTATTGCATTGAAGCAAGAGAGGTAGAGTATATTGAAGTATGAAATGTTTTTCCAAGGTTTCCATCACAAACCGATGTCGGTTGTCTCGGAACAATGTAAGTTACCGGGAAAAGGACTGTTCAACATCACAAGAAGACAGACTTGCATATTTCATCACAGGAGTGTCACTCGAACTTTCAATTTCACTAACGTTTTATTGTCCTTCCAAACGCTGGCAATTTATATGTTAGAACAAAGAGAAAATAGTATAGAGATTACAGTGTTCGAGTTCGGACTTTCTGACGTAGCTACAGTCTTTGATCTATAATTTTTAAAAATACATACATATCCGCTCCCTATTAATTAATTAGTTAATTTATTTATTTGAATTCTAATAAAATATTCTTGTCTTATCAACGGATCACTAATTGTCACCCTTCATTAAAAAGCCCGGTGGTGGACTGCCAATGAATGACCTGATGGATTCCAGCATGACTGGCGACGGGATACACTGAAAAACCCGCCATATTTGCCCGATATCCGTGCGATTAATATATAATATATTAAACAAGTAGTTCCGTGAAGAACTATACAGCCTATTTTCATATATCCTACTTATGTTAATTGTCACTATCAACATACAAAATTTCAGCTTGATTGCTGTAATAGATTCGTAGATATTGAGAACAGACCAAATATTTCGGATGGTCGCCATGTTGGATTTTATATATGAAGGTCCTGGAGTTATGAACTGTTACATGAAGATTATTGTGTACGTGTAGCATTCAAACTTCAATCGCATGATTAGGACACAAGAAGTAACAAGGAAATTTTAAAATTTCTCACAGCTGCCATCTTGTGGTTATGGAAACAATTGAAATAAATTAGATGCCAGTGGATTAACATTCGTATCAGGATTTCCTGTACCAAGTTTCACTGCACTCGGATGGTCAAATTGCCAGAAACGTCCATGTGAATATTTATACTTTGCGTCGCCATGTTGGATTTGTGATCACCAGGTTATTTATAGTCCTATAGGTGAACTTAAGTTTATAGCCCCTATGATCATTAAAAAATTCAGTTTAATTCCTATAATAGATTCGTAGATATTCAGAGCCGTCTGAATATTTCGGATGGTCGCCATTTTGGATTGTTAAATGTATAGGCCATAGAGTCATGTACCATTAAAGGAAAATTATTGCGTAGGTTCATTATTGAAACTTTCACTTCGATCGCATGATTACGAATCAAGAAATAAAAACTTCATTTTAAAATTCGCACAGCTGCCATCTTGAGGTTATGTAAACAATTGAACTAAATTAGATACCAGTGCATTACAATGTGTATAACCATTTCCTGTACCGGATTTCATTGCGTTTGGAACATTAAATCGCGAGAAAGGTCTATTTAAAATTTTCAAATTCGCTTGATCGCCATGTTCATTTTGTAGTTAACCGGTTTTTGAAAGTTTTATAGATGAACTTCCAGTAGTGCCCTTTATCTCCGTACAAAATTTCAGGGTGATACCGCTAATAGTTTCAGAGATATGGAATGCCGGTGAAATATTTCGCACATCCGCCATCTTGTGGTTATGTAAACAACTAAACTAAGTTAGATGTCGGTGCATTACAATGAGAATAAACATATACTGTACCAAGTTTTATTGCGTTTGGTTGGTTAAATCGCGAGAAACGTCTATTTAAAAGTCGCAAACTCGCGTGGCCGCCAAGTAGGTTTTGTAGTTACCAGTTTTTCAAAAGTCACATAGGTGAACTTCTAGTAGTTCCCTTTATCACCGTAAAGAATTCCAGGGTGATATCGGGAATAGTTTCGGAGATATTGAATGCTGGTGAAATATTTCGCACAGCCGCCATGTTGGATTGGCGAGACGTATCAAAATTTGAAGGGCACGGTTGGGGTCGTCCGAAATAGTGCTATGAACTTACCGAGTTTCATGGAAATCGCTCCAGCCGTTTAGAATTTATTAGGGGGTGACACACACACACACACGCACACGCACACACGTACAAAAGGTGATCTCATAAGCCTATTTTTTCAAAATTGAAAATAGGCTAAAAAAGAAGACCTCTTTGTGGCAAGCATTATAATCACAGTATAACTCAATAGATTCCTCCATTTAATTCACCGAATGAACACTGATGGTAAACAACGCCTTTCACAAGTAGGCCTATGGCATAACGTTGTAGACATGAGAGACGTTGGCAACACTCTGCCAATAGCGGTAAGTACAAATTATAGCCGTTTGTCCTAATGTTTTCCTAACCTATATACATAAATACATCCACACAGTTAGTCATACAGACAGAGATCCATAAATAGAACTTACTGTTAGTTCAGTATTGTGATAAGAAACAGATTATTGTAGAGCATTTTCTATTTCCACGAAAAGTAGAGATATAAGAGAGGCATGTGAACGAGAAGCAAAGCACAGCGGTACGGGTGACACGAGGAGAAAGAGACTGAAAGCACACAGCAAGTGGCTGTGGGTCACGGTCACTACTCGACACACCCCACCCAGGTCATTGAACAACGCACAGCTGGAGATCGATACTAAGCTTACACATACCAGTGTTGGTCCATTGTTCAATACTTTCATCTCACATCGAGCACAAGATCAATATTTTCTGTGATAAAATAAGCGGAAGCAGTGCAAAGCAATGAAACAAGACATCCCTCACAAGTATGTATTGGTCAAGTAGGTTTTTATCGTTTAATGGATCTGAACATTATGGTTATGAGCTCCATGTACAGTGAGGGCGATCCCTATAGAAAGGAGCTCTCCAATAGCCGTGCCGCGGACACGTCGCAATGACTCGTCACATTTTATAGCATGTGCCGATTACAACAGCGCGTCGCGTCGGGAAACCCTGCACGCGGTCATAGCTTGATTACATTCCCAGCTGGCAAGATACATTAGTTCAGAGAGTTAAGACTTGTGGTGAAGTGTTGTATCCCGTGAACACGGTTAGGTATTGAACAAAACATCGAATTTTCCTAGTGAAAACTTATCTTCTCAAGAAGAAGTTTGCAGTAAATTTGTTCGCAAATTTCAGCGCCGCGCGAATTTTTACTTCTGGGGGAACCTCAAACAAAAGGTACAAAGAAACAATCCGCGCACTCTGGAGGCTCGCAAGAACGATATACAGTAACTGCAGTGAAGATAAATTACAGCGAGTGTACCAAAACTTCCTACGTCGCGTCGGTGCAACGTGTGTTTAGAAATTGAACGAGAGCATTTCAGCAACTACTGTACAATTCATGGAAGTAATGTTTTTTTTAGCGTATGGCTTTTAGTGCCGGGAGTTTCCGAGGACATGTTCGGCTCGCCAGTTTTGTAGCTGCTTCGAGACGGGCACCCCATGGGTGAGCTACAAGTACCGTTGGGGAGGAACGTTTGGATGTAGGCCTAAGGACGAGGAGTTGGAAGGTAGCGGCTGTGGCCTATAGTTAGGGACCAACCCCGGCATTTGCCTGGAAGGAAGATGGAAAACCACAGAAGACCATCTTCAAGGTTGCCGGCGGGGGATTTGAACCTCCTCGCCTCCCGGATGTGAGCGACCGCCAGCAGTCATGCCGTAACGACCACGACTAACTCACTCGGTGAAGTAATGATGATTATTAAATACGCTGTATGTCTACACCTTATTATTCCCATTTTCCAACGGGGTCGGGGATGAGATGCGATGGAAGTCTTTGTGGCGGAGGGTTTTTACGGTCGGATGCCGTTCCAAACGCCAACCTCATGAGAGTAGTTAATGAGAGATAAAATGAATGATGGTGAATGAAACTGGGCAAGGATGTGGAAGGAAGAGGCCGTGGCCTAACAGAAGGTAGCGTCCCAGCATTTGCCTGGAGTTGAAAATGGGAAACAACGGAAAATCATTTCAAGGACGGCCGACGGTGGGGCTCGAACCCGCGCGTCTACCGAGACAGCAGAGAGCTTGGCCCAATGACCAAATGCTGCGTTTTAGCGAGCGTAGCCACCACTGTTGGTAAAATGAGCAAATGTGTTAAACTTGTTGGGTTGTACGCTGCTGCTAGCCACAGTGCCCTGGCCACCACGCGACATCTGCGAGTCTCGGTTCTATAGGGAGAGCCCTCACACTATAATATTGTGATTCTGTCAAAAACGAAATAAATAGTAAGTTACATTATGCAACGAGCCTATAATGGCAATAATTAAGACACGAGTATGTTTATAAAACGAGCGTAGCAAGTTTTATAATTTCCACACCAGTGTCTTCCTATAGCCGAGTTGCATACGACTGTTTATGTTCGACGATAGTTATACCTTTATTATATGTTTTAACATAAATATTCATAAATATCTGTGGGATTCAGTAACTTCAGTTAGTAAAAAGAGTGCGCTGGGTGGTTTGCTGACAGAACAGGGCGCATGCGTGGGTCAAAGAATTTTGAAAGCAGAGACCATTTACATTGCTTGGCAATGCTATTGTTTACAGCCTGCATGATGTTTAGTGCCGATCAGAACTAGCATTCACTAATATTGTCACCGAAGTCGTTTGAAAGCAATGCGCTGTCTAGAAATTGGAGTTGGGCCAATTTATTTACGCGAACATATGGGACGGTGCACTTTCCATGTCGGTAATTTATGTAGAAGGATGCTGTGTTGCTAACTTCTGGACGTAGATTCATAAATTTCTTGCATATGTCATAGTATTTTCTTGTTACCGTAAAGGTTCGTGCTGATTTTGTCTTTGTGTTTGGGATTGTAACTACAATGGTTGATCCGATATCCAATTTGAACTTTCAAATCATGTAATTCATGTCCGACATGTTGGATTTTGAGCACATGCGCGAAGCTATCCTTACCTAATTGCTCAATGAATGAGCTCTGATTGGCTGGAGAAACTGTTTCATAATGAAGAATAGTACTATAATAACCCTCATTATGATACAGTTTTCTGACATGTATCGCCGATCTCACCATTGCATAGTTACGGGAGGGGACTATTTCGAAGGACAGAAGGGTCACTGTCGTGCATTGTTCATCTATGTTAATAGTATAGGACTATTCACCGAACTTTATTGTCACAGGTTGTATACTATTTACATTTAGACATCGTCGAACATAAATAAAATTGTAATTCATAATCATCTAGGCCCTAATGATTATTATTTTAGTCAAATTAGGTGTGAATTTTAAAATGTGGGTTGCCATGTAAGTTATTGGAAGCGAGACACAGAGCCGTAAACGAACCCAGGTAGCTTAGTGGTCCCTAATCCCTCTCTGCTTCATTCTCTCGGACACGCTCAGTTGGAACACTAATTGTTTCTCCTAAAAAAATAGGGATTTAAAACTCATTTAAACTCAATTATAAAGGGGCAACTGGCCGTCCATCCCAAAGTTGGGCCACCACATGACATGCAGGCGAA
Organism: Meconema thalassinum; assembly: GCA_946902985.2. Taxonomy (NCBI): domain Eukaryota; kingdom Metazoa; phylum Arthropoda; class Insecta; order Orthoptera; family Tettigoniidae; genus Meconema; species Meconema thalassinum. Next base: position 356,377,915 of record OX336390.1, on the reverse strand, counting down.
CTAAAATATTGCTCAACTTCCACGCCCATAGCCACACGCACGTCGCTACATTATTTATGAACAACTCGCTATCAATATCCAGGTTCTGTTTCTTTCGTGCTTTACCAGCCATTTCAATAAGCGGCTAATAATACAAGCACAGATTTATCGATTCTCCGTTTGCTTACATTCAAAAAGAAACGGCACGGCACCCTTCGCCTCGAGTGGCTTAAAGACGGCCACGATAATCTTTTGGAGAAAGAACTCATAATACAGACCGGCCACGGTGGCTGACAGCTAGCGCTAGCACGTGCCTTGGCGGGAGAGGGTGGGTTCGAATCCTGCACCGTATAACTCATCGTCACTTCCGGTTGGGTATCTGCCACATCCTTACAGTATGTTATATTTTCGGAAATTAAATACTGCAATCTATGTTAAATTATTTGCTCTACATAACGAATGTATAATATTTTTTTGCATAAAATGAAATTATCATTTTCTAAGCGGCTTCGGTGGCGTAGTGGGTAGCATGCTGAGCTTCTATACCCAAGTTCGCGGGTTCAAACCCGGCCGAAGTCGTCGAATTTTTTTAAGAGCGTTAAAATCCTTCAGTATGCCTTCCTTCGGAGAGGAAGTAAAGCCGGCAGTCCCATGTCATAGATTTATGTCATGTTAAAGAACCTTCCACTAATTATACCTGTTTGAAGTTAAATTATATAGGTTAAGAATGTAAACAACGCTCTTAAGTTCCTACGTTCGTTGCCAGGAGCCGACTGCGGTGGCGTCTAGTGGCTAAGGTCTGAACTAGTAGTCATTGGCAGTGGCGTTTGGCGGCAAAAGTAGGAACTATTTGAAATATTCAATGTCTGCAGTCCGTACTTGAATTAAAATACAGATAACACACACTAATACAGTCATCACAATTAACACCGATTATCAGACAGATTCTAGACACACCCAAAGTACACGGGGATACATGACCGCGTTGTCGCAGCCCCTAAACTGAGGAATCAACCAACCAACCAACCATCATTTTCTAAGTGTGATTAAAATAACGGGGAATCTAGTCTAAACAGGGCTGAACAAAGGAGGTTCTGTTAACAGAGCCAACCTCAGCTCGGGTTCCCATCTCCCGCTAGCTGTGAGCCCCTAGGGTGGGAACAAATTCAATTAAATCCACACCGTAATACAACTTACTTAATTCGTTGGCTTCGGGCAAGTGAATCACCGTTCCAATACCACCTTGACCCATTAGCATGGATAAGTACTGAAGTCATTAGCTGGACTCGAACTCATTACAGTTCACATAATGAATATTCCATTGTTCGAAAATAACGTATTATTATTAGAAACCTTTAATACATTTCGGTTTGTCATTAATCACTTAGGCCAGCCATCATTTGTCATAAAAATGGCAATAATAATGAGTAATGGGACCGAAACACTGACAGCACAGCCGAGATAAACGACTCGCGTTATTGGTGTGGATTGTTTGAGGCGAACATAACCTTGATTGAACAGACACGCTTCATAACCTACACCCCGCAGAGGCTCACATCTAGTGGGGCGTGGGTTGGCGTCCTCAGGACCTCAGCTGAGTCCGGCATTGCTTCCACTTACTTGTGTCGGGCTCCTCTCCATCTTTTTTTTGTCGACCTCTCTTGGTCAAATCTTGTTCTCTTCCGACCCCGACAGTATTATGGTATCCGAGGCATAGGGAGTCTCTTCCTTTCCCGCGTTAATTGGGAATTTTCTCATCTTTCCTGATCCCTCATTCTTCGAGGGGTCAGACCTCGGTTTCTCTTTCAGGTATCTCCTGCCTTCTGCTCAAGGCCCTCAGGGAGATAGGGTGTGTGTAGTCCCACCACTTATGGTGCATCCTGGATAGTGCCACACCCTCAAGGGCTCACAGCTGGTGAGTTCGGGAGTTGGCGACCCCGAGGGATTCCTGAGCTGGGCCCAGTGTTCCCCCTTTTTCCATTGCCTTTGGGGCGGGCACTCTCCTCTTTCCTTTTCCTATCTGCCTTTCATGGCTCTCCTTCTTTCTAAGTCCTTCAATCCTCATTCTTCGAGGGTTGAGGGTATTTATTTCCCCTTTATTTTATTTGCCTTATTCTTCTTTTGTTTTCATTTTCTTCTTCTTCTAAAGTGTAAGCTGTAGTTAGTTTCAGTTGTAAGTTTGTAGTTAGAATTATTTATAGGTTCATTTTCATTTTTCATTATCACCCAAACCATTAGGGGCCGATAACCTAGATGTTAGGCCCCTTAAAACAACAATATCATCATCATCATCATCATCATCATCATCATCATCATCATCATCATCATCATCATAACCTATAGTCTAGTACAAGAATTATGTATTCGAGGACTGTACAATAGTGGCAACAAACCATTGATTGATAATCTCCTACAAAATGTTTCCCTACGACTAGAATATGTAAAACACAAGCAACTGAGAGGCTATTGTTGGTAGCGGCTTCGGTGTCGTTGTCGGTAGCATGCTGAGCTTCTATACCCAAGATAGCTGGTTCAAACCCGGCCGAAGCCGTCGGATTTTTTAAGTGCGTTAAAAATCCCTCAGTATGCCTTCCTTCGCAGGGGAAGTAAAGCCGGCGGTCCCATGTCATAGATTTATGGCATGTTAAAGAACCTTCCACTAATTGCACCTGTGTGAAGCTAAATTGGATAGGTTAAGAATGTAATCAACGCTCTTAGGTTTCTACGTTCGTTGCCAAGAGCTGACTTCGGTGGCGTCTAGTAGCTAAGTTCTGAACTTGGCCTAGTAGTCTTTGACGGTGGCACTTGGTGGCAAAAGTAGGAACTATTTGAAACATTCTAAGTTGCAGTACTTAAATTAAAAAACTGATAACACACACTATTACAGTCATCACAATTAACACCGGTTATCAGACAGATTCTACACACACCCAAAGTACACGGGGCTACATGACCGCGTTGTCGCAGCCCCTAAACTTAAGAACCAAACAACCGCTATTGTTGGTATCGGCGACGGGGCTCCCTGTTGCTTGAACTACGACGTCTCGTGTATGGAAGCGCTTCCCTCAGAGTGGTACCTTTAGTTTTGTAAGAAAGAACCCATGTCCGGTGAATAGGGTGATTACTTTATGATCTCCCACCTCCCAAGCTCCATCAAGAGCAGTATTGTGACAGTGGGCATTGTCGTGCGAGTTTTATTGGAAATGATCTTCTCCCTGCACTGTGCGGGAAATGATCTTATTTCCAAACCCATCAGGCTATTGTCTTGCCCGACATGTCCACTGTTATAATGATGCTCCTATGGCACGGTAGGGGTGCGAGGTTCTGGAGTAACCACCCTATTCACCGGATATGAGTCCCTGTTATTCCTACTTCAAGTGGTGGGGCATTCCGTTGAGGACATCAACACAGATGGCATTGCTACTGGTATCCTGCACCATGCACACATCTGGCGACGGATGGAAACAGTTGAAGTAGATCACATTGAAGACCTGTTGAGTATGGTGTTCTACAACGAGTGGTTTAGTATGTTGGAACTAGTTTCTTTACACCCTCGTTGATTAAGGACAAGTCACGACCACATCAGCTTTCCTGTGTTTGTTCTACGATAACAGGGAAACAAATGTCGACGAAACATTATATTTAGAATTTAGCCTTTCAGGAAGAGGTTTTAAGATATAAGTACACAAAATCACTCAACGGACGTGTGTGTGGTTTACTGAAAGGTCAAAACAAAATTGCTAAATCTATATTATATTAATCTTATCAGAAAACTCTGGATAATAAGTTTTTTAAGAAAAGTTATTTCCCATCTTATCTGAAATATATTTCACCCTTACAATTCACATATACCCTCCATTAGTGACCATCGGTCTCTTGAGACTGAGCGATGACATAATTGCGTTTAAAATATCAGCTACCAAAGTGCGGGAGTTGTACGTTCGCATACTTTTCGTAAATAGTTCTGATAACATCCGCGTAATTTCGTCATTGTGAATGCTCTCTATGTTTGGGAGGTATACATAATTTTGGTTATTGTTGTTGCTTCATTTAATTAGCTTTGCCATCGTGGTCATTTAGCCCCATGCACTTGGTGAGTGTCGAATTATGTCCGATAACCTGCATTATTGTGATGGCTGTATTCATGTGTGTTTTTCTAATTCATGTGAGCATTGGGAAGGAAGCGTTAGGTAGAAGTGGGGAAACCCACTTCCAGAATGGCTGAGAAGAGAATCTAACCCACCTCTGCCTCACGAGGCTGAGTGTACCAGACCATTCCAGCTCTCAGATAGGAATTAAACGCCTTGGTATAGCCATGAATCGAACCCGAGCCTCAGGGGTGACAGCTAAGATTGCTAGTCACTACACCACGAGGTGGTCAATAATGAATGAACGATGATAGAATATTACTGGAATGAAATTGAAGGGGTTCATTCCAAGAACCAGACAAGCTCAAAAATTAAATTGTTCAGAAAATTAAAATAAAAAACAAACAAAAAATCAAAACAGTATAGCTTCATTTGTGCTGAATTAAATAACAATTGCTTTTAAGGCTCTATTGTCTCACAAACAGCTTTACATTGCACATAAAGGAAATATACTTTTTATGAGAATAGTTGAGAAAACCTATAAAAACTTTTGGACTACCCCTAGTCTGGTTTGTGCCGAAATCTTAGTTGAAAACAAAAATGAAAAATATCTTAATCTGCAAATACGATTATTTATTATGTAAATCCTAACAAAGTACAAATCATTATTGAATGCCAAACATTCCGGGTAATTAATTATTTTGGAAAAGCATTGGACTTATCTTATTTCTGTAGAATCCCCAATATTTCACACTTGTATATAACCCGACCTGTCTGCTTTTTGGGGAGAGCAATAATAGCTATACCGCACGTAGAGCTGGCCTTGAAGAGGAAGAATATGTATTTAACTCATAAAGTCATTTTTGGACTTGTCTGATTTTTGGAATGAACCCTTCAATTACACTATGGGAACGGGAGATGCCGGAGGAAATATGCCCCACCTCCACTTTGGCCGGAACAAATTCTTCATGACCGTCCAAATTTGAACTTGGGATGCAATGGTGAAAGGTCAACGATAGGCACATCAGCAAGAACAATAAAATATACTTTTCTCTTCGTTATAATCTGAAATTAAAATCAGTGGTACTAGTGGTTGTTGAAATGTACAAATGTCAATCACAGTCGAGGTGGAAAAGAAGTGTGACAATACAGAAATTCCAACTGTGTTTGTGGCAAGAGCACTTACGAGAAGGCACACATCAAACGGCCAATAAATATGAGAGAATCTGTTTCAACATGCAATCATGTGCAGCACATCAGAAATTTAAATCGACACGAGAGACTGGACCGGGTCACATGCATTACTTACACTAGGCTGCAACACTGCTGCGACATTTCCATTCTATTTTATTTACAGCACAAAACTGCTCATTTATATTAGGAATCAGCGTCCCTGGTCGCCCTGGTGATAACGTCATACTGGGAGGACACTGTCTTGCAAGTGAGAGTGATCCGCCCGATATTGCTAAAACTGTGTACACTCACAAGAAACCTTGAGCATGTGTGAATTGTGTACATTATCAGTAGGGGTGGTGTTAAAGCGCGAAATGTTCATAATGGCTTGGACTCATGTATTTTCAATTTTCGTGAGCTGTAAACCACTTTTTAATGTGTTTGGTGAAAGCAACAAAATGCGAAATTGACTCAAAGTGCGAAAATTATACCACAATGCTACATAAATGCGACATCAACGATTTTTTAAACATCTTCTTTTCCTTTAGCATTTGTCCCAGAAATTAGCAGGGTCTGTGGTTTTTTTTAGTTCTCTGTCGCCATATTACACGATTGTGTGCCATGTCAGGATGAAGTCGGGCAAGATTTTTAGATCTTAATGTAGGGTGTCAAGCCAACGCTGCCTTGGTCGTCCTATTGGTCTCTTCCCATCTATCCGCAATGCCAATCAAGTGTGTGCAACATAAACGGTTTTTTTTTCTTTCTTTTCGTATGGAATCTTTAAATGAGGAGTTTCTACACTCTTGAAATGTTTATGACGTCTTGGCCCGCGGAATGTAATCGCTCCTGCACTTTTTGCCCACCCGTCCGTCGCTTTCATTCCCTTCGCGTAGGTCAACAAGTGCTAAGAGGAAACCGAAAATGTCTATAAAACAGCGCTAAGATTGCATTCAACAATGTTCATGATTCATGAACTAGCATGCACTTACCCACTTTGGTGTATTTTGAAGCAAGACTTGAGTTGATTTTGTGTGTTTTCTCTGTATTATTCTGATTTTGCATCAGTACAAATGTCTGTGTAATACTTTGACTTCTATCAATTTTCTTGTGTGTTACTTTAAACTAATTAATTAAATGTATTTACATTACTACAGGCATTTTTATCTCCCAATTAACCTTTTACATGTGTGACTTTAATTTCATTTCAAAATTACTCATTTGTTAGATTTAACCCAAATTTGTGGGTTTCTTTCTTCAAAATGCTGTAAAATGCTAAATTTGAAGTGTTTAAAAGCTACAAAGTGCTATATGTTCAAACCAAAACGCTAAATTTCTGATTTCAAGATGCTAAGAATCCCCTAATTATCAGGCATGTGTATTTTATCGTTTTATGGTAAGGTCTTAGCTAATATTATTGTAGCGTGTAAAGTATAACATATTCTGAACTGCATGATAACCATATGATAATAGTTTGACGTTAGAAAATCTGCAAAATTAACCCAAATTGTAAGAAAGGAAAATTTGGAGAGAAAAAAAAGGAACGTTGTTTCTTTCAGGAACATTTATCTCAGTTGTTTTTCGACCAAATACTCTCCAAATCCTTTCAAACATTGGAATAGCTAACTGCAGAATGTTAACCTATTTAGTTCATTAATAATATAATAGAATCCAAGAAAAGAATATCCAACCAAATTACTTATTTTTTAATTATTTTTTCTTTATGAATTATATTTTATTTCTCGGCTTGCTAATAACTGATGTTAACATGTTAACACAGACATAGTAGCTGCACCTTCATAGTTTAGTAATAATTACCACATTTACTAAGTTTCTGACAGGCTTTTATTTTTTTGTTTTTGAAGGGCAAAGATTATCTGTGGGTGTCACTGTAGGTTTGGTAGTGTTTTATAGTGTAAATTTGCATCTGATGATGCTCGTTTTACAAGCGAAACATGTCATCCACTCGTTTTCTCCTTTGTCAATAGTCCATTCGGTATATACAGGTGTAACTAAATAGGCTATGTGGGAAAGCTCCGGGGATGTGACAGAGGACCTGACAACAAGCAGACACACACAAATTACAATGAATCTATGAGTCCTTTTGTTGTTGATTCTTTAGGGGCTTTGCGACATTGTGGTCATGAAGCCCCGTGTACTTGGGTGTGTGTAGAAGTTTGTTGATAACCAGTATCACTGTAAGGTCTGTACTAATCCGTGAATTTTTAATAGAGGTAGGGTTTGGGTAGGTAGCTGCCGTGGCTTTAATTATATACCATCCCAGCATTTGCCTGGACTAGAAGTGAGAAACCACCAAAAGGAAGGTTGAGGTAGGAATCGAATCTTCTCAGTTTTGCCTCAGGAGGCTGAGTGTACCTCAGACCATAATTACATTTCTTGGCAGATACAGTGATCGAATCCGGGCCTCCACGGTGACAGCCAAGAATGCTAGCTACTATGCAACGCTGCGGACATCTATGACTCCTTAAGACATGGGGTGTTGGAATATTTGACTCACTAGTCACTACTACTCACAACATTTCTTTATTTTGTGTATGTGTGTAAGCTATGAAGGAAAGTTGGAATTTTTGGAGATCGCTAGTCTTTCAATCTAAATCCCACGGGACTTCTTTTACGGTAGAATCCGAACCACCGGACGTGACTTATTACTTCGAAAATTCCAAATGTATCAACCGGAAATTGAACACGGCCGTGACCGCTGCGCCATCGCACCTCTTTTCGTTGTTATTGTTGTTGTTGTTGTTGTTTTAACGAGGTTCGAATTCGGAAAAATCTGGCAGACGGTATTCATACTGCTGAACGCTGTGAAACCACACTATGTCCTTAACTCGTCGAATTGTGCAGTAGAATAAAGAAGTGAAGGAACTCAGCAGTGGCCTAAGAGTTCATTGATTAAGAACGCCAGTCCAAAATGAAAAGTAGCCATCCACGACTGCAAGGGGGAACTGGAATCGCGAGATCAAAGGTTTGAATCCTGGCGCTGTCAGTGGCCATTCTGAATGTGGTGTGCCCCAGGTTTTCCCACACTTCCTCCATGCTATTGTCGGGGCACCTGTCCCAACCCTAGACACTATTGCAATCACAAACGGAACACAGGTTATCAGGACAAAAAAACACATAGGCTACTGATAACTAGGGACCAGATTTTTTGGTTTTTAAAATCACAAAATAGTTTTTTAAAGTTTTAGGTAGATTTCATTAGAAAGCTGACTAGTGCAATGGGTACCATGTTTAGACTTCCGGAAAATTTCGTCATATCTTCACGTTTCACATCCCCTAGACCCCAAAATCACCGTCAGTTAAAAAGTTTATATATAATTTATGTATATATGTATATATGTATCTATCTATCTATCTATCTATATATATATATCACTTTCTTGTGGACACGATAACTACCGCAATTTTGCACCAATCAAATTTAATTTTTTACATAATATGTATCCCTGTAAAATCTCGGTCGAGTTTGTTAATGGGCACAATCGGTTGACGGGGGTGAAAATGGGGGTCTTTTTTTTCGAAAAAGTGAAATATCGCTATAACTCTCTTAATATTTGAAATATCGAATCCATTCAAAGTCCATACTATGTGTCGAATAAGACCCAAACATTTATATTTGAAGAGTTTTTTGATAGCACCAACCATTGACCAAAGGGGTGGGAAAAAGTGTTTTTTTCGGGAAACATTAATCATATCTCTCTTAATAGGCACAATATCAAAACCGTACGAAATGGACAATATTCCCCTAATAATTACCTAAAACTTTTGTCTGAAAGAATTTTTATATGACCCACCATTACGCTAAGGGATGAGAAAAATGATTTCGGAATTATAAGAAAATGCCAATAGCTATCAGAGGTTGCCATGACAACACTACTAAATTGATGAGGGATGTGCCATCAGACGTTGCCATGACAACGCACTTGCACGCGATCACATTCAGTTTTCCATCTGACTAAGTGAGAAGCGGCCTCGGTGACGTAACTGGTAGTATGTTGAACTTCTATGCCCAAGTTCGCGGGATCAAAGCCGGCCGAAGTCGTCGGATATTCTAAGAGCGCTAAAAATCCCTCAGTATGCTTTCCTTTGGAAGGGAAGATCCAACGTTCGTTGCGAGTTGCTGGTTGCGGTGGCATCTCGTAGCCAAGTTCAGAGCTAGGTGTCGTTGACGGTAGTATCTGGTAGCAACATTAGGAACTACTGCTTGAAATTGACCGTCTGCAGTCCTTACCTGAATTACAGACTAATACAGCCATCACAATTCACACTGTTTATCAGACAGATTCTACACTCACCCAAAGTATACGGGGTTACATGACCGCGTTGTCGCAGTCCCTAAACTGAGGAACCAACCAAAATCTCTGCGGGAGATATAATTTTGCGTGAAGAAGTAACAGACCGTTACATAGTTACACATCAGTGTCGAAACCTTGCATAAGGACAGTGTGACCACAAGTATAACAAGATGTTCAGTAAAGAACATATAGCCTACTTTCTCCTAAATGCATGGGTATTGTTATAACTCTTTGTCCTTTTCAAGAAGTATAATTGAATGTTGGTTGTAGTAGCGTGTTGAAATACAACGTGCTATAGGGATATTAAACATGAATATGAGGTGCCCTTTGCTAGTGCTACCTCTGTAAAAAAATCATTCAATTCGGTTTCACCGTGTTTGAATTGATCTGGGGAATGGATTTGCACACATACATGGCCGCTATTTGCAAACTATTGGGCTGATGACCTTGTAGTCAGTCATAAGATGCTTTCCACAAAAAGGCATGTTGTTGCAAAATCCGGTAGAGATCAAATTATTAGGATGGTCGAAATTTGATTTAAGCCTTTAACATTTGGGTGGCCGTCATTCCGTTTCCGTCAAGATGGCGGCGATATAAAGCATGACACTGAGGTGCCTTTTGCTAGTGCTACCTCTGTACCAAATTTCGTTCAATTCGGTTTCACCGTGTTTGAATTGATAGGGGGAATCGATTTGCACACATACTTGGCCACCATCTGCAAACTATTGGGCTGATGATCTAGCAGTTTGGTCAGAATATGCTTCCCACATAAAGATTTGTTGTTGCAAAATTTGGTAGAGACTAGATTATTAGGTTGGTCGTAATTACATTTTAGCCTTTAACATTTGGGTGGCCGCGATTACGTTTCCGTCAAGATGGCGGTGATATAAAACATGACACTGAGGTGGCCTTTTCTAGTGCTACCTCTGTACCAAATTTCGTTCCATTCGGTTTCACCGTGTTCGAATTAATAGGGGTAATCGATTTTCACACAAAGATGGCCGCCATCCGCAAACTATTAGGTTAATGACCTATTAATTTGATCAAAGGATGCTTCCTCCATTAAGGTATGTTGTTGCAAAATATGGTAGAGATCGGATGATTAGGTTAGTCGTAATTTGATTTAAGCTTTGAACATTTGTGTGGCCGCCATTACGTTTCCGTCAAGATGGCGGCGATATAAAACATGACACTGAGGTGCCCTTTGCTAGTGCTACCTCTGTACCAAATTTCATTCCATTCGGTTTCACCGTGTTCGAATTAATAGGGGTAATCGATTTTGACACAAAGATGGCCGCCATCCGAAAACTATTAGGCTAATGACCTATTAGATTTGTCAAAGGATGCTTCCTCCATAAAGGTATGTTGTTGCAAAATTTGGTAGAGATCGGATGATTAGGTTAGTCGTAATTTGATTTAAGCTTTGAACATTTGGGTGGCCGCCATTACGTTTCCGTCAAGATGGCGGCGATATAAAACATGACACTGGGGTGCCCTTTGCTAGTACTACCTCTGTACCAAATTTCGTTCCATTCGGTTTCACCGTGTTCGAATTAATAGGGGCAATCGATTTTCACACAAAGATGGCCGCCATCCGCAAACTATTAGGCTGATGACCTATTAGTTTGGTCAAAGGATGCTGCCCCCATAAAGGTATGTTGTTGCAAAATTTGGTAGAGATCGGATGATTAGGTTAGTCGTAATTTGATTTAAGCTTTGAACATTTGTGTGGCCGCCATTACGTTTCCGTCAAGATGGCGGCGATATAAAACATGACACTGAAGTGTCCTTTGCTAGTACTACCTTTGTACCAAATTTCGTTCAATTTGCGCTCACCGTGTTCGAATTGATAGGGGGACAGACATTCAGAGTACACACACTCACACACACACACACACACACACACACACACACACACACACACACACACACACACACTGTCACACACACACACACACACTCACACACACACATACACACACACAGACAGACAGACAGACACACTTTTTTTCACCCTGTAGTGATCTCACAAGTCTGCTATAAAAATTAATGCAAAACCTCCACTTTCATTTTTTGCAAAAATCGAAAGTAGGCTAAAAATGTACCCCAAATGACAAGAAGGTTACCGTCCCCATAAGACAATAAAATGTTTAAAATATGCATACAATGACGAAAAACAAAGTTAATTAAGCTCCAATTATAAAATACTTTCTCGCAATAAATGAGGTCTGATCCTTCTACGAAAACGTGCATATTCTGCCTATTTCCGCCTATCCCCAAGTTTGCCCGATGAAATCTACCTCCGCCTTCCGGCGTGCCGAGAGGACTTTTTTAATAGGTAGAATAGGTTTTAAATAGTTTTTTTTAATGTTTAATGTGTAGCAAAAGTTGACATGAATTGCGCAAAGCTTCAATTTAATGCTTCGGTGGCGTAGTTGGTAGCATGCTTATCTGCTGTCATCGGATCTTTTAAGAGCGTTAAAATCCTTCAATATGCCTTCCTTCGGAGGGGAAGTAAAGTCAGCGGTCCCATGTCATGGATTCATGGCATGTAAAAGATCCTTCCACAGACTAAACTTGTGTGAAGCTAAATTTCTAGGTTATATTTCGTTGGAACTCTCTTTCATAGTTCCAACGTTCAGCATTAGGTATCATTGACATCTGGTAGCGAAAGTTGGAACTACTTCAAATTGAACCGAACTTGTAGCTCACCCTATGGGTGTCCGCTAGAGGCAGCTACAGCCTCTGGCGAGCCGACATGTCATCGGACACTCCCGGCACTAAAAGTCATACGATTAATAAATAAACAAGTAGAAAATCCGATTGCAACGAAAGTGTAAATATTTTACTTAATGATACGTCATCAAATTATCACCGAGAACTTCACACTTTTAGGCAATATTTGCTTTCCTTAAATATGTTAATTATTCAAATTCAATAAAACCAAGGATGTCAGAGGTGTTTTTCACACTGCAGCCCGTTTTATTAACTTTGTTTATTTACAATATAGGTTTCTTGGAAATAAGAAGAGATTTATTCCCACTTTCCTGACAGTAAATGGCCAAACAATAAGACATAAGCTGAAAAGTGCTGAAAGTATTTGAATTTTCTGGCAGGTATGATTTCTCTCAATCAACTAGAGCCAGGAATAAACACTGTATTGTAGTTTACTTTAAAAAATTAAATTACAATAAATCGAACAAAACTGCGATTATGTTTTCTTTGGTACTCTCACATCATTTAGTTTTTTTAGGTACTACAGAATTCATGAATATTGGTCTGAGGAGTGTGATTCAGTAAAATATTATTATTATTTTTCTTGTATTTAGAAGTAAGAGGAAAAAAAAAGGTATAAACCTAAGAATCCGGTCCCTACTGATGACCAAGAGTTAAAAGCATCAAAAATGAATTAACTGAACAATAACAAACAAACTGCTCAACTAAACAATGATAGCGTAGAGGGAGAGTGATATCTGATCACCTCGGGCAAGGGAAGCGTTATACCCACATCACTGCGGTTGCCATGGAAACCACACTGGCAGATGTCTACCTGCCGGCCGTCATCGCGTACAGGAACCACACAATAACATTGAGCAAGATTTAATTTACAAAAGAAGCTGAGTTACCTCGCTAAAGAAGAAACCCCACAGACCCGAGGCGGGAGTAGTAGAACAATAGCTCGCTCACGTACCAGCTGGCTAAAACCGCACATCAACTGAAATTCGTGCGACTGTGACTACTTGATAGAAGATTATTGTTGATTGCTCGTAACACAGTTTAAAATACAAATTCAGAATCGTTATAATTTAGAGGTGGATTCCTAATTATGAAAAGAGCCTAATCTATTATACAGTATAATACGCCACGTTCATCTGATAAAAAAAACTCAAGCTCCTGAACCAGGAGTTAGAAGGTGCGTTTTGTGCCAAAACCTTCCAAATCGTCTCAATAATACAGGAAAAATCTTGCATTTCTTGAAACGTCAACGATAGTTAGTTTAAGAAGAGAGTTTCAACTAATAACCAAGACGATATCCCCTGGCAGAACTGTTTCGCGTCCAGCCCGCATAACATTAGCGCCGGGCGGGTAGTCTATACACGTGGGGCATTGAAAAGAATATTCAAATGGAATTGCTCGCAACAGTGACCAATTGCTCTCTGATTTCATAAATATCGACAATTTGTTTTAAAAGTGCGTTTAAACAAATACACATATTTATAGAAGCCCGCATAACAGTGAAGCTGGGCGGGTGGTTAATGAATATGCAAGATTTCTTGCACAGGTCCCCTAGTAAGTTATTAATAAAACAAAAAAGAAAATCGAAATTTGATGTTTTTCGGCCGGCCAACACGATTGTACCCAATTGTAATGGGTGTTTCCCTAATCCTGGAAAAATGTATATGAGATTAATAAATACAGTTTCGATCGTCAAGCGATCATCATCAGATCCTTTACACTTAGGGTATTAAATCTATGTCTAGAAGTATGGGTGATAGTATCTCTGCATAGCATAAAACCAAGTCCTTGGATGTAACGGGTAATCTCGAGAACCACTGGATGGATTTTAATGCGGTTTTTACCATTCTGTAAGGGATTTCTCGTGGAAGGTTTATATAGAAAAAAAATCATTTATGTCCAAAGGAAGCCGAGCAGTAACGATTTCAGTGAATCGAGTCAAAGAAAAACCTGCCGTCCGTGCACCTTTTAAGCTTACGCTGGGTAAACTATTAAAAGTATATATATAATACTCTTCTTTCTTCGGCTTTTCCCATTTAATTGGGGTCACAGATGCCACTCAGGATCGTTTTGGTCGGGGATTTAAGGCCGGATACCCTTCCTGACACCACGTGATTTTTCAGGTGAAAATTCCACCCCGCTGCTATCGGGATTCGAACTCCGGCCGCCCGGGTGAAGGACGAGCAGCTAAGCCACTGCGCCATCACACATTCAGTCAGGTCAATCACCACTTTCGTATCTAATATAATACTAACAAATCTCGACTAGTTGTGCTAGTTTAATCACTACTGCAACTAAATAACTGTACAGCGTGTTTCACTTGAATACACAACAGGCATGTGGGTTGCCTACCACCTGTAATAGAGTCGCGAGAAATTCTTGCTCGCTAATTCGTCTATTTCTGGTCCCTGTGCCTTGGTCTTTTCTGTCCTTTCGTTTCAAAGACTGTCACGGTGGATCAGACGCTAGCGTGAGAGACTGCGGAGCCTATGGTCTGGGGTTCGTATCTCGACTGTGGCACCATTGTTTTTAAAGATATTGATAAGCTCAAAACGGTAAATGGAAGAACAGTTCCATCCTCTCTTCACTCCCCTCATCTGTTGACCCGAAGACTACTGTAGATTCAGGTGTTAGTTCGGGCCACGTTCAGGATGTCGGGGGGAGAGGGGAAATTTGTTAAGATGTTTGCTATCGGACGCGTGCTCAGCTTTAACCTAGTATCCTGTTCCGACCAATAAGAAAAACAAAATGGAGTCAGGCTCGAGATACGAACCCCGGACCATAGGTTCCGCAGGCTCTCGCACTAGCGTCTGAGCCACCGTGACAGTCTTTGAAACGAAAGGACAGAAAAGACCAAGGCACAGGGACCAAAGATAGACGAATTAGCGAGCAAGACCTTCTCGCGGCTCTATTGCAAATGGTAGGCAACCCACATGCCTGTTGTGTATTCAAGTGAAACACGCTGTATATATTGTAAATACAGTATCATACCTACTTGTAGACATAGATTTAATAGCCTAAGTGTAAGGAATCTTATAATGATCGCTTGACGATCGAAACTGGTTATCCAAGTGTATATATGAATCTCATGTAAATTTTTATCAGGACTAGGGAAACACCCTTTAGGCCTACAATTGGGTTCAATCTTGTTGGCCGACTTTAAAACATCAATTTTCGATTACTAAGGCAACACTGAAAAATGGCTTCCAACACCATCTAGAAAGAAAAGAAAACTAATAATTTTAATAAACAATAGTCATATTGTGTTTTAATCGTTTATCCGCCCACCCAAGTACTCTGCGTGCGATCATTCCACTACCGTGTATATACCGATGACGCCACGGTGCCAGTATGGGAATACCCTATCTGAATTACCTCTAGAAAGACAATCAATGGCTGTCGACGAGTGGGGAGATGATATTTCACGCGTGCGCCCCTCTAATTATGCCGCCTGTTCTTGCTGTAATTATAGGAAGCAGCTGTGGCGGTCACTAGAAGCTATCGCCAGCCCGCCGCAACGTTTAATTGCTGCACGGGGTAGCTCGACTCCAACGCGAGGTGAGGATAGCCAGACGTGTATCCAGAGGAAGAGCCCATCGCCTATTACACACTTGGGTATGTACACGTCAACGACGGGTATTCACAGTTATAGTAGTGATGTAGTGGCTAGCATTCTCCTGAGGTCCGGGTTCAGTTTCTGGCTCTGCTTTAAATTAAAATCCGGTTACTTCAGCCACGTGTAGTTCGATGTATGTGTGTATAGAATTTGTCTGATAACATGTGTTATTGTGGTGTCTGTGTCAGTGTGTGTATTTTGTAATTGAGGGCAGGATTGTGATGGAGGCGGCCGTCGCGTTAGGTTATGAACCATCCCAGCATTTGCCTGGAGCAGAAATGGGAAACCTTGGGAAATCACTTCTAGGATGGTCGAGGTGGGAATCGAAATCGCATTTTCTCAAATTTCCCTCAAGAGGATGATTGTGCCCCGTTCCAGCACTCAGACCAGAATTAACTTTCTTGGCAGAGTCAGGAATCGAATTTGAACCTCCGGGTGACAGCCAAGAATACTTGTCGTCGCCTAATTCTTGGGAAATCTAATATTCAAAATACCTTGACCACACACTCGCTGTATAGGAGGAGAGAAAAAAGTGGCTAAAAGAAAGGCTTGTTGAGCACGTATTTCTTCCTTTGGATCCTTACAAAGGAATCATAATATGAACATGCATTGATATATTACATACGGTAGTTGTCGTAACTGACCTAGTATACTAGGTAGGAGTACATGGGGTCTCATTACTTTTGACTGGACTTTCAAGTGCTAAGCTAGTGCTACCTAGCGATCAGAAGTGAAATTACGCTTACCAGCGTGGTGGCGCAGCGGTCAAGCTATTTGCCTCTCACAAAGGTGGACCGGGTTCGATGTGAGATTATCGAAGTGAAATGCCATGTCCTGTGGTTCGGATTCCACGTAAAAAGGAGGTCCCGTGGCTCATGATCGCACGATTAACAGTCACGCAATTCGTTTTGCGCTAACTAGCCAATCAGAGGCAGCCATTCATATCGATATAGGGCCTAAATCACGACAAAACGAGTTTCGTTCGCGATGTTGCTATATCCATATCAATGGTTGCCTGTGATTGGCTAGTTAGAGTATTTTCTCTTCTTATCGTTAGGTAGTTTTCGCGTGACACTCAAACCTTATTCGAAAGTAATGATGTCCCATGATGATGATGATGATGATGATGATGATGATGATAATTGTTATTTTAAGGGGCCTTAACATGCCTGTTATCGACCACTAATTGCTTGGGTGATCATGAAAAATGAAAATGAGCCTATAAATAAATCTAACAACAAAGTTACAACTAAACTAACTACAGCTTACACACTAGAAAGGAAAATAAAAGAAAGGGGAAAGAAATGCCCTCAACCCCCAGAAGAATGAGGATTGGGGGACTTGGAAGGAAGGAGAGCCATGAAAGACAGATAGGAAAGGGAAAGAGGAGAGGACACGCCTCAAAGTCAGGCGAAAAAGGGGGAAAACGGAGCCAGCTCGGGAATCCCTCGGGGTCGCTGACTCCCAAACTCACTAGCCGTGAGTCCTTGAGGGTGTAGCAATATACAGGGTGCACCAGAAGTGGTGGGGCTACATACACTCTGTCTCCTTGAGGGCCCTGTGCAGAGCTGACCCCTCGAAAAATGAGGAATCAGAAAAGATGAGACAAAGTCCAATTAGGCGGAAAAAAGGGACTCCCTAGTCCTCGGATACCCAAATACCGTCGGGGTCGGAAGAGAACAAGAGTTGACATAGAGAGGTCGACAGGAAAGAAGACGGAGAGGAGCCCGGCACAAGTAAGTGGAAGCAACGCCGGACTCAGCTGGGGTCCCATGGTCGCCAACCCACGTCCCACTAGATGTGATCCCCTGGGGGGAATGATGTCCCCCCTCTATCCTCGCAACCCAAGAAATGGAGGAGAGCCTTTTCCTCTAAATCGCTAATAGTGGAGTAAATTCCAACTGGATGTTGCATGAAGAATCAAGTACATGTTAATCTTGGAATCTATAGCAAGGGATTTCATCCTTTGTCTAGAATAAACCAATGGAGTTTGGGCGAAACAGCAATAAATATAAAATATCACTGAAGAGAATCAATCATCCCCACTTCTGGCTGGAGACTGAGTTATGTAGCGTGCGTATGGACTCACTCCACGGTCCGTGTGAGGTGAATGATATACTGTATATCTAATGATATACCGGGTGAGTCTCTTGCCCCTTATTTTTATAGTTTTCGGCCACACTTCGAACGTCTGATGGTAGCATGGTCAACAGTTTCCCGTCTGTAGCCCAGCCACAGTGACCCTAAACAACTTGACAATTTATGAAGACATAGAAGCGAGTCCTTTACAAAAACATGTGTGCAACAAGTGATTATACAATGCATCAAACTGACATACTGTCAGTTGGATACGAAATTAACGCTGGGTACGGTGGCATACTGATAAAACACGTGAATGAACCTTCGAAGCGGAAAGCAGTATCACATTTCATACGCTTTCAGGCAAGGTGAAGGGACGAGTAGCCGTGGATCAATGGTTCCAAGTGCGGAGAAGAAATTAACGCTGGATTTTGAGGCAGTTAACGGAAATAGAAAAATATATATTGTGTATCCAAAAGCACCTCAAACAAAATTACAACGCCAACACTTTCCTTGATTGGCCGGGAACAGCTTGTTCAAAATAGAAATCTCATTGAAATTACATAATTTTATTATTTGGCTCCGGAGAGGATTAATCCCCGTAGTTACGTCACTGGTCATCATACACGTCATTAAGGATAAATACAAAGTTTCAGCAAAAATTCAAAATGCTTAGTGAGAAAGCTAGGGGAAGATGGCACATAATTAGTTAATTACACAGATGGTAACAAACTTCCTTCCCTCTCGACCCGTGACAAGCGACCCTCTCCCCTTCCAGCAAGCATTAAAGTGATGGACGCGTGCATTAAACCACCCACCCCACTAGACACTCGTAGCAGCATTTTCCCGCCAAAATAGACAATCGAAGCAGATGACTTCGCTGTTCCACTCCTTAACAACTATAACTAACTTTAAAGGTCAAGCCTCAAGCAGAAATCTACAGGGCTATGTCGTCAGAGTTCATTGCTCCCTACGTTTATTGCGCCGTATTAGGATAAAGTAAACACTTCAAGTGGATGAACGAGCAATGCAAGCAAAACTTATTATACACGTGCGTCTGTGTGTCGTCACGTGGAGTCGTCTGGAAGTGAAAAAGTCAACACAGCAATGGGGATAGCAATTAACTCACTACCAGAGTGACTATGACATCACTTGGACCACAAGAGGGATACTACAAGGTAGCTTCAAAAATAAACTAACAAGAGCTCTTGATGGTAGCATATTCCGCTCGTGCTCGAATTTCAAACTTGGGTACATTACTGTATGTGGCACCGGAGATGATGTCATAGAAACACTTGTCGTGCCCACCTCGTAAGAAAGTCCGAGCAGCTCCATCAGTGAGGAATGTTACGACGTGCTTCTGGTTGATTTTCTCACCGTAGAGAGAGTGACAATGAAGGCCGCCAGTTACTAGAGCTCTCACTTACCACCCCTACATTTCTTCAATGTGATTTCAGAGACTAGAAATGAATTTCTTCCATGCCGACATCGATGCCAGTTTTTCATTTGGAGCAAGTGGTTTAATTTAGGAGCTTTGCAACATCGTGGTAATGTGGCCCCGTGTACTTGGGTATGTCTTGAATCTGTCTGATAAATTGTGTCATTGTGATGAATGTAGGCCTACTATTGTATGTAATTGGGGAGGGGGATGGACAGGAGGCGGCCGTGGCCTTCATTATCAACCGTCTGCCTCGTTGTTTAGTGCCTTGCGTTCTTGACTGTCGCCACGGAGGCCCGGGTTCGATTCACGGCTCTGCCAAGAAATTTAATTCCTGTCTGAGGGCTGGAACGGGGTCTGCTCAGCCTCGTGAGACCAAACTGAGAAGAGGTGGATTCAATTCCCTTTTGAGCCATCCTGGAAGTAGTTTTCCGTGTTTTCCCTTCTTACTCCAGGCATACTCCAGGCAATTGCCTGGATGATTTCTAACTTAGGGCCACGGCCGCCTTCTTACAGATCCTCATCTGCGTTACAAATATATACATTACTACGGACACCACAATGACACAGGTTATTAGACAAATTATCTCTCACACACAAGTACACGGGGTTAAATGACCATGTTATCGCAAAGTCCTTAAATGAATAAAAACAACAACATTATGAACCACCCCGGCATGTGCCTGGAGTAGAAGTGGGATATCACGGAAAATCACTTCAAGGATTGTCAATGTGGGAATCGAACACAATTGTCCTCAGTTCTGCCTTATGACGCTGAGTGTTGAGTGTGTCTCCCCGCCCCATTCCAGTCCTCTGACCAGATAATGTCTTGGACCTTTGTGATGACAGCCACAACGCCAAGAGTCGGGCGGTTTGAGGAGATTGGTGACTATGTCGAATACTGTAGTAATGTGCATCAGTGTCACAAACTCTGTATCCTTATATCAGCCTGTAAAATGAAGTTGTTCAGGGCGAGAACATTTGTACCAGTAGCTTAGCTTTGAAGCGTAGACTGCTGAATACGCAGAGACAGACCAGGAAAACCAAGGATGTATGGTCTCCTAGCCAAGTTTCTCAATGCAACTATCCCATATTTTTCCATTATTATTATTATTATTATTATTATTACCGACAACGTTAGCTACGCTCGCTAACGCACAGCGCTAGGCCATGGGGTCGGTAGACGTGGGTTCGAACCCCACCTTCGGCCATCTTTGAGATGGTTTTCCGTAGTTTCCCCATTTTCAACTCGAGGCAAATGCTGGGACGGTATCTTCTGACAGGCCACGGCCACTTCCTTGCACATCCTTACCCAGTTTCATTCATCTTAGTTCATTTAATCTCTCATTAACTCGTCTCATGAGGTTGGCGTTAGGAAGGGCACCCGACAGTAAAAACCACCCGTCACGTAGACTTTCATCGCATCTCATAACCGATCCCATTGGAAACGGGGAAAATAAGGGGTAGACATACTATTATTATTGTCATTGATGGTGAGGTCATGGGAAGAGAATGGGGGAGGAGAGAGTTTAATGAGTTCAGCTGTAGAGGGTAAGAGAAGCAGAGGTAGACCTAGCAGTCAATGGTTAGATTCAGTGCTGAACGATTTCAAAGTGAGATGTGTAGAAACAGAGGATGCCGCAGTGCTAACTGCTAAGTTAATAGGAGATCATGGTGGTGACTTGTTCGCAAACAGAGGTTTCCAGACAAGACAAGACAAGACAAGACAAGACTGGACGCTTAAAAGGCAAAAGAGCCTCAAATGAAAATGGATGTATATTATTATTAATATTATTATTTATTGATTTTAAGCGAACTCTCCCAATAAATGGAAGACGTTAAGCAAATAACTCAATCAACTTTCTTGTTGTTCTTCATATTGTTCCAATAGGCTTTCATTCATTCCGAGAAGGCTTATTTTTCTTATTATTATTATTATTATTGATGGTGGATTCATGCCAAGGTTTCCAAGAAGAAGTTGAAAACGGGAAAGACTTAGATTTAGATTTAGATCCAGGAAAAGAAGGAAACCCCCCACCGACTGGGCAAACATCAAGGCCGAGGAATGAGATAGTTGGAACGGCGCGGTCTATTGATTGTCGATACGAAATAAATGAATTATTATTATTAATATTACTATTATTATTATTATTATTATTATTATTATTATTATTATGTTATTGGTTTTACGTCCCTTTTAACTACTGCAGCTTTTAGAGACGCCGGAGTGCTGGAATTTTCCCCCGAAGGGAATCTTTATCCTGCCAGTAAATCTACTTACACGGCTCCCTTGCATTTGTGCATCCTCAAATGGCAGATGACTGCGCCAGGATTCGATCCTGCAACGGTGGGCGCAGCAAGCGAGAACGTTACCGGTGAGCCACGCAGCCAGCCTATTATTATTATTATTATTTATTATTATTATTATTATTATTATTATTATTATAGAAAGAAAATATTGCAAAAGGTATAATTATATCGTGCCATTAGCAACATGTACTGTAGCTCTCCAAAGTTCATGGCCACCGATATTGATGTGCTTGTCAGCAGGACGTGTCTCAGACCTAATAGGAATGTGCTATCTAAGCCTCCTACTACAAACCATGGTATGCGCGTGGGACACAGTAATATACAGACGTCTCAGCTAGATCAGCGAAACAAGAGCCAACCTCGCTTGAGATGAGTTGACGAAGAAGATAATGTGAAGCACAGCGACATGGTTACCCTCTGGATCACTGGAGACTACGCTTTCTGGTTTGAGGGCTGGAATAGGGTACACTCAGCCTCGTGAGGCTAAACTGATGAGAAGAGGTGGGTTCGATTCCTACCTCAGCCGTCCTGGAAGTGATTTACCGTGGTTTCCCAGGTGAATGGCAGGATGGTTCTTAACTTAGGCCACGGCCACTTCCTTCCCAATCCTCACCTGAATTTCAAATACACACATAATACAGTCATCACAATAACGCAAGCTATCAGACACGGGGCTAAATGACCACAATGTTCAAGCCCATCAATGAAACAACAACAACAACAACAGTTGTAATGTCAGCAGTTAGCTTTAGTTGTAGGGTTCCGTTCATCATCTTTCATTATTTCACTATCACCCAAACCATTAGGGGCCGATAACCTACAGTAGACGTTAGGCCCCTGAACATAAAGAGTTATCTTCATCATCATCATTAACATCATCAACATCATTATTAATATTATCATCATTATCATCATCATTATCGTCATCATCATTAGCTTCACCTTATCTAAAACTGGTAATACTGTGGTGTCCATAGTTCTGTGTGTATCTGTATTTGCGGCTAGGATTGAAAGGGAGGTGACCGTTGTGTTAAGTTAGGAACCATCCCGGCATTTCCCTGGAAGTAGAAGTGGGAATCGAACCCACCTGTTCTCAGTTTTACCTCACGAGGCTGAGTGAACCCTATTCCAACCCTCAGACCAGAACTGAATTTGTTGGCAGAGCTGCAAATCAAACTCGGACCTCAGAAGTGACAGCCAAGTATACTAGCCACTACACCGCGAGTTTTAATCTACTACGTCGTATAATGCACCAATGGTGGATGCTATAAAAATGGGAGAGAGAAAACCCGTGACGTAGAGCTTTGTCTGACCATCGACCTACTGTATGGAAGACACTTTAATTCTCAGTTGACCAGTGTACAAAGCCGGAGTTTGTGGGATCGAATCACGCTTGGTTCACACATTATAATTCTCCCCATTTGCACTACAGTATTTGCGGATTACACAACCTAATAGCCTTCATTTATGAACTGTTAATTATTTCTTTAACTTAAAAAGGCGGTACGACACGCTGTAAACTGAAAGACTGAGGGGGACTGGGAAGCTGCACCAATCGATGATCATTATTTCGAATGCCGGCACTGACAGTGGCCATCCTGAGCGTGAACTTTCTCGTCCTCTCTACATGTGGAGAGAGGATTGTGTCTGCGCTAGCGTTTGTTGTTTATTGCAGCAGGAGCTTTGCGGGACGAAACGGGGGACACTACGATGACGGACTGCACATAAGTCAAGCAGCATTGCGCGCTACAATCCACGTTATCCGCATCCGCCCCACATCCGCACGATTGTTATCCCAATCTACTGGCATTACAATATTATTTTTAATTAGATAAAACATAAGCATTAAAGCAACACATTTAGACATTTGAGGAGCAAGTCGTTCCCCTAGGTTTTCTACGCCATGTGCTATGTTTAAAATTAATGTTATACAGTCTGAATAGCAACCATATTTAGTTCGGAGCGTTAATTATGCTTTATGACATAATTTGAATGAGATTAGCTTAAATAATCATCTTACATTTGTCATGAAACAAAAACATAACGGAACAAGATGTTAAGTAAAGAACATATAGCCTACGTTCTCCAAAATGCATGGGTATTGTTATAACTCTTTGTCCTTTTCAAGGGGTATAATTGAATGTTGGTTGTAGTAGCTAGTTGAAATACAACGTGTTATACGGATATTAAACATGAATATGAGGTGCCCTTTGCTAGTGCTACCTCTGTTCAAACTTTCATTCAATTCGGTTTCACCGTGTTTGAATTGATATGGTGAATCGATTTGCACACATATATGGCCGCTATCGGCAAACTATTGGGCTGATGACCTCGGAGTTCAGTCAAAATATGCTTCCCACAAAAAGGTATGTCGTTGCAAAATTTGGTAGAGATCAGATAACTTAATTAGGTTGGTCGTAATTTGATTTAAGCTTTTAACATTTGGGTGGCCGCCATTCCATTTCCTTCAAGATGGCGGCGATATAAAACATGACCCTGAGGTGCCCATTGCTAGTGCCACCTCTGTACCAAATTTCGTTCAATTTGGTTTCACCGTGTTTGAATAGATAGGAGGAATCGATTTGCACACATACATGGCCGCCATCCGCAAATTATTGGGGTGATGACCTTGTAGTTTGGTCAAAAGATTCTTCGTACACAAAGGTATAATGATGCAGAGTTTGGTAGAGATCAGATGATTAGGTTGGTCGTAAATTGATTTAAGCTCTTAACATTTGGGTAGCCGCCATTACGTTTTCGTCAAGATGGTGGCGATATAAAACATGACACTGAGGTGCCCTTTGCTAGTGCTACCTCTGTACCGAATTTCGTTCAATTCGGTTTCACCGTGTAAGAAGAGAGAGGGGGAATCGATTTGTACACATACATGGCCGCCATCCGCAAATTATTGGTCTGATGACCTTGTAGTTTGGTCAAAAGATTCTTCATACATAAGGGTATAATGTTGCAGAAATTGGTAGAGATCAGATGATTAAGTTGGTCGTAATTTGATTTAAGCTTTTAACATTTGGGTGGCCGCCATTACGTTTCCGTCAAGATGGCGACGATATAAAACATGACACTAAGGTGCCCTTTCCTAATGCTACTTCTGTACCTAATTTTGTCCAATTCGGTTTCACCGTGTTCGAATTGATAGGGGGGACAGACATTCAGAGTACACACACTCACACACATAGACACACATTTATTTGGCCCTGTGTTTATCTGATAAGTCTACTTTCAATTTTTTTGCAAAGTAGGCTAAAAATGTGATACGTCATAAACATCCGGGTCCTACTAATGATGTTCAACAAGTTCGGATTGTATTTTAAAAACTAATTAGTATAATCAGGTTAAAGGTTCTGCCTAATCAATACTTTTATTATATAAAATGATCACTGTGTGGTAGCTAGCGGGACATATTTCGAAGCCTAATTATTAGTTTTAGCTCCTTCATCAGCCGATATGAAAGAAAACGATACAAGATAATTGTTTGGCGTAACACTAAAAAGTTCCTTAAAACTAAATCTGCTTTCATACGAGTATGTTGGGGTATCAAATTCTGGTTTCTTTTAAGTTCTAAAACTCTAAAAACTATCCAAAAATTTACTCCAAACATCCGCAGCTTATCCGCTAACTGCACAGCCATGCAAGCTATATCTGCTCAGGGCTTTAATGATAGATCCATACTTCATTTAGAGTTCGAAAACCTAGACCTTAATAATAATTTCAGGTACAGACACCACAATACAGTTAATGACCAATGAGTCGCAACCCCTAGTTGAAGGTGGTCAGACCTAGGTCTCCCCTCACTCCACAGGTAAGATGGGATGAGCACAAGTGTTTGCTCAGGACTTGGTTGCTGCAACTCCTGAGAAGAGCAAAGACAACCAGGCTCAAGTGGATGTCTGTCCTCTTCACCGGTCTACGTCGGTATTGCTTTTATGCACACATCACTCAATCTCTTCTTAAAAAGAAAAGCAATATAAAAGAGGAAGAGTTTTCAGTCCATACACTGGTCGTTATATCCAGGTGGCCAGTTCCTATCCTATCCATATTCAGAACGAGTTGGTAGTTGACGGAGGCGTTTGGTAGCAAAAGTAGGAACACGACCGAGATTTTGATGGTTATTATCTTATGTATAAATTTGAATGTGATTGGTGCAAAATGACGGTAATTCGTACTGTCTTCGGATAAAGGGCAAATCTTATCACACTGAAGTTTTTTGATAGCACCAACCACTGACCAAAGGAGTGGGAAAAATGAAGTGTTGAGAGAAAAAGAAAGCCCTTAAACCAGAATTAAATTTCTTGGTAGAGCCGGGAATCGAACCCGGGCCTTTGCGGTAACGGCCAAAAATGCTAGTCCCAGCGGGAGACAGTGCAGCTGATGACCACGCAGGGTACAATTGCTAGTTTCTAATATAGATGGTGGAAAGCAGAGAAATACGAATGATACGGAGACACGTGTCCCACTTGAGTATTCGCGCGCCGTCACGGAACTGTCAAAGTATCACATTACAATTGTAACCAACTTACAGGTCGCGTCGTGCACGGAAAGAAAACAGACAGGATCGTGGACAGCCTGGAAATGACACACCCGAGGGAGCGCCCGGCATCGTCTCACATCACCTCCACGACAAATAACATTAATGGAACAACTACCAGGTGACACATCACTCAGCTTTTCGCAAAAGTATTATTGTTATTAATTCGTTAAGCCCAATTAAACAGTGTGTTAGAGCTTATTTAGCACATGTTTCCTCTTTTCTTCCCATTATCTCTTGATCCATTTACTGTGCTCTCTTTTGATTGGCTGCATGGCTCAGCGGTAACGTTCTCGCCTGCTGTGACCAAGGTTGTAGGATCGAATCCTGGCGCAGTCAGTTGATATTAGAGAGTGGGCTAATGTGAGGGAGCTGTGTCAGTAGATTTACTGGCACGTTAAAAATCCCCTTCGGGGCAAAATTCTGGTGCCCCTGAGTCTCTAAAAGCCTCCGTAATTAAAAGAGACGTAAAACAAAACAATATTATTATTATTATTATTATTATTTGCGTACATTCCCGTTTAAGGAGAGCACTAAAAAAACACAAAAATCTAGCTTTTGGTGGTTCATTTCTTCTTTTCACCTTCCCAAAAACCTTTCATCCGTTCACTGTGTGCCTTCTTCTCTTCATCTGTCCATTTACGCCTATTTCATTTGGGCTGTGATCTAAATTCAAATTTCTGGTTTCTGATTTCTTCTCTACGAATGCTGCGGTCGTGAGTGTCTTCTATGGTGATATGTAATTGTTGTAAGTCTTCCACAGTTTCTTTGTACCAAGTAAAACCCAATTTCGACGTAGACATTATATTGATTATTCTATTAGTTAGTGGTGTCGTTCATTCAGGCGATAAGTTATGTGTAAAGAACTTCCCTCTGCGTTTTCTGATGAGTGTCGTTATAGATTCAGTATTTCTGTATAAATTTCTCTTGGTCTTTTTTGCCAGAATTTATCTCTGAAAACAGCGCCGTAATTGTTTCAGAATTTTCCTTTCTTGTTTTTCAATGTCTTTAATTTTGGCCATTCCCTTGATGCTTATGGTTTCTGATGCGTATAAGGCTTCCGGCAAGACTACCGTTTTATAATGTTTTCGCAGCCATGGAGATGCATTTTTTATTGTAGTGGGACCAGCTAAGTTCGTAAGCTTTCTGTAATTTTGAGACACTTCCTTCGTTAGCCTTAGTGTTCAGACCAGATTTCTGCATGATTTCTCCTAAATATTTGAAGTCATTGCAGTGGCGGCCGGTGGTAAGTAAAGCTGGGTGTTGCACCAAAATTTCCGATGTCGCAATTTTATATGGGAAGTTTACACATGTAACAAAAATGAATTAACGTTAGATAAACTACAGTTCTATAAAAACTGAAATACATGGGTTTTCCAAAATAACTGTACGTTCGACAAATAGACACATTTTAATGGCTCTTTTGGGCTTCTTCCTATAGGAATTCATAAAAAAATCAGATTTATGTATTTAAGCCCTATGCCTGAGTTCATGGGAAGAATTTTAAACACAGCAGGTTGTCTAAGGTTGGGTCTCAATCTCCAGGATAATAAACATTCTCAACATAAAAACATGGCAACCGAAAAGTTTGTACGTTAACGAAAAATGTTATTACTAACAATGACGGGCACATATTCTGCATAAGGATAGGATTTTTATCATTTTAAATGATCTTGTCGACTTCGTAGTTACGCTGGGATCTGGCGTTACTTTACGGTGACGGGACGAAATGTACCGAGCATGCACTGAGGTGTGTGACGTCATAATACTGCTTGAGCTTCCTCCTTTCCCCGCGCGCTACGGTGAGCGGACGTCATCCAGCCAGCTACCTCCTTTGACCTTGGTTTGCACTTGCTAACGGACTTTGAGTTCACGCAGCATTTGTAACATTTAAAATGATATAAAGTCTAGTCTTTCAGACTGACTATCAGTCTTTTTTTTTACTATAGCTTGAACCCCATCAGAGGAACCAGCCATGAAGTGCGCTCTGTCATACGTCGGCGCAATTCATTTTTGCGGAATTTCGTTCAATTTCTGCTTCTTTAATTCATCCAGTAAACACGCTGCTAATGTGTGTGCATCATGTTTTGTTTGCCTCTTACTACGTATCGGTACACAACAGCCATCTGAAATATGTTTGAAATATCACTGTTAATTTTGAATTGTTTTGGACGTTCCTTTGAAAACAGTTGCCCTTACCAAATGACATTTAACACAGCATCCAACTCAGCGGTAAAATTAATTAGTTCTCTCAAACCACCTGGATTTGTTGATGTTACACTTTCATCATGATCACGCAAGGCCAGTTCGAAAGAGCCACAGAAACGAATAGAGTTTAGTACAATATTTAACACATACCTATTGTGCCTAACATCTTCGTTATATTCCGCAATTTACCTTCTATAGGCACTGTCCAATTGTGCAGCTTCGTTAACAGTTCCAAAAAGTGTCAATTTCAAACAGCTGAAGATTGGTTGGTTGATTCCTCAGTTTAGGAGCTGCGACAACGAAGTCATGTAGCCCCCTGTACTTTGGGTGTGTGGAGAAACTGTCTGATAACCGGTGTTAATTGTGATGGCTGTATTAGTGAGTGTTATCTGTTTTTAATTCAAGTTTTGGTCGTGTAGCCTCCTGAGAGGCCGAGTGCAGGTCTTTCTAGTCGACGCCCGTGGGCGACCTGCGCGTCGGGATGAGAGTTGATATGAATGGATGAAAGTGGACAAGGATGTGGAAGGAAGCGGCCGTGGCCTGTCAGAAGGTACTGTCCCAGCATTTGCCTGGTGTTGAAAATGGGAAACCACGGAAAACCATTTCAAGGACAGCCGACGGTGGGGCTCGAACCCACGCGTCTACCGAGTCAGCAGAGAGCTTGGCCCCTTGACCTAACGCAGCGCTTTAGCCCGCGTAGCCACTACTGTCAGTTTTTAATTCAAGTGAAGACTGCAGACATTGAATTTCAAGCAGTTCCTACTTTTGCCGCCAAAGGCCACCGTAAACGACTACTAGTTCAGTACTTGGTTACTACACGCCACCGCAGTCGGCTCCTGGCGACGAACGTTGGAACCTAAGAGCGTTGTTCAAATTTTTTACCTATAATTTAGCTTCACACAGGTGTAATAAGTGGAAGGTTCTTTAACATGCCATAAATCTATGACATGGGACCGCCGGCTTTACTTCCCCTCCGAAGGAATGCATACTGAGGGATTTTTAACGCTCTTAAAAAATCCGATGACTTCGGCCGGGTTTGAAACCGCGATCTTGGGCATAGAGGCTCAGCATGCTACCAACTACGGCACCGAAGCCGCTCAGCTGAAGATTCATGTTTCTTTATTTTAGGGATTATTTTCCGTAACTCCTATTTTGGTCCACGCGAATTCTCCAGCAACAAACATGTAATACAGAATAAAGCGTTTTTAATATCGCATTCACATAACCAATTATTATAGCCTTAAATATCTCCTTTAAACGCCCTCGTATACTTATATTTTGGACAATACTTATCCGGTTATGGTGTACCGAGTGTTTTTACTGTAAGTTTATCGTCATCAGGGAGCTGGAAAAACTGTCTGACCAGCAAATTACTTTATTCATTTTCACTCACACTCCACAATACAATTAATGTTTCAAACTAAACATTCCGTTAAAATAAAATACTACGGTAACTTACAAGATGCACAGATGATAAATCTGGGTGCTACATCGGAAAGTGGCGCGAAAGGCAAACTGACAAAACACTGAATTTTGCTAGCCAAGAAATTTCGTAGTGAATGCATAGGTCTACTCACAATCAACCAAACAATTATAATAATAACAATAATAATAATAATAATGATAATAATAATAATAATAATAATCTTAATAATAATAATAATAATAATAATGCACAGTTAAGTATCTGCCTGGAACCAAAATATTCAAATCAACTAAATACAGAACTAATCGCAACTCAAATCCCGCAAGAACAAGAGTGGTAAAAGCAAACATAAACCGCTACAGTACACCAACAATACTTCGCAAAATAGTTCAGCAACTTATCTACTGTACTTATAGCATGGTGGCGTTCTTAGGCTCGCTTCACAGAACAATTGACAAAAATATTAAATGAAGTTATGATGAGAAAACATCTAAAAATAATTGGGTGTGAACCAACTAATGTCTCCGATATTTGTACCGTTGTGGGTGGTGTAGCATTCCCTAGTGGTGTGGGAAAGAAACTACCCTTCAGGGGCAGATGACCTCGTAGTTCCGCCCCTTAAAACAACAATAACTAACTAACTAACTAAACTACCCTTCGCGGGGTAAGAGAAATCGAGGGTGTTGTCATTTCCAAAGAGTGGTATAGTCTAACGGGCCAATTTGGAACTGAGTGTTGCCAGGAGGCTGGTAGCTCGTCTGCAACTCCCTGCTACCCATGCTGGTCGGCATGCTATGCACAAGCTTGGCCTCGTCCAGCCTCGTCCTGTACGCCGCGCTGTCTGCTTGGGAGTCGCCACAAGAGAGCTAACCCCCTGGAGTTTGATTTGAAGGCGGCAGCTTTTATAGGTACAGTGTAAAGCATTAGGATAAATAATATCAAAATATAGATGATTTTAACACATTTTTGAGTGCATTAGATCTATAAAACAAAAACATTAAAGGAAAAGAAACTACGAATTAGGTGTAAAATTATTGGGAGTTGTGCAACGCTGCAACAATGTCACCAGCCGCCACTGAGTCATTGACTTGCACAATTTCTCCGTATTTTGCTTTTATTGGGAGCTTGTCTAAGGATTTTGTATCGAAAAACTGTGTTTTTTCATTCGAAATTTGGAGCCCGGTTTTCATGGCAATCTCGTGGAGTTTCTCCAAGGCGTGGTGTGCTTCTGTTCTAGTATTTGTTAGTAGGCCTATGGCGATGTCATCTGCGAAAGCAAGGCATTATATATGGATTATGTTTTCCTTCTTTTTACCTAGTTGAATTCCTTTGACTTCTTTTTCCCATATACGAATTATTTTCTCAAAAACTACATTGAATAGGATTGGTGGTAGGCCATTGCCTTGTCTGACGCCGGTTTTGATTGGAAAGGGCTCTGATAATTCTCCCATAAATTTGACCTTAGAGACGGTATTAGTGAGGGTATCTCGGATGAGAGTTCGTGTTTTAATGTCGATCATTATGTGCTCTCATTTGAGAAGACTATCATTCCGTGTAGGTTTCTTGGAAAATGTGTGTCTGTTTCACTATCAGTGTTTATTCATACCGAGGGAAGTAACCACAATCATGTGTCATTTGGTGCGACATCACCCCAAACACACAAATCCTACAGATGCAAAAGGTGTATTACCTGTAATAGAGGTGACAAGTCATTCGGCATTCTGACAGTCATTCCAGAATTCAAAAATGGATCGTTTAGGCGTTTGCCAAATAGTAGAAATCCACCATTGTAAAAACTAGTGATATTTAATTCTCTTCTTCCCTTTACCCCCAACAAATTTACCACCACATGTGCCCCTTTAACCCTATAACTGCGAACCGTCTTCCAGGAAGACGGCGTGTTGTTTAATCAAGTGCGACCGTCTCTCTGAAAGACGGTCTCGGTATTCATAGATAGTACTACTGTTAGCCATCAGATGGCACTAATTTCAAGTCATGCTGTTTCCCGATGCTTTTATCTTTCGTTTTGTTACTCTTTGGCAAACAAATGACAATAAGCAGGCTATTATTTGGCTGCAGAAGTGGAAGTACTTTCATGTTGACATTGAAGTTGCATGAGCAAAATGGCAGCCAACAAGCCTATGTAGATGATTCAGAAATTGAGCGCTTTTTTTTAGTAAATAACAGGAATGATTTAAAACTGATTCCTGAAATTGTAACAAAATACTGTGAACTTTTCATTTATGATGTGTCTGACTAACATTTAACTTGGCAATATGGTTTTCCAGAGCAGAAAAGTCAATTTTATTTCTTATATTTGGTAAAATAATTTTAATGATTAATTCAAACTGATGAGTTTGAATGATTCGCCTCTATAAAAATAATATAGAACAGTCTTTCAGCTTTCTATTGATGTAATAAGTTATAGGCCTCTTCATAAACACAGTTTGCTTACCGAAAAGGCAGAAGGTGAATTTCTCATATAGGCTATGTGCATAATGGAGAAATGTCATATTGTAAAAATATTCTTTTTAGTAAATAACAGGAATTATTAACCAGTTTTAACTGGTTCTTGAAATACTAGCAAAAAACAACTGTGAAATTTTCATTTCTGATGTGTCTGACAAACATTTAACTTGGCAATATGGTTTTCTAGAGCAAAAAAGTCAATTCTTATTTTTATATTTATGAAATATTTTTTATGATTAATTCAAACTGATTAGTCTGAATGATTCACCTCTATAAAAATAATATAGAACAGTCTTTCAGCTTTCTATTGATGTATGATAAGTTATAGGCCTATTCATGAATGCAGTTAGCTTACAGAAAAGGCAGAAGGTGAATTTCTCATATAGGCTATGTGCATAATGGAGAAATGTCATATAGTAAAAATAATTTTCTTTTTTAGTAAATAACAGGAATTATTTAAAACCGGTTCTTGAAACAGTAACAAAAAACTGTGAACTTTTATTATGTGTCTGACAAACATTTAACTTGGCAATATGTTTCTTTAGAGCAGAAAAGTCAATTTTATTTTTTATTTTTTATAAAATACATTTTATGATTAATTCAAAATGATTAGTCTGAATGATTCACCTCTATAAAAATAATATAGAACAGTCTTTCAGATTTCTACTGATGTATGGTAAGTTATAGGCCTATTCATGAATGCAGTTAGCTTACAGAAAAGGCAGAAGGTGAATTTCTCATTATGTGCATAATGGAGAAATGACATATAGTACAAATAATTTTCTTTTTTAGTAAATAACAGGAATTATTTATAACTGGTTCTTGAAATAGTAACAAAATACTGTGAACTTTTCGTTTATGATGTGTCTGACACACATTTAACTTGGCAATATAGTTTTCTAGAGCAGAAAAGTAAACTTTTCTTATATATTTTTTTTTACAAAATACTTTTTATGATTAATTCAAATTGATGAGTCTGAACGATTCACCTCTATATGAATAATATAGAACAGTCTTTCAGCTTTCTATTGATGTATGATAAGTTATATTCATGAACACAGTTTGCATACAGATACCAAATTCCCATAGTGTGTATTTTATGAGAATGTACTGCAGCATTTGACGGATAAACCTGCAGCAGTTCTAGGGTTAAGTAAAAATTCTAGTGATTGTGGCTCCGTGGAAAACAGAAAATGAGAGAAGAAAGTAAAAGACACCACTACTTCATTGAGATGTCTCGAGTACAATGGCTCCAGTCAGCCGAGGAATATGGCAGCTGTAAACAGAGGGCAGGTGTTCGCCCGGCAGCCTTGCCAAAGTAGGTTCCGGGAGTTCCTTGTGCCTCACACCGCCAACAGCCACTTGATTGAGAACTGCTTACAAATAAACCCTCTCATAGGACAAATAAAACAAAAGTTCAATCTCTTTTACCAAAGTGTATGTAGACTACGGTATTATCAAAATAAGTGCTCATACAAATATTTTGCAACACGATTGTGTATACTTTGCGAGTTAATTGTACATCAATAAGAACGGAGGAGGAGGTAAGGTTCATTCTTTCACCTGAACAAGTTTTTCGGGAATTCCCCAAGTGAGGTTATTACTGAATATGCAACCTGCAGTAATGCTCTCCCACAAAAAAGTTGTGTGAATCATAATTTCACTGTACATCAATCACTCCTAACAACTGCTAGTTTTTCGCTTTTATGACATAGACCTTTGACATTTTTAAAGCAATAATCCGTTCTGTACTGGAAATTTTGTTTATCTGATATTTCAACCAACACCCAACTGTACTTACATTATGTGCGCGTTGAAATCGCGGAGAGAGAAACTTCCGGAAACAAGTGACACGTGGCTCCGGTCATGATTGGTCAACTCTCGATCAGCTGGGCTCATGAGAACCGTCGACTTTGCCAAATATCACCCCGTAGTCAATGATTGTAAAAGAGCCCATTATTTTAATTTGCTTTACATTGAGTAAAAGCATAAGCTATTAAAATATACCAGTATAACAAACTTGCCACCGCACAGAACACATTAAGACTCCAATCTAAGAACGAGCATATAACCAACGTCACATTTCAATCCTGAAAGCAAAATTTTAGCAATACGTATAGAAATTCACACAAACAATAAATTGGTCTTTAAAGAACAGGGTATTCTATTGAAATATTTATTCTACTATTTAATATCGATAGCAATGGTTACCATCAAGTTGTGACCATGTGGAGATTTCCAGCATTCGTTTAAATCACGTCTATATATCCGATTACATCTGTGTACAGATGACTTTTGTGTTTCTGGTTCTACTCCTTTACCTCTCACGGGGTTGACTGAGGTGCTAACTTCCTGTGTCCATAGTTGTTATAAAGAATTATTGCGTGGTCCGTTGTCATTTAAGAATAATTGAATTCGCTGTCAGCGCCGGGATTCAAACCTAAGATCTCTGAACTTGCAGCAGCTTCCCATCACGGGGGTGGTGCGCGATTTAACGCGATTTACTCCAGGCAAATGCCGAGATATTACCTAAATTAAGGCCTGGGTCAACTCTTACCTAAATCCTAGCCCCAATTACAAATACACACAGTGGCACAGCCATCACAATGACTCAGGTTATCAGATATTTTTCACACACACCGAAGCACTCGGGGCTACATGATAACGTTGTCGCAAGGTCCCTAAATAAATCAACATCAACATATCTTCATCCGAATCATCATCATCAGCATCATCAAACATTTACTGCTGTCATGAATGGATCAGGAACTTCAAAGGAAGCTGGAGCATACAATCTTCTTTCTTCTGAGACAGAACATTAGAATAGAATAAAATTCCCCTTTCAGAACGTGCGACTTGGGGTTTCCTTTTATTATGAATTGCCGTTTGATTAATGATTGACTGAGCAATGCACAGGAGTAGAGAAAGGGGGATTTAATTGCACATATGGGGCAATGTAAGCACACAATGTGAGAAAGGTCTGGCAGAAGCCAGTTCTTAAATCACCTTCCTTCCTCCACCAGGTGAATTCTACGGCGGTCGTAGGATTTCCTTACCCTCGTCCAAGAAAGAAGGGTGGCAGTAACAGCAGGGGGTGTAGAATCTAAGAAAGGCAGGCACACAGGTATCGGGGAGGTACCAATGCGAGAGAATAGTGAAACGTCCAAATGGTAGCAGTAAATAAGGGATGATTGTTTGCAAGGGTCGGAGGGGGAAAACAGTATTGTCATGTCAGGGTTGTCCATGAGCTCACAAGAGACAACGGGGAGCTACAGAACACTGGCACAAAAAATGGTCATCATTTCTTCCATGATTACACTCCAGTTTTGGCCGCGAATTTTATCTTAATGATTTATCAGGGAGGTCTGAAAAACCAAAATTATAGGCCTAAATCATTAAGACGGTAAATGAAAATAATAATGCTTCATTATTATTATTATTATTATTATTATTATTAACATTATTATTTTTATCTTCTGCGATATGAATATTTGACGTGGTTAATTAAATAAAACAATCTAACGATCGGTTTTACTACGCACTTAATAAACAAGTGTAGCCTATCTTCATTCTTGGAAGAAATGGGAGTTCTAAATCAACTTCCCAATTTCATACTCAATGAAAATACACTCTCTAACAAGCTACCGCCATCTAATCATAAAAAAGAAAACGTTACTACGTCGAGATTGATCTAATTTTATTTCCAATTTTATAGAAGCTGGAATAATGATAAATAGGCTACGGTATATTAAATAAAAATTAAATTAATAAAAAATAAAGATTAAATTAAGTTAAATTATAATATAACATTATATAATATAATATAAAAATATAATAAATAAATAAATAAATAAATAAATAAATAAATAAATAAATAAATAAATAAATAATGTCTCCTTGAAAATAGAAAGTTAAGATCCTATTATTTTTACGATATTTTTTACGAGGGATTGTGAAAAATCTTACATTCTTCAAGAGTGTGGGATTCCTTATAATAATAATAATAATAATAATAATAATAATAATAATAATAATAATAATAATAGACTACTCGTAATAATAATATGCCTTCCTCTTAGACTATTATTTCCATTTAAACGGAGTCGGGGTGTTTTTTATCGGCCGGAAGTATTTCCTAACACCAACGTCATTGGAGGAGTTAATGAGAGATGAAATTAATAATGACGAATGAAACTGGGCAATTGGTTGATAGGAAGCAATCGTGGCCTGACGATAGCCCCTACCAGAAGTGTGTCGCTCTGAACTCGCATAACAATAAAGCCGGGCGGGTGGTATACACGCATTGGGTGCTCACAAGTGACCGATTGAAACAAACGAGCATTCAAAAGAAAGAGAATTGCTCACAGCAGTGATGAATTGTACTCTAATTTCATAAATATTGACAATTTGTTTAAAACGTGCATGTAAACAAATATAGAAGACGATAGCCCCTGCCAGAACTGTATCGCGTCGAGCCCGCATAACAATAAAGTCAACCAGGTGGTTTATAAACATGCGAGAGTAGTAGTAATAATAATAACAAATTCAATTTCTATTTCTCAACATAAGAATTGGGTTAAACCAACCATGAATATTCTTGGAGGAGGAAGGGCAGCAGTGAAGCTATGAAAAGCACCACTTCAAAACTTCCAAACAAGATGGCCCTTGGACTGGGGATGTTGATAGCTGTCATAGTCCATCAATCCCAACCATGAAGTAGAGAATATGGTTCGTTATCGCGTATTCACTATGGCGGTTGTCATCGCTGACAGGAGGAAATTAACCCAATCACCGCAGCTATCCTTCAGCTCTTCTCATGTTGTGGGAACATGGAAGAAGCCCACGTGGCAAGCATATGCTGTCGTCAGGCCATAGGCAGCCAATTATCACCTCACCCTCCCATCCACCCCCACACAGGCAGGCGGGGAGACGTAAGCCTCTTTGCAGCATTCACTTTGAAGGTGCTAAAAGCGTCCCTCACCGCGACAAGATGGCCATTTACTTTGCGGTAGCACTCTTTTCAAAGCAGTGCGCTGGACATCTGATCGAAAATAACACGCGATAACTGTATTACAGGAGTAGCTTTTAGTGCTCCAAGTTCTCATAAATATTAGACTACCTCTACCGTACATGCTCTGAAATATTGAAATCTTACAGCCTTCAGCTAAGTTAATAAAATACACATGCATCTATGGGGCCATCCACTCTAGTGTCCACTCGTTGAGGCGTATTCAGAGACAAACTTAAAATACCTAGTTACCATGTACTATGTGTACACAATCAGATATGACTGAGCTTATTCTTAAGAGCCATCAGGGCTGCCAACTGTTAATAAATGCTCTCTCTATTTTCTTTTATCCCAATAGCAATATATAAGAAAGTATACAAGGCGACAGCTCTAAACTATGCACACGTATAGTACCTAACATTTTAGATTAATTTGGAGTAACTAACATGCGTCAGTGCCAGCAACATGCTAGCCTGCTGACAGGACCAACTTTTATATACCTATACAGTAACTTCGGTACTATCAATTGGATTTCAACCAAATTTCGTATGTGCAATGTGTACCATAACAGATATGACTATGCGTATTCTTAAGAGCAACCAGGGTTGCCAACTGTTAATAAATGTAATAAATGCTGTCTCTATTCTTTTACCGTAATATCAATATATCAGAAAATATACAAGCCAACTGCTCTAAACTTTGCACTCGTATAGTACCAGACATTCTAAATTAATTTGGAGTAACTAATATACGTCAGTGCTGCCAACATGATTCTAAGCCTGCTGATAGGTCCAATTTTAAAATACATGTAACTTATATAGTG
The DNA here is from genome assembly GCA_946902985.2 of Meconema thalassinum. NCBI lineage: Eukaryota > Metazoa > Arthropoda > Insecta > Orthoptera > Tettigoniidae > Meconema > Meconema thalassinum. Next base: position 356,339,703 of record OX336390.1, on the reverse strand, counting down.
ACAAATGGATTTCATCCAAAATTGGCACAACAATAGATCATAATATTTCAGATTATTTCTGACCAACATATGCATGACATTGTTGACAACATGATTTTACCAACTTAATTTCGTCATTATTCTAGATAGGTCCATATAGATTAATCATTGGCTTGAATCCTACATTTTAAGAAAAGGCGCTTTAGTTCGTCGCGGAACTTCTTGTTATATACGGTATTTCATCCCACAACATTTGTAGGTTGTCACAAGGACAAAGAGTACCTGAAACAACGCTTACAGAAAATGAACGTGGCTGCAGTCATAACTGCTAATAGAGGAACAAGAGTGCGGTCACAGACGTTTGCAGACTAGACATAACCGTCTATAATGAAATTGTTGAATGAACGCTCACTTTGGATAACGAGCGTACGATTTTTGGTACCACTTAGGGCATTTTTACTGTTTCTTGTGGGGTATCAGGATACAGCACGACATACAGTTGGATAACGTAGTCACATAAGTGATGCTATGCCAGTGAACTATGTAACCTGGAAACGTTACCATGAAAATGTCCAATTAGAACTGATTTAATACGAGCAGACATTATTTTGTATCTGGGCCAATATATTTAATAATTAAAACCATACAATCAGAACAACAATACCCTACTACTTTAATTATAACGGATGACTCTCAAATTGAAATGAAATAGACTAACTACAGTTTAAAAAAAACTGGTGATTGATTTCTTTTCGACCAGTTGGAAAGCTTTCTCACATTCCTTCGGTTCGCGTCCACAAAACTCAGTTAGTGGAAGGACTTCAGCCGTCTTCACAGTGTTGCAACACGCCCACCTCAAGCACAAGTCTCCAGTATTTGATGCTGGTTTTGTAAACATCTCAGACAGTACCATTAATTCTGTTAATGCATACAGAAAAACTATTATTTGCTTTGGGTACTGGCCATCAGGAGATTTTCGGCGTTCTATCCCAACCTTTTCGTGAGCTGCACAACTTATTTCCGATCGCTAATGATATCGATGAGGATCGTGAAAGAATCAAATTTAGACCTATTGATTATGCTAATGGTTACGAAGCACAAACAGCTGATTGAGTTCACGGTGGACGCTCTGCAAAATTGTTTATGGTTTCTAAATGAAATTAACAATTAATATTGTAGTTTTCAGTCGGTCAACACAAAGTAATTCCAATTACTGAAATATGTGAAAAACGCCTCAAATAAATTACATGTTGTGATTAAGAAGTGAACTGTAATTTATTTCAGTTTTCTTTCACATATTCCAGTAATTGGAATTACAGTAAAGCCCCAATTATCTACGGAATTGAGTGGCAAGGGTACCGCGGATAGCCAAACTCGCGGATAACGCGGAGAAATAAAAATACTCGATAAACCATACTGTATTTAAACGTAATAGTTCTACGTGTAAATCACTAAATACATAGGAGTAAACACAAAAACTTTAAAATCTTTAAAACCAATACAGTAAAACAGAACTGTAGTCTAAACAAAAAATATTCAAATACACCTTTTTAAAAAATCAGTCACTCGTTTTTGCTTCTTGGTTTGGAAAAACCTTTCCTTTATTCTAGATTGCGCTTTCCTTAACATGAGTGTTTCTGCCAGTTGTGCGTCGTCTTGTTCCTTGTACTTTGTGTTGACCGACTTAAAGACACAATATTAATTGTTAACGAGGCAACACTGGGAAATTACTTCAAAGCTATCTTTTATTTATTTTTAAATGAGATTTAACAAATTCAATTTTTTTAAACTTAGTTTTCCATGATTCTGTTGACTTTGAGCTATCGTTTCTGACACACATTGTTACCCCAGATTTCACAAATTTGTTAATTAATAATAGTTTAATTTGTCAGCCCATTTACTATTTCTATGCTCTTGTTGTTCATTCGTTTAGGGGCTTGCGACATCGTGGAAATTTAGCCCCGTTTACTTGGGTGTATGAATGAATGAATGAATGAATGAATAAATCAATCAATCAATCAATGTTCTCATAATCTGTGCTATTGCGATGTCTATAGTAGTGTGCATTTTCCATTGAGTCTAGGATTGGGAAAGAGGCGGCCGTGGTCTTAAGTTAGGAACCATCCCAGTATCTACCTGGAATGGTATTGGGGAAACCACGAAAGACCACTTTTAGGATGGCTGAGGTGGGATTTAGAAGCCATCCGCTCTCAGTTCAGCTTCCCGAGGCAGAGTGTGCCCTGTTCCAGTCCTCAGACCAGAGTGAAATTTATTGTCAGAGCTGGGAATCGAAACCTGGACCTGAGGGGTGACAGCTAAGATTGGTAGCCACTATGCTACGAGATGGATTACATATATAAGATATCTAACTAGTGTTATAGACTATGTTTAGTGATATGCCATTCGACATAAGTTAGTCTGCTAAAAGCAACATTTAAAACTGACAAACCCCACCATAGGGCCTAAAGCAGTGGCGTAACTAGGATTTGCTTCTGGAGGGGGATGAGTGGAATCAAAAATACATTTGTGGGGCCAAAACGACCTTTATGAAAGCATGCAAATATCTCCATGCTTTTGTGTTTGATTTCTTTAATATTTGATACGTTTTATTTGCACCTAAAATGAACAGTTTTACTGAAGCAAGTGTTAAGTTTAGCTACGGTAACATTAAAACTAGGGGACCTATGCGAGAAATCTCGCATATTCATAAACCACCCGCCTGGCTTTGCTGTTATGCGGGCTTCTATAAATATGTTTATTTGTTTAATGTACACACTTTTTAAACAAATTGTCGATATGTATGAAATCAGAGTGCAATTCGTCACTGTTGCGGGTGATTCCGTTTGAATATTCTTTTCAATGCACAATGGGTTGTGTGCGCCCCATGTGTACAGACTACCCACCCGGCTCTAGTGTTACGCTGGCTGGACGCGACACATGTCTGACAGGGGTTATCGTCTGTTATGTTTGTTTAAACACACTTTTTAAACAAATAAATATATATCCGTTGACTTTTCAAGAAATGCAAGATTTTTCTTGTAGGCTACAACTGAGACGATTTGGAATATTTTGGCTCAATATGCACCTTCTAACTCCTTCTGGTTCAGGAGCTTGAGTTTTTTGTCGGATGAACTTTGCGTATTTTATAATAGATTTTGAATGAGTAAAGAGAAGCGTTTTCGAGTTAGTAAGAATAGAAGTCGTTTGTTATCAATCTGAAATTTGGTTTTATTCGAAATAAAAATGTCATCGAATTACATTTTTTAAAATTATTTATCTCAGTGGGGATTGATCCCCCTAATCATCCCCCGTAGTTACACCACTGGCAAAACAGGCCCATGCGAATCCAAGGACGAATGCCAGCACAACTACGCCCTGAGTTTTAGGGACTTATAGGCGCTAATTCTCATATCAAGCAGCTACTCAATTGTCCTCGCGAGGAATAGTGAACATTGCTCCAGCTCTCACGGCACATCTCTGACGGAGTTGAGAATCAAACCCGAGGTCTCCTAGGTAAGAGCTAAAGCAACTACAGTAGACCTTGAAATGTTTCCCGAGTGCGACAAGCACACAGTAAAAGTTTCCACACCCCTTTACTGGAGCGCGAGTCTTTATGGCGGGGTTTACAATGCCGCGGGGAACTATGAGGACTCTAGACCCGACCCTCATATATTTCTTCACGAATGAACATATCGCTGAGACTTTAGAGAGGCAATGATTGGCTCCAAACCAACAGATAATAGGCTGTAGGCTTATTACTAAACCATGCCTGCCACTGCCATAACTCTCGCCCAAAGTAGAAGAGAGACGACACCTATCCCTGGCTCAGTGACACTGACAGCTTCCTCAGTGTGTCCCAATGTCGCGGGTTCATTTCCCAGCGTTAAAGTGCTAGAACCCATTTTCAGTATTGCTTAAGTAACAGTGGCGTAACTAGGGTTAGCTTCTGGAGGGTAATGAGGCAAGTTAATAAAGTTACATTCACTCAGACATAATGAAAGCAATTATACAGTCCCGAAGTTTCTAAACCTCATATCTATATTTCTATTTCAATGTTAGTTTCATTAGCATTTGATACGTTTAGTTTCGTCGCTACACTAACTTCTTTCTTGCAGAATACCGTAGATCGCAACTGAGAACTCACTGTATTGGTTTTTCTACACCTCGACTATATTTCTTTCCCCATGCTACCATCCTGAGAGAATAAACAGCCTGAGCTCTACTGTAGACTATTATTATTATTATTTCTTTTACGTTGATGAGCCCGTCTAAGAAGCGCGATTGACCCACTCTAGCTGATCTTGCTTTCTTCACTTCCCAAAATATCTTCATCTTCTCGCTATGGCTCTTTCTGCGCTCCTCCGTCCAGGTTCTTTTGGATGCAATGTTTAGGCGGACTGAAAATTCATGATTGTCAATTAGGTCTCTGAATTTAGATTTGTCCAGTACCATATTATTATTAATATTATTATGATTATTATTATTTACTTCACGGTGAGAACAGTATCTGGCAAATACATTCACCGACAAAAAAAAAAAAAAAAAAAAAAAAAAAAAAAACGCAACACTTGATTTTACGTATTAGCTGCATACAGACGAGAAGAGATTCGGTCTCAGGTCGCCTGACGGAAGAGAAAGAGTGTGGAAGAGGGTTGGAGAAAGGTTTTCTCCTGTACTTTTTTCCTCCAGGACTGTATTCGACGGGGGTTCTGACATGGCCTGGGCGGGGGTCAGTATGGGTGCCAAGACTGAACTTGACCTAATTGAGAATGGGACTCTCACAGCTGACCGGTACATCATGGAAGTCCTTGAAAACCATGTTGTACCATTTGCTCCATTTGTCGGGGATGAATTTCGCCTGATGCACGACAACGCACGAGCACACACTGCCCGATGTGTCCTGCAGTACCTGCATGTGGTTGGAATCTACGCACTGAACTGGCTAGCTAGGATCCCTGACCTGAATCCAATTGAACATGTTTGGGATATGTTGGCCAGAAATGTACGGCAACGTGTTCCTGAGACTCTTCGGCAACTTCGGGTGATGCTGCATGAGGAGTGAGAACGCATCCCACAGGAAAGCATTTCACAAATCATCCCAATTATGGCAGAGAGGTTACGCGAGGTGATTCGTGCTAGGGGTGGAAATATCCGTTTTTAAGTGTTCAGTTTTTGTGTCAGTACTCAAAGGAATGGATTAATTCTGTAATGATTTATTTTGGAACTCAGGTTAAAATTTTTAAACGACTATGTAATTTACTCAAAATTTAAGACATTTTCACTTTTTTCTTCTTCTAGAAAATTAAACAGATTTTTTATTCGAAGCATTTTTTGTAGGCCTATATGAAGTAGTTTTCAAATGTAAAAAAAAAACACAATTAATTATGCATAATTTTTACATAAGAATAATTTCAGCGCAATCAATAAGCTACAGATTACAAGGAATCAAGGCATAATCACCACCTTTAAAAATCTTTGTTCACTAAGTTAATCCATGAATTTCCTAACTATTCTGGTTATTGAAATGATGACTGCTTTTTGCATTGACTTGCACACATTTAGATCTATGTCTACATCAAGTTCCTTCAATCCCTGCCGTAGACTCCTTGGTACAACGTCAGTACTTGAGGTGATAATTGGAATGATCTTCACTTTTTCAATCTGCCATTGCTTCCTGATTGGCTCCACTAGGGTTTTGTATTTTGAGAACTTTCCGTCGTACTTAGCCTTCATGTTGTTGCTATTGGGCACTGCCACATCGATCAGGACCACTTTCTTAACCTACTTATTGATGGCTAATATCTGGCCTGTTACGTACGGTGACCATATTTTTGACAGGCCAAGTCGGGACAGCCTTGTTGCGTGGGGGGATTGTTGGAGGATAGAGAGATTATAGTTTGACTCAAACATATACATTTTTTTAAGTTATGGCCTTTTACAAAATTTAATTTGGCTACCGGTATAAGAAGTTCCACAAAAATCGATCCCCCAAAAATCCAATCTAGACGGATAAATTAATACAAAGTTTATTTTAGTGATTTTATTATTTATGCAAGTACCTTAAAAGTTTTGTGAGAAAAAGGAAAACATTAGTAAGTTTATTTCTAAGTTTCTTTGTTTACATCTTATGATTACAATAACAAAAGATAAATCTTACTTAGTCTTTAAAAGCGCCTGAAGTCTTTACGAACTAGGACAGGGTCGTGCATATGTATGTAAGTAATTTATGTATGTATTCTTTATTGTCAGCCAGATAGGCTCTACTAGTGACAATATAATAATTAACAATACAATTTACAAATATAAACAAAACGAAAATAGCAAACACGAACAAAAATAGAAATACACTATTATAATATCAACAACCACAACCATACAGACACGCACTCAAACATCCTACCTCTAGCATTCATTCATAGAAACCCTTTGTTCAGGAAATATTTAAAAAATATTACAGAAAAATCAAAACTATGTACAGTAAACGGAAAACGACCAAAACATAAAATAAAAGATAAAAAGACAAAGTTCAGAAACTGAAAAAAAAGGGCAATACAAGAGTGCCATTCGAGGATCTAGATAACAAAACAAAACGTATTTTTTGTTTAATTACGCATATTTTTCCGAGTTTTTTTTCAAACTTAAAAATTGGAACACTTTTATTAATATTCGGGATGCCGGGACATGCACCTTTAAATCGGGACGTATGGTCACCATATCGTTATGGCAGACTGTCCGCTCGGTCAATATAGTACGATCCCAATAGAGACGTTAGTTTTCATTTTCTGTGATGCGCTCTGATAGTATGGAACTTTATTATTATGATTATTATTATTTCTCTCAGGATGGTGATAGTGTGAAAGAGAGATAAAGCCAAGTTTCAGAAAAGCCAATACAATGAGATCACAGTTTCGATCTACTGATTTCTGCTAGTGAGAAGTTAGTATTGCAAGATGAAACTCTCTTTACATAGCTCAGAATTTAGACCGACCTTGCTGTATGGGAGCGAGAGTTGGATGGATTTGGGATATCTCATACATAAGCTGGAGGTAACTGCTCTGAGGGTTGCTGAACCTGGAGGAAGGGAGGGATAGTGAAGAGATAAAGGACACGTTAGAAATGAACCCGTTAGATGAGGCTATTCGAATGAGTTGACTCGGATGGTCGTGTGATGAGAATGGCAGAGGAGAGATTACCTAGGATGTTAGTGAATCTCGTTATAGAGGGTAAGAGAAGTAGAGGTAGACCTATGAGGCGATAGTTAGATTCAGTATTTAACGGTTTCATAGTGGGAGGTGTAGAAGCAAGGGAGACCGCAGTGCTAACTGCTAATATGGGATCATTAAGGTGACTTGTTTCAGACTCGACTGGACGCTAAAAATCATAAGTCTCAACATAAAAATGAATTAATTGCATCTACGCAAGGGACAACTGGCCGCACCCCTGTTTCGAACAGAGTTAAGATTGATTCATAATATGTCAGTCAACGACGGGTACACACAGCGGAAGTCATGATTTCAGAGCTAGCTTAAAGCTGACGTCATAAATCAGGCCGCAAGCAGCACGCGGGCTCGCACCTTGTTACGGCGCGGCGCCTGGATTGCCGTCATAAAACGTTGTCATTGATAGAATTTGATTACCCCTGAAGATGTGTTTAGAGTTTTATAGGCTTGAATAGCAGGGCAAGGGAAATTATACGCTACAAGCTGCGTGACAGCATGGAGGGGGTTGGCGAAGCGAGCAAAAAGGAAGCTCGGAGGGGAAGCAAGAAGAAGACGGAGAAGGGTGGGTATTCTGCTCTTCTGGCCACGATGTTTGATGGAGGCCAAACCACAGTCACCGCGAACCACAAAACCGTCGCACCACCTGGTTGAAGACAGACAGATGCGACCTGAAAAGAAAGCTTTCAGAACCCTCTTCTCCCTGACCAACAGATTCCTTCCTTTCTCATCTCCGGATCACCTTAATGGGAGAGATAGACATCAGCCCTCAGGAGGATGTCTTACAAGGAATTCCGAGCGCAAACAACATCCTAATGAATCATTCCAACAGCTCCAATTACAAATATTATACAAACAACGCCTTGTATTGCTTCCCTACATGCTGCATTCATTACTTGTTTATTTCAACAGGAATTTGTAAGAAACTCAGGAGCGGTGAAAGGCATTCATGATAGCAACATGGAACAGAAACATTGCTACAAGGAACGCTCAGCGAAATGGAGATGATGGGCGGATTCACAATTTATGCGCATTCTAGGCTAATATGACCTCAAGGCCCATGCTCGTTATTTCGTGCACCACGACCACGATTGGGGTGGAGGAACCCTTCCTGGCAACAACCTAATGAGAGAAGATTTTGTTGTTGTTGATGATGTTGTTCTTATTATTATTATTATTATCGCATGAGCCAGCTCAGATGCTGGGGTTACGTGATGAAAATGGGGAGGAGTGATTACCTCGGAGGTTAATGATGATAATAATAATAATGTTACTGGTTTTACATCCCCTTTATCTACTGCGGCTTTTAGAGACGCTGAGGTGCCGGAATTTTGTCCCGAAGGGGATCTTTTAACGTGCCTGTAAATCTACTGACACGGCTCCGTCACATTTGCGCTTCTTCAAATGCCAACTGAGTGCGCCAGGATTCGATCCTGCAACCATGGGTACAGAAGGCGAGAACGTTACCGCTGAACCTGCGCTGAACCACGCAGCCAGTTGGAGGTTAATGAACTCGGCGATAGAGGGTAAGAGAAGCAGAGGTACGACCTAGGAGGCGAATATTATATTCAGTGATTAAGGCTTTTAAGGCGAGAGGTCGGAAAGCTAACTGCTAATAGGGGAAGGTCATGGAGGCGACTTGTTCACACACATAGACACGCAGACTAGACTGGACACTGAAAAGCAGAACAGCCTTAAGTGAAAATGAATAAAAATAATATTAATAATAATAATACTATTTTTTTTTGTCGTGTGGCCTCATGAGAGGCCGAGTGCAGGTCTTTCTATTCGACGCCCGTGGGCGACCTGCGCGTCAGGATGAGAGATGGAATGGATGAAGATGAATGAAAGTGGGCAAGGATGTGGAAGGGATCGGCCGTGGCCTATCAGAAGGTACCGTCCCAGCATTTGCCTGGTGTTGAAAATGGGGAAACCACGGAAAACCATTTCAAGGACAGCCGACGGTGGGGCTCGAACCCACGCGTCTACCGAGTCAGCAGAGAGCTTGGTCCCATGACCTAACGCTGTGCTTTAGCCAGGTGAGCCACTACTGTCGGTTATAATAATAATAATAATAATAATAATAATAATAATAATAATAATAATAATAATAAAGAACACATTGCTGGTACATCACAACATAACTACTGTATATGGGCTTCAGGGAACCAAAGTACAGATACTGAAACAGCCACTTCTAAGCTGGAAAGTCGAAATCGCTACCCATGAACTTCCGGACGATTCGTTTGTACACTTGAGTATCCAGATCCAGTTCTTTAAGACCTTGGAGCAAGGTGCTTGGGATCACACTAGTACTCGATACCATGATAGGTATGGTCTTTACCCGTTCTACATGACATTGCCTTTTGATAGGGCCGACCAACTCGCTGTATTTGCTGATCTTTTCCAGTGTGTTTTGATTGGAGATTCTTATTGTTAGGGATCGCAACATCAATCAAGGCGGTTTGCTTCGTTTTCTTGCTTACAACTACCAGATCCGGCCTGTTGTGCGATACCGATTGATCAGTTTAGTTCGGGCCCAATATAACTTGTAGTCATAGTTTTCAAGAACTCTCTCTGGCTGATATTGGTAACACGGAACCTTTTTCCTATTATTATTCTTGCAGGAAGGAAGGGAGGGAGGAAGGAAGGAAGGAAGGGAGGGAGGGAGGAAGGAAGGAAGGGATGGAGGGAGGAAGGAAGGAAGGAAGGAAGGGAGGAAGGAAGGAAGGAAGGGAGGAAGGGAGGAAGGAAGGAATGAATGAATGAATGAAGGAAGGAAGGAAGGAAGGAAGGAATAAAGGAAGGAAGGAATGAAGGAAGGAAAGAAAGAAGGGAGGAAGGAATGAAGGAAGGAAGGACGGAAAGAAGGAAGGAAAGAAAGAAGGGAGGAAGGAAGGAAGGGAGGAAGGAAGAAAGGAATGAAGGAAGGAAGGAATGAAGGAAGGACGGAGAGAAGGAAGGAAAGAAAGAAGGGAGGAAGGAATGAAGGAAGGAAGGACGGAAAGAAGGAAGGAAAGAAAGAAGGGAGGAAGGAATGAAGGAAGGAAGGACGGAAAGAAGGAAGGAAAGAAAGAAGGGAGGAAGGAAGGATGGAAGGAAGGAAGGGAGGAAGGAAGGAAGGAAGGGAGGACGGAGAGAAGGAAGGAAAGAAAGAAGGGAGGAAGGAATGAAGGAAGGAAGGACGGAAAGAAGGAAGGAAAGAAAGAAGGGAGGAAGGAATGAAGGAAGGAAGGAAGGACGGAAAGAAGGAAGGAAAGAAAGAAGGGAGGAAGGAAGGAAGGAAGAAAGGAAGGAAGTAATGAAGGAAGGAAGTAAGGAAGGAAGGAAGGAAGGAAGGAAGGAAGGAAGGAAGGAAGGTTGTAGTTTTTCGTGACCGTTAATCTCGCGATCATGAGCCACGGGACCTCCTTTTTACGTGGAACAGAACCACAGAACATGGCATTTCACTTCGAAAATCTCACATATATTGACCGGGAATCGAACCCAGTCTGCCTTGATGAGATATTATTATTGTTATTATTATTATTATTCTTTCCGATGAGGCCTGCTAGGGACCACGTGCCAATTTCAATTCTTCACACTTTGTTGTTTTCTCTTCCATTCCCTCCAGTACTCCTTCATCCGTTCACTATGCTGCTTCTTTCTGTCCTCGGACCACTTCGCACCAGGTTTCTTTGGCAATCTTCCTTGGAATCCTTTCATACTTAATACCCTTTTTCTAAAGATCTCTCTGTTCACCGATTCTTCTTCACTTATATTATTTCTTTCTAAATCTTTCTTTACTTCTTGAATCCAGCTAGTTGTTGCCCTGTTCTCCCAAAGGTACTTGAATATCCTTTTTGTTAATTTGGAATCATCCATTCTGTAAATATGTCCAAAAAATTGCAATCTCCTTTTTCTTATCGTTTCTGTTATATTTTCTATGTTCCTGTATATTTCATCATTAGATCTTAATTTCCATACTTATGCTGTTTTCAGGAGCCTCCGTGGCTTAGGCGGTAGCACGCCGGCCTCTCACCGCTGGGTCCGTGGTTCAAATCCCGGTCACTCCATGTGAGATCTGTGCTGGACAAAACGGAGGCAGACAGGTTTTTCTCCGGGTACTCCGGTTTTCCCTGTCAAAATTTCATTCCAGCAACACTCTCCACTATCATTTCATTTCATCAGTCATTCATTAAATCATTGCCCCAGAGGAGTGCGTCAGGCCTCGGCAGCCGGCACAGTTCATATCCTCGCCGCTAGATGGGGACTTCATTCATTCCATTCCTGACCCGGTCGGCGACTGGAAGCAGGCTGTGGATTTTCATTTTTCATGCTGTTTTCACTGGGCCTAAAATTTTCCTCATGATTCTCCTTTCTAGTACTTCAAGTTTATCTAATCTATAGTTTAATACCAGACATTCACTTGCGTATAGGCATTCCGGTTTCACCACTGTAGTGTAGTGCCTTATTTTAAGAATTTTAGATAAGCACTTTTTGTTATAAAAATTCTTAGTGATAACATATGCTCTTTCCATCTTGTGTACCCTTTCTTCTACCGAAGATTTTTCTAAACCATTTTCTTGAATTATTTGTCCCAGATATTTGAATTTCTTTACTTTTTCCACTGGGCCAATATCTGTTGCCAAATATTTTGAAGCGTTCTTGATGTTTGTAATAAATTTAGTTTTTTTCTACGGAGATTCTCAAACCTGTTTTGTTAGGTATTTCTTCCAAGAGATTGATTTGTGTTGTTGCACTTGTTAGGTTTTCTGACAATATAGCAAAATCGTCTGCAAATGCTAGGCAACTTATTACAATGCCTTTGTTTCTTCTCCCCAAAGTTACTGGCGAAATGTTATGTTCTTTTAGCTTTAAATTCCAAATCCTTACAATTTTCTCTAAAACACAGTTGAATAGAAGGGGTGATAAACCATCACCCTGCCGTACACCTGTATTTATCTAATAGATTTTGATATCTCACCCATAACTTTTACTTTTGAAATCGTGTCAGTAAGGGTTTCACGTATTAGGTTTGCCAATTTAGTTTTCACTCCAAATTCACGAATTGTTTTATCAATGGTTTCTCTATCAACCGAGTCAAAGGCCTTTTTAAAATCTACAAAAGTCACAACTATGTCCTTTGAATTCAGTATCTTATGGCGAATTATGGATTTTAAGTTAAATATTTGTTCTGAACAAGATCTACCTTTTCGAAACCCAGCTTGATACTCGCCCAGTTGCTTGTCAAGTGATGTTTCTACTCTATTCAGCAATATTTTTGAAAATACCTTGTATGCAATTTGAAGAAGAGAGATGCCTCTATAGTTATCAACGTTTTGTTTGTCCCCTTTTTTATGCAATGGGTGTATTAGAGCCACTTTCCATTCCTTTGGAATCCTCTCTGTTCTCCAAATATCTTCAAAGATTAACTGCAGCTCTTCAATGATTTTTGATTGAGACCATTTCAAAAGTTCAGCTGTTATAGAGTCCTCTCCGCTAGCGTTATTATTTTTTAGATTGTTAATTGCTTCTTTAATTTCTTCAGCATTGGGTGGTAAATCTTCTTCCAGATTTTCTGTTGCTTGTGAGAATTCCAACTTATGATCTGGTTCAGGGCAGTTTAAAAGTTGATCAAAGTGCTTCGCAAGTATTTCACAGTTCTCAACATTGCTTAGGCCAAGTCTACCATTTTTATCTTTAAAGCATATGCTAGGCGCTTGATACCCCTTTAATTGACTCTTAAAAGTCTGATAGAAGTTTCGAGAGTTATTTTTAACAAAGCTGTCTTTCAGGTCAGTAAGTTGTGATTTTTCGAATGATCTTTTAACTCCCCTTATTATTCTAGCAGTGTCTTTCCTTATTATTATTATTATTATTTTAGGACGGTTTCTAAGTTAATGTTCAATTACCTCAAGTCTGTTCATATCGTAAGAAAGGATGACAGAACATAGCCACCCTCATCATCGTTTGGAGCAAATAGTTTTCTTTATTACAACAGCGCACGTTCAAGTTAGAAATCAAGCAAGACTTGAAAAGGAATGCTCTATTCATTGTTAGTAAATATGAGATCATATTATAAAAAGGAAAGCACCCGGCAGAATGTTTATGAATTTCAGACGCGAGCTGTCAGTGTCTGTCTGTTTTACGTGAATTTCCTACAAGCGTGCATATTTTCGCTCGGCACGTTTATTACAGCTAGATCAGTTAATTTACTGTGGATACACTATTACCTTCATAAAATGGTAGCTTGGTTTAAATCCCTGGACGATACTCGGACAAAAAATAATCAACAACACGGTTGTGATTAAATTAATACACATGGCTAAAAGAGGAGAAAAACAAGCAGGAACAATCAATCACTATGGTAAGCCTCATAACATGCAAGACCAAAGCAGGCCCTCTACAGTTCACGCCACGGATTTGGCTGGTCAGCTCCGGTTTCGCGGTCGTGCAGAGGACAGTCGGTGAACCTCAGGCAAGTACAATTGATTCGTGAATTGCTTTCTGCGCAACTGATAACTCTCGAATCAATTACACTTGCCTTACCGACTGTCCTCTGTACGACTGCGAAACCAGAGCTGACCGGCCAAAGACAGTGGCGTGAACTGTACCAGTGTATCAGCTGCCCCTAATATTATGCAGCCCAACGAACGCGTGTTATAAGGAAGGTCGATATTTCTCTGCTACATCTCGTATAGTACAAATGCACAGCAAGCATATCCTACAAACGATACTAAACACTATTATGAGTAGTTTTCTCACGATGTGACTACTGACTATTACGAGGGAAAAATTATAGTGTTCAGTATCGCTAGCGGGATATGCTTGCAGAGTATTAGTATCGTACAGGATGCAGCAGAGAAATCCCAACCTTCCTGATAACACGCGATCGTTGGGCTGTATCGTTGGGCAGATGATTCACATGGTGTAGATTAAAAGGTGCTCTAATTTCAACAATGCTAACTTCGGGCTGCTCAGTAAAACCACGAACTAAACGAATTAAGTTATAGCGGCAATTTTTATTACTTGGCTGTCCGGCGGGTACAGTAACTGCAACCTTCCTAGGGACGGTAAATTGAAACAACTCAATAGATGAAATTTCTTTTGAATAATTTCTATATGTTTGGAATAATTTCGTTTTGCAACCAATGGATGATGGCATTTGTTATTGTAGAAGATTATGTAAAATTTTGGAGTAATTTCATTATCAACCTAACTGATAAAAGGTACTTGCTCTTGTTGAAGATTTTTTCCTAACCTCTGTTTATTTTGGGGTAATTTTGTTTTATTCTCCAGTGTTTTAATTTTTACATTTTAGTTATTAACAAAGATCAGAAACAAATACCAACCAAATACCGTAGTAGAACATACTGTAATTTATTTTTAGACCTGTAGACCGCATGAATATAAAAATGATGCTGATGCAAGAGAAAAGTAGACATTGCCAATGTTTAGCAAGTTTGTTATACTCCAGTAAGTAGACTGACACACGTAATCAAGCTTACTGTCGACCAAAGTATTATGTGTACTCGAGTTTGAAGGTTGTTTGTGAAGTAACCAATAGACCTACATAAAATCCAATAACATCATCATTTTCGTCGTTCTATTTTACGTTAGCTCATGTAGGTTTGGAATTTTTAATTTATATTTTAATATTTTGTGTCGCAGTTGGAACACAAAAAGTGCACGTTTTTAAGCGTGTTTCAACCATGCGTCACATTTAAGAATTATTATCTCAAAAACCCGTCTTCAGATCGAATCCAAATTTTAACACAATATACATTGGAATGTTGTATAACTGGTTTAATAATTTCAAAATTTTGCGTGTCCAAGAAAAAAAGTTGTTAACATTTTTGTAAGGTAACTTTTTCTCGGCTCGGGGTGGTTGGAAAATGTAGTTCTTGGTTGCGATGTAATCCTTATACATCAAAATGTTATGCTGTATGACTGTGAAATACGTAAATTAACTCACTTATTTTATATCGGTTTGTATTTGTAGGCGGAAATAACACATCGTTCACCAGCTACCCGCTCCGTGAAAGCTGTACAGCGCTGCTGTGATGGAGCCCATCAGTTCCGAGCGAGGCACGGCATGATGCGTGATGGGCTCCATTTTGGCAACGCTGTACAGCTTTTCCGGATGCGGGTAGCTGGTGAACAATGTGTTATTTCCGCCTACAAATACAAACCGATATAAAATAAGTGAGTTAATTTACGTATTTCACAGTCATACAGCATAACTTTTTGATGTATAAGGATTACATCGCAACCAAGAACTACATTTTCCAACCACCCAGAGCCCAAAAAAGTTACCTTACAAAAATGATAACTTTTTTTCTTGGACACGCAAAATTTTGAAATTATTAAACCAGTTATACAACATTCCAATGTATATTGTGTTAAAATTTGGATTCGATCTGATGACGGGTTTTTGAGATAATAATTCTTAAATGTGACGCATGGTTGAAACACGCTTAAAAACGTGCACTTTTTGTGTTCCAACTGCGACAAAAAATATTAAAATATAAATTAAAAATTCCAAACCTACATGAGCTAACATAAAATAGAACGACGAAAATGATGATGTTATTGTATTTTTTATAGGTCTATTGGTTACTTCACAAACAACCTTCAAACTCGAGTGCACATAATACTTTGGTCGACAGTAGGCCATTATATTCCAGCAAGTATACACACGTAATCAAGCTTATTATACTCCAGCAAGTATACTGACATTCGCAATCAAGCTTATTATACTGCAGCAAGTAGACTGACATACGTCATCAAACTTATTATACTCCAGCAAGTAGACTGACACACGTAATCAAGCTTATTATACTGCAGCAAGTTGACTGGCACACGTAATCAAGCTTATTAGCCTGAAAGGCGCAGAGATATCAATGTTTCCAAATTAGCCTTTTATTTGCTCCTTTGTACAATATATTCTCGTTAAGATAATAATTTCAAAATGTTGAAGAGTTGAAGTTTGAGGATAGATTGAAAGCTTAAATTAGGGTTATGAATGGAGTTATCTCTGGCACGGCACACACATCCATACGCTCACATGACGTTAGTAGATTGATTGTTTGTTTTTAACAAATTGATGTAGGAACACATTAAATCCACAACAGACAGCACACCATAAATACAAAAGCAATGACCTAGGGCTTTGTTTGAACATTTGATGAATTGAAACTTGAAGCACAATGAACTACCAGTCGCTGCACATACAGCGCACAATAGCAAGTCAAAGAGAATTATACATGCTGAAATATATTCCAGAGAATAAAGACACTCTTCTGCTCACGTACAATATATTATAAATAACAGTATTTGAAATTGTATCATTCTAGCATTCGCGTGGGGGGAGTGTGGGAAGACCATTTATAAATGCCGATGTTGGCGTTGGGATTTGAAACTTTTGTTCCCCAACTTTAAATGTTATTGTAAAAAACAACTTGAGTGACATAACAGTAAAATGCCACGTTAAACAGGATCTCCCAGTTATTCCCGAACGCGACAGATGCTCACTCGATGTCATTTTAATGAGGACATCCGAAAGGGAGAGACTATCGAAACAAACCACGAACAACAAACGCCTTGAAAGCAAACATAACCGAAGAAATTCAGGCAGTGACAGCAGACGTCCTGGCAAGGATGAAATATGCCGCGCTGAGTTCAATCCTGTCTGCATGAAAGTGATGGGGCATAGGCCTACCTATAATTTGCCATAGATCAGAGGATCCCTAGTAAAATATGATGGCGAATTTGTTGGAGGGGTAAGGATCCAAAATATTTTTCGTGCTTAATTTAGCAATTTTATGTTTTAACTGTATTTATGTTTGGCATTTTCTATCAATTATACGAGTACTTTCAATATAACTATTGCATGTAGTTTTCTCTTTCAATGTTATTATTTATTGTTTCCAGAATTAATGTGTTTTGTGAGAAATGTAGGGATACGACGAGATGCTGCATTCTTCTAACTGCGATGCGTCAAGTCAAGTCAGTGAGCCAGAGTGGTGGAGGAAACAAGAGGTCCATATAACATATTAATGAGTTCAAAACAACTGTTTGGGTTTTGCTTAGAATGAAGCTAAATAATATGTTGGGCATGGCTTCGTACTTCCAGGCAGCCGAAGCCGGGTGGTCTGCAAGTTACTACTATAGTGTCGGGCCGAGAGGAGCAGTTGGTTGAACGATGACTTTTGAAATCCAAGAAACCGGCATTTAAAGGTGTTAAATTACAACAGTCTCGTATCAGTAGATTTACTAGCATGTTAAAGATCCCCACTGGGACAAAATTCCGGCAATGCAGCGTCTAAAAGGATCAGCAGTTAAAATGACAGTAAACCCATAACAGAGGCAGATGACCTCGCTGATCCGCCCCTTAAAACAACAATAACTAACTAAATCCATAACATCAGTATTTTTGTACTATTATTGCTATTTTTATTCGACATGACCATATGTGGAGTGAGAAACAACTTATGTTGGCTTTTTCTTCTCCCAAAATATCTTCATCTGGGCACTGAAATTATTCCTCCGTTCTTCAGTCCATGTTTATTGGTCCTCGTATTCATTTCCTCAACAACATGATGGTTGTTGATTACTTTTTGAACTGGAGTCGATCTTGTATAATTCCCTCTGTGATGCCAATTTCTTGAAGGTCATCTATTTCGCTAAGCCAGTTGTTCTTGACTTTCATTGAGAGAGCAAGGCTGAGAATCCTTTTGGTGAGTCTATCATTGCTCGTTCTTAGAATGTGGCCGTAGAATTTCTATCGCCTTTTCCTGAAGGTGTCAGTGATCTTTTCAGCATGGTGACAAATCTCCCAAAACTTCCGTTTCATCCAGATTGCTTGTGAGCAGACTGGACCAAGGATTTTCCTCAATAATTTTCTCTCTTGTTTCTCTACGTTTGTAAAGAGAGACCTGCCTCCAATGATTGGTTTCTGAGGTGCATAGCGCTTCAGGTTTGATTACTGTGTTATAATGTCTTAAATTTGCGTTCGTGGATATTATTATTAACCTTTTTTTTTTGTGTTAAATCTGTTCCAGGTGATTCTATAGGCCTTATGTATTATTATTATTATTATTATTATTATTATTATTATTATTATTATTATTATTATTATTATTATAGTCTATCTGCCATTGATCTATGTTCATGAAATTGCATCATAGTGGCATTTAAAAATTATAACAACATAATTATTGACCATCTTTAATTACCTGGGTGAAATCGTGCAGTTGAAAACTAGCGAAAGGGAGGCCAATAATACCAGACGAGAGAGCCATCTCGAAACGGGCTAAATTTCAGCACTATAATACAGTGATAAAATCGGAATGCCTATATGCTAGTGAATGCCTCTACATGACAGGGAAGTCGGGTTTGAGGGACGCTGAGAAATTCGAAAGGAAGATCCTTCGCTCCAATGATTGTGGACGGTCAATATAGTTTGCGAGGAAGAGAAGAACTCGACCAGGGCAATGAAAGGTCGATGGAATCAATGAGAAACCGGAGACTCAAATTCTATGGGCATTTATTTCGAATGGATTAACGGAGACTTACGAAGAAGATGCTTAGACCTAAGGTGTCTGGCAAATGGTTCAGGAGGTGCGGAAAGATCTTCATCAGGTTGGACTTAATTTAGAAGACAATTCAAAACGCGCGAAGTTAAGGTCAGTTATCGACAAATTCCAAGGACTCCACGACGAATCAAAAATGAACAGGGGTTGGACGAAAGAACGCAGACAGGCTGACAGAGAAAGAATGCGATGATTTTGGGCAGCGAAGAAGGCTTCCTATAATGTGTAATTGTTGCATAACGTGGTCTTCAAAGGCCGTAAACATATATTGACCGTCTTAATGCTTCATTCCCCCAGGAAGTTACAACCAGCTGTGGAACCTACTGTGGTGCAAGCAGAAAAGATGGTTGAGGTGATCACTGTAACACTCACTCAACGTTTTGGTGTTGAACAACGAAATATTATGCTCTCGAACATAAAATGTCAAAATGAATAGTTGTGTTTTCACCAGTCTACCGTCAGCTTCTCGTCCATAGACTATGCAACGTAAAATTGCTTTTCTTCCTAAGAACCTTTTTCATCCCTTTAACCCTCCGTTGCGTTGGTCGCGTGGTTAAGATTTTTTTAAATATCTGTGATGATAATACAGTGTATTTTGGTACATACTGGTCAGTACCTTAAATAGAAGGTCTCCCCACTACAATCACCGTGAAATATTACATGACCTCTAGCGCGTCAGTGGCATACCAAAGAGTTAATTTGAATTACAACTGTACTCCACGCGACTATTTACGGAACTTGCTTGCCAGTTTAGGTATAGCATTGTATAGAATTAGGAAACTGAATATATTATTAATTTTCTTAATTGCTTGCCACGGTGGGTGAGTGGATAGCGTATCGGTCTACTAACCCCAAGATTGCAGGTTCGCCCCTGACCGTGGTAAGTGATTTTTGAAAGGCGGCAAAAATACGATACGCATGTCATACGATGTTGGCATGTCAAAGAACCCATTTGAATTCAGTAGGCCGAGTTCATAATGGCAAAATTAATCTCGGGAGTTTCCGCCAGCACAAAGTTCCTCATTTCTCTACTAGAAAGCGCTATTGTGTTCAAGGAGATTAGATATCTTACATCTAACCTCCTTGACTTTCATAGTCAAGGAACTACGAAATTCGACATGCAAGCTACCCTCTGGGTGTCAAATAGCAAAGCTTGCACCAGGCACCCGAGGCCATACGATATTATTATATTATTTTCTTAATTGTAGAAAAATACTCATCTGTTAGGAAACATTTCATGTTTTTACTTAATACGGAAAATATTAATCAAATTTCTTTCAAAAGTTTAAATTAAATAGGTTTTTATGCGGTGTCAAAATATCTGGTATTTCATGTAGCGTATTTGTCTATGATAAGTATATTTATCACACTCTATCATTCTTGTAAAATCGAAAATCAAAATGTTAAATATAGCTAATGAAATACCCATTAAACATTGGCCTACGATTGTAGGCTACTGGCGTTACATTTTCGAGGGCGACCACCAGAGGGTTAAGGTAACATTCTCGCCTGCTGTGCTGTGCCCAAGATTGAAGGATCGAATCCTGAAGCAGTCAGTAAGCATTAGAGGGTGCTTCGATGCAAGGAAGCTGTGTCAGTAGATTAAAAATAACCTGCTGTGCAAAATTCTGGCGCTCCTACGTCTCTATAGCCTCAATAGTTAAAAGGGACGTAAAAACGTATCATTATTATTTATTGTGATACATTCAATAGGAAACGTAAGATAATATATTAGTTAGGGTGGCGCTAACTTAGGTTTCGGTTGAAAAGTTCAATTTTATTTTTTCTGATATTTTGGGTTCTCTGCATATTGAAATATCATAGGAAGTTACATTGGAGCAAAAATGTTAATCTGTTTCCGAGATGAGAGTTAGTGAAGTTTGTCAACATTGGCAAACATCTACCAAATCTTTATTCATCTACCTTTGCAAACATTTCTTTGACAGCCATTTATTTTTATCTTTATGCGAATAAGGTACATTATCTCAGAAAGTACTGCACCGATCTACTTGAAATGTTCACAGTATCTTTATGTGCATTAGAGTAGGCTAATGGTTGCAGTATTTACGTAACTGGAGAAACAATGCATTGCTTCAAAACTTTTTAAATTTATCAAAGAAAAATTACAAATAAAAAGTTTGAAGCACTAGAATCATGATTATCATTTTGATTGGAAGCCATGAAATCTTATTCAATTCTATTAAGTTGCAACCCCTTAACTTCAATAGTTAGGTCCTAAATATACAGTTTGCTTAATATTTTGTTTTCAAAAAATCATTATGGTGTTTGAAGCCATTTTTCAGTGTTGCCTTAATAAATAAAAGTTTGGTGAGTTGGGTCATACTCTAATCCTGAAAAAAAAAGTAGTTCCGTGAAGAACTATACAGCCTATTTTCATATATCCTGCTCACGTTAATTGCCTCTATCAACATACAAAATGTCAGTTTAATTGCTGTAAGAGATTCGTAGATATTGAGAACCGTCTAAATATTTCAGATGGTCGCCAGGTTGGATTTTTATTTTTGTACTATTATATTAAGATTATTGTGTACGTGTGGTATCAAACTTCAATCGCATGATTAGAACACAAGAAGTAAAAACGAGATTTTAAAATTACGCACAGCAGCCATCTTGTAATTATGCAAACAATTGAAATAAATTAGATGCCAGTGGATCAACATTTGTGTAAGCATTTAACGTGCAACGTTTCACGGCACTCGGATAGTTAATTCGCGAGAAACGTCCATTTAAATATTTATACTTCGCGTCGCCGCCATGTTGGATTCGTGCTCACCAGGTTACTGAAAGTCCTATAGGTGAACATATGTTCATAGTCTCTATGAACATAAACATTTAAGTTTGGTTGCTGTAAAAGATTCATAGATATTGAGAACCGTCTAAATATTTTGGAAGCTCACCATTTAGGATTGTTATATGTATAGGCCATAGAGTTATGTACCATTCAAGGACACTTATTGCCTAGGTTCATTATTAAAACTTTCACTTCGATCGCATGATTACGACACAAGAAATAAAAACTTAATTTAAAAATTTCGCACAGCCGCCATCTTGAGGTTATGTAAACAATTGAATTAAATTAGATGGCAGTACATTTCAATCTGCAAAATCATTTACTGTACCACATTTCACTGCGCTCAGAGAGTTAACTCACGAGAAAAGTCTATTAAAATATTTCAAATTCGCTTGGTCGCCATGTTCGTTTTGTACTCAACAGTTTTATGAGTTATACATAGGTACCCTTTATCACCGTACAAAATTGCAGGGTGATAACTGTAATAGTTTCGGAGATATAGAATGTCAGTGAAATATTTCGCACAGCCGCCATTTTGAGGTTATGTAAACAATTGAACTAAATTAGACTCCAGTGCATTGCAATGTGTATAATCATTTGCTGTACCAAGTTTCATTACGTTTGGATAGTTAAATCGCGAGAAAACTCTATTTAAAAGTCTCAACTTCGCTTGGCCGCCATGTTGGTTTTGTAGTCACCAGGTTTTTGAAAGTCTCATAGGTGAACATCTAGTAGTGCCCTTTATCACCGTACACAATTTCAGGGCGATATTGGTAATAGTTTCGGAGATATTGAATGCTAGTGAAATATTTCGCACAGCCGCCATGTTGGATTGGTGAGACGTAACAAAATTTGAAGGGCACGGTCGAGGTCGCCGGGAATAGTGCTATGAACTTACCGAGTTTCACTGAAATCGCTCCAGCCGTTTAGATTTTATTAGAGGACACACACACACACACACACACACACACACACACACACACGGACAAAAGGTGATCTCATAAGCCTATTTTTTCAAAATTTAAAATAGGCTAAAAATACATGAGATGAATAAATACACTTGGATGACCAGTTTCGATCGTCAAGCGATAAAATCTAAGTCTGAAAATGCGGGTGAACATATTTAAAATATGTACTCTTGTTCAGTTGCAGTATTGGTAATGCAATTAAACGGCATATTCATAATGAATACTGCAACTAAACAAGTGTACATATTGTAAATATGTTCACCGGCATTTTCAGACTTAGATTTTATAGCCTAAGTGTAATGTATTTGATGATGATCGCTTGACGATCGAAACTGGTCATCCAAGTACCGGTATATTTATTAATCTCATGTAGGCGTAACTTTTTCAGGATTAGGGTATAACCCAACTCATTTGGGTACATTCGTGTTGACCGACTGAAAAGCACCAAACTTTTGTTCAAAAATCATTTATCGTAATGTTGGTATCAGTGAATGATAAAGCCTTTTTAGCAACTTAACTAATTTTCATTGCATTGATTCAGTAGTTTGTGTGGTGGGAGCTTATTAGGAAACTGAACTAACTAGCGCCACCTTAAGCATTTGAATTAACTTCGCTTTTCTTTAGTATAAATAACTATTCTTTCAGTGTACACTATTCTGTATTTAACTGAAGTTTTATAAATGCAAAGACGTTACTTCAATATTATAAAATGCAAGTATCTGTTCAAACTTCTAATACCGACAATTATTGTTCAATAGAATGATTGTTCTATACACTCGGTGACTTCTTGTAGTGTTGTAGCGCCTTGAAGTCCGCAGCCCGGTGATCAATATGTAATTATGGTAACATAAACAGCAGGCGAGCACAGCGCGAAGAGTGCACAAGGGCAGATAGCGGGTCCTCGGTCCTTGCCATACATCACGTGCCCTGCCCGTGTTATAATTCAACAACGATATTCATAAATCTCAGCGCCTAGCACGCCTAGGCTCTATCTTCACGATTACTTGAACCGACCAAATACAGGTCGGGGTGAACTAATCCTTCACTTTATCTGATGACACTTTTTAGTTATTCGAATTGTATATAAACTAGTGTCGTTCTATGGTTGAGCATTAGTCTTGGCAGCTTCGAAAGCGTAATTGGTAGCATGCTAAGCTTTAATGCCCAAGATCGTGGGTTCAAGTCCTGCCGAAGTCGTCGGATTGTTTAACAGCGTTAAAAATTCCGCAGTATGCCTTCCTTCGGAGGGGAAGTAAAGTCGGCGGGCCCATGTCATAGATTTATGGCATGAAAAAGAACCTTGCAGTAACTACACTTGTGTGAAGCTAAAATTTGTAGGTTGGATTTGATTAACGCTCTATTAGTTCGAACGTTCACTGCCAGGTGCAAGTTGCAATGGCCTCGAGTAACCAAGTTCTAGCTAGGTGCCGTTGACGGTAGCATTTGGTAGCAAAAGTATCGTTAGCAGTCCTTACCTGAATTACAGATAACACACACTAATACAGCCATCACAACTAACAATGTTTATCAGAGAGATCCAAAGTAGCCTACACGGGGCTACATGACCGTGTTGTCACAGTCCCTAAACTGAGAAGCCAACCAGTGCCCAAAATTTAAGCACAATCAAGATACGACGATGGATTTCTTTAAGAGGGAGAGGGGAGTTCCTAACTTAAGGCCACGGCCGCCTCCCTCCCAATCCTCATCTGAATTACAGATACACACACTAATACAGCCATCACAATAAGCCAAATTATCAGACAAATTCCACACATATTCAAGTACACGGGGCTACATAACCACGATGTCTCAAAGACCCAAAATCAATTAACAACAGCAGCTCATTATTCTTAGGTTATAAGAATAAATAACTTGAAAGCAATTATTATTTTCAACGTGTTTCGGATACTCTTTATGTAAATTCATTTAAAACTCTCCCGCATGAAAGTCGTGTGCTGAAAGTCCAGGGATCGAATGTTCAAATCCTGAAGCTGACATAAAATATCCTGAGTGTAGTGTTACCCCGTCCTTTTTCAACACTTCATCCAGGAAAATGCTAGGATGGTATCTTACAGTATTTCAAGTTCCGAGGCACTTTCCCCAATACTATATCTTAATAATTATGATTAAACACACTGCTGTAAACACCACAAGTTATCAAACGCATTAAAACACACCTAAGTATATAAGATGTCACAATCCCCACCAAATAAATTAAGAACAATCCAATAAAACTGTCGGTGAAACATAAGGACAGTCTTATAATGAATCACCCTCTCCACAAGAGTAAAAAAAACAATAGGTCGCTGGTCTCCCACGCAGTAATAACACGCCTCTTCTATTCCACTCGTCATCAACTTTGTTGCACGACAAGGAGTCTCTATAACAAGTGCGGCTGTTTACGACCTACCCCACGGTATGTTGGCATCATTAAATCCTCCTGTCTGTCTCTTAGATCCCAGGGCACCACCCATTACTTGCCAAGATGGCTGTAAAAAGGGAGACTTGTACGAGGGAACACACAACCACCATGCTATGTTTTTAAGAGGGGAAATACTGCTTAAGAGCCAAAGAAGTAACAGTATTAATTTTATGAGTGTGCCTGTCGTAAATGTTGCGCAACAATTATACACATATCCAAGATAACACAGACATTTTGCAATCATAAACAACATTCTAAATTTTCAACATTTAAATCAAAATTATTTTATTAAATTTTCAAACTTAAATCATTATTTTATTAAATTTTCAAATTTAAATCATAATTATTTTATTTAATTTTCAACATTTAAACCATAACTATTTTATTACATTTTCAAATTTGAAACATAACTATTTTATTCAATTTAAATCATAATTATTTTATTACATTTTGAAATTTAATTCATAATTAATTTATTCAATTTTCAACATTTAAATCATAAATATTTTATTCAATTTTCAAAGTTTGCCATTGCTTTGAGGTGTCCCTCATCGGTTTCCACACCGCCTTATCTCCCACGTTTATAGTATTTTTAAGGGATTCCGTAATGTCCTATATCGCCTATGCTAACCTCCAACTGTTTATTTACCTTTTCCTCAGAAACTAATAATAGGAACTAATAATTAGTTTTCTGGGATGATCTTCAAGACTCTCCCCTTACTTTATATAGGCCTAGGCGTTTTTAAAACAAATGTACTTTTGAATGTCCATTAGTCTTCTTAAATTGCGTTATTGTAACAGCACTCTCATGAGCATTTCCATCTGACAAAATTGAACTAAAATACAATTTGAAAGAACGGACGAGTTGAAATATAACACTTATAAGGAGGAATTACATCTAAAAATTTCAGCCTTGTTGGAAAGTTTCGACGAAAAGGGAAAATTGTATATCTAGAAAAACATTTTAACGAGAAATTGGATTCAAATATTTCTCCAGTTTTTAAAACATGCCATTACATTAGGATTCCCCTCCTTCCATTTAAAATACTAGCATACATTTTGTTGTTGTCCTATGCCCCTGTAATAATAATATAATAATGTTATTGGTTTTACGTCCATTTTAACTACCCTGGCTTTTAGAGACGGCGGGGTGCCGGAATTTTGCCCCGAAGGGGATCTTTAACGTGCAAGTAAATGTACTGACACGGCTCCCTCGCATTTGCGCACCCTCAAATGCCAGCTGACTGCGCCAGGATACGAACCTGCAACCTTGGGCCCAGAAAGCGGGAACGTTACCGCTGAGCCACGCAGCTAGTCTCTATGCCCATGTGCCCTTGCTTCTGTCGCAGCCTCTTTCTTAACAGTTTTCTTTTGTATTTATCGCCCAATAGAAATTAAAATTATGATGTACTTTTGTGGGTTAGCTAATAGCACGCACGTTAGTAGGAAAGTGTAAGGGAAGTAGCCTCAGGAATAAGATATGAAGTCCACAGATTAAAATAGCGCAAAAACAAACTTTTGGAAAATGTTGAGCATTCCAGAGCTCCTTCAAAGTACGTGTTAATAAACCTTCAGCTACAACGAAAGTTTGATGCTTTTCGGTCGGTCAACACAATTGTACCCATGAGATTAATAAATACATTTGCATGACCAGTTTCGATCGTCAAGCAATCATCATCAGAACTATTTCACTTAGTCTACACAATTTTTATGTCTGAGAGTATGGTTGTTTTTTTTAAATAATATGTACACTTCTTTATTTGCGGTATTAGTTGAGATAGTTCAACTCGTCAATATTTGTTAGTTACAGTCTATGTGATGTTTTGTTAAAATATTGAAAGTGGTGATTTATCTCCGAATTTGCTTATTTAGAGTGAATATCAGTCAATTTACGGGCACATTAAAGATCCCCTTCAGGGCGAAAATCCGGCACCTCACCGTCTCTAAAAGCCGCAGTAGTTAAAAGGGAAGTAAAACCAGTACCATTATTATTGAACACGATATCGCAAAGCCCATAAATAAAAATAAATAAAAAATATTTCACACTAATTTTAAGTTTTAATGTTGTTGTTGGTTCATTTAGGGGCTTTGTGACATCGTGGTCTCGTAGCACAGCGTACTTGTGTGTATGTGGAATCTGTATGATAACCTGCGTTATTGTGATGGCTGTACTAGTGTGTGTATTTGAAATTGAATAGGAGGAAACCGTGGCCTTAATTTAGGTACCATCCTTTGCAATTTGACAGGATTAGATGTGGGACACCACAAAAAAAACACTTCTAGGATGGCTGAGGTGGAAATTGAACCCACCTTTTCTCAATTCAGCCTCACGAGGCGAGTGTCTTGGAAAAGCCGGAAATCGAATCGGGATCCCCACGGCGCCAGCAAAAATGCTAGTTTCTACGCCAAGAGGTGGGCCATCCATGGTAGGCGAACAGCTTAGCGCCAAATGTAAAGTATGAGAACAGTGAAAAGTTGATGGTCTTACATTTTTGGCAGACACTGTAGCCTATCTCTTGTTTAACGCCACTCGAAAGACGAGATAGTTTTCCAAATTTAACGTCGTCACGAGTAAGGTTTTTAACGGATGGGACGACGACCATCAAACCGGAGAAATGGTGACATTCTTTTTTTCGTACAGACTAGGGCGTTAGTCTGAGGCTATAAAAAGACAGCGGCAGTAAAACATATAAGGAGGGGAGGAGGGTTGCCGACCTTAAGGCGTACACACACGACGCGGAGACTGTGAGGGTGAAACCTGATTATGTCGGCTTGGGAAGTAGGCCTACAGGGGAGATCATAGTATAGGGAGGCTGATCAAATATTATGATGGAAATTACTGCTCAGCGGAAGGGAGGAAGTTCGTAGCTCTCAAAGCAAGGATACTTAGGGTATTTCTTGGAATCCTAAGCAGTGTAACTGATTACAACACACTTCTCCTCGATACTGAAGCTCAGGAGCTTCCAGCTTCCAAGTACAAGAAGAATCGAACGGAGATATCTTGTTACGGGGAACGATGCTTCTTTGGATCGAATTCCTAGTTTCCCATTACTGAAACGTTTGCCACATAGGCTTATTCTCTTCATATTCTGGTGTCCTCGTGTTGGGGGTAAAGTTAAATTTTGTTTCGATATTATGATATTATCGAATATAGATTTAGGTATTAGGAAGTCTTTTTTGAAGGCCTTTGTCTGGAGCGTGGCGCTCTATGGAAGTGAAACTTGGACTATTGGTTCAGCAGAGAAGAGGAGAATTGAAGCGTTTGAAATGTGGTGTTACAGGAGAATGATGAAGATCAGCTGGGTAGATAGGGTTACAAACGAAGAGGTATTAAGACGAGTGGGAGAGAAGAGATGTTTCTGGTGACTGCTAATGAAGAGAAGAGATAGGTTGGTAGGACACATACTAAGACACCCAGGAATAGCAAGCTTAGCTATGGAAGGAAGGGTCCAGGACAAGAACTGTAGGGGTAGACCAAGGTTAGAATATGTTAAACAGATTGCCTCGGATTTAGAGTGTGGTAGCTATGTAGAGATGAAACGATTAGCGCAGGACAGGGAGGCATGAAGGGCTGCATCAAACCAGTCAAAAGACTGAAGACTCAAAAAACAATAACAACAACAACAACAATATTAATGAACAGTAGATCGATACAAGTATTTCCAAATTCAGTTAATTTATTATCATCAGTCAAAATTTCAATTCACTTGAAATAATAATAAAATAACACTTTAGGCTGCGACCACACTTAAGCAAATCTTTCCCATGCAAAATCTCCTTAATTTTCAAATTCAAATGACTTTGTCTTAAGGATTTGCTGCTTGAGATCTGCGACAAATTATGTAGCTGCAACAGTTACAAATGAGGTGGCTACTCTAAGGCCGTCTTTACAGATCTTCGGAGCGTCGAATGTTGCGAGAGTTCCACAAGGGGTGTCCACGCTATCGAGAGTCACAAGTCATTCCTGTTGTAGCAATCACCATTCACAGTGTATGCAATATTTGAAGAAGTTCGCTGTCCACCTTATTAACTTCATAGCGATTCACGAAAGCTCAAATACAGCACGCGACAAATGAGGCGCGTGTGGCCAGACGAACTCGTGAAGTACTGCTAGCAATGAACCGGGACCGATCCGACCGCGACATGATCTTGAAATTGCTCCAGCTCCAGCGTTAGTCAGTGCTGGGTGTGGCTGCTTTCATTTAACCCCTGGTACGTATTTTTCATCGCTGAATTTTGAGCAGTTAATGTTTCTAGAAAAAGCAAATAATGTGCTCGTTTTGTTCACCTAGACATGTGCGATTTTCGAGTTTCAAAGTTTCTGCAGAGTATTTTACTTCCAATGACTAACTAGCCCTGGCATTTTTGTCAGAGGTCACTAGTGAGAGTTAGACCACCTCGTGATGTAGAGACTAGCATCTTGGCTGTCAACCCCCCCCCCCCCCCCCCCCAGGCCTGGGTTCGATTCCCGGCTCTGTCAAGAAATGTAATTCTGGTCTGAGGGCTGGAACGTGGTACATTGAGCCTCGTGAGGCAAAACTGCGAGGTGGCTTCAATTCCCACATCAGCCAGCCTGGAAGTGGTTTTCCGTGGTTTCTCACTCCAACTCCGTAAGGGATTTTAAAAACTGACGTGAGGGCTCGAACGGGGTGCACTCAGCCTCGTGAGGACAAATGAGTACCTGTCTGACATTGAGGAAGCGCCCTGATCACGAACACCAAGATTAACGGCTGACGGGACCCGAAGAGCTGATCACGCGTCACCCCAATATCTGCAGGCCAATTGGCTGGGCAGCGGTCGCTTGGTAGGCCTGGGCACTTCATGGGCTGTAATGCCAGGGGTTATATTATACAGGCACCACAATAGCACAGGTTATCAGACAAAAAAGATACAATATATACACACAGCCAAGTACACGGGACTAAATGACCACGATGTCCAAGCCCCTCAAATGAAACAATTACTACTCACTAGTGAGACGATCACTGAAACGCGACAAAAGAATTCAAGTAGGCCCTAAATGAGTTCAGAGTAAACTGCTGTATATGAAATGAAAATCCACAGGCTGCTTCCAGTCGACCGACCGGGTCAGGGATGGAATGAATGAAGGCCCCATCTAGCGGCGAGGAGATAAACTGTGCCGGCTGCCGAAGCTTGTCGCACTTCCCTGGGGCAATGGCTAAATGAATGACATATGAAATAAGATGATAGTGGAAAGTGTTGCTGGAATGAAATAGTGACACGGAAAACCGGAGTACCCGGAGAAAAACCTGTATGCCTCCACTTTGTCCACATGGAGTGACCGGGATTTGAACCATGGATCCAGCGGTAAGAGGCTGGCGTGCTGCCGCCTGAGCCAGGGAGGCTCATACTGGTTTATAAATTAAACGTAATTAAATAGCCTACACAAGCCTCCGTGCCTTAGGCGGCAGCACGCCTGCCTCTCACCGCTGGGTCCGAGGTTCGAATCCCGGTCACTCCAGGTGAGATTTGTGCTGGACAAAACGGAGGTAGACAGGTTTTTCTCCGGGTACTCCGGTTTTCCCTGTCACAAATTTCATTCCAGCAACACTCTCCCCTGTCATTTCATTTCATCTGTATTCATTTAATCATTGCCCCAGGGGAGTGCGACAGGCTTCGGCAGCCGGCACAGTTCATATCATCGCCGCTAGATGGGGGCTTCATTCATTCCATTACCATGACCCGGTCGGTCGACTGGAAGCAGGCTGTGGATTTTCATTTTCAAAAAGCCTACACATGGGATATGTAGAATTTAAAGATATTTGCATATCAAACAAATTGGGGAGCGTGATGACGCAGTGGCTTAGCTACTCATGTTTCACCCAAACGGCCGGTGTTCGAATCCTGGTGAGAGCAGGGTGGAATTTTCACCTGCAAAATCACGTGGCGTCAGGAAGGATACTCGGCCTTAAATCCCCGGCAAAACCGAAGAACATCAACATTTACAGACAGGCGCAATGGAGTTTAAACCTCGATTGTCAACTTCCATATGCCTTACCTTGTGGAGTGTACAAACATCGGACACTTACCTGTAACAAACAAGAAACATATTTTATTAGATATGAAGAATCAGCAACACAAATAAGAACACTATGTCACAAAAGAACAAAGAACAAGGAACATCATTAAAAAATAAAGTATTACGTTAGTGCTAGTGTTAAGCTGTTTTTTGATAAGTTTGTTATTAATTAATGTTTATGAAGACAATGAAATAAATGGCTTCGGTGGCGTGGTCGGTAACATGCTGAGCCTCTATGCCGAAGATCGCGGGTTCAAACCAGGCCGAAGTCGTCGGATTTTTAAGACCGTTAATATCCCTCAGTATGCCTTCCTTTGGAGGGGAAGTAAAGCCAGTGGGCCCATGTCATAGATTTATGGCATGAAAAAGAACCTACCCCTACAATTGGTAGTGTGTAGCTAAATTTGTGTATTATTTTGGTTTAGAAGCACTCTATCAAGTTCCAAAGTTCACCGCTGGGTGACAGTGGCGTCTGGTAGCCAAAGTTGGAACTACTTGAAACTGAACTTTCATTCATCTACATTCATTTTACTTCTCATTATCTCCTCTTACAAGGTTGGCGTCAGGAAGGGCATACGGCCGTAGAAATCATCAGCCACGTGGAATTTCATCGCATCTCATCCCCGACCCTGTTAGAAACAGGGTTAATAAGGGTAGACGGTAATATTTTTAATGCGACGTTTAATGCTGTTCATGTTAGACAATCCAGGTGGTAGTTCTGTACGTATTGACGGTAAGATGATACATTGAGTTCTTTGAAACCATAGCTATTTACGTACTCTTCACCAATAGGATGTAGACTACCCCGCAGTGCAGCATGTGCTTTAAATCACGCACTACGACTGCAAAGGGGAAGGTTGGAATTCCGGCACTGATGGCGGCCGGGATTTTCCACACTTCCTCCAGGAAAATGCCGAAAGGTACCAACTAATAGCCCTCAACCACTTCTTTCATACTCCTTGCCCATTTCATTCATTATCATCCATTCTATCTCTCATTACTCCTCTGATGGGATCGGCATCATGAAGGGCATCCAGACATAAAAACTCCGCCATGTATTAATATTATTATTATTATTATTATTATTATACATTTATTTATTCGTTACGGCCAACTATGGGCCATGTTTGACAGTTTTTACATTATGTTTGGTCCTCACTCTCTGCCAATATCTCTTCATCCTCTCTGCCACTTCCTTCTTCTGTTCCTCACTGACAACTCTCCTGTCTCCTGGAAACCTGTAAACTCCTTAACCAGCCGTCTAAATCGCTCCCTGGCCATTATGTCTTCTTCTTTCACCCCCATTCGATCCAAGTCCAATCTCACTTCCCGAAACCATTTCGGCTCCGTCTTCCTCTTCCTGAAGAATTCAAAAATCCTCTTCGTCAATCTGGTACTGTTCATCCTCACCTAGTGTCCATAAAACTGTATTCTCCATTTTCTCATTAGGGCTACGACTCCTTCTGTCTTCAGGTATAGTTCTTTGTTAGGTTTGAGTTTCCTCTCTCCATCACTGATATTTGGGCCTAGGGTTTTTTTAATTATTATTTTATGGCTGGTTTTTACGCCAATACCGGACTGTAAAGTGTCTGTCCGGCGGCAGGCTGTTGCCGTGTATCGACGAGACACTGGTGCACCCATAAATCTGAACCCACTGTGCACACAATAAACCACGCAATTACAACAAAAAGTTGTAACTAACAGCCCATTAAAACGAAATGTATACAGAAAATGTCTGTTCTAGGAACGCTTATAATTTATAAGGGGGTCACACATGATATAAAACATATCGCCACTGCGGCTTCAAAATCAACTATTTGAGAATTTTGATCTCTGTTTTTCTATTTCATAAGACGATCACTCCTCACAGCCCATCACATCATTTTGTGTAAGGTTATTTTCCTCTGTAGGAAAAAGCACCTTACGAACTTGCAGGACAGCCGAGGATTGACACGTTACAGATTACACACGTTTTTACAATCTTATGTAATCTAAACATTATATATAATTTTACAAACGTGTAATTCATAAACATCGTACATTAACTAAGTCTAAGTGTGCTGGATCTGATGATGATCGCTTGATGATCGAAACATGTCATCCATTTAAGTACACCCCTCCCCCATTTTTGTACACAAAACCGTGTTATTTTGTGATAAAATAATATCTCCTGTAATATTTGTTTCAGGTTAGGTTATATAAATACTTGTTTTCCCGCCTAATGTAATTGGGCACAATTTGTGTTGACCGACTGAAAAGCTTTCTTTAATAGAACTAGGCAACACTAAAATATGGCCTCTTTCACTTCAATATAACAATATGTGGTAACAGGAAGAAGAGCATTGTGGAATATAGCAAAGACTAAACTGTTTCATATACCGGGTGATTCACCAGGCCCTTGCAATATCATTTTCTGCAACCCAACTAACACGTGTTGGCAGAAAGGTCGATATTTCTCTGCCTATATCCCGTATGGTACTAATGCACTGCAAGCATATCCCTCAAGGATACTAAACACTATTATTTTTCCATCGTATTAGTCTGTAGTCACATCGCGGGAAAAACAATAAGGTTCAGTATCGTTTGCAGTGCATTAGTACCACACGGGATACAGGCAGAGAAATATCGACCTTTCTGCCATCACGCGTTAGTTAGGTGGCAGTAAACGATATTGGAAGGGGCTGCTGGATCACCCGGTTAGATCGTAGTGATTCTGTGATAATTTTCATGTTTATTCTATTACTTTACAATCATAGTTGTAAATCAATATATCCTATGGCTATCTGGCTGCAATAAATTCTTCTTATTGAAACGTGTTCTTATGCGCTTGCCCGAAAATCCGAACTGCAGTGATATTCTCAAGTCTTAAGGTGGGGTTCACCAGCGCAGGGTTAACAGGCCGTCAGCAAATGCCTTGTTAATTTTAACATCGGAATTTAACTCGTTGGCGTTTCACCAGCATATTCGCCGATTGACATTAGCAAAAGAATTGTTATGTTTAATAGCTGTACAAATCGCATTGAAAGATGATGAGTGTGGCGTTATTTGTATATTTTTTGGTTTAATCAAGCAGGCCGTGAACTGCAAAAAGCTTAAAAGTTATATACTCCTTGGTTAAAAGCAAACGTGGCTGATGAGGACGAGAGGAAGAGGAGACGGGGACTGCTATTTTCTTTAGATGAGAGAGACGATCGAAACGTTGAAAATAAGAGAACTGACCCTGTGACGTCTAGGCAGTCCCGTATTAAATGAACTACATGTGCTATACCAAAATGCATCATTTTATGCGGCGTGGTGGCGCAGCGGTCAAGCTGTTGGCTTCTCACCATGGCGGATCGGGTTCGATTCCCGGTCAATGTATGTAAGATTTTCAAAATAAAATGCCATATCCTGTGGTTCGGATTCCACGTAAAAAGGAGGTCCCGCGGCTCATGATCGCGAGATTAAAGGTTACGTAAAACTATAAATGTCCTTCCTTTACCGTAATGCATCACACGATAATATTATACATAAATAAGAAATAGTACACATCTTACTTGTCAGATAGAAATTCCAGGTAGGTTCTATCATCTGTAGAACATTCAACACAGAAGGTTTTTGACAACCAAAATCTCAAAATAAATTCTGTATCATCGCATTCATCAAAGTAATTCATCCGTTCTTCATAAATTAAGGGGTATTCTTTGGAACCGAGACGTCCCAAAGAAATATAAAATTCAACCTATTACGAGCCTATACTAACATATGCAGCTGGAGCATGGACTACTACAAAAAGAGAGGAGAGTAGAATACAAGCATTGGAGATAAAATTTCTAAGAGGCATAGCGGGCAAGACCAGAAGATACAGAGTTAGAAATGAAGACATAAGAAAGAGGACAGGAAGCTTGAAGCTGCAGTACAGGATAGAAACAACAAAGTTAAAGTGGTAAGGTCACATGATGAGCATGGAAGAGGAGAGAGTAGCAAAGAAAGCTTTTCCGAAAAGATAACAAGGAAGAGATCACGAGGAAGACCCCGAAAGAGATGGACGGATACAGTCTAGGAGTGCATAGAGATGATGATGATGATGATAATTGTTGTTTTATGGGGCCTAACATCTAGGTTATTGGCCCCTAATGGTTTGGGTGATTGTGAAGATGATAATGAAATGTAAACTATAACTAAAACTAACATACACTAGAAGAAGAAATGGGAAAGGGGGAAAAAGAGAGAGAAGAGGGAAAATAAAGGACAAGAGGAAATGCCCTCAACCCTCGAAGAATGCGGATTGAGGGACTTGGAAGGAAGGAGAGCCATGAAAGGCAGATGGGAAAGTGAAAGCTAAGAGGTTCCGCCCCAGAGGTAATGGAAAAAAGGGGAAAAAGGGGAAAAACCGGACCTAACTCAGGAATCCCTCGGGGTCGCCAACACCCAAACTCACCAGCCGTGAGCCCCTGAGGGTGTAGCAATATCCAGGGTGTACCAGAAGTGTGTGTGTGGGGGGCTATATACACCCGACCTCCTTGAGGGCCTTGAGCTTGAGGCAGGAGATAACATGAAAAGAAAAAGAGTGCATAGAGAAGAGTGGAAGAAAACCAGAAGATGTAGCCTATTTTAAAATGGAGAGCAGTGGTGGAGAGACAGGCAACGATGGAGGTATTTAATTCACAACCCGACCCAGGAAGCTGGAAATGGGAAATGAAGAAGATGATGATGATGATTATCTAGAATTCTAGAATGTCTTCAAGAACATCGTCATCGTTGAGAATAATGTTTAATGCACGCTCCATTTTGGATTGGAATACCACGTAAATTGCCGTTAATTGTATGTAGACACAGCAATTCGTTTTAATGGCTCGTTAGGGAAGCTAATGGATTGTTATAGTTTGGTGAACCACGACATTTTGGTAATCGTCCGTTAACGGCCTTTAATGGTTTGTTAACATTTTGACGAACTATGGTGAACTCGGCCCTTACTCTACAGTCAAGAGGAGTTAGTCACTGAAGTAATTTCTATGTTGATGGAGGAAGACAAGAGTGCTTGGCTAATTTGTGCGAAAAGTGACCTGCATCTCAAGCACACTTGATTAATGTGTGTTTGTGTGGAACATTACTAAGTTGCTACATGCCACTTTCCCTAAATGAATGGGGACCACAACATGTTTCAATAACAATTTGTACCGTGTCACGCTAAGAAATTGCGCTCAAGTGCAGTGAAGTCATGACTGGAATAATGTAGTTCAGCAGCCATCCCTCTACGTGGCAGGTGACGGCAGTACTCAGTTTACTCGCAGTCTACGGTAGACTTAGTGGGCTAGACAAAGTGAATTGCACCCAGCTCACAGCAGCGACTTTCGAACTGCAATCCCCATGACGGATCAAGTCGATGCGATGGGTCAAAGGGGTTAAATGCCTACTATAGGGGATGATCCAGTATAATAATAGTAATAATAATATAATAATAATAATAATAATAATAATAATTAATAATAATTAATATCGTATGGCCTCGGGTGCCGGGGGCAAGCTTTGTTACTTGACACCCAAAGGGTAGCTTGCATGTCGAATTTTGTTGTTCCTTGAAGCACTAAGAAAGTCAAGGAGGTTAGATATCTAAGCTCCTTGAACACTATAGCGCTTTCTACTAGAGAAATGAGGAACTTTGTGTTGGCGGAAACTACCGAGATTAATTTTGCCATTATGAACACGGCCTGCTGAATTCAAATGGGTTCTTTGACATGCCAACATCGTATGACATGGTGTCGTAATTTTTGCCGCCTTTCAAAAAATCACTCACCACGGCCAGGAGCGAACCTGCAAGCTTGGGGTTAGTAGATCGACACGTTGACCACTCACCCACCGTGGCAGGCTATGTTTATAATAATAATAATAATAATACAGTAGTAATAATAATATAAATCATAATAATAATAATAATAATAATAATAATAATAATAATAATAATAATAATAATCGTACTTTACTGAGGTGATCCTTATTAGCCTCTTCTTCTTCTTCTTCTTCTTAATCGTTTGCCCTCCAGGATGGTGGAACCCACGGACTCAGCGAGGGAACTCACCACTACCGCCTCTACGGGTAGTGTCCTAGAGCTGGGAACATCTAATCGGAGTGGATACAACTGGTGAGGTGTGATTGGCACCTCGACCAGGCGGCCTCACCTGCAAAGCGAACAGGGGCCTCATGAGGGAAGGTAAGGGATGGTTAGGATGGATAGGCAAGGAAGAGGGAAGGAGGCGGCCGTGGCCTTGAAGAAGGTACCATCCCGGCATTTGCCCGAAGACGAAGTGGGAAACCACGGAAAACCACTTCGAGGATGGCTGAGGGGGAATCGAACCCCCTCTACTCATTTGGGCCACCCGAGGCTGAGTAGACCCCGTTCCAATCCTCGTACCACTTTTCAAATTTCGTGGCAGAGCCGGGAATGGAACCCAGGACCTCCGGGGCGGCAGCTAACCATGCTGACCGCTACTCCTTATTAGCCTACTTTCTATTTTTGCAAAAAATGAAAGTAGACTTATGAGATCCACACGGGCCACATGTTGTCAGTCTGTCTGTGTGTGAGTGTGTGTGTGCTAGTGTGTATATCTGTCCCCCCACTATCAATTTAAACAGGACGAAACCGAATTGAACGAAATTTGGTACAGAGGTAGCACTAACAGAGAGCACCTCAGTGTCATGTTTTATATTGCCGCCATCTTTACCAAAATTTAATGGCGGCCACTGAAATGGTCAAAACTTAAAATTAAATTACGACGAAACTAATCATCGGATCTTTACTAAATTTGGTAAAAAACGTACCTTCATATAGGACGCGTCTTGTGCCCAAACTACAAGGTCAATAGTCGTACCATTTCAGGATGGCGGCCGTGTGAATCATGCAAGATTTATAATGCATAACTTAGAACACAACAGTTCCAATTATCGAACCAAGAACGGTTTAAACTGTTCGAAAAGACGTGGCCCGTTCGAAATTAAAAGTTTATATTACAAGTATAATGTTATACTGCAGAAGTGACTTTAAAATGCTGAGCCGTCTAGGTTACAAGGCAAGATGGCAGCTGATCTCTTGTTCTGATCTATATTTCACTAATTTGTGTATGTTACACACAATCTATCCTACTAATAGAGATAATATGAACTTTGTATGAAATGGATTATAATGAATATATACTCCAGTGAAGAAATCGTTTAGTCCAAGTCATTATTTGCTAGCACGTTGTATGTAAATCGATTGATAACGTTACACTTTGGTGGACACGTTTGGCTCTGTGGTAAAGCTTTGGTCTTTCACCCGGGCGTCCGGGGTTCAAAACCTATCAGAGTTGCATTATTTTTCTTGATACTTTTATATTTATTGTTTGTTAAGTACTGAGACGTTATAAAATTAAGCGTTATGTTGTGCATCTTGCAATGGAAAATATATATTTAATTAAAACACAGTTCGCCACCGGATCTGCACGACTGACAACTACTAGCAACCAGGTTTACTATGTGTGTGCTAACCACGGCCTACTAGATGCGAGATGCGCTCTATACCGGCCTTGACATTCCCAGTTAGTGAACCCATGCATACGGTGTAATTGTAAAACTTCCTCTTGCTGCCGATAGGGCGCACTCGCACCCAAGGATAGGTGCAATTAAAAATTAGCTGTGCAGTAGGTTTATTAAATGTGTTCCTCCCAGTGATACGTTTGCACCACCGAAGTTTTGTTTCAGTTTCAATTTTGTAAGTACTCGGTATTAATATACTGAATTCCTACTTTGTTTGGAGTGTTTGCTGATGAAATTGTAAAATTCTGGGGCAAATTATAAACTATGGTTTGAACGCCGCTGCTCATATCCAGTATGCCAGACTGTTGTGTGCCATTTTGCACTTCGAATAGGAAGAAAATAGGAGATGAGAAGGACAAAGAGTTATAACTATACCCGTATATTTAAGAGAAATTTGGATATATGTTCTTTCCTGAACATCTTTTTTATTTCTATTTTTTTATTCTTCTTGTATACTCTCTGCATGCTCCACTACATGCGTAGTACTACTCCTTAATATTATTAGATTTGATAAGCTGGAATTGTCCATAGACTGACTCAGAACATCTATAACAAGATGTGCTATCACGCAATCTTAAACTGAAGCACTACACTACTGTCATACGACTGGAAGCCCTGTGTGCTAGGGAGTGTCTGTCAATGAATAGAAGAGGCTTGATGGATAAATTGGAGGTCAGAGAGAAAAGAATTCTCAGTAGGATCTTAGGACCAATACTAGAGATTGGAGAATACTGGAGACAAGAAAACTCAAGAGCTCTACAGACAAATAGAGAGGCTTTCTGATTGTGCCAGGGAAAAAAAGGTAACTTTTATGGTCATGTGGCAAGATTGCCTCCGAACAGACTGGCCATTTTCCTGTTCACCTTCTGGCGAAACAAGAAGGTTCGTACCACTTGGCTGACTGAAGCTGAGAAAGACATGAAAGAACTGGGACTAACAGACCTGCAAGACAGACTAACTGGGAGACATATTCATAAGGACAAACCTCAAAAGAAAGGCACCCGCTGGTCGGAGGAAAGAAAAGCAATACACCGGGAAAAGATGCATCAGTACTGGGCAAAACTCAAAACCCAACAGTTGAATAAGCGTGGTCCCCAATAGGCCCATCCGAAAGAATAATAATAATAATAAAGTACACCTCCACGTTCCTCTCCAAGAACCTCAAGATCAAGTATTACAACTCAATAATCAGACTCTCTGTAGGCTGCGCTTCTGAGTGTCTCTTGTTGAATATGAAGGGTCCACTTAAGAAACTAGAGCTCAAAGAAAAGAAAATCCTGAGGTACAACAATGAGCTGTACAAATATCCATGAAGAAACGGCGGTTAACTATTTTCACTTCGACCGCATGAACCTCTGAAGACTAACAAACATGATCTTAACTGCGACAAGTAGAGGGAAGGCCTCCAAGAACAAGTGGATCACCTCAGTTACAAGCTGGACGTTTGTTTTAGACGATTGCCCTTGACCTTGCAACTAGCGGGTGAGCCTGTAGACAGTCAGTCTCTTGTCCTCTCGCTTCAGAGTTGTCACAACCGGACTGTTGTAATGGAATTCCAGACTTGAGCACGTGACGATACCACCGTGCAGAGCAGTACAGTCCACGTCGAAGTATTGTGTGACGCGGAAGTACACGTTACATACAGTAGTTACAAACAGAACGCCATTATATTTACTAATGACTGTATTTCAGCAGTAGTGTGAGATAGTTTTGTCCACCATCTGACTGCATGGGGCAGGTGACAGCAATACAGGTACTGTAGTAACTCGCCTCCAGGCTTCCATTAGGATGTTTCACTCGTATAAAACAAACGCCCGGCCTGTAAGTAAAGACGTGGAGCAACTGGGGGTTCTATCAGAGACCATGCACCACCGTTCGCAGTTCCGTTAAGCTATCACAAAGGGTGTCTTTCCTTCACCAACAAGAAGAGCACAGGTACCACCAGACCCAGAGGAGAGAAAGCTGGCACACAGCCAGAAAATGAAAACGTTCTGGGCCACAGA
Organism: Meconema thalassinum; assembly: GCA_946902985.2. NCBI lineage: Eukaryota > Metazoa > Arthropoda > Insecta > Orthoptera > Tettigoniidae > Meconema > Meconema thalassinum. Next base: position 356,299,135 of record OX336390.1, on the reverse strand, counting down.
GAAGCAAAGGACCCTAGTCAACAGTCGAAAAGAGCCTCGTGGTCCTCAGTAGACACCAGGAAGAACAACAATACATTTAGACAAATGATAAAAATAAAAACCCTATCGGATTTTTAATTTAGGGGTAGAACCAAAAAGAAAAACATGGAGGGGATCTCTTTCAAAAGATCGGAGGAAGGCACTAACTGAGTGATGGGCTCAAGAGATACTGGCAGGACGTCAAAGCTGGCAGACGAACAAGAGCTATACACAGAAAAGTTTTCAACTCGTAGTCCATAGTGGCTCAATTCAAAAGTAAAAAGAAAGAATATAATAACAAACAAAATATGTGGAATACAGAAATTCAAAAAAATAACAAGTTCATTGAGAAAAAGTACACTTGACAATTTAGATAGCTGCATTCTACTACTAGCTCACGTTTTTCATGATTTCTTTCACAGTTACGAACGAAATTCCACCTATAGTAGTTTGTAGAATCGTAAGGAGGATTTTCTGAAAACTATCTTTAACCACAAAAGGAGATCTGCTTATCAGCCTATTTAATCAACAGCGTATGACTGTTAAGCCTCTCTCTGCATATGTTTCCAGTATTTCTCTTCTCTGATGGGATATCACCTAAGCTGTTCCTGCAAAAGCTAAATTCTGGGATGTAACCTCTATAACTCATGACTTCATTACCACTTTTAATTTCCAGTTCCTGTGCTACATCCTCAGCCTTTTGTGATCGCATAAAGGGTATCCGGCTATGGCTCGGAGGACATTCATTTCTCAACGCTCTACTCTACGTATTCTTGCTGTTCCTGTTCAGAGAATATAAGAGGGGCAATCCATTACAACTACACTGTTACCTCCTCTTGATTTGACCTACATTGCACTGTGCTCTCAATTGTAGCAAAGTATATTCCTACCACTTACCATTCCCGATTACATGGGATCAGGGATGAGGTGAGATCATTTTTCCTATGAGATGGATGTATTTTACGACCGGTTGCCCTTCCTTACGCCAAATTAATGGTGGGCGAGTGGTCAGCGTGTCGGTGTACTCACCCCAAGCTCGCAGGTTTGCTCATGGCCGTGGTGAGGGATTTTTGAAAGGCGGCATAAATTACGACACCATGTCATACGATGTTGGCATGTCAAAGAACCCACTTGAATTCAGTAGTCCGTGTTCATAATGAGCTAAATTTCCATCTGAATCATCGAGCCTTGCTGAGTGTTCGGCCAGGGTATTGTCACCAAGGAACTTCCTAACAATATGGCATGTGTTTAACAGAACTGCCTTCTGTAGTTCAATATATATCTCCGGATGCAGATTCAATATTGATACACTACTGTGGAGAGTTTTGGGTATAACACCAGTACACGATACAACTATCGAGATTGTAGTCACCGACTCAAGTTTCCACATCTGCTTCACCCCAATTGCCAACTCTGAGTACTTAGATATTTTAGTAGCAGCTGTTGGTTGGGACATGCGATATCTATTAGTAATGCCTCTGTGTTATTTATTGATGACAATGATATCTGGCTGGTTGTTACTGACTGCAACATCTGTCAGAACTCCTCTGTCCCAGTAGAGCTTGTGTGTGGCATTTTCGAATACTGCGAATGGTGTGTATGTCCAATAGGGGACGGAGATTTGAAGAAGTTTGTACTTATTATTATTATTATTATTATTATTATTATAGCCTATTGCTGAAGAGTATCGCATGCAAGGCACATGCTCCGCCTGCCAAATTCAGTTTGTGGGAGATGAATAGGCCTATTGTTTGTACTCCCCGGAACACCTGATACGCTAACAAGCCTGTCTAAACATGAGGTCACCCAAGCAGATCCATTATAGCAACCCGATAGTCCCAAGATTACTTGAGCGAGCAGATCATGTTCACCGGTAACTAATGTACAAGATGCCAGTAACCACACTTGAAGGGTGAGGATATGATAATGTTCAATAGCTGCGCGTGTTAAGGCACAACATCTTAGGTTCGGAAGACTCGTACCATCACTCCATTTGTCATGAAATCAGTTTCAATTTTAAAATTTAACATCTTATTAACATAAAAACAATCGTACAATTTCTCCGTTACACGTAAGAGCATAGAAATATGGATTATGGTGAAGACTTTCTGAGCTTCTTCGAGTCTTTGAAACAATTTGTACTTTTCTAGGTCAGTAATCTAAATTCTAGGGGCAGATGACCTCGTAGTTCCGCCCCTGAAAACAACAATAACTAAGTAACTAACTAACCTATAACTAACTAATCTAAATTCTTAAGTGTGTATTTAAGTTACTCAAAGAACTTGTTCGTTAGCTGCCACCCCGGAGGTCCTGGGTTCGATTCCCGGCTCTGCCACGAAATTTGAAAAGTGGTACGAGGACTGGAACAGGGTCTACCCAGCCTCGGGTGGCCCAAATGAGTAGAGGGGGTTCTATTCCCACCTCAGCCATCCTCGAAGTGGTTTTCCGTGGTTTCCCACTTCGTCTTCGGGCAAATGCCGGGATGGTCCCTTCTGTAAGGCCACGGCCGCCTTCTTCCCATTTCCTTGCCTAACCGTCCCACTCTTCCCATCCCTTCCTCAGGCACCCTGTTCGCTCTGCAGGTGAGGCCGCCTGGGCGTAGTGCCTGGTCACACACCCCAGTTGTATCTCTGACTCAGAGTCACAAGCTCCAGGACACTGTCCTCAGTGGCGGTAGAGGAGGAATCCCTCGCTTAGTCCGTGGGAAAAGCCGATCGTGGAGGGTAAAACGATAGCGAAAAAACTTGTTCTGAGTTTTTGTTTTCCGTACAGTATGTATTTGTTTATTATTGTTATTATTATTATTTGTATTGTTCCCCTTTAGGAGAGCGTTTGAACTTGAATTAACAATTACATCTCCGATGATAATTGTTGTTTTAAGGGGCCCCTAATGGTTTAGGTGATAGGGAAAGGTGAGATGAGAATGAAAACTATAACTAATACTAACTACAGTCTTACATACTAGAAGAAGAAATGGTATACAAATAAAGGATAAGGCAAAGGAGAGGAAGAAAAGAAATGCCCTAAACCCTCGAAGAATGAGGATTGAGGGACTTGGAAGGAACGAGAGCCATGAAAGGCAGGTAGGAAAGTGAAAGAGGAGAGCGCCCACCCCAAAGTCAGTGGGAAAAGGGGATAAAACGGACCCAGCCCAGGAAGCCCTCCGGGTCCACTTAATAATTTGCAAACTGTTCCGTCTTTTCAATACTAGTTGTATTCAGCAATTAACAACGGTACATGTTTCGGACACTTATGTGTCCTTCTTCAGCCATAGATACATATTAAAACACTTGTAAGTAACAAAACACACATTTAAAATACATTATAAAACACTGAGTAGTCATGAGATTTAAAATCAAGGTGTCCCATAGTTCAAGCATCTGGAGGAAGTTGTCCCCTACTATAATTATGCATGTCAACTCTCCTGGTTGACAGTAGTCATTTAGTTCGTTAGGCTCCTTCCTGTGCCAATACTTATTATGATAAAACTTTTAAAAAGGAACTGCTGAAGATCTTGTCAGTTGTATGTTGTTGAACGAATGAAATAGACAATATTTGCACTTATCCTTTGGTCTTTGGTATTTAGTAGTTATGCACCGACCGTGATTTGTAGAATTTGGAACTTTAGGGTTCCTTATATGTTAATGATGAAGATGACAACAGTCTATTATTGAGTGGATGCTATGGGGGCCGAACGCCAACGCCCTTGAGGGTGTATCACCATCCAGGGTGCACCAGAAGTGGTGGGGCTACACACGCCATGCCTCTTTGAGGGCATTAGATTTCATCTTCGGGTGTTTTCCCTCTTTTCTTCCCAAAATCTCTTCATCCTCTCGGAATGCTCCCTTTTCCGCTCATCTGTCAATTATTTTAGGTTGCCGTGATGTTCTTTGCTTAAACTTAACATTTGTCATTTTATTCTGGCACTCGGTGCGGTCCTCGAGATTTTCTGTGTTGAATTTGTTTATTATTACAATCATTAGTTTTATTTTGTTTGTTGTTTTATTATTTTTAGGCTTCTTTACATATTTAGGCGTCCACCTCTTAATTTTTAGTTAATCTAATAAACGTTGTACTTTTCTGCATCGATAGTTGTAGATTTTCTTTACTAATTTTCACCACAAAACATAATAATAATACATCTCTCAGGAAAACCTTGGCCCAATGTGCATAGAGGGAGTTTGGATGAAGAAGTGGTCTCACGAGTTATACCAACACTTTGAGAAAATATCAGATACTAGTCTAACAGAAGACGATTGCAATTTTACTGACACAGCCTATTCAAAGAATGGACAATGCAAGACTTACTAAAATGATATTTAATCCCTCAATAAAGACCAAGAATAACTGAAAATTACCTTCAAGAAGTCAAGGTAACAGACGAAACTTTATGGGACATGCCTAGATTCAGATTGTTGATGAACAAACAACACTTTGCTGCAAACCCCCGGATAAGAGCCACCACTGCATGCGCAGCAGAAAGGAACAAATGAAGAGAGATTTTGGGAAGAGAATAAAGATAATGCAAATTCATCTGCGAAATAGATTCAATCGCGATCTTTAGTTGGGCATAACGTCACAAAAATGAATCTCTGAGATTTCTGAGGCCATTATCAAGAAATTAAAGACTTGGGATGTAATGCCGTGTAGGGTCTAATGTCTATTAGCTAACAAATGCTTCGCATCGCTACTTAGCCATTAGTTGATTCGTTAGACTGGAGTAGTGCGAAACGTCGGATAGTTAATAAATATGAGATCAAAAGAAAGTACTTAATGTGATAGAAAGTGTGCTGGAAAATCACTTTACCTTGTACCGGGATCGTATTGTATTGACAGTCCAGTCAGACCTGACCTAGTTATTATTGACAAATACATGAGGCACGCCACTTTCATAGATGTGGCAATCCCAAACAGTGGCAACATGCTAACAAAACATGTTGAGAAGCTGTCAAAATCAGAGAGCTTTCGGAACTGATCAACAAGCAAGGCATATGGAACACGTCCTATAATCATCTCCAGTGATTGCGAATAACTCTAAATGGAATATCTCACAGGACTGAAATTAGACACAATCTTTTTAAACTCATGCAGAAGATAGTCATACTGCACTTTGGATGTGTCGAATAATGAGGTTGTTCTTGATGCAAGCCGGACGTTTGCTTTAGACGATTGCCCTTGACCTTGAAGCATGCGGGTGAGCATGCACACAGTCATTCTCTAGCCCTGTCCCTTCACATTTGTCACCACCAGTCTGATGTAATGGAATTCCAGACTTGAGCACGTGACGACACCACCGTGCAGACAGTACAGCCCACGTCGAAGTACTGTGTAATGCGGAAGTACACGTTACATAGTTACGAACAGAACGCCATTATATTTGCCAATGACTGTACTTCATCAGTAGTGTGAGACAGCTTTGTCAATCATCTGACTGCATGGGACAGCTGACAACAACACAGGTAATGTAGTAACTCGCCTCCAGGCTTCCATTAAGATGTTTCACTCGTCTAAAACAGACGTCCGGCCTTTACTACAGAATGAAGTCACGGAGAGATTTGACAAGATGATGTACTTTACCCATCTGTGACTTAAAAACGTGTTCTTTCCAGCTAATATGCTGATAATGTGTATGCGCGGCGTCTCTAAAGGCCAGAGTAGTTAAAAGGGACGTAAAACCAATAACATTATTAGTTTATTACGAACATGAGTATGCGCAACAAAAATAAAAACAAAACAAAACCAAAACCAAGAATACAAAACATAACCAAAAACAGAAATAAAACAAAACAAAGAAACAAAACAATACCAAAAACAAAGATAAAACAGAGAAAAACAAAAACAAAACAACAAAAACCAAAACAAAAAACCAAACCAAACAAAAAACAAAACCAGACCAGAGATAAAAATCAAAACAAAGGAACAAATCAATACCAAAAATAAAAACCAATAAACAATAAAAAAACAAAAACAAAACAAAGAGCACAAACCAAGAAAAACAAAACCAAAAACAAAACAAAACAAAAAAGAAACAAAAGAAAAACAAAACCAAAACATAAACAAAACAAAAAACAACAAAACCAAATCAGAAACAAAACCAAAAACAAAGAAGGAAAAAATAAAAACAAAAACAAAATAAAATAAAAACAAAACAGAAGAAACGACGAAATAAAGTATAGAGTTAAGGGGTTTTACGCCGTTTTTAACTGGCTTAGATATGAATGATTGGATGGTTAAGGAAAAGAACGAAAGCTAATCAGTTCATTGAATGAATGGAGCATATTATACCCTTAAAAATGTAAAGAACAAAATATTTGGAAGGGTAAGATTAAGGGAAATGACAAGAAAGACCAAATAAAGCAAAGTGTCACGGTTGTTAATTATGAGAATCGAGATGACCACCTTGTGAATAATGGTTATAATATCCTGAGGAAGGCATTAACAGAAAACATTACAGGGTTAAAATATAGTTCATATGATTGAGAAGAACGTTGAGTGATGTAAGCTCCTTTGTTTTGTGTGTTAAGGTCATACAACAGGCGACTGCTGTCTTGTGATAGCTTCCTTATATGGAGCACAATACCTCCCACTAACCTACTCGAGGAGACCGCAGCGCTGCAAGAGGACTCGTGCTCTGAAAAGAGTTTCCGTATTTCATAGATCATTGCTGGAAAGTCTCTTAATACTAGCGAATATTTCTCGAACATTTAAAGCTTGGTGAATAGGTAGCTCTACCCGAGTAGCCACAAAGCTCTCACTTTCATCTGGGCGCCATGTGTTTCAGACCTCGACTTTTGACCAGAATATCCCGCGCAGGGAGCACCCGAGTACGGGCGTCAATAACACGATCTTTGCAAGTGAGAGCGGATAATGCAAGCAGAATAATTTGAGAACTACGCCAGTAATAAAAAGCCAAAGATAAGACAGTTTGAGTGACAAGAGTACGACGGCAGTTCACTGAGAACTCCTCATTACCGCAAATGTCACTTGGTCTGATACTCCACAGTCTCGTTCGGTATTTTCTTTTCTGTTCACAAGGTAATGTTTATCGCTACCCATAATGCAACGACGTGCAACGTGTGAGCACGTGCTTAGGGATGCGATTGAAAAGGCGGTGGCTCAAGCATATTTCAAAGCTATCATAACTAAAGAAAAAAATCAACGGTATTCTTGAATGTGAACATTATTTTTTCGTGTGCCTGATGACTAGAGAATATTATTCGAACTGGTAGGAGCATTTTAGCTAATGAGAGTCAAGTATCCAAGGCAAAATGTCTCACTCTGTATGTTTGTGACATTTTCTCCCCGAGTATAAGAGTCTCCGTGGCTGAACTGGTCACGCGTTGAATGAAAGGACTGGTAGGGGAAGTAATTTAAAATTTGTTTCGTTATGTTTTATTGTTTGTGTTGACCGCTTCACCAGTATCTTACTACAAAAATGATACGACAGAACACAGTTGCACTAGTAACATAGCGAGTGCATGCATTTTCAGGTTTGATTACGAGAAAGTTACATAGCCTAGTGCTTGAATGTGGCATTACACCAAAAATCTTGATATGTACACGTCAAATAGAAATTAGAGCTTTTTGCCCGGCTCTGTCTACCCCTTATTATTCCAGTTTTCCAACGGGGTCGGGGATGAGATGCGATGGAAGTCTTTGTGGCGGATGTCTTTTACTGCCGGATGCCCTTCCTCACACCAACCTCGTGAGAGGAGTTAATGAGATTATATGAATGATGGTGAATGAAACTGGGCAAGGATGTGGAAGGAAGCGGCCGTGGCCTGTCAGAAGGTACCATCCTAGCATTTGCCTGGAGTTGGAAATGGGGAAACCATGGAAAACCATTTCAAGGCCGGCCGACGGTGGGGATCGAACCCACGCGTCTACCTAGTCAGCAGAGAGCATGGCCCCATGACCTAACGCTGCGCTTTAGCGAGCGCAGCCACCACTGTCGGTACTAGGATGTCTTTCATTACCACGCTTCAATTGGCCATTGTCTCTTCTTTCCGGATACCCTCATTTTGAGGGGTCAAACCTCTTCTTTGCTACACCGCGGCGTAGCCGTGCTCGTTAATAAATCGTGCCCCATGACCGCGCGGACAGCTGCAACAAGTCTAGAGATCGCAGGTTCGAAACTCAGCGCTGACAGCGGCTATCCTGAGTGTGTTTTCCTCCAGTTTTTTCCACACTACAACCAGGCAAATGCACGGACAGTACTTTACCTCAATTAACTAAAGTCCATTTAGAACAAGTAGTTCCGTGAAGAACTATATAGCCTATTTTCATATATCCTACTTATGTTAATTGCCTCTATCAACATACGAAATTTCAGTTTAATTGCTGTTATAGATTCGTAGATATTGAGAACCGTCTAAATATTTCGGATGGTCGCCATGTTGCATTTTAATATATGTAGGCCATAGAGTTATGTACTATTAGATGAAGATTATTGCATAGGTTCATTACTCAAACGTTGACTTCGATCGTATGATTAGGGATACAAGAAATAAAAACTTAATTTTAAAAATTTGCACAGCCACCATCTTGAGGTTATGTAAAAAGATATCAGTGCATTAAAATGTGTATAAACATTTGCAGTACCAAGTTTCACTGCGGTCGGATGGTTAAATCGCGAAATTGGTCTATTTAAATGTTTCAGCTTCGCTTGGCCGCCATGCTCGTTTTGTAGTTAACAGGTTTTTGAAAGTCACATAGGCGAACTTCTAGTAGTGCGCATTATCGCCGTACACAATTTCAGGGTGATATCAGTAATAGTGAAGCCTCCGTGGCTTAGGCGGTCGCACGCCGGCATCTCACCGCTGGGTCCGTGGTTCAAATCCCGGTCACTCAATGTGAGATTTGTGCTGGACAAAGCGGAGGCAAACAGGTTTTTCTCCGGGTACTCCTGTTTTCCCTGTCACAAATTTCATTCCAGCAACACTCTCCACTATCATTTCATTCAATCTGTCATTCATTTAATCATTGCCCCAGGGAAGTGCGTCAGGCTTCGGCAGCCGGCACAGTTTATATCCTCGCCGCTAGATGGGGGCTTCATTCATTCCATTCCCTGACCCAGTCGGTCGACTGGAAGCAGGCTGGGGATTTTCATCAGTAATAGTTTCTGAGATATAGAATGCCGGTGAAATATCTCGCACAGCCGCCATGTTGGATTGGTGAGACGTAATAAAATTTGAAGGGCACGGTCGGCGTTGGCCAAAATAGTACTATGACCTTACCGATTTTCATTGAAATCGCTCTAGCTGTTTAGATTTTATTAGGGGACACACACACGGACAAAAGGTGATCTCATAAGCCTATATTTGCAAAATGATAATAGGCTAAAAAACGTCCATGTTGAAATAAAACACATATACACTAAGAAGAAATTACATCTAAAAATTTCAGCTTTAAATGTTGAAAAGTTCCGAAAAAAAATGAAATGATATCAAGAAAAACATTTTAGAGAGAAATTGGAGTTCGAAGATTTTTTCGGTGTTTAAAACATGCCATTGCCATGTGACTTCTCTTCTTCTATTTGAAGCAGTAGCATCCATTTTGCAGTTGTTCCATCTTCCATGTCATTTTGCCCTTGCTCCTAACGCAGCCTCCTTCTTAAAAGTTAGTTTTTGTATCTGTCGTCTGATAGAAATTGAAATTAAAATGTACTTCGGTGGATTTACTACTGTAATAGAACGCGCGGTTGTGGGGATGTACAAGGAATGATATATTTAAGAAAATGAATGTACCGAAAGAAAGCTAAAGGTTCGTAGATTAATTTGGCGCATAACTAACTTTTGAAAATTTTACAGATAGCCTATTAAGCATTTTATTGGCATAGCCAGGGATCGATGCCGGACCTCAGGGGTGACAGGACCACTATAGCACGAGGTGGTATGTCCCTGTCTTAAGGATAGTGCAGTTCTGCCTTCTTTGAAGATAGCCCAAATGATTTTGAGTACAAAATACCATGATGCATGTTTTCCTCTACTGTTCAACGTGTATGCCAAGTTTCACCATGATTGGGGAGTTCACGTCCGTGTTGTTCTCATGGAAGAAGGAAGGTCGATTCGATTTAAAATAGGATGACTGCTATATCCTGGGTAAACTCCAGCATTGCAGGGGAATAAAAGTCTAGATAGCAGGAAATATACCGACATCTCCTCCTTGAAGTCGTACAGTGTGTTCTGGGACGAGCAAAGTTCCAAAGCCCTCTTCAATGTGAAGGAATAACGGAAGTATGTCAATGAGAGGTTTGTTGCCATAGTAGAGACTGGTGGCGCCGCTCGGCAATAGCGGGCGCAATGTGTTGGAAAATTACATCGCGTTTCACACTCCACAGATCTAAAAATCTTCTACACATCATCCCTGTTTATCATAAACTTATAATGAAAGGGGAAGACTTTCCCTGTGACGCAGCCAGCAGAGCGTGACTTCTTTAATGCGAGCAATGAATCACACCTTCTTTCACTCACAAATAAGCTGCGAACTGTCGTCTGTTATGTTGTACCCTCCAACCCCACACTTGCACTCCTACGGTTTCTTTGCTATTTGCTCTGTAATTTATTCTTGATTATAAATAGCTTTTTTAGAAGTTGGACGATTCGCTAAATCAAAAATATTTTCCACACAGTGTATATTCGTGCGCTGCTGGATAAAGTCTCTATTGTAAGAGGTGTCGCCAAGTGAAAAGAGAGAGAGAAGAAGATTCAAAATATCCTGTCCCTAAACACATTATTAAACATTAATTTCTGTTGAATTAACTAATAAAATCCTGTTAAATGAATTAATAAATACATACTGTACATAAGTTATATAACTTACATACATATTGTACATACAAACAATAAACTGGCAGTTGTAACGGTGCAGTCGGTCAACACGAATTTGCCCAATGACTGGGCGGGGACACAATGCATAACTTATAATACATGAATAATAAGTAAAAAACACTCATGAAAAAAATACATGGTTAGTTATGATCACTATTATGATGGGGCGATTTTAGGATTAAGAGTTTCGAAACGTTGTACCCCCAACCAGTCATTAGGCAAATTGAAGATAGAAGAGTTACAACTGCCAGTTCGTATAGAACACTAACCGAAAAGCTTTAAAACTTTACTATAAATAAATAAATAAATAAATAAATAAATAAGTAAATGAATAAATAAATGAATGAATGAATGAATAAATGAATGAATAAATAAATAAATGAATAAATAAATAAATAAATAAATAAGTAAATGAATAAATAAATGAACAAATGAATAAATGAATGAATAAATAAATAAATAAATAAATAAATGAATGAATGAATAAATGGATAAATAAAATTATAAATGAATAAATAAATAAATAAATAAGTAAATGAATATATAAATGAATGATTGAATAAATAAATGAATAAATAAATAAATAAATGAATGAATGAATGAATAAATAAATGAATGAATAAATGGATAAATAAATTAATAAATGAATAAATAAATGAATAACTTAAATAAATAAATAAATACGTACATGAATAAATAAATAAATACGTAAATGAATAAATAAATAAATAAATAAATGAATGAATGAATGAACAAATGAATAAATTAATAAATGAATGAATAAATAAATGAATAAATTGATAAATAAAGTAATAAATGAATAAATGAATGAATAAATAAATAAATGAATAAATGAATAGGCCTAAATAAATAAATAAATAAATAAATAAATAAATAAATAAACAAATGAATAAATAAATAAATAAATGAATAAATAAATAAATACATAAATGAATAAATACATAAATGAATAAATAAATAAATAAATAAATAAATAAGTAAATCAATCAATCAATCAATCTTGCACGGGTGGGTGGTGTGGAATCGTAAGCTAAAAGTAAAGTGTGACGCTTCCTATGATAATGTAAACATTATCTGGCGAAGGTAGTTGGGGTGCGAGCTAGCAAAAATGCCTCGTGTAACAGCGCCTCGTTGGAGTGAGTCAGGGATCTGGGGTTAGAAAGCTGATGACACAAAATTGAGAAGAAGGGGAACATAAGAGTTTTTAATGATTTCATTTATCAAAACCTTTAAAGGCCCTTCTCTCTGTCTTCTTCAAGGGGATACGGCCCGGGCTGAATGTAATCTCCATACACTAGCGCAGTTTAAATGTTTATGAAGCCCGGGCGCCACCCCTTCACCTTAGCCATGCTAATAGCTGACAAACCACTCCCCCAGCCATTCGTCAGGGCAGAGAGCACCAGTGGTTCAACCCTCCAACATCTTCCAGTACATCGCGCAAGACAGCTCCTTCAACGTGTCAGACCAATACAATAATAATAACAATAATAATTTACTGACACGAGGTTGTGCCATCGGACTGAACCAGAATCGAATCTGCAATATGCCGACTGCCCCACTCAGTCCCATGTACCCAAACTACGGTTGCACTGTAGCGACATCTACAGTATATTCTATCCGATTTTAAAGTGACAAGAAAGGTTTGTAAATTTAATTTGAAAAATGTGTTCCATTAACATGGATATTGTTTTGGGCTTAAACCCCATCCTAGAAACGTATCCGAGGACATGTTCGGCTCGCCAGCTTTTTGTAGCTGCTTCGAGATGGACACCCAATGTGTGAGCTACACGTACCGTTGGGGAGGAAAGTTTGAGTGTAAGGACGAGGAGTTGGAAGGTAGCGGCTGTGGCCTATAGTTAGGGACCAACCCCGGCATTTGCCCGGAAGGAAGATGGGAAACCACAGAAGACCATCTTCAAGGTTGCCGGCGGGGGGATTCGAACCTCCTCGCCTCCCGGATGTGAGCGACTGCCAGCAGTCATGTCGCAACGACCACGGCTAACTCACCCGGTTGCCTGATGGTGGAACAAACAGACAGAAGCAAAAACGTTTTTGACACATTCGTCTCAAATGTCTAAAACTTTTGAATTTACCACAAACGAAAGATAGGAAGGTGTCACTGTTTTGTTTATTTGAATGTAATACTGTACAAGTTGTCAAACTCCGGGAAATGTCCTATACAGTCCGGGGCCCAACACATGAAGCTCGATTCTGGCAACCTTGGAAATCAGGCATCATCCCCAAGTTTTCAACACTAACGCAGACCAGACCACCTTGTACGGAACTGTTAATGTTCTCTTAAATTGCGGTTTGCAGGGGAGAAGAGAAGGGGTTGGCTATTATTACCGCTCACTCCCCGGGATAATTTATATGGCGCCAGTCCTATCATTATCGTCATCTCAACCACTGCACTGACCACTTCAAAACCATGATTCATGCAAAGGGTTCAACCGCGTGACGTCACTCAACGGGCTATGATACGCAGCTGGGGCAATCTTGCCAACTTACTTGGAGAAAAAGTAGCTGAAGTATGCTAACTGAAATTGACAGAAATTGTTAAATGTTAGAGACAACCACACACAACAAAATTGCACTGGACTGACAGTAACATGGAGGGAAATTTATGTTGCTGATACTACGCTTCCCAAAGCTCTACCTTAGGCCATGGAGCCAATCTACCTGTTGACTCGGTAGACGTGGCTTCGGACCTCACCGTCGCGTCTGCCGTATTCGAAATGGTTTTCCGTGGTTTTCCATTTTCAACTCCAGGCAAATGTCGTGACGGTACCTTCTACATAGTGTCTCTACAGAACGGAACCTCTATAGACATGGGAAGGAGACGTGAAGGCAGCAGTGGAAGCCAGGGGTGGAGAATGGAGGAGAGTGGACGAGCTGACCCATGACAGAATTAGTTGGAGGACGCTCTGGACAACCTCGACACCGCACGGTACAAAGGGACAAAAGGAGGGACTAAGTAAGTGAATGAGTGAGTAAGTAAGTAGGTTAAGTAAATAAGTAAGTATTGCTATTCCTATACAATGTTGTAATTAAAGTCTATAGATAATAATGAGTGGCCTCCTGAGAGGAGGAGTCCAGGTCTTTTTAGTTGACACCCAGTGGTTAAGTTGGACCGGAACGGGCCGGAACGCCGTTCCGGAAAATATCTTCCCGCTTTTGAATGACGTAACAATTTTACATTCAGTAAGAAAATCGTTTATAATCTATACATAGCGCTGAAACGTCACGGGTGTACTCTAGCGGACTAATATCGAACCTTACGGTTTTATGTTCATAAAATACGGTCGCTTTTACACTCCTGGGCGATTTTCTAGTTCTCTAAGGTTGACTACACTGCTATTGGATACGGAGAGCGGAAAGTGAGCACAACAACTTTCTTCCGCTCGTTATGTTTGTGTGAATCCAAGTTTTATTTTATGTTTTTCTCGATGTGTTGCTGTGAAGGAGATATTACGGAATCTCTCTGCAGTTAATGAACATCAGTAGCCCCGTAGTACCTTTCAAGTTTTCCAGTGACTGTGAAAGTGAGTTGTGGGTCACAACTTGTGACAATGAGTTTACTTAAGTGGCTGGGTTCAAAAAAAAAACGTGCTGGGGATGAAGATGAAGAATCAAAGGATACTAAAAAGGTGTGCGATGGCTCAAGTAAAAACGAAACTGAATGGAGTTCCGAGAACATTAGTTTCATTAAAGACGTGAGTATAGAGATAGACCCTGGGTTAAATGTTGCTGAAACGTGTGATGCAGATTCAAGGGAGAATCTAGGTTATGGTTCTACACCTTCTACCATCGACTGTGAAATTCAAGGACCCATCTACCAAAAACAAGATTTTCCAGACTGTTGGAACGAGTCTCAGTACCGTTATTTTTTTTGTCAGAGAACGAGTGGCTATTTGCAGGAAATAAAAATTTAGGCTGCAATATATGTAAAGAGGAAAGTAAATTAGGATTAGGAGTTTCTAAAGGGGCAGGACTTAAGCTAATGAAAGTATGGGTAGAATGCAAGGTTCATCCCAACGGAAATAATATTAATCAACAACAAACAAGCCTTAGGAAAAAAATATTTGAGCACAAAAATTCAGAATCTCACAAAAAAGCTATGTTACAAAAATCAGAATCCAATAAAAAGATATTTGAAAGTTGCTTGGACACTATGAATGTCAAACACCTAGAAACCACCGTTCGAGTATTTCGAACAGCATACTCAATTGCGAAAAGAAATAGACCCTTCGTAGACCTACAGGCTTATGTTGAACTTCAACAATTAAATGGTTTAGATGTGGGACGAGTTCTTCATACAAATTTTAGTTGTGCTAATATTATTGAACACATTTCACAGGAAATGAGAAATAAAATAGCAAAATCTATAACAGAAAATCAGAGGAAAATCAGTATTATGATTGACGAATCAACAACAGCTAGTGTAAAATCTGTGTTAGTATTATGTTTGAGATGTGCTATTTCAGATAACTCTGAAGTTGTTTCCTTTTTCTGAGACTTGATAGAACTTGAATCAACTACAGCAGATGTTATTGCTCGAGAGATATTGAAGAATCTTTCTTCATATGGGATGAATGAAAACTTTCTGGCAGAACATTTAGTTGGTCTAGCATGTGATGGGGCCTCTGTAATGTTAGGTAGAAAAAATGGAGTTGGAGCACAGATTTTAAAGTTATTTCCAGATATAGTAATCTGGCACTGTTTAAACCATCGCTTGGAATTGGCCGTTTCTGATACAAGGAATGAAGTTGCAGGTGTTAACCATTTCCATTCTTTCTTTGACAAATTGTATTCTTTGTACCAATTTTGCAAATCGGTACATGTTCATCTTATCTTCGAGACGCAGCGGGAGGTCCAGGTCTGACCAGATTCTCATGAGAAAATACACCAGCCCTCTTCTGAGAATCCCATTCACCAAGGTGGCACCTGGCTACTGCTGAAATGGGTTCGCCGAGGCCTTCCTGCCAGGATTTGTGCCTTTGTGTGTGCTGTCACCTAAAATCGTAAATGGAAAAGAGGGATAAGTCAAGCTTTGATCCGTGAACTTTTGAAAGGTGAACATTTACTGTCAGCTGCATTTCGCCATGCTCTTATTCTGAGAAAGATCTTACAAAGGACATTGTGTAACACCTCGACTCCTGGAAGGTTTCTACGCAGTAACCTGTATGGGGTGATATTCTATAGTACCCACTCAAGACCTTGAACCCTGGCTTTTGTGCAACTAGTCGCAGTTGGTGCTACTGGAGGTTTGTGGTGGGGATACGCTGATATACTAGGGGTGGAATCGGTGACTCGAGGAACAGTACGAGAGGGACAGCACGAGACGAAGGTTGGTGACGGAAGGACTTAAAGCGATCGCCTCCGGGGGAACTAACAGCCAGTTCCTCCGGAGGGCTGTAATAAAGAAGGTGGTATAAACCTTTGGTTAGAAGGGGCAACCTTTCGGTGGAACACTAAACTGTGTCATTTTGCTATGTCGTTAAGGCCATGTGGCGATGGACCGTATTTCGAGCGGACTGACATTATTATTTTTAGTATGTAATATTTTGGAAGGGTTGGTACGATTTGTGTGGTACCTTTATATGTAATTACCGCGGAGTGGATTATTATTATCCTATTTCCGGTTAGCTGGATGGGACCCTCGTGGTTTTAACTTTGGTCAGAAAGGCTGCCGAAGACGTTAAATCAAAAGCAGGCTTTCGGACCGCCTTAGTCGTGTTAAACGGCTCTTAAATTACTTATGTAACTTTGTTTTGGAAGTGGCACAGAGTCTAACTTCATGTTATTATTCCATTAGTTTTGACGTCAGGGGAATCATTCCTGATAAATTCGTTTCTATCACAAATGTAGATGTGTCAAACCTTGCCAATCGGGCAAGTGTCTGGTTTGTTTAAATTAAGTCTTTCATTTGTGTTTAATTAGATCATATTTGTCAGTTAGTTAATTAAGTGGTGGAAGCCCGTCTCTTGTAATTGTTTTATTTTACTGCCCAATACATGTTAGCTTATTTCGATTTGTCATATTATTTATTGCATGAAGTCACTAGGAAGATTATTCCCCTTTTTATTCTTCATCTTTGGCAGGGTCAATTTAATACGGCCTGCTGAGGTACGCATTCAGCGTTCCACCCAACAAGCTGGTCTTGATGTTGGTTTCGTCCCGCCTGTTCTCTCTTTTCTAAATCAAATTGGGGATGTTCTTGAAAACCTAGCAAATCGGAACATTTCACTCCTAGGTTTTATTTGCTGTGAACTCAGCTGGCCTAACGAGTAATTAAATTAGCCCTTTCATGTGTTTTTTTATTATTAATTCTGGGTGTGGTAATGTCATGTGATCATTTATTTTGATATGCTAATATTATTATTATTATTATCATTTTGGCCTATAAACAGGGTAAGGAGGGATGGGGCTAACTGTTACAATGGTAGCAGAGCGTGGTTTTGCTCTGTGATCTTGCCATTAGTAAACAATCCTTCCTATTGACTGATTGCAGTAATTAATTAAAATTAAATTCAGTAACTTAATTAATGTAGATTGGGCCCTCCATACTACTAATCTTTTCTCCAATAGGTAGGCTAGTAATTAGAGCAGAACCTAATACATGTTGTGATTTGATTTCATGTAAAATAACCTGCTATGTACACCGAAGACCAAATGAACAATTCTGTCGTCAGCTGTTAAGTCGAGCAGATAGCCGAAAGTGGCGATCACGTGCGCTGGACGAGTCAGGACTGACGGGAGAGTAATGGCCGTGCTGCGTTGCCAGATTGACGAGTTGACCGGCTGAAGGAATTTCACACGTGGTGAGTTTTGATATGCTGTTTGTATGTTTTGGGGTGGTTGTAAATTCATTCTGTTCTTGTAGGAACTAGTCCAGCTCAATTTTACTGCACCTGTGTTAAATCTACACCTCGGGAAGTGTTGTTTTGACTAAATTGTGTCACGTGTTTGAAATAATAAAATGTTTGTCTGGTTGGAAGTAGTGTTGGTAAAATTTAAATTATTGACGTTTTAAATTCTCTTGAAAATAGGCTGAAATTGATAAACTTGTATTTCCAGTAAGAATAACTTAGTGTCTGTTTTGATGTGTGTTTAGTACACGCCTGTTGAATCACGTAGTGATTTTGAACTATCATGGCGGCGACTGTGACCAAGTTATTATTTTATGCAACTGATGTCAGTGAAAATGTGAATTGCGTGTGTGGATTTATCATCAGCAGGTTCCTTGGGGTAAATCTGTAATTATTCTTAATAATTGTTAGTGATGTAAGGCTGAAATTCTGCGATTCGCTGTGCATAATACGTGTGAGGTATAATTGGTAGTGATCAGCTGTTCATTAGGCCAAACATTTCAAGTTTTGTTGTCATTTCTTTAGCTGGGGGTTAATTATTTCGCTGTTGGTAGTTCTGTCAAATTAAATTGGACCGTGAGAGTATTAAAATTTGGTATTGTCAACTTATTCTGCGTTAAATTAATTCTGGAAAATGGTCGAATTGCTGTCTATATGTACGTTCGGTAATTGTGTTTTGAATGATGTTAAATGTCGAATTGCGTGTGTGCTAATTCAGTATAAATGAATCAGGTGAGTGTTTATGTATGTATGTATGATTTATGTTTAAGTTTGCTTAGTAATTGGGGGGAGAGTAAATAGTCTTGTTGTGACATGGGGATTTTAAGGTTAGATTGTCATCTAAATTGGTCAAGTATTAAATGGCTTTAATATTCAGTATTTTAGTGTGTGTTCGTTGAGTGACTTACTAAGTGGGATGTTTCTGGGAGGCAGTCACCTTCACGTCGCATCTCATTTAGGGTGTAAATAAATATTTTCCCCCGATTCGTGTCTTTCGTTTTAGGACGTTTTCCTACGATGTAAGGAGAACTGTGATTTCAGGGCTACAACTACGGGTTGTTTTATCAGGTCCTCACGTGAGTTGATACTCCGTTGGCGTTATAGTGTCTTGACGATCCGAATACTAACATACTGATGTAAATGGGGAATTTTAGAATTGGTCAGGGAAGGGATCATGTATGTCTGGTGGAGGTATGAATGTATTTCTGTGGTTGATTGTGTTCAGGGTGAAAGAGTATGTGTGATGCGATTTTTATTGCTGCCCTGACTAGGAATCGAACTGGTGTTCTTTGGTGGTCAAAATTGTATTTATTTTCTTTGGTAATCCTTCAGTTTTTTTTAATCCTGCTGATTGAATGAAAGTCATGTGTGAATGAATTGATGTAGGTTTGCAATTTGAATTTGGGTGGGAGTAATTGAGGCCTAATTGCCAGTAACGTAAGATGGATTATTGTTAATTTTATATTAGTTGTATTAGTTGCATTTTGAAAATGGACCTACTATGCAGATGTGCTTCGTATGGGGATCTACTGTCAGGAGTCCATTTAATTTGGGGTGTGAGTACCATCTTGATTGGGCCCGGGCAGGGTGTATATAGTATTTGCCCGAGTCGAGTGACTATAGGTATGGGACTTCGTTATCTCGGTGAAAGGCGAATTTTTTTTTGGGGGGTAGTTGAGGCCGCTCAGTCAGTGGGGAGTCGGGGTTAAAAGACCTCTACGGAGGCCCTCTTGGTAAGAGTCCGCAATACCATTAATTTTGTGTTCATGATATCTGTACGATTGCTAATTTGCATAATTGAAAGTAACGGGTTATTGTAGTGGGTGGTAAAATCTTATAATGATATGTTTGAGAAGGATGTGTGATGGATGATGGATAAATGTTAGGAACTGGAGTCCTGTGTTCGAGTTCCAGTGATGAAGTTGCTAGCTCTGGGAATACTTGTTGATTTTTGGTATATATAAAAAAATTATTTGGTAGTTCGGTTGGTGAAAGTTTTCCTTTAGGGAGATATCCTGTGGTGGCATGCTGAGTTGTCGTTGTATGTCAGCTGCTGTGTTCACTAGTCTGATTTTGAGATTTTTGGGAGGTTGCAATGCTTCGTTTGCGATGGCATTGAAATGGGCTGGTTCGTTAGTTATTCATAACTTGCAGTTTCTTGCTGTTAGGCGGCTAGGTTATTTCTATTGTGGTCGCATTTCTGAAGGGTTGTAGGTTCGTGAGATTTCATGTAGACTCCCGTTAGCTTGGGTGTGTTCACTTCACAATCAGCTGTTGTAGGCGTTCATGCATATTTTGATATTTTGATTCTGGAGTTTTCACTTGAGGGTGCTTCAGTGCATTAGTTGGTTAGTTATTTATAACTTGCAGCCTTGATCTGTTAGACCACTGGCGTTTCTGTTGTAGTTTCAACTCTGAAAGGTTCTGGGTTCATTAAAACTTTGTATAGCCCCGTCACCTTGGGTGTGTGCGAGTTTGGCTGTTGCCACCGGATGTTCTAATCGATTGTGAGCCTTAGTGACAGTCAGTGTCCTGAGTAGTTACTGGAGTAATCATCTTTGGTGGTAAAAATAATTTAAATTCTCTGAGTAATAGTGTTGATAGCTTGGCAGTTTTTTTTGGTGCGAGGTTCCAATGTGGTTAGGTGCGAGCTGGATTTATGGATTTATTTTGAAGATTTTAATTGCTTCGTGCCTTTTGAGATGTAACATCTGTCACTTCTGTGATTTGTAATTCTGAATAAATTAGTTTTGATATTCTGGGAGAGATTTTATTGGCGTTAGCATTTGGTGAGATACAGACACGTGTTGTTAGTCAAGGAGGTTGTGAATTTTGAGATTTTAAGTAGCTTCGTGAAGTTAATGTTTTAAGAACGTTTTGATGACAGTGGTGAGTTGAAGCATCATGGGTTCGATTTGAGTGTGGTCATAAAGTGTCACCCGGTATTTGGATGGTAAATATTAATGGTAGGTGACACACGTTGTTAGTTGGAGACGTCTGTAGTCTGTGGTAACGCCACGTAGAGAAATTTTCGGGGTTGTGATTGTCTGTGTTGTGTGATTGGAAGGTGAACCACGTGCACTTGGGTGTGTGTGACGCTTAGTGGGTGCCCTACCTTGTGTCGAATGTGTATTTATGTTTTGGTAATGTGTTGTACTGTCATCTTCTGAGGCGGCCATGCCTTTGTAGGGGAAGATGTTAATTACCCTCTGTGGGGTCGTGTGTTGACCGGAGGGGGAGCTCAGGTACCGAGCTGATTTTGTCGTGATGGCCAGGGTTTGGTGGCGCAAGAGTGATGTTCCTCCCGGTGTCATAAGGGAGAGGACCTGTCATGTGAAGGACAGGGCGGTGTTGGTTTGTGTAGTGTGTGAATGACAGTGCATACTGTTTTAATAATTCACGTCAGATTGTGAACTGCAGTCCTCGTGCTGTTTTCCTGGTTCGCAAGTTGCCCGATGGAATTTAGGGTTATTTATGTTTTGTGTTGTCACCGGGAACATTGCCCGTTGGCAGTTATGGAGTGGGAGAAATATCGGGGTGACAGCCCGATGGAATTTAGGGTTATTTATGTTTTGTGTTGTCACCGGGAACAGTGCCCGTTGGCAGATATGGAGTGGGAGAAATATCGGGGTGACAGCCCGATGGAATTAAGGGCATTCTTATTATTAAAGTGTGAATGTGTGTGTGTGAATTATGTGGGTGACGTGGTTTTTCCTTATTTTGTTTGTCTTGCTGCTAGTGTGCTTGCGTGATAGGATGTTGTGGTCTCTGTTCCTCCTGTCCTTGGAGGCCACTGAGGGCAGTGTGGGTCAGGAACATGTGAAATTGAGCAAGACATGTAATTTGTGTTTGTGTGCATATCAAAACGAGCTCTGTGTGATGCCTTCAGTGCGGTAGGTAATTTTGTAATGTATTAACTTGAGCGGTGCCACGGGCGGTATAGTAAATGTAGTTCTGATGGAATGCCCCGTGCGGCATGTTAATGTAATTGTCATTGTGAATTTTGGAAATAGTTACGTGCTGTCCTGATTTTGTGAAGTCGCAGAAAAATGGTCCTTCGGTTTTGTTAAAGTAAATTCATTTTGAAAAATTGTTTAAAATTTTTGGTGGGCAAGTTTGTAGGTGCCTTTGATTTGCATATTCTAAAGAAAAATTCTGGGTTCTGTACACCTTAGTTAAACTTTAGTTATTCTTGCTAAGTATTGTAGTGAACTTTCAATTAAGCTTGTTAACGTCAGTCATATCGTATAGTTGGTTGCCCCTTTCGTGTGTTTTTCGTACTTCAGTGGACCTTTAGTTATGCCCTGGACACTATCTCTTTGCGCAGAACCTTGTTTGAAGCATCAAGTATCCCTTGTGATTTGAAAGACTCTTAAATGAACTTCGATGGCACACTAATGCTTCGTGTGATGTTTTTTTTTTATCCTTCCTGGGATAACTTCAGCTGTTATGGGCTGGTTGGCTGGCCTGGAACGATTGTTCCCTCTAAGGGAACTGTATTTGGACCATACGCTGCTGTTCTGATGTGTGTTTCAGTGGTCACTATGTGGGACGTGTGCCACCAATCTGGGCCCAGTTTGGAGGTACCATCTAGGTCCCATGGCATCATTCTACCCGAAGAGATCTACTTCAAGGTCCGCTGGCGGGGATTGGAGTAGCCTTTTCAGCTGCCAAGAGACCAGCTGGACACCATCACCCTGTCCATCAGCCCCCCATCGTCTTCCTTTGGAGGAGGAGGATGTACCAATTTTGCAAATCGGTACATGTTCATCTTATCTTCGAGACGCAGCGGGAGGTCCAGGTCTGACCAGATTCTCATGAGAAAATACACCAGCCCTCTTCTGAGAATCCCATTCACCAAGGTGGCACCTGGCTACTGCTGAAATGGGTTCGCCGAGGCCTTCCTGCCAGGATTTGTGCCTTTGTGTGTGCTGTCACCTAAAATCGTAAATGGAAAAGAGGGATAAGTCAAGCTTTGATCCGTGAACTTTTGAAAGGTGAACATTTACTGTCAGCTGCATTTCGCCATGCTCTTATTCTGAGAAAGATCTTACAAAGGACATTGTGTAACACCTCGACTCCTAGAAGGTTTCTACGCAGTAACCTGTATGGGGTGATATTCTATAGTACCCACTCAAGACCTTGAACCCTGGCTTTTGTGCAACTAGTCGCAGTTGGTGCTACTGGAGGTTTGTGGTGGGGATACGCTGATATACTAGGGGTGGAATCGGTGACTCGAGGAACAGTACGAGAGGGACAGCACGAGACGAAGGTTGGTGACGGAAGGACTTAAAGCGATCGCCTCCGGGGGAACTAACAGCCAGTTCCTCCGGAGGGCTGTAATAAAGAAGGTGGTATAAACCTTTGGTTAGAAGGGGCAACCTTTCGGTGGAACACTAAACTGTGTCATTTTGCTATGTCGTTAAGGCCATGTGGCGATGGACCGTATTTCGAGCGGACTGACATTATTATTTTTAGTATGTAATATTTTGGAAGGGTTGGTACGATTTGTGTGGTACCTTTATATGTAATTACCGCGGAGTGGATTATTATTATCCTATTTCCGGTTAGCTGGATGGGACCCTCGTGGTTTTAACTTTGGTCAGAAAGGCTGCCGAAGACGTTAAATCAAAAGCAGGCTTTCGGACCGCCTTAGTCGTGTTAAACGGCTCTTAAATTACTTATGTAACTTTGTTTTGGAAGTGGCACAGAGTCTAACTTCATGTTATTATTCCATTAGTTTTGACGTCAGGGGAATCATTCCTGATAAATTCGTTTCTATCACAAATGTAGATGTGTCAAACCTTGCCAATCGGGCAAGTGTCTGGTTTGTTTAAATTAAGTCTTTCATTTGTGTTTAATTAGATCATATTTGTCAGTTAGTTAATTAAGTGGTGGAAGCCCGTCTCTTGTAATTGTTTTATTTTACTGCCCAATACATGTTAGCTTATTTCGATTTGTCATATTATTTATTGCATGAAGTCACTAGGAAGATTATTCCCCTTTTTATTCTTCATCTTTGGCAGGGTCAATTTAATACGGCCTGCTGAGGTACGCATTCAGCGTTCCACCCAACAAGCTGGTCTTGATGTTGGTTTCGTCCCGCCTGTTCTCTCTTTTCTAAATCAAATTGGGGATGTTCTTGAAAACCTAGCAAATCGGAACATTTCACTCCTAGGTTTTATTTGCTGTGAACTCAGCTGGCCTAGCGAGTAATTAAATTAGCCCTTTCATGTGTTTTTTTATTATTAATTCTGGGTGTGGTAATGTCATGTGATCATTTATTTTGATATGCTAATATTATTATTATTATTATCATTTTGGCCTATAAACAGGGTAAGGAGGGATGGGGCTAACTGTTACATTCTTTATACAGCATGTCTCCCAAAAATGAAAGGGAACTCAACATTTGTGCTGCTTCACTGGAACAAAGAGTTAAGAAGATTGGGAAAATATTTACAATAAGATGGGTAGTTTCAAGCCCGAGAACTGTAAAAGCTGTCTGGGAAAACTACAGTGCTCTAGTAAAACATTTTAGTGAGGCCAAAAATGACCACCAGAGAGACTCCAAAGAAAGGGCAAAATTCCAAGGTCTAGAAAATATGTTAACTTGTGTAGAATTTCTAGAAAATATTGCAATTATGTATGATGCTCTTGTTGAGTTAGCTGATTTGTCATTAGAGTTGCATAAAAGAGAGACAAGTCTGACAGAGGCTCAAAATGCAATCAAGCGCATTATAAAAGTGTTTGAATCTATGTGTAACTCAGCTTCTGGAGAATACTACAGAACAGTTCTTAAAGCAGCAGAAAACAAAAAGTTTAGAAACATAGGATTACATGATTCTAAAAAAGTTGTAAAAATTGACAGAAAGCAGTTTTTCAGAAGTCTTGTGAACAATTTAAATAACAGGCTTATGGAAAATGTGTCCACATCATCTCATCTTGGTTCCAGCTCTAGTCAGCAGAGACATGAGAGAATGACAAAAGTTATCAGTGATTCAAAGGTACTATACAAAAATAATTGGCCCTCCACTTCTACTTTGGATGTCTGCTATGGTGATGAGAGTGTTGGCAACCTTTGTGACTTTTTCCACATGTCAGACAAGAGGAGGTACATTAATGCTTTTAGAAAGTATGTCGAGACCAAGGAAATTCCAGTGGAGTTGATGCCTTTGATCAAGACTGTACAGACCATTCCCATCTCTTCAGCAGAAGCTGAAAGAGCTTTCAGTACCATGAATGAGATCCACACCGAAAAGAGAAATAGGCTGCTGGTTGAAAGATCAAGCGGACTTATCTTCATAAGCAGCGTAGGACCTCCTGTGCATTTATTTAACCCACAACCATATGTCAAGTCATGGCTACGAAAGGGGCGACGTTCAGCTAATGAAACAACTTGTCGGAAACACGAGGCCGCTGATTTTGACACCCAATACGAGTCCATTTGGAAATTGCTGAATTAATAAGGTGAGTTCCTGAAAATATATGTTTTCCAACTAAATCACTTTTGACACCTGTGGGAGACTTGCGTGCCGCAATGAGGATGAAGTGATGATGAAAACATCACATACACCCAGTCCCCGAACCACGGAAATTAACCCCAAGAGATTAAAATTCCTGATGGCCCGGCCGGGAATCGAACCCGGGACACTTCGGGCCAAAGCCTAGCGCACTAACTGATTCGCCATTCGGCCGTACAAGTCTATAGATGAAGGCCTATGTAGCTGCTATTTCCGTGTAAACTTTTGTGGTTGCCTTAAGTCGGAGTTATCTTACTTACACCACTAAAAAGTAAGTTAAATATTCTATGAAGAATATTTGTCGTCCAACACAAGGCTGCCAACATAGATATTTACTTTTACAACCGTCGTAAAATCATCCTTCAATAACATAACAGTAGGTTAATTATAAATGGCGTAATCTTGTGCCAATCATATACAATAATATTTAGTAGATACAATACGGAGTTTACATGAAATGAAAATGCATCAATGTTCTTTAATAGGAGTTGCTTTATAGTTAATGTTATGTGTTGCTATTTGGGTAACGGTGTGAAGATTGACGAGGCCGGGATGACGTCACAGCGACAGACAACAATCAAGCTTATGCTGCCAACCTTCAAGTAACATTGAAAGTGATAGTTTCAATATCTGCTGGTGGTCTGTAAATATGGTGACTGTCTAGCATGAGTGGCAACAGTGAATACAACCCTGATTGAACCCAACAGCAAGACATTATACTACATGATGATAGTTATTGTTTAATGGGCATAACATTATAATACACATCACTATATTGGTATTGCTACATTGCTGTTAATAGGTAATAACTTATTATACATTGAGGGCTTGGCTTGCGCGCGGTAGGCGAAGGGTGATTAGTCACCGCCACTTGACTAGCCTTTAGCGATAACACAAGAGCAGGACGGGAAGTCCCGAATGCTAGCATTGCATTTATTAATTACGAAGCTGGCAAGATAGGCCTTAGTTGAAATATCTGCTGGTGGTCTGTAAATAAGGTGACTTGTCTGCTGTATTGTATCCCGTGGTTATTAAATAGCCTACGTTAAAAAGTGAAAATGTGTTAAAACTAGTGGGGCGCTATGCAGCTGCTCTACATGCAGTGCCCCAGCCACCACGCGGCTACCGCAAATCCCCATTCGATAGGGAGAGTCCTCACTGTAGGTGGTTGGTTCTTAAGTTTAGGGGCTGCGACAACGCGGTCATGTAGCCCCATGTACTTTGGGTGTGTGTAGAATCTGTCTGATAACCGGTGTTAATTGTGATGACTGTATTATACTCTGTGAGCTGCCTGAATAGGATTGACAGTTCTCGCCTCACCATGTGGTCAGGGATCAAGGTTGCCAAACAGTTAGAATAACAAGCGATCACACTGTACAAGCTAGAGATACAGCTAACCAGGCAATGACGCACGTGGGCTGTAATATTGCAACGCAGAGTAGTATGACATGAACTATGTGAACATGGATTGGTCAAGATGCAGAGGGGTGATGACTGATGTGGCACTTCCGGCGAAATGTCAATCCTATTCAGGCAGCTCACAGAGTATAGTGGGTGTTATCTGTTTTTTAATTCAAGTAAGGACTGCAGACTTTTGAATTTTTCAAATAGTTCCTACTTTTGCTGCCAAACGCCACCGTCAACGACTACTAGTTCAGAACTTAGATACAAGACGCCACAGCAGTCGACTCTTGGCAACAAACGTAGGAATCTAAGAGCGTTGTTTACATTCTTAACATATACAATTAAGCTTCACACAGGTGTAATTAGTGGAAGGTTCTTTAACATGCCATAAAGCTATGACATGGGACCGTCGGCTTTACTTCCCCTCCGAAGGAAGGCATACTGAGGGATTTTTAACGCTCTTAAAAAATCCGACAACTTCGGCCGGATTTGAACCCGCGATCTTGGGCATAAAAGCTCAGCATGCTACCAACTACGCCACCGAAGCCGCCTCACTATAGGTGCAGAAGACGGAGAGGGAGGGGGTGAGGAGGAGAAGGCAGAATTTGCTAATCTTGCCAACCGAATCCCCCTCCTTCTCATTCGAACTCTCATTTCCAACCTAATTTACATTTTCCATCCCAGAAACAGTGTTACCAAATTAAGCGACTAGTCATTAAATTTAGTAATTTTTGCATCTACTGTAATGGGATGCAACTTTGCATAGTTAGCCAGAGAATTTAGCGACTATTTTTTTTCTCTTTACAGAGTGGCATTTTTGTGACTACCTATCGATTTTTAGTACACGTAAGTTGACAACATTGCCCCATAATCTCAGGTTTTCTTAAAATTAAATTAAATTGTATTTAATTGAGCAGGCATAAAATTCTTTATGATGTTCAGTTGTGGTCACAAAGTGACTAAGTTGGTAGCTGTGTTCTCTCGGCGAGGTAAAGAGAAAGCTACACAGGAACTATAAAAACAGGTACGAACAAAGACTTGAAAGGGTGAAGCTCTAGAAAAGACATTCCCAGCGAAGGAAGAAAGAGCGCAAAAAATTAGCAATTACATCAGCTAATGGAACTGGAAGAGGGCAGAAGAAACAGAAATGAGGACAGAGTAAGGAAACATGGATTCAGCCATCGAAAGGGAGACAGAGAGGAAATAACGTTCGCCTTTTCTTCGTGGGAGATTCGGGTTCGATCCATCGTATCGCGAGATGAAAATTGGCTTCAGAACAGGACCGCTGGAGGGAGGGAAAGGGGGGGGGGGGAGAAATAACAAGGCAGACAAGAGCGAGTGGTACAGTGGAGCGAAAAAGGGTGACATAGTAGACAACCTTGTAAACAAGACGGCAGGCCTGGGAAGAATAAGCTATATCCGCAAGTTGGCTACAATTGTACGTTATCGTGTTGGAAGTCATTTTACAGTGTTGCCTTATCAATCAAAATGTTAATGTTTTTCAGTCGGTCGACACAATTATGGGTGGTTCTGTAATCCTGGAAAAAAAAGTTACATACGATTAATAAATACAATTGGATGACCAGTTTCGATCGTCAAGCGATCATCATCAGATCCATTACACTTAGGCTATTAAAATTACATATCTTGACTAGTTGTGCTAGTTTAATCACTACTGAAATTAAATAAATGCATATATTGTAAATATCATAACCCATTCTTATAAACATAGATCAACCTAAATGTAAAGGATCCGATGATGATCGCTTTACGATCGAAACTGGTCATCCAGGGGTATTTATTAATCTCACGTAATTTCTTTTTCAGGAATAGGCAACCACTCATTACAATTGGGTACAGTCGTGTTGACCGACTGAAAAACATTATATTTCCACAAAATTTTACGGTTAGTGCATGATATTTAATGTTGTACACCTCTCTATTATTTCCAAAAGTAAGTCGTTATATTTAGTAATTTTTGGATATATTTTGGCGATATAATATTATCAATTTAGCATCGTTTAAATAGACTGGGGATTTAGTGACTTAGGCTCTTAAGTGACAGAGATATGTTTCCCTCTACTGACAACACAGTGACAGTTTTTTGACTACCTAATGATTTCCAATAGTAAGTTGACAGCATTGCCCGGTAATCTCAGATCATTATTTTAAAAATTACTATTCCGTTATTATCATTATCCTTAATTTCTCATAAATATGGTACAACTCAGTCTACAAGATATGGATTTCACAATCAAGTATCGTCAATCTTACTTCGCTCTCGTCATCCACCGTTGAAGACTGCTCGAACACTCGATGAGAGCAACTTTAACTTACTTGATCGTTGGAAAGCAATGTGGAATTCATCTGCTCCTCCAGAGCAGCTTAGCATGCATGCCCTGTATTACGACCAAACCACCAGGATTTGAACTGAATCGGAAAATTTGGTCTTCCTTAAACAGAGTAAGGACTAACTGTGACGATGTGCAAATTTGATGCATAAATGGGGCAAAGTTCAATCTCCAAAATGAGATCGCGGTGCAGAAAGACAAACAGTTCAACATAATATCATCCAATCTTGTCCAATGTCAGCCTTCCCCGGAGACCCTTCTGAGTTCCTGTTGGCCACTGATCGAGTTGTTGACTATCTGCGGACATTCATTATGACCTATTTCTGTATAGTGTATTGTAAATATTGTAATCTTGTATCTTGTTTATTGTTCCATGATGTGATGATAGCCAAACGCTACATCAATAAATAATACTGTGATAAAAAAAATGCCTAACAATATGACCAGTATCCAGCAACACTGCCTTCCGTATTTAGACAATCGGGAGTTTCATTTGCAGTTCCTCCAGAGCCATTATCAACACCTTAGGAACAACTGTCACCACTGGTAAAATTCTCAGGGATTTTAGTCCCCATAGTTTTCTTATATCCTCAGCCAACGATGCGCACCTGTTTTTTGAGCCTAGGTAGTTAGCATATTTTGGCCAAGTGAGACAGCAACGTCTATTCATTTATTGAGATAGACAATATCGGATCGATTGGCCAAGATTTTCTGGTGAGTTAAAATTGGTCCATCCCAATACATTTTATGATGTTCATTTTCAAGCACGTTGGCAGGCTGGTAATTGTAGTACACCATGCTCGTATCCAGGAGTCCACATTTTACAGCTAGCATTATTATTATTATTATTATTGAATTATTATTCTTAAACTATAGTCGTTAATATTGAAATATTATTATAATTAGTGCTGCACCAGCCTCTATCAAGTTTCATGACATATAGGGGAAGGATCTTTGAAAATTGATCGTTTGATCGATTTTTCCAAACGGCTGGACAGGTCATCCTTCGTTCTTCGTTCCCATTTACCTTCTATGGCATTGAAAACGGGTCCATAAATCTTTCGAAGTACCTTCCTCTCGAAGGCAGAGATGGCTTCTACGGTTGTTGCTGACGTCGCCCAGGTTTCACAACCATAGCCTACAAAAGTACCGGCCGTACTTGTGTCATGTACAGCTGAATCTTATTCTTCTGCGATAATAGATGGGATTTAAATGAGTTATTCAGACTATAGAACATGCGACTAGCGTTTATTATTCGCTGACGCACTTCTTCCGACACTTCACTTCTATTAGTTAATATGGATCCCAGGTAGCCTACCTGAATTATTGAACTCTTGAACATTTGAACATTTGAAGCCATTTTTCAGCGTTGCGTCCTTGACAAGTCATATTGCCACTTTTCAGTCAGTCAACACAATGTAATCCCAATTATTGGGACATGCGAAGAAAGTTGCATGTAATTAAATATATATATATGCACTGATACTTCCCGATTTCTTCACAATGCGAAGGATATTGTGCTGGTGGTAAATGAGGATAAAACAAAATATCTCGTATGGCACCGTCAAACTCTCCTTTCATTATTGTTGACGGACATACTTTTGAAAGAGTTCAGTAATTCAGGTAGGCTACCTGGGATCCAAACTAACTAATAGAAGTGAAGTGTCAGTGAATAATAAACGCTAGTCGCATGTTCTATAGTCTGAATAACTCATTTAAATCCCATCTATTATCGCAGAAGAATAAGATTCAGCTGTACATGACACAAGTACGGCCGGTACTTTTGTACGCTATGGTTGTGAAACCTGGGCGACGTCAGCAACAACCGTAGAAGCCATCTCTGCCTTCGAGAGGAAGGTACTTCAAAAGATTTATGGACCCATTTTCAATGCCATGGAAGGTAAATGGGAACGAAAAACGAAGGATGCCCCGTTCAGCGGTTTGGAAAACCAGAAATTGGCCAAGTACTAGGACAGAAGAGATTACATCTTTCGAGCTGATGAATCCATCCAAAACCGAGTCCTTCATTCACAACCTACTGTAAGACGCCCAGAACGCGATGGAAGGATCGAGTATTGACAATACCTCAGCAAGTGGAGCCGAATGCGGTGGAAGATGAAGCTAGAGACCGCCAGCGTTGGAATGCTTCTCCGGTAGATACCTCCTCCTTTGTGACTGATTCCTTTGTTACCACTATTTCTCTTCTTTTTCTTTCTTTTGTTCTTCTACTGTAGGCCTTAAAGGCTCATAAGTGCAATAAATGATGATATATATATATATTATGGACTACAGAGGAGGGAGAAAACTATGGGATGACATGTTTCACTCGTCAAGCGAGCAACATTAGATCCTAATATACAAGACAAAACAGCTCTACAAAACACTACCAAACCCACAATGACATGCAAAAAAGTATCTGTAATCCCACCCCCAAAATAAAAGCAAGTCAAGAACTTAGAAAGTGTGGTAATTATTACTGATTATTATTACTAGCCTAAAGTATTAGGCATCCGAAAAAAGTACTAGGCTATTTATTTTAATATCTTCAATATTGCAAGACTGAGAAATGATCTAGGGTAGAGCGGAGCTATTCCGCTAATTACAAATTGTGAACATTATAAACCGAAAACTATTCATTATTCTAAGATGAAACCCACAGCAAACAAGTAGTTCTGTGAAGAACTAAATAGCCTATTTACATATATCCTAGTAGTCTTACTTAGGACACGAGAAATGAAAGCGAGATTTTAAAAAAATTGCACAGCCGCCATTTTTAAGTTTAAAAAAATGCTGCCTTTAAATTAGACGTCAGCATATTAAGGCTTGTATGAAGATATACCGTGCCGAGTTTCAAAGCGCTCGGATGAAAAGTCGCGAGTATATTCTATTTAAATGTTTCAATTTCGTGTGGCCGCCATGTTGGTTTTATGATCACCAAGTTATTTAAGGTCCCATATGTGAACTTAAGTTAATAACCTCTATCAAAATACAAAATGTCAGTTTGATTGCTGTAATAGATTCGAAGATATTGAGAACCGTCTAAATATTTCGGATGGTCGCCATGTTGGATTGTTATTATATAGGCCATATGTACCATTAGATGAAGATTACTGTGTAGGGTCATTATTCAAACTTTCACTTCCATCGCATGATTAGAACACAAGAAATAAAACCTTGAATTTAAAATTTCGCACAGCTGCCATATTGAGGTTAAGTAAACAATTGAACTAAATTAGATGTCAGTGCATTACAATGTGTATAAACATTTGCTGTACCAAGCTTCACTGCGTTCGAATGGTTAAATCGCGAGAAAAATATTTAAATGTTTCAACTTCGCTTGGCCGCCATGTTCGTTTTATACTTAACAAGCTTATAAAAGTCACATAGGTGAACTTGTAGTAATGTCCTTTATCACCGTACAAAATGTCATGGTGATATCTGTTACTGTTGCGGAGATATAGAATGACAGTGAAATATTTCGCGCGGCCGCCATGCTGGAGTGGTGAAACGTATTGAAATTTGAAAGTTACAGTTGAGGTCGGACGAGGTAGTAGTATGCACTTACCGAGTTTCATTGAAATCGCTTACGTCGTTTGGATTTTATTAGGTAGGAAGGGGGGGTTGGCAAACACACACATATGCTAACGGACCAAAGGTAATAATCTCTTAAGCCTATTTTTAGCCTACTTTCGATTTTTGCAAAAAATGAAAGTAGACTTATGAGATCACTACAGGGCGAAAAAAAGTGTGTCTGTCTGTGTGTGTGTGTGTCTGTGTGTGTGTGTGTGTGTGTGTGAGAGAGAGAGAGAGTGTGTGTACTCTGAATGTCTGTCCCCCCCTATCAATTCGAACACGGTGAGCGCAAATTGAACGAAATTTGGTACAAAGGTAGCACTAGCAAAGGACACCTCAGTGTCATGTTTTATATCGCCGCCATCTTCACGGAAACGTAATGGCGGCCACACAAATGTTCAAAACTTAAATCAAATTACGACTAACCTAATCATCCGATCTCTACCAAATTTTGCAACAACATACCTTTATGGGGGCAGCATCCTTTGACCAAACTAATAGGTCATCAGCCTAATAGTTTGCGGATGGCGGCCATCTTTGTGTGAAAATCGATTGCCCCTATTAATTCGAACACGGTGAAACCGAATGGAACGAAATTTGGTACAGAGGTAGCACTAGCAAAGGACACCCCACTGTCATGTTTTATATCGCCGCCATCTTGACGGAAACGTAATGGCGGCCACACAAATGTTCAAAGCTTAAATCAAATTACGACTAACCTAATCATCCGATCTCTACCAAATTTTGCAACAACATACCTTTATGGAGGGAGCATCCTTTGACAAATCTAATAGGTCATTAGCCTAATAGTTTGCGGATGGCGGCCATCTTTGTGTCAAAATCGATTACCCCTATTATCCTATTAATTCGAACACGGTGAAACCGAATGGAATGAAATTTGGTACAGAGGTAGCACTAGCAAAGGGCACCCCACTGTCATGTTTTATATCGCCGCCATCTTGACGGAAACGTAATGGCGGCCACACAAATGTTCAAAGCTTAAATCAAATTACGACTAACCTAATCATCCGATCGCTACCAAATTTTGCAACAACATACCTTTATGAAGGGAGCATCCTTTGACAAATCTAATAGGTCATTAGCCTAATAGTTTGCGGATGGCGGCCATCTTTGTGTCAAAATCGATTACCCCTATTAATTCGAACACGGTGAAACCGAATGGAATGAAATTTGGTACAGAGGTAGCACTAGCAAAGGGCACCTCAGTGTCATGTTTTATATCACCGCCATCTTGACGGAAACGTAATGGCGGCCACACAAATGTTCAAAGCTTAAATCAAATTACGACTAACCTAATCATCCGATCTCTACCAAATTTTGCAACAACACACCTTTATGGAGGGAGCATCCTTTGACAAATCTAATAGGTCATTAGCCTAATAGTTTGCGGATGGCGGCCATCTTTGTGTCAAAATCGATTACCCCTATTAATTCGAACACGGTGAAACCGAATGGAATGAAATTTGGTACAGAGGTAGCACTAGCAAAGGGCACCTCAGTGTCATGTTTTATATCGCCGCCATATTGACGGAAACGTAATGGCGGCCACACAAATATTCAAAGCTTAAATCAAATTACGATTAACCTAATCATCCGATCTCTACCAAATTTTGCATCAACATACCATTATGGAGGGAGCATCCTTTGACCACACTAATAGGTCATTAGCCTAATATTTTGCGGATGGCGGCCATCTTTGTGTGAAAATCGATTCCTTCTATTAATTCGAACACGGTGAAACCGAATGGAACGAAATTTGGTACAGAGGTAGCACTAGAAAAGGCCACCCAAATGTTAAAAGCTTAAATCAAATTTCGACCATCCTAATAATTTGATCTCTACCGGATTTTGCAACAACATGCCTTTTTGTGGAAAGCATCTTATGACTGACTACAAGGTCATCAGCCCAATAGTTTGCAAATAGCGGCCATGTATGTGTGCAAATCCATTCCCCAGATCAATTCTAACACGGTGAAACCGAATTGAATGATTTTTTTTTTACAGAGGTAGCACTAGCAAAGGGCACCTCATATTCATGTTTAATATCACTATAGAACGTTGTATTTCAACAAGCTACTACAACCAACATTCAATTATACTCCTTGAAAAGGACAAAGAGTTATAACAATACCCATGCATTTAGGAGAAAGTAGGCTATATTTTCTTTACTGAACATCTTGTTCATCATTTCAAATGATCTTGTCGACTTCGTCGTTATGCTTTGGGTCTAACGTTACGCTGGACGGAGACGGTTGCGTTACGGAGACGGAGACTGTGACGTCATGCAGCCGCGCGGGAAGCCTAAGTTAATGGGTAAAGGACGGCGAGTGCGTGACGTCATCCAGCCACGCGGGAAGCCTAAGTTAATGGTTAATGGAGTCTGTTGAAAGAGTCCTGGGGCGTCGAGCGACCTGGGGCTTCGAGCGAAGCGAGAAGAATTCAGGTGACTCCTGAAGAGGTGTACAAGATGCCATATAAGAATACAGGGTGACTCCTAAAGAGATATACAAGACGCCAGATAAGAATACAAGATGACTCTTAAAGAGGTGTACAAGATGGCAGAGAAGAATACAGGGTGTCTCCTAAAGAGGTGCACAAGAAGTCAGACAAGAATACAGGGTGACTCCTAAAGAGGTGTACAAGATGTCACACAAGAATAGATGGTGACTTCTAAAGAGATATACAAGATGCCAGATAAGAGTACAGGGTGCCTCCTAAAGAGGTGTGCAGGGTGTCAGAGCAAAATACAGGGTGACACTTAACGAGGTGTACAGTATGTTAGAATCAATCAAATACAGTGGGACCCTTAAAGAGGTTTGCAAGATATCAGATTCAAATAATGGGTAGCCCTTAAAGAGTTGTAAAATATGTCAGACTCAAATACAGGGTGACCCTTAAAGAGGTGCCCCCGCGGGAAGCCTAAGTTAATGGGTAATGGAGTCTGTTGAAAGAGTCCTGGGGCTTCGAGCGAAGCGAGAAGCCCTCCTGAGCCTTTCTAACATGTGTAGCATTTGTAGCATGCGTCATTTGAAATGATATAACGTCTAGTCTTTCAGACTGACTGTAATTTCTTTTGACATACATATCTTGACAAAGATAAGAACGAAGGGTTAAGTTTATAAAACTGCCATAAGACCAATCCTACTCTATGGTAGTGAAACATAGGCTACTGCAAAGGCACATGAGCAAAAGATACATACCACTGAAATGCGTATGTCACGTTGGGCAGGTGGAGTTACTCTCAAAGATAAAATCCGTAACGAACATGTGCGAGGCAGTTTCAAAATAGCGCCTATAACTGAGAAACTCTTAGAGTCCAGGCTAAGGTGGTATGGTCATGTTATGCGAAGACCAGATAATCATGTAGTGAAGAAGTGCCTTTCCATGGCTACACAAAAGAGAGGGAGTGGCAGACCTCAAACAACATGGAAGACGAGTGTCCAAAGGTACATGAGAGTATTGGGCCTATCTGTTGATGATGCTTTACAACGAAATGACTGGCGCCTCAGGATTATGAAAGTCGACGCTGCGTAACGGGAAAAGGCGAGGAAGATGAAGAGGAAGAAGAAGAAGAAGAAGATATCTTGACAAAATACGGATATCACTCGTCGTTGGAATCGAAGTTCATTTCCCTTTTAAATATGACTTCTTTAGTTTGCCTCGGTTCACCCTTGGATGGCAAATTCTACCTCGATACCTCCGTTATACCGGAGTATTCGTTGCGAATCGTAAATTATACTGTGTATGGAAAGCAACAGTGCGTTCTTACTCGGGTATAATGACAGAGAAAGAGCCACATATATCATCAGTAGAGGTCGTAAAACTACACAACAATATTACATTACATGTGTCATAACTGAGAATCTCGATCTAGATCTCAGATCGCAGCACACGCAACAACCACAGCAATTTATTGGAGCTTAAAACGTCTACTGCGATCAGCACATGCGTATTTACCATGTACAGAGTCTCCTGCGTTATGCTTACCTTGCAGCGTGTTACGTCATCTACCATGACTGCAAGTTCAAGTTCCAGCGGACTTCCTCATTGTGGCTTTACTTTACCTACGGCCCGCGAGACTACTTTGTCCGGCCCGCCGCTCCACGTCCGCGCCGTGTCGCCAAAACTTGAAACAACTTAAGTCAACTGGACAAAGCAGCGCGTCCACTCCCCTACCCAAGGTCATTGACTCACTGATGAACACTTAAAATACTTATTAATGATTGGTACAACTAAGTTCGATCCTAAGTGGAGAAAAAATTTAAGTACCGGTACCTGCAAAAAGCTTTTCCAGTCGTCGCACTAAACTAAATTATCATGAACGTTATTTCATAATTTGATTATTAATTGTGTCAAATTAATTAATTAATTAATTAATTAATTAATAATATTAATATCGTATGGCCTCGGGTGCCGGGTGCAAGCTTTGTAATTTGACAGCCAGAGGGTAGTTTGCATGTCGAATTTTGTTTTTCCTTGAATCACTATGAAAGTCAAGGAGGTTAGATATCTAAGCTCCTTGAACACTATAGCGCTTTCTAGTAGAGAAATGAGGAACTTCGTGTTGGCGGAAACACCCGAGATTAATTTTGTCATTTTGAACACGGCCTACTGAATTCAAATGGGTTCTTTGACATGCCGACATCGTATGACATGCGCGTCGTATTTTTGCCGCCTTTCAAAAATCACTTACCACGGCCTGGAGTGAACCTGCAATCTTGGGGTTAGTAGACCGACACGCTATCCACTCACCCACCGTGGCAAGCTATTGTGTCAAATGAACATAAATACTCTTTGTCATTCATAGTATCTGACTGTATTGAATATCATCTTACTTCTATTTTACAGGGATTTATTGAAAATATTTAATTTTTTAGTGTTTTTCAGCAAGTATATATAAATATAGAAAACGGCAACAATACTAAAAAACTAGGCTCAGGCAGCCACAAAACTCCCCATATTGCACCTGTATTTAAAAAAAAATCCATAACCCCCAAGCCCCCCGGAGTGTTATTGGCCCTTAGTTAAAAAGGTTTGGGCACCCCTGCTTTAGATAATTCCACACTCCCTTCAGGGAAATGTCGGGATGGTACCTTATTTCAAGCCCCGGGGCATCAATCCCTATAAAATAA
The DNA here is from genome assembly GCA_946902985.2 of Meconema thalassinum. Classification (NCBI taxonomy): domain Eukaryota; kingdom Metazoa; phylum Arthropoda; class Insecta; order Orthoptera; family Tettigoniidae; genus Meconema; species Meconema thalassinum. Next base: position 356,261,397 of record OX336390.1, on the reverse strand, counting down.
ACCCTTGGCACATAGCCCCTGATGGGCCTTGGCCTAATCTTCGTTTCCTTTTCCGGGACGCTGCCTCACTGTCAGGCAGCTACTCAATTGTCCTCACGAGGCTGAGTGCACCCCGTTCCAGCCCTCACGTTGGTTTCTAAAATCCCTGAAGGAGCATGGTATTGAACCTGGGGCCTCCGGATGAGAGGCAGGCAACACCACGATCCCTATTTGAGACCCTAATAAGTACAATTATACGCATCATTACTGTTACAGGTTATCAGAGAAATTGAACGCACAAGGCGTAGATTACTGCGATGTTCCAAGACCTTCAAGATTGGCATTACAGAGGAAATTATACAAGATCCACTCCGGTTCAGAACATTAATCAACAACCATCTTTTACCAGGACCAAGAAATTATGGACTAAACAACAGAGGAAGATTTTCAGTGCCCAGATGAAGAGTTTTTGGGAGAAGAAAGAAACATAATAGCTAATTTTCTATCGCGCTCCACATATGGGCATAACGATTTAAAATAATAATAATAATATTAATAATAATAATAATAATAATAGTTCACACGAATAAAACATGCCATAATCAGAAATGCAGATGCTTCTTCTGAGGAATTTTCCCTTGAGTTAAATAAATCTTGTTCCGAACAAATTGACGGAGATAAAGGTCAATGACACATGCGCTTCACAGTCTGATGATGTTAACGACAACAACAACAATAAATAATCATGATGATAATAATAATAATAATAATAATAATAATAATAATAGGCTAATAATGAAAAAATGAAAATCCACATCCTACTTCCAGTCTCCAACCGGGTCAGGAATGGAATGAATGAAGCCCCCATCTAGCGGCGAGGATATGAACTGTGCCGGCTGCCGAAGCATGTCGCACTCCTCTGAGGTAGTGATTAAATGAATTACAGATGAAATGAAATGATAGTGAAGAGTGTTGCTGGAATGAAAATTTGACAGGGAAAACCGGAGTACCCGGAGAAAAACCTTTCTGCCTCCGTTTTGTCCAGCACAGATCTCACATGGAGTGACCGGGATTTGAACCACGGACCCAGCGGTGAGAGGCCGGCGTGCTGCCACCTAAGCCACGGAGGCTCCGATAATAATAATAATAATAATAATAATAATAATAATAATAATAATAATAATAATAATAATAATAATAATAATACAGATGGAGGCAACAGAAAAACACACTTCTCTCAATGTTTGACGACAATCATTTCACGCTTTACAGAAATGGAGTATCATATAACAGTATTACAAGAGTCATCCCGGCTTCCTAAAAGAGTCACCTGGAGTAGCGGTTGATAGGCTATATAGCTCCAGTTTCACACATGTTCTGTACACTCGACTCTTCATCGGCGATGTGAAGTCCTTAATTACCAATTAACGAGCATGATGCGTGTCGGCAATGTCCCGGCGCAGATGGCGGTCCACTCACTCACATGTTGCCAACTATTAGCTAGTTCATTATTACATCCAGTAATGATGAGAGGAAGACAGTCGAGCTCGATGAATTGATTGAACGCCTGGCTCCGCAGGCAGTATGCATGACACTTTCATCTTGCACATTGCATACGTGATCGGCTCAATTCATATTTGAATTAGCCTATGTCGTGTTCTTTGTGTGCAGATGGTTCATACACATTGAAACTAGATCTCCCTATTATTAAACATTGAATCGTTTAAAATTTTTCTTAGTAACCTCGTTTCAAAATTTAATGTTTCTCAGTCGGTCAACACGATTGTACCCAATTGTAATGGGTGGTTCCCTAATCCTGAAAATAATACATGAGATTAATAAAAATCAGTAATGTTTCTAGGTTTATGCCGTGTCTTGTGTGGGTTTTTGTCTAGGAACACCAAGCTGGCTCATCAGCGAGCTCTTGGTGTCCGTCCCCGGACCCCCACAAGACACAGCATAAGCATAGAAAAAATGCTGAGTTTTAATTCCTTGGCCGTGAAAGCCAATATGACATCTTCATGAGATTAATAAATTCACTTGGATGACCAGGTTCGATCGTCAAGCGATCATCATCAGATCCTTTACTCTTAGGCTATTCAATGTATGTTTATAAATATGCGTTATAAAAGAATCACATATCTTGACTAGTTGGGCTAGCGTCATCACTACTGCAATTAAATAAGTGTATATAATGCTAATATCATACCCCACTGAAAAATGACTTCCAACACGGTAATAACCGCGTTTCGTAGAATGTTCTATTTAATAAACGTTTTCTTGCGAGAGTTTAAACTTTTTAAAAATAAATAAATGACAAAACGTTTTTAGCAAATGGTTTCCTATTTAAACGTTTTCTGACTTTAAAGTTAATCTATTTTTATAGCAGTTATCGTTTAAATTTGTTTCTTTAGCATGTAATGTGTTCCATTTTTGTTTCCTTGATTTAATAACGTCGCCTTAATTATATTTCATGTTTGGCGGGTGTTGTTGTGGGTAAAATAAACAATTGAAGTGAGAGAAGCCATTTTTCAGTGTTGCCTAGTTTTATTAAAGAAAGCGTTTCAGTCAGTCAACACTAATTGTGCCCTATTACATTAGATGCTGGCCACGGTGGGTGAGTGGTTATAGTGTTCGAGTACCAACCCCAAGCCTGCAGGTTCGCTCCTGGCCATGGTAAGTGATATTTGAAAGGTGACAGAAATCACGACACTCATGCCATACGACGTTGGGATGTTAAAGAGCCCATTTGAATTCAGTAACCGTGTTCATAATAGCAAAATTAATCTCGGGATTTTCCGCCAACACAAAGTTCCTAATTTCTCTACTAGAAAGCGCTATAGTGTCAAGGAGCTTAGACATCTAACCTACTTGACTTTGATAGTGCTTCAAGGAACAACTAAATTCGACATTCAAGCTGCCCTCTGTGTGTCAAATAACAAAGCTTGCACCCGGCATCCGAGGCCATACGATATTATAATTATTATTATTATTACATTAGACGGGAAAAGAAGTATTTACATGCGCTAACTTGAAAGAAACAAGGTAAGTTATTATTACAAAATAACACGCTTTAAAAAAAAAACATTTTGTACATAAAGCCATGATTTTTAGCCTACTTTTCACATTTTGCAAAAATGAGGAAAAAGTAGACTTATGAGATCGGGCAAATGTGTGTCTGTCTGTCTGTCTGTCTATCTGTCCTTCTGTCTGGCTGTGTGTGTGTGTCCCCCTATCAACTCCTAAACGGCTGCAGCAATCGAAACAAAATTTGGTAGGAGTAAAGACCTATACCTGGATATCTCACGGCCATGTTTGAAAATGATATCAGTGCTACCAACTGCTGAAAAATCGCAATTGAAATTTGAGCTCCATGTTGGATATCTTGGAAGGTATGCATGGGAGCTATTTCAAAATTGGCACACGTATAGATAATAATATTGCAGTTTAATTTCCAGGAGGCCATACATGGCAGTGTTGCCAAAATTATTATAAGCCTGCTGATAGGTCCAAATTTTAAATGCATATAACTTCTACAATATCAATTGGATTTCAACCAAATTTCGTATGTGCTATGTGTACATGAACAGATATGACTGAGCGTATTCTTAAGAGACACCAGGGCTGCCAACTGTTAATAAATGCTCTCAATTTGTTTTAATCCAAATACCCATATATCAGAAAGTATGCAAGCCGACAGTTTTAAACTATGCACACGTATAGTACCTGACATTCTATATTAATTTGGAGTAACTTATATACGTCAGTGCTACCAACATGATTCTAAGCCTGCTGAGACGTCCAACTTTAAATACATGTAACTTCTATACTAACTAATGGATTTCCTTCAAAATTGGCACAACAATAAATCATATTATTTCAGATTATTTCTGACCAATACATGCATGGCATTGTTGCCAACATGATTTTATGCGCACTGTTAGATCCAATGTTTAACTGCATGTAACGTCCATGCTATCCATTGGACTTCAACCAAATTTTGTATTCTGTACCCTAAGAAATGGATCTAAGAATATATTCAGTCACCATGGCTGCCAACTGTAGTGCTTTATTAGCTACATTATGCCAGGTATACAGTATTTCGAACTAATTAGAAATTTCGATATTACCAACTTAATTTCGTCATTATTGTAGATAGATCCATATAGATTAATCATTGGCATGAATCTTAAATTTTAAGAAAAGTAGGCTCTTTAGTTCGCTACGGAACTTCTTGTTTTGAATAATATCTTGTTTCTTTCAAGTTAGCACATGTAAATACTTCTTTTCCCGTCTAATGTAATTGAGCACCATTTTGTGTTGGAAAGCTTTCCTTTCATCAGCTTTTAAGTCTCAGCGGCATGCCGGTATTTCTCAGATCAAATGACCGTATTAAATGCTCCAAATTACCAGTATAACCTACAGCTCGACCGTGCATTTGTTCCAACCATCGCAACTATATAGTCCTAGGTCATCAGACAAATTCCACAAACGCCCATGCACCCGAGGCTACATGACCACAATGTCGTAAAGCCCCTAAATCAATAAACAACAACGACATTTATTCATCGCACTGGACTTGTGAACTGGAAAACGTTCGTAACACTTCTCTCAGAATCACTCAAAATGTCAGTCGTCAGAAACATTTTTATTAAATACAAAATCGTTTAAGAGGGGTCAAGATAAATAAGAAACTCTTAAACGTTTAAGAAAAAGTGTCTTTATAAAACGTTGCTACGTTTTCTATGAGACAGTTTTAAACATTTAAGTGAGCCCTAATTAAAAACTCTAATTGGTACGGTTGTTGTTTTTTCATTAAGGTATTGGTAATACGTGGTCATAGCCTGTGTTACAAATTTAGCTACTTTGTCGCTACATCAAGCGACTTTTCCGAATAAGTGTCAATTTTTCAACAAAAAAATAATAATATTGCTTACATTTTTGACCTTGATGTCCTATAATATCATTCCAAATGTTGTGATATGGGTAAATCTTGGCCCCCACCAGCCAAACTGACTATGTCTCGGTAACCCATCTCACAGAAGAGGAAGAAAAGGTTTTAGCCGGGCTTAAGAGATATTGGAAATGGGAAGAGAGCATCAAAGAAGAACTAGTTGTAAGCGCTCTTTAATGGTCTTAAATCCATAATAATAATAAAACCATAACCAAGGACAAGAACAAGTTAATGTCAGAGCCAAGAGAAAGATCCAAATCTCTGATGAAGAAAGGAACGCAAGATCACAAAGAATAAGGCAATACTGGGCTACAAGGAACGCACAGGACATTAAAATAATGTGTGGCCTATAGTTAGGGACCAACCCCGGCATTTGCCTGGAAGGAAGATGGGAAACCACAGAAGACCATCTTCAAGGTTGCCGGCGGGGGGATTCGAACCTCCTCGCCTCCCGGATGTGAGCGACTGCCAACAGTCATGCCGCAACGACCTCGGCTAACTCACCCGGTATATTTATGTTTATTGCCTCTATCAATATACAAAATTTCAGTTTGATTGCTGTAATAGATTCGTAGATATTGAGAACCGTCTAAATATTTCGGATGGTCACCATGTTGGATTTTTATATATAGGTCTTAGAGTTATGTACTATTACATGAAGATTATTGTGTAAGTGGTTCATACAAACTTCAAGTACATGATTAGGACACAAGAAATAACAAATAGTTCCGTGAAGAACTATACAGCCTATTTTCATATATCCTACTTATGTTAATTGCCTCTATCAACATACAAAATTTCAGTTAATTGCTGTAATAGATTCGTAGATATTGAGAAGGAAAGGAAGGAAGCTTGTAGTTTAACGTGACCGTTGATCTTGAGATCATGAGCCACGGGACCTCCTTTTTACGTGGAATCCGAACCACAGGACATGGCATTTCACTTCGAAAATCTCACATGCATTGACCGGGAATCGAACCCGGACCGCCTTGGTGAGAGGCATACAGCTAGACCGCTGAGCCACCACGCCCCATAGATATTGAGAACTTACTAAATATTGCGGATAGTCGCCGTGTTGGATTTCTATATATGTTGGTCTTAGAGGTATGTAGGCCTACTGTTACATGAAGATTATTGTGTACGTGTAGTAGGCTATTCAGACTTCAATCGCATGATTAGGACACAAGAAATAAAAACTAGATTTTAAAATTTCGCACAGCTGCCATCTTGTGGTTATGGAAACAATTGAAAAAAAAATTAGATGCCAGTGGTTTAACATTTGTATAAGGATTTACTGTACCCAGTGTAACACACTGCACTCGGATGGTTAAATTGCGAGAAACGACCAAGTGAATATTTATACTTCGCGTCACCGCCATGTTGGATTTGTGATCACCAGGTTATTGAAAGTTCTATAGGTGAACTTATGTTCATAGCTCCTATGAACATTAAGGAATTCAGTTTGATTGCTGTAGACTAATAGATTCGCAGATATTGACATCCATCTAAATATTTCGGATGGTCGCCATGTTGGATTGTTATATGTAGGCATGTACCATTAAAGGAAAATTATTACGTAGGTTTCATTATTCAAACTTTCACTCCAATCGCATGACTACGACACAAGAAATAAAAACTTTATTTTAAAATTCGCACAGCCGCCATCTTGAGGTTATGTAAACAATTGAACTAAATTGAATCGATTATTTCAGAAACCAGTCAAGCGCCAAGCCTGTCAATTGTAGGAAAATGAAAAAAAAGCATCAGACTAAATGTTTTGGTAGTGGTTTTAATATTGTAGCTTGAAAGTATTATATCTCTAAATATTTTTATCCAAAGAAAAATATGTTGTGCTTATCAACTTTGCTGTAACAAAATCAGAATAATTTTCCACTTAACTGGTTTCTGCAATAAACGAGTGTTGCAATCATATTTTATGGGATAATTCTCGAAATTTGAAAGGATTTCGTCATAAAACACATATTTGTGGAAAAAGAAAATATTTTAATTACGTTTCAACTACATTGTTGATACAAATATAATTATTAAAAGGATGTAATCAGCAATGCCTGCTCATCATGACAGTAGGTAATCAATCCTGATAAACAAACTCCACAGCACATTCTGTCTCTGTAGTAAACCATTGTAAAATGCTGTAATAAAAGTGTTCATATTCCATCAGGTACCGTTTTAGGGCATTTAGGTCTCGTATCTTCTTGATATTGATGGGCACCTATAACAATCAATAACAAAGAATAACGTAGGGCTCAGGCTAACATTGTAGGCTACATAAATATTCAGGCTACAATATAATATTTTAGAATTTGTATACGCTTTTGAATCAGAGAATATTCTTACATGTAACTCTAACTAATAAATTTGGTAAGTATGCCTAATAAATCATATTTATAAACTTACTTTTCCTGAAGGGTAGACCATCTGGGTGGGTAAGTAAGGAGCTAGATCTCTTTTCAATAGAGATTCTGGATTCAGCGCAGCAGCACCAACCGGCAAGGTGTGGCACATCACAAAATGTACCCGCAGTTTACTGCAGAAACCAGCCAAGCGGTGTCATTTAACTGGTTTCTGAACTAAATAAGAAATTAAACGTAATGTCTGACCAATATAGGAGGACGTTTCGTGCCTGGTTTCAGCACTAAAATGTGCGTATACCTTCCTAGTAACATATTCTGCCATTAACTCATTTTTTTTGGCACTTGACTGCTTTCTGAAATAATCGATTCAATTAGATACCAGTGCATTACAATGTGTATAAACATTTCCTGTACCAAGTTTCATTGCGTTTGGATCATTAAATCGCGAGAAAGGTCTATTTAAAATGTTCAACTTCGCTTGGCCGCCATATTCGTTTTGTAGTCAACCGGTTTTTGAAAGTCTTATGGATGAACTTTTAGTAGTGCCCTTTATCTCCGTACACAATTTCATGGTGATACCGCTAATAGTTTCAGAGATATAGAATGCCGGTGAACTATTTCGCACAGCCGCCATCTTGAGGTTATGTAAACAATTGAACGAAGTTAGATGTAGGTGCATTACAATGTGTATAAACATATACAGTACCAAGTTTCGTTGCAGTTGGTTGGTTAAATCGCGAGAAACGTCTATTTAAAAAGTCGCAATTTAGCTTGGCCGCCATGTTGGTTTTTTAGTTACCAGGTTTTCAAAAGTCACATAGGTGAACTTCTAGTAGTTCCCTTTATCACCGTAAAATATTCCAGGGTGATATCGGTAATAGTTTCGGAAATATTGAATGCTGGTGAAATATTTCGCACAGCCGCCATGTTGGATTGGTTAGACGTGATACAATTTGAAGGGCACGGTCGGGGTTGGCCAAATAGTACTACTTACCAAGTTTCATTGAAATCGCTCCAACCGTTTAAGAGTTATTAGGGGGGGGGGGGCACACACGGACGCACACACATACACGGACAAAAGGTGATCTCATAAGCCTATTTTTTTTCATAAAAGAAAATATTACTTGTGATTAAAATAATACAAGGTGAATCAGCTGTCCCTAATAATATTGTTTTATGCAGCCCAACTAACACGTGTTGTCAGGAAGGTCGATATTTCTCTGCTTGCATCCCGTATATTGCTAATGCACTGCAAGAATATCCTGCAAACAAGACTGAACACTCTGATTTTTCCCTCAATTAGTCTGTAGTCACATCGAGGGGAAAATCATAGTGTTCAGTATCGTTTGTAGGACATGTTTGCAGTGCATTAGCACTATACGGGATGCAAGCAGAGAAATATCGACCTTCCTGACAACACGTGTTAGTTGGGCTGCATAATACAATATTATTAGGGGCAGTTAATTCACCCGCTATATTTGTAATAGACTACAGAAGAGGGAGGAAACTATAGGATGACATGTTTCTCTCGTCAAGTGAGCATCATCGGATCCAAATACAAAACACTACCAAATCCAGAATAACACCCACAAACACATGCCCTCCAAACACAAAAATCATGGCAAAATCTTTGAAAGTGTGGCAACTTTTACTGATTGACACTAAAACATTAAGCACCCTAAATAAATAACTATTTATTTTAATATCTACTATGTCGCAAGACTGTCAAATGACAATCCCATCAACAAACAGTCCTCCTCGATCAACAAATCTAAGAAGGTGTAGCTACTATTGATGTGATACATTTAAGCAATAAACCCTACACTACTGTAGTTGTAAACAAATATGCAGAAATGACCTAAGAGTTCTCTACTGAGATGATAGTAAAAAGCTAGAATTGCAACATACAAAAGCACTATGTGTGGAAAGTCTGATGTGGAGACTTATGTGAATTGGTTTGACCGACTGAAGAGTTACAATTGTCAATAAGGCAACACTGAAGAATGCCTTCAAAACTATCCTTATATTAACTATCGTCGTTTGAGTCTTCAGTCTTTTGACTGGTTTGATGCAGCTCTCCATGCCTCCCTGTCCTGAGCTAATCGTTTCATCTCTACATAGCTCCGACACCCTACATCGGAGGCAATCTGTTTAACATATTCTAACCTTGGTCTACCCCTACAGTTTTTGTCCTCGACCCTTCCTTCCATAACTAAGCTTGCTATTCCTGGGTGTCTTAGTATGTGTCCTACCAACCTATCTCTTCTCTTCATTAGCAGTCGCCAGAAACATCTCTCCTCTCCCACTCGTCTTAATACCTCTTTGTTTGTAACCCTATCTACCCATCTGATCTTCATCATTCTCCTGTAACACCACATTTCAAATGCTTCAATTCTCCTCTTTTCTGCTGCACCAATAGTCCAAGTTTCACTTCCATAGAGCGCCACGCTCCAGACAAAGGCTTTCAAAAATGACTTCCTAATACCTAAATCTATATTCGATGTCAGCAGATTCCTTTTTTGTAGAAATGCTTTCTTTGCCTGAGCCAACCTACTTTTAATATCCTCTTTGCTTCGTCCATCACTGGTTATTCTGCTTCCTAAGTAACAGAAGTCTCCTACTTCCTTCAGCTTTTCACCTGCCAATTTGATCTCCATAGAGGTTTCTGATATATTTCGGCTGCATTCCAGTATTTTTGTTTTACATTTATTTATTTTCATCATGAATTCTTTCCGTAAGACGGAGTCCATACCATTCAAAAACTCATTCAAATCCTCAGGCTTGTCGGCCAAGATGACGATGTCATCAGCAAATCTCAGAGTTGAAATTATTTCTCCTTGAATCTTCACTCCCACTTTAAATTTTTCTCTAATTTCCTTCATTGCTTGTTCAATGTAAAGATTGAAAAGTATGGGTGATAAGTTGCAGCCTTGCCTTACACCTTTCTGAATACCAGCTTCTCTCTCATGTCCTTCAACTCGAATGACTGCTGTCTGGTTTCTGTACAGATTGTATATCACCCTCCTATCCCTGTACTTTATTCCAATTGATTTCAAAATGTCAAACAATTTAGTCCAATCAACGTTATCAAAAGCCTTTTCTAAGTCTACAAAAGCCATGAACGTTCTCTTATCTTTCCTTATTCTACCTTCTAAAATCAGCCTAAGACTTAGTACAGCTTCTCTTGTTCCTACATTTCTCCTGAAACCAAACTGGTCTTCACCCAACTCCGTTTCTATCTGGCTTTCAATCCTCTTGTAAATTATTCTAGACAGGATCTTTGAAGCATGAGTAATCAAGCTGATTGTACGGTAATCTTCACATCTGTCAGCTCCCACTTTCTTTGGTATAGGGATGATTACATTCTTCTTGAAATCAGGGGGTACCTCACCTGTCTCATAAATCCTACACACCAAGTGAAATAACCTGATCAGACCTTCATCTCCTATGCAGCGTAGCAACTCAATCGGTATATCATCTATGCCTGGTGCTTTGTTCCTGCTTAAGTCTTCCAAAGCTCTATCAAATTCTGATCTCAATATTAAATCTCCTTTCGCATCCTCATCAATTTCCTCCTCCCTCTCCATTACATGATTCTCAATCTCCTTTCCCTTATACAAACTCTCTATGTAAGCTTTCCATCTGTCAACCTTTTCTTCCCTATCTGTTAGAGGCTTTCCATTTGTGTCCTTAATATTACAGCACTTAGTCTTCTTTTCCCCAAAAGTATTCTTAATCCTTCGATAAGCTGTGTCTACTTTTCCTAATTTCAGACAATTTTCTATACCTGCACATTTCTCTTTCAACCATTCTTCTTTCGCTTCCTTGCACTTCTTGTTAATCTCATTTCTCAGACGTCTGTATTCTGCTTTCCCCTTTTCATCTCTTAGATTCTTGTGTTTCCGCCTTTCATCCATCAATTCTAGTATATCCTGAGTGATCCACGGTTTTCTACCTATTCTTTCTTTCCTACCAATGTTTTCTTCTGCGGATTTTGTTATTTCATTCTTTAAAAGTGCCCATTCGTCTGCAATTGAAGTTTGTTTAGGGTTTTTCATTAGTCCTTCCTTTATACTCTTCTTGAATCTTTCGTTTACATCCTTCTCTTTCAGTCTGTCTATTGCCCACCTTTTTGGCTTTTGACTTTTCTTCAGTTTCTTCAACTTTAATCTGCATTTCATTACAACCAGATTGTGATCAGAGTTTATGTCAGCACCAGGATATGTTTTACAATCCAAAATCTGGTTCCGAAACCTCTGCTTGACCATAATGAAGTCGATTTGGTAACGCCCTGTATCTCCTGGTCTCATCCATGTGTATATTCTTCTATTGTGGTTATTGAATAAGGTGTTAGCTATGACCAATTCATGCTCGGTGCAGAATTCTACCAGCCTGCTTCCTCGATCATTCCTTTCACCTAATCCGAAATCTCCTACTATCTTCCCTTCTCTCCCTTTTCCTACCACAGCATTCCAATCTCCCATTACTATAACATTTTCATCACCCTTGATATACCTCAGAATTTCGTCTATTTCTTCGTAGACCTTTTCAACATTCTCATCATCAGCTTGACTGGTAGGCATATAGACTTGTACCACTGTAGTGCAGGTAGGTTTTGTATTGATTTTTGCTACAATAATCCGTTCACTAAATTGCTCATAATATTCCACCCGCTGTCCAAGTTTCCTACTCAATATGAGGCCAACCCCAGCTTGGCCATTGTTTGATTTAGTGCTAATGACCCTATAGTCTCCTGACCAAAAGTCCTGTTCTTCCTGCCAGCGCATTTCACTAATCCCAACCAAATCCAACCTCAACCTATCCATTTCCCTTTCTAAGTTTTCTAACCTTCCACTTCCTAGCAGACTTCTAACATTCCACGCTCCGATCCGTAGAATGTCAGATTTCCTCTTTGTCACTTCTGTGATGTTAACCCCCTCTCGAGTAGTCCCCACCCGGAGATCCGAACGGGGGACTAGTTTACCTCCGGATTGAAATTTTACAAGGGAGGAGGCCATCATCACATGTAATTATGCATAGAGAGGTGCATATCCTCGGGAATAGCATACGGCTGTAGTTTCCCGTTGCTTTCAGCCGTGCAGCAGGACGCAGTGTAGCCATTATTGGCTTATATTATCAATATCTTAACCGTCTATAAGACTAGTAAAGAATTGATTTATTCTGAAAGGCTGCTACTCCCTTTCAGAATAAGTAAAGAGCAATTCTACTAACAAAAATACTAATCTTCTACCGTACTAACAATTAAATATCAAAACTCTACTAACAAAAAACTTAAGTTCCACCAACAACAAATACTACCACTAAAACAGTCTGTCAACAGGCACACTCACATGCACCCTCACACATCACAGTCTACTGAAACAATGAACTATAACTAATAAACAATGCAACTGCTACCAGACACACTCACACACCACAGTCTAATAGAACACTATACGAAACTTAAATCCTACGAATTGGAGGGAATTGAACCGGAGGCCCCTCAGTCCAATCTGTAGCACGTTATCCACAGCCGCTGAGCCGGACATCGCTGAACTGGAAGTGGCTACCGGTACATAACGGGATTTATGTACACGTTTCTCAATGTATTATTGTCCAACATTTGAAGCCTGGGCCTATGACATCCACCTCTCCGCCCGGGTTCAACACTGACAGATAGTATAGGATGTAGCCACTGGGATTCTGGTTACAGATGAAAAGGAGGTTGGTAGCTCCGCGGGTGAATTCATCTCGAAGACCAGGCCAGAGAGAGCGGGCAGGTCGATACAGTTCTTGTTAAAACAATGTCACGCACATCTTAGCTTATGTCATGAGCAGTGTTACTCCTCGGGGCAGATTCTGTAGCGGACACATGTCGGGGGCATCAAACAAAGAGGGCTTATTTCCATATGCTACTGGCACACTCGTTTATTGTGACTTGTACAAAGGCTGATTTCCTTAGCTTGACCAATGGAAAATATCTCACTGAGCGGGATGGGGATCCCCCTTGTGGATTTTTAAATCCACTCACTTTGAATTCTTATGTGGGAACAGACATGGCGTCACCAAATTATTTAATCTAGTGGGGTGGCAGATAATTATTATGGGGACAGAGATTTGAAGATCACCAAATATTTCAATGGTGGATTGCTATTATATCGGGTGAATCAGCTGCCCCTAATATTGTTTTATGCAGCCCGACCAACGCGTGTTGTCAGAAAAGTCGATAGTAAGGCACTTAAGTACTGCATGCATATCCCGCAAACGATACTGAACACAATTGTTTTTCCCTCGTATTAGTCTGTAGTCACATCGAGGCTATTCGGACAACTTCTCCACACACCCAAGTATACGGGGATACATGACCACGATGTCGGAAAGCCCCTAAAAGAATCAACAATCAATCGATATCTACAGTAAAGCAATATTTCTTCTTCAAATTGAGATGACTCATGTTTTTTTAGCGTACGGCTTTTAGTGCCGGGAGCGTTCGAGGACATGTTCGGCTCACCAGAGTTTGTAGCTGCTTCTATGCGGACAACCATGGGGTGAGCTACAAGTACCGTCACGTGTGGAGTGCTGTCTGGGGAGGAAAGTTTGAATGTAAGGACGAGGAATTGGAAGGTAGCGGCTGTGGCCTATAGTTAGGGACCAACCCCGGCATTTGCCTGGAAGATAGGAAACCACAGAAGACCATCTTCAAGGTTGCCGGTGGGGGGATTCGAACCTCCTCGCCTCCCGGATGTGAGCTGCCTGCAGCCATGCAGCCATGCCGTAACGACTAACTCACCGTCTCCAAGTTCATTTATTTGAACAATCCACAGATTGTATGTTTCATTTTTCAGTTCAAAGTTATTCATCATGGTCAGTGTTCTGATGGTTATGTAACTGGCTACATGGCCATTTTTGACGTAAAGCTATTAATATATATTTAAAGTTGAAATTAACTTGTGATATCTACCTTGAGGTTAAACAGAAACACAATCAGAAGCTAACATTTCGGCAGGACAGAGCAGTTTGCAAAAGCAGTAGAGAGCCAGATAAGTGAACATACCACAGATTTTTAACACGGAGCTCGTAGAAAAATAAATGCTTAGGCTATGTGTGTCTATAGTTCTATTTCTGGGGCTTATCTCTAAATAATATCACAGCTGTAGCAGCTGTATTACAGGCGGAGGGTCATGACTGTTAATTTGAACGAATAGATGGCAATGTAGGTATCTGAAGTGTTTTGTAGTGCTACTTAGTTACCTTATATAGCCTATACGAATGATTTGATTAACGTGGATCTGATGGTGTTTACTTGGGGAATGAAACATGCCATACAATTAATAACCCTCCTCCTTGTGTGTGCGCTACATTAAGTGACAAGTTAATTCATGGTGGCTCAGCGATCAAGCTGTTGGCCTCTCACCAAGATGGACCGGGCTCGATTCCCAGTCAATGCATGTGTGATTTTCGAAGTGAAATTCCATGTCCTGTGGTTCAGATTCCACATAAAAAGGAGGTCCCGTGGCTCATGATCGTATGATTAACGGCCACGTAAAACTAAAAGCTTCCTTCCTTTCTTTTCAATTCATGTAGACTAATATTACTTTCAGATTAGAATATGTAAATATTGTACTCCTTGCCTAATATAATTGGGCACAATCGTGTTGAACGACTGAAAAGCATTTTATAACACATGAAATTAATGGCTGAAGACGCAAAAAAGACGAGTCTCACAGTCACGGGAATTAACAATTAGCAATATGCAGCCATGTAGTTAGTTACAGCTATGATTATAAAGTAATAGAATAACCATGAACGTTATCACACAATCACTACGATCTACATTTGAAAAAGATTAGATTAGTCTTTGCTATATTCCACTATGCACTTATCTATATTATGTTTTCAGAAATTTCGTGATGGAAGCCGTATACGGCGAGTCTAGTTGCCACATGTCTTGGGCCAGGCGCGGATCTAGAGTTTGGTTTTGGGGGGGGGGGGGGTCAGAGAATCGATCTAGAGTTTGGCTTGTCGGGGGGGGGGGGGGGGGGGGAGCGGGCGGTGAGGGTCAAAGAATCGAAATTGTTAAGAAAAATGGTATCACTAAATACGCAATCACAAAGTAACCAAACGTACAAAACCAGACCAATTTTTTTGCAAGCTTCATGGATAGAAATTTGATGCGTTTAGCGCACCAAAAATATTCGTACAAATTGCAACGGCGTGTTTTGCGACTTTTACATCGAGCTTCGAGAAAAGGATCAAGGTACGTAACAGTTTCGACAAGTCGAGTTGGTACCGACAAAGGGAGAAAGTCACAGCTTAAATTGCCAACCAAGCTTGCAGTTTGGACGTCGGCAAAAAAAAATTTGGTGCGAAAAAAGCCCCAGTTTCCTATCCGTGCATTACTGCACATTCATCGTGACATCACTATAAACATCGATTCGGTAATCACAAGGTTTGCTAAACAAAATAGACGAGTTGATTTTGTTGTATAACTAACAGTTTTTATACAAGAGGTTAGAAGTTGTAAATATGTACAGTTGTAACAGAACATAATAATTCCAATAAAGATTATTCAGTATTGAATAAAATAAAAATAAACTGTTTTTCAGTTAAAATTCGTTAAGTTTTATTTGTCTGGTAATTGTGTTTTCGTTTTTTGAGTTTGCAAAAAAAATTGGTCTCCGTTTGGGGGAGGGGGGTCATGACCCCCGTGAACCCCCCCCCCCCCCCCCTTTTTGGATCCGCGCCTGTCTTGGGCTCTACATTTTGCTGTGTCCATCGTCTGTCGGTCATTGCTTCAGTAACGTAAAAATCTAGTGATATGTGTTGCCGCTTCAGCCCCTTCTCCATTTATGGGGAAGATGCCAGATGAATTTGGAATCGGAGATCTTCAATAAAGAGGGGCTCCTTTGATAGTTGATAGACTAACCTGGACGGGGATGCCTTGTGCTCTCTTGAAGAATCTTGCGTTCACCTTTTCTATTGTACTGAGTTCTTGTGTGGATAACTTTCCCTATATTAGCTCTAAACCGTGGTGGGAGTTATTTTGGCGTCGAAGAGGACACATTGTAACATGTGGTTACATAGCTAAGCTCAAATGTTAGGTCAAGGAAATGGCGTTTGCTGGGAGTGCTGTCCATTGCCCAAAGTTAGACATATCTAGTTTCTGGCAGTGAGGTGATGGGGAAGGGGCCTTGCCAGTGAAGCTTCTTTTATATATTCTTTTTTTTATGTTATATTGTTTTTATAGATTATTCTAAGATTTTACAAAAATATAGTGTTAGGTCTGATTATTGGTTTGTTCTGCTAGTTGAACGAAATATGAAAAGGATGAGATGTTTTACATAAAGGAAGAATGGAAGGGGTTACATATGCATGTATACTGTATATATTTGAAAATGAAGAAGAGAGGTAATGGAGGCTTGTTAGAGTTATGTTATGGTTTTGTAAATGAAGAAAGAAGTAGTATTGATGTGTGGAAGGAAAGATAGCCTACTTGATATACAAATTTTAATGAAAGGTAAAAATGTATGTGAAGAGTGATTAAGACGGATACTGCAGTAAGTCGAGGAGTGGAAATTGTAATGATTCATATCCCTCTTGTGCAATAACAACCACGACCCCATTAAGAACAGTTACAACATGGCAGTTCTTAAAGAGAGTTTTGTTATATTCTTCAGATCATTATATTCCGTTAATAGCCACTGAAGTCACGGGAATTAACAGCACGAATTTAAAATCCCATGATCCTTCGGGGTCTTTCGGATGAAAGACGAAAGTAGCCTATCCACTTACCCAGAAGCAGGGCGATAATTCAGTTTGAAATGGACGGTATAAGCACAGGTTGTTGTGAACCCGGGCCTCAGTCACTCAATAAGCGTTGCTTCCACGGCAGGGTTGCTCCTAAGCCGAGGATGCAGGGAAGAGGCTCGATGGAAAATTGCTTTCTGAAGACAAGCTTAGCCCAACAGAGTTTGACTAAGACTTTATAGAAAGTTCTTGTTACAGGTGCATTATCTTTCACTTTCAAAGTTACCCCCAGTCCATAGGTGGGTGGAGAACTTTAATATGTACTCACAAGATACAAGCAAAACTTGTTGCGTTACGAGAATCGTTCAAAATATGATCGTTCCGAGCACATTAATGCATTCCTGCGTACCGAAATATCAGATACACATCGGCATCCCTGCAGTAGGCCTACCTGCTTTAATAACGTAGAAGAAAAACCATTTGGACTTTAACAAGCTTCTAACTTCCAATGCCTAGCAGCGTAGCCAAGTGTATTTCGTCACGATGCAAAATACAATTTGGTAGCTTAAGTGTAGAGTTCAGAGGTGCAAAATCCGGTGGAAAACAACATTCAGGATGGTCTGTGTCAGCGTCAGGATCAGCGAATTTTCTCCATGGGGCACACCCATTGTCCATTCCAGAACTATGGCTTTTGCTGTTGTTGCATATTTTATAAGGGGCTGTGTGGAATTTGTGTGATAAACTGTAGTGTTGTGATCGCTGTACTAGTTTGTGTATTTGTAATTTGGGGATATGATTGGAAAGGAGGCGGCCGTGGCCCACCCAGCATTTGTCTGGAACAGAAATGGGAAACCATGGAAAACCACATCCAGGATGGCTGAGGTGGTAATCAAACCCTCCCCTCAGTTTTGCCACACGAGGCTGAGTGCACCCCATTTCACCCATTACACCAGAATTAACATTTCTTGCCTGAGTCCAGACCTCTGGAGCGACAGTGAATAACGCTAGCCTCTACACTACGATGTGGTCTCAGAACTATGATATATAACGCTCTTCTAACCAGTAGACTGCCTCCTGTGGTCTCGGGGTACGTATTAAGATCTTGGGTTCAATACCCGGCTCTGTCAAGGAACTTAATTCTCATCTGAGGGTTGGAAGAGTCTGCAAGCTTCCGTTTGCGAACAAGTCGCTTCCATGATCCCCTATTAGCAGTTAGCACTGCAACCTCCTCTGTTTCCATATCTCTCGCTTTGAAATCGTTCAAAACTGACTCTAACCATCGCCTCCTAGGTCTACCTCTGCCCTTCTTACACTCTACAGTCTAACCTCTTAGGTAATCTATCCTCCCCCATTCTCTGCACATGGCCCCACCATCTGAGTCGGCTCATACGATCAGCTTCATCTAGCGCAGGGGTTCTTAAACTTTTTCTGTCGCACCCCCCTTCTAAAACATGAAAGATATAGCACCCCCTCCCGCTCCCTCTTATTCTTATTTCCTTTCTTAGCCCTTCCCATGGGCTACTTCGCACAAAATATGGATCACAAGATCTACAGTATTTGCTTTTGTCTAGTAACTGCAACTACCAGGTACAATAATAATAACAGACAATGTATTATTCTTAGAGCACATCGAAGTTCAACAACATTTTGCCTCCTTTTACCACTGCTAATAGGCCACTTATCCATGGGCAATGGCGTGACTTGTATTACACACTAGAATTCACCTGTTCACTCACTGTCTTTGAAATGACTGCAAAGGCCTGACTGGATGCGAGTTAACAATGGTAGAAATAGAAGAATCTATTCTTGTAAGGAAGTGGCGGTAACATTGTCAAGCACCTTATTATCATTAGTGGTTGTTTGAGGGTGACGGGTGAAAGAGTGCTGTGTGGGAAATGTTACTCTACACCTTTTCTCAGAATTCCTGCTGGCAGGATCTACTGGTCAGTTCTTGTGAAATAAGACAGTAAAAGTACGAGTTGATTAGTCTTGAATGGTAGTGGGGGCTTCCTGTCTATGATGGGTTCATGGATATGGGGATAGCAATATTTGTTACAAAATATGAAATGTAAATATTTCAATCAGAGCCAGCGCCCCCCTTTATCACTCTGCACCCCCCACTTTGAGGACCTCTGATCTAGCGTATTCATTTCTAACTTTAACTCCATACTACGAGTACCTTCCTGGCATTGCTCCCATCTATTTGCCCCAGCAAGCATTCGTATCAGCTACCTCTATACCTCTAGTCACCTTAAGACCTAAGCGGTCCCTTTGTTGTTCTGGTCAGCGAAGAGGCTAACGCGGCAGGGAATCGTTTCCACTATTTCTGCTTGTTGTTGGAGTACAAGATTATCCAGCACATGTTGCTATGTTCCCATAAGCTGGCTAATTACTTTTCAGAATTTCGTTTGGAAAGATAATTTTCACGTTAATTGGGAGCTTTACCAACTTTGCTTTTTATGTGATGAATTGTGTGTGTGTGAATATATATTTTTAGTGGTATTTGGAACGTTAGGCAGAGTAATTCAGTACTAATTTGATATTAAATAACATTTAGTTTTGTATAAACTTTGTTTGAGCGGCAAAAAACACCCGAGTAATTCGATTTTATGGTGAATCAGGCTCAATTGTTAGCAACACTGTTACGATTGCACAAATTTCCTCAAGTAGACAAAGTGTTCAAACTTCAGCTGTAAAGCTTGAATCACCAATAAAATACTTCAAAGGTAATAAAAGTAGAGAGAAGTTGAGTCAAAGGAGTAAACAAATGATTTTGAATGTACAGTATATATTATAGGTTGAGAGATGACAATCTCGAGTTTCCATGTCGGAAAAAAGAAGGAACAAAGAGAGGAGATACGTGGAGGGATATTTTCCTCAGGACTTGACCTGACGTTTGGTACAGCTACCTAGCACCCATTCCATACAGCAAGGTTGGTCTTAATACTGGAATACTGAGCAATGTGGGGAGAGTTTCGTCGCCACACTAACTTCTTACAGAATACTGTATCATCTCCCGCATTAGGAATATTCTACAATAAAGTAGTTTTCCTTCAACCCAAAAATATTCCACTCCTCCACAAATTTCGGTCTTCTTGGGACGGGAGCTTGACACCAGTGCCGCAGTATATTCTTAATTGAAGACCAGTTGGAGTAGCAAGGCCAACAAGCACCAGTGATTGGCAGCAACATGCCGTCCCAGGAGTGACAACACAGCTCCATGTTTCTGTGATACGGATCAATTGCACTGGCTTTTAGTGGCCGTGATTCCCAACGCTCCCAGAGAACAATGTGCACCTCCTTCACATTAACCAAAACTAACCTTTTAGGAGGACCACACATAACTAAAGATTACTACTGTCCAGCTTGCTACGCAATTTTGTCCTCACGAGGCTCAGTGCACCCTGTTCCAGCCGTCACGTCAGATCTTAATCAGTGACGGAGCCAAGAATTGAACCTAAGGCTTCCCAACAGACAAACACCATTGTTGTTGTTGTAGAATTCATTTTAGGGGCTTGGGACATATTAGTCATCGGCTGTATTAGGAACAGGGATGGTGTAGGTGTCCCGGAACAAGAAATAAGTTACAATCTTAGCATTTTCCTGGAGGAAATAGAAAAACGAGGGGAAAATCACACTCAGGATAGCCGCTGTCAGCGCAGCGATTGGAACCAGTATCTCTAGATTTGCAGCAGCATCCCATCGCGGTCGTGGTGCACCATTTATCGAGCACGGCTACACCACGGGACCGTCAAGACAGATGTGGGGATCGAATCCGCAAATTTGGACTTGTTGTCTTCTCCGGAAAAATATACAAAATTATTAAGCAAAGTTGTGCCCACATAACTTCTAATCCGATGAAAACATCACTGTTTTGTCTTCAGTTGTTTAAATTGCCCCGTGAAGTAGCAGTGCGTGTTTTAAAAAAAAAGCGCTCAGCACAACCACGAAGCGGAGCTGCAGCAAGTCCGGACATCAGATGTTCGAACCCCGGCGCTGACAGCGGTTATCGTAACTGTGGTTTTTCCTCGTTATTTTACACTCCCTCCACTCCCATGCATATTTTCAGAGATATCCAACTTAGAGCTCAATCTTCATTTGTGATTTTTATCAGTAGGTAGCACTGACACCATTTTCAAATATGGTCGTGAGGTGTTCAGTTATAGGTCTTAACTCATACCAAATATGGTTATGATTGCTGCAGTCGTTCAGGAGTAGATAGAGGGACGCACACACAGACAGACATTTGCCAGGATTGATCTCATAAGTTTACTTTTTCCTCATGTTTAGAACATGTGAAAAGTACGCTAATAAATATATTTGTTATGGGCTACAGAAGAGGGAGAAAACTATGAGATGACATGTTTCGCTTGTCTGTTTAATTTGGGGGGAAGGCGGTCACCTAAAAACGAATCAACTTCCTGTCATCAAGGTCACCCATGGGCACAGTTATTTTAATAGTTGCCATAATTGTCTGTTACACAACAGCCATCTGGAGGCAACTCGCGTGCATGTTGTGAAGCGATGTATCGCTGTATCATCTTGACCACATATAGTACACCATGGGTAGGAATCGAGATGGATGTTATATCTCCGTAAAGCCGTTGATATGAGATTGTTGAGGAAGATAAAAACCTGGGAGTGTACAGCAGAAGAAATGGTCATAGCACCAAAATGTTTCCAGATAGTGGACCAATGGATATGGTTTCGATGCGCGCTTTGGCGTGTACCACTTGCCGCAACATGTTATAAATACTTTTAGTCGTTGGAACAGTCCCTGAAGGCAGTTGGCGAACAGTTTCCAGAAGGTGCTGTTGATGGTCTCTAAATATCTTCGGCAAAGCTCTGTCACAACCACGGAACGTCTTTGTATAGCGCATTTGTAAAGGTGTTATGTTGGGATAGGATGATGATATCGTTCTTGCAGAGGAGTGTACGGCATTTCATGCCATGAGCTGTTAGCCCTAGCCCGCCTTGCCGGGATGGGAGATACAACTGTTCCCGTTGTACTCGAAACAAAAATCCTTGCCAAATAAACGAACCTGCATATTTTGACAACTGGCTCTCAAACATTTTGGGAAGGGAGAAAAGTTGTGCGATTACCATATTTTAGAGAAAGCGTACACGTTGAGGACCATGACCCTTTGCACTATGGCCTATTGAGGATTCTTTGACCAAATTGGATCAGCACTCCCCTAACTTTGGCAATGACCTTACTCCAGTTTGATTGCACTGTGTCCAGAAGCGATTGCTTCCGGGTATTGCAAAGAATTTTCACTTCATGAACTATTTGGAACCAGGGCTGCTGGGTAATCACTGAGTTAGTATTGAGCTAAAGCAAAGCAGTTTTCTTGGGGTTCGATTGTGCTCCAGAGGCGACGTGGTAGAGCTGAAGGACGCTAGCGATGTGAGAGATGTCTTCATTATTGAGGACCAATATTGATACGTCAGCAGCATAGGCGCACATGCCGAAAACATGTGACCGCTGAGCCATGCAGCCAGTCCGGGAATTTTCTTGTTAGAGTGATAGTCTAATGCTCAATAACAGTTCCCACTCGATTTATGGATTAATCCAAGATGTTGGCAACTCTGCTTTGACCTTCAGCTGCTTTGTTTTGAAGGGAAAATCTGTGATAAATTAACGGCATAAGGAAACAATGACAATTTGAGGTTATGGTCATTGTTGGTGTAATTTATTGTTAATAGGGAGTTGGTAGGGAGGTGTCGGTATTTCTCACCGTTAATTTAGTTAGTTATTGTTCTTTTAAGGGGCGGAACTACGAGGTCATCTGCCCCTCACCGTTACTTTCTAATGTCTTTATAAGTTACAATATGATTAAATCATTGCTTCCTTCCATCATTAGCGCTTGCCACGGTGGGTGAGTGGTTATCGTGCCGGATTACTAACCCCCAATCTTGCAGGTTCGCTCCTGGCCGTGGTAAGTGGTTTTTTTTGAAAGGCGACAAAAATCACGATACGCATGTCATACGATGTTGGCATGTTAATGAACCCATTTGAATTCAGTAGGCCGTGTTATTAAAGGCAAAATTAATCACGGGATTTTTCCCCCAGCACAAAGTTCCTCATTTCTCTACTAGAAAGCGCTATAGTGTCAAGGAGTTTAGATATCTAACCTCCTTGACTTTCATAGAGCTTCAAGGAACAACTAAATTTGACATGGAAGCTGCCCTCTGGGTGTCAAATAACAAAGCTTGCACCCGGCACCCGAGGCCATATGATATTATTATTATTATTATTATTATTATTATTATTATTATTATTATTATTATTATTATTATTATTATTATTATTAACGTCGTGCTCAGTATGGATTGTTTATGGGTAATGGGGAAAGGCAAAGACATTTCTTCACGTAAAGTTGCATTTGTTAATGCTCTCCTGGATGAAGGAAGATTTAATAAAAATAATGTATAATTTGAACAGAACTGTAGGTATAAATAAATTATTCTCAGACCACTGTAAGGGTAGTGTCACAGTTGAAGTGTCTCCATACCAATATCACAATGTATTACTCTCATAATTCGATCACATCTGTACACGGACTGATGACAAAATATGTCTCAAGATTCTAAAACAAATTAGCATCATCACTCACTCACTGACTGACGCTATTTCTTCCATTTGTATTTCAAAATTCAAAAAGTAATTTGAAAAAATAAATACGTGAAATTGAAATTTGATCAAGCATTGTAATACTTTAACAAGTAGTTCAGTGAAGAACTAAAGCTATTTTCACATATCCTACTTATGTTAATTGCCTCTATCAACATACAAAAAAAATTCCTCTCGGCACGCCGGAAGGCGGAGGTAGATTTCACCGGGCAAACTAGGGGATGGGCTATAATAGGCAAAATATGCAGGTTTTCATAGGAGGATCAGACCTCATTTATTGCGAGAAAGTATTTTACAATTGGAGGTTAGTTAACATTTTTTCGTCTTTCTATGCATACTTTTAACATTTTACTGTCTTATGGGGATGGTAACCTTCTTGTCATTTGGGGTTAATTTTTATTATACTTGTGATCACAGTGTCCTTATGCAAGGTTTGGAACTAATGTGTAACTATCTAGCAGTCTGTTACTTCTTCACGCAAAATTTTATCTCCCGCAGAGATGTTGGTTGGTTCCTCAGTTTAGGGGCTGCGACAAAGTGGTCATGTAACCCCGTGTACATTGGGTGTGTGTAGAATCTGTCTGATAAACGGTGTTATTTGTGATGACTGTATTAGTCTGTAATTCAGGTAAGGTCTGCAGACGGTCAATTTTAAGTAGTAGTAGCTAATTTTGTACCAAATACTAACGTCAACGACACCTAGCTGTGAACTTGGCTGCTAGATGCCACCTCAACCAGCAACTTGCAACGAACGTTGTAACTTCCCCTCCGAAGGAAAGCATGCCGACGGATTTTTAGCGCTCTTAGAAAATCCGGCGACTTTGTCCGGCTTTGAACCAGCACCTTGGGCATAGAAGTTCAGCCTGCTACCAGTTAGCCGCTTCCCTCATAGTCAGATGGAACAAGAAGTTCCGTGACGAACTAAAGAGCCTACTTTTCTTAAAATTAAGATTCATGCCATAGATTAATCTACAGTATATGAACCTATCTAGAATAATGACGGAATTAAGTGGGTAATATCGAAATGTCTTAATTAGTTCGAAATAAGGTATACTAGGCATAATGTAGCCTAATAGAGCAATACAGTTGGCAGCTCTGGTGACTGAATATATTCTTACTTCCATCTCCTAAGGTACAGAATACAAAATGTGGTTGAAGTCCAAAGGACGTTACATGGATTTAAACATTGGATCAATTAGTACACGTAAAAGCATGTTGGCAACAGTGTCATGCGAGTGCTGGCCAGAAATAATCTGAAATCTTCTATCTATATATATAAAGCACAAAGTTTGTCTGTCTGTCTGTCTGTCTGTCTGTCTGTCTGTCTGTCTGTCTGTTATGTATACAAATCTACGCCGTTTCACCGATCTGAACCAAAATTTGTATACTTACCCTTTGGAACCCTGCGGGTAACCCTGTCAACATTAAATTTCGGACAGACCACCCCATGCCCTGCATTTAGGCCCTTTTGCACAAATCTACACCGTTTCACCGATCTGAACCAAAAGTTGTATATTTAACCTTTGGAACCCTGCGAGTAACACTGTCCACTTGAAATTTCGGACAGACCACCCCATTCCCTGCATTTAGGCCCTATGGTCCAAATCCACACCGTTTCACCGATCTCAACCAAAATTTGTATATTTACCCTTTGGAACCCTGCGAGTAACACTGACCACTTAAAATTTCAGACAGACCACCCCATTCCCTGCATTTAGGCCCTTTGGTCCAAATCTACACCGTTTCACCGATCAGAACCAAAATTCGTATTCTTACCCTTTGGTGCCCTGCGAGTAACACTGTCTGCTTGAAATTGCGGACAGACCACTCCATTCCCTGCATTTAGGCCCTTTGGCCCAAATCTACACCGTTTCACCGATCTCAACCAAAATTTGTATATTTACCCTATGGAACACTGCGACTAACACTGTCTGCTTGAAATTTCGGACAGACCACGCCATTCCCTGCATTTAGGCCCTTTTTGCACAAATCTACACCGTTTCACCGATCTCAACCAAAATGTATAAACTTACCCTTTGGAACCCTGCGAGTAACACTGTCTGCTTGAAATTGCGGACAGACCACTCCATTCCCTGCATTTAGGCCATTTGGCCCAAATCTACAGCGTTCCACCGATCTCAACCAAAATTTGTATATTTACCCTTTGGAACACTGCGACTAACACTGTCGGCTTGAAATTGCGGAGAGGCTACTCCATCCCCT
The DNA here is from genome assembly GCA_946902985.2 of Meconema thalassinum. Lineage (NCBI taxonomy): Eukaryota > Metazoa > Arthropoda > Insecta > Orthoptera > Tettigoniidae > Meconema > Meconema thalassinum. Next base: position 356,235,485 of record OX336390.1, on the reverse strand, counting down.
GCATTTAGGCCCTTTGGCACAAATCTACACCGTTTCACCGATCTGAACCAAACTTTGTATACTTACCCTTTGGAACCCTGCGAGTAACACTGTCCACTTAAAATTTCGGACAGACCACCCCATTCCCTGCTTTTTGGCCCTTTGGCACAAATCTACACCGTTTCACCGATCAGAACCAATATTCGGAAACTTACCCTTTGGTACCCAGCGAGTAACACTGTCTGCTTGAAATTGCGGACAGACCACTCCATTCCCTGCATTTAGGCCCTTTGCCCCAAATCTACACCGTTTCACCGATCTCAACCAAAATTTGTATATTTACCCTTTGGAACACTGCGACTAACACTGTCTGCTTGAAATTGCGGCGAGGCCACTCCATCCCTTGCATTTAGGCTGTTTGGCACAAATTTACACCGTTTCACCGATCTGACCCCAATTTTATATACTTACCCGTAGAACCCGACAAGTAACACTGTTCACTTTAAATTTCGGACAGACCACACTATTCCCTGCTTTTTGGCCCTTTGGCAGAAAACTACACCGTTTCACCGATCTCAACCAGATTTTACATAATTACCCTTTGGAACTCGACGAGTAACACTGTCCACTCGAAATTTCGGACAGACCACTCCATTCCACGCATTTAGGCCCTTTGGCACAAATCTACATCGTTCACAGATCGAAAACAAAATGTGTTTACTTACCCTTTGGAACCCGATGAGTAACACTGTCCACTTTAAAATTTGGACAGGCCACTCCATTCCCTGCATTTTGGCCCTTGGCACAAAACTACACCGTTTCACCGATCTCAACCAGATTTTACATAATTACCGTTTGGAACTCGACGAGTAACACTGTCTACTCGAAATTTCGGACAGACCACTCCATTTCCCGCATTAAGGCCCTTTGGTACAAATCTACATCGTTCACCGATCGAAAACAAAGTGTGTATACTTACCCTTTGGAACCCGATGCGTAACACTGTCCACTTGAAATTTCTGACATACCACTCCATTCCCTGCAAGTAGCTCAGGAATTCCTCGGGTTTGCCAGCTTCCTAACTCACCAGTCATGAGCCCTTGAGGGTGTACCAGAAGTGGTGGGTCTACACACACCCTGCCTCTTTGAGGGCCTTGAGCAGAAGACAGGAGATATTATGAAAAGGAAAAGAAGGCAGACCCCTCGAAGAATGAGGGTATCAGGAAAGATGAGACAAAGCCAATTAAGGCGGGAAATTGAAAGACTCCCTAGCCCTCGGATACCCTAATACAGTCTGGGTCGGAAGAGAACAAGAGTTGACCAAGGGAGGCCGACAGTAAAGAGAACTGAATTAAGCCCGGCACCAGGAAGTAGAAGCGATGCCAGACTCAGCTGGGGTTCCGTGGTCGCCAACCCACGTCCCACAAGTTGTGAGACCCTGGGGGGGTCAGTTGTGAGAATAGCTTGCTGATTCATCGCGAGGTGACTTGAGAGTACTTTCCAGAGCCCGCCGTGTTATCTTCTGCTGTCTATGCTGATGCCAGCACAGGGCCGTTGCGAAACAGTGAGTGATTCCCGGTCAATCTGTATAGGACGGGGAACCCCGAACGTGTGTCATCATATTTCGTCATCATCTGCGATCATTTCAGGTTCGTGCAGCTTGGACCTATATTCTTTGTCTTTGCCGAGCAGTACGCTCTTTCACTAGACGCATCCAGTACAGGCCTAAGCCAGAAAATAAGGTTGAGACTTTGGAAGACATCGAAGCTAGACACCTGAATTACCTATATCAGTTTTAAAATAACACCATGTTCGTTTAGTAGTCATGTTTTCATTACCTTATTATTATCATCATAAGTGCAAATGACCTAGATGTTACGCGCATCATACCAATAATCACAGCCGCATAAAGTCTTTCTCGACTGTGATTTTTAAAATATTTATTTTTGGTTGGTTGGTTCTTAAGTTTAGGGGCTGTGACAACGCGGTCATGTAGCCCCGTGTACTTTGGGTGTGTAGAATCTGTCTGACAACCGGTGTTAAATGTGATGACTGTATTAGTCTGTGTTATCTGTTTTTTAATTTAAGTACAAACTGCAACTTAGAATTCTTCAAATAGTTCGTACTTTTGCCGCCAAGCGCCACCGTCAACGACTACTAGGCCAAGTTCGGAACTTAGCTACTAGACGCCACTGCAGTCGGCTCTTGGCAACGGACGTAGACATCTATGAGCGTTGTTTACCTATCCAATTTAGTTTCACACAGGTGTAATTAGTGGAAGGTTCTTTAACATGCCATAAATCTGACATGGGACCGCTGGCTTTACTTCCCCTCCGAAGAAAGGCATACTGACGGATTTTTAACGCTCTTAAAATATCCGACGGCTTCGGCTGGGTTTGAACCCGCTATCTTGGGCATAGAAGCTCAGCATTCTACCAAATACGCCACCGAAGCCACCATATAGTTATTTTTATTACAGTACATTGTGTACATTATACGTTGAAGTGTCAATTCAATACCGGTAGTAGTTTCCCTTATCATCCTGATCATAAGAGCAAATGACCTACAGTAGATGTTACGCCCATTACACCATTAAACACCACACACAATAAGTCTTCCTCGCCTGTGAATTTTGAAATATGTATTTCTATTACGGTAGTTTGTAAGTTTGACGTGTCAATTCAACAGTAGTTTTTATTATCATCCTTATCAAAAGGGCAAATGACCTAGATATTACTCCCTCATTGTCTTTGGGGGCAAATGACTTAGATTATAAGTCCATTATATTTCTAAGGAGACCTTAAAACATTATCATCATTCCACCGGGCGAAGCCGGGTACTACTGCTAGTATTATATATTTTTGTGCCAATTTTGGATGAAATCCATTTGTTGGTATAGAAGTTACATGTATTTAAAAATTGGTCCTATCAGCAGGCTTAGAATCATGTTGGTAGAACTGACGTATATAAGTTACTCCAAATTAATGTAAAATGTCGGGTAATTTACGTGTGCATAGTTTAAGGCTGTCGGCTTGCATACTTTCTGATATATTTGGATACAAAATAGAGAGCAATTATTAACAGTTGGCAGCCCTGGTGGCTCTTAAGAATACACTCAGTCATATATGTTTATGTACACATATTACATACAAAATTTGGTTGAAATCCAATTGATAGTGTAGAAGTTATATGCATTTAAAAATTGGACTTATCAGAAGGCTTAAAATTATTTTAGCAACGCTGTCATGTATGGCCACCTGGAAATTAAACTGAAATAGTATTATCTACATGTGTGCCAATTTTAGAATAGCTCCCACGTATACCTTCCAAGATATCCAACATGGAGCTCAAATTTCTAGTGCGATTTGTTAGCAGTTGGTAGCACTGGCATCTTTTTCAAATATGGGCCTGAGATATTCCGGTATACATCCTTACTCATACTAAATTTGGTTTCGATTGCTGCAGCCGTTTAGGAGTTGATAGGGACACACACACACACACACACACACACACACACACACACACACACACACACACAGCCAGACAGACAGAAGGACAGACACATTTTCCCGGATATATCTTATAAGACTACTTTTTCCTCATTTTTGAAAAGTGTGAAAATTAGGCTAAAAATGAATGTGATCTCGTCAATGGCGTTGTCTTGGCAACCTCTGATAGATCATCCCTTATCAATTTAAAAGCGTTGTTATGGTAACCTCTGATGGCACTTGGCATTTTTAAAAATTCCGAAATCATTTTTCTCATCCCTTGGCGTAATGGTGGGTCATATCAAAAATTCTTTCAGACAAAAGTTTTAGGTAATTATTAGGGGAATATTTTCCATTTTGTACGGTTTTGATATTGTGCCTATTAAGAGAGATATGATTAATGTTTCCCGAAAAAAACACTTTTTTCCACCCCTTTGGTCAATGGTTGGCGCTATCAAAAAACTTATTTGACATACATTTTTGGCACTTATTCGACACATATTATGAACTTTGAATGGATTCGATATTTCACGTATTAAGAGAGTTATAGCGAAATTTCACTTTTTCGAAAAAAGCCCCCCATTTTCACCCCCTTCGACCGATTTTGCCCATTAACGAACTCGACCGAGATTTTATAGGGATACATATTATGTAAAAAATTCAAAGTGATTGGTGCAAAATTACGGCAGTTATCGTGTCCACAAGAAACTGATATATATAGATACATATATACATAAATTATATATAAACTTTTGAACTGACGGTGGTTTTGGGGTCTGGGGGATGTGAAACGCGAAGATATGTCGAAATTTTCCGGAAGTCGAAACATGGTACCCATTGCAATAGTTAGCTTTCTAATGAAATCTACCTAATTTCAGTTTAATTGCTGTAATAGATTCGTAGATATTGAGAACCGACTAAATATTGCGGATGATCACCATGTTGGATTTTTATATATGTAGGGCTTACAGTTATGTACTGTTACATGATGATTATTGTGTAACTTACGTGTAGTATTCAAACTTCAAACTTCATGATTAGGACACAAGAAGTAAAAACAAGCGTTTATAATTTCACACAGCTGCCATCTTGTGGTTATGGAAACAATTGAAATAAATTAGATGCCAGTGGATTAACATTTGTATAAGGATTTACTGTACCAAGTTTCACTGCACTCAGATGGTTAAATTGCGAGAAACGTCCATGTGAATATGCATACTTCACGTCGCCGCCATGTTGGATTTGTGATCATCAGGTTATTGAAGTCCTATAGGTGAACTTATGTTCATCGCCCCTATGAACATAAAAAAATCAGTTTGATTGCTGTAATTGATACGTAAATATTGAGAACCGTCTAAATATTTCGGATGGTCGCCATGTTGGATTGTTATATGTATAGGCCATAGAGTCATGTACCATTAAAGGAAAATTATTAAGTAGGTTCATTATTCAAACTTTCACTTCGATGGTATGATTACGGCACAAGAAATAAAAACTTAATTTTAAAATTCGCACAGCCGCCATCTTGAGGTTATGTAAACAATTGAACTAAATTAGATACAAGTGCATTGCAATGTGTATAAACAAGTTTCATTGCGTTTGGATCATTAAATCGCGAGAAAAGTCTATTTAAAACTTTAAACTTCGCTTGGCCGGCATGTTCGTTTCGTAGTTAACCGGTTTTTGAAAGTCTCATAGATGAACTTCCAGTAGTGTCCTTCATCTCCGTGCAAAATTTCAGGGTGATACCGGTAACAGTTTCAGATGCCGGTGAAATATTTCGCACAGCCACCATCTTGAGGTTATGTAAACAATTGAACTAAGTTAGATGTCGGTGCATTACAATGTGTATAAACATATGCTGTGCCAAGTTTCATTGCGTTTGGTTGGTTAAATCGCGCGAAACGTTTATTTAGAAGTCGCAAATTCGCTTGACCGCCATGTTGGTTTTGTAGTTACCAGGTTTTCAAAAGTCATAGGTGAACTTCTAGTAGTTTCCTTCATCACCGTACAAAATTTCAGGATGATATCGGTAATAGTTTCGGAGATATTGAATGCTGGTGAAATATTTAGCACAGCCGCCATGTTGGATTGGTGAGACGTAACAAAATTTGAAGGGCAGGGTCGGGGTCGTCCGGAATAGTGCTATGAACTTACCGAGTTTCATTGAAATCGCTCCAGCCGTTTAGATGTTATTAGGGACACACACACAGACACACGGACAAAAGTACACGGGGCTACATGACCGCGTTGTCGCAGCCCCCAAACTTAAGAACCAACCAACCAGACATACGGACAAAAAGTTATCTCATAAGCCTATTTTTTCACAAATGAAAATAGGCTAAAAATGTATGCTTACAATGTGGCTGATCCATTATCTGAGTGGAGTTTCCCGAGTGTCGCAGCGCAGCTACCCCACTAATAGGGGGAGCGAGGCAAGAGTCGACACATTTCAAGAGCATGCCTTAATGAGCAACATGTGTGAGCTCAGGCTGTCAACAACTCCTAACACCAACTACATCCATTTTACAAAACTTCCGACGCAACGCGACGTTAACTAGAAACGAACTTCAATTTTACGCCCATCGCTCTCCCCTCCCTGGCGGCAATGATTCTCGCCTCCACCCTCTCCCCTTTCCGGTGTCACGACCGCGAATGTAAGACGCCCAGCATGTGACCTTGATCATAACATGTTTAATAAGTCGTCGCTCCTAACATCACTATCAGCCCGGTCCCCTCTGACGCTTCCGATTCTAACTTTTGGGCTCCTTTATAATTCGCTAGAGTTACCAAAAGTAACGTTACCCGTTTTACTTTGAGTGAAATGTAACTGCCTTACAGTTACAATAATTGTCGAACTAATGGTTCGTTACTTTTCCTTCAATTTTAGATAGTTATTGTTCTTTTAATAATGAATGAAAATCCACAGCCTGCTTCCAGTCTCCGACCGGGTCAGGAATGGAATGAATGAAGCCCCCATCTAGCGGCGAGGATATGAATTGTGCCGGCTGCCGAGGCCTGACGCACTCCTCTGGGGGCAATGATTAAATGAAGGACAGATGAAATGAAATGATAGTGGAGAGTGTTGCTGGAATGAAATTTGACAGGGAAAACAGGAGTACCCGGAGAAAAACCTGTCTGCCTCCGTTCTGTCCAGCACAGATCTCACATGGAGTGACCGGGATTTGAACCACGGACCCAGCGGTGAGAGGCCGGCGTGCTGCCGCCTAAGCCACGGAGGCTTGCATCTTTTAATAATAATAATAATAATAATAATAATAATAAATCGAATGACATTCAGACATAAGATCCACAGTTGGGAAGTTACACCTGAAGATCGACCAAGGAGATCGGGGAAAGGATGGACGGAGGAACGTCGAGTTCGTCATAGCGAAACGATGGAGTTTTGGAAGAACAAGAAATTAACAGCAGCAGATCATAATTTGTTTTATCTGATCCTATGGGTCTAAACAACCTAAATGAATAATAATAATAATAATAATAATAATAATAATAATAATAATAATAATAATAATCTACCATCAGGATTGGACAGTTTGGCCGACGCAAAAAGAATCTCAGGGCTTCAAAGGGCATTCAGACAAACGTAGAATGACTACAATAAAAGAGTGATGCCACGTAATGGAAAATTGAAATATTACAAAACTGTTGTCCACCGAGAAGCTCTATATGCATAAGAAACCATAACTTTAAGAGCGCTTGTTCTTCCAACGTACAGAACAAATATCAATCTTTAAGGTTACCTGAGAGGTGTAGCCTAATGCTACATAGCCTAAACTATTCCTCTTTAATCTGGCTATCATATACAAAAAGAAATTTTGGAATCCGACTGATAGTTCCCGAGTTTAGCGCCTTTAAACACACAAACAAACAAACTCTTCAGCTTTATTATACACACATCAAAAAAAGTTTTGCATCACCTCGGTTCCAAGAGTTCCGGAACCGTTAAATACAAAGGGAATAGAGATCAACACAAACAACATTTCAGCTCGTTTTATTGCTCATGAGACCCACACATTGCATGTTGTACCATCATACAGCTAGACTTTCAGCATTTGTGGTCCAGATTGCAGTACACACCACTACCTCTAATACCCAGTAGCACGTCCTCTTGCATTGATGCATGCCTGTATTCGCCGTGGCATACTATCCACAAGTTCATCAAGACACTGTTGGTCCAAATTGTCCCACTCCTCAACGACAATTCGGCGTAAATCTCTCAGAGTGGTTGGTGGGTCAAGACGTCCATAAACAGCCCTTTTCAACATATCCCAGGCATGTTCGATAGGGTTCATGTCTGGCGAACATGCTGGCCACTGTAGTCGAGCGATGTCGTTATCTTGAAGGAACGCATTCACAAGATGTGCACGATGAGGTCGAGAATTGTCGTCCATGAAGACAAATGCCTCTCCAATATTCTGCCGATATGGTTGCACTATGGGTCGGAGGATGTCATTCAGGTATCGTAAAGCCGTTTCGGAGCCTTCCATGACCACCAGTGGCGTACGTCGGCCCCACATAATGCCACCCCAAAACATCAGGGAACCACCACCTTGCTGCACTCGCTGGACAGTGTGTCTAAGACGTTCAGCCTGACCAGGGTGCCTCCAAACACGTCTCCGACGATTGTCTGGTTGAAGGCATATGCGACACTCATCGGTGAAGAGAACGTGATGCCAATTCCGTGGGGTCCATTCAGCATGTTGTTGGGCCCATCTGTACCGCGCTGCATGGTGTCGGGGTTGCAAAGCTGGACCTCGCCATGGACGTCGGGAGTGAAGTTGCGCATCATGCAGCCTATTGCGCACAGTTTGAGTTGAAACACGACGTCCTGTGGCTGAACGAAACGCATTATTCAACATGGTGGCATTGCTGTCAGGGTTCCTCCGAGCGGCAATCCGTAAGTAGCGGTCATCCACTACAGTAGTAGCCCTTGGGCGGCCTGAGCGAGGCCTGTCATCGACAGTTCCTGTATCTCTGTACCTCCTCCATGTCCGAACAACATCGCTTTGGTTCACTCTGAGACGCCTGGAAACTTCCCTTGTTGAGAGCCCTTCTTGACACAAAGTAACAATGCGGACGCGATCGAACTGCGGTATTGACCTTCTAGGCATGGTAGAACTACAGACAACATGAGCAGCGTACCTTCGTCCTGGTGGAATGACTGGAACTGATCGGCTGTCGTACCCCCTCCGTCTAATAGGCCCTGCTCATGCATGGTTGTTTACATCTTTGAGCAGTTTTAGTGACATCTATGAACAGTCAAAGGGACTGTATCTTGGATACAATATACACAGTCAACGTCTATATGCCGGAGATCTGGGAACCGAGGTGATGCAAAACTTTTTTTGATGTGTGTATTAGTCTAGATAATTAATACAAAAAAATCGATAATAAATTGGCTGGAGCAAACAAGGGGACCTGAAATCTTCAAAACCTCTGCAAATAAGCACACATTTAGGGTGAAATCTATCAGCAGGACTGGTACAAGATGGACAGAAGAACGCAAGAAGCAACACCGTGAGTTCATGAAGAGATTTTGGGAGAAGAAGAAGAAGACAAAACTCATAAAGCCAACTAACATGTTCTAACGCGCTCTATGATTGGGCATAACGAAGAAAGAAAGAAAGAAAGAAAGAAAGAAAGAAAGAAAGAAAGAAAGAAAGAAAGAAAGAAAGAATAATAATAATAATAATAATAATAATAATAATATCGTATGGCCTCGGGTGCCGGGTGCAAGCTTTGTTATGTGACACCCAAAGGGTAGCTTGCATGTCAAATTTCGTTGTTCCTTGAAGCACTATGAAAGTCAAGGAGGTTAGATATCTAACAAGCTCCTTGAACACTATAGCGCTTTCTAGCAGAGAAATGAGGAACTTTGTGTTGGCGGTAAATCCCGAGATTAATTTTGCCATTATGATCACGGACTACTGAATTGAAATGGTTCTTTGACATGCCAACATCGTTTGACATGGTGTAATTTTTGCCGCCTTTCAAAAGTCACTTACCACGGCCAGGAGTGAACCTGCAAACTTGGGGGTTAGTAGACCAACACGTTGACCACTCACCCACCGTAACAAGCTATAATAATAATAATAATAATAATAATAATAATAATAATGTTATTGGTTTTACGTCCCTTTTAACTATTAGCGGCTTCTAGAGACGCCGGGGATGCGGGAATTTGGCACCGAAGGGTATTTTTAACGTGCCAGTAAATCTACTGACACGCCAGTCTCACATTTGCGCACCCTCAAGTGCCACCTGACTGCACCAGGATTCGATCCTGAAACTTTGTCCACAGCATGCGAGAAAGTTACCGCTGAGCCATGCAGCCAGTTTATTGTTCTATTAAGGGGCGTAACAGTGAGGTCATCTTCCCCTTCTTTAATTTTTGTACAAAATATTTGCTTAGTAATACTTTCCACGCTCCTACAACTTGTTTAATTTTAACTGAACATCGAATTACAACAACATGGAAAAACAAAAGGAATTGGTGATGTGTAAATCATATTCTATATGATTAGTAAAATATTATTGTTACAGGCTCATCTCTACAGTTTTACGACTCGTAAATGAATTCCAGGGACAAAATTCAAAATTGTTTTACGCTAATGACACCTAGATACATCTGTGATCCATAATCACACGTTCGCCCCAAGACACTGTCAGGTAAAGGGGGAAAGATGAGTTATTCTTAATGGAGTCCGAATAAAAGCGAAGTTTAAAACGTATTTAAATATGTTACTTAAATATGTGCTTTCTTCGGAAAGAATGCTAATAATTTGTCAATAGGAAAATCAAAATAAGTAAATAATAAACTAGTGAATTAATACCGTAGGTCAGGGGTGCCCAACCTTTTTAAACTACGGGGCACTTTGTAAATAGTTGGGGGACTTTGCGGGCCAATAACACTCCCGGGGGTTTGAGGGGTATAGCATTTTTTGTAAATATAGATGCAATATGGTGAGTTTTGCGGCTGTCTGAGCTTAGTTTTCTTAGTATTGTTGCCATTTTATATTTTTTTTATATACATGCACGGACCGGGGAACCTCATCACTCGTCACCATCACTTCTCATAGTCCGCTCAGGTTCACGCAGCAATATCTCTTCATTCTTTGGATTTTATTGTACATTTGTCTTGAAACCTTATTTTTTTCGTATTTAGTATTATTTTAGTTTTTCGATTGAGTAGTAAGTTTTCTTTAATTTTTATCTCTACTAGGTCTTTTTCAGTTTATTTAATCCATGTGGGTTTTGTTTTGTGGTTACGGAACAAACAACATATTTGTTTGGTTGATCTATTAGAGTTCATTCTGAGAAGATGACCGTAAAAATGTATCACCCTTTTTCATATAGTATCTGAGAGCTTTTCAATTTTCTTACAGAGTCTATTTTGTTTAATTTAATTTAATTAGTTTAGATTAATTAAACAGTTTTATTAGTTTATTTTAATTTAAAGGTTTATAATTATCTCATCATCATCATCATCATCTTCATTTCCCCTTTTCCAGTAGACACTGGGTGGGGGCAAATATGGTTCCTCTCCACTTGGTTCTGTCGTTCCACCATTCCTCTTCCGACACAGTGTTCCAATCCAGGTTCCATTTTCTAATACTATTCCCCACCGAGTCCATCCAACGCATTCTTGGTCTTCCTCGTCCTCTCTTCCCTGTCATCCGTCGTTCCAGTGCTCGTCTTGGTAGCCTTACTTCATTCATCCGTTTGACATGCCCAAACCAACTCAATCTTTTTTGCTCCAGTTTGTCATTTAGTTTCTGTACTCCCAGTTCTTTGTATATATCTTCATTTCTCACTCTGTCCCTCCTCGTTTTCTGGACCATACTTCTCAGGAATCTCATCTCAGCTGCTTGTACTCTGCTCTCATCCCTGTTAGTCATTGTTCAAGTTTCTGCTGCATATGTCATTATAGGAACATAATATGCTTTGTACATAACTTCTTTAGCCTTAATTGGTATATCCTTGTTCCATACTAGTCCCCGTACCTGCAGGTAGAAAGCACTCCCGAGTTGTATTCTTCTGCTAATTTCCAAATCTAGTCTTCCATCTTCAGTCAGTTCACTTCCCAAGTATTTGAAGTGTTTCACTACTTCCAATTCCTTATCTCCTACTTTGATTACTCCTTTTCCTTGTTTCTTATCTCTACTCATCACCACTGTTTTACCCTTCTCCACATTTATCTTCAATCCCCATTGCTCAATCTTTGCATTTATTACGTCTAACTGTTCTTGAACCACAATCTCATCCTCGCCCCAGATCACAACGTCGTCTGCAAACAACATTACCTTCATCTTTGCCCTACTATATTCTTTCATTGCTGCCTTCATGATTGCATCCATCACCATTACGAACAATAATTGTGACAACACACTTCCTTGCTTTAGTCCAGTGTCAATTTTAAACCATTCCGATGTCCCGACTCTAGTCTTCACACTACTGTAGCACTCCATGCACATTCCTTTAATCATGTCTCTCAGTTCCTTGCCTATCCCCCTATTTGTTAAGCTTTCCCAAACTTTATTCTAGGGATGGTATCGTAGGCCTTTTCTAGATCAATAAAAGTCATTACCATATCCTTCCCATATTCCCAACTCTTTTCAATGTTCTGTCTCAGAATGAAAATGGGTTCCACTGTTGACCTGCCCCCTCTAAATCCTAACTGCTCCTCCTCTATTTGGCTTTCTACCTTTACTCTAATTCTTCTTTCTATGATTCTTTCCATTACTTTGGCAACATGCGAGATGATGGTGATTCCTCGGTAGTTACCACACACCTTCTTGTCTCCTTTCTTGAATATTGGCAAAATTATTCCCTTTTTCCAGGCTTCAGGTACTTTCTTCTCTCTCCACACACTCCTGAGAAGTCTGTATGTCCACTGCAGTCCCACTGGTCCTGCCGCCTTGATCATTTCTATTGCCACTCCGTCCATTCCCACTGCTTTCCCCATCTTCATCTTCCTAACTGCCCATTCCACTTCTGCCCTAGTAATGTCTGGTTCTTCTTCCATTTCTTCCTCCACCGTTTTGGCTGTTTGCGTAACTTCTCCACATGCCTGGCGTCACATCTTCAACAGCTTGCTGAAATATTCTTTCCATCTGTCCGTTATCTCTTCTGGTTTTGTCAATATTTCACCTTCTTTGTTTTTCACGAACCCAGTGTTCACCTTTTCATTCCTTCTGCTTTTTATAATTCCAAACAGCAATTTCTTTCCACAATGTAAATCCTCCCTTATTTCCTGAGTGAATTCTTCCCAGCTTTTCTTCTTTTCCTCTGCAATTACTTTCTTGCAATCTTTGTTTGCTTCTATATATTTTGCTCTGCTTTTTTCAGTCTTTTTTGTTTTCCATTCCTTCCAAGCTTTCTTCTTCTCTCTTACCTTTTCTTTCACTCTATCATTCCACCATTTTGCCGCCTTTCCCCGTACCTTTCCTGATGTTCTACCACATGTTTTCTCTGCACTGTTTACAAAGGCACTCTTAAACTTTTCCCATTCTTGTTCCTCATGGGTAATATCCGTCCTTGGTATCTGTTCTTGAATTCTCTCTTAAACTCTTCTGCAACCTCCTTTTCCTTTAGTCTCCAGACCTTAATCTTTCTTTCCCTTATTTCTGGTAATCTCATGACCTTTCCTACCACTGCCCTATGGTCTCCTCCAAAGGCTTCCTCTGGCATGGCTGTGACATCCATTAGCTCTTTCCGATGTCCTTTTTCGACGAATACATAGTCTATCAGAGTTTTCGTTCTTCTATCTCCCCATCCATACCTCGTTATCTTCTGATTATTTTTCTTTCTGAACCACGTATTCCCTATAATTAATTGGTTCCACTGACAGAAGTTTAATTTAATCAAATTACTGAAATAGTTTTATTGGTTTAGTTTAATTAATTTAATTTAATTATTTAATGAGATTAATTTAATAAGTTTATTTGAATTTAATTAGTTTAATTAGTCTAGTTTAATTGGTTTAATTTAATTAGAACTTGTCTAGTATTTTTCAAATGGGAATATGTTTGTCGTTGAACTATCTGCAAGAGCTATCCAGTCCTGAAGTCGCAATTATAGCGCTGCACCTGCGAGCTCTGGATTGGATTGCATTTGACAAACATCTCAAGTACAATTATTTGCCCATTTAAATACCATTGAAGGTTGCTGTTTCAAACCGATAAATCTGTACATTTCACTCTTATTAGTACAGCAGACGGGTTTTTAATTAAAAAATGTAAAACAGAATTTATCACACAATTTGTTTTGTTATTGAATCATTTATGGTCACTAGGCCCCGTGCATTTGGGTGTGGATCTGATAACGATACGTCACATTGACAATTGCAAGTGTAACTTTGTTACTCTTTTGGACAAGTAATAGTAACTGTGGTACGTTGTGTGCACAACACAATCAGCAAGACCTTGAAAAGAAATGGAGGGGTGGATGACCTCGATGTTTCACCACCACCATGAAAGAAGTGGGTGGTTTATTAATCACGGGCTATGGCGCGACACGGCTCGTTCGCCTGATATTAACGAGTGTCGGGGGAGTGATACTCGGGCCCGCAGGGTGCACTGCAGCATGCCCACCAAAACAAAGCAAAATGACCGACCCCTCTTATTACGTTACGAACCAATACACATTTTAAATAATGCTCAAACTGACCTAGCACTTTCTCTTATTCAACGTTCCGCTACGACGTCGCTCTTTCTTACTTCCGTCTTCACGAACAGTCGTTGCAGTTGTTTAATTTAGGTGCTTTGCGACATCGTAGTCATGTGCCCCCTGCACTTGGGTGTGTGTAGAAACAGCCTGAAAACCTGTGTCATAGTGATGGCTGTATTAGTGGATATATTTGCAACTGAGCATTTGCCTGGAGTAGAAGTGTGAAACCACAGAAAACGATATATACTGTACGTAGTGACAAGTGGCAATCGAACCCATATCTTGTCAATTCTGTCTCATGTGTCGAAGTATACCCCATCCAACCCTCAAACCAGAATTGAATTTCTTGGCAGACCCGGGAATCGAAACCGGACCTCCGGGGCGACAACCAAGAATGCTAGCCGCTATAGCAGGAAGTGGAATGTTAATTCTGGTGTGAGGACTGAAACGGGATACTCTCAGCCTCGTGCGGCAAAATGAGAAGAGGAGGGTTCGATTCCCTCCTCAACCATCCTGGAAGTGGTTTTCCGTGGTTTCTCCACTTCTACTCCAGGCAAATGCCAGGATGGTTCCTAATTTAAGGCCACGGCCACCTCCTTCCAAATCCTATCCCCAATATACATATACACACACTAGTATAGCCTTAACAATAACACAGGTTGTCACACAAATTCCACACACAACTAAAAATACACGGGGCTATATGACCGTGATGCCGCAACCCCGAAAATAATAATAATAATAAATAATGATATATGCTTTACGTCTTTTTTAACTACTGTGGCTTTCAGAGACGCCAGGGTGCCGGAATTATGCCCAGAAGGGGATCTTTAACGTGCCAGTAAATCTACTGACACGGTTTCCTTGCATTTGAACACCCTCAAATGCCAGCTGACTGCACTAGGATTCGATCTTGCAACCTTGGGCACAGCAAGCGAGAACGTTACCGCTGAGCCACGCAGCCAGCCTCCCCTATGATAAGCACCACCAACAACATAATAAAAAAATTACATTTTAGTGGTTAATAAAGGGGTTCGCCAACTATATCATCCTTGGCCGTCACCTCGGAGGTCCGGGCCTAAAACCAAAGTACAGTAATACGAATGAAAGTGTCGAGGAACATCTTTGAACTACTGAAAGGGGAAATACAGTATGGATACACGAGTTTAGAGGTGAATAAAACCTTTACCCGTGGCCTTACATAAGAACAACCTACACTAACATTTTCCTTGTTTTATTTGTCGTTTAACGATATAGAGTAAACATTTCCATTGTATCTCATTGAAATTTTATAGCAGATTGAACAAAAAATGTGCCGTTTTTTCTTACCAAGTTCACGGAGCGCTCACTTAGAAAGATCATTACATTAAAAGGATTGATCTGATCGTAACGATACTTTAATACGTCTTGAAGGAACAACTTATTCTTAACACGTCTGACGTTTATTAAAATAGTTGTTGTGCATTTTGTAAAACAACTTTTTCTCGGGCCTGGGTGGTCATATTAGTATGAACTATGGCTTGTTATGAGGCTCATAGCAATGCAAGGCTTAACGCAAAACTACATTTTATCGACTTGTGATTATCAATTTTAGTAACTCTGTATACTAACGCAGAGCAGCGCTCTGCTGTTTGTTTGTGTGTTTGTTTGCGACAGTTCATTTGAAAAATGATATAGGACAATTACAGGAATCCCTGAACAAACTAAGTGGTCTGAAGAGAACCAATTAATAATCAACAAAATAAGACTGTAGGTATGATATTCAGAAGGGGAAACTTTCACATTTCGTGATGACGCTAAAATTTACATAGTCAATAAGTGCAAATATTTAGGAGTAACCATGCAGACCAGAGTGATAGTGTTCACGGAACACACTAGAGAGATAACCATAGCTGGAATATTGGCAATCAACAGCATCATACACCGCAAGGATTTTGTTTAGGGTTAAAATAACAAGACCTATGGAATTGAACTCATTTGGGACCATCTTAGCATACAGGACTTAAAAGAGTCGGAGAAGTTAAAAGCGATGTACACCTAAAAGGATTTTTCAGTGTATCAAAATTCGCCCCATCTCGTCTAATATATGAAATGACAAGAGAAAACTTCTTTATTGAAGATCTACGGATTCAGATGCATCTGCCTTACACAACGAGCTATGGAGGTCTCTTGGACGAACTCAAGAGGACGAAAGAAGAAATAGGCTATGGGAAGAATTTTACTCGACTGATGCCATGACAACGACAGAGTAGACAGATAGCGGTTACGAATTGAGACTTTCAGTGACCCGTTTTGCTATTCACGGGTTTCATCATAAGTGCTGCCAACGTAAGACTTATCATCTACCAGATTTAAACTGTGTGTGTTTGTGCTGTGAACAGCGGTGTGATAGACATCATATTGCCAGAAAAGAAATATGCCCTTAACGGAATTAAGTAAGGAATAATTCATGCATAATTTGTAATTCCTTTGGCCATTTGCCGTATTAAAGATTATTATTATTATTATTATTATTATTATTATTATTATTATTATTATTATTATTATTATTATTATTATTATTTGAAGAAACAGTTAAATGAATCAAACTCGGAAAGGTCTCATACTTTCGATCTCTTGTATCGGAGGCCTAGTTTTACAGAGAATTTTACTTTAAAAATGTAAATATATTTTCAAAACACGAATGAAAAACATATTGTTCTTCTCAGTGGTAACGATGGATGAACGGCATTTCAACTACACCAACGCCATCTGGATCAGGTCACCTGTTAATTTCTGAACTAGTTTCCTTCCCGTAGGCCTGCGTCTCATTAGCACAGCGTCGAGAGACATATAGCCCGATTTTCCTGAAACTCTAGTGGGTTAGTTAAGAATAATGCACAGTATAATAATGTATTATTTACATTGCAACATATATCATTTATAGAAATATATTCCCTATCTCTTAATTTTCCCTATAGGATTCTAAACAATATAGAAACTGGCCACGGAGGCTGCGAGCCGTAACACGCTAAGTCGTGCCTCGCTGGTTTCGTGCTAAGTCGTCGTGAAAATGGTTGTCGAAGTTTCCCCATTTTCGCCACCAGGCAAATGCTGAGACGGTTCTTTTCAATAGGGCCAAAATCCCTTCCCTGACCCTTGCGGAAAATAAAATAAATGCCCTTTGGCTGAATTATTTAAAAAAAACTGAAATAAATAAACGATTTAAAGGTATTAATTATGAAATGTTTAGTTAAATTCCACAGTAGCCAGGGTGAATGTCTGCAATATGCTCCCGTAGCCCTATTTTCCAACGACAGGCTGACGTAATTCCCTTGCCCGATATTATCTCAAGTCCGCTACTTTGGCAGATAGTAGTTTTACTTTCCTCTGAGGCTGGAAACTTTCAAACTGCAGTTTGTCCCACTAGCAAACTTATAAGTGTGGGAAAGTCTTAAACAATTTCCGGAAAGTATTGAGCTAGAATATTTCAACAAAACTAAGAACAGAAGAGGTGTCACAAAAATTGTTGTTTCATATTGGACCTTGGGACATCGTGCTCATCAGCCCAGTATACTTCAGTATTTGACTGTTAAACTGTGTTATTGTGATGACTGCATCGGTGCACAGTATATAACCAGTTATAAAGATCTACTATTGAGGTAGATGCCTCGGGTCCACACCACCATTTGCTAGGAGACAGTGTGGAACGAATGGGAGGAATCTATTCAGCTCAGGATGGCGGCTGGCAAATCAAGGATCATCATCATTAGAGCCATGGAGCGTGTCCAAAAGTTACATACCGTGAGTGCCTCATAGAGATGAAATCTTCGGAGATGTAAACGAGCAATCTGCTACCCGAAACCTATATTTCTCCCTTTAAAAGTGCTGTGAACGAACCACGAACTTTTCAACCCGCTTCGGAGCTCGTAATCTGCATCTTATTACTTTCCAAGAGTTCAAAAACCGTTTTGGCAATGCCTAATTTTGAATTATGTTAGTTATTGTGATTTTAATGGTCGGAACAGCAAGGTCAACCGCGCCGCTTTATTTTGAGTTGTTGTTGTTGTGCTGTTGTTTCACTTGGGGGGTACTGCGACATCGCGGTTATCAGTCCATGCACTTTGTGCGTGCAGAAATATGTATGATTACCTGTGCTATTGTGGTGTCTTAACAAATTCGCGAATTTGCAAAATTGTAACTAAGATTTGGAAGGAGGCAGCCACGACTCTATGTTGGATACCACACGAGCATTTGCCTTAAGCAGAAGTAGGAAACCACAGAAAACCGCTTCTAGGACAACTGAGGATGAAATTGAACCTAATCTCTTCTCAATTTCTATTATTAATTAAGTCAATGGCCATTTATCTCATTTTCAGGACGGGTCAGGGAAGGGATTTTGGAAGGAAATCGGCCATGGACGTATTGAGAGGAACCGTCCTGATATTTGCCCGGTGGTGAAAATGGGAAACCACAAAAACCATTCTTATGACGGCCAAAGTGGGATTCAAACCCATACTCTCCTGATGCCAGCGAAGCACGAGGTAGTACGTCAGTGTTCTCGGCCACCGTGGCGGGTTCTTCCCACTTTTGCGTCAGGAAGCTGAAGCCCTCAGACCAGAATATTACAATTCTTTACAAAGCCACTGCGTCATAAGGTGGTTGATCATATCATAAGGAATCATATGGTCATTCTGAATGGGCGGCATGTTTAGCAACCACAGACTTTTGTAGTTGGCAAAGACTCTTCCTTCGATCTAATATTAGACATCAAAGCTACATCATGGGCAAGAGTGTTCGAGGAAGTAAGATAAGATCCACTTTCGGCTGCTGCACCGCAACACCTGCCCTTCACGACCTGGCCACATGATGAATGGAAGAACGATGCTGCGACTTGGGAGTATTTTAAATATGTCAGCATGAAAAGCCTCAGCTCATTATTTGAGTAACAACAACAACAAAAAAGAGGTGTGTGGCGAGGAGGGGCCCGCCTAAGAGTATGTTAATAGCGACCGGGCGGTGTGACGGGGTTGCAAGATGAATGGCAACAAGCACACTTTGAACTTCATTTAGGTGATGGTAGACTACTGGTTGTTGATAATAAGACGCGCAACACCCAGGTCATCTGCCCAATGATGAGAATGATTATTACTACTACTACAGTATTGCTCTAAATTTAATACTAAAGTTGTTCTTGGCTGTCGCCTCCGGAGGTCCGGGTTCGAATTCCGGCTCTGCCAAGAAATTGAATTCAGGTCTGTGGCTTGGAAAGGGGTACACTCAGCCTCGTGAAGTAAAATTGAGATGAGGTGGGCAGAAAACTGTATCATAATGAGGGTCATTATAACAATATTTTTCATTATGAAACAGTTTCTCCCACCAATCAGAGCTCAAGAAACAGTTGTGTGACAAATTATGTAAGGATAGCATCGCGTCTGCGCTGACTTCCACGGCCTCCTATTTTAAATTTCACTGCGTGGCTAGTGTCATACTGGGGTATTCGAGGAGACCATGGTCAAATACAAGGTATTCTCTGCGTCGCATGCGCTCTGTTCAGTACATAAGACTGGTGAAATCTCGACAGATATTTATGAATTTTTTTGTTCGAACATAAAATAGTTATAATTATCGTCGAACATAAACAGTCGTATGCAACTCGCCTATAATGGTAATTAAGACACTCGTATGTAAATTATAAAACTCGCATACGCTCGTTTTATAAACATACTCGTGTCTTAATTATTGCCATTATAGGCTCGTTGGAAGCCTCCGTGGCTTAGGCGGCAGCATGCCGGCCTCTCACCACTGGGTCCGTGGTTCAAATCCCGGTCACTCCATGTGAGATCTGTGCTGGACAAAACGGAGGCAGACAGGTTTTTCTCCGGGTACTCCGGTTTTCCCTGTCAAAATTTCATTCCAGCAACACTCTCCACTATCATTTCATTTCATCTGTCATTCATTTAATCATTGCACCAGAGGAGTGCGTCAGGCCTCGGCAGCCGGCACAGTTCATATCCTCGCCGCTAGATGGGGGCTTCATTCATTCCATTCCTGACCCGGTCGGAGACTGGAAGCAGGCTGTGGATTTTTTTTATAGGCTCGTTGCATAATGTACTATTTTAATTTTGCTCATATCGTTAATATGTGCCTACATATTCATTAAGCAGACTTGTGTAGAAACACTCAGGAGAATGGAGGGACATTTCAAGTGTTTTGCACAAACATGATTAAATTCAAGTTGGCAACATTGATTCAAAGAGGACAAAGGAAAGACCTTTAGACGTGGTTGATTGCAATGAATGTAAAGTAGCCTAACTTAAATATCTGATACAAGGCTAATTTTAAAACCTTTGTTAAAATTATCGTAGAATGACTAGTTATTGGAAGAGTATTATTGCAACAATGATCATAGATCACGATAAATGATCGTATGTTTGGTAACACTGAATTGATGACCCCATGTAAATAATGTACTACCTTGACTAAAGCAGGGTAAAGGAAATTTTAAAAACTCGTGTAAGTTTTTGTATTGATGCCACTTGGGTGACTTGCATTTAACGATACCGTTCCAGTACCTCAAACCAGAATTAATTTTGTGTTGTTTCTTTTAGGAGCTTTGCGACATCGTGGTCATATAGCCCCGTGTACTTGGTTGTGTGTTGAATTTGTCTAATAACCTGTGTCACTGTGATATCTGCACTAGTGCGTTTATTTGTAATGGAGGTGCGATTAGGGTAGGAAGCACTCATGGCCTTACGTTAAGTACCATCCCGGCATTTGCCTGGAGTAGAAGTAGGAAACCACGGAAAACCAATACCAGGATGGCTGAGGTAGTAATTGAACCCACCTCTTCACAGTTTTGCCTCACGATACAGAGTGTACCCCGTTTCAGCCCTCAAACCAGTTTTTTTTTGTCAGAGCCGAGAATCGTACCCGGGCCTCCGTGGTGACAGCCAAGAATGTCAGCCACTGCGCAACGAGGAGGACACAGAAGAAAACAAGAGCTGGGATTCGAACCTGTTGTCTCCGGCGTCATAGCCAACGACTACACCATGAGGCGTAAAGTAAACGAGATGACAGCCGACGATAAATAAATAACTCTGTTTGCTATTTCAAAGGCACCTGGCAGGAAGGAAAAGGAATGCCAGTCAGTCGGGATGAATGCGCCTGTATGTTTTGATTCTAGCGTTGCGGAATTTGAAAGCTGATGTAGATGAATGTGCAGAACATCGTCTTACCAACATGAGAAGTTCCGCATGGTTTAAAACTGAAACCTGGTGCCGAGCAACACGTCTTTCAGAAGCTAAATACGACACGACACGGCGGTTCTCGGATTCACAAAAGGAGGAGCAGCGTGTTGCCGAAACTGGGTGATGACACATGTGGAGTCACACATTGTTGTCAACGCACAAATCCTTCCGCGAAGAGCCGAGCGTGTATGTGTTCACAGATGGTGTTTTTTGTTCTACCCCGAGTGTATTAAGTTACGAACACGGCTATTGTTTGAAATACCCATTAACTAGGACATTACTTTCGTGGGGGACCACATTTCATGATACTGCTCCAGTTCTTACGAAGAATAACCCTTTATAATAACATGCCAGTATAATGGAGAATACAACTGACAATTTCTTGCATGCATTAGTTACAAAGGAGGAAAGAGATACCCTAATGGTTTTTATTCAGTCCACGGTAGTACAGTATTACTGCCATGAGAATATACTACAGTTCCTCACAATCAAAGTGGTGTACCTTATAGTATTAGACTCTGGATAGGTCCATGTTTATTTTGGTCAAAATAATCAGGCGCATAGGCTCTTGAAAAGTATCGATATAAAATGGTCTTCAGTTGGTCAACATGTAATAGGACACAAATACCTCAAATTGAATAAACAATAATTGCAGATTACGCTCGATCTTATATTAGCCGATGTCGTGGTGGCTGCTGCTTTAAAGGAGAGACTGGATTAGGGCCAACAATCTAAATGTTCAAGTATTATACCACCCAAAGAAATTGTTCTTTTCTCATTCGAAATTATAATTTTTGCATTCCGATTATTTTTGCTTATTTCTTGTTTCGATGTTGGTCATCTTAGGACCCCATAAAATAAACCAATGCAGACATTTTCGCTTGTTTCCAGCTCTCTTTCTTGTTTTACAATTATTGTCTTCATAACTTCACGTTGCTTTTTCCTCCTCTCTTTTGTTCAAGTGTTAGGCCTGCTCAATTTCGTCCTTTATTTCTCCTCAAAACCCTTGAAACTTTGTGTTTATCATCTAAAAGTTATTCTGGCCCGTATTGTGTATGTTGTTATTCCCATCTCTGTCGTATCCTTCTTCATAATCTACATCCACTAATTAAAACAAGATTAAAATTTTGTTTTGTTAGTTTGGTGTCATCCATTCTCATTAACTCTCCTCTTCCTGATCGTATCAGACGTTTTAACCGTTTCTTCATTTTGTAATGGTCTGCATTCTTCCCGTGTCTGAACTACCCATCTACAGTTTTTAAAGGCCCTGCAATTTTTCCTACAATGCTTCTTTCCTTTTTCTCCATCTGCTCTATTTTTCCTGCTTTTATGGAGAACATACACAACGTAGCATGTATACATTCTTCTTTATTTGCTTGGTGTTAATTAGGCCTAGTAGTTTTATTTTTATTTTATTGTTTTTTTCATATTCAGGTGTTTCAAAATTTTTAACTAGTCATAATTTGTATTAGCATACTTTTGATTTTTGCAAAAAAAAAAAAAAAATGAAAGTAGACATATGAGATCCACACAGGGCCAAAAATTGTGTGTCTATGTCTGTCCCCTCTATCAATTGATACACGACGAAACAGAATTGAACGAAATTTGGTACAGAGTAAAGGGCACCTCAGTGTCATGTTTTATATTGCCGCCATCTTTACCAAAACTTAATGGCGGCCACTCAAATGGTCAAAACTTAAAATTAAATTACGTCCAAACTAATCATCGGATCTTTATCAAATTTGGTTAACACATACCTAAATATGGAACACGTCCTGTGCCCAAACTAAAAGGTCATCATCTGTACCATTTAAATATGGCGGCCGTGTGAATTATGCAAGCATTATAATTCATAACTTTGGACCTACCAAATCTGATTATCAAGCCGAAGGTGGTTTAAGCTATTAAATTACAGTCTACTCCTTGCTAGGGACAAGAGTTATAAGTATACCCATACATTTAGGAGAAAGTAGGCTATATGTTCTTTGCTGAACATCTTGTTTTTAAACTGTGACAGAAGGGCAGTAAGACCTCGCAGTTCCACCCTTTAAACTGTGACAGAAGGGCAGTAAGACCTCGCAGTTCCACCCTTTAAACTGTGACAGAAGGGCAGTAAGACCTCGCAGTTCCACCCTTTAAAACAACTAACATCACCACCACCACCATCGTCCGTATACACATTTAACAAAGTGTGCTCTTCCCTGCAGATCTCGGCGACTAGTTGATCATTTGATCTTGAGAGCTCAGTGGTAGGAGAGGGGCGTGGAGCGGTGCGGGGATCGTGCCGAATAATTCCCTGTCTGAGAACATTGATTCGTGTGACAGTAGCATATTACTAGTCTAAGGCAGTGCGCGGCAAATGTTTTACGCTGCAGTAGTATACTGGAGAAGGGGGTTGGGGAAGTGCAGCGCTAGCTGCCGGTAACTGTAGATTAATTGAAGAGTGGAAATATATAATGGGCCAAGGGACATTTCTTCCGAATTCGCATTTTTGTTGTACTGTAATGCATCATCCGATAACAAGATAAAACGAGCCATGTGAAACATTGCTCCCAAGTAGTTTAAATTTTCCGTGAAAGATGGAGCACGATCCTCACTTTCAGTTTTTATGATGGCTCTCGGAACTTGTTTTGGTTTTGGTGCTTGTTCCATTATACATTTCCACTCTTCAATTAAAGGGATGATATGTTCCGCTCACTTGACTTTCCCCTAGTAATTTAAATGTGGAGAAGTGTACAACTTATTACATGTTTAGGCCTATATTATTTCAGGTATCCATCATCTGACTGAATTTTCAAGATGTTCGTCATGTCAATCTCTCTATATATAAAAATGAATGTTTGTCTGTTTTTTCTGAATTTCTACGGAAATTTACGTTATTTACGCGTTTCAGACGGTTTTATGACGGATACGCGCGAAAATAAAATGTTGGCTGTCTGTCTGTATGTCTGTCTGTTTGTCTCTGGACAACTATGTTTCCTTATAACTCGAGAACGGCTGGATGGGTCAACGTAAAATTTGGTACAGATATCCTTCAGAGGCACGACACTAATCATTGATGTAACTCTTCTCTGTGGCTCTCATAAAAGGGGGCCTACCCCCTTAAAACACGTGCTGAAATAGGCGTAGAAGGGCGAGACAAAGCTCATTTTCAGCCCCTCAATATGAGAAACGAAACTCGGAAACCACCTTTTTAGGCCCTAAACCCAACCGTTTTTGAGATATTCCCAGAATACTCATTTCATTTAATACAATAATGAAAGAATGCAAACCGGTAACCATGGCAACAGAACCTCACAGGTCCATCTATTGCTGTAAGACGCAATACAATTCCATTTATTACATTACTGAGATAGTTTGCAAACGGCTATATGGTTATGACGGAACAAAATTAAGGGGGTGAAGGGGTATTCTAGATTTTTTCACGCTATTTACACGTGCGGGTGTGGTACGGAAGGTCAATTACGTCCCTATCTCTATATTGCTATATTATTATTATTATTATTATTATTATTATTATACTACGGCCTACAACGACGAGACAAAGCTTATTTTCTGTCCCTTGGTATCAGAAACAAAACTCGGGGACCCTAAATAGCCGTAAAGGGTCCCCGAAAACTACATTTTAAGGCTCTAATACCAACAGTTTCTGATATTCCCAGAAAAATAATTTCATTTAATAAACTAATGAAGGAATGCACGCCAGTAGCCATGACAAAAGCATCTCAAAAGGTGACATCCAACTTTCCATCTATTTCCGCAAGAAGTAATGCCACTCCATTTATTAAATTTCTGTGAACGTTTGCAAATGGCTATAAGGTTATCACGGAACCAACTAAATCTGTAAAATTCATCAATGTGCTTAAGGGGGTCAGGGGTTACCATAGATTTTTTTCACAAGACTTAAACGTGCGATATGTCGTACAGAAGGTCTATTATATATCCAAACAGCAACATTATTTTCAAATATTTCTGAATTGAAACAGTATTTCTTTTCTTGCTTTTAGGAATTTGGGCCATTGGAGGCTAAAAAAACCTGACTTTTCACGCACCACAAGCCTTTATAATTTATTAAAGGGGTCTTCCTCTGGATGAGGACTTGACACAATAGTGAGGGTCAGTTTTTATGTGACGTGTATTGCGTTTCGTCTACGAGGTTTTCAATTTTATTTTCACGTCAGGAAGTACATGTTAGGTAAATTTAGTTTCAGAGCATATTTTAACTAATCATACTTCTTTGTCGACAAACAGGTTCCAAGCCCCTAACCATTGCAACAGTAGCTCAATTGATTACCTCTGGCTATTAATACCGAAGACCGTTCGAAGAATGGGTACTTCTGCTAGTGTATCATATAATTAATGGAATAATGACATACAAATAAAAACAAGATACAGTAAAACAAATAAAAACAATTTAAATGTGTCGTCGGAGGTCCTAATCAACCTTGAGGAAAGTTGATGGGAAAGGTGAAAACGTAACAAATTAATATGAAAAGGCTTAATGCCGATGGAGCGCTTGCCGCACCAACATTCTTAAGTCTCGCCTCTCATTTAAATAATAATAAATATCCATGCATATAAATTAAAGCAATTCATTTACAAGGTTGATAAATATATAGCCTAGGCGTATTACAAACACTTCTATGAGAGCGAAGTTTCGAAATTCGAGCCTTTTACATAATTGATGTTGTTTTGTCTTTTGTATTGAATATAAAATTCTAAAGCATCACATATTTGACTGGCATGTATTGGATATAAAGTTCTAAAGCATCACATATTTGACTGGCATGTATTGAAATTTGATTGCTGTAGCACAAGGAAATTAAGAATTGCGATTTTTTCTAAGTCAACGATTTCCTCGAAAGCCACCAACGTTAAATTCGTCATAAAATATACTAATATGTGTTTCTAGAAGTAACCTTTACAAGCAATAAACGTAGATATAAACAAGGGAGATTGTGATGTAAGCTAATTTGATTTAGTGTAGACCTTTTGATTATTACAATATTTATCTCCGAACTCGAGTGGCCATAATTTATGCACTGGCAGTAGTGCAACACGTCTAAATCTCCAAGTGCAATGTAACTCAAAGAACTGGTTCTTATGTGAAATTATATATGTATTTGTCACGCGTCATAGCCATGCCAGTTAAGTCGTGCACCACGTTTGCGCGGGCAGCTGCACCAAGTTTAGAGATCGTAGGCCTAAATCCCGGCACTGACAGCAGCTATCCTGAGTGAGGTTTTCTCCCGGATGTTTCCACACTCAAGTCCCGGGGCACCTACTCATCCCTGTCCGAGATACACACACTACTATAGTAACCAAAAACACATAAATAAAGGTTGTCAGACAAATTAAACACACACCCAACTACACGAGGCTGATGAACACGATGTCATAAGCACTTAAAATGAATTAATAACATGTAAATATTTGTTAAACTTTTAATTTGTTATTTTCTCACAGATTTTTATTTGTTATTATTAATTTCATTTTATATTTTATTTAGAGTTGGCCGGTTTTTTGGCATCCGCCTCTTAATTATTCAAAACTGAAGATTCGTACTGAGTTACAAGAGCAGATGACCATAAAACAACAACAACAACAATGCTCATCATCATCATCATCATCATCATCATCATAATTATCATAATTTGTAATAGAGGGACGTCAGCGTCACCAGGCTTTTATACGAATATGAATCTCAGGCGAACTCTGCCAAAAGTGTGAGTGCGATGATTGTACACCCAAGAGAAATTGAAAACAAATTTAAGAAATGTTTCCACAAGACACAAGTGAAAAATCTCCAAATACACTCCACGGGGCGTCGCAGTGCCTGACACAGCGCCACCACTCTGGCCAATAGCTAATACATGCCAGTATACTGTGTTTATTTAAAGTGAAATAATCAACATAGACTGCCATCAAATCAGATACCTACTGAGCCAATGTTGACATCAAAATCCAGTGAAATGCTCACTAATCACAGTGAAATTCATTTGTAGTGTTATAAATGCATTGGATGCATCTACTATTTAAACTGTCATTACCCGGTACATTAGTTAATCCTGCTGTCGGACTAGTTTTACACATTACACTGTGACAAGCACAGTCTCTGCTACATGTTTTAATTATGCGAGCATCACATATTCTGCAATTAACTAAATGTAGGAATAGTTCATGAGAAATGTATGCACAAAAAAGGTACAATATGCTCGCAAATATATGCCGTATGATGATGTTACTTTGCTACATGGAGTCAAACTTGGCCCACTTAAAAACATTGCTATATGCCAGGTTAATTTTTAAAAATATTTATTTATCTATTATTTAATCTCTACTATATTTCGAGTCTACATTGTATAAAACAAAGTCCCCGATTCTTGGATGTAACGGGTAATCTCGAGAACCACTGGATGAATTTTGATACGGTTTTCACCATTCTGTAAAGGATCTCGAGGAAGGTTTCTGTAGGAAAACATTCATTTATGACCAAAGGAAGCCGAGCAGTAATGATTTCAGTGAATCGAGTCGAAGAAAAACCTGCGGTCCGTGTGCCTTTTAAGCTTACCCTTAAACATATCTATACATAGTAGCTTCACTTTCCTGGTTAACATGCGGCTCGCGTTTGAAATCTAGCTGGGCGGATATGTTTACATTCAATGGCACCTGGGGCCAAGGCTTTCCCAGCGTGAGGCAGAGCGTTGTCAAATTTCCACCGTAAGCACTGAGGACAATCAGCGAGACAGGATAGAACGATGTGCAGATGTGCAACATTGGACACAGATACCTGTCGGAGACACAAGCTAGCCACCAGGGCTGGCTCCACGTGGGGTGATAGAGGAAGCATTCTATTGGTCAACAACCGTCAGCTATTGGTCAGTTGCGAATAATGGTCATTGTAGGCGAGTGCTACTGCCTTACGTTTGAGTCGCCGCTTGTTAACTAGGAAAATGAGGGAACTATACTATGAGTGTAAGAAATTTTCAGCATGCAAAGTTCTGCAAAAAAGTCCGCGACAGCATATCTCTTACATTTAATACATCGCCCACTCTAAGTTTTAACGTTTTCATTTATTCCAACAATCTCCATTCAGTGGAAATTTAAATTACTACCTTCAGAGCGAGTTTTCGAGCTAGCGAGCGAGCGAGCCTATCATTCCAACTTCAGCAAGTATCAAACTGTCGAGTCGAGTTAAGGTTTCAGAGAAGAATATAATTATGTGTTTGGAATTTCGCTGTTCCACTGTTTTCCGTTTTCTGAATTGCGTCTACGACCTGTCGTCCCTGCGCCATTTAAGATTACGCTGGGTAAACCGTTAAAGATACCGGGCGATGCCGGGACGGGTTGCTAGGCAACTATATAATTGAGGGAAACACAAAAGGAATATCATTTACCTGAGCGATTAATGTTACTACAGTGTATTCCACACAAAAATCTAAGACCACTAAGTTGGTCCTAGTGATGGGCCAAGTTCCAGGAACTAGGCCAATGCCATCGGGAATATTGCCAGAAATATTTCCCCAAAAAATCTATGCAGTCAACTTTGCTAAAATTTAGCGGGAATTTTTCAATTAGGGTAGTAGAAATTCAATATCGGTACTGCAAATATTTCTTCAAATCTAAAACACAGAACATAAAACTTCTTAATACAGATTCTTTTCTGGTTTGAAAGCTGGAAAGGGCCTCATGAGGTCAAACTGATAAGAAAGAGGGCTCGATTCCCATCTCAGCCATCCTGGAAGTGGTTTTCCGTGGTTTCCACAATTATACTCCAGACGAATGCCGGAATGGTTCCAAACTTAAGGCCACGGCCACCTCCTTCCCGAGCCTCTCCATAATTACAAATATACACACTGATACAGTCATCACAGTGACACAGGTTATCAGACAAAACTTCCACACAAGCGTTAAGTACATGGGGCTAAATGACCACAATATCCAAGCCAACTGATGCAAGAACAAAAACCAGAAAACTAAAAAGCAAAACTAACAACCGAAACCCAAACCAATTTAAAAAAAAAGGACACCGTTGCTTCTTGGCAGAGCCGGAAATCAAATCCGTACCTCTGGGGCGACATCAAAGAACGTTAGCCGGTGAACCATCAGGTGGTCTGGAAGCAAAAACAACAACTAAATTCGACATAAAAGCAAAAACAAAAGAAAGCATTTGTAAGCCATAGTTCTGCCCTATAAAATGGTTACAATTGTATTGGACTGTAAAAATGTACTTATTTTATTTGAGTTATTTGTGTAGGCCAGGATAGCCAATTACGTGTTAACCGACTGAAGAACTAGAATCTAAAAGTGTATAACATTGAAGCAGGGGCGTATATAAGGGGGGGGGGAGGTTCTGAGGGGGTTCCATCCCCCTCCCCCCCAAACAAAGCCAATAAAAATTAAGAAAGTGTTGCTTTGGTAAGAACATAAAATAATTGTAAATTTGGTTGTACCCTAATCTTAACTTATTGGCTAAGTTATAAACAATATTAAGATTGAAATTAGACTAACTCGTAGTGTGGTGGCTAGCATTCTTGGCTGCCACCCCGGAGGTCCAAATTTGATTCCCGGCTCTGCCAGGAAATTATAATTCTAGCCGGAGGGCTGGCACAGGGTACACTCAGCCTTGTGAGGCGAAATTTTGAATTCCAAAGTACGGTACTTTTGAGAAATAAATTATCAACTTGTAAAAAAAAACTGTTTATTTTTCTGCTTAGTAAATTGAAAAATATTTAGATATTTGCCATTCATACTCCATAGATCATAATAGAAAATTCAAGTATAAAATTTTATTTGTGTGTTGTGTTGTACTTTTTTGTATTGCTAGTAATTGTAGGCTATATAAACTATGAATCTTATCTACAATAATTACACAAAGTTATATGCAGTAAGATATTGATTGATATTTCAGCGGTGACAAACCCCTAAGAATACTCACAATTTTCCAGGATACACCCCCCACAAAAAATTGTATATACGCCCCTGCATTGAAGATAATTTCTCCGGCGTAATCAGTGAAGAAAGTTCTTCTTATTGTGTAGCACACATAGTAAGATTTCGTTGACGGTAGACTTGGCTAATAAATTAGCTTGTGGATAGCAAAGTGTGGAAGTCTCGGAATGCACGGTATCGGGTGTCTGCTCCGCACGCTGCAGACAGATGCGAGCGTCGTCACCACCGCTGGTTAACGAGTCCCGTCACCGAGAGGAATGCAGGCGTCATTAGTGCCAGCCTTTCTATCTACTGTATAAATCTTTATAATTCACGGAGTCGCCATTGCACCGTACATAGCTCACTCACTGCCTTAACGGATTATAATTGAAGGGTCTGGGCCAAGAAGGGGGGGGACTTATATGCAAGGAAGATAAAAACCCTCAGTTTAGGGGCTGCGACAACGTGGTCATGGAGCCCGGTGTACTTTCAGTGTGTGTACAGTAGAATCTGTCTGATAACCGGTGTTAATTGGGATGGTTGTATTCGTGTTTGTTATTATCATATTATTTCAGTAGTATAGATCCCTCCTGCGGCGCTCACAAGCGACGATCGTGACAATGAGCAATCAAATGAAAGAGAATAGACATTAGCAGTGACGATTTGCACTATAATTTCATAAATATCTATAATTTCTTTAAAAAATGAATTTAAAAAAATGTACGAAGTGTGCGATTTGAAAATACTGTTGCTGTATGAAACTACGCTCCATAATAGATGTCCACTTCACATTTTGGCCGTTGTGACGCCTGTTTCATGTAATTTTAACATGCTGAGGTCTTTCCTTTAGCCGATCATTTTGCGTGAATTTCAGATCAGTAAATCAAAGGAATGAGAGCTCAAATCGTATAATTTCATAAATATCGAATAATTAGTGAGTGTTACAGCAACCTTTCTCTTTAAGGCTCCCATTATAAACCTATTGGGGAAAGTGTGGTTTATGAACATGCGAGATTTCTCGCACGGCTCCTCTAGTCTGTTTTAAATTCAAGTAAGGACTGTAGACAAAGAATTTTCAAGTAGTTTCTACTTTTGCCGCCAAACACCACCGTCAACGACTACTAGTTCAGCACTTGGTTACTAGATGCCACCTCAGTCGACTCCTGGCGACGAACGTTGCAACATAAGAACGTTGGTCAAATTTGGCCTATAATTTAGCTCACACAAGTGTAATTAGTGGAAGGTTCTTAACATGCCATAACCGGGTGAGTTAGCCGTGGTAGTTACGGCATGACTGATGGCAGTCACTCACATGCGGGAGGCGAGGAGGTTCGAATCCCCCCGCCGGCAACCTTGAAGATGGTCTTCTGTGGTTTCCCATCTTCCTTCCAGGCAAATGCCGGGGTTGGTCCCTAACTATAGGCCACAGCCGCTACCTTCCAACTCCTCGTCCTTACATTCCAACTTCCCTCCTTCCCTCCCCAACGGTACTTGTAGCTCACCCATTGGGTGTCCGTCTCGAAGCAGCTACAAAACTGGTGAGCCGAACATGTCCTCGGACACTCCCGGCACTAAAAGCCATACGCTAAAAAAAAAAAAAAAAAAAAAGCCATAAATCTATGACATGGGACCGCCGACTTTACTTCCCCTCCGAAAGAAGGCATAGGGATTTTTAACGAAGCTCTTTGATTTTTGCCAAATGTTCATGAACAGATGTCGATACATAATTCCCAGTACTTTGTGTTTAAACCAAAATCACTGCCACAATACATCCTTGTACATTCAGTCTTCACTCATCTTTACTGCAACCAAACTTGTCGATGTTCTAGGAAGTACTGAATAATACGTCATTATTCCCATTTTGACATCCCAATAACACCGGAAACGGGAAGCAGTAAAGGTAATGCAAATACCGTCATAAGAAAGGTGACAGAATTCGTTTATATTCTTGTTCCCATGATCCTTTCCCCCAGACTTAAAAGAAACCATTATAATGAAGGAAATCATGAAACACTTTTCGACAACTTACATCTTACCATTTTAAATGGTCTAGTCGACGTCGTCGTTACGTTACGGCGACGTCACCAATTGTACCGAGAATGCACTGAGGTGTGTGACGTCATAGTACCGCTTGGTGCATGTGTACTGAGTTCACTGGTGAGCTCTGGAGTTACGAGACGGCAACGACACGGCGAGCGTGGCGTCATCCAGCCAGCTCCCTCCTTTCACCGCGCGCTCCGGCTCCCTCATGACTTGTAATTTTCTAGCGTTCTGATTGTTTCTTGATCATCTAACATGACAGGAGTCTTTGGCTTCGAACGAAGCTAGCATTTTTCAGCATTTGTAGCATTTAAAAAGATATAAAGTCCAGTCTGACTGTCTCTTTTCCTACTGTCGACCAAAGTATTATGTGTACTCGAGTTTGAAGGTTGTTTGTGAAGTAACCAATAGACTTACATAAAATCCAATAACATCATCATTTTCGTCGTTCTATTTTACGTTAGTTCATGTAGGTTTGGAATTTTTAATTTATATTTTAATATTTTTTATCGCAGTTGGAACACAAAATGTGCCCGTTTTTAAGCGTGTTTCAACCATGCGTCACATTTAAGAATTATTATCTCAAAACTCCGTCATCAGATCGAATGCAAATTTTAACCCAATATACATTGGAATGTTGTATAACTGGTTTATTAATTTCAAAATTTTGTGTGTCCAAGAAACAAAGTTGTTATCATTTTTGTAAGGTAACTTTTTCTCGGCTCGGGGTGGTTGGAAAATATAGCTCTTGGTCGCGTTGTAAGCCTTATATATCAAGAAGTTATGCTGTATGACTGTGAAATACGTAAATTAATTCACTTATTTTATATCGGTTAGTATTTGTTCGTGGAAATAAGGCATGATTCACCAGCCAGCCACTCCGGGGTAAGCTGTACAGCGTTGCTGAGATGGAGCCCATCACTGCCGAGCGAGGCGAGGTCGTATTTCCCCGTCCAAATATAAACCGTTATAAAATAAGTGAATTAATTTACGTATTTTAAAGTCATACAGCATAACTTCTTGATGTATAAGGATTACAACGCGACCAAGAGCTATATTTTCCAACCTCCCCGAGCCGAGAAAAAGTTACCTTACAAAAATGATGACAACCTTGTTTCTTGGGCACACAAAATATTGAAATTAATAAACCAGTTATACAACATTCCAATGTATATTGTGTTAAAATTTGGATTCGATCTGATGACGGGTTTGTGAGATAATATTTCTTAAATGTGACGCATGGTTGAAACACGCTTTAAAACGGGCACTTTTTGTGTTCCAACTGCGATAAAAATTATTAAAATATAACCTAAAAATTTCAAACCTACATGACCTCACGTAAAATAGAACGACGAAAATGATGATGTCATTGGATTTTATGTATGTCTTCTAGTTACGACTCAAACAACCTTCAAACTCGAGTACACATAATACTTTGGTCGACAGTAAGTGTTACGGTTTTCTTGACCCATAGTGTAGAATAGTTCTGAGAGATGTATATTGAATCACTTACTTTATAGTGGTAATGCATGGATACAATTTTAAAGTTTAGACCGATTAATATTATGTATATAATATACAGAGGTGAGCAAATTATTATACTTGGCAGTTTTACAACAATTACTTTGTACGTTTTGTGACTTAATACGGTAGATATGTTTTGCAAGACGATGAAAATATTTCAATTGTTCAATCAATAGTTTTTGTCGTTGTTAAAGAATCTGACGGTGAAATAATTTGTTACAGTTTCCACTAAAAGAGGTGCCTTGTTATTTCAGAATACCACACGTTTTGTTTTGATTATTTTATTCTAGTTTTCGAGTGAATTTAAACCAGAGAGATTGGAAGTCTTTTATTACCGATTGCCCACTCTTAAACTATTCAAAGATTCGAAGACAATGGATTGAAATCATCTGATTTATAGGATACATTCCAAAGTCAATGAAAAGAAAAAAGAAAAAAACAAACCAACCTCAGATGTTCTCAGAATCTCCAATCTTGAAAATTTTCTAATGCAATTTCTTATGGGAAAAGTTGTACTGTAGGTCTACAAGGGAGAAAACAATACTAAGTAGGGTAATAAAAAATAAAATAAAATAATTTTAATAACAATTGTGACTGATTTTAATGTGAGCCTCCGTGGCTTAAGCGGCAGAACGCCGGCCTCTCACCGCTGGGACCGTGGTTCAAATCCCGGTTACTCCATGTGCGATTTGTGCTGGACAAAGTGGAGGCAGACAGGTTTTTCTCCGGTTGCTCCGGTTTTCCCTGTCACAAATTTCATTCCAGCAACACTCTCCACTGTCATTTCCTTTCATCTGTCATTCATTTAATCATTGCCCCAGGGGAGTGCGGCAGGCTCCGGCAGCCGGCACAGTTCATATCCTCGCCGCTAGATGGGGCTTCATTCATTCCATTCCCTGATCCGATGGGTCGACTGGAAGCAGGCTGTGGATTTTCATTTTCATTTGAGTCTAATAATTTGTACACATCTGTAAATCTAAAATGCAGTTACATCTGTAATGCACCAATTTATTAAAAATAAGTTTAAATATCTGAGATTGTGTCTTCATTTAAAACACTATCGTGTAAGATGATAAAGCGAATGCACCTAAGTTGAATTAAGACTTTTGCTCTTATAACACAAGTAGCCTATACAAACAAAATTGAACAAAACTAATCACCATATTGAGTGGTATGTTTCATTTACGCAGTGTCTTCGCCTTCTGCAAGGCAGTCCAGTGCCCTAATGTACGCTACATCCTGGAGGTGGCACAAATGCATGAGGATCTACCTCGTCCTTGCGCCAAAGATGCAACTAATTAATTGGAATAGGAAAATATACCTTAAGTCAATTGATCTCTGTCAATAATTTGGGCAGACATGGCCCTTTTCATGTCATTTCATACTTATGCAACTAATTGTAACGCATAGTTAGGTGCAAACCCTTCTCACACAGCTCCTTCAATTGTAAGCTAGTTCACCTCGTGGAGTAGTGACTAGTAATCTTGGCAGTCGCCGTGGAGGTCCGTGGTTGATTCTCGGCTCTGCCAAGAACTTTAATTTTGGTTTGAGACCTGGAACGAGGTTCCCTTAGCCTCGTGAGACAGAACTAAGAAAATGAGTTTGATTTTACCTCAGCCATTCCAAAAGAGATTTTTCGTGGTTTCCCACTTCTACTTCAGACGAATGTTGCGATGGTGCCTAAATACAAGGCCACGGCCGCTTCTTATCCAAATCATAGCCCAAAATACAAATACACATACTACGGTAGTACAGCCATCACAATGACACAGGTTATTAGACAGATTTAACACACACACACATTCACGAGTATACTTGACTAGAACTCACATTTAGTGTTGTTGTTGTTATTGTTAGTGGCTTTGCGATATCGTGGTCCCAAAGCCCCGTGTACTGTACGTGGATGTGACGGATAACCTGTGTCATTGAGATAGCTATAGTAGAGTATATTTTTTTGTAATTAAGACAAAGATTTGGAAGGAGGCAACCATGGCCTTGGGTTAGGAACCATCCTGGCATTTGGATGGAGTAGAAACGGCAAACTATGGACAACTACACTTCTGCAGAGAGTAGCTCGTTCCAGCCTTCAAACCAGAATTAATTGTTTTGGCAGAGCCAGAAATCAACCCGGGATCTCTGGATCATAAGTCTCAAAACGTACCTCGAGACCACAGAAGGCATCGCATAGTTCATATGTTTTGAAGTGAAGGTATTTTTAAAACCATCCAAGGAAACAGTAGATAAAAAAGTAGGTCACTGGACGATGAGTAAATTACCCGCATAGAATCAATAGAGACCAGTAATTTGCGGTGGAACATTTTCAAAAGAGCCACTTCGATCACAAGTTAATTACACGGCTACCCACGTGTAAGTGGACTGTTCCTCATTTCTAATTAGTCCTGCACACCTATATTTCTCCAACTTGGGGAGCGCCTAATTTTAGACTCCCTCTTCTTTGAACTACCACCGATGACATAATCTCCTCTTCATATGGAAGGATGCACCCTATAGGGAGGG
Source organism: Meconema thalassinum (assembly GCA_946902985.2). Lineage (NCBI taxonomy): Eukaryota > Metazoa > Arthropoda > Insecta > Orthoptera > Tettigoniidae > Meconema > Meconema thalassinum. The sequence goes on along the minus strand of OX336390.1, from coordinate 356,199,085 downwards.
GATGGGACCTATATTATTCCTATTTAAACAACACATATATTATTATTATTATTATTAAAATATTACGAGCACTTTTGGTATTGATAATGTTCATATACACTAGAATGCTCGGTACACCGTCTACACAAGCCTACTACTACATCGGTTAGGGTATCAATGTGACATGGTGCACTTGTATAGCGCTACTCTCTCAAGGGCTCATGGCTAGTGACCCTCATGGATTCCCGAGCTGGGTCCGGTTATTTCCCTTTCTCCACTGATTTTCGAGCGAACCCTCCCTTTCCTATCTGTCTTTCATGTCTCTATTTCTTTCCAAGTCCCTCAATCCCTTATTCTTCGAGGGCTAAAGGCATTTCATTTCCCTGTCTTTTGTTACCATATTCCCGTTTATTTTCTCAATTTCTTCTTCTAATATGAAACAGTAGTTACTTGTTGTAGTAGTGGTATTCATATTATTTTCATAACCATCTTAATCCTTGTCATCAGGGTCAGATGGCCTAGATGTTTCGCTCCTTAAAACAATAGAGATCTCCATCATCTAGCAAACCTCAGTCCCAGGTCAAGATTACTCATTAGTAGGGCCCGGATATTGACGCCGTAAAAAAAATTAAAAAATGCTCTTAAAATTTCCAAATTTGACTAATAAATGACCTAAAAATTCAAAAAATGCACTATAAAATGGAGAAAATGATCTTATAATAATAAACTCACCGATATTTCAAAAATGACATCTTAAGCTCAAACTGAAAAGTCAATCAAAAAAGATTTCTAGCACTTAACAAAAGGTTTATGTTCACTTTAGTCTGAGTTGTACTGCACTACGAATGCCATTCTGATGTTGTCAAATGTAAATGATCTGCGGTTATCAGCCAACAAGTTTTTATATCTCGAAAAGCTGCGTTCAACATCAACTGATGTGATCGGAGGGTACATGAAGTGAGGAAGGTCGTTTGTTGCTAAATCCTCCTCAATCCCATCCATGCAGTAGTTTTCACCAGAAAGATTGTCTGAGATTTTGCGTAATGTTTTATACCCGGAATTTTTGTCCAGCATTTTTTTTTTCAGATTTGATGCAATACCCACAGCAATTTCTCCACGATTTTTGCTAAGACTAGTTTCCACCCGCTTGATTAAGGAAATGGAATCAATATTTCAGTATTTTAAATTATCTTGTATCAGCTACTAGCTTCTTAACTCTGAGAGACGTAACTCCCTCATAAAAAGCTGTGACAAAACTACATTGGAAAAAGATGACATTAAAAGGCCAATTTCTCTAAAATAAGACCAAAAAATCTACAAAACTTAAGAAGATGCTTTTAAAATGGAAAAATAGCAAAAAATGCAAAAAGATGCAAAATTAAAATGACATATTTGAAGACGGGCTGCCTCGTCCTAGACAGCTCAGTAAAAAGATGACATGTCATCAACATCCGGGCCCTAGTTATTAGCATGTTAAGGGAGCACTGCTAACGCCCGTCTTCTTAATTTTTACTTATTGTACGCAACCTTTCACTTATGTAGCATTCCCTCCGTAGTGAGTAAAAGCAACTACTGTAAGGTACATTTCAACATACTATAATCATTTTTAAACCGAAAAGAATTCTGTAGTATATTGATACTGATATCACGCCAGGAGATGGCAGTCGGGTTTGAACTGCAGTTGTCTTCCCGCTCACGTCGTATTGCACATTCCAAAACATTAAGTTGTTCACTGTTTCGATTACTGTACCTGATACTGCCACACTGTTAAAAGTAAACACAAAGGCTTGTAAGAATATCGACAGTAGGAAGGAAGGTAACAATACACACACACGTGTCGCCCGATAACAAATTATCATACAGGAAGTAGCAGCAACTGACTGCCAGCCGATATATTTAGTTTTGGAATAGGCAGGCCACGCATGCGTACTGCAAGACCCCCCCTTATCCCGTCACGGCGTGTTGAACTGCCATCTCATGGCGGGATGACATTACCTAGCATCTCAACAGCTTACTTCCGGAAAAACGAACTAGCAAGAAACGAACCCATAATAACCATAATTAATTATAATTCACATCAGATGTCCGAGGAGCATTTCCATCTCAACATTTAACATCTGGTACTTTATTTCATAAATCTGGTTTGTTCCAATGTATATATAACTTCGTAAAGGGCAGTATTAACGTCTCTGTTAATTAAAAATAAGAAGGCATTTGATGCGGTCTGGTTATCAGGAGTAATATACACATTAATTCATCACCTATGGCTAATACAGGTAGACTAATAACCAAGCTATTCTGAAGACCGCTTTATGAGGAGCCATCCAAAGTGATGACCATGGCACACACAGAGCTCTGCTGTCACTTATCTAGATCAAGAATACTTCTCCGAGGTCCAGGAAACGTATCTGCAGTCCCTTTTTCATTTATGACTTGGAAATGAGTCGTGGTTGGACGGAGACCGTTTGCAGTGAAGACGGTTCAATTCCGGCGGCAGTATTGAAGATGGTCTTCTGTCGTTTCCCATCTTCCTTCCAGGCAAATGCCGGGATTGGTCCCTAACTATAAGCCATAAAAAAGCAAAGTGTGTGTTTTTCCTTGCAAAAAATATAAGTTAATTGTTGTACAAGATTTGTGACAGGCACAGTTATAATATTAAAATAGTTATTGTCTTAGCTCTTTAAGCTGTATCGAGTGAGCCGAAACTTCCTACTTTGGTGCAATGTGTGTCTAGAAAAAAAAGGACAGCATTTTCAGCAATTACTGTGAAATCCATGTAAGTAAATATGATTATTAAATACGTTAAAACGCGTGAATGTGTTGAACTAGTTGGGCGCTACGCTGTTGCTAGCATCAGTGCCTTGCTTGACAGGAAGCTACACACAGTGGCCGTCCCGTCGCACGGTGCATCCGAGGCCCCGTTTTATAGGGTTGGCCCTCAATGTAATAGTCTTTCTTCAGCAAAGGTCAGGACGGCGGGGGGGGGGCTGGAAATGCACTTCTTTACAGTACATTGCCTTTTGGACGAGCATCTATGCAGCTCCTAGCTCCACACGGACATTCAATCCCTATTCGGTATAATAATAATAATTATTATAATAATAATATCGTATGGCCGCAGGTGCCGGGTGCAAGCTTTGTTATTTGACACCCAGCGGGCAGCTTGCATGTCGAATTTCGTCGTTCCATGGAACGCTATGCAAGTCAAGGAGGTTTATCTAAGCTCCTTGACACTATAGCGCTTTCTAGTAGAGAATGGAGGAACTTTGTGTTGGCGGAAAATCCCGAGATTAATTTTGCCTTTATGAACAAAGTCTACTGAATTCAAATGGGTTCTTTAACATTCCAACAACGTATGACATGCATGTCGTAATTTTTGAGCCTTTCAAAAAAATTACTTACCACGGCCAGGAGCGAACCTGCAAGCATGGGGGGTTGGTAGTCCGACACTATAACCACTCACCCACCGTGGCAAGCTACTCGGTATCATTTGCTGGTATAATATGGTGGTTACAGTGGTGGTGGTGGTTGTCGTCGTGTTGGTGTTAGTGGTCGTAGCTTCAAGAATAAAATATCAAAGTTAACCTTCTGTCATTAGTTATTAAGACTTCACTTCTGAGACCTGCTTCTTTAATCTCTGCGCCATAACTTGCATCTCAAGACTGAGTGAGAGAAGCATTTAAACAAGGAATCTAATGAACCCTCAAGCAGACAATAGAGGCTAGGAAATATCTTCACATTTTAATGGGCCTGCACTTAAAAAGAATCCCGACTCTAATTCATGCAAATGTCTTATTTATCCTTAGCGGTGAGTGTCTGTTCTTTTATTCAAAAGATATGTCTAAATGTGGAAGGATGAAAACTATGGAAAACACCACACCACGATGAGAATAATTCATGGTTCATAATCTACTTTAGTGAAGCGTTCCGTCACATCCTCACACTCACAAAAAAATGTAATCACCTTTCTTACAGGGTTCAATTAATTCCAGAGTCTGCTGCATATATTCATGAGGGCGCTGCGTGGTGTCCTGGCGGGAGATGACCGCTTCATAAGCGCCCCTGACAGCAACTTACAGTTAACGTTATTTACCAAAATAGTAACGAAATTATGCTTATTTTGTGCGCAACGGTTACAATTGCAGACGTAAGACAATATCCTCAATATCTCAAATTTTCGATAACTCGTAGTAATCATTATTTCCCAAACAAATTTCCTAATGTTAACATGTAATTTTCTCTTTAATTCGAATTTCTACAACTCGAATTTTTCGATATGTCGAAGGCTAAATTTAATTACAGTATATCCCTGGCGCGGTCGGCCCAGTGCTGTTGGGGTAGCGCGCCAGCCTCTCACCCGGGGGCCCCGGCTTCGATTCCCGGCTCCGTCAGGATTTTTAGAAACTGACGTGAGGGCTGGAACGGGGTGCGCTCAGCCTCGTGAGGACAATTGAGTAGCTGTCTGACAGTGAGGCAGCGCCACGATCACGAAAACCAAGATTAACGGCCGAGGGGACCCGATGCACTGATCACGTGTCACCCCAATATCTGCAGGCCAATTGGCTGGGCAGCGGTCGCTTGGTAGGCCTAGGCCCTTCATGGGCTGTAGAGCCAGGGGTTATTTATTATTATAACCCTGGCACTTTTAAACTTGTTCTCTATCTCGAACATTTACGTATTTTCGCAGTGCAGTTTGTCTCATTCGAGGGCTTTAATTCGGATTTTCCACCGATTGTGTCAATCGAATGCTTACTTAGATATGCAAGTTACTATCAAGGGAAGTATGAGGTAAGACAGGTCGAAACCTATCTTGAAACTTTGTGGACGCAATCGTTGTACTATAAGAGGACAACGTGCGGGAGATCAGCTGCCAGATTGAACTGCCATCCTGGTGAGTAGAGGAGGAGCTGGACATCCCTGTGGCACTCTGAGTAGTAGCGAGGCTGACTGGAGCGTGCGACTACTTCCCACTGGCCTTGAGTGATTGAGCGGTCAGGGCTGTCAATTCAAACATGTACGGTACCCTCTACCTCTCCCATTGGTTTATATGAGAGATTCTCCACAATATTTCGGAGCCTTGCAGTTTAATCTGGCAGCTGAATTTCCGCACATTGTCCTTTTATAGTACAACGATTGCGTCCACAAAGTTTCATGATAGGTTTCGACCTGTATTACCTGATACTTCCCTTGTTAGATAATAATACAGCAGATATCATTACAAATATCCATTTTATGGCATAAATTCAGAAAAATATATGTTGTTACCCTACATACAGTATTTTCCGACCAGTTTTCACACATTACAACTTTTTTTCTACGTACAATATCTCAATAACTCGAATTATCGATAAGTCGAATTATTTTGACAGTCCCTAACAATTCGAGATTCAGAGGTTGGACTGTAGTTGATTATTTTTGTATTTATTTTGTAATCAGACAACATTTTGTGTTTGCAAAAGTATCTACACAGAATAGATGACAAGTTAATTTGATTTCAGACTGGCTGTGTGGTGCAGCGGTAATGTTCTCGCCTGCTGTGCCCAGAGTTGCAGGATCGACACCTGACACAGTAAATTGGCATTTAAGGGTGCATAGATGCGAAATTCCCTTCTGGGCAAAATTCCAGAACTCCGGCATCTCTAAAAACCGCAGTAGATAAAAGGGACGTAAAATCAATAACATTTTATTATTATAAAAAGAAAAAAAAACAACAATTGCCCGATAACTTGTGTTATTGCAGTGTCAGTAGTAGTGTTTATTTGCAATTGAGATGATCCACTCTAAAGTCACTGAGCAAAGATTTGAAGAAAAAAAAACGAATTAGGAAAGGCCGAAGAAAGCGTGTGTGATAGTCCCGATTATTATGGGAGATGAGTCGATGTTGTTCAACAATCACCCACAAAGACCTTGACTCAGTCGGTCTAGAAGCCACATTTTGTTTGTGTGGGTAGTAACACATAATTTACTACTTTTGTGACTTTCTATTAAAATAAAATGTAACAAAACACTCATCAAAAATAAGAGAAGGGGAGGAAGAGGAAGGGGTAGACGCAGATACTTTGTTTTGGTCTGTATTGTGAATTACAATATCAAAACTCACCAGTTGGCTGCCTCAACCCAGTGAACAGAGAACACCAAACTGCACTTACCTGTAACAAAAGAACAGAATATCATCATATGAATAATAATAATAATAATAATAATAATAATAATAATAATAATAATAATAATAATAATAATAATAATAATAACTCCCCATGCGGCAGTCACTGGATGGATTGAGTAGTTCAGTGGTTGCTGTTGCCGGTCCCGAGCCCGCGTAAAGAATGAGGGGTTGTTTTTACATATTAAGTCAACTGTAAAAGGGAATTTAGCCGGAAGACACTAAGAAGCACATCTCGATCTCAACCATCGAGCTGTAACCTTGTGATCATACCAGTATGACCACTCCCTACATGTATCTAACTTGCAACAATGTCATGATGTATAACACGTTATCATAGCAACTATCCCAAGTTTCGGACACATCTAGCCGGGTTTCTCCCAGTCATCGGATTCTGGGGGATTGGGAGCATCACGCAGAGAAGGGTTGGAGCTTTTCAAAATATCTTCGTCCCAAGGAAAAGATCTCCTTACGTACAATTTGACTAATGTCAACACCCTACAGAAAAAGGCAAGCTTAAACAGCCCACGGACATTCTGGACAATTTTGACATTCAAATCGTAGCACTCTAGGAAACGCGCTTCCGAGACGAAAACAATTTTGACTCTGAAGATTACAGGATATTTTTAAAGGATAGCCTGTCATAAGATTCCACAGGAACCTAATACAACTAGGGACAGCATTTCCAGTACGAAGAACAATCGTCAATTCAGTACTTGACAGTACATCTCCATCTGAAAGAATCTCACTACTTAGTGTGAAATCGAGCAACAACGACTACGCTCCCACAAATGCTGACAATAAGAAAAACCCACAAAAAGTTGAAGCCTTCTGAGAACTCTTAGACGAAACAATTAACAAGATTCCAAAACATCACGTGAAAATCTTAGTACAGTAGGTGATTTTAACGCATTGGTTTTTATTTTAAACAGTTACAGGACAAACTATTTGACGACTACAGGGGAGCTACCTGTGGAGAAACAAAGAATTACGAAACTCAGTCAAGGTTCGCTCTCTGTTTATGAAAGATCTACAATGACATTGAAAGGAAATTGCAGTACAGCAGATCCTGCAATTAAGCGGGGTAAATGTTATGAAGAAGACAAGGGAGATAATGTGCAATAATAATCAAATGTAATTATTTCAGATAGTGTTAAATATTGGCCGCCTAACATAAATGGACACAAACAGGTGCAGATCGACTGAAAAGTTATTAACTATTCGTTAATAAGACAACATTGAAAATGGCTTCAGATCTTTCTGTACTCAGTTCTTGGGTTTTGTGAGATTTCTTGTTATTTTATTTTCCTGTGGTCTTCATTTTTAAGTCGACGTTTTATCCCTGCTCATTCGCATCAAAATGAAAACTTGTACCCGTGTGGTATGAAGCAGGAGCTTGAAAGCATGAGGTTAAAGATCAGGAGTGAATGTTAGAAGGCATTACTGAACTGTAAGTTACGATCAGGAAGCAGAGCGCTGCTTTAGAAGCTTCGTACTCCCCCAACATTTCGGACACCTGCCATAAATTACTATATGATTGGGAAAGGCCACGCGGGGAGCTTCATAATAATTGGCTTCATTCAAACAGTCGAGATGTTTAATGTAGTAGGCTTTGACTCTTAAAGCTATTTAAAACGTTACTTTGAGAAAGTTATTAAGTAGCAAAAATATCAAATAAGCTATACAAGCTCTCTGGAGATTTTTTCCTCATTTCGTAATGTGCCTCATGCATCGTAGCTCAGTGGAACTTGGCTACAATAACCTCGTTTACACCGTCATATCAGATATAACGACCTATGTTTGAATGCCCATGCTCATAACAACGCATACGAACTATGAATTTGTACCAGAAGGCTAATAATGTAAATGCAGAGGTGCCAACCTTTGAAGTGGTTTATCAGTAATCTCTTATACTGACGCCCGCCCCCCCCCCCCCCCCCCCCTACTGAAAAACTCTTTTCACGTCAAATCCAAAGCTTGCTCCTCCCTTCTCGATAATGACACCACACCACTTTTGCCCTACCAGGAAGCAACCTATAGTAAAGAATATCATATTACACAATAACATTTGCACATTAACTGCTAGTTCTGTGATAAAAAATTCCTTGTAGCCATTTTCGTCTTGTGAATCATAAGCGAGTCCAGTGTACTTAATGTAGGTCTGAATTCTGTCGGATTTTTTCCTAACAACACTGAAAATTCTTTCTGTGGGAGAGTTACTGTGAGGTACAAGTAATATTGCAAATATCACTTTACTTAAAGTTTTATACTTGGAACTATCCTCTTTCGTTTTTAAGCTTAGCAATTTTGCCCCAGTTTTCATCAATTCTAGTTCCTTGTAAAATATATTCAGGGAAAGTATCACACTGATAAACAGCAAATTTCTCTTCAAGTTTGTCATGTTCATTTTCCTTGACCAAACTTGGGAATATTTGAACAAAATAATCAAGAGATGAATAGAAAACCTTCATTCTAAGAAAAATATCGAGATGTTACACGATCGGCGCTGGCCTCAGCCATTTGACGAGATTCCCGTAGTTTTCACGATAGAACACGGAGAAAAATCGCTATTTACACAATTGGTGTCACTTTTAGCCCATCGACGAGATTTCGATTATCCTTGATGTGGGAACGGGAAATTATAGCATAATTACGCAATCGGTGCCACTTGCTGTACGCTTGAGAAGAATCCAGTTGTTCTCGTCATCGAATGCGGAGAAATATCACGATGTATTGCAATCGCTGTAGCTTTCGGTCGTTATACGAGAATCACGATGCCCTCGTGGTTGGTCACTGAGAACGCGATAATATGCAATCGGCGCCGCATCCGGCCGTTCAACGATTGTTTGCCTGTCTATCTGTTCGGGCAGAATGGCGGAGGCTAGCTCGAGGTTGGGCATGGTTAAAATTCACGAGCAGTTATGGACATGCTGTATGGTCGGCGCCGTGATTCCCACTATCCCTATGCCGTGGTTGGGAGTTCACGGTGGATCACGAGGAGAAATGAGTATCGCGATGCTACGTAGACTGTCGTTTCTAAAAGGGTTCACGCACTTCTCGCTCCCCGTACGCTTTTAAGTATACGGTCCCGCAGTCCCCGTGGTCACAAGTTCACGATTGGGCACGGGTTTTATGATTTTTCGCAACTGGCATCGATCTCGGTCCGTTTGAAGAGATTCCCGCAGGCAAGTCGTGCAGTCAGCCGGTCGTCTTGAGCATGTGAGTTCGGAGGATGAACGTTCGAAGTAGGTATGGAATATTACGAATTATTCTGATAGGATTGCATGAATACGACAAGGGGGCACATTTCCTTTCGAATTCGAATCACGAATTATACAAGTTATACAAGTTTTCGAAATAACCGGTTAAATTATCCGATGGAACCAAAGTTCGAAGGAAAAGTCGACATAACGGAATTTTGAATTAACCATACTGGATGTCGCAAATTTTCGAGACGAATAGATTTTTAAAATAAATGTATTACGAAGCATTTTCGGGATTCTTTTTTCAAAACTGTATAATTTCGCAACATTGCGACATTAAATTATTTCGCGTTATTTCTGGACTTCAATTTGAGATAGTCTCCAAATTCAGAGGTCAATAACAGAAATGAGAGGTCTCTGTTGAGTTTTGGAAATGTTCGCGAATAAACGTCTCGCGGAAAGTAAGGTTTCCTAATAATACAGAAAAATATTTCACACAAAACTAAACACTCTTCTCGATACCGAAATTATATGTTGGACCGATGTATACCACTCAAGGTATCCTCAGTTTGCATTTCCTTGAGGTCGGGCACGGGGAAATATAGCATACGCAATCGGCTCCATCGCAATCTGTGAGCCAAGCGGCGCGAGTTAAGACGATTTAAACCGACCTCGGCGAATTTTTGTTACCTCCAACTATGCAGACATAAAAATTAGCTACTTTTACTTTCGTTACCTGTTTGTAAAATTAGCTACTTTTTCGTTACTTTCGTTACCAGTAGACACCCTGCAACTTTCCTTTTATTTTTTTCATAGAAATGTATATTTTTTTTCATGATGTCACTTTTCCGTAATAATTCCCCCTTTGACCGTAACGCCGTAATCGTGAGCTGAAATCCGTAATAATTACGGACAATCCGTAATAGTTGGCACCTCTGTAAAATGCAACTGTCAAATGATTGTAATATGTACTTCACATATCGCACTAAAGTGTTAAATAAAACATTCCTGTTTATGCTGTGTCGCATCATTTTAGGAGCTAAAAGCATATACGGTCATCAACCTCGTGTTTTTTCTTGGATCTGTGGGGAATGTTTCCCATAAGCGGTGTTATTGTAGTGTCTGCGAGAAATAAACACTCATGATAGTCGCTGTCATTGCCTGGAATTAAACCTCGGCCCTCGAAACCAGTAACTTTTTATTTTTTATTTATTTTTTATTAAGAGGCTTTAACTTAGATGTCTTATCGCGACGCCTATATCTAGTCATTACATGAAATATTGTAGATATATTAACGAAAACATCATAAGAACATTAAAACCAGAGGAATATGGGGGGGAATGTAAGTACTGTGAATTGAACAGTCATATTTTGGAATATAAACCAGTGTCTTTGTAGAAATTGATGATTTGGCTACACAGTGTAGGAGATGAGAGTGCTTCTTTAATCTTCCCAGGAATACCGTAACACTGGCGCTATTGGCTGTACTGTAGGCAATCTGTGATGAGGTGCTTCGCAGTCAGCACGACGAGTAACTTCTCACTCCTTAAATTGGAGTATGCTACACTGCTTTACCCTAGATTGCGGGTTCAAACACGGCCGAAGTCGTCGAATTTTTTAAGAGCGTTAAAATCCTTAATTAAGCCTTACTTTGGATGGGAAGTAAAGCTGACGGGCCCATGTAATAGATTTATGGCATGTAAAAGAACCTACCACTACAATTGGTAGTGTGTAGCTAAATTTGTAGGTTATTGGGTTAGAAACACTCTACCAAGTTCCAACGTTCGCCGCTAGATGTCAGTGTCAGTGACAGTGGCATCTCTGGTAGCCAAAGTTGGAACTACTTGAAATTGAACTTGATGGGGAGACTTCGGGCGTTCAATTGACAACAATTCAAATATAAATAAATTGGAGTATGACTTAACGCACTCAGTCAAGGAAGTAATTTTCCCTTTTTCAAAGAAAGAAATGCAAAAACTTGCTCCGACTGATCATCCCTGGCACAAAGTGTCTGGAATCTCCAGACTAGACACCCCCTCCCCCACTAATCGTGACTGGGAGTGGTAGACCAGTTGGTGGGTGAGGTACTGGCCCACCATCATATAAACGGATATTTCCAAACTGGTTTGAGAAATTGGACATGCATTTAAGTTTTGTCAAACCCCCTGTGGCTGGGACAGGTGGCCCACCTGCAGACAGGTGAAATGAAATGCAGGAAACACGCGCTTATGTGTTAATAAAAAGCCACTCCATTAGGCAAGGGGCGGGGGAGTGATAGGCGCGTGCCGTAGTCCACGCCCGTACGTTTGCCACCTGCTGTCCACTTTGCTGATCGAAAATATATTACCCTATAGCCAATTCCCCATTTGTATATGTCTCCACTTATATGAATACATCTCGGGGAAGCGTTCCAGTACGCCCAAAAGAGTGAAATATATTTATTTTAAATTCTACAGCAGTTGTAGGCTGCCACAAGGACATAGGTTGGTTGGTTCATTAGTTTAGGGGCTGCGACAACGCGGTAATGTAGCCCTGTGTAGAATCTGTCTGACAACCGGTTTTAATTGTGATGGCTGCATTAGTGTATCTGTAATTCAGGTACGGACTGCAGACGATCAATTTCAAGTAATTACTACTTTTGATACCAAATGCTACCGTCAACGACACCTAGCCGTGAACTTAGCTACTAGATACCACCGCAACAGGCACCTGTCCGCGAACGTTGGAACTTAATAAAGAGTTAATCAAATCTAACCTACATTTTCCTGGGAGTACTGTAGGCCTTGTATTGTCGTTCAGAGAAGAGGGAAGGTATAGGCCGTCTTGTTCTGAGCCAGACTTCATACCTACCATCAGTTGAAATATAGTACATTATACAACAAGACTATAATGGCAATAATTAAGACACGAGTATGTTTATAAAACGACCGAAGCTAGTTTTATTATTTCCATACGTCTCAATTACCATTATAGGCGAGTTGCGTACAACTGTTTATATTCAACGATAATCATAACTTTATTTTATGTTCGAACATAAATATTCATAAATATATGTCGAGATTCCGCCAGTTCCGTTTACTGAACAGAGCGCATGGGACGCAGAGTAGTACATTATGCAACGAGTCTATAATGGCAATAATTAAGACACGAGTATGTTTATAAAACGAGCGTATGCGTTTTTTATAATTTCCATACGAGTGTCTTAATTACCATTATAGGCGAGTTGCATACGACTGTTTATGTTCGACGATAATTATTATAACAATTTTATGTTCGAACATAAATATTCATAAATATCTGTCGAGATTTCGCCAGTTTTATGTACTGAACAAAGTGCATGAGACGCAGAGAATGCCTTGTATTTGACCATGGCCTCCTCGATTACCCTACTATGACACTAGGCCACGCAGTGAAATTTAAATTAGAAGGCTGTGGAACTCAGCGCAGGTGCGATGCTATCCTTATCTAATTGGTCAAACAACTGTTTCTTGAGCTCTGATTGGTGGGAGAAACTGTTTCATAATGAAAAATAGTGTTATAATGAGCCTCATTATAGTACAGTTTTCTGACATATAATAGTCAGGGTCGAAAATAAAATAAATTGTATTCGACCAAGGCTTCCTTGTGTCACTATGACACTAGTCACGCAGTGAAATTTAAAATAGGAGGCCTTGGAAGTCAGCGCAGGTGCGATGCTATCCTTACCTAATTGGTCAAACAGCTGTATCCTAATGAAAATCTTGAGCTCTGATTAATGGAGAACCTGTATCATAATGCAACTTGAACTATAATGAGCCTCTTTAAGATGCAGTTTACTGGCATATAATTTTTATATTTTGGCATGGTCGAACATAAAAGTATTATCTGTCAATACTGTTAATAGTATTCGTTAAGTTTACTAAGGACACCTGCTAATACTATAATGTTGTATTATTTATGTTCGACCATGTCGGAATGTAAATATCATCTGTCAGTAAACTATATCATAATGACAGTCATTAAAGTACTACTTTTCATTATGATACAGTTTCTCCAACCAATCAGAGCTCAATATTTTCATTGATTGACCATTTAGGTAAGAATAGCTTCGCACATGCATTCAAGATCCAACATGTCGGACATTAATTACATGATTTGATAGTTCACAATGGGATATCGTAGTTACAATCCCAAATGAAAATGAAAATCTACAGCCTGCTTCCAGTCGATTGACCGGATCAGGGAATGGAATGAATGGAGCCCCCATCTAGCGGCGAGGATATGAAGCGTGCCGGCTGCCGAAGCCTGTCGCACTCCCCTGGGGCAATGATCAAATGAATGACAGATGAAATGAAATGATAGCGGAGAGTGTTACTGGAATGAAATTTGTGACAGGGAAAACCGGAGTACCAAGAGAAAAACCTGACTGCCTTCGCTTTGTCCAGCACAAATCTCACATGGAGTGACCGGGATTTGAACCGCGAACCCAGCGGTGAGAGGCCAGCGTGCTGCCGCCTAAGCCACGGAGGCTTACAATACCAAATACAAAGACAAAATCAGCACGAACCTTTACGGTAACAAGAAAGTACTATGACATATGCAAGAAATGTATGAATTTATGAATCTACATCCAGAAGATTGCAACACTGCATCCTCACGATGCTGAGCAGACCCCGTTCCATCCCTCACGTCAGTTTCTAAAATCCCTGACGGAGCCGGGAATCAAACCCGGGGTGACCGGGTGAGAGGCAGGCGCGCTACCCCAACACCACTGGGCCGGCCTACCTACTGTATGTCTACCCCTTATTTATCCCGTTTCCAACGGGGTCGGGGACGAGATGCGATGAAAATTCCACATGGCTGATAGTTTCTACACCCGGATGTCCTTCCTGACACCAACTTCACGAGCGGAGATCATGAGAGATGAACAGAATGCTGTATTGCCGGGCAAAGTTAATATTCCTTAGGCTAGTTGGTTAATTCTAGTGGGCATTTGTATAATATCCAACTTGAGAAGAGAGGCACAAGTGATTTGCCAATTACAAAGGAGAAACTGAAGTTTCTAAAAATGTCAATAATTTATTCGTTGGGACAGAATTTTCACTCTTTCTTCGACTTTTTTCGATTTGTGCCACTTTTCCCCGGCACTACAGACAAGTAGTTCCAACTTTGTCTACCAGATGCCACTGTCACCCAGCGGCGAACCAAATAACCTACAAATTTAGCTACACACTACCAATTGTAGTGGTAGGTTCTTTTACATGCCATAAATCTATGACATGGGCCCGCCGGCTTTACTTCCCCTCCGAAGGAAGGCATACTAAAGGATTTTAACGCACTTAAAAATCCAACGAGTTCGGCCGGATTTGAATTCGCAATCTTGGACATAGAAGATCAGCATGCTACCGACTGTGCCAGCGAAGCCGCAATGAAGGGTTGAAAACATGTTACAACAATGAATATTATAACATTATAGTTCTAACAGGTGTCCTTAGTAAATTTAATTAATACGAAGTTAATATGTATTTTAAACGCATTAGCCATTATGTTTTAGAACTTAAAAGGTTCATGCAATTTGCCAATTTAATAAGTTATGCTATTAATCTTTGCTCAAACCAGACGGATTAGAGGCCAATCTCTGCCATTGCAAGTGTTGAAGTTATGCACTTCATAAACTTTCTATTGGCAAGATATAATTTCAGCGCAGTGACTTCATTGGTTTTAATATTTTTATATTGCTACATTGCTGGTGAAGTATTGAGGTATTAAGTGTTCCATCATTACTGCTGGTTTCCAACATGTTTTCATGGTGCTCTCAACTGTTGCTGCCGTACTGCACCGGTACATTTGTGTTTTCATTAGCATCTACAGACCACAGTGAGGCGTATATAGAAAGTGTTCATAGTTCATAAGACTTTTGACATCATTTATATTACTTGAGGCGTTAAAAATGCTTCAATCTCTCTTTATTGTGCACCATACAAGATTCAATTTTAAGAAATTTTTAGTGTTACGCCAAACAATTATCTTGTATCGTTTTCTGTCATATCGGCTGATGAAGGGGCCAAAACTATTAATTAGGTCTTGAAACATGTCCCACTGATGACCACATAGTGATCATATTTAATAGTATTGATCAGGCGGAACCTTTAACCTATTTATACTAATTAGCCATTATGGTTAATGCTCCTGAAAATGGTTTTCGTGGTTTCCCATTTTCACCACCAGGCAAATGCCGGGACGGTTCCTTTCAATAGGTCCACGGCCGACTTCCTTTCATAATCACTTCCTTGACCCATCCTGAAAAGAAAAATACATGGCCATTTGCTGCATTAATAAAAATAATAATTTATATGTTAACAAACCACCTCCACTCGGGTCTGCTGGTCATATATAGGTCCTGTCGCAGAACAGAACAGAGCAGTAAGCTATTCCTTGTGCCGAGTGTCGCAGGATGAGCGATGCTGGTCTCTATGTAAATGTGGAACAATACTCAATCAGCGCAGTGCGCCCGCATGCTCCCTCATTTACATATGTGCTCGTCAGTATTAATTGGTTCGTTTCTTTAGTAATTGGTAAATACAGTAATTCTGTTGAGTGCAACAAGCTGTGTGTGTGCCGGACAGGACGTGGATATCAGCGTAATGAGCCCCTATGGATGATCATATAGGCTAACTAAATCTTCCCTTGGAATATTGACATTAACCGTCAAGTAATTATAAATCTTGCATGATTTTGCCGTCTATGTTGCGGAGTTTCAACCAGATGTACTCATCAGTAGATGCTTCTTACGCAAGAACATTCCAGACAGTGTAAACTCCAGCAGATAGAGACATCTCCCGTAGCGGAAAATGTATGGGAAAGAAATCACGAGATCCGATTCGAAAATACACAAACACTCTCGAGAACAGGCGCTCTCAACGTGGTGCCCGCACCACGGTGCTCTTTAAATGGAATTTGGGGCTCTCTTCATACGATTCAGAAAGTGCTCCCGAGCACAAGCTCCCCGAGATCCATTCTTCACTTCAAATTCTGTTGCACGAACGGAATAATAGGAGTTTCATTACAAGTTTTGACAGTCAGAAATTTTATAATTTTGTGAAATAGTATTTGTAATCTACAGTAAAAATAATTGGACATCCCTGTTTTATGAGTAACACGAAAGATGCTGATTCGACTCGATTGTCCACACATAAATTTATCTTATCTGCATGAGTCATGGAAGTAGTTGTAGCATAACTGGTGAGCGGTGAATCCCTATTTCAGCACTTCTGAGGGAGAGAGAGATAGGAAAAGAAAACAGAGGCACATGCTTGATGCATTATTATTATTATTGTTCCGTATAGGCCAGCTACGGACCACGATATTCAACAATTTTGCTTGTAGTGGGCCCTGATGTTTGCTCAGTATTCACGCATCCTCTGGCTGTGTTGTTCTTTTCTGCCCTTTGTCCAGAGGGCACCTGTCCTCTTCTTTGGGTGTTTTTCCTGGAACTTTATTTGATTTAATTTACTCCTGAGAGACGTTCGATCTTTTATGTCCTTTTCCGTAACTCCCAGTTCCAGCAGATCTTTGTGCATGTGCACTTCTATCAGCCATGGTGACTTGGTCTTCCTTCTTTGCCAGTATGTGAGTAGCTGGTTGGTCAGCCTGGTTGGATGCATCCTGGAGACGTGCCCATAAAATGTTAGACGTCTCTTCCTGGCCACGTCTGTAATTCTTTCAGAATAACTATATAGAGCTCCGGGTTGGGCCGTCTTATGTATTCACTCCCTTCCTTGATTGGTCTCAATATCTTCCTCTCTTGGATTTCTAGTTTGTCCGTGAGTCCTTTCCTGTTTAATATGAGGCATTCAGAGGCATATAACGCTTCAGGGCGGATGACCGTTTGATAGTGCTTCATTTTGGTGTTGCGGGAGAGACGCTTCTTATTGTAGATGTTCTTAGTCAGTCGGTATGCCAGTTCTAGCTTATTTACTCGAGTTGATAATGCTGTTCCTTCGGAGAGATTGAGTTCCAACCATTCACCCAAGTACTTGAATTTGTTGGTTTTCTTGATCCTTTCCTGTTCTAGAAGTAGTTCATGAGGTGATTCACTGATATTCGTGATGTATTGTGTTTTCTCAAATGACACTTGCAGTCCTATCTTCGCTGCTTCTTGTCCGAGAATATTGAGTTGTTTCACAGATGTTTCTGTTGAATCAGATAGAAGTGCCAGGTCATCGGCAAATGCCAGGCATTCCACAATGAGTCCATCACGTTTGTGTCCAAGGTAGATACCACTTGGGATCCTCTGTCTAGCTATCTCCTTTCGCCACTCTCTTATAACCTTTTCCAGTGCACAATTAAAGAGGAGAGGTGAGAGACCATCTCACTGTCTTGTTGTTTGAGTCTTCAGTCTTTTGACTGGTTTGATGCAGCTCTCCATGCCTCCCTGTCCTGAGCTAATCGTTTCATCTCTACATAGCTACCACACCCTACATCCGAGGCAATCTGTTTAACATATTCTAACCTTGGTCTACCCCTACAGTTCTTGTCCTCGACCCTTCCTTCCATAACTAAGCTTGCTATTCCTGGGTGTCTTAGTATGTGTCCTACCAACCTATCTCTTCTCTTCATTAGCAGTCGCCAGAAACATCTCTCCTCTCCCACTCGTCTTAATACCTCTTTGTTTGTAACCCTATCTACCCATCTGATCTTCATCATTCTCCTGTAACACCACATTTCAAATGCTTCAATTCTCCTCTTTTCTGCTGCACCAATAGTCCAAGTTTCACTTCCATAGAGCGCCACGCTCCAGACAAAGGCTTTCAAAAATGACTTCACTGTCTTACTCCTGTCTTTATAATAATAATAATAATAATTATTATTATTATTACTATTAATTTTACGACGTTATGCCCAACTAAGGAGTACGATTGAACCTATTTCGCAGATGAATTTGAATTAGCTTTCTTCTCTTCCCAAATCTCCTCATTCTCTCACTCTGATCTTTCTTCCTTTCTGGTGTCCATGCAGTGGTGGCTCTCATTCGGGGGTTTGCAGGAAAATGATGTTTGTTCACCAACAATCTGAAGCTAGGCTTGTCCCATACATTATGTCTGTTCATTATTTTTAGCCTACTTTTCACATTTTGTAAAAATTAGGAAAACTAGACATATGAGATAGACCCGGGCAAATGTGCGTGTGTGTGTCTCTCTGTCCTTCTGGCTGGCTGTCTGTCTATTTGTGTGTGTGTCCCCCACTATCAACTCCTAAACGGCCGCAGTTATCGATACCAAATTTGGTATGAGTAAAGACCTATGCCTGAATATCACACAGCCATATTTGAAAATGACGGCAGTGCTACCAACTGCTGAAAAATCGCAATTGAAAGTAGAGGTCTATGTTGAATATCTCGAAAGATATGCATGGGAATTGTTCCAAAGTTGACACACATAGCCTATAGATAATATTACATCAGACTAATTTACAGGAATCCATACATGACAGTGTTTCCAACATGATTCTATGCCTACTGATAGGTCCAATCTTTAAAGGCATGTAACTTCCATACTATCCATTGGATTTCAACCAAACTTGGTGCACCGGAGCAGATATGAATATGCGTTTTTTTGTGTCAACAGGACTGCCAACTGTTGAAAAATGCACTCTATACTATTTTATCCAAATCTCAATATATCAGAAAGTATGCAGGCCAACAGTTCTAAACTTTGCATACATATAGACCTGCAAATGTAGGTTAATTTTCGGTAACCGATATACGACAGTGATGCCAACATTATTCCACGCGTGCTGATAGGTTTAATGTTGAATCACATATACTGTAACTTGCATACAAATGAATGCAGTTCTTTCAAATTTGGCACATATATAGATCATACAGTAACATTTCAATTTAAGTTTTAGCATCCCATTTATGGCAGTGTCGCCAACCAGATTTTACGCATGCAGATAAATTAAATATTTAAATACGGTACATGTAACGTGCATAGCCTACTATCTATTGGACCTCAACCAATTTTTGCATGTGCGTGGTGTAACTTAAGAGATGGAACTAAGAATATAGAATCTCCAGGTCTGCCAACTGTTGATATACGGTGTCTATAATTTTAAGAAAAGTAGGCTCTCTAGTTCGTCATGAAACTACTTGCTAATATTATTATTACTATATTCTAGTTAATGGTGCTCGGGTACTTGTTATGGCAAGAAGGTGGTGCTCACAGTCTCAATAAGGTTGAGAATGCCTGCTCTGGAACGTCGAATTACTACTCCAGAATGATAGAGAAGCAATCAAAATGTATAAAAATCCACAAAATTTTTATTTAAAAAATTTAAAGTGTCTTCACTACAATGAGATACATCGAATCTTGGATATTATACGTCATTTAAAAAAAATCTAAAATGACACTCGGAGGCGCTACGAGAAAACCCTTGGTCTTTTAGCTCCGTGTGCTTGGGTGTGTCTAACCCCAATACCGGGGTTTCCCCACTTCTACTCCAGGCAAATGCAGGGATGGTACATAACTTAAGGCCACGGCCGCTTCCTACCGAAATCCTACCTCAAGTACACACAACAGTACAGACTTCACAGTGACACAGGTTATCAAACAAATTTTACACACACCCAAGTACACGGGCCTCTACGATGACGGCCATGCCCCTAAAAAGAATCATTATCAACTCTAATTAAGGAAGGGTCAGGGAAGGAGTTTTGGACCTATTGAAAGAACCGTCCCGGCATTTGTCTGGGGGTGAAAATGGGAAACCGGCCGCGGTGGCCGAGAGCGCTAACGCACTACCTCGTGCCTCGCTGGCATCGGGAGAGCATGGGTTTGAATCCCACCTCGGCCGTCCTGAAAATGGTTTTCGTGGTTTCCCATTTTCACCACCAGGCAAATGCCGGGACGGTTCCTTTCAATAGGTCCACGGCCGATTTCCTTCCAATATACCTTCCCTGACCCGTCCTGAAAAGAAAAGTGCATGACCATTGGCTGCATTAATAAAATTATTAAAATGGGAAACCAGGGAAAAAACATTTTCTGGATGGCCGAGGTGGGATTCGAATCCACGCTGTCCCGATGGCAGAGAGACACGAGGTAGCGCTCTCGACTACCGTGGACAGTAAAAATATTAAAATGTTGCGTTTTTAAAGTAACATATACGGAGTAGTTTAAAAATATCCAAATTTGACGTTTACCTTTAATCGTTAAAATTGTAATAGCTAATACCAAGTCGGGAAGTGATGATGTAGTGGTCAATTTACTTATCCAACCAAGGCGGACAGGGTTCGATTTCCGGTTAATGCATGTGGGATTTTCGAGGTGAAATGTTATATCCGGTGCCTTGGATTCCATGTTAAAAGGAGATCCCCTGGCTTATAATGAAGTTACGAGATTAATGGTCACGTAAAACTACTCCTTCTTTTCTCCCTTCCAAGCCTGGTGCGAATCCACTCGTGACCTGGCGCGTTAACGCACTGGGCTGTCCAGGTCGGCTATAAAGAATGCTCCTATAAGTGTGTGTACCTACTCACAAAGAAGAGCTCAAGTGGCGACGCGACGCGACGCTCCCTGCCGACAACTTTTCACCAAGTTTGGATGAAATACAAGTTGAGAATAAATGATTGCATAAATATTTATACAAGTTTAAAACGACCGTGTTCCGTATAAAAGGGACTATTTGTCAAAAGCATTACGACTGCACTAGAGTGTGTGTATAAACATGATTTACTCCCCATCATTTCCTTCTGTAATTCAATTGAAACGACACGGAAATTGTTTAGACGGATCGAACATTGTGCAGAGCGCAGCACGCGCGCTGCTGTGACCAGTGGCGGGTGTTCATCACTGTGATGTCACACCTTCAAAATATTCGAACCTTAGAGCATTCAAACTAGTGAGGAGTGACCCAATGCATTACAGTCACGCTTGAGAGAAAGAAAGAAAGAAAGAAAGAAAGAAAGAAAGAAAGAAAGAAATTACAAATAATCTTAGGCCCAAAATTCTGAAACAAAAAATTTATCCACATCAGAAATGAAACCCTCTACCAAAGTAGGCTACAGAAAAACTCTCAGACGTAATTTTAAAAAAATATATTTTTAAGGACACATCCTCAAAATGAACTTAAATCGGCAGCTCAAAATAATCTTTGACTACTTCCGTAACAAAAGAACCAAACCACTTTGATTTAAGCAAACGGAGAAAGACTTAAGAGAACTCCAAATCACAGACACCATGTTCATGGATAAAACAGCCAAAACCATAACCAAGGACAAGAAACAACGGTTCCAAGTCAAAGTCAAACACAAGAAAAAGATCCAAATTTCTGATGAAGAAAGGAAAGCAAGATCACAAAGAATGAGACAATACTGGGCTACAAGGAACGCACAGGACATTAAAAAGTGATTGATTTAATGTACCCCAATGCTGGGCGAAACGAATAAAAGAATAATAATAATAATACCAATAAGACTGAAATTGTATGGTCACATAATACAGAATGGATGACTAGCCTTTAGGCTGACAAAGAAATCACTGAAGAAACAAAACAGTTGGCTGGTGGAAATAACACAAGACCTCCAAGAAATTGGTATCAACGATGCAATCGTTCACAATAGACCAACATTTAGAGCCCTAATACACAAACACAAATTTCCCGAGAAACCTACACGGAAGAATACAGGATGGACAGGAGAACGCAAAAGGGAGCACAGTGAATGGATATACTAACAAGTAGTTCCGTGAAGAACTATACAGTCTATTTTCATATATCCTACTAATATTAATTGCCTCTATCAACATACAAATTGTCAGTTTGATTGCTGTAATAGATTCGTAGATATTGAGAACCGTCTAAATATTCTGGATGGTCACCATGTTGGATTTTTATATTATAGGCCTTAGATTTATGTACTATTACATGAAGATTATTGTGTAGGTGTTTTATTCAAACTTCAATCGCATGATTAGGAGACAAGAAATAAAAGCGGGATAAAAAAAAACGCTCAGCCGCCATCTTGTGGTTATGAAAATAATTTAATGAATTAGATGCCGGTCGATAAAAATTTGTATAAGGATATACCGTATCAAGTTTCACTGCGCTCGGATGGTTAAAACGCAAGAAACGTCCTTTTGAATATTTAAATTTCGCGTCGCCGCCATGTTGGATATATGCTCGCCAGGTTATTGAACGTCCCATAGGTGAACTTATGCTTATAGTATCTATACACTTACAAAATTTCAGTTTGATTGCTGTAGTAGATTAATAGATATTGAGAACCGTCTAAATATTTCGGATGGTCGCCATGTTGGATTTAATATATGTAGGCCATAGAGTTATGTACTTTTAGATGATGATTATTGTGCACGTTCATTATGCAAATGTTGATTTCGATCGCATGATTAGAACACAAGAAATAAAAACTTAATTTTCGAAATTTGCACAGCCGCCATATTGAGGTTATATAAACAATTGAACTAAATTAGATACCAGTGCATTATAATGTGTATAAACATTCGCTGTGCGAAATTTCATTGCGTTTGGATCATTAAATCGCGAGAAAAGTCTATTTAAAACTTTCATCTTCGCTTGGCCGCCATATTCGTTTTGTAGTTAACCCGTTTTTGAAAGACCCATAGATGAACTTCCAGTAGTGCTCTTTATCTCCGTAAAAAATTTCATGGTTATACCCGTAATAGTTTAAGAGATATAAAATGCCGGTGAAATATTTCGCACAGCCGCCATCTTGAGGTTATGTAAACAATTGAACGAAGTTAGATGTCGGTGCATTACAATGTGTATAAACATATACTGTACCAAGTTTTATTGCGTTTGGTTGGTTGAATCGCGAGAAACGTCGATTTAAAAGTCGCAACTTTGCTTGGCCGCCATGTTGGTTTTGTAGCTACCTGGTTTTCAAAAGTCACATAGGTGAACTTCTAGTAGTTCCCTTTATCACCGTACAGAATTCCAGTGTGATATCGGTAATAGTTTCGGAGATATTGCATGCTGGTGAAATATTTCGCTAAGCCGCCATGTTGGATTGGTGAGACGTAACAAAATTTGAAGGGCACGGTCGGGGTCCCGCGGAATAGTACTATGAACTTACCGAGTTTCATTTAAATCGCTTCAGCCGTTTAGAAGTTATTAGGGGGCACACACAAAAATCCTCTCTCTCACACACACATGCACACACAGACACACGGACAAAAGGTGATCTCATATGCCTTTTTTTTTTCAAAAATGAAAATAGGCTAAAAATGACAATAAGTTCTCACGCGCTCCTTAAATCGGTACAACGAATAAAAAAGTAAAGAAAATATAGGCTATATAAACATTCGTGAAAAAGGAAGCTATCGTGTCACGGATTGGCAAAATGGGAAAGGGCTTACCATTTAACCAAAGACATTTACAAAACACGATCAATGTTCTTCAAGGCTAAACTGAGACACTACGTTACCGTTATTCGCCTGGAGGAGTTATATGAATCAGAATGCCTGGCGATCAATAAGAAAGGCCTGGCAGAACAACTGGAACCCAAAGAGAGGAAGATCTTGGGCTCGGTCAAGGAACGAGGCGAGTATAGAAGACGACACAACCATGAACTTTATCTACATGTGGAGAAAATAACGGACACCATACGCAAAAGAATTCTCTCCTTTTATGGCCATTTAACACGAATGAGCTCCGGAAGTTTGTCCAATCGAATCTGTGCCTACTTTGTGGGAAAGGAAAACCAAAGGGATCTGGTTTACAGAGGTGGAGAAAGACCTACAAGAACTGGGGATATCACATGAGAACATCTTGGAACGTGACTCTTTGAAGAAAAAACTTGGGGAAATACGAGTTTTCAGCCAAAACCTATATTGACAACCAGCAAGAAGTGGACCGAAGAACGAAAATAAGCTCACCGCAGAAGAATGTGCGAACACTGGGCAATGTGAAAGAATGAGGGAGAAGGCAGTTGAAATAACGTGGTCCACAGAAGACTGAAAGTGTTATTAAAGAAAATAATAATAATAGTAATTATTATTATCATTATTATTATTATTATTATTGATTCATTAAGGGCTTGGGGACATTGTTGTTTCATTTGAGAATTTGCATGATAATCTGTGGCCTCTCACCGCTGGGTCCGTGGTTCAAATCCCGGTCACTCCATGTGAGATTTGTGCTGGACAAAGCGGAGGCAAACAGGTTTTTATCCGGGTACTCCGGTTTTACCTGTCACAAATTCATTTCAGCAACACTCTCCACTGTCATTTCATTTCATCAGTCATTCATTTAATCATTGCCCCAGGGGGAGTGCGACAGGCTTCGGCAGCCGGCACAGTTCATATCATCGCCGCTTGATTGGGGCTTCATTCATTCCATTCCCTGACCCGGTCGGTTGACTGAAAGCAGGCTGTGGATTTTTTCACTACAGTCTTCACAGGAATACAGGTGGACAACTTCAACACACACACCCAACTAGAAGGGACCGATGACCAACATGTCCCAAGCCTCTCAAATGATTTACAAACCACAACATCATGGCAGAGCGATCACCTCGTGTTTTTTTTTGCCAGAGCCGGAAATCGAACCCAGATCTCCGGGGCGACAGTCAAGAATGCTATTCACTACACCACGATGTGGTCAATCACTGAATATTACAGAGGCATATGCCATCTTCTAAATATTCCAACACCAGTTTACTGAAGTCCCTCTGTAAGAAGAAATAATGGCCTTCTTTTTAATAGACATCTTCATTTAACCGTGCAGAAACATATTATTATTATTATTAGTCTGTTGTATTAATAATAACTAGCCGACCCGTGCTCGCATGTTCATAAACCACACTTTCACCAACAGGTTTATAATGAGAGACTTAAGGAGAAGGTTGCTATGTTTTTGTTTCAACCAAATGATTATAGAACACTATTTACATTTCAGTTAGAATTCCAAGTTCTACGTTCCCTAACTTAAGAAGGCAATCACTGAAAATTGGAGCAACATAACACTCACTGGTTATTCGATATTTATGAAATTATACGATTTGAGTACGGTACTCATTCCTTTGATTCACTGTTTCTGAAATCCATGCAAAATGATAAAGGAAAGACCTCAGAATGTTAAAATGATATGAAACAGGCGTCACAGCGGCCAAAATGTGACGTTGACAGCAATTATGGAGCGTATCTTCCCACAACAGTATCTGCCAATCGCACACTACGTACATTTTTAAAGTCATTTTTTAAAGAAATTATAGATATTTATGAAATTGGAGTACAATTCGGCGCTGCTAATGCATACTTTCTTTCATATGAATGCTCATTTGTCACGATCGGTCGCTTGTGAGCGCCGCAGGAGGGATCTATCTTCTACTGAAATAATATATATGATAATACGAAGACCTCACACTATGACCGGAAAGTCTGTTAAGGAAAGTCTGTGACTTGGGAAGAATATCGGCAAATAAGGACTTATTATTTTTAATAATAATAATAATAATAATAATAATAATCAGTGCTTAAAAAACAATTTAAGGCGTACTCTCAGTTGTAGTCTATAATACATCACGATCTTGCAATTTTCGGCTATTTGCAAAGTCCGGTCATTGTTTGTGTTCGAATCATTAACTTTCAGCTTTTTCGATGCCAGGGTGGATGTTAAATAGTTCGTTATTTTCGTCATCCTTCAAAACTAACCATACACACAAAATAACAACTACCCCGCCTCCAAACAATAGCCTGCGTGCTTATAAGAACGGAGTGCCGAAGTGACGACCAACAGAAACTGATTCGATAGATCGATTTAAATCGAGGATTACTCGAAATCTCCTCCAGCTGTTGTGAACAGCGCGTTGACGCCAGCTGATCGTAGAACTTTCAAGCCGGAAGTTATACTTGCCCGACTAGATACAAATGTACCAATATTGTTTTCTTAAACAGTTTTAAAATGTTTAAGGGGTACGCGTACTCCCGCGTTCCTCCTGAAAAAAAAAGCACTGAATAATAATATAAAGACCTGACCCGCGAGTCTGTAAAGGAAAGTTTTTGATTTGGGATGAATCTGGGATAATAGGGTCTTATTATTCTTTATTTACTTTTATTATTATTTTTAATAATAATAATCTATGAAGACCCCACTGTATGACCCGCATTTTTGTTAAGGAAAGTGTGTGACTTGTGATGAATGCAGATTAATAAGGTCTTATTATTTAACAAGGGAGACTGAACGAAGGCTCATTCGTCTTCCCAGATATATTCTCTCTCAATCAACATCAATAGTCCGCGCGGTCCCTGTAATCACCGTACATCAATTATGGTAATCTCTATCTTCATTCACTAATACTTTCCAAGGGTGCTTATTTCTCTTTCCTTCATGGTCCACAACCGTTTGATAGGTTGAGGAGCATGAAGCATCATCATAATGATAGCCCCGTCTCCTCCACTTCCTGGCGTACACTGGATAATTCTACAGGAACAGACAAGCTGATCCATTACTTCAATCAACGTATCGCTACGTGCATTGATTCAGCTATCGTTGCAGCTCCTCCAAGTAGGGGTTTGAAGCATTCTGGTCACCAGCCTCGTGTCCTGATCGCGGCTTCGGTGGCGTAGTCGGTAGCATGTTGAGCTTCTATGCCCTGGTTCGCGGGTTCAAACCCAGCCGAATTCGTCGGATTTCTTAAGAGCGTTAAAATCCTTCAGTTTGCCTTCCTTTGGAGGGGAAGTAAAAAGGCGTCGGTCCCATTTCATAGATTTATGGCATGTAAAAGAACCTTACACTAATTAAACTTGTGTGAAGCTAAGTTGTAGGTTAGAAATAGTTTAAACGCTCTATTTAAGTCTCAACTTTCACCACTAGATGTCAGTGACATCTGGTAGCGAAAGTTGGAACTACTTGAAATGGAACGGAACTTGTAGCTCACCCCATGGGTGTCCGCATTGAAGCTGCTACAGCCTCTGGCATGTCCTAGGGCACTCTTTAGCCTTGCGCTAAATAATAATAAATAATAAATAAGTGAAATACGTCTGATAACCTGTGTACTGCATATTGCTGTGTGCACTAGTTCTGCTTTTGTTGTAGAAGATATTGTTATTTTACGTAGGTCAGTCTCGTGGCGCATTGGCTAGCATTCTTGGCTGCCACCGCGGAGGCCTGGGTTCGAGTTCCGGCTCTGCCAAGAAATTTGATTCTGATCTGAGGACTGGAAAGGAGTACACTGAGCCTCGTGAAGCAAAACTAAGAGGAGATGAGTTCAATTCCTACCTCAGCCATCCTGTAAATGGTTTACCCACGTCTATTCCAGGCAAATGCTGGGATGTAACCTAACTAAAGGCCAAGTCCGCTTCCTACCCAAATCCTACCTCGATTACAAATACACACACTTGTACAGACATCACAGTGACAGAGGATATCAGACAAATTCTACACACACCCAAGTGCACGGGTCTACATGACCACGATGTCGCAAAACCCCTAAATATCAACAACAATAATAGTACTTCAGGAAATAGAAAACGTTTCTCCGAAAAACCCGTCACTAATAATTGTTAATCAACTTTTTG
Source organism: Meconema thalassinum (assembly GCA_946902985.2). Lineage (NCBI taxonomy): Eukaryota > Metazoa > Arthropoda > Insecta > Orthoptera > Tettigoniidae > Meconema > Meconema thalassinum. Next base: position 356,171,207 of record OX336390.1, on the reverse strand, counting down.
TCACATGCTTTATAAGTATCCCTTCAAATATGTTAGGGTTCTTGGTCATGAATAATATCGTACTATTCTGTTAGGTAGCCAGCTGAAGGCTGGTTGGATCCTCAGAAAGCACCGCCGTTAGGTTATGTGGGTAGACACCACAAAAAAAACAAGGCAGCGCCTTATTGAGGCGTACTAGGCAAGATGAGGAGTGAGGTAGTTTGCCATTGCTTTCCTCACCGAGTCAGTACAGCAGTACTAACCCTATGAGTAGAACCTTTCACAGCATCCACAGGCACTGACTGTGCCCTGGATGTCGTTACTAAGCACCACCCATACCTCAGTAGCTTCCATATAATCACAGCAATGAGTGAGACTGAGACATCGGTGAAAAGCCACATTTTACTCTAGCCTGTGCCAACAGACAAATGCAAATGTACTGCATTCATCAAGAGATGGCAGCCGGAGGTTGCTTTTAAACTGGTGGACGTTTGTACAATCATGAGTTGCAATGCTTGATAGACCACAACAGTATCGTGTTGCAAACATGTACATCCATGATGTTAATTTAATCCCATAAGCAATCTAAACCATAACTGTAGGGTGTCCCACAAGCCACGCACCACGGGGAAAATACAATCCAATAATTTTAACAATCACGTCCTTTTCAGCCTATTTTCATTTATGAAAAAACAACAACAACAAAAAAAAAAAGCTTTTGAGATTACCTTTTGTCCGTGTGTGTGTGCGCGTATATGTGTGGGTCCACCTAATAAAATCTAAACCGCTAAAGCGATTTTAATGAAACTCGGTAAGGTCATACTACTATTTTGTCCGACCCCGACGGTGCCTTTCAAATTTTATTACGTCTCTCCAACCCAACTGCTACTTTAGGGAAGGAACACCTAGTAACATAACTATTTAATTTCATAGTGCTTGCATAAATTGCCTCACAGCAAGGCACACAACACTTCCTAGGCATCTTGAAATATGTAAATGAAACATAAGTGAAGAATTTGATTGCTAAATTTCCAGGCATTGGTTATACGTACAACCTAATACGGGAAATACTCACAACTTTGAGTAGGTCCGATTTACCAGGAGGAATTTCACAGGTGTTGAAAGAATAAATAACAAATGATTTTTAGGGATGTCTTATTAAAAGTACTGTATTTATCAAGAAAAGTTAGCACGTGAGCTTAGCGTGTTGACACATCTCACGGCCTCCCCACAGTGTTGCCAATTCTACGACTTGAGAATTATAGACGGCGGCAGTGGTTCAATACAACAAGAAGTTCCGTAAAGAACTAATACACTATTTTACTGTACTATAAAGGTCCGTCCTGCAACTGGTATTATGTCAATACATCCATTCTTTTCCGAATTGCCAAGTCTTCTTGTTGACTGTGGACATCCAAAGGGGAGATGACCCGCTCGATGTTTATATAGTCATTCTTGAAAATCTTCTGACTGGCTGCGTGGCGCAACGGTAATAGTCTCCTCTGCTGTGCGCAGGGTAGCGAAATGAATCCCTACGTAGTCAGTTGGCACTTGAGTTTAAATGGGAGGGAGCCGTGTCAGATCAGTAGATTGACTGGAATGATAAAGACTCCCGTAAGGGCAAACTTCCGGCACCTCGGCGTCTCTAAACCTGCTGTAGCTAAGAGGGACCTCAAACCCACTATGCAACGTGTAAAGTATTATTTCCACACCTTAAAGATATTTATTTTGACGTGTAAGTTGAAATACTGATAGACTATTATTATTTTGGACTCTTAGGTAGATCCCCATGTTGCAACTTCCGGAAAATTTTGATATATCTTTGCGTTTCTCCTCCCCCATAACCCAAAATCACCGACAGTCCAAAAGTTAATATATAATTTATTTCCTTGTGGGCACGGACTACCGTCAATTTCCGCCAATCACTTTCAAATCTCTACTTAGAATAAAACGAAGGCCCCGATTCTTGGATGTCACGGGTAATCTCGTGAACCACTGGATGGAATTTGATGAGTTTTTCACCATTCTGTAAAGAATATCTCGAGGAAGGTTTCTGTAGAAAATAATTTATTTATGATCAAAGGAAGCCAAGCAGTAACGATTTCAGTGAAAACGTCGAAAACAAAACCTGATGTCCGTGGGCTTTTTAAGCTTACGTTGGGGAAACCGTTAAAAATATCAATATAGGCTACTATGAGTGTAAGAATTGTTCAGCATGAAAAGTTGTACTAAACAGTCCACGAGAGCATACCTCTATCTTCAATACATCGCCCACTATAAGGGTTTTTACTTTTTCATTTCTTCCAACAATCTACATTCAATTACTGAGGCGACAGTTTACGACCTAGCTAGGGGCGAGCCTATCACCCCAGTTACAGCCTAGCTAGCGGGCGAGCCTATTACCCCAGATACAGCCAGCAGAAAACTGTCAAGTTGTGTTGAGTTTAGACTTCAGAGAAGAGTGGATGTGTTTGGAGTTTCTCCGAAAGTGCAACTCAGCTTTTCTTCATTTCGCCTGTGAACTTTTCGTTCCGCAAAATACTCAGTCAAGTTAAGATTGGACGGAAGGAGGATTTGTGTTTCATGCACCTCGCCATTCTTAAATTACGTCTGACAAGAATGCGTTGCACATGTGTCTCCATAATAATATAATTAATAGTCCAGTCAGTGATTTTAACCCATCATGCCGAGACGTAGAATGGATATAGGTCATTGACATAGGAAAATAAAAAACGCTTATCACCTAATGCCTTCATAACTGTTCCCGGGCAAACCCAGAGCGAGTTGCTAGTTTAAATATAAAATATAACCATTTACAATATCGATAGAGGTCGTTAATGGGCAAAATCGCATCCTGAGGGTGGAAATGGGGGGCCATTTTCGAAAAAGTGAAAGAAATATCGCTATAACTTTCTTAGTAGACTACGTGAAAAATCGAATCCATCATTCTTCGGATAAGGGCCAAAAACATACTGTATCTCAGGAAAGGTTTTTGATAAACCAACCATTGATCAAAGATGTGAGAAACATGGAGTTTTGAGAGGGAAAATGCATACCTCCCTTAATAGGCACAATGTAAAACCCGTTTAAAATGGTCAATACTCCTGTAATAGTTACCTAAAACTTTTGTCTTAAAGGATTTTTGATATGACTCACCCTCACGCCAAGGGATGAGCACAATGTTTTCGGAATTATAAGATGGGGCTTCTCGTATGCTAAATATGTGGGACATTTGTAGGTAAAACAACAACTGCCAAATTTATTGAATTCGAAACATTTTTCTTTGCCCGCCTTCTGTAGTGCCGAGAGGATACTTTTAATAATTTGGAACGTTTTTGGATTGGACACTTCGCTTTGGACCTGGAATGGTCCGCGGTCAATTCTGAGCTCGTCAGAATATAAATGGGAGCTCTTTATAATATAAATGGATGACTAACTGCTGATGAGTAGGTCGAGGAACATGGACAGTGGACCAGCTCACAACGAGGTGAATCACAAGTAGACCGCACGCGTGCTAGATTCAGACCATGATACGGACAGTGTAACGCGACACTAATAGATGTGACGTTCTTAAAGAGGATGTGGAAATTTGCGTAAAATTGAAACACTCATCATATGTCCTCCTCTGCTTGTTGTTAATACATTTAGGGGCTTGCGATGTCGTAGTCACCAGCCCAGCCCTGTGAACTTGGTAACCTCTTTTAGGCTACTGTATAGAGTGCTTTGAAACCATTTTGCAGTGTTGCCTTATTTACAATTGAATCGGTCGGAGCATTCAGTGAGTTTTCACTACTTTTCAGGAGACAGATAAAACGTCATTGACAGAACAGAACTTAACAAACACACTGTATTAGTCATCTATGTTGTGAAGCAACTGTTCAGGTTATATTTGTGTTAGCGGGATATCAATTTTAATTTAATGAACATATTTTTCAAATCAATTTTGGAAATGTGACTTAATGCCTTTCAGCTCCGTGGTCAGTTTAGTGCGACACAAAGCCATCCAGAATGAATATGTCACGTGATATTTTATTTTAAAATAGGTTTGTAACATAAAAACCAGCTAAACTCTGTACAAATGTAATTTACAAGAGCACTGTAACACGCGGGAATCTTGCAGTGCGGCCAACATTAAGTACGGAATACGGCGCTGGAAGGCAGCAAGTCATTGACTTATTGCTTTTCTCCTCTGATCGCACAGCATGTAGCAGTGGTGTCTGGCTTAAACAGAAGGTTGACTTAATTCTTTCCTATGCCGTTCCAAGGCCCTAGGGTCAATACTTCAGAATACTTTCCTATGCCGTTCCAAGGCCCTAGGGTCAATACTTCAGAATACTTTCCTATGCCGTTCCAAGGCCCTAGGGTCAATACTTCAGAATACTTTCCTATGCCGTTCCAAGGCCCTAGGGTCAATACTTCAGAATACTTTCCTATGCCGTTCCAAGGCCCTAGGGTCAATACTTCAGAATACTTTCCTATGCCGTTCCAAGGCCCTAGGGTCAATACTTCAGAATACTAGTTGTTTAAAATAAAATAAATTGATCATTTTCGACGTAATGCTTTTCAGCCCCGACCGATTCAATTGATATTGCAACTTTTCAGCCGGTCAAAACAATATCATCCCAATTACTCAGACATGCTAAAAAATAACCCGAAAAATATTCATGTAATTAAAATATATATGTTATAAAGGGTGATATTTTCAGGGGCGCATACCTACTGGTCTGTATCTGTCGTCGCTTGCCACTCCTGGCAGCCGGACTAATTGGGTGCGCTCAAACGAAATAAAAATAAGGCCTAAGATTCTCAGCTGACGAATGGCAATAGCCAACATCCCTCAACACTTGAATTTTAAATCTTTGGAAGTTACATTATGTAGCTACTCCTGTACCATCGAAGCGTGTTTACTGTAATTAATCGAAGCACGGACCTAAGCCCGTTTGATGTTCCAATTGTGGGGTAATTTAAAATACAAAGTGTACAGATCAATTACCCGTACTCTAGGAGCTGGAGAAGGTTATACGGCAGTAGATATCCCTCACAACAACGTGTAAACGCTAATTTATTTACACGGTACAACGTCTGTCTGTCAGCTGAAGTAGAACATTTTCAGCATCTTCTGTAAAAAGTTAAGTTCTTTAATCATGATTTGCTGGTGAATTTACAATTAATTAATGTACTCAGTTACAGATTCTACCTCCGCGCAATCTGCGGACCTGGTTCGGTTGGCTGGCGCAAGGCATGCACCCGCCTGGTAGCTGGTCCCTGGCCCCGCTCCATCAAAGAAATCACCCTGTATATTTGTTATGGACGACAGAAGATGGAGAGAACTATAAGATTACCGTACATGTTTCGCTCGTCGAGCGAGCATCATCAGATCCAAACATACAAAACAAAATAGCTCTTAATGTTTCAGTATTTATCAGTAATAGTTCCCACACTTTCCAAGTTTTTGTCGTGCTTTTTAGCCTACTTTCGATTTTTGCATAAAGTGAAAGTAGACTTATGCGATCTACACAGGGCCTAAAATTGTGTGTCTGTCTGTGTGTATATGTGTGTGTGTGAGTGTGTGTACTCTGAATGTCTGTCCCTCCCCCCCCCCCCCCCGATCAATTCAAACACGGTGAAACCGAATTGAACGAAATTTGGTACAGAGGTAGAACTAGCAAAGGGCACCTCGCTGTCATGTTTTACATCGCCGCCATCTTTACCAAAACCGAATGGCGGCCACTCAAACTTTCAAAACGTAAAATCAAATAACAACTAACCAAATTATCCGATCTCTATCAAATTTGGTAACAACATACCTTCATATAGGACGCGTCTTGTGACCAAACTACAAGGTCATCCGCCGTACCATTTCATGACGGCGGCCGTGCGAATTATGCAAACTTTATAATCCATATCATGGGACCCACCAGTTCCGATTATCAAGCCGAGAATCGTTTAAACTGTTCTAAAGAAAGAGGCAAGTTCGAAATTAAAAGTGTATTTCGTAATACTATAGTGCAGAAGTGATTTTAAAAAGCTGAGCCGTCTCAGTTACAAGGCAAGATGGCAGCGGATATCTTGTGCCAGACTTATATTTCACTAATTTGAGTATTGCATGCAATATAGCGTACTGATACAAAATAAATAAACTTTGTATGAAATGCTTTATATATAAATATTATACTCCACTGATAGAATCGTTTAGTCTAAATCATTATTTGCTAGCACGTTCTATGTAACTAATTTGATATCGGACGATGTTAGTTGGCACGTTTGGCTCCGTGGTAAAGCGTTGGCCTATCACTCAGATGGCTATGGTTCAAACCCCATTTTAGTTAAGTTTTTTTGCTTGAAATTTTTTATATTTATTGTTTTGTAATGACTCAGACGTTTTAAAATTAAGCGCTATATTGTGCATATTACCATGGGAAATATATATTTAATTAAAACAAAATTCGCCAGCAGATTTGCTCGAGACATCTAGCAGCCAAAAAGGTAATTATCATAGCCAACTGCACGCCGGCCTACAGATTAACTTACAGATTTTATTGAAACGTTTATTTTTATGGCCGCTAGAATGCACTCGCCCTATTAGGATTATCTTGTTCGATACTTCTCCACTAGATGTCACGACTGGTCTACGTGGGACTCCGTTGATTAGTATACCATTGGCATTCTATGCGCATCGTATTTGAAGAATGACAAGATGATACTACGATACATTTTTACTTTTTATTTTAAAGGGTTTGTAACAGCTTATTGTGCGTTATTTGAAAATGTTATTAGAAGTAAAGAACAAAACGATTTCACATAGTACCTGAAATCTAGCCGTTGGTGCTAGTTCAGGATATTAATTAATACTTTTATTGCAGGAAAATAGCAATCGAAAATATCCACATAGTTTGTATACACACGTCTCTATAGGGTCATAGAAAGATTTGTTAATTCAATTAGGGTTGTGAAAGCCATGCACAGCCAGACATGTAAAGATGTGCCTCAACTCAAACTTGGATGTTCCCCACGTCAGGTCGATTATGCAATAATAATAATAATAATAATAATAATAATAATAATAATAATAATGTTATTGGTTTTACGTCCCTTTTAACTACTGCTGCTTTTAGACACGCCGGGGTGCCGGAATTTTGCCCCGAAGGGGATCTTTAACGTGCCAGTAAATCTACTGACACGGCTCCCTCGCATTTGTGCACCCTCAAATGCCAGCTGACTGCGCCAGGATACGCACCTGCAACCTAGGGCCCAGCAAAAGAGAACGTTACCGCTGAGCCACGCAGCCAGTCCGGTCGATTATGTCTCCAGATCCATAACATTCTTGAGATACTTCTTATCTTTCTTTCTTTCTTTCTTTCTTTCTTTCTTTCTTTCTTTCTTTCTTCAATGATGGTAGCAGTAGTTTTTTTTTCGAGGTTGTGGTGTTTGGTAGAGGTAAATAGTGTTACGTGCCACCCCTTAGTGGCACTTTTGTTAACTGGATTACGGAGGGTAGAAAACACAACACCAATTACTGCTTTAAAGGGAAGTTAGCTTTATTGCTTGCAGGAAGAGGTACACTACTCATCAGCAAATACAAGCAATTGGAACCTTACTCCAGTTTCCTCAAGTCTCTTCCTTGAGCGCTCTTGGCCCTTTCACCTGTCAACAAACCACAGAAGTTAAACCGTCTTAATGAGTACGATGGCCTTGACAGAAACTACCTGCTCCTCTCCCTCATGTACACCAACTACAGTTACTTACGATAACTTGCTGCACGCTGTTCACAAGCTGTGAAACAATGTCACTGGATTTCGTAACTCGCACGGCACTTCGTCACCACACTTCTGTCGCTCAGGAAAACACGCACTATCTCAGAAACACACACCCACAGAAAACTCGGCCCCCTTACTGTTGAAGCCGCTTATATAGCAGGCTGGTGACTCAATGAATTCTAGAATCGTCCAGGACACACGGCTTCTCGACATTTCCTTCACTGACTGGGTCACGAATATTCTGGACCATCCCTTTCACTTCGCAGCCCGTTGCGTAACTCGCACGTAATACACTGAGGCAGAGCACACACAGCCCGGGGGAGCTGTGACTCATGCGGCGAGCGACAAAAAAAACTCACAGCCGTAACACCACCCCCTTCCTAAAAGGCTGATCGTCCCGATCAATCATTGGTCCGTCTGTGTCCCTCCGTAGGCTGCCAGGCGATCTCGATGCACGATCTTCATCTTCGCCCTCGGGCTCCACTGGATCCTGTAGACGACATCGTTGATCCGTTTCACGACTCGGTACGGGCCCTCCCAGGACTTCTGCAGTTTGGGTGACAGGCCTTTCTTCCGTAATGGGTTGAAGAGCCAGACCAGGTCGTCCCCGTGGAATCCGCCAGCATCCGTCTGCTGGTCGTATCGGGTCTTCATTCGGTCGGTCTCGATCCGCAGTTTCCTCCTCGCGAACGCGTGCACGTCCTCCAGTTGGTCGACCAGTTCTTGACAATACTGGCTTACCGGGACCGGATCATTCCCAGGTCGGCCGAAGGCAAGATCGACAGGTAGACGGAGCTCCCTCCCAAACATTGCCCGGGCTGGTGTGCACCCGGTGGCTTCATGCACGGCGGCGCGGTAGGCCAGGAGAAATAGTGGAATATGTTTCTCCCAATCCCTCTGGTGCTCGCTGACGACTATTCGGAGATGGTTCTCGATGGTGTGATTGAATCGCTCTACCATCCCGTCGGACTGAGGGTGTAGCGGCGTTGCCCTTGTCTTCCGGATTCCCAGCAGCTGGCATAGGTTCTGGAACACCTGCGACTCGAAGTTCCTCCCTTGGTCGGAGTGCAGCTCCAGGGGTACTCCGCACCGGCTGACGAATTCCTTCACCAGGGTCTCTGCAATCGTCGCGGCTTCTTGGTTAGGGAGCGCATACGCCTCCGGCCATTTGGTAAAGTAGTCGCTGACGACCAATATGTAGCGGTTCCCTGCCTCGCTTGACGGGAATGGCCCAGCAACATCGATGGCCACTCTCTCCATGGGGCCGCCCACGTTGTAGGTCTTCAGTGGACCCCGTCGTCTTCGTCCTGGGCCCTTGCTGGCTGCGCAATCGTGGCACCTCGCGCAGTGGTTCTCCACGTCAGTTCGGCATCCGATCCAGTAGAACCACTCTCTCAGCTTCTCCAGGGTCTTCTTTATTCCTAGGTGTCCACCAGATGATCCTCCACGGACTTCCTTCAGGACTTCCTCCGTCATAGCCTTTGGAACGACGACTTGTTCCAGAGATGTCTTTCCGTCGGTGCTCTCCCAGGCGCGGCAGATGAGGCCATCCCTTACAATCAGCGAGTCCCACTGCGCCCAGTAGGACTTAAACTTTGGGCTGCAGTCACTCACAATGTTCCACCCGGGTCTGGGGACACAGGCCCTCTTCCATTCGGTTATCAGTCCCAGGTCATCATCTTCCGCTTGCGCCCGCGTGAAAGATTCGCGGCTCCAGCTCCCTTGTGGCCTTTCCTGTGCTGGATCTCGAAGTTGTACTGTTGAAGCCTCTCTAACCACCGCGCGAGTTGACCCTCGGGCTGTTTGAAGTTCAGGAGCCACTGCAGGGATGCATGGTCGGACCTGATGAGAAATTCTTGCCCGTACAGGTACTTGCGGAAGTGTTCGATGGTCTTCACGATGGCGAGCAGTTCCTTCCTGGTGACGCAGTAGTTCCTCTCTTGCTTTGACAAGGCTTTGCTGAAGTAGGCCACTACTCTCTCCTCGCCGTCCACTATTTGCGACAGGATTCCCCCTATACCAAAGTCGGTGGCATCGGTATCGACGATGAACCCTGTTCCAGGTCTGGGGTAGGCCAGAATAGGCGCGGTGCACAGAGCCTGCTTGAGTTGTTCGAAGGCACTGTGGCATTCTGTTGTCCACGTGAAGAGTTGGTCCTTCTCAGTCAGTCGATGTAAAGGTTTGGCGATGTCGGCGAATCCTTTCACGAAGCGACGGTAATAAGTGCAGAGTCCCAGGAAGCTTTGTAGTTGGGACTTGTCCTTCGGAACTGGCCACTCCCTCACAGCTGCGGTCTTCTCTGGGTCGGTGCACACCCCTTCCCCGGAGACGATATGTCCAAGGTACTGGACCTGCTTCTGGAAGAGCTGACACTTCTTGGGGCTCAACTTCAGCTGGGCAGCCCGTAGCTTAATCAAGATCTCCTTCAGGTTGCTGTAGTGCTGCTCGAAGCTTTTTCCCAGAACGATGACGTCGTCTAGGTAGACCAGGCAGGTCTTCCAGTGTAGTCCCCTCAGAATGGACTCCATTAACCTTTCGAAGGTCGCAGGGGCGTTGCACAGACCGAATAGCATGACGGTGAACTGCCAGAGCCCACTGCCCACAGAGAACGCCGTTTTATCGCGGTGCTTAGGGTGGACCTCCACCTGCCAGTAGCCAAGGTGGAGAACCATCTTGATCCTGATATGGTGTCCAGCGTGTCGTCGATCCGGGGTAGAGTGTAGCTGTCCTTCTTCGTGACGTCGTTCACCCGCCTGTAGTCCACGCAGAACCTGGTGGAACCAACCTTCTTCTTCACAAGCACGACAGGAGAACTCCAAGGACTATGTGATGGCTCGATCACCCCTTGCTCCTTCATTTCTTCTACCATCCGGTCGACTTCGGCTTGCTTGGCGAGCGGAACACGTCGGAATGGGGCCCTAATCGGTGCGTTGTCCCCAACGTCGATTCTGTGTTGGACCAAGCTTGTCCTGCCGAAGTCTTTGCTCCCCACGGAGAAGACATCCTGGAATTCGCGTAGCAGGTCCTGAAGTTGGCGTGATTGCTCCTCGTCTAAATGGCCCTGGGATCCTTGGTACAGCTTCTGTAGTTCTTCTGGCAGTGCGCGTCTTCTTCGGTTGTCCGTCTGCAGGTGTCCGTCCGTCGTATCTGTGATGCGGGCAATCCAGGTAACGGGCTCGCAGACTCCTAGGTTGGTGTCCCGGTGAACCGTAATGTCGTAGTCGTTCAGGTTGGACAGCCGGACGTACGGCCGAGACGTCCTGTTGATGAGAGTCTTGGCAACTAGCAATCCTTTTGTCTGGATGTCCTCATATTTTGGCTCGATGACAGCCGCCACTCCCTCAGCTGTTCCGTCGACAATTACGGCAGCGCTGACTTCCGTCCTGGCGGGAACGCTGACGTCCTCTCTCAGCCTTACTCGTCGTGCGGTGACGGCCTCGTGTGCTGGTTGCAAAGCAAGTTCCTCGCCTCCGAAGTGCAGAGTGTTGGTACTCAGATCCAAGATGATGTTGTTCTGGTCCAGGAAGTCCAGTCCGATGATCACTTCACTTGACACTTCAGCCACAAGCACTGGATGCTTTATCGCCCGTCGACCAATGACGAACTCCAGTGATGCTTCGCCATGTACCGGTGCGGTCTCTCCGGTCGCGGTTATTAGCTGGAGGTTCCTTTGTGTGGGTTGCACTCTCCACTTCGGGATCACGGTGGGACTGACGATGGTCCTCGATGCTCCCGTGTCGATTAGCATGGGCCAGCTCTCTCCGTTGACGACTCCGTCGACCATCAGGCTGCTATTATCCCTCCGTAACTGCGTCACACGCACTTGGACTGCCGGGACTTGACGACTGTCACAAGCCAACCTTTGCCCCCCAAGGCTGGCTGATACTTGCTTTCCTGGGCCGCGCGGTTTCCCTACGACTGACTGTCCCGACGGAAACCCATGGCGGCGGTGATCACCGCAGTCCTTGCTCAGGTGGCCTCTCTTACGGCAGGTCCAGCAGGTCGGTAGTCCTCTTCCGGGCCGCCTCTCCGGATGTCCTTCGGCTACGTTTTTGTTGGTGGTACTGCGATTCTTGAAGAACCGGCCTAGCGCCTCCATCAGTTCATCGGCCAGGGGCTTGGTCTTGCCGGCTTTGGCTGGTTCGTCGACGTCCACCTGACGCACCCGCGCGCGCATTCTAGATACCTGCTTTGCCGTCTCGAACTCAAGTGCGTGGCTCAGCGCATCTGCCAGGGTCTTATTGCGCGTGAGTCGCAGCGCCTGTTGGGTGTCCGGGTCCCGTAGCCCGTCGGTGAAGGTCTGCGTCGCTATCTGTTCCAGAAAGTCGGCCGGCGCTGTTGGGTAGGCGAGCCTTACGAGGCGTGCGATGTCCATCTTCGTTCTTCTGTACCCGGATCCGGAGCTGCATCTGGTAGGCCTGCTGAAGATGGCTATCTCCATATCGGGACTCCATATGGGCGATCAGTGAAGCGTAGTCCTGGGATCCAGTCGGGATGGCCTGAAGGACGTTAAGGGCGTCACCTCTCAGCGCTACAATGAGAGCTGTAGCCTTTTCTGTGTTGTTCCAGTTATTTATGGAACAGGCCGCCTCGAACTGACGTAAGTAGGTGCTCCACGGGACCTTTCCGTCGAAGGTTGGGGGCGTCACTCTGCTATGTCCCGTTCCTGATATTCCCGGTGTAACGGTGGGCGGACGTTGGCGCAGCTCGGCAACTTCCTCTTGTAGAGCTTTGCATTTCTCTTCCACCCCCGTCAGTGGGCGTTGGCGCAGCTCGGCAACTTCCTTTTGTAAGGCGTTGAATATCTCCTCCACCCCCATCAGCGGGCGTTGGCGCAGCTCGGCAACTTCCACTTGTAAGGCGTCGAATTTCTTTTCCACTGCCGTGACTTTCTCACGCAGACCCAGTTCTAATTTCTTCAGGTCCTGTGTCAACTTATTCTGACCGTCTTCTAGTTTGGCAGTTAGGTCCTCGGCTAACTTCTTCTGGCCGTCTTCTAGTCTGGCAGTTAGGTCCTCGGCTAACTTCTTCTGGCCGTCTTCCATCTTGGCTTCCATGCCATTTAACTTTTCCAGCAATGCTGCGAATTGCTCTTCCATTTTAGATGTTTGTCTTGTAAGGGGCATGCACTCACAGGAAAATTAAAAAATGACCTGCTCGGGTTTTGAAACCGGGACCGTCAGGAGTTGTGCTTGTGCTTGAGTTCGTAATCCCGCTTCTGACACCAGTTGTTACGTGCCACCCCCTAGTGGCACTTTTGTTAACTGGATTACGGAGGGTAGAAAACACAACACCAATTACTGCTTTAAAGATAAGTTAGCTTTATTGCTTGCAGGAAGAGGTACACTACTCATCAGCAAATACAAGCAACTGGAACCTTACTCCAGTTTCCTCACGTCTCTTCCTTGAGCGCTCTTGGCCCTTTCACTTGTCAACAAACCACAGAAGTTAAACCGTCTTAATGAGTACGGTGGCCTTGACAGAAACTACCTGCTCCTCTCCCTTATGTACACCAACTACAGTTACTTACGATAACTTGTTGCACGCTGTTCACAAGCTGGGAAACAATGTCACTGGATTTCGTAACTCGCACGGCACTTCGTCACCACACTTCTGTCGCTCAGGAAAACACGCACTAGCTCAGAAACACACACCTACAGAAAACTCGGCCCCCTTACTGTTGAAGCCGCTTATATAGCAGGCTGGTGACTCAATGAATTCTAGAATCGTCCAGGACACACGGCTTCTCGACATTTCCTTCACTGGCTGGGTCACGAATATTCTGGACCATCCCTTTCACTTCGCAGCCCGTTGCGTAACTCGCACGTAATACACTGAGGCAGAGCACACGCAGGCTGGGGGAGCTGTGACACATGCGGCGAGCGACAAAAAAAAAAAACTCACAGCCGTAACAATAGTTTCCAAGGTCTTCAACCAAGAAATGATTCTATTATACTCTCTAATAAAAACGAGTTATAACTATACCCATACATTTAGGAGAAAGTAGGCTATATGTTCTTTACTGAACATCTTGTTTGTCTTTGTAGGGCAGAGACCGTTTGTGGGTGTCATTGTGGGCAATGGATAAAGGGGCAAAATCGAACCAGCTCAGGTATCCTCGGGGTCGCCAACTCCTGAACTCACCAGCTATGAGCCCTTGAGGGTGTAACACTATCCAGGGTGCACCATAAGTGGCGGGGTGCACACACCCTGCCCCCTTTACGGTCTTGAACAGAAGACAGAAGACAGGATACCAGGACAACAAAGGAAGAGGGGTGGGTGACCCCTGGAAGAATGAGGGTATCAGGAAAGATGAGACAAGGGACAATTAAGGTGGGAAAGTGAAAGATGCTCTAGGTCTCAGATACCCTAATACTGTCGGGGTCGGAAGAGAACAAGAGTTGACCAAGGAAGGTTGACCGGAAAGATGAGAGAGAGGAAACAATGCTGAACTCAGCTGGGGTCCCATGGTCACCAACCCACGTCCCACTAGTTGTGAACCCCTGGAGAGATAAAGAGAGGTGGGGAGTGTAATAAAGTGTTATACAATACTTGATGCTCCTCACGTTGTCTTATCATGGACGGAATTAGAAGAGGGAAAATCAAAGTCATGTAGCTGTTCGAAATGAAATATTTGAGTGGCGGGAGGCGCAGCCCGACCCGTCCTTGAACATCAACAGGTTAGCCTCCGCTATTAATTAGATGAAACATGATCGTTAACTTCGCTCCTACCCAGGGCTCATGGGGAATTTTAATGAGATCGGAAAATGACTTGAATTTTTAAATGTCAGCCACTTAACTAAGAAAGATCCCTGTCTTGTTTACCATGTGCGTCTCATTCTTCCAATCCTGTGCAGCGGTTTTCCCAAGTGCCACAGAACCTAAAGGGATAGGATCTCCTTTCCCTCTCGGTGACTGGAGAATGATTTACAAAACTGAACAGCGTCCTGTATTGTATGTTATTGATTCTTAACATTGAAGCGGCGTGTTTGAACGTCTTGCAAGCAAACTTACTGATGGGGACAAATAAAAAAAAAAAATCGCACTCTCTGGCTACTTCAGACTATATGTCCATTTACCCCTCGAAAACGTATATTATTTTTGATGTTGTTAACCCTTTGATCGCCAGCGTCAACTGCTGACATAACCTATAACCGCCAAGGCCTAATCTGTATTTTTATCTAGCGGCAAATTACACGCAATGACTTCTAAATACGAAATTAGTCTAATATTAGCCCCACTCACTCACTCACTCACCCTTCTCTGGGACGTGACGATCCCGTGCCGCTCTCACTATCAGCCTCAGTTTCCTCCTATCCAGCGCAGTATTCTCCCATCCAGTAAAACCCATCTGTCTGCAGCCAGAGGTCACCTAATCCTAGGTCTTCCAGGGGGTCTCGAGCCTTCTCGTACACCTGGCGAACTATTCTGGCAGCGTCCATTCTGATGACATGCCCTGCCCATTGTAGCCGTTTCGCTTTCATGATGTTCACTACCCTGGGTTAATTGGCTAACTTGTACAGCTCATGATTTGATCTGAGAACCCATCTTTGTGTTTTTCCGGGTTCGATTCCCAGCTCCGTCAGGGATTTTAGAAACTGACGAGAGGTCTGGAATGGGGTCACTCAGTCTCGTGAGGACAATTGAGTAGCTGTCTGACAGTGAGGCAGTGCGCTGGTCACAAAATCCAAGATTAACGCCTGAGGGGACCCGATGCGCTGACCACGCGTCACCCCAATATCAGCAGGCCAAATGGCTGGGAAGCGGTCGCTTAGTAGATCTAGGCCCTTCATGAGCTGTAGTGCCAGGGCTTATTATTATAAACAAAATACCACCTCATAGTGCAGAGGCTAGCGTTCTTGGCTGGTTAGATTCATGGACCTACCGGGAAATTTAATTCAGGTTCTGAGGGCTGGAATGGGGCGCACCTAGCCTCGTGGTGGCAAAACTGAGAAGAGGTTTGTTCGATTCTCACTTCAGCTATCCAAGAAGTGATTCTCTGTGGTTTCCGGCGAATGCCGGGATGGTAGGCTACCTAAATTAAGGCAACGGTCGCCTACTCCCCCAGTCCTAGTCTTAATTACAAATACACACACTAACACAGACATCAGACACATTCTAAACACTCCTAACTACACGGGGCTATATCACCGCGATGTTGCAAAGCTTATAAATTAATCAACAACAACTATAAAATTAAAATAATTATTATAAAAAGAAAAAATGGACTATAGGAATACAAAAAATGTGTTGTTAGGTAGTCAGCCCGAAGGCTGGTTGGATCCCCAAAAAGTACCGCCGTTACGTTATGTGAGTAGATACCCACAAAAACCCAAGGCAGCACTATTTTGAGGCGTTCTAGGCAAGAAGAGGAGTGAGGTAGTTTGCCATTGCTTTCCTCACTGAGTCAGAACAGTAGTCCTAACCCTATGAGTTGGACCTTTCACAGCATTCACAGGCACTGACTGTGCCCCGAATGCCATTACTAAGCCCCACCCATACCTCAGTAGCTTCCATATAATCACAGCCATGAGTGAGACTGAGACATCGGTGAAAAGCCACCTTTTACTATAGCCTGTGCCAACTGACAAATGCAAAAGTACTGTATTCATCAAGAGATGGCGAACAGGCCAATACAAAAAATAGGATTTCAAATTTTAAAAAGAACAATTTATTTGAGTCAAATAACACTTGATAATTTAGATTGCTGGACCTAACCAACTCTGACGTCATCAGCAGATACCAGGTCATCAAGATTGAGCGAATTCTGCGCACCAAGGTTTCTTCGTAAATCAGCAAGATCCACACACTCAGTTAAAATGTCAGACACGGTGAGTACGGCTCCATAGGATTTAAAAAAACGCATTCCGTATTGGATATTTCATTAAAAAACACACACACAAACAAATAAAGACTGTATGCGAAACGCCTTACCATATGATTACCGCTTGCACCACAGCGTGAAATAGCCGGTCACCGCCCGTAACAAGCACAATATTCACACGTCCTCGGACGTGGACAGAAGTAAACATGACCTGCAGACATATTCACAGTACACCTGCTGTTCGTGACCAGGTCGTAATGACTGGCTTCACGTTACTTGACCAACGCGGCGGAAAGAATTGATCTTCCATTATGTAGTGCAGCGTAAAAACCACGCACATTAACAGGTGATTGGTCTTCTAAGATCAGTGTAATAGCAGGTATTAGCGCGCCAGAACGGTGGCTTGTAATTCGTTACACACAGAGGTTTCATTTCTTACAGATACAGCACTAAACAATATTACTTCGGAAGAAATGTGATTCTAATCTTTCGGCCGTTAGGACTTCACGTTTTACAGGGTTTCTTTCTTTCTTTCTTTCTTTCTTTCTTTCTTTCTTTTGCTTGAAGTTGTTCATAACACATTTTCTCCCAGCTCATTATTATTATTAATAATAATTATAATAACAGTCTGTCTGTTAGGTAGTCAGCCCGAAGGCTGGTTGGATCCTCAAAAAGCACCGCCATTACGTTATGTGAGTAGATACCCACAAAAACCCAAGGCAGCGCTATTTTGAGGCGTTCTAGGCAAGAAGAGGAGTGAGGTAGTTTGCCATTGCTTTCCTCACTGAGTCGGAACAGTAGTCCTAACCCTATGAGTAGAACCTTTCACAGCATTCACAGGCACTGACTGTGCCCCAAATGCCATTACTAAGCACCACCCATACCTCAGTAGCTTCCATATAATCACAGCCATGAGTGAGACTGAGACATCGGTGAAAAGCCACCTTTTACTCTAGCCTGTGCCAGCTGACAAATGCAAATGTACTGTATTCATCAAGAGATGGCAAACAGTAGAGCCTCATTAATCCGGACTAATTTGGGCTCTAGGTTGCCCGAAGTATGGAGGTGGTTTTCTGTGGATTCCCACTTCTATCCCAGGCAAATGCCGGGATGAAACTCAGCAATTCTTCTAGGTTTGTGCCGTGTCTTGTGTGGGGTTTCGCCTAGGACACCAAGCAGGCTCATCGGCGGGCTCTTGGTGTCCCCGCCCGGACCCCCACAGGAGTATCGAACTGCGCGATACCTCCCTTTATATAGAGTGCAACTGCACTCCTTGACTGCGAGAACTAACTTGAAGCCACGTCCGCCACCTTACCGATTCTCACCTGAATTAAAAATACCTACAGTAATACAGCCATCAACCTAACACAGAATATCAGACAAAAATTACACACACACACACATCCATCTACACGGGCTGAAATACTACGATGTCGAAGCCCCTCAAATAAAACAACAACAAATACAGTAGATGTGAGCCCTTCAGGGGCATAGCCTATATATTTTTTCTTGTCTTGGATTTGCATGGTATAATCCAGTTCACAGTGTGGAGTGAGGTGTAGTGGACGTTAGTACAGAACCTTCAACAATCAGCTAAGTTTATAAAGATGTCTTGCAGCCAAGTGGCCATAGTAGATGGCTACAGGGTGTACTTCAAATTAAATCAATACATATTTACAGTGTTAGTTAGCATACAGGTAAACTAGTCACTATACTCTTTATCCGTTTGTTGCATGAAGCTATTTGTCACTTGGGTGAATGCACAGAGAACATTATGAATTATTTGCTCGGTTCGTGGTAGTGTATTTTTTTTTAAATTTCTGGAGATCTTATGGTGGAAACCATGGATGGCGAGTCTTGTTATAACATGTCTCATGTCCTGATTCTCGATTGTTCATCTTCTGTCCGTCATTGCTTCTGAACTGCTGTGCCCAAGATAGCGGGTTCAAACCCGGCCGAAGTCGTCGGATTTTTAAGAGCGTTAAAGAAAATCCTCCAGTATGCCTTCCTTCGGAGGGGAGGTAAAGTCGGTGGTCCCATGTCATGGATTAATGGCATGTAAAAGATCCTTCCACAGACTAAACTTGTGTGAAGCTACATTTCTAGGTTAGATTTCGTTGGAACGCTCTATCAAAGTTCCAACGTTCACCACCAGGTACACTGACATCTGGTAGCAAAATTTGGAACTTGAAATTGAACGGAACTTGTAACTCACCCTATGGGTGTCCGCTAGAAGCAGCTACAGCCTTTGGCGAGGCGAACATGTCCTCGGACACTCCCGGCACTAAAAGCCATACGATAAATAAATACATCTGATGCGTAGAATTCGAGCGGGATTTCCTACCGCTTCTGATGTCTTATCTCGAGAAAAAAAACATTTGCTTGGTAGCTGGCAGTAGTAGTCTAATCTGAGATGTAGTACGTTTCTTCTGTTAAGACATACGGTACGCTAGTTTGGACGGGGGCGTTCTGGCAACTCCTGGCACCCTTTTGAGGCAGGAAGCTTTTACTTAATCAGCAAATAACAGCAGTCAACATACAGCTCGATGGAGAGTAAAAGTGCTACTGATATTCACTTCGACTCTCTATCAACTGTTATGAGAAACATCTCAAGTGTGCTGTAAAATAGTGTATACATATTATGTTATTTTCTATTTGCGTTGATTGACTGATTGATTGAACATGTGGTTGAATGAATTGTTGATTGAGTTTTTGATTGAATGTACGAGCGACTGAAGTAATGTATTTTCGAATGTCACTCTTGTATTACTTTTTTCCCCGTTTCTGAACTTTTTCTTCTTACTTTTATTTTATGTGTTTGCCTTTGTTCGTTTACTGTAGATAGTTTTGATTTTTCTGAAATAATTTGTTTAATGTTTCTTGTACAAAGGGATAGTATGAATGAATGCTTGAGATAGGATGTTTGAGTGCGTGTCTGTATGGTTGTGCTTGTTGATTTATAATAGACTAGTGTATTTCTATTTTTTGTTCGCGTTTGCTGTTTTTGTTTTGTTTATACTCTACTTGTAAATTTTATTATTAACTGTTATATTGTCACTAGTGGAGTCTATCTGTCTGACTGATTCCCGGTCAATGCATGTGAGATTTCCGAAGTGAAATGCCATGTCCTGTGATTCGGATTCTACGTAAAAAGGAGGTCCCGTGGCTCATGATCTCTAGATTAACGGTCACGTTAAACTACAAGCTTTTTTTTATCTGTCTGACAATAAAGAATACATACATACATACATTAATGATGACACTTGTTAATACTATTATGTTATTTTTAATGTAACATGGTTTCGACCCACATTGGGGTCATCTTCAGCATGGGTTGTTTCCTATAATCCGAATTACATAGGATATAAAACAAAAAACATATACCAGGTGGCTCATTAGTCCCGTACAATCTACTTTTAGGTGTCCTACATGTACTAATGATGAAAGGAGTCTAATAACTGAATTCCTAAGGGGTATACTTTAATGCAAACAGGTTACGCCAGACTGGTAAGAGATAACCAGATGGTCGCTCGCTACATGTTGCTCAGCGCTCTCATCTAATTCGCCCAATTACGTTATGAGACCTAAGCATTATGACCAGTATGATGTCCGTTTACTCGTTGTTGCTGAAAACACCAACCATTGCCAACAACTGTCGTGTTGTTGTACCTATGTACTGTACCAAATATGAGAGGTTCCGTAAGAGAAGAGCGAGCCAGCCACATGTGCATTTGGAGATAATCAGTGTGCAAAGTTCGTGCTCATGAATTGGATAAGGGCGAGGCTTCAATATAATGTTCACTTTCCGAACGATAAGGGCGAGCTCGCCAGCATGGGGCACCCTTGCATTATAGAGCATCAAGGCCGCGTAAATTAAAATAAAATAAAAAACGACTCACGGTGGGCTCGCCCTTCTCTTACAGAACCCCTCATATGAGTCCATTACGCTCTCAAATTCGAGGTTTTATATCGCAATGGGGCGCTGAGGAACACGTAGCGAGCGGCCGTCCGGTTGTTATCCCTCTGTATTCTGCCAGCATACAGTACGGTGTGACCCATATGGCAATCAGTTATTAGACAACCCATACAGCAGTAGTGTAAGCGGGACACTTATAGGTAGATTGTACGGAGCAAATTAGCCACCTGGTATACTAAATAAAAGATAAGCTCTAAGAGTAACAATATGAAATTAATTAAAATGGACGTCCTAACAATATTAATTTAAGAAAGTTGGTGTTCATGAATTAAACCAAGCAACTGCAAATATATATTATCTCTGCTTAGTATAAAACAAAGTCCCCGATTTTTGGATGTCACGGGTAATCTCGAGAACCACTGTATGGATTTTGATGCGGTTTGCACCAGTCTGTAAAGGATATCTCGAGGAAGGCTTCTGTAGAAAATATTTATTTATGATCAAAGGAAGCCAAGCAGTTACGATTTAAGTGAAAAGGTCGGAAAAAAACCTGGCGTCCATGCGCTTTTTAACCTTACGCTCGGCAAACCGTTAAAAATATCAATATACTATGAATGTAAGAATTGTTCACCATGAAAGGTTCTACAAAAAAGTCCGGGAGAGCATATCTCTACCTTCAATACATCACCCACTATGTCTTTTTACGTTTTCATTTCTTCCAACAATATCCATTCAATTACTTAGGCGACAGTTTACGAGCTAGCTAGGGGCGAGCCTATCACCCCAGTTACAGCCTAGCTACCAGGTGAGCCTATTACCCCAGATACAGCCAGCAGCAAACTGTCGAGTTGTGTTGAGTTACGACTTCAGAGAAGAGTGGTTGGGTTTGGAGTTTCTCTGAAAGTGCAACTCGGCATTTCTTCATTTCGCCTGTGAACTTTTAGTTCCGCAAAATACACAGTCAAGTTAGGATTGGACGGAAGGGGGATTTGTGTTTCATGTAATTCGCTATTGTTAAATTACGACTGACAAGAATTCGTTGCACATGCATCTCCATGATAATATAAATCATAGTCCAGTCAGTGATTTTAACCTATGATGCCAAGACGTAAAACGGATATAGATCGTAGTTCATTGACATCCCGGGCGAAGTCCTATATAAAATTACTGTCTTGAATTTTATGTGATGCCTATTGAAATACGTTGTGAACTGATCTTAGTTCAATGTCTATTGAATCTGTTCGTTAAGTCTATAATTTGATTAGGATTGTTGGCATTTATTAATTTATGTTGTTCCTGATTCGCGTTGTTTTAATAATTATCTCATCTTGTTTAAGTTCCCTGGCGTAATCAGGTTGCTCCTGTTAAGTTTCTCACATATTATTCGAAGAATGTAATTACTATGGACTGGATCCTTAGGTGTTTACCTATTTTTTTCCTTACTACTAAATACAAAAATACTTGAATACTTTTCTGAATCACACTCAAAAGAGCCATATTCATAAATTCTGTATCCGGTACCTAAGAAACCTAAATTATATGCGAGCACCTACAAATGCCTAATTTCTAGTTTTCTTCCGTTTATTTTAGTATATTTAAATTTTTAGTCCGTGTTTTAAAAGTAAACCACAATACAGTTATTATTCCTATCTCTAGTTGATTGAGAAAAATCCTACCTGCCACGCAAATTTAACTTTTCTCTCTTATTCATTATTCTTAGCACATAAAACATACACATATAACGTGTTATTCAACTAAGCCATTATACAATTTTAAGAAATAGTAATCAATGATACGCATTCCACACACAAGGTTGCACCTTTTAGTGGCATATGTGATTGCTCTTCCTGCTCTGTGTGAATTTGATATCCTAAATTGACGTTTGTAATAATATAATTTAATAATTGTAAATTTACAGGTTAAACAAATGAGAAGGAATTGAAAGAAAATTCATAAAATGAGTACAGTCTTTCTGAATTTTAAACTGTGTATATTGTAACGATATTTTAATAATAATAATAATAATAATAATAATAATAATAATAATAATAATAATAATAATAATAATAATAGTAAAATTAGACATTACTGCACTGTTATTCGACCAGAGTCTCTGTATGCGGCTGAGACTCGAATAATGAACAAGAAAGGTCTAATGGAAAAACTAGAGGCTAAAGAAAGGAAGATTTTGAGGAAAATCCCGGGTCCCATCAAAGAAAACAGCGAGTACAGAAGGCGTCACAACCACGAATTGTACAAGCACGTGGAGAAGATCAGTGACACGATTCGAAAAAGAAGGATAGCCTTTTATAGCCACGTGACACGGATGAGCCCAGGCAGGATATCAAAACGGATATTGACGTACTTTCAAGATAAGAAAATCAAAGGGGCATGGTTTACGGAAGTTGAAAAAGATCTACGTGAAATGGAAATTTCCCCTAAAGATATCCAGGAGCATGTTCCACTTCAGGAAAAACTACGTACGCACAAAGGATTCCAGGATAAGCCGAAGCTGAAGACAGGGAAGGCGTGGTCCCAAGAGAGAAAAGAACAACACCGGAGACGAATGCGGGAACACTGGGCGGTAGTTAGAGCTCGGAAGAAGAGACAGTTGAACTGACGTGGTCCCTAGTTGGCCAAATCGAAGAAATAATAATAATAATAATAATAATAATAATAATAATAACCCAGGAGGATATCGAGAAACGTGTTCCGATAAAGTCGAAGCTCCAAGAACATCATGGTTTCGAAGAAAATACAAACCTAAAAACTGTCAAAACATGGACTGAAGTGAGGGAGGAACAGCATTGGAAACGAATGCGGAAATATCGGACGAACGCCCAGGCGCAAAGACATGGAAAAGGACACCTGAAATAGCGTGGTCCATAGATGTCTGAAACGACAGGAAGAGGAAGAAGAATCATAATAATAAGTATTATTTTTCGCCCAATCTAATTGGGTACACTCATGTTGACCGACTGAAAAGCGATTCTGTTAATAGATTACTAAGCAACACTGCAAAATAGCATCTGATATTTCAATAATCCGTGAGTATAAATTATGGGACACCTTTTATAATGGAGAAATAAACAGAAGGATAACAAGGTGTTTCCTTGAAGAGCACGGCTGTGAGCCGAACAGGTTGAACGACCTGGTCGATGACCTTCCCTTTTTATTACAACGAGCTATTACCAGTTACATGCCGCCGACAGTTTCCATTTCCCACAACATCCCTTATGAAGGTAACACACCCAAGTGACCAAGACGTGCCCCGCCTCGTAGCATGTGGAGAATTATTCATGAAGGTGGGACGGGGACTTCTTTCCCTCCGTAACTAACAGTTTAATCAATGTAGCAAGAAAGCCACAACAGTATTTCAAATGTAGTTACAGTCCCTGCTCTGAAAGGAAGGAAGCCTGTTGTATTACGTGACCGTTAATCTTGCGATCATGAGCCACGGGACTTCCATTTAAACGTGGAATCCAAAACACAGGACGTGATATTTCACTCCGAATATCACACATGCATTAACCGGGAACCGAACCAAGTCCACCTTGGCAAGCAGCTTGACCACTGCAGCATCACGCTCCCTGGTCTATCAGCAGCACAGATGAGTAGCCAACACTGTAGGATCTTCGTTGTTGTTGTTGTTGGTTTTGTTTCAGTTGAAGAGCTTGGACATCGTGGTCATTCAGCCCCCTGTAATTCGCTGTGTGTAGAATTTATCTGATAACTTGTGTCATTGTTTTATCTGTAGTAGTGTGTGTGTATTTGTAATTCAGATGAAGATTGGGAAGGAGACTACTGTGGTATTAAGTTAGGAAGACTCCCGATATTTGCCTGGAGTAAAAGTGGAAAACCCCGGAAGACCACTTCCAAGATGGCTGAGATGGGAATTGAACCCTCCTCTTCTCAGATTTGCCTAACGAGGCTGAGTGTACCCTGTCTGTTCCAGCCCTCAGAACAGAATTAAATTTCTTCCCTGAATCGGGAATCGAACTCGGACTTCTGGGATGACAAAGGAAGGAAGGAAGCTTGTAGTTTAACGTGACCGTTAATCTCGAGATCATGAGCCACGGGACCTCCTTTTTACGTGGAATCCGAACCACAGGACATGGCATTTCACTTCGAAAATCTCACATGCATTGACCGGGAATCGAACCCGGGCCGCCTTGGTGAGAGGCATACAGCTAGACCGCTGAGCCACCACGCCCCCTCTGGGATGACAGCCAAGAACGCTAGTGATGCATCTCAATGCCAACAATGTTTATTCTACATTCTTTTAACACAAATATGGAATTACTTTTTCAAAATTGTTCATGTAAGTAATAACAAATACTGTATCTAAGGTAAGAAGCATTTCATTCATATGGCTTTTCCATATGAAAAGAGCCATAGTAGTATGTTGCATACTACCGGAAGTATGAATTTTAAAACATTATATTCATTAAATATGTTATTATATAAACAGTATATCAATCGTTGAGGCCATCTATGACCACGTTGTCTTGTTACACTTGGTAATTTGCTTCGCTTTCCTCTTAGCCCAGAATTCCCGCATTCTCTGTGAGTGGGCCATCTTGCGCTCCGCTGTCCAGGTGGTACCTTGTCTTCTTTACGGTTTCGGTGCCTCATCTTGGGATAGCCCATTTGTCAGTATCTTTTTGCGGAAAAGATCTGTATTGAAGGCGTCGTCGAGTTTTAGATGCAGCATTTTAAGGTCGTCTCTAGTAGTCATAAACCAGGGCATTGTGGTTTTGTGTTTGGAGTCAAAATCTGAAAAATCTGTTTAGTCAGCCTGTTTCCACCCATTCGTTATTATTATTATTATTATTATTTTGAATCACATTTTTATGTTTTATCCCCCAGTTTTTAGCATCATTGGAATATATTTTTAGAGCTTTATATAGGTCTCTTTTTGGACAATTTATTAATAATGTTATTGGTATTACTGCGGCTTTCAGAGACGCCGGGGTGCCGGATATTTTCCCTGAAGGGGATCTTTATCGTGCCAGTAAACCTACTGACGGCTCCCTTGCATTTGCGTACCCTCAAAGACCAGCCGACTGTGCCAGGACTCAATTCTGCAACCTTAGGAACAGCAGGTGAGAACGTTACCACTGATCCACGCTGTCGATTATCAACTACCTGGCTCTAGTTATTAGCATTTCTCCGAACGAAACATCAACAAGTAGACTATGTAAGTTCACGCATCCTGGCTTTTGGATGTAGGGACTACCCACTTTTGACTAATGCCTGGTAATTTTCAGTCAGTATAAGTTGGTAACACTGGCTGGGAAGAAGACGTGTCATAAAGTTTAGAACATGCAGTTCTGGATAATAGTTTCTAATAAATTCACTAAGAGTCTTATGGCTTTTACGTGGCTGAAAGCGGTCAGTGAAGTGGAACCGATTAATGCACGATGTTCTGACACGGAAGTGGTCGTATTGATCTGGGAAGGTAGGGCAGCGCTCCATCAATGTCTCTTGTTTGTTCACATTGATCAAGATTTTCTCTTCCTCTCCCTGTGAACAATTCCTTAATCATTCGGGACCGCACTGCATGCATAATCAGCTGAACTGGCCTCCCCAGCAATCGATCAGCACAAGCTGAGGGCTGTAGTCATCAGGAGATCGCTAGTTCCACTCTCACACGCCTTCGAGGAAAGCAAGTACCTCTTCTGTCATTTAGCAGCATTGCTATATACAGATATTCTTTGGCTGTGAGACTTGAATGCATTTAGTATAATATGTGCGATAAACTCATCATCTTTGAGACCAGGCCCAAATTTTAAGCAACCAGTAGTGTTTTTGTTCCACTAAGGTGGAACTTAATGTAAAAGTGTAATATTGACTTAATTAATGCCTATGTAAAAAAACTGGGCTCTAGATTTACAAAGAAAGGACGCTGGTAATTTTACGTGACCGTTAATCTAGCGATTATGAGCCACGAGACCTCTTTTTTACGCGGAATTCGAACTACAGGACATGGCATTTCACTTCGAAATTCTCACATGTATTGACCAAGAATCAAACTTAGTCTACCATGGTGAAAGGCAAACAGCATGACCCCTCCGCCACCACACTCTATGAGGATGTTATTGGTAACAAGTAGTTCCGTGAAGAACTAAATAGCCTATTTTTCATATCCTACTTATGTTGCCGCTATCAACATACAACATTTCAGTTTGATTTCTGTAATAGATTCGTAGATATTGAGAACCATTTAGTTATTTCGGATGAACACAATGTTGGACTTTTATACTTGTAGGCCATAGAGTTATGTACTATTACGTGAAGCTCATTGCGTAGGCGTATTATCCAAAGTTCAATCACATGATTAGGACACAGGAAATAAAACCAGATTTTAAAATTATGCACAGCCGCCATCTTGTGGTTATGTAAACTATTGAACTAAATTAGATGTCAGTGGATTAAAATTTGTATATGCATTTACCGTACCGAGTTTCACTGCGCTCGGATAGTTAAATCGCGAGAAACGTCCTTTTATACATTTCACGTCGCCGCCATGTTGGAATTGTGAACACCAGGTTTTTGAAAGTTCCATAGGTGAACTTACGTCCATAGCCCTTATCAACATACAAAATTTCAGTTTGATTGTCATAGATTATTAGATGTTGAGAACCGTCTAAATATATAGGATGATCGCCATGTTGGATTTATATATATGTAGGTCATAGAGTTATGAACTATTAGATTACGATTATTGCTTAGGTTTATTATTCAAACGTTGACTCCGATCTCATGATTAGGACACAAGAAATAAAAACTTAATTTTGAAATTTCGCACAGCCGCCATATTGAGGCTAAGTAAACAATTGAACTAAATTAGATGTCAATGCATGACAATGCGTATAAAGATTTGCTGTGCCAAGTTTCACTGCGCTCGGATTGTTAAATCGCGAGAAAAGTTATTTAAATGTTCCGACTTTGCTTGGCCACCATGTTCGTTTATCATCGTACAAAATTTCAGGGTGATATAATTAATAGTTTCGGAGATAAAGAATACTGGTGAAATATGCCGCACAGCCGCCATGTTGGATTGGTGAGACATAATAAAATTTGAAGGGCACGGTCGGGGTCGGACAAAATAGTTTTATAACCTTACCGAGTTTCATTGACTCGCTCCGCAATTTAGATTTTATTAGGGGCACACAGATGTACAGGCATACGCACACACACGGACAAAAGGTGATCTCATAATCCTTTTTTTTTTTTTTCATAAAAGAAAATAGGTTAGTGAGGTTATATTTTGGCGGACGTCCAGAGTAGAAATTTTAATTCCCTGTATCAGTATACAAGTTCACCACTATTCATCACAACTCCAGTGTAGAAGCAATATTTTTTAATGTGTGAAAACTTTAATTTTATTCTAATTATTTGTAAGAATATACTTTTTGATTTTATTAATGTTAAACGTTTTTAATTTTAAACGATGAAGATGATATCATTGTATATGGAAACAGGTTCGTTTATTAATAATGAACTACATATCTTAGTTTTGACAAAGTGTATTATATCAATGTGGTGTGGGACCGACTGGCCTCGTTATGTTGCAGACTGACATTTCTGAAATTTACTTTTTATGGTTCGTTGGTTCCTCAGTTTATGGGCTGCGACAACGCGGTCATGTAGCCTCGTGTACTTTGGGTGTGTGTAGAATCTGTCTGATAACCGGTGTTAATTGTGATGGCTGTATTAGTGTGTGTTATCTGTGATTCAAGCAAGAACTGCAGACGATCAATTTCAAGTAGTTCCTACTTTTGCTACCAAATGCTACCATCAATGACACCTAGCCGTAAACTTGGCTACTATATTTCACCGCAACCGGCACCTGTCGCGGAACGTTGGAACTGTAAGAGCGTTTATCAAATCTAACCTACAAATTTAGCTTCACACAATTGCAGTTAGTGGAAGGTTCTTTTAAATGCCATAAATCTATGACATGGGCCCGCCGGCTTTACTTCCCCTCCGAAGGAAGGCATACTGAAGGATTTTTAACTCTCTTAACAATTCCGACGACTTCGGCCGGGTTTGCACCCGCGATTTGGGGATAGAGGCACAGCATGCTACCAACTACGCCACCGAAGCTGCCTTAGACTTCATACTGAGTTAGGTTACTGATTTTTATTCTGTAATCACATAATTTTACTCAAATGCAATTTTACAGGCATCGGTTTATTTAAAAAGAAAGAAAATCATTATCCAAACACTGTTAAATGAAGTTTTCAAATATCATGAATGAATAACATAAGATAATATCTGTAATATGAACACACAATGTAGGTGACATTGACAGTCAGACAAGCATAATGCTGACTTTTATTTGTAGTTTGTAAGTTACGTTATAACCTTCTTCACTATCTGTGCATGTGGTTGGAACACAATGGTTTACTAATGCTTCCTTCTGTAATAAGAGATTTGATAATATATACGAGGGTCATTCCATAAGTCAGGGAAACTATGTTATATCTTTCGAGCATATGGCATCTCGGTAATTCCGTGAAGACATTCGAAACCCCGCGACAAACAGCACAGAATTCACCCGACAGAAGGCGACTGTAAGTGCAGGTGGATAGGTTCCAGCGCTACACACGTTCATTCTGAGCCTGGCCGTGCTACAAGATGGATGTAAGCAGATTGAAACAGCGATCATTCGTGAAAATTGCTTTTTTTTGGTAGCAGAAATTCTACGCAGTGTCATGCAGCACTATGTGACGCTGTTGGTGATTACCGAACAGTTGCACCTTGCTTTCCGACATGGCGCGCAGCAACTGTAGACTCGCACCTAAGTGGGCGCCCCTTGTCTGCCCGAAATGACATCCGTGTCTTGTTATTTAACAGTTTTCCAATGCTGGGAAACGGTGCCGTGGATGTTAATTGATTTGTGATCCATTTGTCTAAGGCGGACCGGGTTCGATTCCCGGTCAGTGCATGTGAGATTTTCGATGTGAAATGCCATGTCCTGTGGTTCGGATTCCACGTAAAACGGAGGTCCCGTGGCTTATGATCGCGAGATTAACGGTCACGTTAAACTACAAGCTTCCTTTTATCGTGTTCCATTTGTACTAGTGCAAAACAAATGTACACAGAGTTCCATTGTGTGGTTTTCATTTGTACCTTTGCCGTTAACTACTGTACTCGAACACTATTTTCTGTTCGCACTGACATATCACACGTCCTTAACGGTTCAATGCGCATCGTGGATTTCCCATGGTGTAGCATTATCGAAAGATGCCATGACTTACGTAATGGCCCTCGTATAAACATGATTCGCGAACAAAACAAATGTAATATTAATTTGGCACTTCACGCCTCGCTGTGACATATTCATGGAATAATTCTTTATATAATTTGCTACCCAAGTGGCATTTGGCAATTAGAATCGTTTCTCTTAGAGTCCAGGGCTGTTAATGGAGTCACACGGCGCGTATCAACAAGCACATTATTCCTGCGTTATCACGAACAAAAAACGGCTGCTAGTTTAAACATGCATATTCAGTGTTTGTTCTTCCGCTGCGTTATTTTGTAAACATGTTTCTTTTTTGGTTTTAAATACCGCGCATTCCCGCTTGGACCAAGAGAAGCTTTACGTGCGCTCAGGGGTCCGTGGGTGAATTCCCGGCAACCTCAACAATGTCGGTATGTGGAACATGAATTGTCAACACACACAGTGGAATCTCGTGACTTTTTCCTACTTTGCCATCCGACAAGTGACGTACAGCCGTGAAAATTCTGTAATGCTAGGTCATTTGGCGCAGAAAAGATTGGAACACTACGTTGATATTCATTGATTACGATATCGCGTCGTATATCTGTACATAGGGAGTGTCATGAATATGGTATCACATTTTCAAAGCATATTCTGTGAGGAATATCCGTCTCAATCTAAAATTACTACTTTGAAAGAGAACAAAAGTGTTAATTTTGCGGTCACAAGACGCGGGACGTCCTTTTTAGGCTACATGGTATCCTAATTACAGAAGTTTGCCCCAGAGGGGATCTCTAACATGACAATAAATCAACTGACACGGCTCACTCACATATAAACTCCCTCACATAACAACTGACTGCGCTGGGATTCGATCCTGCAACGTTCGACACAGCAGGCGAGAACGTTACCGCTGCGCCATACATCTTGTCTCATTTGATTGGACGGAGCAAGGGGGAAAACTCTAGAAACCCACTGTCAGCACTGGGATTTAAACCTTCGATACTCAGACTTCAGCTCCTCCTTGCATTCATGGTGAAGAATTTAACGCGCAGGCTTGCAAATTTATAACAATAAAGATACTATGACAGCTGTTTTAACCATTTAATTTGCTAATGAAACTCTTTGAGCTCGTTAAAATATCCGCTACAAGTCTCGTTACTTTTGGACGTGACGCTGTCTGATACGGAGAATAAATATGGGCGTGACCTACATTGGGAATTGTGAATGTAATGGGGTAGTCGAGACCGTAAATCACAATGCGATGTAACTGATAATATCCCTATACAACAGGAGCAATATCAAAGATAAGACACAGCAGTCTTCCAAAGTAGATGGCGTGCTCTGATACTCTGCCCTTCCATCAATAAATATTCCCTGAACTCCATCTCGCATCATCTGGGGTCTCCATGGAGATCTATTCAGATTTATGACTGGCTATTATGTCGTTACGACAGAGATAAACAGGGTTCATACTTTCCGACGTTCTTGTTTTTCTCTGAATGTTAGTTCATGTGTGGAAACATTCCTAAGCTTTGTTAATCAGTTCAAAGAGTTTCCGACCTGGGCGGAGCCGCACGTCACATGAAAGTGGCTATTATCTGGACACATACGACCCAGCCCACAACCCTTTCAATTGTTATTGACGTTAGCGTTGCAGGTGTTTTGGTATGATTGATGTTCCTTCAGAGAGAGGGCACACACAGTATTCTCCTGCTTTACCGACTACTCAAATGAACTCTTGTCTCACTGATAAATATGTAATATTGAACCTCTGTTGATGGAGGCGATTGCTATTTTGGTAGGCGTTCTCAACCTGGTACTCGCGAGCACCACGGTGCTCCTTAAATGAAATTTGGTGCTCTCGTCATTGGAGCGAAAACGACAACGAGCACAGAGAATAGAGGAGACATATGCGGCATGCGCCTGAAGCAGGCCAAGTCTAGCCATTTCCCACCGCGTTAACTCACTGTGTATTCTGCAATACTAGCGGACCCGTGCGAGAACTCTCGCATAATGGGTTGTGTGCGCCCCTTGTGTACAGACTACCCACCCGGCTCTAGTGCTATGCAGGCTATACGCGACACAGTTCTGCCAGGGGCTATCGTCTTGTTTATTTGTTTAAAAGAACTTTATAAACAAATAAATATATATCCGTTGACTTTTCAAGAAATGCAAGATTTTTCCTGTACTATTGAGACAATTTGGAAGATTTTGGTACAAACCACACCTATCTCCCTCTGGTTTAGGAGCTTGAGTTTTGTGAAACATACACCTTAGCGTATTTTATAATAAGATTCGTAGTAGTGATTGGCAAATTCCTGTGTGGCCTGTGTTGAGTGGTGTATGTTAACGTGTCAGTTCTGCATAGAAGACACTCGGTGATCTCCGTGCTGCATACGTCAGTGAAGCAAGATATGCTGGCAAGAAGCAGGGGATTTTTTTCACATGTGAGTAAATAAAAGTACCTTTATTGACAATGTGTTATAATACCTTTATTTTGTGCAACATAGATAAAAGCATTGAACTAATATCAACTAGGTTTCCCAAAGACGAAGAACTGAGGAAGAAATGGATTTCACAAATCCAACGTTACAACTGGAGTCCTTCACCTCACAATCAGATTTCTGTTCTCGTTGCAAACAGTGTTCGCAAGCACAAGCTTCCCGAGATCCTTTCTTCAATTCAAATTCTGTGGCACGAACCGGAATAATAGTGATGTCATTACAAGTTTTCGAAGAAATAGTAACCGAACATCAGATGAAAAAGGAAGACATATGGTTTGAATTATACAGTACAGAACGATTGAAAGGAAACGAACTTCAAGCTGAGACACCTTGTAACAAGGTTCACGATCTTCGGTTTTCATTTTGAAATATATTGCATAGGTCACTTCCATGAACTGATGACTGTACCTGTTCCTTGTGTGGCAAATCATGCAATCGATATCACGTCCAATTCTGTGAGAACCGGCGTATGTCGCTCAGAAGATTCTGTTCGGAAAGGACTCATATGAACGACAAAGATCTCAATGTAACGGTGATCTTGTAACATATACTTTTATGTAAGTGTCGATAAAAGTACTTTTATTTACTCACATGTGAAAAGAAATTCACTGCATATTAATCAATGCATATTAACTGTAATGACATCACTATTATTACGGTCGTGCAACAGAATTTGTATTGAAGAATGGCCATTGGCTGGAATAAACGTAATAAATTACAAGTTTTGACAGTCAGTAATTTTACCTTGTGAAGTAGTATTTTTTAATATACCGTAAAATTAATTGGACATCCCTGTTTTATAAGTAATTATATTCGACTGTCCACACGTAAATGTATCTTATATGGATGGGTCATGCAAGCAGTTGCAGCATGCCTGGTGAGCGGAGAATCCCTGGCATTTCAGCACTACTCAAGGAGAGAGAGATAGGGAAAGGAAAGCGACGCGCATATTCGTTGCATTATTATTATTATTATTATTGTTATTACATGTGCTATTATTATTATCATTATTATATTCGATTTAATAGTGCCTGGGTACTTGGTATGGCTTGAAGGTGGTGCTCATAGTCTCAAAAAGGTTGAGAACGCCTATTTTAAGGGGTGGAACGCCTGCCACCTTGTTAAGAAAAATTAATCTGGAAGAGAAAAAGGGATCTTTCCGTTTCATTTGTGTTTGGGTGAGGATAACATTATTGTCTGATAACCTGTGCTATTCTAGTGTCTGTATTTTCGTTTCTAGCTAGGATTGGACAGGAAGAAGCAATTGCACTAAGTTATGTATCTGGAGAAGATTGAGGGATTCCTACCCCAGCTGTCCTAGAAGTAGTTTTCCGTGATTTCCCACGTCTACTCCAGGCAAATGACAAGATGCTTCCTAACTTAAGGCCATGACCGTCTCCTTCCCAATCCTCACGTCAATTACAAATACACACACTTTTCCAGACACCACCATAAGAAAGGTTATAAGAAGTTCTAGTACCCAAGTACACGGGGCTAAAATGACCACACGCTGTCCAAGCTCCTAAATGATACAGCAGAAGAGAACAAGGTAGGTTGGTCTGGGAATATGTAGTTGTTGTTGTTGTTGTTTCATTAGAGGGGCCTTGACATCGTGGTCATTTAACCGTGTGCACTTGGGTGTGTGTAGAATTTCTCTGATAATCTGTGTTATTGTGGTATCTGTAGTAGAGTGTGTATTTGTAATTCAGGCGAGGATGGGGAAGGAGGCGGACGCAGCCTTAAGTTAGAAACCATCCCTGCATTTGTCTGGAGTAGAAGTGGGAAACCACGGAAAACCACTTACAGTATGGCTCAGTTGGGAATCAAACCCTCCTCTTCTCCGTTTTGCCTCATGAGGTTGAGTGTACCCCCATTCCAGCCCTCAGCCTCAGACCAGAAATTAAATCTCTTAACAGAGCCGGGAATCGAAACCGAACCTCTGGGGCGACAGCCAAGAACACTAGCCGCTACACCAGAAAGTGCTTATGGGAAGTTGTAAGGTTTCTTCTTGTTTTGTTCCGCGTTCCCTTTTAATCTTTAACGGAAAGCCAAATATTCAATTTTTTTGGTTAATTTGATAATATATTCAATTTCGCACCAATTTTCCAGCTTAAGAATTGATTGTAATATCTAGCGTGTTTTCTGGTGATACAGGTGCAAGTTTGTAAGAGAAAATGAATGATTTCTATGTCTGTGTGTGTCAGATGGGTACATGTTATAGATTTATTAGGGGCAACAAAATTAAGGAATATCTTAGTCCTTGTGAAGTTAACACTCAGCATTTTCCCCTCCAATGCTTTTACGGAGAGAGTTTTCTTTGTCGTGAATATCAAAAGGAGAGATGATAGAAACAGAACCTCCATTAGTTTGATAAAACAAGAATTCTTCACATATTACAATTATGACGAAAATGGTAGTGAATTTTATCAGAAGGTACTTACACATAAACAAATCCTTGCAAAGGGTCGTTCAAATGAAAAGCATTTGTAAACTGCTGGTGTCATAGGCCTATATGATGTCAGCAATATCTAGTTTTAATTTTGTGTATTTCATTATGTAATGCTTATTTAATAGATACGTGTATTATTTATTACAACATTTAACAACTTTGGTTTAAAGAAATCGTATTGGGACGTGTGTTCCATTTTTCCATTCTTGATATTTGGCAACCCTGTAATGAGAGGAGCACAAATGGAGACGCTCCTCAGATATATATCGGTAAGCTTTTAACCTCTCGTGACTTTGTTGGTGATTGCTGTTGGAGGTCATCAGCCGCTCTCGTGCCATTACCTATGATAAATATGATTATTGTTTTGGTAGCCATGTCCGACAAGTGTATCTTGGAGTTGGGATCTGCGTGTCTCGCTGGCAGGTGCTTCTACAGCCTAACTGAGAAGTTCTTGGAACTCGGCCTACTTTATCAAGCGACCATCCCTAACAAGGCAGCTGAAATATCAACCGACTGCCAGGTACATGCAACTCGCTGACTCAAGAGTTTTTACGATAACTAATGATAGTTCTGGCAGCTGAAACACCCCCATCATCAGACGTCAAAATGTGTCCACTCATGCCTTTTAAGAGTGTCCATATCCCCGACAAACTTTTATTCGTAATCGGAAATGCTCCCAATTTGAGCTCATAGAAGTGAGATTTTCTAAGTAGAAATATACCGAGTGTTTCAAAATTTTGATACTGCCTTCTCAGGCGATATGCAGTTGTGTCCCAACATGTGCCTCTAAATGTTGATACTGCCTTCTCAGGCAATATGCAGTTGTGTCCCAACATGTGCCTCTAAATGTTGATACTGCCTTCTCAGGCGATATGCAGTTGTGTCCCAACATGTGCCTCTAAATGTTGATACTGCCTTCTCAGGCAATATGCAGTTGTGTCCCAACATGTGCCTCTAAATGTTGATACTGCCTTCTCAGGCAATATGCAGTTGTGTCCCAACATGTGCCTCTAAATGTTGATACTGCCTTCTCAGGCAATATGCAGTTGTGTCCCAACATGTGCCTCTAAATGTTGATACTGCCTTCTCAGGCAATATGCAGTTGTGTCCCAACATGTGCCTCTAAATGTTGATACTGCCTTCTCAAGCAATATGCAGTTGTGTCCCAACATATGCCTCTAAATGTTGATACTGCCTTCTCAGGCAATGTGCAGTTGTGTCCCAACATGTGCCTCTAAATGTTGATACTGCCTTCTCAGGCAATATGCAGTTGTGTCCCAACATGTGCCTCTAAATGTTGATACTGCCTTCTCAGGCAATATGCAGTTGTGTCCCAACATGTGCCTCTAAATGTTGATACTGCCTTCTCAGGCAATATGCAGTTGTGTCCCAACATGTGCCTCTAAATGTTGATACTGCCTTCTCAGGCAATATGCAGTTGTGTCCCAACATGTGCCTCTAAATGTTGATACTGCCTTCTCAGGCAATATGCAGTTGTGTCCCAACATGTGCCTCTAAATGTTGATACTGCCTTCTCAGGCAATATGCAGTTGTGTCCCAACATGTGCCTCTAAATGTTGATACTGCCTTCTCAGGCGATATGCAGTTGTGTCCCAACATGTGCCTCGAAATGTTGATACTGCCTTCTCAGGCAATATGCAGTTGTGTCCCAACATGTGCCTCTAAATGTTGATACTGCCTTCTCAGGCAATATGCAGTTGTGTCCCAACATGTGCCTCTAAATGTTGATACTGCCTTCTCAGGCAATATGCAGTTGTGTCCCAACATGTGCCTCTAAATGTTGATACTGCCTTCTCAGGCCATATGCAGTTGTGTCCCAACATGTGCCTCTAAATGTTGATACTGCCTTCTCAGGCAATATGCAGTTGTGTCCCAACATGTGCCTCTAAATGTTGATACTGCCTTCTCAGGCAATATGCAGTTGTGTCCCAACATGTGCCTCTAAATGTTGATACTGCCTTCTCAGGCAATATGCAGTTGTGTCCCAACATGTGCCTCTAAATGTTGATACTGCCTTCTCAGGCAATATGCAGTTGTGTCCCAACATGTGCCTCTAAATGTTGATACTGCCTTCTCAGGCGATATGCAGTTGTGTCCCAACATGTGCTTCTAAATGTTGATACTGCCTTCTCAGGCAATATGCAGTTGTGTCCCAACATGTGCCTCTAAATGTTGATACTGCCTTCTCAGGCGATATGCAGTTGTGTCCCAACATGTGCCTCTAAATGTTGATACTGCCTTCTCAGGCAATATGCAGTTGTGTCCCAACATGTGCCTCTAAATGTTGATACTGCCTTCTCAGGCAATATGCAGTTGTGTCCCAACATGTGCCTCTAAATGTTGATACTGCCTTCTCAGGCAATATGCAGTTGTGTCCCAACATGTGCCTCTAAATGTTGATACTGCCTTCTCAGGCAATATGCAGTTGTGTCCCAACATGTGCCTCTAAATGTTGATACTGCCTTCTCAGGCAATATGCAGTTGTGTCCCAACATGTGCCTCTAAATGTTGATACTGCCTTCTCAGGCCATATGCAGTTGTGTCCCAACATGTGCCTCTAAATGTTGATACTGCCTTCTCAGGCCATATGCATTTGTGTCCCAACATGTGCCTCTAAATGTTGATACTGCCTTCTCAGGCCATATGCAGTTGTGTCCCAACATGTGCCTCTAAATGTTGATACTGCCTTCTCAGGCGATATGCAGTTGTGTCCCAACATGTGCCTCTAAATGTTGATACTGCCTTCTCAGGCGATATGCAGTTGTGTCCCAACATGTGCCTCTAAATGTTGATACTGCCTTCTCAGACGATATGCAGTTGTGTCCCAACATGTGCCTCTAAATGTTGATACTGCCTTCTCAGGCGATATGCAGTTGTGTCCCAACATGTGCCTCTAAATGTTGATACTGCCTTCTCAGGCGATATGCAGTTGTGTCCCAACATGTGCCTCTAAATGTTGATACTGCCTTCTCAGGCGATATGCAGTTGTGTCCCAACATGTGCCTCTAAATGTTGATACTGCCTTCTCAGGCGATATGCATTTGTGTCCCAACATGTGCCTCTAAATGTTGATACTGCCTTCTCAGGCAATATGCAGTTGTGTCC
Source organism: Meconema thalassinum (assembly GCA_946902985.2). Taxonomy (NCBI): domain Eukaryota; kingdom Metazoa; phylum Arthropoda; class Insecta; order Orthoptera; family Tettigoniidae; genus Meconema; species Meconema thalassinum. The sequence goes on along the minus strand of OX336390.1, from coordinate 356,133,417 downwards.
CAACATGTGCCTCTAAATGTTGATACTGCCTTCTCAGGCCATATGCAGTTGTGTCCCAACGTGTGCCGCTAAATGTTGATACTGCCTTCTCAGGCGATATGCAGTTGTGTCCCAACGTGTGCCGCTAAATGTTGATACTGCCTTCTCAGGCGATATGCAGTTGTGTCCCAACATGTGCCTCTAAATGTTGATACTGCCTTCCCAGGCCATATGCAGTTGTGACCCAACATGTGCCTCTAAATATTGATACTGCCTTCTCAGGCGATATGCAGTTGTGTCCCAACGTGTGCCGCTAAATGTTGATACTGCCTTCTCAGGCCATATGCAGTTGTGTCCCAACATGTGCCTCTAAATGTTGATACTGCCTTCTCAGGCGATATGCAGTTGTGTCCCAACATGTGCCTCTAAATGTTGATACTGCCTTCTCAGACGATATGCAGTTGTGTCCCAACATGTGCCTCTAAATGTTGATACTGCCTTCTCAGGCAATATGCAGTTGTGTCCCAACATGTGCCTCTAAATGTTGATACTGCCTTCTCAGGCCATATGCAGTTGTGTCCCAACATGTGCCTCTAAATGTTGATACTGCCTTCTCAGGCGATATGCAGTTGTGTCCCAACATGTGCCTCTAAATGTTGATACTGCCTTCTCAGGCCATATGCAGTTGTGTCCCAACATGTGCCTCTAAATGTTGATACTGCCTTCTCAGGCGATATGCAGTTGTGTCCCAACATGTGCCTCTAAATGTTGATACTGCCTTCTCAGGCAATATGCAGTTGTGTCCCAACATGTGCCTCTAAATGTTGATACTGCCTTCTCAGGCGATATGCAGTTGTGTCCCAACATGTGCCTCTAAATGTTGATACTGCCTTCTCAGGCCATATGCAGTTGTGTCCCAACATGTGCCTCTAAATGTTGATACTGCCTTCTCAGGCGATATGCAGTTGTGTCCCAAGATATGCCTCTAAATGTTGATACTGCCTTCTCAGGCAATATGCAGTTGTGTCCCAACATGTGCCTCTAAATGTTGATACTGCCTTCTCAGGCCATATGCAGTTGTGTCCCAACATGTGCCTCTAAATGTTGATACTGCCTTCTCAGGCGATATGCAGTTGTGTCCCAACATGTGCCTCTAAATGTTGATACTGCCTTCTCAGGCCATATGCAGTTGTGTCCCTACATGTGCCTCTAAATGTTGATACCGCCTTCTCAGGCCATATGCAGTTGTGTCCCAACATGTGCCTCTAAATGTTGATACTGCCTTCTCAGGCCATATGCATTTGTGTCCCAACATGTGCCTCTAAATGTTGATACTGCCTTCTCAGGCCATATGCAGTTGTGTCCCAACATGTGCCTCTAAATGTTGATACTGCCTTCTCAGGTTATATGCAGTTGTGTCCCAACATGTGCCTCTAAATGTTGATATTGCCTTCTCAGGCCATATGCAGTTGTGTCCCAACATGTGCCTCTAAATGTTGATACTGCCTTCTCAGGCGATATGCAGTTGTGTCCCAACATGTGCCTCTAAATGTTGATAATGCCTTCTCAGGCAATATGCAGTTGTGTCCCAACATGTGCCTCTAAATGTTGATACTGCCTTCTCAGGCCATATGCAGTTGTGTCCCAACGTGTGCCGCTAAATGTTGATACTGCCTTCTCAGGCCATATGCAGTTGTGTCCCAACATGTGCCTCTAAATGTTGATACTGCCTTCTCAGGCGATATGCAGTTGTGTCCCAACATGTGCCTCTAAATGTTGATACTGCCTTCCCAGGCCATATGCAGTTGTGACCCAACATGTGCCTCTAAATATTGATACTGCCTTCTCAGGCGATATGCAGTTGTGTCCCAACGTGTGCCGCTAAATGTTGATACTGCCTTCTCAGGCCATATGCAGTTGTGTCCCAACATGTGCCTCTAAATGTTGATACTGCCTTCTCAGGCGATATGCAGTTGTGTCCCAACATGTGCCTCTAAATGTTGATACTGCCTTCTCAGGCAATATGCAGTTGTGTCCCAACATGTGCCTCTAAATGTTGATACTGCCTTCTCAGGCGATATGCAGTTGTGTCCCAACATGTGCCTCTAAATGTTGATACTGCCTTCTCAGGCCATATGCAGTTGTGTCCCAACATGTGCCTCTAAATGTTGATACTGCCTTCTCAGGCGATATGCAGTTGTGTCCCAAGATATGCCTCTAAATGTTGATACTGCCTTCTCAGGCAATATGCAGTTGTGTCCCAACATGTGCCTCTAAATGTTGATACTGCCTTCTCAGGCCATATGCAGTTGTGTCCCAACATGTGCCTCTAAATGTTGATACTGCCTTCTCAGGCGATATGCAGTTGTGTCCCAACATGTGCCTCTAAATGTTGATACTGCCTTCTCAGGCCATATGCAGTTGTGTCCCTACATGTGCCTCTAAATGTTGATACCGCCTTCTCAGGCAATATGCAGTTGTGTCCCAACATGTGCCTCTAAATGTTGATACTGCCTTCTCAGGCCATATGCAGTTGTGTCCCAACATGTGCCTCTAAATGTTGATATTGCCTTCTCAGGCCATATGCAGTTGTGTCCCAACATGTGCCTCTAAATGTTGATACTGCCTTCTCAGGCGATATGCAGTTGTGTCCCAACATGTGCCTCTAAATGTTGATACTGCCTTCTCAGGCCATATGCAGTTGTGTCCCAACATGTGCCTCTAAATGTTGATACTGCCTTCTCAGGCGATATGCAGTTGTGTCCCAACATGTGCCTCTAAATGTTGATACTGCCTTCTCAGGCGATAGGCAGTTGTGTCCCAACATGTGCCTCTAAATGTTGATACTGCCTTCTCAGGCCATATGCAGTTGTGTCCCAACATGTGCCTCTAAATGTTGATACTGCCTTCTCAGGCGATATGCAGTTGTGTCCCAACATGTGCCTCTAAATGTTGATACTGCCTTCTCAGGCCATATGCAGTTGTGTCCCAACATGTGCCTCTAAATGTTGATACTGCCTTCTCAGGCGATATGCAGTTGTGTCCCAACGTGTGCCTCTAAATGTTGATACTGCCTTCTCAGGCGATATGCAGTTGTGTCCCAACATGTGCCTCTAAATGTTGATACTGCCTTCTCAGGCCATATGCAGTTGTGTCCCAACATGTGCCTCTAAATGTTGATACTGCCTTCTCAGGCCATATGCAGTTGTGTCCCAACATGTGCCTCTAAATGATGATACTGCCTTCTCAGGCGATATGCAGTTGTGTCCCAACATGTGCCTCTAAATGTTGATACTGCCTTCTCAGGCCATATGTAGTTGTGTCCCAACATGTGCCTCTAAATGTTGATATTGCCTTCTCAGGCCATATGCAGTTGTGTCCCAACATGTGCCTCTAAATGTTGATACTGCCTTCTCAGGCCATATGCAGTTGTGTCCCAACATGTGCCTCTAAATGTTGATACTGCCTTCTCAGGCGATATGCAGTTGTGTCCCAACATGTGCCTCTAAATGTTGATACTGCCTTCTCAGGCCATATGCAGTTGTGTCCCAACATGTGCCTCTAAATGTTGATACTGCCTTCTCAGGCCATATGCAGTTGTGTCCCAACATGTGCCTCTAAATGTTGATACTGCCTTCTCAGGCGATATGCAGTTGTGTCCCAACATGTGCCTCTAAATGTTGATACTGCCTTCTCAGGCCATATGCAGTTGTGTCCCAACATGTGCCTCTAAATGTTGATATTGCCTTCTCAGGCCATATGCAGTTGTGTCCCTACATGTGCCTCTAAATGTTGATACTGCCTTCTCAGGCGATATGCAGTTGTGTCCCAACATGTGCCTCTAAATGTTGATACTGCCTTCTCAGGCCATATGCAGTTGTGTCCCAACATGTGCCTCTAAATGTTGATACTGCCTTCTCAGGCGATATGCAGTTGTGTCCCAACATGTGCCTCTAAATGTTGATACTGCCTTCTCAGGCCATATGCAGTTGTGTCCCAACATGTGCCTATAAATGTTGATACTGCCTTCTCAGGCCATATGCAGTTGTGTCCCAACATGTGCCTCTAAATGTTGATATTGCCTTCTCAGGCCATATGCAGTTGTGTCCCAACATGTGCCTCTAAATGTTGATACTGCCTTCTCAGGCCATATGCAGTTGTGTCCCAACATGTGCCTCTAAATGTTGATACTGCCTTCTCAGGCGATATGCAGTTGTGTCCCAACATGTGCCTCTAAATGTTGATACTGCCTTCTCAGGCGATATGCAGTTGTGTCCCAACATGTGCCTCTAAATGTTGATACTGCCTTCTCAGGCCATATGCAGTTGTGTCCCAACATGTGCCTCTAAATGTTGATACTGCCTTCTCAGGCGATATGCAGTTGTGTCCCAACATGTGCCTCTAAATGTTGATACTGCCTTCTCAGGCGATATGCAGTTGTGTCCCAACATGTGCCTCTAAATGTTGATACTGCCTTCTCAGGCGATATGCTGTTGTGTCCCAACATGTGCCTCAAAATGTTGATACTGCCTTCTCAGGCCATATGCAGTTGTGTCCCAACATGTGCCTCTAAATGTTGATACTGCCTTCTCAGGCCATATGCAGTTGTGTCCCAACATGTGCCTCTAAATGTTGATACTGCCTTCTCAGGCCATATGCAGTTGAGTCCCAACATGTGCCTCTAAATGTTGATATTGCCTTCTCAGGCCATATGCAGTTGTGTCCCAACATGTGCCTCTAAATGTTGATACTGCCTTCTCAGGCCATATGCAGTTGTGTCCCAACATGTGCCGCTAAATGTTGATACTGCCTTCTCAGGCCATATGCAGTTGTGTCCCAACATGTGCCGCTAAATGTTGATACTGCCTTCTCAGGCCATATGCAGTTGTGTCCCAACATGTGCCGCTAAATGTGGATACTGCCTTCTCAGGCCATATGCAGTTGTGTCCCAACATGTGCCTCTAAATGTTGGTACTGCCTTCTCAGGCCATATGCAGTTGTGTCCCAACATGTGCCTCTAAATGTTAATACTGCCTTCTCAGGCCATATGCAGTTGTGTCCCAACATGTGCCTCTAAATGTTGATACTGCCTTCTCAGGCGATATGCAGTTGCGTCCCAACATGTGCCTCTAAATGTTGATACTGCCTTCTCAGGCGATATGCATTTGTGTCCCAGCATGTGCCTCTAAATGTTGATACTGCCTTCTCAGGCCATATGCAGTTGTGTCCCAACATGTGCCTCTAAATGTTGATACTGACTCCTCAGGCCATATGCAGTTGTGTCCCAACATGTGCCTCTAAATGTTGATACTGCCTTCTCAGGCCATATGCAGTTGTGTCCCAACATGTGCCTCTAAATGTTGATACTGCCTCCTCAGGCCATATGCAGTTGTGTCCCAACATGTGCCTCTAAATGTTGATACTGCCTTCTCAGGCCATATGCAGTTGTGTCCCAACATGTGTCTCTAAATGTTGATACTGCCTTCTCAGGCCATATGCAGTTGTGTACCAACATGTGCCTCTAAATGTTGATACTGCCTTCTCAGGCCATATGCAGTTGTGTCCCATCATGTGCCTCTAAATGTTGATACTGCCTTCTCAGGCGATATGCAGTTGTGTCCCAACACGTGCCTCTAAATGTTGATACTGCCTTCTCAGGCCATATGCAGTTGTGTCCCAACATATGCCTCTAAATGTTGATACTGCCTTCTCAGGCCATATGCAGTTGTGTCCCAACATGTGCCTCTAAATGTTGATACTGCCTTCTCAGGCGATATGCAGTTGTGTCCCAACATGTGCCGCTAAATGTTGATACTGCCTTCTCAGGCCATATGCAGTTGTGTCCCAACATGTGCCTCTAAATGTTGATACTGCCTTCTCAGGCCATATGCAGTTGTGTCCCAACATGTGCCTCTAAGTGTTGATACCGCCTTCTCAGGCCATATGCAGTTGTGTCCCAACATGTGCCTCTAAATTTTAAACTGCCTTCTCAGGCCATATGCAGTTGTGTCCCAACATGTGCCGCTAAATGTTGATACTGCCTTCTCAGGCCATATGCAGTTGTGTCCCAACATGTGCCTCTAAATGTTGATACTGCCTTCTCAGGCCATATGCAGTTGTGTCCCAACATGTGCCGCTAAATGTTGATACTGCCTTCTCAGGCCATATGCAGTAGTGTCCCAACATGTGCCGCTAAATGTTGATACTGCCTTCTCAGACCATATACAGTTGTGGCAACATGTGCCGCTAAATGTTGATACTGCCTTCTCAGGCCATATGCAGTTGTGTCCCAACATGTGCCTCTAAATGTTGATACTGCCTTCTCAGGCCATATGCAGTTGTGTCCCAACATGTGCCGCTAAATGTTGATACTGCCTTCTCAGGCCATATGCAGTTGTGTCCCAACATGTGCCGCTAAATGTTGATACTGCCTTCTCAGGCCATATGCAGTTGTGTCCCAACATGTGCCTCTAAATGTTGATACTGCCTTCTCAGGCCATATGCAGTTGTGTCCCAACATGTGCCGCTAAATGTTGATACTGCCTTCTCAGGCCAAATGCAGTTGTGCCAACATGTGCCTCTAAATGTTGATACTGCCTTCTCAGGCCATATGCAGTTGTGTCCCAACATGTGCCTCTAAATGTTGATACTGCCTTCTCAGGCCATATGCAGTTGTGTTCCAACATGTGCCGCTAAATGTTGATACTGCCTTCTCAGGCCATATGCAGTTGTGTCCCAACATGTGCCGCTAAATGTTGATACTGCCTTCTCAGGCCATATGCAGTTGTGTCCCAACATGTGCCGCTAAATGTTGATACTGCCTTCTCAGGCCATATGCAGTTGTGCCAACATGTGCCTCTAAATGTTGATACTGCCTTCTCAGGCCATATGCAGTTTTGTCCCAACATGTGCCTCTAAATGTTGATACTGCCTTCTCAGGCCATATGCAGTTGTGTCCCAACATGTGCCGCTAAATGTTGATACTGCCTTCTCAGGCCATATGCAGTTGTGTCCCAACATGTGCCGCTAAATGTTGATACTGCCTTCTCAGGCCATATGCAGTTGTGTCCCTACATGTGCCTCTAAATGTTGATACTGCCTTCTCAGGCCATATGCAGTTGTGTCCCAACATGTGCCTCTAAATGTTGATACTGCCTTCTCAGGCCATATGCAGTTGTGTCCCTACATGTGCCTCTAAATGTTGATACTGCCTTCTCAGGCCATATGCAGTTGTGTCCCAACATGTGCCTCTAAATGTTGATACTGCCTTCTCAGGCAATATGCAGTTGTGTCCCAACATATGCCTCTAAATGTTGATACTGCCTTCTCAGGCCATATGCAGTTGTGTCCCTACATGTGCCTCTAAATGTTGATACTGCCTTCTCAGGCCATATGCAGTTGTGTCCCAACATGTGCCTCTAAATGTTGATACTGCCTTCTCAGGCCATATGCAGTTGTGTCCCTACATGTGCCTCTAAATGTTGATACTGCCTTCTCAGGCCATATGCAGTTGTGTCCCAACATGTGCCGCTAAATGTTGATACTGCCTTCTCAGGCCATATGCAGTTGTGCCAACATGTGCCTCTAAATGTTGATACTGCCTTCTCAGGCCATATGCAGTTGTGTCCCAACATGTGCCGCTAAATGTTGATACTGCCTTCTCAGGCCATATGCAGTTGTGTCCCAACATGTGCCGCTAAATGTTGATACTGCCTTCTCAGGCCATATGCAGTTGTGTCCCAACATGTGCCTCTAAATGTTGATACTGCCTTCTCAGGCCATATGCAGTTGTGTCCCAACATGTGCCGCTAAATGTTGATACTGCCTTCTCAGGCCATATGCAGTTGTGTCCCAACATGTGCCTCTAAATGTTGATACTGCCTTCTCAGGCCATATGCAGTTGTGTCCCTACATGTGCCTCTAAATGTTGATACTGCCTTCTCAGGCCATATGCAGTTGTGTCCCAACATGTGCCTCTAAATGTTGATACTGCCTTCTCAGGCAATATGCAGTTGTGTCCCAACATATGCCTCTAAATGTTGATACTGCCTTCTCAGGCCATATGCAGTTGTGTCCCTACATGTGCCTCTAAATGTTGATACTGCCTTCTCAGGCCATATGCAGTTGTGTCCCAACATGTGCCTCTAAATGTTGATACTGCCTTCTCAGGCCATATGCAGTTGTGTCCCTACATGTGCCTCTAAATGTTGATACTGCCTTCTCAGGCCATATGCAGTTGTGTCCCAACATGTGCCGCTAAATGTTGATACTGACTTCTCAGGCCATATGCAGTTGTGCCAACATGTGCCTCTAAATGTTGATACTGCCTTCTCAGGCCATATGCAGTTGTGTCCCAACATGTGCCGCTAAATGTTGATACTGCCTTCTCAGGCCATATGCAGTTGTGTCCCAACATGTGCCGCTAAATGTTGATACTGCCTTCTCAGGCCATATGCAGTTGTGTCCCAACATGTGCCTCTAAATGTTGATACTGCCTTCTCAGGCCATATGCAGTTGTGTCCCAACATGTGCCGCTAAATGTTGATACTGCCTTCTCAGGCCATATGCAGTTGTGCCAACATGTGCCTCTAAATGTTGATATTGCCTTCTCAGGCCATATGCAGTTGTGTCCCAACATGTGCCTCTAAATGTTGATACTGCCTTCTCAGGCCATATGCAGTTGTGTCCCAACATGTGCCTCTAAATGTTGATACTGCCTTCTCAGGCGATATGCAGTTGTGTCCCAACATGTGCCTCTAAATGTTGATACTGCCTTCTCAGGCGATATGCAGTTGTGTCCCAACATGTGCCTCTAAATGTTGATACTGCCTTCTCAGGCCATATGCAGTTGTGTCCCAACATGTGCCTCTAAATGTTGATACTGCCTTCTCAGGCGATATGCAGTTGTGTCCCAACATGTGCCTCTAAATGTTGATACTGCCTTCTCAGGCGATATGCAGTTGTGTCCCAACATGTGCCTCTAAATGTTGATACTGCCTTCTCAGGCGATATGCTGTTGTGTCCCAACATGTGCCTCAAAATGTTGATACTGCCTTCTCAGGCCATATGCAGTTGTGTCCCAACATGTGCCTCTAAATGTTGATACTGCCTTCTCAGGCCATATGCAGTTGTGTCCCAACATGTGCCTCTAAATGTTGATACTGCCTTCTCAGGCCATATGCAGTTGTGTCCCAACATGTGCCTCTAAATGTTGATATTGCCTTCTCAGGCCATATGCAGTTGTGTCCCAACATGTGCCTCTAAATGTTGATACTGCCTTCTCAGGCCATATGCAGTTGTGTCCCAACATGTGCCGCTAAATGTTGATACTGCCTTCTCAGGCCATATGCAGTTGTGTCCCAACATGTGCCGCTAAATGTTGATACTGCCTTCTCAGGCCATATGCAGTTGTGTCCCAACATGTGCCGCTAAATGTTGATACTGCCTTCTCAGGCCATATGCAGTTGTGTCCCAACATGTGCCTCTAAATGTTGGTACTGCCTTCTCAGGCCATATGCAGTTGTGTCCCAACATGTGCCTCTAAATGTTAATACTGCCTTCTCAGGCCATATGCAGTTGTGTCCCAACATGTGCCTCTAAATGTTGATACTGCCTTCTCAGGCGATATGCAGTTGCGTCCCAACATGTGCCTCTAAATGTTGATACTGCCTTCTCAGGCGATATGCATTTGTGTCCCAGCATGTGCCTCTAAATGTTGATACTGCCTTCTCAGGCCATATGCAGTTGTGTCCCAACATGTGCCTCTAAATGTTGATACTGACTCCTCAGGCCATATGCAGTTGTGTCCCAACATGTGCCTCTAAATGTTGATACTGCCTTCTCAGGCCATATGCAGTTGTGTCCAAACATGTGCCTCTAAATGTTGATACTGCCTCCTCAGGCCATATGCAGTTGTGTCCCAACATGTGCCTCTAAATGTTGATACTGCCTTCTCAGGCCATATGCAGTTGTGTCCCAACATGTGTCTCTAAATGTTGATACTGCCTTCTCAGGCCATATGCAGTTGTGTACCAACATGTGCCTCTAAATGTTGATACTGCCTTCTCAGGCCATATGCAGTTGTGTCCCATCATGTGCCTCTAAATGTTGATACTGCCTTCTCAGGCGATATGCAGTTGTGTCCCAACACGTGCCTCTAAATGTTGATACTGCCTTCTCAGGCCATATGCAGTTGTGCCAACATGTGCCTCTAAATGTTGATACTGCCTTCTCAGGCCATATGCAGTTGTGTCCCAACATGTGCCGCTAAATGTTGATACTGCCTTCTCAGGCCATATGCAGTTGTGTCCCTACATGTGCCTCTAAATGTTGATACTGCCTTCTCAGGCGATATGCAGTTGTGTCCCAACATGTGCCTCTAAATGTTGATACTGCCTTCTCAGGCCATATGCAGTTGTGTCCCAACATGTGCCTCTAAATGTTGATACTGCCTTCTCAGGCGATATGCAGTTGTGTCCCAACATGTGCCTCTAAATGTTGATACTGCCTTCTCAGGCCATATGCAGTTGTGTCCCAACATGTGCCTATAAATGTTGATACTGCCTTCTCAGGCCATATGCAGTTGTGTCCCAACATGTGCCTCTAAATGTTGATATTGCCTTCTCAGGCCATATGCAGTTGTGTCCCAACATGTGCCTCTAAATGTTGATACTGCCTTCTCAGGCCATATGCAGTTGTGTCCCAACATGTGCCTCTAAATGTTGATACTGCCTTCTCAGGCGATATGCAGTTGTGTCCCAACATGTGCCTCTAATTGTTGATACTGCCTTCTCAGGCGATATGCAGTTGTGTCCCAACATGTGCCTCTAAATGTTGATACTGCCTTCTCAGGCCATATGCAGTTGTGTCCCAACATGTGCCTCTAAATGTTGATACTGCCTTCTCAGGCGATATGCAGTTGTGTCCCAACATGTGCCTCTAAATGTTGATACTGCCTTCTCAGGCGATATGCAATTGTGTCCCAACATGTGCCTCTAAATGTTGATACTGCCTTCTCAGGCGATATGCTGTTGTGTCCCAACATGTGCCTCAAAATGTTGATACTGCCTTCTCAGGCCATATGCAGTTGTGTCCCAACATGTGCCTCTAAATGTTGATACTGCCTTCTCAGGCCATATGCAGTTGTGTCCCAACATGTGCCTCTAAATGATGATACTGCCTTCTCAGGCCATATGCAGTTGTGTCCCAACATGTGCCTCTAAATGTTGATATTGCCTTCTCAGGCCATATGCAGTTGTGTCCCAACATGTGCCTCTAAATGTTGATACTGCCTTCTCAGGCCATATGCAGTTGTGTCCCAACATGTGCCGCTAAATGTTGATACTGCCTTCTCAGGCCATATGCAGTTGTGTCCCAACATGTGCCGCTAAATGTTGATACTGCCTTCTCAGGCCATATGCAGTTGTGTCCCAACATGTGCCGCTAAATGTTGATACTGCCTTCTCAGGCCATATGCAGTTGTGTCCCAACATGTGCCTCTAAATGTTGGTACTGCCTTCTCAGGCCATATGCAGTTGTGTCCCAACATGTGCCTCTAAATGTTAATACTGCCTTCTCAGGCCATATGCAGTTGTGTCCCAACATGTGCCTCTAAATGTTGATACTGCCTTCTCAGGCGATATGCAGTTGCGTCCCAACATGTGCCTCTAAATGTTGATACTGCCTTCTCAGGCGATATGCATTTGTGTCCCAGCATGTGCCTCTAAATGTTGATACTGCCTTCTCAGGCCATATGCAGTTGTGTCCCAACATGTGCCTCTAAATGTTGATACTGACTCCTCAGGCCATATGCAGTTGTGTCCCAACATGTGCCTCTAAATTTTGATACTGCCTTCTCAGGCCATATGCAGTTGTGTCCCAACATGTGCCTCTAAATGTTGATACTGCCTCCTCAGGCCATATGCAGTTGTGTCCCAACATGTGCCTCTAAATGTTGATACTGCCTTCTCAGGCCATATGCAGTTGTGTCCCAACATGTGTCTCTAAATGTTGATACTGCCTTCTCAGGCCATATGCAGTTGTGTACCAACATGTGCCTCTAAATGTTGATACTGCCTTCTCAGGCCATATGCAGTTGTGTCCCATCATGTGCCTCTAAATGTTGATACTGCCTTCTCAGGCGATATGCAGTTGTGTCCCAACACGTGCCTCTAAATGTTGATACTGCCTTCTCAGGCCATATGCAGTTGTGTCCCAACATATGCCTCTAAATGTTGATACTGCCTTCTCAGGCCATATGCAGTTGTGTCCCAACATGTGCCTCTAAATGTTGATACTGCCTTCTCAGGCGATATGCAGTTGTGTCCCAACATGTGCCGCTAAATGTTGATACTGCCTTCTCAGGCCATATGCAGTTGTGTCCCAACATGTGCCTCTAAATGTTGATACTGCCTTCTCAGGCCATATGCAGTTGTGTCCCAACATGTGCCTCTAAGTGTTGATACTGCCTTCTCAGGCCATATGCAGTTGTGTCCCAACATGTGCCTCTAAATTTTAAACTGCCTTCTCAGGCCATATGCAGTTGTGTCCCAACATGTGCCGCTAAATGTTGATACTGCCTTCTCAGGCCATATGCAGTTGTGTCCCAACATGTGCCTCTAAATGTTGATACTGCCTTCTCAGGCCATATGCAGTTGTGTCCCAACATGTGCCGCTAAATGTTGATACTGCCTTCTCAGGCCATATGCAGTAGTGTCCCAACATGTGCCGCTAAATGTTGATACTGCCTTCTCAGGCCATATACAGTTGTGGCAACATGTGCCGCTAAATGTTGATACTGCCTTCTCAGGCCATATGCAGTTGTGTCCCAACATGTGCCTCTAAATGTTGATACTGCCTTCTCAGGCCATATGCAGTTGTGTCCCAACATGTGCCGCTAAATGTTGATACTGCCTTCTCAGGCCATATGCAGTTGTGTCCCAACATGTGCCGCTAAATGTTGATACTGCCTTCTCAGGCCATATGCAGTTGTGTCCCAACATGTGCCTCTAAATGTTGATACTGCCTTCTCAGGCCATATGCAGTTGTGTCCCAACATGTGCCGCTAAATGTTGATACTGCCTTCTCAGGCCATATGCAGTTGTGCCAACATGTGCCTCTAAATGTTGATACTGCCTTCTCAGGCCATATGCAGTTGTGTCCCAACATGTGCCTCTAAATGTTGATACTGCCTTCTCAGGCCATATGCAGTTGTGTCCCAACATGTGCCGCTAAATGTTGATACTGCCTTCTCAGGCCATATGCAGTTGTGTCCCAACATGTGCCGCTAAATGTTGATACTGCCTTCTCAGGCCATATGCAGTTGTGTCCCAACATGTGCCGCTAAATGTTGATACTGCCTTCTCAGGCCATATGCAGTTGTGCCAACATGTGCCTCTAAATGTTGATACTGCCTTCTGAGGCCATATGCAGTTTTGTCCCAACATGTGCCTCTAAATGTTGATACTGCCTTCTCAGGCCATATGCAGTTGTGTCCCAACATGTGCCGCTAAATGTTGATACTGCCTTCTCAGGCCATATGCAGTTGTGTCCCAACATGTGCCTCTAAATGTTGATACTGCCTTCTCAGGCCATATGCAGTTGTGTCCCAACATGTGCCTCTAAGTGTTGATACTGCCTTCTCAGGCCATATGCAGTTGTGTCCCAACATGTGCCTCTAAATTTTAAACTGCCTTCTCAGGCCATATGCAGTTGTGTCCCAACATGTGCCGCTAAATGTTGATACTGCCTTCTCAGGCCATATGCAGTTGTGTCCCAACATGTGCCTCTAAATGTTGATACTGCCTTCTCAGGCCATATGCAGTTGTGTCCCAACATGTGCCGCTAAATGTTGATACTGCCTTCTCAGGCCATATGCAGTAGTGTCCCAACATGTGCCGCTAAATGTTGATACTGCCTTCTCAGGCCATATACAGTTGTGGCAACATGTGCCGCTAAATGTTGATACTGCCTTCTCAGGCCATATGCAGTTGTGTCCCAACATGTGCCTCTAAATGTTGATACTGCCTTCTCAGGCCATATGCAGTTGTGTCCCAACATGTGCCGCTAAATGTTGATACTGCCTTCTCAGGCCATATGCAGTTGTGTCCCAACATGTGCCGCTAAATGTTGATACTGCCTTCTCAGGCCATATGCAGTTGTGTCCCAACATGTGCCTCTAAATGTTGATACTGCCTTCTCAGGCCATATGCAGTTGTGTCCCAACATGTGCCGCTAAATGTTGATACTGCCTTCTCAGGCCATATGCAGTTGTGCCAACATGTGCCTCTAAATGTTGATACTGCCTTCTCAGGCCATATGCAGTTGTGTCCCAACATGTGCCTCTAAATGTTGATACTGCCTTCTCAGGCCATATGCAGTTGTGTCCCAACATGTGCCGCTAAATGTTGATACTGCCTTCTCAGGCCATATGCAGTTGTGTCCCAACATGTGCCGCTAAATGTTGATACTGCCTTCTCAGGCCATATGCAGTTGTGTCCCAACATGTGCCGCTAAATGTTGATACTGCCTTCTCAGGCCATATGCAGTTGTGCCAACATGTGCCTCTAAATGTTGATACTGCCTTCTCAGGCCATATGCAGTTTTGTCCCAACATGTGCCTCTAAATGTTGATACTGCCTTCTCAGGCCATATGCAGTTGTGTCCCAACATGTGCCGCTAAATGTTGATACTGCCTTCTCAGGCCATATGCAGTTGTGTCCCAACATGTGCCGCTAAATGTTGATACTGCCTTCTCAGGCCATATGCAGTTGTGTCCCTACATGTGCCTCTAAATGTTGATACTGCCTTCTCAGGCCATATGCAGTTGTGTCCCAACATGTGCCTCTAAATGTTGATACTGCCTTCTCAGGCCATATGCAGTTGTGTCCCTACATGTGCCTCTAAATGTTGATACTGCCTTCTCAGGCCATATGCAGTTGTGTCCCAACATGTGCCTCTAAATGTTGATACTGCCTTCTCAGGCAATATGCAGTTGTGTCCCAACATATGCCTCTAAATGTTGATACTGCCTTCTCAGGCCATATGCAGTTGTGTCCCAACATGTGCCTCTAAATGTTGATACTGCCTTCTCAGGCCATATGCAGTTGTGTCCCAACATGTGCCGCTAAATGTTGATACTGCCTTCTCAGGCCATATGCAGTTGTGCCAACATGTGCCTCTAAATGTTGATATTGCCTTCTCAGGCCATATGCAGTTGTGTCCCAACATGTGCCTCTAAATGTTGATACTGCCTTCTCAGGCCATATGCAGTTGTGTCCCAACATGTGCCTCTAAATGTTGATACTGCCTTCTCAGGCGATATGCAGTTGTGTCCCAACATGTGCCTCTAAATGTTGATACTGCCTTCTCAGGCGATATGCAGTTGTGTCCCAACATGTGCCTCTAAATGTTGATACTGCCTTCTCAGGCCATATGCAGTTGTGTCCCAACATGTGCCTCTAAATGTTGATACTGCCTTCTCAGGCGATATGCAGTTGTGTCCCAACATGTGCCTCTAAATGTTGATACTGCCTTCTCAGGCGATATGCAGTTGTGTCCCAACATGTGCCTCTAAATGTTGATACTGCCTTCTCAGGCGATATGCTGTTGTGTCCCAACATGTGCCTCAAAATGTTGATACTGCCTTCTCAGGCCATATGCAGTTGTGTCCCAACATGTGCCTCTAAATGTTGATACTGCCTTCTCAGGCCATATGCAGTTGTGTCCCAACATGTGCCTCTAAATGTTGATACTGCCTTCTCAGGCCATATGCAGTTGTGTCCCAACATGTGCCTCTAAATGTTGATATTGCCTTCTCAGGCCATATGCAGTTGTGTCCCAACATGTGCCTCTAAATGTTGATACTGCCTTCTCAGGCCATATGCAGTTGTGTCCCAACATGTGCCGCTAAATGTTGATACTGCCTTCTCAGGCCATATGCAGTTGTGTCCCAACATGTGCCGCTAAATGTTGATACTGCCTTCTCAGGCCATATGCAGTTGTGTCCCAACATGTGCCGCTAAATGTTGATACTGCCTTCTCAGGCCATATGCAGTTGTGTCCCAACATGTGCCTCTAAATGTTGGTACTGCCTTCTCAGGCCATATGCAGTTGTGTCCCAACATGTGCCTCTAAATGTTAATACTGCCTTCTCAGGCCATATGCAGTTGTGTCCCAACATGTGCCTCTAAATGTTGATACTGCCTTCTCAGGCGATATGCAGTTGCGTCCCAACATGTGCCTCTAAATGTTGATACTGCCTTCTCAGGCGATATGCATTTGTGTCCCAGCATGTGCCTCTAAATGTTGATACTGCCTTCTCAGGCCATATGCAGTTGTGTCCCAACATGTGCCTCTAAATGTTGATACTGACTCCTCAGGCCATATGCAGTTGTGTCCCAACATGTGCCTCTAAATGTTGATACTGCCTTCTCAGGCCATATGCAGTTGTGTCCAAACATGTGCCTCTAAATGTTGATACTGCCTCCTCAGGCCATATGCAGTTGTGTCCCAACATGTGCCTCTAAATGTTGATACTGCCTTCTCAGGCCATATGCAGTTGTGTCCCAACATGTGTCTCTAAATGTTGATACTGCCTTCTCAGGCCATATGCAGTTGTGTACCAACATGTGCCTCTAAATGTTGATACTGCCTTCTCAGGCCATATGCAGTTGTGTCCCATCATGTGCCTCTAAATGTTGATACTGCCTTCTCAGGCGATATGCAGTTGTGTCCCAACACGTGCCTCTAAATGTTGATACTGCCTTCTCAGGCCATATGCAGTTGTGCCAACATGTGCCTCTAAATGTTGATACTGCCTTCTCAGGCCATATGCAGTTGTGTCCCAACATGTGCCGCTAAATGTTGATACTGCCTTCTCAGGCCATATGCAGTTGTGTCCCTACATGTGCCTCTAAATGTTGATACTGCCTTCTCAGGCGATATGCAGTTGTGTCCCAACATGTGCCTCTAAATGTTGATACTGCCTTCTCAGGCCATATGCAGTTGTGTCCCAACATGTGCCTCTAAATGTTGATACTGCCTTCTCAGGCGATATGCAGTTGTGTCCCAACATGTGCCTCTAAATGTTGATACTGCCTTCTCAGGCCATATGCAGTTGTGTCCCAACATGTGCCTATAAATGTTGATACTGCCTTCTCAGGCCATATGCAGTTGTGTCCCAACATGTGCCTCTAAATGTTGATATTGCCTTCTCAGGCCATATGCAGTTGTGTCCCAACATGTGCCTCTAAATGTTGATACTGCCTTCTCAGGCCATATGCAGTTGTGTCCCAACATGTGCCTCTAAATGTTGATACTGCCTTCTCAGGCGATATGCAGTTGTGTCCCAACATGTGCCTCTAAATGTTGATACTGCCTTCTCAGGCGATATGCAGTTGTGTCCCAACATGTGCCTCTAAATGTTGATACTGCCTTCTCAGGCCATATGCAGTTGTGTCCCAACATGTGCCTCTAAATGTTGATACTGCCTTCTCAGGCGATATGCAGTTGTGTCCCAACATGTGCCTCTAAATGTTGATACTGCCTTCTCAGGCGATATGCAGTTGTGTCCCAACATGTGCCTCTAAATGTTGATACTGCCTTCTCAGGCGATATGCTGTTGTGTCCCAACATGTGCCTCAATATGTTGATACTGCCTTCTCAGGCCATATGCAGTTGTGTCCCAACATGTGCCTCTAAATGTTGATACTGCCTTCTCAGGCCATATGCAGTTGTGTCCCAACATGTGCCTCTAAATGTTGATACTGCCTTCTCAGGCCATATGCAGTTGTGTCCCAACATGTGCCTCTAAATGTTGATATTGCCTTCTCAGGCCATATGCAGTTGTGTCCCAACATGTGCCTCTAAATGTTGATACTGCCTTCTCAGGCCATATGCAGTTGTGTCCCAACATGTGCCGCTAAATGTTGATACTGCCTTCTCAGGCCATATGCAGTTGTGTCCCAACATGTGCCGCTAAATGTTGATACTGCCTTCTCAGGCCATATGCAGTTGTGTCCCAACATGTGCCGCTAAATGTTGATACTGCCTTCTCAGGCCATATGCAGTTGTGTCCCAACATGTGCCTCTAAATGTTGGTACTGCCTTCTCAGGCCATATGCAGTTGTGTCCCAACATGTGCCTCTAAATGTTAATACTGCCTTCTCAGGCCATATGCAGTTGTGTCCCAACATGTGCCTCTAAATGTTGATACTGCCTTCTCAGGCGATATGCAGTTGCGTCCCAACATGTGCCTCTAAATGTTGATACTGCCTTCTCAGGCGATATGCATTTGTGTCCCAGCATGTGCCTCTAAATGTTGATACTGCCTTCTCAGGCCATATGCAGTTGTGTCCCAACATGTGCCTCTAAATGTTGATACTGACTCCTCAGGCCATATGCAGTTGTGTCCCAACATGTGCCTCTAAATGTTGATACTGCCTTCTCAGGCCATATGCAGTTGTGTCCCAACATGTGCCTCTAAATGTTGATACTGCCTCCTCAGGCCATATGCAGTTGTGTCCCAACATGTGCCTCTAAATGTTGATACTGCCTTCTCAGGCCATATGCAGTTGTGTCCCAACATGTGTCTCTAAATGTTGATACTGCCTTCTCAGGCCATATGCAGTTGTGTACCAACATGTGCCTCTAAATGTTGATACTGCCTTCTCAGGCCATATGCAGTTGTGTCCCATCATGTGCCTCTAAATGTTGATACTGCCTTCTCAGGCGATATGCAGTTGTGTCCCAACACGTGCCTCTAAATGTTGATACTGCCTTCTCAGGCCATATGCAGTTGTGTCCCAACATATGCCTCTAAATGTTGATACTGCCTTCTCAGGCCATATGCAGTTGTGTCCCAACATGTGCCGCTAAATGTTGATACTGCCTTCTCAGGCGATATGCAGTTGTGTCCCAACATGTGCCGCTAAATGTTGATACTGCCTTCTCAGGCCATATGCAGTTGTGTCCCAACATGTGCCTCTAAATGTTGATACTGCCTTCTCAGGCCATATGCAGTTGTGTCCCAACATGTGCCTCTAAGTGTTGATACTGCCTTCTCAGGCCATATGCAGTTGTGTCCCAACATGTGCCTCTAAATTTTAAACTGCCTTCTCAGGCCATATGCAGTTGTGTCCCAACATGTGCCGCTAAATGTTGATACTGCCTTCTCAGGCCATATGCAGTTGTGTCCCAACATGTGCCTCTAAATGTTGATACTGCCTTCTCAGGCCATATGCAGTTGTGTCCCAACATGTGCCGCTAAATGTTGATACTGCCTTCTCAGGCCATATGCAGTAGTGTCCCAACATGTGCCGCTAAATGTTGATACTGCCTTCTCAGGCCATATACAGTTGTGGCAACATGTGCCGCTAAATGTTGATACTGCCTTCTCAGGCCATATGCAGTTGTGTCCCAACATGTGCCTCTAAATGTTGATACTGCCTTCTCAGGCCATATGCAGTTGTGTCCCAACATGTGCCGCTAAATGTTGATACTGCCTTCTCAGGCCATATGCAGTTGTGTCCCAACATGTGCCGCTAAATGTTGATACTGCCTTCTCAGGCCATATGCAGTTGTGTCCCAACATGTGCCTCTAAATGTTGATACTGCCTTCTCAGGCCATATGCAGTTGTGTCCCAACATGTGCCGCTAAATGTTGATACTGCCTTCTCAGGCCATATGCAGTTGTGCCAACATGTGCCTCTAAATGTTGATACTGCCTTCTCAGGCCATATGCAGTTGTGTCCCAACATGTGCCTCTAAATGTTGATACTGCCTTCTCAGGCCATATGCAGTTGTGTCCCAACATGTGCCGCTAAATGTTGATACTGCCTTCTCAGGCCATATGCAGTTGTGTCCCAACATGTGCCGCTAAATGTTGATACTGCCTTCTCAGGCCATATGCAGTTGTGTCCCAACATGTGCCGCTAAATGTTGATACTGCCTTCTCAGGCCATATGCAGTTGTGCCAACATGTGCCTCTAAATGTTGATACTGCCTTCTCAGGCCATATGCAGTTTTGTCCCAACATGTGCCTCTAAATGTTGATACTGCCTTCTCAGGCCATATGCAGTTGTGTCCCAACATGTGCCGCTAAATGTTGATACTGCCTTCTCAGGCCATATGCAGTTGTGTCCCAACATGTGCCGCTAAATGTTGATACTGCCTTCTCAGGCCATATGCAGTTGTGTCCCTACATGTGCCTCTAAATGTTGATACTGCCTTCTCAGGCCATATGCAGTTGTGTCCCAACATGTGCCTCTAAATGTTGATACTGCCTTCTCAGGCCATATGCAGTTGTGTCCCTACATGTGCCTCTAAATGTTGATACTGCCTTCTCAGGCCATATGCAGTTGTGTCCCAACATGTGCCTCTAAATGTTGATACTGCCTTCTCAGGCAATATGCAGTTGTGTCCCAACATATGCCTCTAAATGTTGATACTGCCTTCTCAGGCCATATGCAGTTGTGTCCCTACATGTGCCTCTAAATGTTGATACTGCCTTCTCAGGCCATATGCAGTTGTGTCCCAACATGTGCCTCTAAATGTTGATACTGCCTTCTCAGGCCATATGCAGTTGTGTCCCTACATGTGCCTCTAAATGTTGATACTGCCTTCTCAGGCCATATGCAGTTGTGTCCCAACATGTGCCGCTAAATGTTGATACTGCCTTCTCAGGCCATATGCAGTTGTGCCAACATGTGCCTCTAAATGTTGATACTGCCTTCTCAGGCCATATGCAGTTGTGTCCCAACATGTGCCGCTAAATGTTGATACTGCCTTCTCAGGCCATATGCAGTTGTGTCCCAACATGTGCCGCTAAATGTTGATACTGCCTTCTCAGGCCATATGCAGTTGTGTCCCAACATGTGCCTCTAAATGTTGATACTGCCTTCTCAGGCCATATGCAGTTGTGTCCCAACATGTGCCGCTAAATGTTGATACTGCCTTCTCAGGCCATATGCAGTTGTGTCCCAACATGTGCCTCTAAATGTTGATACTGCCTTCTCAGGCCATATGCAGTTGTGTCCCTACATGTGCCTCTAAATGTTGATACTGCCTTCTCAGGCCATATGCAGTTGTGTCCCAACATGTGCCTCTAAATGTTGATACTGCCTTCTCAGGCAATATGCAGTTGTGTCCCAACATATGCCTCTAAATGTTGATACTGCCTTCTCAGGCCATATGCAGTTGTGTCCCTACATGTGCCTCTAAATGTTGATACTGCCTTCTCAGGCCATATGCAGTTGTGTCCCAACATGTGCCTCTAAATGTTGATACTGCCTTCTCAGGCCATATGCAGTTGTGTCCCTACATGTGCCTCTAAATGTTGATACTGCCTTCTCAGGCCATATGCAGTTGTGTCCCAACATGTGCCGCTAAATGTTGATACTGCCTTCTCAGGCCATATGCAGTTGTGCCAACATGTGCCTCTAAATGTTGATACTGCCTTCTCAGGCCATATGCAGTTGTGTCCCAACATGTGCCGCTAAATGTTGATACTGCCTTCTCAGGCCATATGCAGTTGTGTCCCAACATGTGCCGCTAAATGTTGATACTGCCTTCTCAGGCCATATGCAGTTGTGTCCCAACATGTGCCTCTAAATGTTGATACTGCCTTCTCAGGCCATATGCAGTTGTGTCCCAACATGTGCCTCTAAATGTTGATATTGCCTTCTCAGGCCATATGCAGTTGTGTCCCAACATGTGCCTCTAAATGTTGATACTGCCTTCTCAGGCCATATGCAGTTGTGTCCCAACATGTGCCGCTAAATGTTGATACTGCCTTCTCAGGCCATATGCAGTTGTGTCCCAACATGTGCCGCTAAATGTTGATACTGCCTTCTCAGGCCATATGCAGTTGTGTCCCAACATGTGCCGCTAAATGTTGATACTGCCTTCTCAGGCCATATGCAGTTGTGTCCCAACATGTGCCTCTAAATGTTGGTACTGCCTTCTCAGGCCATATGCAGTTGTGTCCCAACATGTGCCTCTAAATGTTAATACTGCCTTCTCAGGCCATATGCAGTTGTGTCCCAACATGTGCCTCTAAATGTTGATACTGCCTTCTCAGGCGATATGCAGTTGCGTCCCAACATGTGCCTCTAAATGTTGATACTGCCTTCTCAGGCGATATGCATTTGTGTCCCAGCATGTGCCTCTAAATGTTGATACTGCCTTCTCAGGCCATATGCAGTTGTGTCCCAACATGTGCCTCTAAATGTTGATACTGACTCCTCAGGCCATATGCAGTTGTGTCCCAACATGTGCCTCTAAATGTTGATACTGCCTTCTCAGGCCATATGCAGTTGTGTCCAAACATGTGCCTCTAAATGTTGATACTGCCTCCTCAGGCCATATGCAGTTGTGTCCCAACATGTGCCTCTAAATGTTGATACTGCCTTCTCAGGCCATATGCAGTTGTGTCCCAACATGTGTCTCTAAATGTTGATACTGCCTTCTCAGGCCATATGCAGTTGTGTACCAACATGTGCCTCTAAATGTTGATACTGCCTTCTCAGGCCATATGCAGTTGTGTCCCATCATGTGCCTCTAAATGTTGATACTGCCTTCTCAGGCGATATGCAGTTGTGTCCCAACACGTGCCTCTAAATGTTGATACTGCCTTCTCAGGCCATATGCAGTTGTGCCAACATGTGCCTCTAAATGTTGATACTGCCTTCTCAGGCCATATGCAGTTGTGTCCCAACATGTGCCGCTAAATGTTGATACTGCCTTCTCAGGCCATATGCAGTTGTGTCCCTACATGTGCCTCTAAATGTTGATACTGCCTTCTCAGGCGATATGCAGTTGTGTCCCAACATGTGCCTCTAAATGTTGATACTGCCTTCTCAGGCCATATGCAGTTGTGTCCCAACATGTGCCTCTAAATGTTGATACTGCCTTCTCAGGCGATATGCAGTTGTGTCCCAACATGTGCCTCTAAATGTTGATACTGCCTTCTCAGGCCATATGCAGTTGTGTCCCAACATGTGCCTATAAATGTTGATACTGCCTTCTCAGGCCATATGCAGTTGTGTCCCAACATGTGCCTCTAAATGTTGATATTGCCTTCTCAGGCCATATGCAGTTGTGTCCCAACATGTGCCTCTAAATGTTGATACTGCCTTCTCAGGCCATATGCAGTTGTGTCCCAACATGTGCCTCTAAATGTTGATACTGCCTTCTCAGGCGATATGCAGTTGTGTCCCAACATGTGCCTCTAAATGTTGATACTGCCTTCTCAGGCGATATGCAGTTGTGTCCCAACATGTGCCTCTAAATGTTGATACTGCCTTCTCAGGCCATATGCAGTTGTGTCCCAACATGTGCCTCTAAATGTTGATACTGCCTTCTCAGGCGATATGCAGTTGTGTCCCAACATGTGCCTCTAAATGTTGATACTGCCTTCTCAGGCGATATGCAGTTGTGTCCCAACATGTGCCTCTAAATGTTGATACTGCCTTCTCAGGCGATATGCTGTTGTGTCCCAACATGTGCCTCAATATGTTGATACTGCCTTCTCAGGCCATATGCAGTTGTGTCCCAACATGTGCCTCTAAATGTTGATACTGCCTTCTCAGGCCATATGCAGTTGTGTCCCAACATGTGCCTCTAAATGTTGATACTGCCTTCTCAGGCCATATGCAGTTGTGTCCCAACATGTGCCTCTAAATGTTGATATTGCCTTCTCAGGCCATATGCAGTTGTGTCCCAACATGTGCCTCTAAATGTTGATACTGCCTTCTCAGGCCATATGCAGTTGTGTCCCAACATGTGCCGCTAAATGTTGATACTGCCTTCTCAGGCCATATGCAGTTGTGTCCCAACATGTGCCGCTAAATGTTGATACTGCCTTCTCAGGCCATATGCAGTTGTGTCCCAACATGTGCCGCTAAATGTTGATACTGCCTTCTCAGGCCATATGCAGTTGTGTCCCAACATGTGCCTCTAAATGTTGGTACTGCCTTCTCAGGCCATATGCAGTTGTGTCCCAACATGTGCCTCTAAATGTTAATACTGCCTTCTCAGGCCATATGCAGTTGTGTCCCAACATGTGCCTCTAAATGTTGATACTGCCTTCTCAGGCGATATGCAGTTGCGTCCCAACATGTGCCTCTAAATGTTGATACTGCCTTCTCAGGCGATATGCATTTGTGTCCCAGCATGTGCCTCTAAATGTTGATACTGCCTTCTCAGGCCATATGCAGTTGTGTCCCAACATGTGCCTCTAAATGTTGATACTGACTCCTCAGGCCATATGCAGTTGTGTCCCAACATGTGCCTCTAAATGTTGATACTGCCTTCTCAGGCCATATGCAGTTGTGTCCCAACATGTGCCTCTAAATGTTGATACTGCCTCCTCAGGCCATATGCAGTTGTGTCCCAACATGTGCCTCTAAATGTTGATACTGCCTTCTCAGGCCATATGCAGTTGTGTCCCAACATGTGTCTCTAAATGTTGATACTGCCTTCTCAGGCCATATGCAGTTGTGTACCAACATGTGCCTCTAAATGTTGATACTGCCTTCTCAGGCCATATGCAGTTGTGTCCCATCATGTGCCTCTAAATGTTGATACTGCCTTCTCAGGCGATATGCAGTTGTGTCCCAACACGTGCCTCTAAATGTTGATACTGCCTTCTCAGGCCATATGCAGTTGTGTCCCAACATATGCCTCTAAATGTTGATACTGCCTTCTCAGGCCATATGCAGTTGTGTCCCAACATGTGCCGCTAAATGTTGATACTGCCTTCTCAGGCGATATGCAGTTGTGTCCCAACATGTGCCGCTAAATGTTGATACTGCCTTCTCAGGCCATATGCAGTTGTGTCCCAACATGTGCCTCTAAATGTTGATACTGCCTTCTCAGGCCATATGCAGTTGTGTCCCAACATGTGCCTCTAAGTGTTGATACTGCCTTCTCAGGCCATATGCAGTTGTGTCCCAACATGTGCCTCTAAATTTTAAACTGCCTTCTCAGGCCATATGCAGTTGTGTCCCAACATGTGCCGCTAAATGTTGATACTGCCTTCTCAGGCCATATGCAGTTGTGTCCCAACATGTGCCTCTAAATGTTGATACTGCCTTCTCAGGCCATATGCAGTTGTGTCCCAACATGTGCCGCTAAATGTTGATACTGCCTTCTCAGGCCATATGCAGTAGTGTCCCAACATGTGCCGCTAAATGTTGATACTGCCTTCTCAGGCCATATACAGTTGTGGCAACATGTGCCGCTAAATGTTGATACTGCCTTCTCAGGCCATATGCAGTTGTGTCCCAACATGTGCCTCTAAATGTTGATACTGCCTTCTCAGGCCATATGCAGTTGTGTCCCAACATGTGCCGCTAAATGTTGATACTGCCTTCTCAGGCCATATGCAGTTGTGTCCCAACATGTGCCGCTAAATGTTGATACTGCCTTCTCAGGCCATATGCAGTTGTGTCCCAACATGTGCCTCTAAATGTTGATACTGCCTTCTCAGGCCATATGCAGTTGTGTCCCAACATGTGCCGCTAAATGTTGATACTGCCTTCTCAGGCCATATGCAGTTGTGCCAACATGTGCCTCTAAATGTTGATACTGCCTTCTCAGGCCATATGCAGTTGTGTCCCAACATGTGCCTCTAAATGTTGATACTGCCTTCTCAGGCCATATGCAGTTGTGTCCCAACATGTGCCGCTAAATGTTGATACTGCCTTCTCAGGCCATATGCAGTTGTGTCCCAACATGTGCCGCTAAATGTTGATACTGCCTTCTCAGGCCATATGCAGTTGTGTCCCAACATGTGCCGCTAAATGTTGATACTGCCTTCTCAGGCCATATGCAGTTGTGCCAACATGTGCCTCTAAATGTTGATACTGCCTTCTCAGGCCATATGCAGTTTTGTCCCAACATGTGCCTCTAAATGTTGATACTGCCTTCTCAGGCCATATGCAGTTGTGTCCCAACATGTGCCGCTAAATGTTGATACTGCCTTCTCAGGCCATATGCAGTTGTGTCCCAACATGTGCCGCTAAATGTTGATACTGCCTTCTCAGGCCATATGCAGTTGTGTCCCTACATGTGCCTCTAAATGTTGATACTGCCTTCTCAGGCCATATGCAGTTGTGTCCCAACATGTGCCTCTAAATGTTGATACTGCCTTCTCAGGCCATATGCAGTTGTGTCCCTACATGTGCCTCTAAATGTTGATACTGCCTTCTCAGGCCATATGCAGTTGTGTCCCAACATGTGCCTCTAAATGTTGATACTGCCTTCTCAGGCAATATGCAGTTGTGTCCCAACATATGCCTCTAAATGTTGATACTGCCTTCTCAGGCCATATGCAGTTGTGTCCCTACATGTGCCTCTAAATGTTGATACTGCCTTCTCAGGCCATATGCAGTTGTGTCCCAACATGTGCCTCTAAATGTTGATACTGCCTTCTCAGGCCATATGCAGTTGTGTCCCTACATGTGCCTCTAAATGTTGATACTGCCTTCTCAGGCCATATGCAGTTGTGTCCCAACATGTGCCGCTAAATGTTGATACTGCCTTCTCAGGCCATATGCAGTTGTGCCAACATGTGCCTCTAAATGTTGATACTGCCTTCTCAGGCCATATGCAGTTGTGTCCCAACATGTGCCGCTAAATGTTGATACTGCCTTCTCAGGCCATATGCAGTTGTGTCCCAACATGTGCCGCTAAATGTTGATACTGCCTTCTCAGGCCATATGCAGTTGTGTCCCAACATGTGCCTCTAAATGTTGATACTGCCTTCTCAGGCCATATGCAGTTGTGTCCCAACATGTGCCGCTAAATGTTGATACTGCCTTCTCAGGCCATATGCAGTTGTGTCCCAACATGTGCCTCTAAATGTTGATACTGCCTTCTCAGGCCATATGCAGTTGTGTCCCTACATGTGCCTCTAAATGTTGATACTGCCTTCTCAGGCCATATGCAGTTGTGTCCCAACATGTGCCTCTAAATGTTGATACTGCCTTCTCAGGCAATATGCAGTTGTGTCCCAACATATGCCTCTAAATGTTGATACTGCCTTCTCAGGCCATATGCAGTTGTGTCCCTACATGTGCCTCTAAATGTTGATACTGCCTTCTCAGGCCATATGCAGTTGTGTCCCAACATGTGCCTCTAAATGTTGATACTGCCTTCTCAGGCCATATGCAGTTGTGTCCCTACATGTGCCTCTAAATGTTGATACTGCCTTCTCAGGCCATATGCAGTTGTGTCCCAACATGTGCCGCTAAATGTTGATACTGCCTTCTCAGGCCATATGCAGTTGTGCCAACATGTGCCTCTAAATGTTGATACTGCCTTCTCAGGCCATATGCAGTTGTGTCCCAACATGTGCCGCTAAATGTTGATACTGCCTTCTCAGGCCATATGCAGTTGTGTCCCAACATGTGCCGCTAAATGTTGATACTGCCTTCTCAGGCCATATGCAGTTGTGTCCCAACATGTGCCTCTAAATGTTGATACTGCCTTCTCAGGCCATATGCAGTTGTGTCCCAACATGTGCCGCTAAATGTTGATACTGCCTTCTCAGGCCATATGCAGTTGTGCCAACATGTGCCTCTAAATGTTGATATTGCCTTCTCAGGCCATATGCAGTTGTGTCCCAACATGTGCCTCTAAATGTTGATACTGCCTTCTCAGGCCATATGCAGTTGTGTCCCAACATGTGCCTCTAAATGTTGATACTGCCTTCTCAGGCGATATGCAGTTGTGTCCCAACATGTGCCTCTAAATGTTGATACTGCCTTCTCAGGCGATATGCAGTTGTGTCCCAACATGTGCCTCTAAATGTTGATACTGCCTTCTCAGGCCATATGCAGTTGTGTCCCAACATGTGCCTCTAAATGTTGATACTGCCTTCTCAGGCGATATGCAGTTGTGTCCCAACATGTGCCTCTAAATGTTGATACTGCCTTCTCAGGCGATATGCAGTTGTGTCCCAACATGTGCCTCTAAATGTTGATACTGCCTTCTCAGGCCATATGCAGTTGTGTCCCAACATGTGCCTCTAAATGTTGATACTGCCTTCTCAGGCCATATGCAGTTGTGTCCCAACATGTGCCGCTAAATGTTGATACTGCCTTCTCAGGCCATATGCAGTTGTGTCCCAACATGTGCCGCTAAATGTTGATACTGCCTTCTCAGGCCATATGCAGTTGTGTCCCAACATGTGCCTCTAAATGTTGGTACTGCCTTCTCAGGCCATATGCAGTTGTGTCCCAACATGTGCCTCTAAATGTTAATACTGCCTTCTCAGGCCATATGCAGTTGTGTCCCAACATGTGCCTCTAAATGTTGATACTGCCTTCTCAGGCGATATGCAGTTGCGTCCCAACATGTGCCTCTAAATGTTGATACTGCCTTCTCAGGCGATATGCATTTGTGTCCCAGCATGTGCCTCTAAATGTTGATACTGCCTTCTCAGGCCATATGCAGTTGTGTCCCAACATGTGCCTCTAAATGTTGATACTGACTCCTCAGGCCATATGCAGTTGTGTCCCAACATGTGCCTCTAAATGTTGATACTGCCTTCTCAGGCCATATGCAGTTGTGTCCCAACATGTGCCTCTAAATGTTGATACTGCCTCCTCAGGCCATATGCAGTTGTGTCCCAACATGTGCCTCTAAATGTTGATACTGCCTTCTCAGGCCATATGCAGTTGTGTCCCAACATGTGTCTCTAAATGTTGATACTGCCTTCTCAGGCCATATGCAGTTGTGTACCAACATGTGCCTCTAAATGTTGATACTGCCTTCTCAGGCCATATGCAGTTGTGTCCCATCATGTGCCTCTAAATGTTGATACTGCCTTCTCAGGCGATATGCAGTTGTGTCCCAACACGTGCCTCTAAATGTTGATACTGCCTTCTCAGGCCATATGCAGTTGTGTCCCAACATATGCCTCTAAATGTTGATACTGCCTTCTCAGGCCATATGCAGTTGTGTCCCAACATGTGCCTCTAAATGTTGATACTGCCTTCTCAGGCGATATGCAGTTGTGTCCCAACATGTGCCGCTAAATGTTGATACTGCCTTCTCAGGCCATATGCAGTTGTGTCCCAACATGTGCCTCTAAATGTTGATACTGCCTTCTCAGGCCATATGCAGTTGTGTCCCAACATGTGCCTCTAAGTGTTGATACTGCCTTCTCAGGCCATATGCAGTTGTGTCCCAACATGTGCCTCTAAATTTTAAACTGCCTTCTCAGGCCATATGCAGTTGTGTCCCAACATGTGCCGCTAAATGTTGATACTGCCTTCTCAGGCCATATGCAGTTGTGTCCCAACATGTGCCTCTAAATGTTGATACTGCCTTCTCAGGCCATATGCAGTTGTGTCCCAACATGTGCCGCTAAATGTTGATACTGCCTTCTCAGGCCATATGCAGTAGTGTCCCAACATGTGCCGCTAAATGTTGATACTGCCTTCTCAGGCCATATACAGTTGTGGCAACATGTGCCGCTAAATGTTGATACTGCCTTCTCAGGCCATATGCAGTTGTGTCCCAACATGTGCCTCTAAATGTTGATACTGCCTTCTCAGGCCATATGCAGTTGTGTCCCAACATGTGCCGCTAAATGTTGATACTGCCTTCTCAGGCCATATGCAGTTGTGTCCCAACATGTGCCGCTAAATGTTGATACTGCCTTCTCAGGCCATATGCAGTTGTGTCCCAACATGTGCCTCTAAATGTTGATACTGCCTTCTCAGGCCATATGCAGTTGTGTCCCAACATGTGCCGCTAAATGTTGATACTGCCTTCTCAGGCCATATGCAGTTGTGCCAACATGTGCCTCTAAATGTTGATACTGCCTTCTCAGGCCATATGCAGTTGTGTCCCAACATGTGCCTCTAAATGTTGATACTGCCTTCTCAGGCCATATGCAGTTGTGTCCCAACATGTGCCGCTAAATGTTGATACTGCCTTCTCAGGCCATATGCAGTTGTGTCCCAACATGTGCCGCTAAATGTTGATACTGCCTTCTCAGGCCATATGCAGTTGTGTCCCAACATGTGCCGCTAAATGTTGATACTGCCTTCTCAGGCCATATGCAGTTGTGCCAACATGTGCCTCTAAATGTTGATACTGCCTTCTCAGGCCATATGCAGTTTTGTCCCAACATGTGCCTCTAAATGTTGATACTGCCTTCTCAGGCCATATGCAGTTGTGTCCCAACATGTGCCGCTAAATGTTGATACTGCCTTCTCAGGCCATATGCAGTTGTGTCCCAACATGTGCCGCTAAATGTTGATACTGCCTTCTCAGGCCATATGCAGTTGTGTCCCTACATGTGCCTCTAAATGTTGATACTGCCTTCTCAGGCCATATGCAGTTGTGTCCCAACATGTGCCTCTAAATGTTGATACTGCCTTCTCAGGCCATATGCAGTTGTGTCCCTACATGTGCCTCTAAATGTTGATACTGCCTTCTCAGGCCATATGCAGTTGTGTCCCAACATGTGCCTCTAAATGTTGATACTGCCTTCTCAGGCAATATGCAGTTGTGTCCCAACATATGCCTCTAAATGTTGATACTGCCTTCTCAGGCCATATGCAGTTGTGTCCCTACATGTGCCTCTAAATGTTGATACTGCCTTCTCAGGCCATATGCAGTTGTGTCCCAACATGTGCCTCTAAATGTTGATACTGCCTTCTCAGGCCATATGCAGTTGTGTCCCTACATGTGCCTCTAAATGTTGATACTGCCTTCTCAGGCCATATGCAGTTGTGTCCCAACATGTGCCGCTAAATGTTGATACTGCCTTCTCAGGCCATATGCAGTTGTGCCAACATGTGCCTCTAAATGTTGATACTGCCTTCTCAGGCCATATGCAGTTGTGTCCCAACATGTGCCGCTAAATGTTGATACTGCCTTCTCAGGCCATATGCAGTTGTGTCCCAACATGTGCCGCTAAATGTTGATACTGCCTTCTCAGGCCATATGCAGTTGTGTCCCAACATGTGCCTCTAAATGTTGATACTGCCTTCTCAGGCCATATGCAGTTGTGTCCCAACATGTGCCGCTAAATGTTGATACTGCCTTCTCAGGCCATATGCAGTTGTGTCCCAACATGTGCCTCTAAATGTTGATACTGCCTTCTCAGGCCATATGCAGTTGTGTCCCTACATGTGCCTCTAAATGTTGATACTGCCTTCTCAGGCCATATGCAGTTGTGTCCCAACATGTGCCTCTAAATGTTGATACTGCCTTCTCAGGCAATATGCAGTTGTGTCCCAACATATGCCTCTAAATGTTGATACTGCCTTCTCAGGCCATATGCAGTTGTGTCCCTACATGTGCCTCTAAATGTTGATACTGCCTTCTCAGGCCATATGCAGTTGTGTCCCAACATGTGCCTCTAAATGTTGATACTGCCTTCTCAGGCCATATGCAGTTGTGTCCCTACATGTGCCTCTAAATGTTGATACTGCCTTCTCAGGCCATATGCAGTTGTGTCCCAACATGTGCCGCTAAATGTTGATACTGCCTTCTCAGGCCATATGCAGTTGTGCCAACATGTGCCTCTAAATGTTGATACTGCCTTCTCAGGCCATATGCAGTTGTGTCCCAACATGTGCCGCTAAATGTTGATACTGCCTTCTCAGGCCATATGCAGTTGTGTCCCAACATGTGCCGCTAAATGTTGATACTGCCTTCTCAGGCCATATGCAGTTGTGTCCCAACATGTGCCTCTAAATGTTGATACTGCCTTCTCAGGCCATATGCAGTTGTGTCCCAACATGTGCCGCTAAATGTTGATACTGCCTTCTCAGGCCATATGCAGTTGTGCCAACATGTGCCTCTAAATGTTGATATTGCCTTCTCAGGCCATATGCAGTTGTGTCCCAACATGTGCCTCTAAATGTTGATACTGCCTTCTCAGGCCATATGCAGTTGTGTCCCAACATGTGCCTCTAAATGTTGATACTGCCTTCTCAGGCGATATGCAGTTGTGTCCCAACATGTGCCTCTAAATGTTGATACTGCCTTCTCAGGCGATATGCAGTTGTGTCCCAACATGTGCCTCTAAATGTTGATACTGCCTTCTCAGGCCATATGCAGTTGTGTCCCAACATGTGCCTCTAAATGTTGATACTGCCTTCTCAGGCGATATGCAGTTGTGTCCCAACATGTGCCTCTAAATGTTGATACTGCCTTCTCAGGCGATATGCAGTTGTGTCCCAACATGTGCCTCTAAATGTTGATACTGCCTTCTCAGGCGATATGCTGTTGTGTCCCAACATGTGCCTCAAAATGTTGATACTGCCTTCTCAGGCCATATGCAGTTGTGTCCCAACATGTGCCTCTAAATGTTGATACTGCCTTCTCAGGCCATATGCAGTTGTGTCCCAACATGTGCCTCTAAATGTTGATACTGCCTTCTCAGGCCATATGCAGTTGTGTCCCAACATGTGCCTCTAAATGTTGATATTGCCTTCTCAGGCCATATGCAGTTGTGTCCCAACATGTGCCTCTAAATGTTGATACTGCCTTCTCAGGCCATATGCAGTTGTGTCCCAACATGTGCCGCTAAATGTTGATACTGCCTTCTCAGGCCATATGCAGTTGTGTCCCAACATGTGCCGCTAAATGTTGATACTGCCTTCTCAGGCCATATGCAGTTGTGTCCCAACATGTGCCGCTAAATGTTGATACTGCCTTCTCAGGCCATATGCAGTTGTGTCCCAACATGTGCCTCTAAATGTTGGTACTGCCTTCTCAGGCCATATGCAGTTGTGTCCCAACATGTGCCTCTAAATGTTAATACTGCCTTCTCAGGCCATATGCAGTTGTGTCCCAACATGTGCCTCTAAATGTTGATACTGCCTTCTCAGGCGATATGCAGTTGCGTCCCAACATGTGCCTCTAAATGTTGATACTGCCTTCTCAGGCGATATGCATTTGTGTCCCAGCATGTGCCTCTAAATGTTGATACTGCCTTCTCAGGCCATATGCAGTTGTGTCCCAACATGTGCCTCTAAATGTTGATACTGACTCCTCAGGCCATATGCAGTTGTGTCCCAACATGTGCTTCTAAATGTTGATACTGCCTTCTCAGGCCATATGCAGTTGTGTCCAAACATGTGCCTCTAAATGTTGATACTGCCTCCTCAGGCCATATGCAGTTGTGTCCCAACATGTGCCTCTAAATGTTGATACTGCCTTCTCAGGCCATATGCAGTTGTGTCCCAACATGTGTCTCTAAATGTTGATACTGCCTTCTCAGGCCATATGCAGTTGTGTACCAACATGTGCCTCTAAATGTTGATACTGCCTTCTCAGGCCATATGCAGTTGTGTCCCATCATGTGCCTCTAAATGTTGATACTGCCTTCTCAGGCGATATCGAGTTGTGTCCCAACACGTGCCTCTAAATGTTGATACTGCCTTCTCAGGCCATATGCAGTTGTGTCCCAACATATGCCTCTAAATGTTGATACTGCCTTCTCAGGCCATATGCAGTTGTGTCCCAACATGTGCCTCTAAATGTTGATACTGCCTTCTCAGGCGATATGCAGTTGTGTCCCAACATGTGCCGCTAAATGTTGATACTGCATTCTCAGGCCATATGCAGTTGTGTCCCAACATGTGCCTCTAAATGTTGATACTGCCTTCTCAGGCCATATGCAGTTGTGTCCCAACATGTGCCTCTAAGTGTTGATACTGCCTTCTCAGGCCATATGCAGTTGTGTCCCAACATGTGCCTCTAAATTTTAAACTGCCTTCTCAGGCCATATGCAGTTGTGTCCCAACATGTGCCGCTAAATGTTGATACTGCCTTCTCAGGCCATATGCAGTTGTGTCCCAACATGTGCCTCTAAATGTTGATACTGCCTTCTCAGGCCATATGCAGTTGTGTCCCAACATGTGCCGCTAAATGTTGATACTGCCTTCTCAGGCCATATGCAGTAGTGTCCCAACATGTGCCGCTAAATGTTGATACTGCCTTCTCAGGCCATATACAGTTGTGGCAACATGTGCCGCTAAATGTTGATACTGCCTTCTCAGGCCATATGCAGTTGTGTCCCAACATGTGCCTCTAAATGTTGATACTGCCTTCTCAGGCCATATGCAGTTGTGTCCCAACATGTGCCGCTAAATGTTGATACTGCCTTCTCAGGCCATATGCAGTTGTGTCCCAACATGTGTCGCTAAATGTTGATACTGCCTTCTCAGGCCATATGCAGTTGTGTCCCAACATGTGCCTCTAAATGTTGATACTGCCTTCTCAGGCCATATGCAGTTGTGTCCCAACATGTGCCGCTAAATGTTGATACTGCCTTCTCAGGCCATATGCAGTTGTGCCAACATGTGCCTCTAAATGTTGATACTGCCTTCTCAGGCCATATGCAGTTGTGTCCCAACATGTGCCTCTAAATGTTGATACTGCCTTCTCAGGCCATATGCAGTTGTGTCCCAACATGTGCCGCTAAATGTTGATACTGCCTTCTCAGGCCATATGCAGTTGTGTCCCAACATGTGCCGCTAAATGTTGATACTGCCTTCTCAGGCCATATGCAGTTGTGTCCCAACATGTGCCGCTAAATGTTGATACTGCCTTCTCAGGCCATATGCAGTTGTGCCAACATGTGCCTCTAAATGTTGATACTGCCTTCTCAAGCCATATGCAGTTTTGTCCCAACATGTGCCTCTAAATGTTGATACTGCCTTCTCAGGCCATATGCAGTTGTGTCCCAACATGTGCCGCTAAATGTTGATACTGCCTTCTCAGGCCATATGCAGTTGTGTCCCAACATGTGCCGCTAAATGTTGATACTGCCTTCTCAGGCCATATGCAGTTGTGTCCCTACATGTGCCTCTAAATGTTGATACTGCCTTCTCAGGCCATATGCAGTTGTGTCCCAACATGTGCCTCTAAATGTTGATACTGCCTTCTCAGGCCATATGCAGTTGTGTCCCTACATGTGCCTCTAAATGTTGATACTGCCTTCTCAGGCCATATGCAGTTGTGTCCCAACATGTGCCTCTAAATGTTGATACTGCCTTCTCAGGCAATATGCAGTTGTGTCCCAACATATGCCTCTAAATGTTGATACTGCCTTCTCAGGCCATATGCAGTTGTGTCCCTACATGTGCCTCTAAATGTTGATACTGCCTTCTCAGGCCATATGCAGTTGTGTCCCAACATGTGCCTCTAAATGTTGATACTGCCTTCTCAGGCCATATGCAGTTGTGTCCCTACATGTGCCTCTAAATGTTGATACTGCCTTCTCAGGCCATATGCAGTTGTGTCCCAACATGTGCCGCTAAATGTTGATACTGCCTTCTCAGGCCATATGCAGTTGTGCCAACATGTGCCTCTAAATGTTGATACTGCCTTCTCAGGCCATATGCAGTTGTGTCCCAACATGTGCCGCTAAATGTTGATACTGCCTTCTCAGGCCATATGCAGTTGTGTCCCAACATGTGCCGCTAAATGTTGATACTGCCTTCTCAGGCCATATGCAGTTGTGTCCCAACATGTGCCTCTAAATGTTGATACTGCCTTCTCAGGCCATATGCAGTTGTGTCCCAACATGTGCCGCTAAATGTTGATACTGCCTTCTCAGGCCATATGCAGTTGTGCCAACATGTGCCGCTAAATGTTGATACTGCCTTCTCAGGCAATATGCAGTTGTGTCCCAACATGTGCCTCTAAATGTTGATACTGCCTTCCCAGGCCATATGCAGTTGTGTCCCAACATGTGCCGCTAAATGTTGATACTGTCTTCTCAGGCCATATGCAGTTGTGTCCCAACATGTGCCGCTAAATGTTGATACTGCCTTCTCAGGCCATATGCAGTTGTGTCCCAACATGTGCCGCTAAATGTTGATACTGCCTTCTCAGGCCATATGCAGTTGTGCCAACATGTGCCGCTAAATGTTGATACTGCCTTCTCAGGCCATATGCAGTTGTGTCCCAACATGTGCCTCTAAATGTTGATACTGCCTTCTCAGGCCATATGCAGTTGTGCCAACATATGCCGCTAAATGTTGACACTGCCTTCTCAGGCCATATGCAGTTGTGCCAACATGTGCCGCTAAATGTTGATACTGCCTTCTCAGGCCATATGCAGTTGTGCCAACATATGCCGCTAAATGTTGATACTGCCTTCTCAGGCCATATGCAGTTGTGTCCCAACATGTGCCTCTAATGTTGATACTGCCTTCTCAGGCCACATGCAGTTGTGCCAACATGTGCCGCTAAATGTTGATACTGCCTTCTCAGGCCATATGCAGTTGTGCCAACATGTGCCGCTAAATGTTGATACTGCCTTCTCAGGCCATATGCAGTTGTGCCAACATGTGCCTCTAAATGTTGATACTGCCTTCTCAGGCTATATGCAGTTGTGCCAACATGTGCCGCTAAATGTTGATACTGCCTTCTCAGGCCACATGCAGTTGTGTCCCAACATGTGCCTCTAAATGTTGATACTGCCTTCTCAGGCGATATGCAGTTGTGTCCCAACATGTGCCTCTAAATGTTGATACTGCCTTCTCAGGCCATATGCAGTTGTGTCCCAACATGTGCCTCTAAATGTTGATACTGCCTTCTCAGGCGATATGCAGTTGTGTCCCAACATGTGCCTCTAAATGTTGATACTGCCTTCTCAGGCCATATGCAGTTGTGTCCCAACATGTGCCTCTAAATGTTGATACTGCCTTCTCAGGCGATATGCAGTTGTGTCCCAACATGTGCCTCTAAATGTTGATACTGCCTTCTCAGACGATATGCAGTTGTGTCCCAACATGTGCCTCTAAATGTTGATACTGCCTTCTCAGGCAATATGCAGTTGTGTCCCAACATGTGCCTCTAAATGTTGATACTGCCTTCTCAGGCCATATGCAGTTGTGTCCCAACATGTGCCTCTAAATGTTGATACTGCCTTCTCAGGCGATATGCAGTTGTGTCCCAACGTTTGCCGCTAAATGTTGATACTGCCTTCTCAGGCCATATGCAGTTGTGTCCCAACATGTGCCTCTAAATGTTGATACTGCCTTCTCAGGCGATATGCAGTTGTGTCCCAACATGTGCCTCTAAATGTTGATACTGCCTTCCCAGGCCATATGCAGTTGTGACCCAACATGTGCCTCTAAATGTTGATACTGCCTTCTCAGGCGATATGCAGTTGTGTCCCAACGTGTGCCGCTAAATGTTGATACTGCCTTCTCAGGCCATATGCAGTTGTGTCCCAACATGTGCCTCTAAATGTTGATACTGCCTTCTCAGGCCATATGCAGTTGTGTCCCAACATGTGCCTCTAAATGTTGATACTGCCTTCTCAGACGATATGCAGTTGTGTCCCAACATGTGCCTCTAAATGTTGATACTGCCTTCTCAGGCAATATGCAGTTGTGTCCCAACATGTGCCTCTAAATGTTGATACTGCCTTCTCAGGCCATATGCAGTTGTGTCCCAACATGTGCCTCTAAATGTTGATACTGCCTTCTCAGGCCATATGCAGTTGTGTCCCAACATGTGCCTCTAAATGTTGATACTGCCTTCTCAGGCAATATGCAGTTGTGTCCCAACATGTGCCTCTAAATGTTGATACTGCCTTCTCAGGCGATATGCAGTTGTGTCCCAACATGTGCCTCTAAATGTTGATACTGCCTTCTCAGGCCATATGCAGTTGTGTCCCAACATGTGCCTCTAAATGTTGATACTGCCTTCTCAGGCGATATGCAGTTGTGTCCCAAGATATGCCTCTAAATGTTGATACTGCCTTCTCAGGCAATATGCAGTTGTGTCCCAACATGTGCCTCTAAATGTTGATACTGCCTTCTCAGGCCATATGCAGTTGTGTCCCAACATGTGCCTCTAAATGTTGATACTGCCTTCTCAGGCAATATGCAGTTGTGTCCCAACATGTGCCTCTAAATGTTGATACTGCCTTCTCAGGCCATATGCAGTTGTGTCCCTACGTGTGCCTCTAAATGTTGATACTGCCTTCTCAGGCAATATGCAGTTGTGTCCCAACATGTGCCTCTAAATGTTGATACTGCCTTCTCAGGCCATATGCAGTTGTGTCCCAACATGTGCCTCTAAATGTTGATACTGCCTTCTCAGGCGATATGCAGTTGTGTCCCAACATGTGCCTCTAAATGTTGATACTGCCTTCTCAGGCCATATGCAGTTGTGTCCCAACATGTGCCTCTAAATGTTGATATTGCCTTCTCAGGCCATATGCAGTTGTGTCCCAACATGTGCCTCTAAATGTTGATACTGCCTTCTCAGGCGATATGCAGTTGTGTCCCAACATGTGCCTCTAAATGTTGATACTGCCTTCTCAGGCCATATGCAGTTGTGTCCCAACATGTGCCTCTAAATGTTGATACTGCCTTCTCAGGCGATATGCAGTTGTGTCCCAACATGTGCCTCTAAATGTTGATACTGCCTTCTCAGGAGATATGCAGTTGTGTCCCAACATATGCCTCTAAATGTTGATACTGCCTTCTCAGGCCATATGCAGTTGTGTCCCAACATGTGCCTCTAAATGTTGATACTGCCTTCTCAGGCGATATGCAGTTGTGTCCCAACATGTGCCTCTAAATGTTGATACTGCCTTCTCAGGCCATATGCAGTTGTGTCCCAACATGTGCCTCTAAATGTTGATACTGCCTTCTCAGGCGATATGCAGTTGTGTCCCAACATGTGCCTCTAAATGTTGATACTGCCTTCTCAGGCGATATGCAGTTGTGTCCCAACATGTGCCTCTAAATGTTGATACTGCCTTCTCAGGCCATATGCAGTTGTGTCCCAACATGTGCCTCTAAATGTTGATACTGCCTTCTCAGGCCATATGCAGTTGTGTCCCAACATGTGCCTCTAAATGTTGATACTGCCTTCTCAGGCTATATGCAGTTGTGTCCCAACATGTGCCTCTAAATGTTGATACTGCCTTCTCAGGCCATATGCAGTTGTGTCCCAACATGTGCCTCTAAATGTTGATATTGCCTTCTCAGGCCATATGCAGTTGTGTCCCAACATGTGCCTCTAAATGTTGATACTGCCTTCTCAGGCCATATGCAGTTGTGTCCCAACATGTGCCTCTAAATGTTGATACTGCCTTCTCAGGCGATATGCAGTTGTGTCCCAACATGTGCCTCTAAATGTTGATACTGCCTTCTCAGGCCATATGCAGTTGTGTCCCAACATGTGCCTCTAAATGTTGATACTGCCTTCTCAGGCCATATGCAGTTGTGTCCCAACATGTGCCTCTAAATGTTGATACTGCCTTCTCAGGCGATATGCAGTTGTGTCCCAACATGTGCCTCTAAATGTTGATACTGCCTTCTCAGGCCATATGCAGTTGTGTCCCAACATGTGCCTCTAAATGTTGATATTGCCTTCTCAGGCCATATGCAGTTGTGTCCCTACATGTGCCTCTAAATGTTGATACTGCCTTCTCAGGCGATATGCAGTTGTGTCCCAACATGTGCCTCTAAATGTTGATACTGCCTTCTCAGGCCATATGCAGTTGTGTCCCAACATGTGCCTCTAAATGTTGATACTGCCTTCTCAGGCGATATGCAGTTGTGTCCCAACATGTGCCTCTAAATGTTGATACTGCCTTCTCAGGCCATATGCAGTTGTGTCCCAACATGTGCCTCTAAATGTTGATACTGCCTTCTCAGGCCATATGCAGTTGTGTCCCAACATGTGCCTCTAAATGTTGATATTGCCTTCTCAGGCCATATGCAGTTGTGTCCCAACATGTGCCTCTAAATGTTGATACTGCCTTCTCAGGCCATATGCAGTTGTGTCCCAACATGTGCCTCTAAATGTTGATACTGCCTTCTCAGGCGATATGCAGTTGTGTCCCAACATGTGCCTCTAAATGTTGATACTGCCTTCTCAGGCGATATGCAGTTGTGTCCCAACATGTGCCTCTAAATGTTGATACTGCCTTCTCAGGCCATATGCAGTTGTGTCCCAACATGTGCCTCTAAATGTTGATAATGCCTTCTCAGGCGATATGCAGTTGTGTCCCAACATGTGCCTCTAAATGTTGATACTGCCTTCTCAGGCGATATGCAGTTGTGTCCCAACATGTGCCTCTAAATGTTGATACTGCCTTCTCAGGCGATATGCAGTTGTGTCCCAACGTTTGCCGCTAAATGTTGATACTGCCTTCTCAGGCCATATGCAGTTGTGTCCCAACATGTGCCTCTAAATGTTGATACTGCCTTCTCAGGCGATATGCAGTTGTGTCCCAACATGTGCCTCTAAAAGTTGATACTGCCTTCCCAGGCCATATGCAGTTGTGACCCAACATGTGCCTCTAAATGTTGATACTGCCTTCTCAGGCGATATGCAGTTGTGTCCCAACGTGTGCCGCTAAATGTTGATACTGCCTTCTCAAGCCATATGCAGTTGTGTCCCAACATGTGCCTCTAAATGTTGATACTGCCTTCTCAGGCGATATGCAGTTGTGTCCCAACATGTGCCTCTAAATGTTGATACTGCCTTCTCAGACGATATGCAGTTGTGTCCCAACATGTGCCTCTAAATGTTGATACTGCCTTCTCAGGCAATATGCAGTTGTGTCCCAACATGTGCCTCTAAATGTTGATACTGCCTTCTCAGGCCATATGCAGTTGTGTCCCAACATGTGCCTCTAAATGTTGATACTGCCTTCTCAGGCCATATGCAGTTGTGTCCCAACATGTGCCTCTAAATGTTGATACTGCCTTCTCAGGCAATATGCAGTTGTGTCCCAACATGTGCCTCTAAATGTTGATACTGCCTTCTCAGGCGATATGCAGTTGTGTCCCAACATGTGCCTCTAAATGTTGATACTGCCTTCTCAGGCCATATGCAGTTGTGTCCCAACATGTGCCTCTAAATGTTGATACTGCCTTCTCAGGCGATATGCAGTTGTGTCCCAAGATATGCCTCTAAATGTTGATACTGCCTTCTCAGGCAATATGCAGTTGTGTCCCAACATGTGCCTCTAAATGTTGATACTGCCTTCTCAGGCCATATGCAGTTGTGTCCCAACATGTGCCTCTAAATGTTGATACTGCCTTCTCAGGCGATATGCAGTTGTGTCCCAACATGTGCCTCTAAATGTTGATACTGCCTTCTCAGGCCATATGCAGTTGTGTCCCTACGCGTGCCTCTAAATGTTGATACTGCCTTCTCAGGCAATATGCAGTTGTGTCCCAACATGTGCCTCTAAATGTTGATACTGCCTTCTCAGGCCATATGCAGTTGTGTCCCAACATGTGCCTCTAAATGTTGATACTGCCTTCTCAGGCGATATGCAGTTGTGTCCCAACATGTGCCTCTAAATGTTGATACTGCCTTCTCAGGCCATATGCAGTTGTGTCCCAACATGTGCCTCTAAATGTTGATATTGCCTTCTCAGGCCATATGCAGTTGTGTCCCAACATGTGCCTCTAAATGTTGATACTGCCTTCTCAGGCGATATGCAGTTGTGTCCCAACATGTGCCTCTAAATGTTGATACTGCCTTCTCAGGCCATATGCAGTTGTGTCCCAACATGTGCCTCTAAATGTTGATACTGCCTTCTCAGGCGATATGCAGTTGTGTCCCAACATGTGCCTCTAAATGTTGATACTGCCTTCTCAGGCGATATGCAGTTGTGTCCCAACATATGCCTCTAAATGTTGATACTGCCTTCTCAGGCCATATGCAGTTGTGTCCCAACATGTGCCTCTAAATGTTGATACTGCCTTCTCAGGCGATATGCAGTTGTGTCCCAACATGTGCCTCTAAATGTTGATACTGCCTTCTCAGGCCATATGCAGTTGTGTCCCAACATGTGCCTCTAAATGTTGATACTGCCTTCTCAGGCGATATGCAGTTGTGTCCCAACATGTGCCTCTAAATGTTGATACTGCCTTCTCAGGCGATATGCAGTTGTGTCCCAACATGTGCCTCTAAATGTTGATACTGCCTTCTCAGGCCATATGCAGTTGTGTCCCAACATGTGCCTCTAAATGTTGATACTGCCTTCTCAGGCCATATGCAGTTGTGTCCCAACATGTGCCTCTAAATGTTGATACTGCCTTCTCAGGCTATATGCAGTTGTGTCCCAACATGTGCCTCTAAATGTTGATACTGCCTTCTCAGGCCATATGCAGTTGTGTCCCAACATGTGCCTCTAAATGTTGATATTGCCTTCTCAGGCCATATGCAGTTGTGTCCCAACATGTGCCTCTAAATGTTGATACTGCCTTCTCAGGCCATATGCAGTTGTGTCCCAACATGTGCCTCTAAATGTTGATACTGCCTTCTCAGGCGATATGCAGTTGTGTCCCAACATGTGCCTCTAAATGTTGATACTGCCTTCTCAGGCCATATGCAGTTGTGTCCCAACATGTGCCTCTAAATGTTGATACTGCCTTCTCAGGCCATATGCAGTTGTGTCCCAACATGTGCCTCTAAATGTTGATACTGCCTTCTCAGGCGATATGCAGTTGTGTCCCAACATGTGCCTCTAAATGTTGATACTGCCTTCTCAGGCCATATGCAGTTGTGTCCCAACATGTGCCTCTAAATGTTGATATTGCCTTCTCAGGCCATATGCAGTTGTGTCCCTACATGTGCCTCTAAATGTTGATACTGCCTTCTCAGGCGATATGCAGTTGTGTCCCAACATGTGCCTCTAAATGTTGATACTGCCTTCTCAGGCCATATGCAGTTGTGTCCCAACATGTGCCTCTAAATGTTGATACTGCCTTCTCAGGCGATATGCAGTTGTGTCCCAACATGTGCCTCTAAATGTTGATACTGCCTTCTCAGGCCATATGCAGTTGTGTCCCAACATGTGCCTCTAAATGTTGATACTGCCTTCTCAGGCCATATGCAGTTGTGTCCCAACATGTGCCTCTAAATGTTGATATTGCCTTCTCAGGCCATATGCAGTTGTGTTCCAACATGTGCCTCTAAATGTTGATACTGCCTTCTCAGGCCATATGCAGTTGTGTCCCAACATGTGCCTCTAAATGTTGATACTGCCTTCTCAGGCGATATGCAGTTGTGTCCCAACATATGCCTCTAAATGTTGATACTGCCTTCTCAGGCCATATGCAGTTGTGTCCCAACATGTGCCTCTAAATGTTGATACTGCCTTCTCAGGCGATATGCAGTTGTGTCCCAACATGTGCCTCTAAATGTTGATACTGCCTTCTCAGGCCATATGCAGTTGTGTCCCAACATGTGCCTCTAAATGTTGATACTGCCTTCTCAGGCGATATGCAGTTGTGTCCCAACATGTGCCTCTAAATGTTGATACTGCCTTCTCAGGCGATATGCTGTTGTGTCCCAACATGTGCCTCTAAATGTTGATACTGCCTTCTCAGGCCATATGCAGTTGTGTCCCAACATGTGCCTCTAAATGTTGATACTGCCTTCTCAGGCCATATGCAGTTGTGTCCCAACATGTGCCTCTAAATGTTGATACTGCCTTCTCAGGCCATATGCAGTTGTGTCCCAACATGTGCCTCTAAATGTTGATATTGCCTTCTCAGGCCATATGCAGTTGTGTCCCAACATGTGCCTCTAAATGTTGATACTGCCTTCTCAGGCCATATGCAGTTGTGTCCCAACATGTGCCGCTAAATGTTGATACTGCCTTCTCAGGCCATATGCAGATGTGTCCCAACATGTGCCGCTAAATGTTGATACTGCCTTCTCAGGCCATATGCAGTTGTGTCCCAACATGTGCCGCTAAATGTTGATACTGCCTTCTCAGGCCATATGCAGTTAGGTCCCAACATGTGCCTCTAAATGTTGATACTGCCTTCTCAGGCCATATGCAGTTGTGTCCCAACATGTGCCTCTAAATGTTGATACTGCCTTCTCAGGCCATATGCAGTTGTGTCCCAACATGTGCCTCTAAATGTTGATACTGCCTTCTCAGGCGATATGCAGTTGCGTCCCAACATGTGCCTCTAAATGTTGATACTGCCTTCTCAAGCGATATGCAGTTGTGTCCCAGCATGTGCCTCTAAATGTTGATACTGCCTTCTCAGGCCATATGCAGTTGCGTCCCAACATGTGCCTCTAAATGTTGATACTGCCTCCTCAGGCCATATGCAGTTGTGTCCCAACATGTGCCTCTAAATGTTGATACTGCCTTCTCAGGCCATATGCAGTTGTGTCCCAACATGTGCCTCTAAATGTTGATACTGCCTCCTCAGGCCATATGCAGTTGTGTCCCAACATGTGCCTCTAAATGTTGATACTGCCTTCTCAGGCCATATGCAGTTGTGTCCCAACATGTGCCTCTAAATGTTGATACTGCCTTCTCAGGCGATATGCAGTTGTGTCCCAACATGTGCCTCTAAAAGTTGATACTGCCTTCCCAGGCCATATGCAGTTGTGACCCAACATGTGCCTCTAAATGTTGATACTGCCTTCTCAGGCGATATGCAGTTGTGTCCCAACGTGTGCCGCTAAATGTTGATACT
Source organism: Meconema thalassinum (assembly GCA_946902985.2). NCBI lineage: Eukaryota > Metazoa > Arthropoda > Insecta > Orthoptera > Tettigoniidae > Meconema > Meconema thalassinum. The sequence goes on along the minus strand of OX336390.1, from coordinate 356,088,970 downwards.
GCCTTCTCAAGCCATATGCAGTTGTGTCCCAACATGTGCCTCTAAATGTTGATACTGCCTTCTCAGGCGATATGCAGTTGTGTCCCAACATGTGCCTCTAAATGTTGATACTGCCTTCTCAGACGATATGCAGTTGTGTCCCAACATGTGCCTCTAAATGTTGATACTGCCTTCTCAGGCAATATGCAGTTGTGTCCCAACATGTGCCTCTAAATGTTGATACTGCCTTCTCAGGCCATATGCAGTTGTGTCCCAACATGTGCCTCTAAATGTTGATACTGCCTTCTCAGGCCATATGCAGTTGTGTCCCAACATGTGCCTCTAAATGTTGATACTGCCTTCTCAGGCAATATGCAGTTGTGTCCCAACATGTGCCTCTAAATGTTGATACTGCCTTCTCAGGCGATATGCAGTTGTGTCCCAACATGTGCCTCTAAATGTTGATACTGCCTTCTCAGGCCATATGCAGTTGTGTCCCAACATGTGCCTCTAAATGTTGATACTGCCTTCTCAGGCGATATGCAGTTGTGTCCCAAGATATGCCTCTAAATGTTGATACTGCCTTCTCAGGCAATATGCAGTTGTGTCCCAACATGTGCCTCTAAATGTTGATACTGCCTTCTCAGGCCATATGCAGTTGTGTCCCAACATGTGCCTCTAAATGTTGATACTGCCTTCTCAGGCGATATGCAGTTGTGTCCCAACATGTGCCTCTAAATGTTGATACTGCCTTCTCAGGCCATATGCAGTTGTGTCCCTACGCGTGCCTCTAAATGTTGATACTGCCTTCTCAGGCAATATGCAGTTGTGTCCCAACATGTGCCTCTAAATGTTGATACTGCCTTCTCAGGCCATATGCAGTTGTGTCCCAACATGTGCCTCTAAATGTTGATACTGCCTTCTCAGGCGATATGCAGTTGTGTCCCAACATGTGCCTCTAAATGTTGATACTGCCTTCTCAGGCCATATGCAGTTGTGTCCCAACATGTGCCTCTAAATGTTGATATTGCCTTCTCAGGCCATATGCAGTTGTGTCCCAACATGTGCCTCTAAATGTTGATACTGCCTTCTCAGGCGATATGCAGTTGTGTCCCAACATGTGCCTCTAAATGTTGATACTGCCTTCTCAGGCCATATGCAGTTGTGTCCCAACATGTGCCTCTAAATGTTGATACTGCCTTCTCAGGCGATATGCAGTTGTGTCCCAACATGTGCCTCTAAATGTTGATACTGCCTTCTCAGGCGATATGCAGTTGTGTCCCAACATATGCCTCTAAATGTTGATACTGCCTTCTCAGGCCATATGCAGTTGTGTCCCAACATGTGCCTCTAAATGTTGATACTGCCTTCTCAGGCGATATGCAGTTGTGTCCCAACATGTGCCTCTAAATGTTGATACTGCCTTCTCAGGCCATATGCAGTTGTGTCCCAACATGTGCCTCTAAATGTTGATACTGCCTTCTCAGGCGATATGCAGTTGTGTCCCAACATGTGCCTCTAAATGTTGATACTGCCTTCTCAGGCGATATGCAGTTGTGTCCCAACATGTGCCTCTAAATGTTGATACTGCCTTCTCAGGCCATATGCAGTTGTGTCCCAACATGTGCCTCTAAATGTTGATACTGCCTTCTCAGGCCATATGCAGTTGTGTCCCAACATGTGCCTCTAAATGTTGATACTGCCTTCTCAGGCTATATGCAGTTGTGTCCCAACATGTGCCTCTAAATGTTGATACTGCCTTCTCAGGCCATATGCAGTTGTGTCCCAACATGTGCCTCTAAATGTTGATATTGCCTTCTCAGGCCATATGCAGTTGTGTCCCAACATGTGCCTCTAAATGTTGATACTGCCTTCTCAGGCCATATGCAGTTGTGTCCCAACATGTGCCTCTAAATGTTGATACTGCCTTCTCAGGCGATATGCAGTTGTGTCCCAACATGTGCCTCTAAATGTTGATACTGCCTTCTCAGGCCATATGCAGTTGTGTCCCAACATGTGCCTCTAAATGTTGATACTGCCTTCTCAGGCCATATGCAGTTGTGTCCCAACATGTGCCTCTAAATGTTGATACTGCCTTCTCAGGCGATATGCAGTTGTGTCCCAACATGTGCCTCTAAATGTTGATACTGCCTTCTCAGGCCATATGCAGTTGTGTCCCAACATGTGCCTCTAAATGTTGATATTGCCTTCTCAGGCCATATGCAGTTGTGTCCCTACATGTGCCTCTAAATGTTGATACTGCCTTCTCAGGCGATATGCAGTTGTGTCCCAACATGTGCCTCTAAATGTTGATACTGCCTTCTCAGGCCATATGCAGTTGTGTCCCAACATGTGCCTCTAAATGTTGATACTGCCTTCTCAGGCGATATGCAGTTGTGTCCCAACATGTGCCTCTAAATGTTGATACTGCCTTCTCAGGCCATATGCAGTTGTGTCCCAACATGTGCCTCTAAATGTTGATACTGCCTTCTCAGGCCATATGCAGTTGTGTCCCAACATGTGCCTCTAAATGTTGATATTGCCTTCTCAGGCCATATGCAGTTGTGTTCCAACATGTGCCTCTAAATGTTGATACTGCCTTCTCAGGCCATATGCAGTTGTGTCCCAACATGTGCCTCTAAATGTTGATACTGCCTTCTCAGGCGATATGCAGTTGTGTCCCAACATATGCCTCTAAATGTTGATACTGCCTTCTCAGGCCATATGCAGTTGTGTCCCAACATGTGCCTCTAAATGTTGATACTGCCTTCTCAGGCGATATGCAGTTGTGTCCCAACATGTGCCTCTAAATGTTGATACTGCCTTCTCAGGCCATATGCAGTTGTGTCCCAACATGTGCCTCTAAATGTTGATACTGCCTTCTCAGGCGATATGCAGTTGTGTCCCAACATGTGCCTCTAAATGTTGATACTGCCTTCTCAGGCGATATGCTGTTGTGTCCCAACATGTGCCTCTAAATGTTGATACTGCCTTCTCAGGCCATATGCAGTTGTGTCCCAACATGTGCCTCTAAATGTTGATACTGCCTTCTCAGGCCATATGCAGTTGTGTCCCAACATGTGCCTCTAAATGTTGATACTGCCTTCTCAGGCCATATGCAGTTGTGTCCCAACATGTGCCTCTAAATGTTGATATTGCCTTCTCAGGCCATATGCAGTTGTGTCCCAACATGTGCCTCTAAATGTTGATACTGCCTTCTCAGGCCATATGCAGTTGTGTCCCAACATGTGCCGCTAAATGTTGATACTGCCTTCTCAGGCCATATGCAGATGTGTCCCAACATGTGCCGCTAAATGTTGATACTGCCTTCTCAGGCCATATGCAGTTGTGTCCCAACATGTGCCGCTAAATGTTGATACTGCCTTCTCAGGCCATATGCAGTTAGGTCCCAACATGTGCCTCTAAATGTTGATACTGCCTTCTCAGGCCATATGCAGTTGTGTCCCAACATGTGCCTCTAAATGTTGATACTGCCTTCTCAGGCCATATGCAGTTGTGTCCCAACATGTGCCTCTAAATGTTGATACTGCCTTCTCAGGCGATATGCAGTTGCGTCCCAACATGTGCCTCTAAATGTTGATACTGCCTTCTCAAGCGATATGCAGTTGTGTCCCAGCATGTGCCTCTAAATGTTGATACTGCCTTCTCAGGCCATATGCAGTTGCGTCCCAACATGTGCCTCTAAATGTTGATACTGCCTCCTCAGGCCATATGCAGTTGTGTCCCAACATGTGCCTCTAAATGTTGATACTGCCTTCTCAGGCCATATGCAGTTGTGTCCCAACATGTGCCTCTAAATGTTGATACTGCCTCCTCAGGCCATATGCAGTTGTGTCCCAACATGTGCCTCTAAATGTTGATACTGCCTCCTCAGGCGATATGCAGTTGTGTCCCAACATGTGCCTCTAAATGTTGATACTGCCTTCTCAGGCGATATGCAGTTGTGTCCCAACATGTGCCTCTAAATGTTGATACTGCCTTCTCAGGCGATATGCAGTTGTGTCCCAACATGTGCCTCTAAATGTTGATACTGCCTTCTCAGGCGATATGCAGTTGTGTCCCAACATGTGCCTCTAAATGTTGATACTGCCTTCTCAGGCCATATGCAGTTGTGTCCCAACATGTGCCTCTAAATGTTGATACTGCCTTCTCAGGCGATATGCAGTTGTGTCCCAACATGTGCCTCTAAATGTTGATACTGCCTTCTCAGGCCATATGCAGTTGTGTCCCAACATGTGCCTCTAAATGTTGATACTGCCTTCTCAGGCCATATGCAGTTGTGTACCAACATGTGCCTCTAAATGTTGATACTGCCTTCTCAGGCCATATGCAGTTGTGTCCCATCATGTGCCTCTAAATGTTGATACTGCCTTCTCAGGCGATATGCAGTTGTGTCCCAACATGTGCCTCTAAATGTTGATACTGCCTTCTCAGGCCATATGCAGTTGTGTCCCAACATGTGCCTCTAAATGTTGATACTGCCTTCTCAGGCCATATGCAGTTGTGTCCCAACATGTGCCTCTAAATGTTGATACTGCCTTCTCAGGCGATATGCAGTTGTGTCCCAACATGTGCCGCTAAATGTTGATACTGCCTTCTCAGGCCATATGCAGTTGTGTCCCAACATGTGCCTCTAAATGTTGATACTGCCTTCTCAGGCCATATGCAGTTGTGTCCCAACATGTGCCTCTAAGTGTTGATACTGCCTTCTCAGGCCATATGCAGTTGTGTCCCAACATGTGCCTCTAAATTTTAAACTGCCTTCTCAGGCCATATGCAGTTGTGTCCCAACATGTGCCGCTAAATGTTGATACTGCCTTCTCAGGCCATATGCAGTTGTGTCCCAACATGTGCCTCTAAATGTTGATACTGCCTTCTCAGGCCATATGCAGTTGTGTCCCAACATGTGCCGCTAAATGTTGATACTGCCTTCTCAGGCCATATGCAGTTGTGTCCCAACATGTGCCTCTAAATGTTGATACTGCCTTCTCAGGCCATATGCAGTTGTGTCCCAACATGTGCCTCTAAATGTTGATACTGCCTTCTCAGGCCATATGCAGTTGTGTCCCAACATGTGCCTCTAAATGTTGATACTGCCTTCTCAGGCCATATGCAGTTGTGTCCCAACATGTGCCTCTAAGTGTTGATACTGCCTTCTCAGGCGATATGCAGTTGTGTCCCAACATGTGCCTCTAAATGTTGATACTGCCTTCTCAGGCGATATGCAGTTGTGTCCCAACATGTGCCTCTAAGTGTTGATACTGCCTTCTCAGGCCATATGCAGTTGTGTCCCAACATGTGCCTCAAAATGTTGATACTGCCTTCTCAGGCGATATGCAGTTGTGTCCCAACATGTGCCTCTAAATGTTGATACTGCCTTCTCAGGCCATATGCAGTTGTGTCCCAACATGTGCCTCTAAGTGTTGATACTGCCTTCTCAGGCCATATGCAGTTGTGTCCCAACATGTGCCTCTAAATGTTGATACTGCCTTCTCAGGCGATATGCAGTTGTGTCCCAACATGTGCCTCTAAGTGTTGATACTGCCTTCTCAGGCCATATGCAGTTGTGTCCCAACATGTGCCTCTAAATGTTGATACTGCCTTCTCAGGCGATATGCAGTTGTGTCCCAACATGTGCCTCTAAGTGTTGATACTGCCTTCTCAGGCCATATGCAGTTGTGTCCCAACATGTGCCTCTAAATGTTGATACTGCCTTCTCAGGCGATATGCAGTTGTGTCCCAACATGTGCCCCTAAGTGTTGATACTGCCTTCTCAGGCCATATGCAGTTGTGTCCCAACATGTGCCTCTAAATGTTGATACTGCCTTCTCAGGCCATATGCAGTTGTGTCCCAACATGTGCCTCTAAATGTTGATACTGCCTTCTCAGGCCATATGCAGTTGTGTCCCAACATGTGCCTCTAAGTGTTGATACTGCCTTCTCAGGCCATATGCAGTTGTGTCCCAACATGTGCCTCTAAATGTTGATACTGCCTTCTCAGGCCATATGCAGTTGTGTCCCAACATGTGCCTCTAAGTGTTGATACTGCCTCCTCAGGCCATATGCAGTTGTGTCCCAACATGTGCCTCTAAGTGTTGATACTGCCTTCTCAGGCGATATGCAGTTGTGTCCCAACATGTGCCTCTAAATGTTGATACTGCCTTCTCAGGCGATATGCAGTTGTGTCCCAACATGTGCCGCTAAATGTTGATACTGCCTTCTCAGGCCATATGCAGTTGTGTCCCAACATGTGCCTCTAAATGTTGATACTGCCTTCTCAGGCCATATGCAGTTGTGTCCCAACATGTGCCTCTAAGTGTTGATACTGCCTTCTCAGGCCATATGCAGTTGTGTCCCAACATGTGCCTCTAAATGTTGATACTGCCTTCTCAGGCGATATGCAGTTGTGTCCCAACATGTGCCTCTAAGTGTTGATACTGCCTTCTCAGGCCATATGCAGTTGTGTCCCAACATGTGCCTCTAAATGTTGATACTGCCTTCTCAGGCCATATGCAGTTGTGTCCCAACATGTGCCGCTAAATGTTGATACTGCCTTCTCAGGCCATATGCAGTTGTGTCCCAACATGTGCCGCTAAATGTTGATACTGCCTTCTCTGGCCATATGCAGTTGTGCCAACATGTGCCGCTAAATGTTGATACTGCCTTCTCAGGCCATATGCAGTTGTGTCCCAACATGTGCCTCTAAATGTTGATACTGCCTTCTCAGGCCATATGCAGTTGTGTCCCAACATGTGCCGCTAAATGTTGATACTGCCTTCTCAGGCCATATGCAGTTGTGTCCCAACATGTGCCGCTAAATGTTGATACTGCCTTCTCAGGCCATATGCAGTTGTGTCCCAACATGTGCCTCTAAATGTTGATACTGCCTTCTCAGGCCATATGCAGTTGTGTCCCAACATGTGCCGCTAAATGTTGATACTGCCTTCTCAGGCCATATGCAGTTGTGCCAACATGTGCCTCTAAATGTTGATACTGCCTTCTCAGGCCATATGCAGTTGTGTCCCAACATGTGCCTCTAAATGTTGATACTGCCTTCTCAGGCCATATGCAGTTGTGTCCCAACATGTGCCGCTAAATGTTGATACTGCCTTCTCAGGCCATATGCAGTTGTGTCCCAACATGTGCCGCTAAATGTTGATACTGCCTTCTCAGGCCATATGCAGTTGTGTCCCAACATGTGCCGCTAAATGTTGATACTGCCTTCTCAGGCCATATGCAGTTGTGCCAACATGTGCCTCTAAATGTTGATACTGCCTTCTCAGGCCATATGCAGTTTTGTCCCAACATGTGCCTCTAAATGTTGATACTGCCTTCTCAGGCCATATGCAGTTGTGTCCCAACATGTGCCGCTAAATGTTGATACTGCCTTCTCAGGCCATATGCAGTTGTGTCCCAACATGTGCCGCTAAATGTTGATACTGCCTTCTCAGGCCATATGCAGTTGTGTCCCTACATGTGCCTCTAAATGTTGATACTGCCTTCTCAGGCCATATGCAGTTGTGTCCCAACATGTGCCTCTAAATGTTGATACTGCCTTCTCAGGCCATATGCAGTTGTGTCCCTACATGTGCCTCTAAATGTTGATACTGCCTTCTCAGGCCATATGCAGTTGTGTCCCAACATGTGCCTCTAAATGTTGATACTGCCTTCTCAGGCAATATGCAGTTGTGTCCCAACATATGCCTCTAAATGTTGATACTGCCTTCTCAGGCCATATGCAGTTGTGTCCCTACATGTGCCTCTAAATGTTGATACTGCCTTCTCAGGCCATATGCAGTTGTGTCCCAACATGTGCCTCTAAATGTTGATACTGCCTTCTCAGGCCATATGCAGTTGTGTCCCTACATGTGCCTCTAAATGTTGATACTGCCTTCTCAGGCCATATGCAGTTGTGTCCCAACATGTGCCGCTAAATGTTGATACTGCCTTCTCAGGCCATATGCAGTTGTGCCAACATGTGCCTCTAAATGTTGATACTGCCTTCTCAGGCCATATGCAGTTGTGTCCCAACATGTGCCGCTAAATGTTGATACTGCCTTCTCAGGCCATATGCAGTTGTGTCCCAACATGTGCCGCTAAATGTTGATACTGCCTTCTCAGGCAATATGCAGTTGTGTCCCAACATGTGCCTCTAAATGTTGATACTGCCTTCTCAGGCGATATGCAGTTGTGTCCCAACATGTGCCTCTAAATGTTGATACTGCCTTCTCAGGCAATATGCAGTTGTGTCCCAACATGTGCCTCTAAATGTTGATACTGCCTTCTCAGGCAATATGCAGTTGTGTCCCAACATGTGCCTCTAAATGTTGATACTGCCTTCTCAGGCAATATGCAGTTGTGTCCCAACATGTGCCTCTAAATGTTGATACTGCCTTCTCAGGCAATATGCAGTTGTGTCCCAACATGTGCCTCTAAATGTTGATACTGCCTTCTCAAGCAATATGCAGTTGTGTCCCAACATATGCCTCTAAATGTTGATACTGCCTTCTCAGGCAATGTGCAGTTGTGTCCCAACATGTGCCTCTAAATGTTGATACTGCCTTCTCAGGCAATATGCAGTTGTGTCCCAACATGTGCCTCTAAATGTTGATACTGCCTTCTCAGGCAATATGCAGTTGTGTCCCAACATGTGCCTCTAAATGTTGATACTGCCTTCTCAGGCAATATGCAGTTGTGTCCCAACATGTGCCTCTAAATGTTGATACTGCCTTCTCAGGCAATATGCAGTTGTGTCCCAACATGTGCCTCTAAATGTTGATACTGCCTTCTCAGGCAATATGCAGTTGTGTCCCAACATGTGCCTCTAAATATTGATACTGCCTTCTCAGGCAATATGCAGTTGTGTCCCAACATGTGCCTCTAAATGTTGATACTGCCTTCTCAGGCGATATGCAGTTGTGTCCCAACATGTGCCTCTAAATGTTGATACTGCCTTCTCAGGCAATATGCAGTTGTGTCCCAACATGTGCCTCTAAATGTTGATACTGCCTTCTCAGGCAATATGCAGTTGTGTCCCAACATGTGCCTCTAAATGTTGATACTGCCTTCTCAGGCAATATGCAGTTGTGTCCCAACATGTGCCTCTAAATGTTGATACTGCCTTCTCAGGCCATATGCAGTTGTGTCCCAAAATGTGCCTCTAAATGTTGATACTGCCTTCTCAGGCAATATGCAGTTGTGTCCCAACATGTGCCTCTAAATGTTGATACTGCCTTCTCAGGCAATATGCAGTTGTGTCCCAACATGTGCCTCTAAATGTTGATACTGCCTTCTCAGGCAATATGCAGTTGTGTCCCAACATGTGCCTCTAAATGTTGATACTGCCTTCTCAGGCAATATGCAGTTGTGTCCCAACATGTGCCTCTAAATGTTGATACTGCCTTCTCAGGCGATATGCAGTTGTGTCCCAACATGTGCTTCTAAATGTTGATACTGCCTTCTCAGGCAATATGCAGTTGTGTCCCAACATGTGCCTCTAAATGTTGATACTGCCTTCTCAGGCGATATGCAGTTGTGTCCCAACATGTGCCTCTAAATGTTGATACTGCCTTCTCAGGCAATATGCAGTTGTGTCCCAACATGTGCCTCTAAATGTTGATACTGCCTTCTCAGGCAATATGCAGTTGTGTCCCAACATGTGCCTCTAAATGTTGATACTGCCTTCTCAGGCAATATGCAGTTGTGTCCCAACATGTGCCTCTAAATGTTGATACTGCCTTCTCAGGCAATATGCAGTTGTGTCCCAACATGTGCCTCTAAATGTTGATACTGCCTTCTCAGGCAATATGCAGTTGTGTCCCAACATGTGCCTCTAAATGTTGATACTGCCTTCTCAGGCCATATGCAGTTGTGTCCCAACATGTGCCTCTAAATGTTGATACTGCCTTCTCAGGCCATATGCATTTGTGTCCCAACATGTGCCTCTAAATGTTGATACTGCCTTCTCAGGCCATATGCAGTTGTGTCCCAACATGTGCCTCTAAATGTTGATACTGCCTTCTCAGGCGATATGCAGTTGTGTCCCAACATGTGCCTCTAAATGTTGATACTGCCTTCTCAGGCGATATGCAGTTGTGTCCCAACATGTGCCTCTAAATGTTGATACTGCCTTCTCAGACGATATGCAGTTGTGTCCCAACATGTGCCTCTAAATGTTGATACTGCCTTCTCAGGCGATATGCAGTTGTGTCCCAACATGTGCCTCTAAATGTTGATACTGCCTTCTCAGGCGATATGCAGTTGTGTCCCAACATGTGCCTCTAAATGTTGATACTGCCTTCTCAGGCGATATGCAGTTGTGTCCCAACATGTGCCTCTAAATGTTGATACTGCCTTCTCAGGCGATATGCAGTTGTGTCCCAACATGTGCCTCTAAATGTTGATACTGCCTTCTCAGGCAATATGCAGTTGTGTCCCAACATGTGCCTCTAAATGTTGATACTGCCTTCTCAGGCCATATGCAGTTGTGTCCCAACGTGTGCCGCTAAATGTTGATACTGCCTTCTCAGGCGATATGCAGTTGTGTCACAACGTGTGCCGCTAAATGTTGATACTGCCTTCTCAGGCGATATGCAGTTGTGTCCCAACATGTGCCTCTAAATGTTGATACTGCCTTCCCAGGCCATATGCAGTTGTGACCCAACATGTGCCTCTAAATATTGATACTGCCTTCTCAGGCGATATGCAGTTGTGTCCCAACGTGTGCCGCTAAATGTTGATACTGCCTTCTCAGGCCATATGCAGTTGTGTCCCAACATGTGCCTCTAAATGTTGATACTGCCTTCTCAGGCGATATGCAGTTGTGTCCCAACATGTGCCTCTAAATATTGATACTGCCTTCTCAGACGATATGCAGTTGTGTCCCAACATGTGCCTCTAAATGTTGATACTGCCTTCTCAGGCAATATGCAGTTGTGTCCCAACATGTGCCTCTAAATGTTGATACTGCCTTCTCAGGCCATATGCAGTTGTGTCCCAACATGTGCCTCTAAATGTTGATACTGCCTTCTCAGGCGATATGCAGTTGTGTCCCAACATGTGCCTCTAAATGTTGATACTGCCTTCTCAGGCCATATGCAGTTGTGTCCCAACATGTGCCTCTAAATGTTGATACTGCCTTCTCAGGCGATATGCAGTTGTGTCCCAACATGTGCCTCTAAATGTTGATACTGCCTTCTCAGGCAATATGCAGTTGTGTCCCAACATGTGCCTCTAAATGTTGATACTGCCTTCTCAGGCGATATGCAGTTGTGTCCCAACATGTGCCTCTAAATGTTGATACTGCCTTCTCAGGCCATATGCAGTTGTGTCCCAACATGTGCCTCTAAATGTTGATACTGCCTTCTCAGGCGATATGCAGTTGTGTCCCAAGATATGCCTCTAAATGTTGATACTGCCTTCTCAGGCAATATGCAGTTGTGTCCCAACATGTGCCTCTAAATGTTGATACTGCCTTCTCAGGCCATATGCAGTTGTGTCCCAACATGTGCCTCTAAATGTTGATACTGCCTTCTCAGGCGATATGCAGTTGTGTCCCAACATGTGCCTCTAAATGTTGATACTGCCTTCTCAGGCCATATGCAGTTGTGTCCCTACATGTGCCTCTAAATGTTGATACCGCCTTCTCAGGCAATATGCAGTTGTGTCCCAACATGTGCCTCTAAATGTTGATACTGCCTTCTCAGGCCATATGCAGTTGTGTCCCAACATGTGCCTCTAAATGTTGATACTGCCTTCTCAGGCGATATGCAGTTGTGTCCCAACATGTGCCTCTAAATGTTGATACTGCCTTCTCAGGTTATATGCAGTTGTGTCCCAACATGTGCCTCTAAATGTTGATATTGCCTTCTCAGGCCATATGCAGTTGTGTCCCAACATGTGCCTCTAAATGTTGATACTGCCTTCTCAGGCGATATGCAGTTGTGTCCCAACATGTGCCTCTAAATGTTGATAATGCCTTCTCAGGCAATATGCAGTTGTGTCCCAACATGTGCCTCTAAATGTTGATACTGCCTTCTCAGGCCATATGCAGTTGTGTCCCAACGTGTGCCGCTAAATGTTGATACTGCCTTCTCAGGCCATATGCAGTTGTGTCCCAACATGTGCCTCTAAATGTTGATACTGCCTTCTCAGGCGATATGCAGTTGTGTCCCAACATGTGCCTCTAAATGTTGATACTGCCTTCCCAGGCCATATGCAGTTGTGACCCAACATGTGCCTCTAAATATTGATACTGCCTTCTCAGGCGATATGCAGTTGTGTCCCAACGTGTGCCGCTAAATGTTGATACTGCCTTCTCAGGCCATATGCAGTTGTGTCCCAACATGTGCCTCTAAATGTTGATACTGCCTTCTCAGGCGATATGCAGTTGTGTCCCAACATGTGCCTCTAAATGTTGATACTGCCTTCTCAGGCAATATGCAGTTGTGTCCCAACATGTGCCTCTAAATGTTGATACTGCCTTCTCAGGCGATATGCAGTTGTGTCCCAACATGTGCCTCTAAATGTTGATACTGCCTTCTCAGGCCATATGCAGTTGTGTCCCAACATGTGCCTCTAAATGTTGATACTGCCTTCTCAGGCGATATGCAGTTGTGTCCCAAGATATGCCTCTAAATGTTGATACTGCCTTCTCAGGCAATATGCAGTTGTGTCCCAACATGTGCCTCTAAATGTTGATACTGCCTTCTCAGGCCATATGCAGTTGTGTCCCAACATGTGCCTCTAAATGTTGATACTGCCTTCTCAGGCGATATGCAGTTGTGTCCCAACATGTGCCTCTAAATGTTGATACTGCCTTCTCAGGCCATATGCAGTTGTGTCCCTACATGTGCCTCTAAATGTTGATACCGCCTTCTCAGGCAATATGCAGTTGTGTCCCAACATGTGCCTCTAAATGTTGATACTGCCTTCTCAGGCCATATGCAGTTGTGTCCCAACATGTGCCTCTAAATGTTGATATTGCCTTCTCAGGCCATATGCAGTTGTGTCCCAACATGTGCCTCTAAATGTTGATACTGCCTTCTCAGGCGATATGCAGTTGTGTCCCAACATGTGCCTCTAAATGTTGATACTGCCTTCTCAGGCCATATGCAGTTGTGTCCCAACATGTGCCTCTAAATGTTGATACTGCCTTCTCAGGCGATATGCAGTTGTGTCCCAACATGTGCCTCTAAATGTTGATACTGCCTTCTCAGGCGATAGGCAGTTGTGTCCCAACATGTGCCTCTAAATGTTGATACTGCCTTCTCAGGCCATATGCAGTTGTGTCCCAACATGTGCCTCTAAATGTTGATACTGCCTTCTCAGGCGATATGCAGTTGTGTCCCAACATGTGCCTCTAAATGTTGATACTGCCTTCTCAGGCCATATGCAGTTGTGTCCCAACATGTGCCTCTAAATGTTGATACTGCCTTCTCAGGCGATATGCAGTTGTGTCCCAACATGTGCCTCTAAATGTTGATACTGCCTTCTCAGGCGATATGCAGTTGTGTCCCAACATGTGCCTCTAAATGTTGATACTGCCTTCTCAGGCCATATGCAGTTGTGTCCCAACATGTGCCTCTAAATGTTGATACTGCCTTCTCAGGCCATATGCAGTTGTGTCCCAACATGTGCCTCTAAATGATGATACTGCCTTCTCAGGCGATATGCAGTTGTGTCCCAACATGTGCCTCTAAATGTTGATACTGCCTTCTCAGGCCATATGCAGTTGTGTCCCAACATGTGCCTCTAAATGTTGATATTGCCTTCTCAGGCCATATGCAGTTGTGTCCCAACATGTGCCTCTAAATGTTGATACTGCCTTCTCAGGCCATATGCAGTTGTGTCCCAACAAGTGCCTCTAAATGTTGATACTGCCTTCTCAGGCGATATGCAGTTGTGTCCCAACATGTGCCTCTAAATGTTGATACTGCCTTCTCAGGCCATATGCAGTTGTGTCCCAACATGTGCCTCTAAATGTTGATACTGCCTTCTCAGGCCATATGCAGTTGTGTCCCAACATGTGCCTCTAAATGTTGATACTGCCTTCTCAGGCGATATGCAGTTGTGTCCCAACATGTGCCTCTAAATGTTGATACTGCCTTCTCAGGCCATATGCAGTTGTGTCCCAACATGTGCCTCTAAATGTTGATATTGCCTTCTCAGGCCATATGCAGTTGTGTCCCTACATGTGCCTCTAAATGTTGATACTGCCTTCTCAGGCGATATGCAGTTGTGTCCCAACATGTGCCTCTAAATGTTGATACTGCCTTCTCAGGCCATATGCAGTTGTGTCCCAACATGTGCCTCTAAATGTTGATACTGCCTTCTCAGGCGATATGCAGTTGTGTCCCAACATGTGCCTCTAAATGTTGATACTGCCTTCTCAGGCCATATGCAGTTGTGTCCCAACATGTGCCTATAAATGTTGATACTGCCTTCTCAGGCCATATGCAGTTGTGTCCCAACATGTGCCTCTAAATGTTGATATTGCCTTCTCAGGCCATATGCAGTTGTGTCCCAACATGTGCCTCTAAATGTTGATACTGCCTTCTCTGGCCATATGCAGTTGTGTCCCAACATGTGCCTCTAAATGTTGATACTGCCTTCTCAGGCGATATGCAGTTGTGTCCCAACATGTGCCTCTAAATGTTGATACTGCCTTCTCAGGCGATATGCAGTTGTGTCCCAACATGTGCCTCTAAATGTTGATACTGCCTTCTCAGGCCATATGCAGTTGTGTCCCAACATGTGCCTCTAAATGTTGATACTGCCTTCTCAGGCGATATGCAGTTGTGTCCCAACATGTGCCTCTAAATGTTGATACTGCCTTCTCAGGCGATATGCAGTTGTGTCCCAACATGTGCCTCTAAATGTTGATACTGCCTTCTCAGGCGATATGCTGTTGTGTCCCAACATGTGCCTCAAAATGTTGATACTGCCTTCTCAGGCCATATGCAGTTGTGTCCCAACATGTGCCTCTAAATGTTGATACTGCCTTCTCAGGCCATATGCAGTTGTGTCCCAACATGTGCCTCTAAATGTTGATACTGCCTTCTCAGGCCATATGCAGTTGTGTCCCAACATGTGCCTCTAAATGTTGATATTGCCTTCTCAGGCCATATGCAGTTGTGTCCCAACATGTGCCTCTAAATGTTGATACTGCCTTCTCAGGCCATATGCAGTTGTGTCCCAACATGTGCCGCTAAATGTTGATACTGCCTTCTCAGGCCATATGCAGTTGTGTCCCAACATGTGCCGCTAAATGTTGATACTGCCTTCTCAGGCCATATGCAGTTGTGTCCCAACATGTGCCGCTAAATGTTGATACTGCCTTCTCAGGCCATATGCAGTTGTGTCCCAACATGTGCCTCTAAATGTTGGTACTGCCTTCTCAGGCCATATGCAGTTGTGTCCCAACATGTGCCTCTAAATGTTAATACTGCCTTCTCAGGCCATATGCAGTTGTGTCCCAACATGTGCCTCTAAATGTTGATACTGCCTTCTCAGGCGATATGCAGTTGCGTCCCAACATGTGCCTCTAAATGTTGATACTGCCTTCTCAGGCGATATGCATTTGTGTCCCAGCATGTGCCTCTAAATGTTGATACTGCCTTCTCAGGCCATATGCAGTTGTGTCCCAACATGTGCCTCTAAATGTTGATACTGACTCCTCAGGCCATATGCAGTTGTGTCCCAACATGTGCCTCTAAATGTTGATACTGCCTTCTCAGGCCATATGCAGTTGTGTCCCAACATGTGCCTCTAAATGTTGATACTGCCTCCTCAGGCCATATGCAGTTGTGTCCCAACATGTGCCTCTAAATGTTGATACTGCCTTCTCAGGCCATATGCAGTTGTGTCCCAACATGTGTCTCTAAATGTTGATACTGCCTTCTCAGGCCATATGCAGTTGTGTACCAACATGTGCCTCTAAATGTTGATACTGCCTTCTCAGGCCATATGCAGTTGTGTCCCATCATGTGCCTCTAAATGTTGATACTGCCTTCTCAGGCGATATGCAGTTGTGTCCCAACACGTGCCTCTAAATGTTGATACTGCCTTCTCAGGCCATATGCAGTTGTGTCCCAACATATGCCTCTAAATGTTGATACTGCCTTCTCAGGCCATATGCAGTTGTGTCCCAACATGTGCCTCTAAATGTTGATACTGCCTTCTCAGGCGATATGCAGTTGTGTCCCAACATGTGCCGCTAAATGTTGATACTGCCTTCTCAGGCCATATGCAGTTGTGTCCCAACATGTGCCTCTAAATGTTGATACTGCCTTCTCAGGCCATATGCAGTTGTGATTCCCAACATGTGCCTCTAAGTGTTGATACTGCCTTCTCAGGCCATATGCAGTTGTGTCCCAACATGTGCCTCTAAATGTTGATACTGCCTTCTCAGGCCATATGCAGTTGTGTCCCAACATGTGCCTCTAAATGTTGATACTGCCTTCTCAGGCGATATGCAGTTGTGTCCCAACATGTGCCTCTAAATGTTGATACTGCCTTCTCAGGCCATATGCAGTTGTGTCCCAACATGTGCCGCTAAATGTTGATACTGCCTTCTCAGGCCATATACAGTTGTGGCAACATGTGCCGCTAAATGTTGATACTGCCTTCTCAGGCCATATGCAGTTGTGTCCCAACATGTGCCTCTAAATGTTGATACTGCCTTCTCAGGCCATATGCAGTTGTGTCCCAACATGTGCCGCTAAATGTTGATACTGCCTTCTCAGGCCATATGCAGTTGTGTCCCAACATGTGCCGCTAAATGTTGATACTGCCTTCTCAGGCCATATGCAGTTGTGTCCCAACATGTGCCTCTAAATGTTGATACTGCCTTCTCAGGCCATATGCAGTTGTGTCCCAACATGTGCCGCTAAATGTTGATACTGCCTTCTCAGGCCATATGCAGTTGTGTCCCAACATGTGCCGCTAAATGTTGATACTGCCTTCTCAGGCCATATGCAGTTGTGTCCCAACATGTGCCGCTAAATGTTGATACTGCCTTCTCAGGCCATATGCAGTTGTGTCCCAACATGTGCCGCTAAATGTTGATACTGCCTTCTCAGGCCATATGCAGTTGTGCCAACATGTGCCTCTAAATGTTGATACTGCCTTCTCAGGCCATATGCAGTTTTGTCCCAACATGTGCCTCTAAATGTTGATACTGCCTTCTCAGGCCATATGCAGTTGTGTCCCAACATGTGCCGCTAAATGTTGATACTGCCTTCTCAGGCCATATGCAGTTGTGTCCCAACATGTGCCGCTAAATGTTGATACTGCCTTCTCAGGCCATATGCAGTTGTGTCCCTACATGTGCCTCTAAATGTTGATACTGCCTTCTCAGGCCATATGCAGTTGTGTCCCAACATGTGCCTCTAAATGTTGATACTGCCTTCTCAGGCCATATGCAGTTGTGTCCCTACATGTGCCTCTAAATGTTGATACTGCCTTCTCAGGCCATATGCAGTTGTGTCCCAACATGTGCCTCTAAATGTTGATACTGCCTTCTCAGGCAATATGCAGTTGTGTCCCAACATATGCCTCTAAATGTTGATACTGCCTTCTCAGGCCATATGCAGTTGTGTCCCTACATGTGCCTCTAAATGTTGATACTGCCTTCTCAGGCCATATGCAGTTGTGTCCCAACATGTGCCTCTAAATGTTGATACTGCCTTCTCAGGCCATATGCAGTTGTGTCCCTACATGTGCCTCTAAATGTTGATACTGCCTTCTCAGGCCATATGCAGTTGTGTCCCAACATGTGCCGCTAAATGTTGATACTGCCTTCTCAGGCCATATGCAGTTGTGCCAACATGTGCCTCTAAATGTTGATACTGCCTTCTCAGGCCATATGCAGTTGTGTCCCAACATGTGCCGCTAAATGTTGATACTGCCTTCTCAGGCCATATGCAGTTGTGTCCCAACATGTGCCGCTAAATGTTGATACTGCCTTCTCAGGCCATATGCAGTTGTGTCCCAACATGTGCCTCTAAATGTTGATACTGCCTTCTCAGGCCATATGCAGTTGTGTCCCAACATGTGCCGCTAAATGTTGATACTGCCTTCTCAGGCCATATGCAGTTGTGTCCCAACATGTGCCTCTAAATGTTGATACTGCCTTCTCAGGCCATATGCAGTTGTGTCCCTACATGTGCCTCTAAATGTTGATACTGCCTTCTCAGGCCATATGCAGTTGTGTCCCAACATGTGCCTCTAAATGTTGATACTGCCTTCTCAGGCAATATGCAGTTGTGTCCCAACATATGCCTCTAAATGTTGATACTGCCTTCTCAGGCCATATGCAGTTGTGTCCCTACATGTGCCTCTAAATGTTGATACTGCCTTCTCAGGCCATATGCAGTTGTGTCCCAACATGTGCCTCTAAATGTTGATACTGCCTTCTCAGGCCATATGCAGTTGTGTCCCTACATGTGCCTCTAAATGTTGATACTGCCTTCTCAGGCCATATGCAGTTGTGTCCCAACATGTGCCGCTAAATGTTGATACTGCCTTCTCAGGCCATATGCAGTTGTGCCAACATGTGCCTCTAAATGTTGATACTGCCTTCTCAGGCCATATGCAGTTGTGTCCCAACATGTGCCGCTAAATGTTGATACTGCCTTCTCAGGCCATATGCAGTTGTGTCCCAACATGTGCCGCTAAATGTTGATACTGCCTTCTCAGGCCATATGCAGTTGTGTCCCAACATGTGCCTCTAAATGTTGATACTGCCTTCTCAGGCCATATGCAGTTGTGTCCCAACATGTGCCGCTAAATGTTGATACTGCCTTCTCAGGCCATATGCAGTTGTGCCAACATGTGCCTCTAAATGTTGATATTGCCTTCTCAGGCCATATGCAGTTGTGTCCCAACATGTGCCTCTAAATGTTGATACTGCCTTCTCAGGCCATATGCAGTTGTGTCCCAACATGTGCCTCTAAATGTTGATACTGCCTTCTCAGGCGATATGCAGTTGTGTCCCAACATGTGCCTCTAAATGTTGATACTGCCTTCTCAGGCGATATGCAGTTGTGTCCCAACATGTGCCTCTAAATGTTGATACTGCCTTCTCAGGCCATATGCAGTTGTGTCCCAACATGTGCCTCTAAATGTTGATACTGCCTTCTCAGGCGATATGCAGTTGTGTCCCAACATGTGCCTCTAAATGTTGATACTGCCTTCTCAGGCGATATGCAGTTGTGTCCCAACATGTGCCTCTAAATGTTGATACTGCCTTCTCAGGCGATATGCTGTTGTGTCCCAACATGTGCCTCAAAATGTTGATACTGCCTTCTCAGGCCATATGCAGTTGTGTCCCAACATGTGCCTCTAAATGTTGATACTGCCTTCTCAGGCCATATGCAGTTGTGTCCCAACATGTGCCTCTAAATGTTGATACTGCCTTCTCAGGCCATATGCAGTTGTGTCCCAACATGTGCCTCTAAATGTTGATATTGCCTTCTCAGGCCATATGCAGTTGTGTCCCAACATGTGCCTCTAAATGTTGATACTGCCTTCTCAGGCCATATGCAGTTGTGTCCCAACATGTGCCGCTAAATGTTGATACTGCCTTCTCAGGCCATATGCAGTTGTGTCCCAACATGTGCCGCTAAATGTTGATACTGCCTTCTCAGGCCATATGCAGTTGTGTCCCAACATGTGCCGCTAAATGTTGATACTGCCTTCTCAGGCCATATGCAGTTGTGTCCCAACATGTGCCTCTAAATGTTGGTACTGCCTTCTCAGGCCATATGCAGTTGTGTCCCAACATGTGCCTCTAAATGTTAATACTGCCTTCTCAGGCCATATGCAGTTGTGTCCCAACATGTGCCTCTAAATGTTGATACTGCCTTCTCAGGCGATATGCAGTTGCGTCCCAACATGTGCCTCTAAATGTTGATACTGCCTTCTCAGCCGATATGCATTTGTGTCCCAGCATGTGCCTCTAAATGTTGATACTGCCTTCTCAGGCCATATGCAGTTGTGTCCCAACATGTGCCTCTAAATGTTGATACTGACTCCTCAGGCCATATGCAGTTGTGTCCCAACATGTGCCTCTAAATGTTGATACTGCCTTCTCAGGCCATATGCAGTTGTGTCCCAACATGTGCCTCTAAATGTTGATACTGCCTCCTCAGGCCATATGCAGTTGTGTCCCAACATGTGCCTCTAAATGTTGATACTGCCTTCTCAGGCCATATGCAGTTGTGTCCCAACATGTGTCTCTAAATGTTGATACTGCATTCTCAGGCCATATGCAGTTGTGTACCAACATGTGCCTCTAAATGTTGATACTGCCTTCTCAGGCCATATGCAGTTGTGTCCCATCATGTGCCTCTAAATGTTGATACTGCCTTCTCAGGCGATATGCAGTTGTGTCCCAACACGTGCCTCTAAATGTTGATACTGCCTTCTCAGGCCATATGCAGTTGTGTCCCAACATATGCCTCTAAATGTTGATACTGCCTTCTCAGGCCATATGCAGTTGTGTCCCAACATGTGCCTCTAAATGTTGATACTGCCTTCTCAGGCGATATGCAGTTGTGTCCCAACATGTGCCGCTAAATGTTGATACTGCCTTCTCAGGCCATATGCAGTTGTGTCCCAACATGTGCCTCTAAATGTTGATACTGCCTTCTCAGGCCATATGCAGTTGTGTCCCAACATGTGCCTCTAAGTGTTGATACTGCCTTCTCAGGCCATATGCAGTTGTGTCCCAACATGTGCCTCTAAATTTTAAACTGCCTTCTCAGGCCATATGCAGTTGTGTCCCAACATGTGCCGCTAAATGTTGATACTGCCTTCTCAGGCCATATGCAGTTGTGTCCCAACATGTGCCTCTAAATGTTGATACTGCCTTCTCAGGCGATATGCAGTTGTGTCCCAACATGTGCCTCTAAATGTTGATACTGCCTTCTCAGGCGATATGCAGTTGTGTCCCAACATGTGCCTCTAAATGTTGATACTGCCTTCTCAGGCCATATGCAGTTGTGTCCCAACATGTGCCTCTAAATGTTGATACTGCCTTCTCAGGCGATATGCAGTTGTGTCCCAAGATATGCCTCTAAATGTTGATACTGCCTTCTCAGGCAATATGCAGTTGTGTCCCAACATGTGCCTCTAAATGTTGATACTGCCTTCTCAGGCCATATGCAGTTGTGTCCCAACATGTGCCTCTAAATGTTGATACTGCCTTCTCAGGCGATATGCAGTTGTGTCCCAACATGTGCCTCTAAATGTTGATACTGCCTTCTCAGGCCATATGCAGTTGTGTCCCTACATGTGCCTCTAAATGTTGATACCGCCTTCTCAGGCAATATGCAGTTGTGTCCCAACATGTGCCTCTAAATGTTGATACTGCCTTCTCAGGCCATATGCAGTTGTGTCCCAACATGTGCCTCTAAATGTTGATATTGCCTTCTCAGGCCATATGCAGTTGTGTCCCAACATGTGCCTCTAAATGTTGATACTGCCTTCTCAGGCGATATGCAGTTGTGTCCCAACATGTGCCTCTAAATGTTGATACTGCCTTCTCAGGCCATATGCAGTTGTGTCCCAACATGTGCCTCTAAATGTTGATACTGCCTTCTCAGGCGATATGCAGTTGTGTCCCAACATGTGCCTCTAAATGTTGATACTGCCTTCTCAGGCGATAGGCAGTTGTGTCCCAACATGTGCCTCTAAATGTTGATACTGCCTTCTCAGGCCATATGCAGTTGTGTCCCAACATGTGCCTCTAAATGTTGATACTGCCTTCTCAGGCGATATGCAGTTGTGTCCCAACATGTGCCTCTAAATGTTGATACTGCCTTCTCAGGCCATATGCAGTTGTGTCCCAACATGTGCCTCTAAATGTTGATACTGCCTTCTCAGGCGATATGCAGTTGTGTCCCAACATGTGCCTCTAAATGTTGATACTGCCTTCTCAGGCGATATGCAGTTGTGTCCCAACATGTGCCTCTAAATGTTGATACTGCCTTCTCAGGCCATATGCAGTTGTGTCCCAACATGTGCCTCTAAATGTTGATACTGCCTTCTCAGGCCATATGCAGTTGTGTCCCAACATGTGCCTCTAAATGATGATACTGCCTTCTCAGGCGATATGCAGTTGTGTCCCAACATGTGCCTCTAAATGTTGATACTGCCTTCTCAGGCCATATGCAGTTGTGTCCCAACATGTGCCTCTAAATGTTGATATTGCCTTCTCAGGCCATATGCAGTTGTGTCCCAACATGTGCCTCTAAATGTTGATACTGCCTTCTCAGGCCATATGCAGTTGTGTCCCAACATGTGCCTCTAAATGTTGATACTGCCTTCTCAGGCGATATGCAGTTGTGTCCCAACATGTGCCTCTAAATGTTGATACTGCCTTCTCAGGCCATATGCAGTTGTGTCCCAACATGTGCCTCTAAATGTTGATACTGCCTTCTCAGGCCATATGCGGTTGTGTCCCAACATGTGCCTCTAAATGTTGATACTGCCTTCTCAGGCGATATGCAGTTGTGTCCCAACATGTGCCTCTAAATGTTGATACTGCCTTCTCAGGCCATATGCAGTTGTGTCCCAACATGTGCCTCTAAATGTTGATATTGCCTTCTCAGGCCATATGCAGTTGTGTCCCTACATGTGCCTCTAAATGTTGATACTGCCTTCTCAGGCGATATGCAGTTGTGTCCCAACATGTGCCTCTAAATGTTGATACTGCCTTCTCAGGCCATATGCAGTTGTGTCCCAACATGTGCCTCTAAATGTTGATACTGCCTTCTCAGGCGATATGCAGTTGTGTCCCAACATGTGCCTCTAAATGTTGATACTGCCTTCTCAGGCCATATGCAGTTGTGTCCCAACATGTGCCTATAAATGTTGATACTGCCTTCTCAGGCCATATGCAGTTGTGTCCCAACATGTGCCTCTAAATGTTGATATTGCCTTCTCAGGCCATATGCAGTTGTGTCCCAACATGTGCCTCTAAATGTTGATACTGCCTTCTCAGGCCATATGCAGTTGTGTCCCAACATGTGCCTCTAAATGTTGATACTGCCTTCTCAGGCGATATGCAGTTGTGTCCCAACATGTGCCTCTAAATGTTGATACTGCCTTCTCAGGCGATATGCAGTTGTGTCCCAACATGTGCCTCTAAATGTTGATACTGCCTTCTCAGGCCATATGCAGTTGTGTCCCAACATGTGCCTCTAAATGTTGATACTGCCTTCTCAGGCGATATGCAGTTGTGTCCCAACATGTGCCTCTAAATGTTGATACTGCCTTCTCAGGCGATATGCAGTTGTGTCCCAACATGTGCCTCTAAATGTTGATACTGCCTTCTCAGGCGATATGCTGTTGTGTCCCAACATGTGCCTCAAAATGTTGATACTGCCTTCTCAGGCCATATGCAGTTGTGTCCCAACATGTGCCTCTAAATGTTGATACTGCCTTCTCAGGCCATATGCAGTTGTGTCCCAACATGTGCCTCTAAATGTTGATACTGCCTTCTCAGGCCATATGCAGTTGTGTCCCAACATGTGCCTCTAAATGTTGATATTGCCTTCTCAGGCCATATGCAGTTGTGTCCCAACATGTGCCTCTAAATGTTGATACTGCCTTCTCAGGCCATATGCAGTTGTGTCCCAACATGTGCCGCTAAATGTTGATACTGCCTTCTCAGGCCATATGCAGTTGTGTCCCAACATGTGCCGCTAAATGTTGATACTGCCTTCTCAGGCCATATGCAGTTGTGTCCCAACATGTGCCGCTAAATGTTGATACTGCCTTCTCAGGCCATATGCAGTTGTGTCCCAACATGTGCCTCTAAATGTTGGTACTGCCTTCTCAGGCCATATGCAGTTGTGTCCCAACATGTGCCTCTAAATGTTAATACTGCCTTCTCAGGCCATATGCAGTTGTGTCCCAACATGTGCCTCTAAATGTTGATACTGCCTTCTCAGGCGATATGCAGTTGCGTCCCAACATGTGCCTCTAAATGTTGATACTGCCTTCTCAGGCGATATGCATTTGTGTCCCAGCATGTGCCTCTAAATGTTGATACTGCCTTCTCAGGCCATATGCAGTTGTGTCCCAACATGTGCCTCTAAATGTTGATACTGACTCCTCAGGCCATATGCAGTTGTGTCCCAACATGTGCCTCTAAATGTTGATACTGCCTTCTCAGGCCATATGCAGTTGTGTCCCAACATGTGCCTCTAAATGTTGATACTGCCTCCTCAGGCCATATGCAGTTGTGTCCCAACATGTGCCTCTAAATGTTGATACTGCCTTCTCAGGCCATATGCAGTTGTGTCCCAACATGTGTCTCTAAATGTTGATACTGCCTTCTCAGGCCATATGCAGTTGTGTACCAACATGTGCCTCTAAATGTTGATACTGCCTTCTCAGGCCATATGCAGTTGTGTCCCATCATGTGCCTCTAAATGTTGATACTGCCTTCTCAGGCGATATGCAGTTGTGTCCCAACACGTGCCTCTAAATGTTGATACTGCCTTCTCAGGCCATATGCAGTTGTGTCCCAACATATGCCTCTAAATGTTGATACTGCCTTCTCAGGCCATATGCAGTTGTGTCCCAACATGTGCCTCTAAATGTTGATACTGCCTTCTCAGGCGATATGCAGTTGTGTCCCAACATGTGCCGCTAAATGTTGATACTGCCTTCTCAGGCCATATGCAGTTGTGTCCCAACATGTGCCTCTAAATGTTGATACTGCCTTCTCAGGCCATATGCAGTTGTGTCCCAACATGTGCCTCTAAGTGTTGATACTGCCTTCTCAGGCCATATGCAGTTGTGTCCCAACATGTGCCTCTAAATGTTGATACTGCCTTCTCAGGCCATATGCAGTTGTGTCCCAACATGTGCCTCTAAATGTTGATACTGCCTTCTCAGGCGATATGCAGTTGTGTCCCAACATGTGCCTCTAAATGTTGATACTGCCTTCTCAGGCCATATGCAGTTGTGTCCCAACATGTGCCGCTAAATGTTGATACTGCCTTCTCAGGCCATATACAGTTGTGGCAACATGTGCCGCTAAATGTTGATACTGCCTTCTCAGGCCATATGCAGTTGTGTCCCAACATGTGCCTCTAAATGTTGATACTGCCTTCTCAGGCCATATGCAGTTGTGTCCCAACATGTGCCGCTAAATGTTGATACTGCCTTCTCAGGCCATATGCAGTTGTGTCCCAACATGTGCCGCTAAATGTTGATACTGCCTTCTCAGGCCATATGCAGTTGTGTCCCAACATGTGCCTCTAAATGTTGATACTGCCTTCTCAGGCCATATGCAGTTGTGTCCCAACATGTGCCGCTAAATGTTGATACTGCCTTCTCAGGCCATATGCAGTTGTGTCCCAACATGTGCCGCTAAATGTTGATACTGCCTTCTCAGGCCATATGCAGTTGTGTCCCAACATGTGCCGCTAAATGTTGATACTGCCTTCTCAGGCCATATGCAGTTGTGTCCCAACATGTGCCGCTAAATGTTGATACTGCCTTCTCAGGCCATATGCAGTTGTGCCAACATGTGCCTCTAAATGTTGATACTGCCTTCTCAGGCCATATGCAGTTTTGTCCCAACATGTGCCTCTAAATGTTGATACTGCCTTCTCAGGCCATATGCAGTTGTGTCCCAACATGTGCCGCTAAATGTTGATACTGCCTTCTCAGGCCATATGCAGTTGTGTCCCAACATGTGCCGCTAAATGTTGATACTGCCTTCTCAGGCCATATGCAGTTGTGTCCCTACATGTGCCTCTAAATGTTGATACTGCCTTCTCAGGCCATATGCAGTTGTGTCCCAACATGTGCCTCTAAATGTTGATACTGCCTTCTCAGGCCATATGCAGTTGTGTCCCTACATGTGCCTCTAAATGTTGATACTGCCTTCTCAGGCCATATGCAGTTGTGTCCCAACATGTGCCTCTAAATGTTGATACTGCCTTCTCAGGCAATATGCAGTTGTGTCCCAACATATGCCTCTAAATGTTGATACTGCCTTCTCAGGCCATATGCAGTTGTGTCCCTACATGTGCCTCTAAATGTTGATACTGCCTTCTCAGGCCATATGCAGTTGTGTCCCAACATGTGCCTCTAAATGTTGATACTGCCTTCTCAGGCCATATGCAGTTGTGTCCCTACATGTGCCTCTAAATGTTGATACTGCCTTCTCAGGCCATATGCAGTTGTGTCCCAACATGTGCCGCTAAATGTTGATACTGCCTTCTCAGGCCATATGCAGTTGTGCCAACATGTGCCTCTAAATGTTGATACTGCCTTCTCAGGCCATATGCAGTTGTGTCCCAACATGTGCCGCTAAATGTTGATACTGCCTTCTCAGGCCATATGCAGTTGTGTCCCAACATGTGCCGCTAAATGTTGATACTGCCTTCTCAGGCCATATGCAGTTGTGTCCCAACATGTGCCTCTAAATGTTGATACTGCCTTCTCAGGCCATATGCAGTTGTGTCCCAACATGTGCCGCTAAATGTTGATACTGCCTTCTCAGGCCATATGCAGTTGTGTCCCAACATGTGCCTCTAAATGTTGATACTGCCTTCTCAGGCCATATGCAGTTGTGTCCCTACATGTGCCTCTAAATGTTGATACTGCCTTCTCAGGCCATATGCAGTTGTGTCCCAACATGTGCCTCTAAATGTTGATACTGCCTTCTCAGGCAATATGCAGTTGTGTCCCAACATATGCCTCTAAATGTTGATACTGCCTTCTCAGGCCATATGCAGTTGTGTCCCTACATGTGCCTCTAAATGTTGATACTGCCTTCTCAGGCCATATGCAGTTGTGTCCCAACATGTGCCTCTAAATGTTGATACTGCCTTCTCAGGCCATATGCAGTTGTGTCCCTACATGTGCCTCTAAATGTTGATACTGCCTTCTCAGGCCATATGCAGTTGTGTCCCAACATGTGCCGCTAAATGTTGATACTGCCTTCTCAGGCCATATGCAGTTGTGCCAACATGTGCCTCTAAATGTTGATACTGCCTTCTCAGGCCATATGCAGTTGTGTCCCAACATGTGCCGCTAAATGTTGATACTGCCTTCTCAGGCCATATGCAGTTGTGTCCCAACATGTGCCGCTAAATGTTGATACTGCCTTCTCAGGCCATATGCAGTTGTGTCCCAACATGTGCCTCTAAATGTTGATACTGCCTTCTCAGGCCATATGCAGTTGTGTCCCAACATGTGCCGCTAAATGTTGATACTGCCTTCTCAGGCCATATGCAGTTGTGCCAACATGTGCCTCTAAATGTTGATATTGCCTTCTCAGGCCATATGCAGTTGTGTCCCAACATGTGCCTCTAAATGTTGATACTGCCTTCTCAGGCCATATGCAGTTGTGTCCCAACATGTGCCTCTAAATGTTGATACTGCCTTCTCAGGCGATATGCAGTTGTGTCCCAACATGTGCCTCTAAATGTTGATACTGCCTTCTCAGGCGATATGCAGTTGTGTCCCAACATGTGCCTCTAAATGTTGATACTGCCTTCTCAGGCCATATGCAGTTGTGTCCCAACATGTGCCTCTAAATGTTGATACTGCCTTCTCAGGCGATATGCAGTTGTGTCCCAACATGTGCCTCTAAATGTTGATACTGCCTTCTCAGGCGATATGCAGTTGTGTCCCAACATGTGCCTCTAAATGTTGATACTGCCTTCTCAGGCGATATGCTGTTGTGTCCCAACATGTGCCTCAAAATGTTGATACTGCCTTCTCAGGCCATATGCAGTTGTGTCCCAACATGTGCCTCTAAATGTTGATACTGCCTTCTCAGGCCATATGCAGTTGTGTCCCAACATGTGCCTCTAAATGTTGATACTGCCTTCTCAGGCCATATGCAGTTGTGTCCCAACATGTGCCTCTAAATGTTGATATTGCCTTCTCAGGCCATATGCAGTTGTGTCCCAACATGTGCCTCTAAATGTTGATACTGCCTTCTCAGGCCATATGCAGTTGTGTCCCAACATGTGCCGCTAAATGTTGATACTGCCTTCTCAGGCCATATGCAGTTGTGTCCCAACATGTGCCGCTAAATGTTGATACTGCCTTCTCAGGCCATATGCAGTTGTGTCCCAACATGTGCCGCTAAATGTTGATACTGCCTTCTCAGGCCATATGCAGTTGTGTCCCAACATGTGCCTCTAAATGTTGGTACTGCCTTCTCAGGCCATATGCAGTTGTGTCCCAACATGTGCCTCTAAATGTTAATACTGCCTTCTCAGGCCATATGCAGTTGTGTCCCAACATGTGCCTCTAAATGTTGATACTGCCTTCTCAGGCGATATGCAGTTGCGTCCCAACATGTGCCTCTAAATGTTGATACTGCCTTCTCAGCCGATATGCATTTGTGTCCCAGCATGTGCCTCTAAATGTTGATACTGCCTTCTCAGGCCATATGCAGTTGTGTCCCAACATGTGCCTCTAAATGTTGATACTGACTCCTCAGGCCATATGCAGTTGTGTCCCAACATGTGCCTCTAAATGTTGATACTGCCTTCTCAGGCCATATGCAGTTGTGTCCCAACATGTGCCTCTAAATGTTGATACTGCCTCCTCAGGCCATATGCAGTTGTGTCCCAACATGTGCCTCTAAATGTTGATACTGCCTTCTCAGGCCATATGCAGTTGTGTCCCAACATGTGTCTCTAAATGTTGATACTGCATTCTCAGGCCATATGCAGTTGTGTACCAACATGTGCCTCTAAATGTTGATACTGCCTTCTCAGGCCATATGCAGTTGTGTCCCATCATGTGCCTCTAAATGTTGATACTGCCTTCTCAGGCGATATGCAGTTGTGTCCCAACACGTGCCTCTAAATGTTGATACTGCCTTCTCAGGCCATATGCAGTTGTGTCCCAACATATGCCTCTAAATGTTGATACTGCCTTCTCAGGCCATATGCAGTTGTGTCCCAACATGTGCCTCTAAATGTTGATACTGCCTTCTCAGGCGATATGCAGTTGTGTCCCAACATGTGCCGCTAAATGTTGATACTGCCTTCTCAGGCCATATGCAGTTGTGTCCCAACATGTGCCTCTAAATGTTGATACTGCCTTCTCAGGCCATATGCAGTTGTGTCCCAACATGTGCCTCTAAGTGTTGATACTGCCTTCTCAGGCCATATGCAGTTGTGTCCCAACATGTGCCTCTAAATTTTAAACTGCCTTCTCAGGCCATATGCAGTTGTGTCCCAACATGTGCCGCTAAATGTTGATACTGCCTTCTCAGGCCATATGCAGTTGTGTCCCAACATGTGCCTCTAAATGTTGATACTGCCTTCTCAGGCCATATGCAGTTGTGTCCCAACATGTGCCGCTAAATGTTGATACTGCCTTCTCAGGCCATATGCAGTAGTGTCCCAACATGTGCCGCTAAATGTTGATACTGCCTTCTCAGGCCATATACAGTTGTGGCAACATGTGCCGCTAAATGTTGATACTGCCTTCTCAGGCCATATGCAGTTGTGTCCCAACATGTGCCTCTAAATGTTGATACTGCCTTCTCAGGCCATATGCAGTTGTGTCGCAACATGTGCCGCTAAATGTTGATACTGCCTTCTCAGGCCATATGCAGTTGTGTCCCAACATGTGCCGCTAAATGTTGATACTGCCTTCTCAGGCCATATGCAGTTGTGTCCCAACATGTGCCTCTAAATGTTGATACTGCCTTCTCAGGCCATATGC
Organism: Meconema thalassinum; assembly: GCA_946902985.2. Lineage (NCBI taxonomy): Eukaryota > Metazoa > Arthropoda > Insecta > Orthoptera > Tettigoniidae > Meconema > Meconema thalassinum. Next base: position 356,059,246 of record OX336390.1, on the reverse strand, counting down.
AGTTGTGTCCCAACATGTGCCGCTAAATGTTGATACTGCCTTCTCAGGCCATATGCAGTTGTGCCAACATGTGCCTCTAAATGTTGATACTGCCTTCTCAGGCCATATGCAGTTGTGTCCCAACATGTGCCTCTAAATGTTGATACTGCCTTCTCAGGCCATATGCAGTTGTGTCCCAACATGTGCCGCTAAATGTTGATACTGCCTTCTCAGGCCATATGCAGTTGTGTCCCAACATGTGCCGCTAAATGTTGATACTGCCTTCTCAGGCCATATGCAGTTGTGTCCCAACATGTGCCGCTAAATGTTGATACTGCCTTCTCAGGCCATATGCAGTTGTGCCAACATGTGCCTCTAAATGTTGATACTGCCTTCTCAGGCCATATGCAGTTTTGTCCCAACATGTGCCTCTAAATGTTGATACTGCCTTCTCAGGCCATATGCAGTTGTGTCCCAACATGTGCCGCTAAATGTTGATACTGCCTTCTCAGGCCATATGCAGTTGTGTCCCAACATGTGCCGCTAAATGTTGATACTGCCTTCTCAGGCCATATGCAGTTGTGTCCCTACATGTGCCTCTAAATGTTGATACTGCCTTCTCAGGCCATATGCAGTTGTGTCCCAACATGTGCCTCTAAATGTTGATACTGCCTTCTCAGGCCATATGCAGTTGTGTCCCTACATGTGCCTCTAAATGTTGATACTGCCTTCTCAGGCCATATGCAGTTGTGTCCCAACATGTGCCTCTAAATGTTGATACTGCCTTCTCAGGCAATATGCAGTTGTGTCCCAACATATGCCTCTAAATGTTGATACTGCCTTCTCAGGCCATATGCAGTTGTGTCCCTACATGTGCCTCTAAATGTTGATACTGCCTTCTCAGGCCATATGCAGTTGTGTCCCAACATGTGCCTCTAAATGTTGATACTGCCTTCTCAGGCCATATGCAGTTGTGTCCCTACATGTGCCTCTAAATGTTGATACTGCCTTCTCAGGCCATATGCAGTTGTGTCCCAACATGTGCCGCTAAATGTTGATACTGCCTTCTCAGGCCATATGCAGTTGTGCCAACATGTGCCTCTAAATGTTGATACTGCCTTCTCAGGCCATATGCAGTTGTGTCCCAACATGTGCCGCTAAATGTTGATACTGCCTTCTCAGGCCATATGCAGTTGTGTCCCAACATCTGCCGCTAAATGTTGATACTGCCTTCTCAGGCCATATGCAGTTGTGTCCCAACATGTGCCTCTAAATGTTGATACTGCCTTCTCAGGCCATATGCAGTTGTGTCCCAACATGTGCCGCTAAATGTTGATACTGCCTTCTCAGGCCATATGCAGTTGTGCCAACATGTGCCGCTAAATGTTGATACTGCCTTCTCAGGCAATATGCAGTTGTGTCCCAACATGTGCCTCTAAATGTTGATACTGCCTTCCCAGGCCATATGCAGTTGAGTCCCAACATGTGCCGCTAAATGTTGATACTGTCTTCTCAGGCCATATGCAGTTGTGTCCCAACATGTGCCGCTAAATGTTGATACTGCCTTCTCAGGCCATATGCAGTTGTGTCCCAACATGTGCCGCTAAATGTTGATACTGCCTTCTCAGGCCATATGCAGTTGTGCCAACATGTGCCGCTAAATGTTGATACTGCCTTCTCAGGCCATATGCAGTTGTGTCCCAACATGTGCCTCTAAATGTTGATACTGCCTTCTCAGGCCATATGCAGTTGTGCCAACATATGCCGCTAAATGTTGACACTGCCTTCTCAGGCCATATGCAGTTGTGCCAACATGTGCCGCTAAATGTTGATACTGCCTTCTCAGGCCATATGCAGTTGTGCCAACATATGCCGCTAAATGTTGATACTGCCTTCTCAGGCCATATGCAGTTGTGTCCCAACATGTGCCTCTAAATGTTGATACTGCCTTCTCAGGCCACATGCAGTTGTGCCAACATGTGCCGCTAAATGTTGATACTGCCTTCTCAGGCCATATGCAGTTGTGCCAACATGTGCCGCTAAATGTTGATACTGCCTTCTCAGGCCATATGCAGTTGTGCCAACATGTGCCTCTAAATGTTGATACTGCCTTCTCAGGCTATATGCAGTTGTGCCAACATGTGCCGCTAAATGTTGATACTGCCTTCTCAGGCCATATGCAGTTGTGTCCCAACATGTGCCTCTAAATGTTGATACTGCCTTCTCAGGCGATATGCAGTTGTGTCCCAACATGTGCCTCTAAATGTTGATACTGCCTTCTCAGGCCATATGCAGTTGTGTCCCAACATGTGCCTCTAAATGTTGATACTGCCTTCTCAGGCGATATGCAGTTGTGTCCCAACATGTGCCTCTAAATGTTGATACTGCCTTCTCAGGCCATATGCAGTTGTGTCCCAACATGTGCCTCTAAATGTTGATACTGCCTTCTCAGGCGATATGCAGTTGTGTCCCAACATGTGCCTCTAAATGTTGATACTGCCTTCTCAGACGATATGCAGTTGTGTCCCAACATGTGCCTCTAAATGTTGATACTGCCTTCTCAGGCAATATGCAGTTGTGTCCCAACATGTGCCTCTAAATGTTGATACTGCCTTCTCAGGCCATATGCAGTTGTGTCCCAACATGTGCCTCTAAATGTTGATACTGCCTTCTCAGGCGATATGCAGTTGTGTCCCAACGTTTGCCGCTAAATGTTGATACTGCCTTCTCAGGCCATATGCAGTTGTGTCCCAACATGTGCCTCTAAATGTTGATACTGCCTTCTCAGGCGATATGCAGTTGTGTCCCAACATGTGCCTCTAAATGTTGATACTGCCTTCCCAGGCCATATGCAGTTGTGACCCAACATGTGCCTCTAAATGTTGATACTGCCTTCTCAGGCGATATGCAGTTGTGTCCCAACGTGTGCCGCTAAATGTTGATACTGCCTTCTCAGGCCATATGCAGTTGTGTCCCAACATGTGCCTCTAAATGTTGATACTGCCTTCTCAGGCGATATGCAGTTGTGTCCCAACATGTGCCTCTAAATGTTGATACTGCCTTCTCAGACGATATGCAGTTGTGTCCCAACATGTGCCTCTAAATGTTGATACTGCCTTCTCAGGCAATATGCAGTTGTGTCCCAACATGTGCCTCTAAATGTTGATACTGCCTTCTCAGGCCATATGCAGTTGTGTCCCAACATGTGCCTCTAAATGTTGATACTGCCTTCTCAGGCCATATGCAGTTGTGTCCCAACATGTGCCTCTAAATGTTGATACTGCCTTCTCAGGCAATATGCAGTTGTGTCCCAACATGTGCCTCTAAATGTTGATACTGCCTTCTCAGGCGATATGCAGTTGTGTCCCAACATGTGCCTCTAAATGTTGATACTGCCTTCTCAGGCCATATGCAGTTGTGTCCCAACATGTGCCTCTAAATGTTGATACTGCCTTCTCAGGCGATATGCAGTTGTGTCCCAAGATATGCCTCTAAATGTTGATACTGCCTTCTCAGGCAATATGCAGTTGTGTCCCAACATGTGCCTCTAAATGTTGATACTGCCTTCTCAGGCCATATGCAGTTGTGTCCCAACATGTGCCTCTAAATGTTGATACTGCCTTCTCAGGCGATATGCAGTTGTGTCCCAACATGTGCCTCTAAATGTTGATACTGCCTTCTCAGGCCATATGCAGTTGTGTCCCTACGTGTGCCTCTAAATGTTGATACTGCATTCTCAGGCAATATGCAGTTGTGTCCCAACATGTGCCTCTAAATGTTGATACTGCCTTCTCAGGCCATATGCAGTTGTGTCCCAACATGTGCCTCTAAATGTTGATACTGCCTTCTCAGGCGATATGCAGTTGTGTCCCAACATGTGCCTCTAAATGTTGATACTGCCTTCTCAGGCCATATGCAGTTGTGTCCCAACATGTGCCTCTAAATGTTGATATTGCCTTCTCAGGCCATATGCAGTTGTGTCCCAACATGTGCCTCTAAATGTTGATACTGCCTTCTCAGGCGATATGCAGTTGTGTCCCAACATGTGCCTCTAAATGTTGATACTGCCTTCTCAGGCCATATGCAGTTGTGTCCCAACATGTGCCTCTAAATGTTGATACTGCCTTCTCAGGCGATATGCAGTTGTGTCCCAACATGTGCCTCTAAATGTTGATACTGCCTTCTCAGGCGATATGCAGTTGTGTCCCAACATATGCCTCTAAATGTTGATACTGCCTTCTCAGGCCATATGCAGTTGTGTCCCAACATGTGCCTCTAAATGTTGATACTGCCTTCTCAGGCGATATGCAGTTGTGTCCCAACATGTGCCTCTAAATGTTGATACTGCCTTCTCAGGCCATATGCAGTTGTGTCCCAACATGTGCCTCTAAATGTTGATACTGCCTTCTCAGGCGATATGCAGTTGTGTCCCAACATGTGCCTCTAAATGTTGATACTGCCTTCTCAGGCGATATGCAGTTGTGTCCCAACATGTGCCTCTAAATGTTGATACTGCCTTCTCAGGCCATATGCAGTTGTGTCCCAACATGTGCCTCTAAATGTTGATACTGCCTTCTCAGGCCATATGCAGTTGTGTCCCAACATGTGCCTCTAAATGTTGATACTGCCTTCTCAGGCTATATGCAGTTGTGTCCCAACATGTGCCTCTAAATGTTGATACTGCCTTCTCAGGCCATATGCAGTTGTGTCCCAACATGTGCCTCTAAATGTTGATATTGCCTTCTCAGGCCATATGCAGTTGTGTCCCAACATGTGCCTCTAAATGTTGATACTGCCTTCTCAGGCCATATGCAGTTGTGTCCCAACATGTGCCTCTAAATGTTGATACTGCCTTCTCAGGCGATATGCAGTTGTGTCCCAACATGTGCCTCTAAATGTTGATACTGCCTTCTCAGGCCATATGCAGTTGTGTCCCAACATGTGCCTCTAAATGTTGATACTGCCTTCTCAGGCCATATGCAGTTGTGTCCCAACATGTGCCTCTAAATGTTGATACTGCCTTCTCAGGCGATATGCAGTTGTGTCCCAACATGTGCCTCTAAATGTTGATACTGCCTTCTCAGGCCATATGCAGTTGTGTCCCAACATGTGCCTCTAAATGTTGATATTGCCTTCTCAGGCCATATGCAGTTGTGTCCCTACATGTGCCTCTAAATGTTGATACTGCCTTCTCAGGCGATATGCAGTTGTGTCCCAACATGTGCCTCTAAATGTTGATACTGCCTTCTCAGGCCATATGCAGTTGTGTCCCAACATGTGCCTCTAAATGTTGATACTGCCTTCTCAGGCGATATGCAGTTGTGTCCCAACATGTGCCTCTAAATGTTGATACTGCCTTCTCAGGCCATATGCAGTTGTGTCCCAACATGTGCCTCTAAATGTTGATACTGCCTTCTCAGGCCATATGCAGTTGTGTCCCAACATGTGCCTCTAAATGTTGATATTGCCTTCTCAGGCCATATGCAGTTGTGTCCCAACATGTGCCTCTAAATGTTGATACTGCCTTCTCAGGCCATATGCAGTTGTGTCCCAACATGTGCCTCTAAATGTTGATACTGCCTTCTCAGGCGATATGCAGTTGTGTCCCAACATGTGCCTCTAAATGTTGATACTGCCTTCTCAGGCGATATGCAGTTGTGTCCCAACATGTGCCTCTAAATGTTGATACTGCCTTCTCAGGCCATATGCAGTTGTGTCCCAACATGTGCCTCTAAATGTTGATACTGCCTTCTCAGGCGATATGCAGTTGTGTCCCAACATGTGCCTCTAAATGTTGATACTGCCTTCTCAGGCGATATGCAGTTGTGTCCCAACATGTGCCTCTAAATGTTGATACTGCCTTCTCAGGCGATATGCAGTTGTGTCCCAACGTTTGCCGCTAAATGTTGATACTGCCTTCTCAGGCCATATGCAGTTGTGTCCCAACATGTGCCTCTAAATGTTGATACTGCCTTCTCAGGCGATATGCAGTTGTGTCCCAACATGTGCCTCTAAATGTTGATACTGCCTTCCCAGGCCATATGCAGTTGTGACCCAACATGTGCCTCTAAATGTTGATACTGCCTTCTCAGGCGATATGCAGTTGTGTCCCAACGTGTGCCGCTAAATGTTGATACTGCCTTCTCAAGCCATATGCAGTTGTGTCCCAACATGTGCCTCTAAATGTTGATACTGCCTTCTCAGGCGATATGCAGTTGTGTCCCAACATGTGCCTCTAAATGTTGATACTGCCTTCTCAGACGATATGCAGTTGTGTCCCAACATGTGCCTCTAAATGTTGATACTGCCTTCTCAGGCAATATGCAGTTGTGTCCCAACATGTGCCTCTAAATGTTGATACTGCCTTCTCAGGCCATATGCAGTTGTGTCCCAACATGTGCCTCTAAATGTTGATACTGCCTTCTCAGGCCATATGCAGTTGTGTCCCAACATGTGCCTCTAAATGTTGATACTGCCTTCTCAGGCAATATGCAGTTGTGTCCCAACATGTGCCTCTAAATGTTGATACTGCCTTCTCAGGCGATATGCAGTTGTGTCCCAACATGTGCCTCTAAATGTTGATACTGCCTTCTCAGGCCATATGCAGTTGTGTCCCAACATGTGCCTCTAAATGTTGATACTGCCTTCTCAGGCGATATGCAGTTGTGTCCCAAGATATGCCTCTAAATGTTGATACTGCCTTCTCAGGCAATATGCAGTTGTGTCCCAACATGTGCCTCTAAATGTTGATACTGCCTTCTCAGGCCATATGCAGTTGTGTCCCAACATGTGCCTCTAAATGTTGATACTGCCTTCTCAGGCGATATGCAGTTGTGTCCCAACATGTGCCTCTAAATGTTGATACTGCCTTCTCAGGCCATATGCAGTTGTGTCCCTACGTGTGCCTCTAAATGTTGATACTGCCTTCTCAGGCAATATGCAGTTGTGTCCCAACATGTGCCTCTAAATGTTGATACTGCCTTCTCAGGCCATATGCAGTTGTGTCCCAACATGTGCCTCTAAATGTTGATACTGCCTTCTCAGGCGATATGCAGTTGTGTCCCAACATGTGCCTCTAAATGTTGATACTGCCTTCTCAGGCCATATGCAGTTGTGTCCCAACATGTGCCTCTAAATGTTGATATTGCCTTCTCAGGCCATATGCAGTTGTGTCCCAACATGTGCCTCTAAATGTTGATACTGCCTTCTCAGGCGATATGCAGTTGTGTCCCAACATGTGCCTCTAAATGTTGATACTGCCTTCTCAGGCCATATGCAGTTGTGTCCCAACATGTGCCTCTAAATGTTGATACTGCCTTCTCAGGCGATATGCAGTTGTGTCCCAACATGTGCCTCTAAATGTTGATACTGCCTTCTCAGGCGATATGCAGTTGTGTCCCAACATATGCCTCTAAATGTTGATACTGCCTTCTCAGGCCATATGCAGTTGTGTCCCAACATGTGCCTCTAAATGTTGATACTGCCTTCTCAGGCGATATGCAGTTGTGTCCCAACATGTGCCTCTAAATGTTGATACTGCCTTCTCAGGCCATATGCAGTTGTGTCCCAACATGTGCCTCTAAATGTTGATACTGCCTTCTCAGGCGATATGCAGTTGTGTCCCAACATGTGCCTCTAAATGTTGATACTGCCTTCTCAGGCGATATGCAGTTGTGTCCCAACATGTGCCTCTAAATGTTGATACTGCCTTCTCAGGCCATATGCAGTTGTGTCCCAACATGTGCCTCTAAATGTTGATACTGCCTTCTCAGGCCATATGCAGTTGTGTCCCAACATGTGCCTCTAAATGTTGATACTGCCTTCTCAGGCTATATGCAGTTGTGTCCCAACATGTGCCTCTAAATGTTGATACTGCCTTCTCAGGCCATATGCAGTTGTGTCCCAACATGTGCCTCTAAATGTTGATATTGCCTTCTCAGGCCATATGCAGTTGTGTCCCAACATGTGCCTCTAAATGTTGATACTGCCTTCTCAGGCCATATGCAGTTGTGTCCCAACATGTGCCTCTAAATGTTGATACTGCCTTCTCAGGCGATATGCAGTTGTGTCCCAACATGTGCCTCTAAATGTTGATACTGCCTTCTCAGGCCATATGCAGTTGTGTCCCAACATGTGCCTCTAAATGTTGATACTGCCTTCTCAGGCCATATGCAGTTGTGTCCCAACATGTGCCTCTAAATGTTGATACTGCCTTCTCAGGCGATATGCAGTTGTGTCCCAACATGTGCCTCTAAATGTTGATACTGCCTTCTCAGGCCATATGCAGTTGTGTCCCAACATGTGCCTCTAAATGTTGATATTGCCTTCTCAGGCCATATGCAGTTGTGTCCCTACATGTGCCTCTAAATGTTGATACTGCCTTCTCAGGCGATATGCAGTTGTGTCCCAACATGTGCCTCTAAATGTTGATACTGCCTTCTCAGGCCATATGCAGTTGTGTCCCAACATGTGCCTCTAAATGTTGATACTGCCTTCTCAGGCGATATGCAGTTGTGTCCCAACATGTGCCTCTAAATGTTGATACTGCCTTCTCAGGCCATATGCAGTTGTGTCCCAACATGTGCCTCTAAATGTTGATACTGCCTTCTCAGGCCATATGCAGTTGTGTCCCAACATGTGCCTCTAAATGTTGATATTGCCTTCTCAGGCCATATGCAGTTGTGTTCCAACATGTGCCTCTAAATGTTGATACTGCCTTCTCAGGCCATATGCAGTTGTGTCCCAACATGTGCCTCTAAATGTTGATACTGCCTTCTCAGGCGATATGCAGTTGTGTCCCAACATGTGCCTCTAAATGTTGATACTGCCTTCTCAGGCGATATGCAGTTGTGTCCCAACATGTGCCTCTAAATGTTGATACTGCCTTCTCAGGCCATATGCAGTTGTGTCCCAACATGTGCCTCTAAATGTTGATACTGCCTTCTCAGGCGATATGCAGTTGTGTCCCAACATGTGCCTCTAAATGTTGATACTGCCTTCTCAGGCGATATGCAGTTGTGTCCCAACATGTGCCTCTAAATGTTGATACTGCCTTCTCAGGCGATATGCTGTTGTGTCCCAACATGTGCCTCTAAATGTTGATACTGCCTTCTCAGGCCATATGCAGTTGTGTCCCAACATGTGCCTCTAAATGTTGATACTGCCTTCTCAGGCCATATGCAGTTGTGTCCCAACATGTGCCTCTAAATGTTGATACTGCCTTCTCAGGCCATATGCAGTTGTGTCCCAACATGTGCCTCTAAATGTTGATATTGCCTTCTCAGGCCATATGCAGTTGTGTCCCAACATGTGCCTCTAAATGTTGATACTGCCTTCTCAGGCCGTATGCAGTTGTGTCCCAACATGTGCCGCTAAATGTTGATACTGCCTTCTCAGGCCATATGCAGATGTGTCCCAACATGTGCCGCTAAATGTTGATACTGCCTTCTCAGGCCATATGCAGTTGTGTCCCAACATGTGCCGCTAAATGTTGATACTGCCTTCTCAGGCCATATGCAGTTAGGTCCCAACATGTGCCTCTAAATGTTGATACTGCCTTCTCAGGCCATATGCAGTTGTGTCCCAACATGTGCCTCTAAATGTTGATACTGCCTTCTCAGGCCATATGCAGTTGTGTCCCAACATGTGCCTCTAAATGTTGATACTGCCTTCTCAGGCGATATGCAGTTGCGTCCCAACATGTGCCTCTAAATGTTGATACTGCCTTCTCAAGCGATATGCAGTTGTGTCCCAGCATGTGCCTCTAAATGTTGATACTGCCTTCTCAGGCCATATGCAGTTGCGTCCCAACATGTGCCTCTAAATGTTGATACTGCCTCCTCAGGCCATATGCAGTTGTGTCCCAACATGTGCCTCTAAATGTTGATACTGCCTTCTCAGGCCATATGCAGTTGTGTCCCAACATGTGCCTCTAAATGTTGATACTGCCTCCTCAGGCCATATGCAGTTGTGTCCCAACATGTGCCTCTAAATGTTGATACTGCCTCCTCAGGCGATATGCAGTTGTGTCCCAACATGTGCCTCTAAATGTTGATACTGCCTTCTCAGGCGATATGCAGTTGTGTCCCAACATGTGCCTCTAAATGTTGATACTGCCTTCTCAGGCGATATGCAGTTGTGTCCCAACATGTGCCTCTAAATGTTGATACTGCCTTCTCAGGCGATATGCAGTTGTGTCCCAACATGTGCCTCTAAATGTTGATACTGCCTTCTCAGGCCATATGCAGTTGTGTCCCAACATGTGCCTCTAAATGTTGATACTGCCTTCTCAGGCGATATGCAGTTGTGTCCCAACATGTGCCTCTAAATGTTGATACTGCCTTCTCAGGCCATATGCAGTTGTGTCCCAACATGTGCCTCTAAATGTTGATACTGCCTTCTCAGGCCATATGCAGTTGTGTACCAACATGTGCCTCTAAATGTTGATACTGCCTTCTCAGGCCATATGCAGTTGTGTCCCATCATGTGCCTCTAAATGTTGATACTGCCTTCTCAGGCGATATGCAGTTGTGTCCCAACATGTGCCTCTAAATGTTGATACTGCCTTCTCAGGCCATATGCAGTTGTGTCCCAACATGTGCCTCTAAATGTTGATACTGCCTTCTCAGGCCATATGCAGTTGTGTCCCAACATGTGCCTCTAAATGTTGATACTGCCTTCTCAGGCGATATGCAGTTGTGTCCCAACATGTGCCGCTAAATGTTGATACTGCCTTCTCAGGCCATATGCAGTTGTGTCCCAACATGTGCCTCTAAATGTTGATACTGCCTTCTCAGGCCATATGCAGTTGTGTCCCAACATGTGCCTCTAAGTGTTGATACTGCCTTCTCAGGCCATATGCAGTTGTGTCCCAACATGTGCCTCTAAATTTTAAACTGCCTTCTCAGGCCATATGCAGTTGTGTCCCAACATGTGCCGCTAAATGTTGATACTGCCTTCTCAGGCCATATGCAGTTGTGTCCCAACATGTGCCTCTAAATGTTGATACTGCCTTCTCAGGCCATATGCAGTTGTGTCCCAACATGTGCCGCTAAATGTTGATACTGCCTTCTCAGGCCATATGCAGTTGTGTCCCAACATGTGCCTCTAAATGTTGATACTGCCTTCTCAGGCCATATGCAGTTGTGTCCCAACATGTGCCTCTAAATGTTGATACTGCCTTCTCAGGCCATATGCAGTTGTGTCCCAACATGTGCCTCTAAATGTTGATACTGCCTTCTCAGGCGATATGCAGTTGTGTCCCAACATGTGCCTCTAAATGTTGATACTGCCTTCTCAGGCCATATGCAGTTGTGTCCCAACATGTGCCTCTAAATGTTGATACTGCCTTCTCAGGCGATATGCAGTTGTGTCCCAACATGTGCCTCTAAATGTTGATACTGCCTTCTCAGGCGATATGCAGTTGTGTCCCAACATATGCCTCTAAATGTTGATACTGCCTTCTCAGGCCATATGCAGTTGTGTCCCAACATGTGCCTCTAAATGTTGATACTGCCTTCTCAGGCGATATGCAGTTGTGTCCCAACATGTGCCTCTAAATGTTGATACTGCCTTCTCAGGCCATATGCAGTTGTGTCCCAACATGTGCCTCTAAATGTTGATACTGCCTTCTCAGGCGATATGCAGTTGTGTCCCAACATGTGCCTCTAAATGTTGATACTGCCTTCTCAGGCGATATGCAGTTGTGTCCCAACATGTGCCTCTAAATGTTGATACTGCCTTCTCAGGCCATATGCAGTTGTGTCCCAACATGTGCCTCTAAATGTTGATACTGCCTTCTCAGGCCATATGCAGTTGTGTCCCAACATGTGCCTCTAAATGTTGATACTGCCTTCTCAGGCTATATGCAGTTGTGTCCCAACATGTGCCTCTAAATGTTGATACTGCCTTCTCAGGCCATATGCAGTTGTGTCCCAACATGTGCCTCTAAATGTTGATATTGCCTTCTCAGGCCATATGCAGTTGTGTCCCAACATGTGCCTCTAAATGTTGATACTGCCTTCTCAGGCCATATGCAGTTGTGTCCCAACATGTGCCTCTAAATGTTGATACTGCCTTCTCAGGCGATATGCAGTTGTGTCCCAACATGTGCCTCTAAATGTTGATACTGCCTTCTCAGGCCATATGCAGTTGTGTCCCAACATGTGCCTCTAAATGTTGATACTGCCTTCTCAGGCCATATGCAGTTGTGTCCCAACATGTGCCTCTAAATGTTGATACTGCCTTCTCAGGCGATATGCAGTTGTGTCCCAACATGTGCCTCTAAATGTTGATACTGCCTTCTCAGGCCATATGCAGTTGTGTCCCAACATGTGCCTCTAAATGTTGATATTGCCTTCTCAGGCCATATGCAGTTGTGTCCCTACATGTGCCTCTAAATGTTGATACTGCCTTCTCAGGCGATATGCAGTTGTGTCCCAACATGTGCCTCTAAATGTTGATACTGCCTTCTCAGGCCATATGCAGTTGTGTCCCAACATGTGCCTCTAAATGTTGATACTGCCTTCTCAGGCGATATGCAGTTGTGTCCCAACATGTGCCTCTAAATGTTGATACTGCCTTCTCAGGCCATATGCAGTTGTGTCCCAACATGTGCCTCTAAATGTTGATACTGCCTTCTCAGGCCATATGCAGTTGTGTCCCAACATGTGCCTCTAAATGTTGATATTGCCTTCTCAGGCCATATGCAGTTGTGTCCCAACATGTGCCTCTAAATGTTGATACTGCCTTCTCAGGCCATATGCAGTTGTGTCCCAACATGTGCCTCTAAATGTTGATACTGCCTTCTCAGGCGATATGCAGTTGTGTCCCAACATGTGCCTCTAAATGTTGATACTGCCTTCTCAGGCGATATGCAGTTGTGTCCCAACATGTGCCTCTAAATGTTGATACTGCCTTCTCAGGCCATATGCAGTTGTGTCCCAACATGTGCCTCTAAATGTTGATACTGCCTTCTCAGGCGATATGCAGTTGTGTCCCAACATGTGCCTCTAAATGTTGATACTGCCTTCTCAGGCGATATGCAGTTGTGTCCCAACATGTGCCTCTAAATGTTGATACTGCCTTCTCAGGCGATATGCAGTTGTGTCCCAACGTTTGCCGCTAAATGTTGATACTGCCTTCTCAGGCCATATGCAGTTGTGTCCCAACATGTGCCTCTAAATGTTGATACTGCCTTCTCAGGCGATATGCAGTTGTGTCCCAACATGTGCCTCTAAATGTTGATACTGCCTTCCCAGGCCATATGCAGTTGTGACCCAACATGTGCCTCTAAATGTTGATACTGCCTTCTCAGGCGATATGCAGTTGTGTCCCAACGTGTGCCGCTAAATGTTGATACTGCCTTCTCAAGCCATATGCAGTTGTGTCCCAACATGTGCCTCTAAATGTTGATACTGCCTTCTCAGGCGATATGCAGTTGTGTCCCAACATGTGCCTCTAAATGTTGATACTGCCTTCTCAGACGATATGCAGTTGTGTCCCAACATGTGCCTCTAAATGTTGATACTGCCTTCTCAGGCAATATGCAGTTGTGTCCCAACATGTGCCTCTAAATGTTGATACTGCCTTCTCAGGCCATATGCAGTTGTGTCCCAACATGTGCCTCTAAATGTTGATACTGCCTTCTCAGGCCATATGCAGTTGTGTCCCAACATGTGCCTCTAAATGTTGATACTGCCTTCTCAGGCAATATGCAGTTGTGTCCCAACATGTGCCTCTAAATGTTGATACTGCCTTCTCAGGCGATATGCAGTTGTGTCCCAACATGTGCCTCTAAATGTTGATACTGCCTTCTCAGGCCATATGCAGTTGTGTCCCAACATGTGCCTCTAAATGTTGATACTGCCTTCTCAGGCGATATGCAGTTGTGTCCCAAGATATGCCTCTAAATGTTGATACTGCCTTCTCAGGCAATATGCAGTTGTGTCCCAACATGTGCCTCTAAATGTTGATACTGCCTTCTCAGGCCATATGCAGTTGTGTCCCAACATGTGCCTCTAAATGTTGATACTGCCTTCTCAGGCGATATGCAGTTGTGTCCCAACATGTGCCTCTAAATGTTGATACTGCCTTCTCAGGCCATATGCAGTTGTGTCCCTACGTGTGCCTCTAAATGTTGATACTGCCTTCTCAGGCAATATGCAGTTGTGTCCCAACATGTGCCTCTAAATGTTGATACTGCCTTCTCAGGCCATATGCAGTTGTGTCCCAACATGTGCCTCTAAATGTTGATACTGCCTTCTCAGGCGATATGCAGTTGTGTCCCAACATGTGCCTCTAAATGTTGATACTGCCTTCTCAGGCCATATGCAGTTGTGTCCCAACATGTGCCTCTAAATGTTGATATTGCCTTCTCAGGCCATATGCAGTTGTGTCCCAACATGTGCCTCTAAATGTTGATACTGCCTTCTCAGGCGATATGCAGTTGTGTCCCAACATGTGCCTCTAAATGTTGATACTGCCTTCTCAGGCCATATGCAGTTGTGTCCCAACATGTGCCTCTAAATGTTGATACTGCCTTCTCAGGCGATATGCAGTTGTGTCCCAACATGTGCCTCTAAATGTTGATACTGCCTTCTCAGGCGATATGCAGTTGTGTCCCAACATATGCCTCTAAATGTTGATACTGCCTTCTCAGGCCATATGCAGTTGTGTCCCAACATGTGCCTCTAAATGTTGATACTGCCTTCTCAGGCGATATGCAGTTGTGTCCCAACATGTGCCTCTAAATGTTGATACTGCCTTCTCAGGCCATATGCAGTTGTGTCCCAACATGTGCCTCTAAATGTTGATACTGCCTTCTCAGGCGATATGCAGTTGTGTCCCAACATGTGCCTCTAAATGTTGATACTGCCTTCTCAGGCGATATGCAGTTGTGTCCCAACATGTGCCTCTAAATGTTGATACTGCCTTCTCAGGCCATATGCAGTTGTGTCCCAACATGTGCCTCTAAATGTTGATACTGCCTTCTCAGGCCATATGCAGTTGTGTCCCAACATGTGCCTCTAAATGTTGATACTGCCTTCTCAGGCTATATGCAGTTGTGTCCCAACATGTGCCTCTAAATGTTGATACTGCCTTCTCAGGCCATATGCAGTTGTGTCCCAACATGTGCCTCTAAATGTTGATATTGCCTTCTCAGGCCATATGCAGTTGTGTCCCAACATGTGCCTCTAAATGTTGATACTGCCTTCTCAGGCCATATGCAGTTGTGTCCCAACATGTGCCTCTAAATGTTGATACTGCCTTCTCAGGCGATATGCAGTTGTGTCCCAACATGTGCCTCTAAATGTTGATACTGCCTTCTCAGGCCATATGCAGTTGTGTCCCAACATGTGCCTCTAAATGTTGATACTGCCTTCTCAGGCCATATGCAGTTGTGTCCCAACATGTGCCTCTAAATGTTGATACTGCCTTCTCAGGCGATATGCAGTTGTGTCCCAACATGTGCCTCTAAATGTTGATACTGCCTTCTCAGGCCATATGCAGTTGTGTCCCAACATGTGCCTCTAAATGTTGATATTGCCTTCTCAGGCCATATGCAGTTGTGTCCCTACATGTGCCTCTAAATGTTGATACTGCCTTCTCAGGCGATATGCAGTTGTGTCCCAACATGTGCCTCTAAATGTTGATACTGCCTTCTCAGGCCATATGCAGTTGTGTCCCCACATGTGCCTCTAAATGTTGATACTGCCTTCTCAGGCGATATGCAGTTGTGTCCCAACATGTGCCTCTAAATGTTGATACTGCCTTCTCAGGCCATATGCAGTTGTGTCCCAACATGTGCCTCTAAATGTTGATACTGCCTTCTCAGGCCATATGCAGTTGTGTCCCAACATGTGCCTCTAAATGTTGATATTGCCTTCTCAGGCCATATGCAGTTGTGTTCCAACATGTGCCTCTAAATGTTGATACTGCCTTCTCAGGCCATATGCAGTTGTGTCCCAACATGTGCCTCTAAATGTTGATACTGCCTTCTCAGGCGATATGCAGTTGTGTCCCAACATGTGCCTCTAAATGTTGATACTGCCTTCTCAGGCGATATGCAGTTGTGTCCCAACATGTGCCTCTAAATGTTGATACTGCCTTCTCAGGCCATATGCAGTTGTGTCCCAACATGTGCCTCTAAATGTTGATACTGCCTTCTCAGGCGATATGCAGTTGTGTCCCAACATGTGCCTCTAAATGTTGATACTGCCTTCTCAGGCGATATGCAGTTGTGTCCCAACATGTGCCTCTAAATGTTGATACTGCCTTCTCAGGCGATATGCTGTTGTGTCCCAACATGTGCCTCTAAATGTTGATACTGCCTTCTCAGGCCATATGCAGTTGTGTCCCAACATGTGCCTCTAAATGTTGATACTGCCTTCTCAGGCCATATGCAGTTGTGTCCCAACATGTGCCTCTAAATGTTGATACTGCCTTCTCAGGCCATATGCAGTTGTGTCCCAACATGTGCCTCTAAATGTTGATATTGCCTTCTCAGGCCATATGCAGTTGTGTCCCAACATGTGCCTCTAAATGTTGATACTGCCTTCTCAGGCCATATGCAGTTGTGTCCCAACATGTGCCGCTAAATGTTGATACTGCCTTCTCAGGCCATATGCAGATGTGTCCCAACATGTGCCGCTAAATGTTGATACTGCCTTCTCAGGCCATATGCAGTTGTGTCCCAACATGTGCCGCTAAATGTTGATACTGCCTTCTCAGGCCATATGCAGTTAGGTCCCAACATGTGCCTCTAAATGTTGATACTGCCTTCTCAGGCCATATGCAGTTGTGTCCCAACATGTGCCTCTAAATGTTGATACTGCCTTCTCAGGCCATATGCAGTTGTGTCCCAACATGTGCCTCTAAATGTTGATACTGCCTTCTCAGGCGATATGCAGTTGCGTCCCAACATGTGCCTCTAAATGTTGATACTGCCTTCTCAAGCGATATGCAGTTGTGTCCCAGCATGTGCCTCTAAATGTTGATACTGCCTTCTCAGGCCATATGCAGTTGCGTCCCAACATGTGCCTCTAAATGTTGATACTGCCTCCTCAGGCCATATGCAGTTGTGTCCCAACATGTGCCTCTAAATGTTGATACTGCCTTCTCAGGCCATATGCAGTTGTGTCCCAACATGTGCCTCTAAATGTTGATACTGCCTCCTCAGGCCATATGCAGTTGTGTCCCAACATGTGCCTCTAAATGTTGATACTGCCTCCTCAGGCGATATGCAGTTGTGTCCCAACATGTGCCTCTAAATGTTGATACTGCCTTCTCAGGCGATATGCAGTTGTGTCCCAACATGTGCCTCTAAATGTTGATACTGCCTTCTCAGGCGATATGCAGTTGTGTCCCAACATGTGCCTCTAAATGTTGATACTGCCTTCTCAGGCGATATGCAGTTGTGTCCCAACATGTGCCTCTAAATGTTGATACTGCCTTCTCAGGCCATATGCAGTTGTGTCCCAACATGTGCCTCTAAATGTTGATACTGCCTTCTCAGGCGATATGCAGTTGTGTCCCAACATGTGCCTCTAAATGTTGATACTGCCTTCTCAGGCCATATGCAGTTGTGTCCCAACATGTGCCTCTAAATGTTGATACTGCCTTCTCAGGCCATATGCAGTTGTGTACCAACATGTGCCTCTAAATGTTGATACTGCCTTCTCAGGCCATATGCAGTTGTGTCCCATCATGTGCCTCTAAATGTTGATACTGCCTTCTCAGGCGATATGCAGTTGTGTCCCAACATGTGCCTCTAAATGTTGATACTGCCTTCTCAGGCCATATGCAGTTGTGTCCCAACATGTGCCTCTAAATGTTGATACTGCCTTCTCAGGCCATATGCAGTTGTGTCCCAACATGTGCCTCTAAATGTTGATACTGCCTTCTCAGGCGATATGCAGTTGTGTCCCAACATGTGCCGCTAAATGTTGATACTGCCTTCTCAGGCCATATGCAGTTGTGTCCCAACATGTGCCTCTAAATGTTGATACTGCCTTCTCAGGCCATATGCAGTTGTGTCCCAACATGTGCCTCTAAGTGTTGATACTGCCTTCTCAGGCCATATGCAGTTGTGTCCCAACATGTGCCTCTAAATTTTAAACTGCCTTCTCAGGCCATATGCAGTTGTGTCCCAACATGTGCCGCTAAATGTTGATACTGCCTTCTCAGGCCATATGCAGTTGTGTCCCAACATGTGCCTCTAAATGTTGATACTGCCTTCTCAGGCCATATGCAGTTGTGTCCCAACATGTGCCGCTAAATGTTGATACTGCCTTCTCAGGCCATATGCAGTTGTGTCCCAACATGTGCCTCTAAATGTTGATACTGCCTTCTCAGGCCATATGCAGTTGTGTCCCAACATGTGCCTCTAAATGTTGATACTGCCTTCTCAGGCCATATGCAGTTGTGTCCCAACATGTGCCTCTAAATGTTGATACTGCCTTCTCAGGCCATATGCAGTTGTGTCCCAACATGTGCCTCTAAGTGTTGATACTGCCTTCTCAGGCGATATGCAGTTGTGTCCCAACATGTGCCTCTAAATGTTGATACTGCCTTCTCAGGCGATATGCAGTTGTGTCCCAACATGTGCCTCTAAGTGTTGATACTGCCTTCTCAGGCCATATGCAGTTGTGTCCCAACATGTGCCTCAAAATGTTGATACTGCCTTCTCAGGCGATATGCAGTTGTGTCCCAACATGTGCCTCTAAATGTTGATACTGCCTTCTCAGGCCATATGCAGTTGTGTCCCAACATGTGCCTCTAAGTGTTGATACTGCCTTCTCAGGCCATATGCAGTTGTGTCCCAACATGTGCCTCTAAATGTTGATACTGCCTTCTCAGGCGATATGCAGTTGTGTCCCAACATGTGCCTCTAAGTGTTGATACTGCCTTCTCAGGCCATATGCAGTTGTGTCCCAACATGTGCCTCTAAATGTTGATACTGCCTTCTCAGGCGATATGCAGTTGTGTCCCAACATGTGCCTCTAAGTGTTGATACTGCCTTCTCAGGCCATATGCAGTTGTGTCCCAACATGTGCCTCTAAATGTTGATACTGCCTTCTCAGGCGATATGCAGTTGTGTCCCAACATGTGCCTCTAAGTGTTGATACTGCCTTCTCAGGCCATATGCAGTTGTGTCCCAACATGTGCCTCTAAATGTTGATACTGCCTTCTCAGGCCATATGCAGTTGTGTCCCAACATGTGCCTCTAAATGTTGATACTGCCTTCTCAGGCCATATGCAGTTGTGTCCCAACATGTGCCTCTAAGTGTTGATACTGCCTTCTCAGGCCATATGCAGTTGTGTCCCAACATGTGCCTCTAAATGTTGATACTGCCTTCTCAGGCCATATGCAGTTGTGTCCCAACATGTGCCTCTAAGTGTTGATACTGCCTCCTCAGGCCATATGCAGTTGTGTCCCAACATGTGCCTCTAAGTGTTGATACTGCCTTCTCAGGCGATATGCAGTTGTGTCCCAACATGTGCCTCTAAATGTTGATACTGCCTTCTCAGGCGATATGCAGTTGTGTCCCAACATGTGCCGCTAAATGTTGATACTGCCTTCTCAGGCCATATGCAGTTGTGTCCCAACATGTGCCTCTAAATGTTGATACTGCCTTCTCAGGCCATATGCAGTTGTGTCCCAACATGTGCCGCTAAATGTTGATACTGCCTTCTCAGGCCATATGCAGTTGTGTCCCAACATGTGCCGCTAAATGTTGATACTGCCTTCTCAGGCCATATGCAGTTGTGTCCCATCATGTGCCTCTAAATGTTGATACTGCCTTTTCAGGCGATATGCAGTTGTGTCCCAACACGTGCCTCTAAATGTTGATACTGCCTTCTCAGGCCATATGCAGTTGTGTCCCAACATGTGCCGCTAAATGTTGATACTGCCTTCTCAGGCCATATGCAGTTGTGTCCCAACATGTGCCGCTAAATGTTGATACTGCCTTCTCAGGCCATATGCAGTTGTGTCCCAACATGTGCCTCTAAATGTTGATACTGCCTTCTCAGGCCATATGCAGTTGTGTCCCAACATGTGCCGCTAAATGTTGATACTGCCTTCTTAGGCCATATGCAGTTGTGCCAACATGTGCCTCTAAATGTTGATACTGCCTTCTCAGGCCATATGCAGTTGTGTCCCAACATGTGCCTCTAAATGTTGATACTGCCTTCTCAGGCCATATGCAGTTGTGTCCCAACATGTGCCGCTAAATGTTGATACTGCCTTCTCAGGCCATATGCAGTTGTGTCCCAACATGTGCCGCTAAATGTTGATACTGCCTTCTCAGGCCATATGCAGTTGTGTCCCAACATGTGCCGCTAAATGTTGATACTGCCTTCTCAGGCCATATGCAGTTGTGCCAACATGTGCCTCTAAATGTTGATACTGCCTTCTCAGGCCATATGCAGTTTTGTCCCAACATGTGCCTCTAAATGTTGATACTGCCTTCTCAGGCCATATGCAGTTGTGTCCCAACATGTGCCGCTAAATGTTGATACTGCCTTCTCAGGCCATATGCAGTTGTGTCCCAACATGTGCCGCTAAATGTTGATACTGCCTTCTCAGGCCATATGCAGTTGTGTCCCTACATGTGCCTCTAAATGTTGATACTGCCTTCTCAGGCCATATGCAGTTGTGTCCCAACATGTGCCTCTAAATGTTGATACTGCCTTCTCAGGCCATATGCAGTTGTGTCCCTACATGTGCCTCTAAATGTTGATACTGCCTTCTCAGGCCATATGCAGTTGTGTCCCAACATGTGCCTCTAAATGTTGATACTGCCTTCTCAGGCAATATGCAGTTGTGTCCCAACATATGCCTCTAAATGTTGATACTGCCTTCTCAGGCCATATGCAGTTGTGTCCCTACATGTGCCTCTAAATGTTGATACTGCCTTCTCAGGCCATATGCAGTTGTGTCCCAACATGTGCCTCTAAATGTTGATACTGCCTTCTCAGGCCATATGCAGTTGTGTCCCTACATGTGCCTCTAAATGTTGATACTGCCTTCTCAGGCCATATGCAGTTGTGTCCCAACATGTGCCGCTAAATGTTGATACTGCCTTCTCAGGCCATATGCAGTTGTGCCAACATGTGCCTCTAAATGTTGATACTGCCTTCTCAGGCCATATGCAGTTGTGTCCCAACATGTGCCGCTAAATGTTGATACTGCCTTCTCAGGCCATATGCAGTTGTGTCCCAACATGTGCCGCTAAATGTTGATACTGCCTTCTCAGGCCATATGCAGTTGTGTCCCAACATGTGCCTCTAAATGTTGATACTGCCTTCTCAGGCCATATGCAGTTGTGTCCCAACATGTGCCGCTAAATGTTGATACTGCCTTCTCAGGCCATATGCAGTTGTGCCAACATGTGCCGCTAAATGTTGATACTGCCTTCTCAGGCAATATGCAGTTGTGTCCCAACATGTGCCTCTAAATGTTGATACTGCCTTCTCAGGCCATATGCAGTTGTGTCCCAACATGTGCCGCTAAATGTTGATGCTGCCTTCTCAGGCCATATGCAGTTGTGTCCCAACATGTGCCGCTAAATGTTGATACTGCCTTCTCAGGCCATATGCAGTTGTGTCCCAACATGTGCCGCTAAATGTTGATACTGCCTTCTCAGGCCATATGCAGTTGTGCCAACATGTGCCGCTAAATGTTGATACTGCCTTCTCAGGCCATATGCAGTTGTGTCCCAACATGTGCCTCTAAATGTTGATACTGCCTTCTCAGGCCATATGCAGTTGTGCCAACATATGCCGCTAAATGTTGACACTGCCTTCTCAGGCCATATGCAGTTGTGCCAACATGTGCCGCTAAATGTTGATACTGCCTTCTCAGGCCATATGCAGTTGTGCCAACATATGCCGCTAAATGTTGATACTGCCTTCTCAGGCCATATGCAGTTGTGTCCCAACATGTGCCTCTAAATGTTGATACTGCCTTCTCAGGCCATATGCAGTTGTGCCAACATGTGCCGCTAAATGTTGATACTGCCTTCTCAGGCCATATGCAGTTGTGCCAACATGTGCCGCTAAATGTTGATACTGCCTTCTCAGGTCATATGCAGTTGTGCCAACATGTGCCTCTAAATGTTGATACTGCCTTCTCAGGCCATATGCAGTTGTGCCAACATGTGCCGCTAAATGTTGATACTGCCTTCTCAGGCCATATGCAGTTGTGTCCCAACATGTGCCTCTAAATGTTGATACTGCCGTCTCAGGCGATATGCAGTTGTGTCCCAACATGTGCCTCTAAATGTTGATACTGCCTTCTCAGGCCATATGCAGTTGTGTCCCAACATGTGCCTCTAAATGTTGATACTGCCTTCTCAGGCGATATGCAGTTGTGTCCCAACATGTGCCTCTAAATGTTGATACTGCCTTCTCAGGCAATATGCAGTTGTGTCCCAACATATGCCTCTAAATGTTGATACTGCCTTCTCAGGCCATATGCAGTTGTGTCCCTACATGTGCCTCTAAATGTTGATACTGCCTTCTCAGGCCATATGCAGTTGTGTCCCAACATGTGCCTCTAAATGTTGATACTGCCTTCTCAGGCCATATGCAGTTGTGTCCCTACATGTGCCTCTAAATGTTGATACTGCCTTCTCAGGCCATATGCAGTTGTGTCCCAACATGTGCCGCTAAATGTTGATACTGCCTTCTCAGGACATATGCAGTTGTGCCAACATGTGCCTCTAAATGTTGATACTGCCTTCTCAGGCCATATGCAGTTGTGTCCCAACATGTGCCGCTAAATGTTGATACTGCCTTCTCAGGCCATATGCAGTTGTGTCCCAACATGTGCCGCTAAATGTTGATACTGCCTTCTCAGGCCATATGCAGTTGTGTCCCAACATGTGCCTCTAAATGTTGATACTGCCTTCTCAGGCCATATGCAGTTGTGTCCCAACATGTGCCGCTAAATGTTGATACTGCCTTCTCAGGCCATATGCAGTTGTGCCAACATGTGCCGCTAAATGTTGATACTGCCTTCTCAGGCAATATGCAGTTGTGTCCCAACATGTGCCTCCAAATGTTGATACTGCCTTCTCAGGCCATATGCAGTTGTGTCCCAACATGTGCCGCTAAATGTTGATGCTGCCTTCTCAGGCCATATGCAGTTGTGTCCCAACATGTGCCGCTAAATGTTGATACTGCCTTCTCAGGCCATATGCAGTTGTGTCCCAACATGTGCCGCTAAATGTTGATACTGCCTTCTCAGGCCATATGCAGTTGTGCCAACATGTGCCGCTAAATGTTGATACTGCCTTCTCAGGCCATATGCAGTTGTGTCCCAACATGTGCCTCTAAATGTTGATACTGCCTTCTCAGGCCATATGCAGTTGTGCCAACATATGCCGCTAAATGTTGACACTGCCTTCTCAGGCCATATGCAGTTGTGCCAACATGTGCCGCTAAATGTTGATACTGCCTTCTCAGGCCATATGCAGTTGTGCCAACATATGCCGCTAAATGTTGATACTGCCTTCTCAGGCCATATGCAGTTGTGTCCCAACATGTGCCTCTAAATGTTGATACTGCCTTCTCAGGCCATATGCAGTTGTGCCAACATGTGCCGCTAAATGTTGATACTGCCTTCTCAGGCCATATGCAGTTGTGCCAACATGTGCCGCTAAATGTTGATACTGCCTTCTCAGGTCATATGCAGTTGTGCCAACATGTGCCTCTAAATGTTGATACTGCCTTCTCAGGCCATATGCAGTTGTGCCAACATGTGCCGCTAAATGTTGATACTGCCTTCTCAGGCCATATGCAGTTGTGTCCCAACATGTGCCTCTAAATGTTGATACTGCCGTCTCAGGCGATATGCAGTTGTGTCCCAACATGTGCCTCTAAATGTTGATACTGCCTTCTCAGGCCATATGCAGTTGTGTCCCAACATGTGCCTCTAAATGTTGATACTGCCTTCTCAGGCGATATGCAGTTGTGTCCCAACATGTGCCTCTAAATATTGATACTGCCTTCTCAGGCAATATGCAGTTGTGTCCCAACATATGCCTCTAAATGTTGATACTGCCTTCTCAGGCCATATGCAGTTGTGTCCCTACATGTGCCTCTAAATGTTGATACTGCCTTCTCAGGCCATATGCAGTTGTGTCCCAACATGTGCCTCTAAATGTTGATACTGCCTTCTCAGGCCATATGCAGTTGTGTCCCTACATGTGCCTCTAAATGTTGATACTGCCTTCTCAGGCCATATGCAGTTGTGTCCCAACATGTGCCGCTAAATGTTGATACTGCCTTCTCAGGCCATATGCAGTTGTGCCAACATGTGCCTCTAAATGTTGATACTGCCTTCTCAGGCCATATGCAGTTGTGTCCCAACATGTGCCGCTAAATGTTGATACTGCCTTCTCAGGCCATATGCAGTTGTGTCCCAACATGTGCCGCTAAATGTTGATACTGCCTTCTCAGGCCATATGCAGTTGTGTCCCAACATGTGCCTCTAAATGTTGATACTGCCTTCTCAGGCCATATGCAGTTGTGTCCCAACATGTGCCGCTAAATGTTGATACTGCCTTCTCAGGCCATATGCAGTTGTGCCAACATGTGCCGCTAAATGTTGATACTGCCTTCTCAGGCAATATGCAGTTGTGTCCCAACATGTGCCTCTAAATGTTGATACTGCCTTCTCAGGCCATATGCAGTTGTGTCCCAACATGTGCCGCTAAATGTTGATGCTGCCTTCTCAGGCCATATGCAGTTGTGTCCCAACATGTGCCGCTAAATGTTGATACTGCCTTCTCAGGCCATATGCAGTTGTGTCCCAACATGTGCCGCTAAATGTTGATACTGCCTTCTCAGGCCATATGCAGTTGTGCCAACATGTGCCGCTAAATGTTGATACTGCCTTCTCAGGCCATATGCAGTTGTGTCCCAACATGTGCCTCTAAATGTTGATACTGCCTTCTCAGGCCATATGCAGTTGTGCCAACATATGCCGCTAAATGTTGACACTGCCTTCTCAGGCCATATGCAGTTGTGCCAACATGTGCCGCTAAATGTTGATACTGCCTTCTCAGGCCATATGCAGTTGTGCCAACATATGCCGCTAAATGTTGATACTGCCTTCTCAGGCCATATGCAGTTGTGTCCCAACATGTGCCTCTAAATGTTGATACTGCCTTCTCAGGCCATATGCAGTTGTGCCAACATGTGCCGCTAAATGTTGATACTGCCTTCTCAGGCCATATGCAGTTGTGCCAACATGTGCCGCTAAATGTTGATACTGCCTTCTCAGGCCATATGCAGTTGTGCCAACATGTGCCTCTAAATGTTGATACTGCCTTCTCAGGCCATATGCAGTTGTGCCAACATGTGCCGCTAAATGTTGATACTGCCTTCTCAGGCCATATGCAGTTGTGTCCCAACATGTGCCTCTAAATGTTGATACTGCCTTCTCAGGCGATATGCAGTTGTGTCCCAACATGTGCCTCTAAATGTTGATACTGCCTTCTCAGGCCATATGCAGTTGTGTCCCAACATGTGCCTCTAAATGTTGATACTGCCTTCTCAGGCGATATGCAGTTGTGTCCCAACATGTGCCTCTAAATGTTGATACTGCCTTCTCAGGCGATATGCAGTTGTGTCCCAACATGTGCCTCTAAATGTTGATACTGCCTTCTCAGGCGATATGCAGTTGTGTCCCAACATGTGCCTCTAAATGTTGATACTGCCTTCTCAGGCCATATGCAGTTGTGTCCCAACATGTGCCTCTAAATGTTGATACTGCCTTCTCAGGCGATATGCAGTTGTGTCCCAACATGTGCCTCTAAATGTTGATACTGCCTTCTCAGGCGATATGCAGTTGTGTCCCAACATGTGCCTCTAAATGTTGATACTGCCTTCTCAGGCGATATGCAGTTGTGTCCCAACATGTGCCTCTAAATGTTGATACTGCCTTCTC
Organism: Meconema thalassinum; assembly: GCA_946902985.2. Classification (NCBI taxonomy): domain Eukaryota; kingdom Metazoa; phylum Arthropoda; class Insecta; order Orthoptera; family Tettigoniidae; genus Meconema; species Meconema thalassinum. The sequence continues at coordinate 356,033,307 of OX336390.1, read as the reverse complement.
AGGCCATATGCAGTTGTGTCCCAACATGTGCCTCTAAATGTTGATACTGCCTTCTCAGGTCATATGCAGTTGTGTCCCAACATGTGCCTCTAAATGTTGATACTGCCTTCTCAGGCCATATGCAGTTGTGTCCCAACATGTGCCTCTAAATGTTGATATTGCCTTCTCAGGCCATATGCAGTTGTGTCCCAACATGTGCCTCTAAATGTTGATACTGCCTTCTCAGGCCATATGCAGTTGTGTCCCAACATGTGCCGCTAAATGTTGATACTGCCTTCTCAGGCCATATGCAGTTGTGTCCCAACATGTGCCGCTAAATGTTGATACTGCCTTCTCAGGCCATATGCAGTTGTGTCCCAACATGTGCCGCTAAATGTTGATACTGCCTTCTCAGGCCATATGCAGTTAGGTCCCAACATGTGCCTCTAAATGTTGATACTGCCTTCTCAGGCCATATGCAGTTGTGTCCCAACATGTGCCTCTAAATGTTGATACTGCCTTCTCAGGCCATATGCAGTTGTGTCCCAACATGTGCCTCTAAATGTTGATACTGCCTTCTCAGGCGATATGCAGTTGCGTCCCAACATGTGCCTCTAAATGTTGATACTGCCTTCTCAAGCGATATGCAGTTGTGTCCCAGCATGTGCCTCTAAATGTTGATACTGCCTTCTCAGGCCATATGCAGTTGTGTCCCAACATGTGCCTCTAAATGTTGATACTGCCTCCTCAGGCCATATGCAGTTGTGTCCCAACATGTGCCTCTAAATGTTGATACTGCCTTCTCAGGCCATATGCAGTTGTGTCCCAACATGTGCCTCTAAATGTTGATACTGCCTCCTCAGGCCATATGCAGTTGTGTCCCAACATGTGCCTCTAAATGTTGATACTGCCTTCTCAGGCGATATGCAGTTATGTCCCAACATGTGCCTCTAAATGTTGATACTGCCTTCTCAGGCGATATGCAGTTGTGTCCCAACATGTGCCTCTAAATGTTGATACTGCCTTCTCAGGCGATATGCAGTTGTGTCCCAACATGTGCCTCTAAATGTTGATACTGCCTTCTCAGGTCATATGCAGTTGTGTCCCAACATGTGCCTCTAAATGTTGATACTGCCTTCTCAGGCGATATGCAGTTGTGTCCCAACATGTGCCTCTAAATGTTGATACTGCCTTCTCAGGCCATATGCAGTTGTGTCCCAACATGTGCCTCTAAATGTTGATACTGCCTTCTCAGGCCATATGCAGTTGTGTCCCAACATGTGCCTCTAAATGTTGATACTGCCTTCTCAGGCCATATGCAGTTGTGTCCCATCATGTGCCTCTAAATGTTGATACTGCCTTCTCAGGCCATATGCAGTTGTGTCCCAACATGTGCCTCTAAATGTTGATACTGCCTTCTCAGGCCATATGCAGTTGTGTCCCAACATGTGCCTCTAAATGTTGATACTGCCTTCTCAGGCCATATGCAGTTGTGTCCCAACATGTGCCTCTAAATGTTGATACTGCCTTCTCAGGCGATATGCAGTTGTGTCCCAACATGTGCCGCTAAATGTTGATACTGCCTTCTCAGGCCATATGCAGTTGTGTCCCAACATGTGCCTCTAAATGTTGATACTGCCTTCTCAGGCCATATGCAGTTGTGTCCCAACATGTGCCTCTAAGTGTTGATACTGCCTTCTCAGGCCATATGCAGTTGTGTCCCAACATGTGCCTCTAAATTTTAAACTGCCTTCTCAGGCCATATGCAGTTGTGTCCCAACATGTGCCGCTAAATGTTGATACTGCCTTCTCAGGCCATATGCAGTTGTGTCCCAACATGTGCCTCTAAATGTTGATACTGCCTTCTCAGGCCATATGCAGTTGTGTCCCAACATGTGCCGCTAAATGTTGATACTGCCTTCTCAGGCCATATGCAGTTGTGTCCCAACATGTGCCTCTAAATGTTGATACTGCCTTCTCAGGCCATATGAAGTTGTGTCCCAACATGTGCCTCTAAATGTTGATACTGCCTTCTCAGGCCATATGCAGTTGTGTCCCAACATGTGCCTCTAAATGTTGATACTGCCTTCTCAGGCCATATGCAGTTGTGTCCCAACATGTGCCTCTAAGTGTTGATACTGCCTTCTCAGGCGATATGCAGTTGTGTCCCAACATGTGCCTCTAAATGTTGATACTGCCTTCTCAGGCGATATGCAGTTGTGTCCCAACATGTGCCTCTAAGTGTTGATACTGCCTTCTCAGGCCATATGCAGTTGTGTCCCAACATGTGCCTCAAAATGTTGATACTGCCTTCTCAGGCGATATGCAGTTGTGTCCCAACATGTGCCTCTAAATGTTGATACTGCCTTCTCAGGCCATATGCAGTTGTGTCCCAACATGTGCCTCTAAGTGTTGATACTGCCTTCTCAGGCCATATGCAGTTGTGTCCCAACATGTGCCTCTAAATGTTGATACTGCCTTCTCAGGCGATATGCAGTTGTGTCCCAACATGTGCCTCTAAGTGTTGATACTGCCTTCTCAGGCCATATGCAGTTGTGTCCCAACATGTGCCTCTAAATGTTGATACTGCCTTCTCAGGCGATATGCAGTTGTGTCCCAACATGTGCCTCTAAGTGTTGATACTGCCTTCTCAGGCCATATGCAGTTGTGTCCCAACATGGGCCTCTATATGTTGATACTGCCTTCTCAGGCCATATGCAGTTGTGTCCCAACATGTGCCTCTAAGTGTTGATACTGCCTTCTCAGGCCATATGCAGTTGTGTCCCAACATGTGCCTCTAAATGTTGATACTGCCTTCTCAGGCCATATGCAGTTGTGTCCCAACATGTGCCTCTAAATGTTGATACTGCCTTCTCAGGCCATATGCAGTTGTGTCCCAACATGTGCCTCTAAGTGTTGATACTGCCTTCTCAGGCCATATGCAGTTGTGTCCCAACATGTGCCTCTAAATGTTGATACTGCCTTCTCAGGCAATATGCAGTTGTGTCCCAACATGTGCCTCTAAATGTTGATACTGCCTTCTCAGGCCATATGCAGTTGTGTCCCAACATGTGCCTCTAAATGTTGATACTGCCTCCTCAGGCCATATGCAGTTGTGTCCCAACATGTGCCTCTAAATGTTGATACTGCCTTCTCAGGCCATATGCAGTTGTGTCCCAACATGTGCCTCTAAGTGTTGATACTGCCTTCTCAGGCCATATGCAGTTGTGTCCCAACATGTGCCTCTAAATGTTGATACTGCCTTCTCAGGCGATATGCAGTTGTGTCCCAACATGTGCCTCTAAATGTTGATACTGCCTTCTCAGGCGATATGCAGTCGTGTCCCAACATGTGCCGCTAAATGTTGATACTGCCTTCTCAGGCCATATGCAGTTGTGTCCCAACATGTGCCTCTAAATGTTGATACTGCCTTCTCAGGCCATATGCAGTTGTGTCCCAACATGTGCCGCTAAATGTTGATACTGCCTTCTCAGGCCATATGCAGTTGTGTCCCAACATGTGCCGCTAAATGTTGATACTGCCTTCTCTGGCCATATGCAGTTGTGCCAACATGTGCCGCTAAATGTTGATACTGCCTTCTCAGGCCATATGCAGTTGTGTCCCAACATGTGCCTCTAAATGTTGATACTGCCTTCTCAGGCCATATGCAGTTGTGTCCCAACATGTGCCGCTAAATGTTGATACTGCCTTCTCAGGCCATATGCAGTTGTGTCCCAACATGTGCCGCTAAATGTTGATACTGCCTTCTCAGGCCATATGCAGTTGTGTCCCAACATGTGCCTCTAAATGTTGATACTGCCTTCTCAGGCCATATGCAGTTGTGTCCCAACATGTGCCGCTAAATGTTGATACTGCCTTCTCAGGCCATATGCAGTTGTGCCAACATGTGCCTCTAAATGTTGATACTGCCTTCTCAGGCCATATGCAGTTGTGTCCCAACATGTGCCTCTAAATGTTGATACTGCCTTCTCAGGCCATATGCAGTTGTGTCCCAACATGTGCCGCTAAATGTTGATACTGCCTTCTCAGGCCATATGCAGTTGTGTCCCAACATGTGCCGCTAAATGTTGATACTGCCTTCTCAGGCCATATGCAGTTGTGTCCCAACATGTGCCGCTAAATGTTGATACTGCCTTCTCAGGCCATATGCAGTTGTGTCCCAACATGTGCCTCTAAATGTTGATACTGCCTTCTCAGGCGATATGCAGTTGTGTCCCAACATGTGCCTCTAAGTGTTGATACTGCCTTCTCAGGCCATATGCAGTTGTGTCCCAACATGGGCCTCTAAATGTTGATACTGCCTTCTCAGGCCATATGCAGTTGTGTCCCAACATGTGCCTCTAAGTGTTGATACTGCCTTCTCAGGCCCTATGCAGTTGTGTCCCAACATGTGCCTCTAAATGTTGATACTGCCTTCTCAGGCCATATGCAGTTGTGTCCCAACATGTGCCTCTAAATGTTGATACTGCCTTCTAAGGCCATATGCAGTTGTGTCCCAACATGTGCCTCTAAGTGTTGATACTGCCTTCTCAGGCCATATGCAGTTGTGTCCCAACATGTGCCTCTAAATGTTGATACTGCCTTCTCAGGCAATATGCAGTTGTGTCCCAACATGTGCCTCTAAATGTTGATACTGCCTTCTCAGGCCATATGCAGTTGTGTCCCAACATGTGCCTCTAAATGTTGATACTGCCTCCTCAGGCCATATGCAGTTGTGTCCCAACATGTGCCTCTAAATGTTGATACTGCCTTCTCAGGCCATATGCAGTTGTGTCCCAACATGTGCCTCTAAGTGTTGATACTGCCTTCTCAGGCCATATGCAGTTGTGTCCCAACATGTGCCTCTAAATGTTGATACTGCCTTCTCAGGCGATATGCAGTTGTGTCCCAACATGTGCCTCTAAATGTTGATACTGCCTTCTCAGGCGATATGCAGTCGTGTCCCAACATGTGCCGCTAAATGTTGATACTGCCTTCTCAGGCCATATGCAGTTGTGTCCCAACATGTGCCTCTAAATGTTGATACTGCCTTCTCAGGCCATATGCAGTTGTGTCCCAACATGTGCCGCTAAATGTTGATACTGCCTTCTCAGGCCATATGCAGTTGTGTCCCAACATGTGCCGCTAAATGTTGATACTGCCTTCTCTGGCCATATGCAGTTGTGCCAACATGTGCCGCTAAATGTTGATACTGCCTTCTCAGGCCATATGCAGTTGTGTCCCAACATGTGCCTCTAAATGTTGATACTGCCTTCTCAGGCCATATGCAGTTGTGTCCCAACATGTGCCGCTAAATGTTGATACTGCCTTCTCAGGCCATATGCAGTTGTGTCCCAACATGTGCCGCTAAATGTTGATACTGCCTTCTCAGGCCATATGCAGTTGTGTCCCAACATGTGCCTCTAAATGTTGATACTGCCTTCTCAGGCCATATGCAGTTGTGTCCCAACATGTGCCGCTAAATGTTGATACTGCCTTCTCAGGCCATATGCAGTTGTGCCAACATGTGCCTCTAAATGTTGATACTGCCTTCTCAGGCCATATGCAGTTGTGTCCCAACATGTGCCTCTAAATGTTGATACTGCCTTCTCAGGCCATATGCAGTTGTGTCCCAACATGTGCCGCTAAATGTTGATACTGCCTTCTCAGGCCATATGCAGTTGTGTCCCAACATGTGCCGCTAAATGTTGATACTGCCTTCTCAGGCCATATGCAGTTGTGTCCCAACATGTGCCGCTAAATGTTGATACTGCCTTCTCAGGCCATATGCAGTTGTGCCAACATGTGCCTCTAAATGTTGATACTGCCTTCTCAGGCCATATGCAGTTTTGTCCCAACATGTGCCTCTAAATGTTGATACTGCCTTCTCAGGCCATATGCAGTTGTGTCCCAACATGTGCCGCTAAATGTTGATACTGCCTTCTCAGGCCATATGCAGTTGTGTCCCAACATGTGCCGCTAAATGTTGATACTGCCTTCTCAGGCCATATGCAGTTGTGTCCCTACATGTGCCTCTAAATGTTGATACTGCCTTCTCAGGCCATATGCAGTTGTGTCCCAACATGTGCCTCTAAATGTTGATACTGCCTTCTCAGGCCATATGCAGTTGTGTCCCTACATGTGCCTCTAAATGTTGATACTGCCTTCTCAGGCCATATGCAGTTGTGTCCCAACATGTGCCGCTAAATGTTGATACTGCCTTCTCAGGCCATATGCAGTTGTGCCAACATGTGCCTCTAAATGTTGATACTGCCTTCTCAGGCCATATGCAGTTGTGTCCCAACATGTGCCGCTAAATGTTGATACTGCCTTCTCAGGCCATATGCAGTTGTGTCCCAACATGTGCCTCTAAATGTTGATACTGCCTTCTCAGGCCATATGCAGTTGTGTCCCAACATGTGCCTCTAAATGTTGATACTGCCTTCTCAGGCCATATGCAGTTGTGTCCCAACATGTGCCGCTAAATGTTGATACTGCCTTCTCAGGCCATATGCAGTTGTGCCAACATGTGCCGCTAAATGTTGATACTGCCTTCTCAGGCAATATGCAGTTGTGTCCCAACATGTGCCTCTAAATGTTGATACTGCCTTCTCAGGCCATATGCAGTTGTGTCCCAACATGTGCCGCTAAATGTTGATGCTGCCTTCTCAGGCCATATGCAGTTGTGTCCCAACATGTGCCGCTAAATGTTGATACTGCCTTCTCAGGCCATATGCAGTTGTGTCCCAACATGTGCCGCTAAATGTTGATACTGCCTTCTCAGGCCATATGCAGTTGTGCCAACATGTGCCGCTAAATGTTGATACTGCCTTCTCAGGCCATATGCAGTTGTGTCCCAACATGTGCCTCTAAATGTTGATACTGCCTTCTCAGGCCATATGCAGTTGTGCCAACATATGCCGCTAAATGTTGACACTGCCTTCTCAGGCCATATGCAGTTGTGCCAACATGTGCCGCTAAATGTTGATACTGCCTTCTCAGGCCATATGCAGTTGTGCCAACATATGCCGCTAAATGTTGATACTGCCTTCTCAGGCCATATGCAGTTGTGTCACAACATGTGCCTCTAAATGTTGATACTGCCTTCTCAGGCCATATGCAGTTGTGCCAACATGTGCCGCTAAATGTTGATACTGCCTTCTCAGGCCATATGCAGTTGTGCCAACATGTGCCGCTAAATGTTGATACTGCCTTCTCAGGCCATATGCAGTTGTGCCAACATGTGCCTCTAAATGTTGATACTGCCTTCTCAGGCCATATGCAGTTGTGCCAACATGTGCCGCTAAATGTTGATACTGCCTTCTCAGGCCATATGCAGTTGTGTCCCAACATGTGCCTCTAAATGTTGATACTGCCTTCTCAGGCGATATGCAGTTGTGTCCCAACATGTGCCTCTAAATGTTGATACTGCCTTCTCAGGCCATATGCAGTTGTGTCCCAACATGTGCCTCTAAATGTTGATACTGCCTTCTCAGGCGATATGCAGTTGTGTCCCAACATGTGCCTCTAAATGTTGATACTGCCTTCTCAGGCCATATGCAGTTGTGTCCCAACATGTGCCTCTAAATGTTGATACTGCCTTCTCAGGCAATATGCAGTTGTGTCCCAACATGTGCCTCTAAATGTTGATACTGCCTTCTCAGGCCATATGCAGTTGTGTCCCAACATGTGCCTCTAAATGTTGATACTGCCTCCTCAGGCCATATGCAGTTGTGTCCCAACATGTGCCTCTAAATGTTGATACTGCCTTCTCAGGCCATATGCAGTTGTGTCCCAACATGTGCCTCTAAGTGTTGATACTGCCTTCTCAGGCCATATGCAGTTGTGTCCCAACATGTGCCTCTAAATGTTGATACTGCCTTCTCAGGCGATATGCAGTTGTGTCCCAACATGTGCCTCTAAATGTTGATACTGCCTTCTCAGGCGATATGCAGTCGTGTCCCAACATGTGCCGCTAAATGTTGATACTGCCTTCTCAGGCCATATGCAGTTGTGTCCCAACATGTGCCTCTAAATGTTGATACTGCCTTCTCAGGCCATATGCAGTTGTGTCCCAACATGTGCCGCTAAATGTTGATACTGCCTTCTCAGGCCATATGCAGTTGTGTCCCAACATGTGCCTCTAAGTGTTGATACTGCCTTCTCAGGCCATATGCAGTTGTGTCCCAACATGGGCCTCTAAATGTTGATACTGCCTTCTCAGGCCATATGCAGTTGTGTCCCAACATGTGCCTCTAAGTGTTGATACTGCCTTCTCAGGCCATATGCAGTTGTGTCCCAACATGTGCCTCTAAATGTTGATACTGCCTTCTCAGGCCATATGCAGTTGTGTTCCAACATGTGCCTCTAAATGTTGATACTGCCTTCTCAGGCCATATGCAGTTGTGTCCCAACATGTGCCTCTAAGTGTTGATACTGCCTTCTCAGGCCATATGCAGTTGTGTCCCAACATGTGCCTCTAAATGTTGATACTGCCTTCTCAGGCAATATGCAGTTGTGTCCCAACATGTGCCTCTAAATGTTGATACTGCCTTCTCAGGCCATATGCAGTTGTGTCCCAACATGTGCCTCTAAATGTTGATACTGCCTCCTCAGGCCATATGCAGTTGTGTCCCAACATGTGCCTCTAAATGTTGATACTGCCTTCTCAGGCCATATGCAGTTGTGTCCCAACATGTGCCTCTAAGTGTTGATACTGCCTTCTCAGGCCATATGCAGTTGTGTCCCAACATGTGCCTCTAAATGTTGATACTGCCTTCTCAGGCGATATGCAGTTGTGTCCCAACATGTGCCTCTAAATGTTGATACTGCCTTCTCAGGCGATATGCAGTCGTGTCCCAACATGTGCCGCTAAATGTTGATACTGCCTTCTCAGGCCATATGCAGTTGTGTCCCAACATGTGCCTCTAAATGTTGATACTGCCTTCTCAGGCCATATGCAGTTGTGTCCCAACATGTGCCGCTAAATGTTGATACTGCCTTCTCAGGCCATATGCAGTTGTGTCCCAACATGTGCCGCTAAATGTTGATACTGCCTTCTCTGGCCATATGCAGTTGTGCCAACATGTGCCGCTAAATGTTGATACTGCCTTCTCAGGCCATATGCAGTTGTGTCCCAACATGTGCCTCTAAATGTTGATACTGCCTTCTCAGGCCATATGCAGTTGTGTCCCAACATGTGCCGCTAAATGTTGATACTGCCTTCTCAGGCCATATGCAGTTGTGTCCCAACATGTGCCGCTAAATGTTGATACTGCCTTCTCAGGCCATATGCAGTTGTGTCCCAACATGTGCCTCTAAATGTTGATACTGCCTTCTCAGGCCATATGCAGTTGTGTCCCAACATGTGCCGCTAAATGTTGATACTGCCTTCTCAGGCCATATGCAGTTGTGCCAACATGTGCCTCTAAATGTTGATACTGCCTTCTCAGGCCATATGCAGTTGTGTCCCAACATGTGCCTCTAAATGTTGATACTGCCTTCTCAGGCCATATGCAGTTGTGTCCCAACATGTGCCGCTAAATGTTGATACTGCCTTCTCAGGCCATATGCAGTTGTGTCCCAACATGTGCCGCTAAATGTTGATACTGCCTTCTCAGGCCATATGCAGTTGTGTCCCAACATGTGCCGCTAAATGTTGATACTGCCTTCTCAGGCCATATGCAGTTGTGTCCCAACATGTGCCTCTAAATGTTGATACTGCCTTCTCAGGCGATATGCAGTTGTGTCCCAACATGTGCCTCTAAGTGTTGATACTGCCTTCTCAGGCCATATGCAGTTGTGTCCCAACATGGGCCTCTAAATGTTGATACTGCCTTCTCAGGCCATATGCAGTTGTGTCCCAACATGTGCCTCTAAGTGTTGATACTGCCTTCTCAGGCCATATGCAGTTGTGTCCCAACATGTGCCTCTAAATGTTGATACTGCCTTCTCAGGCCATATGCAGTTGTGTCCCAACATGTGCCTCTAAATGTTGATACTGCCTTCTCAGGCCATATGCAGTTGTGTCCCAACATGTGCCTCTAAGTGTTGATACTGCCTTCTCAGGCCATATGCAGTTGTGTCCCAACATGTGCCTCTAAATGTTGATACTGCCTTCTCAGGCAATATGCAGTTGTGTCCCAACATGTGCCTCTAAATGTTGATACTGCCTTCTCAGGCCATATGCAGTTGTGTCCCAACATGTGCCTCTAAATGTTGATACTGCCTCCTCAGGCCATATGCAGTTGTGTCCCAACATGTGCCTCTAAATGTTGATACTGCCTTCTCAGGCCATATGCAGTTGTGTCCCAACATGTGCCTCTAAGTGTTGATACTGCCTTCTCAGGCCATATGCAGTTGTGTCCCAACATGTGCCTCTAAATGTTGATACTGCCTTCTCAGGCGATATGCAGTTGTGTCCCAACATGTGCCTCTAAATGTTGATACTGCCTTCTCAGGCGATATGCAGTCGTGTCCCAACATGTGCCGCTAAATGTTGATACTGCCTTCTCAGGCCATATGCAGTTGTGTCCCAACATGTGCCTCTAAATGTTGATACTGCCTTCTCAGGCCATATGCAGTTGTGTCCCAACATGTGCCGCTAAATGTTGATACTGCCTTCTCAGGCCATATGCAGTTGTGTCCCAACATGTGCCGCTAAATGTTGATACTGCCTTCTCTGGCCATATGCAGTTGTGCCAACATGTGCCGCTAAATGTTGATACTGCCTTCTCAGGCCATATGCAGTTGTGTCCCAACATGTGCCTCTAAATGTTGATACTGCCTTCTCAGGCCATATGCAGTTGTGTCCCAACATGTGCCGCTAAATGTTGATACTGCCTTCTCAGGCCATATGCAGTTGTGTCCCAACATGTGCCGCTAAATGTTGATACTGCCTTCTCAGGCCATATGCAGTTGTGTCCCAACATGTGCCTCTAAATGTTGATACTGCCTTCTCAGGCCATATGCAGTTGTGTCCCAACATGTGCCGCTAAATGTTGATACTGCCTTCTCAGGCCATATGCAGTTGTGCCAACATGTGCCTCTAAATGTTGATACTGCCTTCTCAGGCCATATGCAGTTGTGTCCCAACATGTGCCTCTAAATGTTGATACTGCCTTCTCAGGCCATATGCAGTTGTGTCCCAACATGTGCCGCTAAATGTTGATACTGCCTTCTCAGGCCATATGCAGTTGTGTCCCAACATGTGCCGCTAAATGTTGATACTGCCTTCTCAGGCCATATGCAGTTGTGTCCCAACATGTGCCGCTAAATGTTGATACTGCCTTCTCAGGCCATATGCAGTTGTGCCAACATGTGCCTCTAAATGTTGATACTGCCTTCTCAGGCCATATGCAGTTTTGTCCCAACATGTGCCTCTAAATGTTGATACTGCCTTCTCAGGCCATATGCAGTTGTGTCCCAACATGTGCCGCTAAATGTTGATACTGCCTTCTCAGGCCATATGCAGTTGTGTCCCAACATGTGCCGCTAAATGTTGATACTGCCTTCTCAGGCCATATGCAGTTGTGTCCCTACATGTGCCTCTAAATGTTGATACTGCCTTCTCAGGCCATATGCAGTTGTGTCCCAACATGTGCCTCTAAATGTTGATACTGCCTTCTCAGGCCATATGCAGTTGTGTCCCTACATGTGCCTCTAAATGTTGATACTGCCTTCTCAGGCCATATGCAGTTGTGTCCCAACATGTGCCGCTAAATGTTGATACTGCCTTCTCAGGCCATATGCAGTTGTGCCAACATGTGCCTCTAAATGTTGATACTGCCTTCTCAGGCCATATGCAGTTGTGTCCCAACATGTGCCGCTAAATGTTGATACTGCCTTCTCAGGCCATATGCAGTTGTGTCCCAACATGTGCCTCTAAATGTTGATACTGCCTTCTCAGGCCATATGCAGTTGTGTCCCAACATGTGCCTCTAAATGTTGATACTGCCTTCTCAGGCCATATGCAGTTGTGTCCCAACATGTGCCGCTAAATGTTGATACTGCCTTCTCAGGCCATATGCAGTTGTGCCAACATGTGCCGCTAAATGTTGATACTGCCTTCTCAGGCAATATGCAGTTGTGTCCCAACATGTGCCTCTAAATGTTGATACTGCCTTCTCAGGCCATATGCAGTTGTGTCCCAACATGTGCCGCTAAATGTTGATGCTGCCTTCTCAGGCCATATGCAGTTGTGTCCCAACATGTGCCGCTAAATGTTGATACTGCCTTCTCAGGCCATATGCAGTTGTGTCCCAACATGTGCCGCTAAATGTTGATACTGCCTTCTCAGGCCATATGCAGTTGTGCCAACATGTGCCGCTAAATGTTGATACTGCCTTCTCAGGCCATATGCAGTTGTGTCCCAACATGTGCCTCTAAATGTTGATACTGCCTTCTCAGGCCATATGCAGTTGTGCCAACATATGCCGCTAAATGTTGACACTGCCTTCTCAGGCCATATGCAGTTGTGCCAACATGTGCCGCTAAATGTTGATACTGCCTTCTCAGGCCATATGCAGTTGTGCCAACATATGCCGCTAAATGTTGATACTGCCTTCTCAGGCCATATGCAGTTGTGTCACAACATGTGCCTCTAAATGTTGATACTGCCTTCTCAGGCCATATGCAGTTGTGCCAACATGTGCCGCTAAATGTTGATACTGCCTTCTCAGGCCATATGCAGTTGTGCCAACATGTGCCGCTAAATGTTGATACTGCCTTCTCAGGCCATATGCAGTTGTGCCAACATGTGCCTCTAAATGTTGATACTGCCTTCTCAGGCCATATGCAGTTGTGCCAACATGTGCCGCTAAATGTTGATACTGCCTTCTCAGGCCATATGCAGTTGTGTCCCAACATGTGCCTCTAAATGTTGATACTGCCTTCTCAGGCGATATGCAGTTGTGTCCCAACATGTGCCTCTAAATGTTGATACTGCCTTCTCAGGCCATATGCAGTTGTGTCCCAACATGTGCCTCTAAATGTTGATACTGCCTTCTCAGGCGATATGCAGTTGTGTCCCAACATGTGCCTCTAAATGTTGATACTGCCTTCTCAGGCGATATGCAGTTGTGTCCCAACATGTGCCTCTAAATGTTGATACTGCCTTCTCAGGCGATATGCAGTTGTGTCCCAACATGTGCCTCTAAATGTTGATACTGCCTTCTCAGGCAATATGCAGTTGTGTCCCAACATGTGCCGCTAAATGTTGATACTGCCTTCTCAGGCGATATGCAGTTGTGTCCCAACATGTGCCTCTAAATGTTGATACTGCCTTCTCAGGCAATATGCAGTTGTGTCCCAACATGTGCCTCTAAATGTTGATACTGCCTTCTCAGGCAATATGCAGTTGTGTCCCAACATGTGCCTCTAAATGTTGATACTGCCTTCTCAGGCAATATGCAGTTGTGTCCCAACATGTGCCGCTAAATGTTGATACTGCCTTCTCAGGCAATATGCAGTTGTGTCCCAACATGTGCCGCTAAATGTTGATACTGCCTTCTCAGGCGATATGCAGTTGTGTCCCAACATGTGCCTCTAAATGTTGATACTGCCTTCTCAGGCAATATGCAGTTGTGTCCCTACATGTGCCTCTAAATGTTGATACTGCCTTCTCAGGCCATATGCAGTTGTGCCAACATGTGCCTCTAAATGTTGATACTGCCTTCTCAGGCCATATGCAGTTGTGCCAACATGTGCCTCTAAATGTTGATACTGCCTTCTCAGGCCATATGCAGTTGTGCCAACATGTGCCGCTAAATGTTGATACTGCCTTCTCAGGCCATATGCAGTTGTGCCAACATGTGCCTCTAAATGTTGATACTGCCTTCTCAGGCCATATGCAGTTGTGCCAACATGTGCCGCTAAATGTTGATACTGCCTTCTCAGGCCATATGCAGTTGTGCCAACATGTGCCTCTAAATTTGAAATAGCATAACTGCAAAGGCTTATTGTTCTGGAGCTGCAAGACTTCAAATATTAGTTTATGCGGAAATAAACCCTCTCGTGATGTTTAGGCTCTTATTCTTGCCTGTCACTCTAGAGGTCCCGGGTTCGATTCCCATCTTTGTCAAGAAATTTAATTTCAGTTTGAGGGCTGGACCACGTGGTCAATTGTTGGTAATTGTAGGGGCTTGAGATATCTTGGTAATCAGCCCCGCATAGTTGCGTGTGTGTTGAACTTGTCTGATAATCTGAATATCTATGATGACTGAGGTAGTGTCTAAACTGTATTAGGGACAGAGATGACGGAGGTAGGTGACCAGGAACTTGAAGTAAGATATTATCCTGGCATTTTCCTGGAGGGAGTGTGGAAAAACCCGTGATAAACTACACTCAGGAAAGCCACTGTCAGCGTAGGGATTCAAACCTGCGATCTCGGGGACTTGCTGCAGCTGCCCTCGAGGCCGTGGTGCACGATGTAACGAGCACGGCTGTGACGCGGGACCTCGTGGTCAAGTACACGTTCGTGATGACAGGTGTTCCAAGCAGGCTCTATCAGGCCTTGTCAACTTTTTGAGAATGTGAGCACTACCTTCATGCCACGTCAAGTACCCGAGCACCATTAAACCGAATATTATGATGATGATGATGATGCTAATATTAATAATAATAATAATAGTACATGGCAGGAGCCTTACGATACTTACTGTAGATGGACAACCTAAGATAACCTTCGATGGCTTCGTGAAATTGAAACAGATCTCCAGGAAATCAACATCACAGAAGACATTGTACGGGACAGATGTAAATTCAGAACCAAAATCGATTATGACCAATTTGGAAACAAACCCAACACCAGAGCCACATTAACTTGGACAGAAGGACGAAGGAAGAAGCTCAGCGAGAGGATGAAGGGAATTTAGGAGGAAAAGAAGGTCAACGCATCAGCTAAGCAGGTTCAGTCGTGCTCCTGAGTAGGGTATAACCATGTAAAATAATAATAATAATAATAATTATTATAATTCTCCGGAAAATTTATGGTCCCACGAGAGAAAATGGGATGTGGATTAAGAGGAGAGGACAACAGCGGACATCTACTCCTTCAGTGACAGGTTCACAGATGCCGTACGGAAGCGACCGACGCCTGAATTTCCATGGCATATCAACAGAATGAGCAGCGGCAGACTAACTAAGAGATTATTCAGAGTAATCAACTCAAAGAAGGTCAAGATAAAATGGCTAGAAGAAACTAAGGCGGACCTCCAAGAAATGAATATCACAGACGACATCATAGACAATCGTGGAGCTCTTAGGACAAAATTAGCCAACCATAAATTTAGGAAGTAACCCATAAAGAAAACTGGTAGGAAGTGGTCGACAGAATGCAAGATGCAACACAGTGCATTCATGAAGAGGTTTTGGGAGGTTAAAAAGGCGAAAACCATCAGGCCAACTAACAAGTTTTGAATGGGCATAACGACGAAAGAATAATAAAAATAATAACGGAACAAGCATGCGCCTTCTTGATTTTAGCAGTGAGAAGCGTGGTCAGAGGTATATATGCAACCTGCCACGAATACCTGTTCGCCGGGCTAGAGACGGCAGCACCTGCTTACCTAACTTCCACCACCATATTGAAACGATGAAACATTTCAAAATGCCAATAGTTCTATGTTTTTCCCTGGTATATAAACTATAGGCTACTCATCCAAAATTTCAGATAAATCGGTTGAGTAGTTTTTGCGTGAAATAGTAACAGACAGACATTGATAATGCACTGAATTTTAGTTCACTTGCTGTGAATCTTCTCAGATCGCTGATCCTTTGTTTAGAAAGAAGTCTTCATGAATCAGCGTTTCTTCTGAGAATGACGAGACATGAGCAAACGCTCTTTTCAATGAAATTGTAGCAATGTTCCCGGTCTTAAGAGTGATGGCATGGAGAGCTTCCCGCAGTAACGATCACCCAGAAGCAGTAGCCTATGCCGAGGCCAGTTTGATCGCCTTTCTATGTTGCGTTCCACTCACCACCGCAAAATCCCCGTCTCTCAAGCTGTCAGCAAGCGCTTCACTGCTCCTTCGCCGATAGAAATGTTCTTTCCAATTGGAACCGTGAGCCAATCAAAGCCCCCTTGTAACATCGCGTGCCGCGGGGCTGGCTGACGTATTCGCTCCCAGCTGTTTCCGCTTCCTACCACCAGTCGTGCTGTGCTGCTGCCTTTTGTACCGCAGTCCGCGAGAATGCATCACTTTTAATTAAGACAAATTTAAACGATACTTGTGTCTGCTTAAAACTGCACAGCATTTTAGCGCACATACAATTAGCTTCCTTGCACAAGCACGAGGAGAAGAATGTAGACAATAAAGACCGCTGTGTGGTCACGAGCAAGACTCGGCTCAAGAGAATTAAAGTTGTTTCATTGAGGGTCTGGACATCATTGTCATTTAACCCTGTGTACTAAGATGTGGGTGTTTGGAATTTTGTCTGATAACCCGTGTTATTGCGATGGCTGTATTAGTGTGTGTATTTGTAATTCATGTGAGGATTTTGAAGGAGGTGGCCGTGATCTTAACCCTTGAGAACTGGCGTGAAAACTTATAACACGAGGACTGGCGCCGGGCCATTTTGAGCCATAGTGTGTCACTCCCTTTTTGTGGTAGTCGTACGGATTTTAATGAAGTAATTTTACACCTGGTGTCTTCCTATGAACTATTCCCAATATGAAATGAGGTTTATTTATATTTTTCAAATTTAACATTCAGAGAAATGACAATAAATTTCGTAACAGTGCAATTGGCCTTGAAAGTGGCGGTAAATCAGTCATCTCTATTTAATTGATTAAAGGAGCTGATAACAAAGGTGTTCCTAGACCCTAAACATGGATAAACAAGAACGTGAGCTATGTGATTGTTCTGCACTAAAATATTTGGACTTACCCCCTTATTTCCTTCAGATTGTCCCGACTAACGTAAGCCGAAAATTGTCACGCGAGGACTGGCGCCATGGGTAAATCTCACCCAGCCATAATATAGACATAACGTGAGTGTTCAAAAAGCTATGGACATGTTTCTCTTGCTGGGTGAAGTTCAAGGCTAGGACGGAAGGTACAGTAAGCGATAGGAAATAAGGGCTGACCGAAATGACAATATAGAGCATTATTTAAGCATCGGGTAAAATGTACCCATGCGCCAGTCCTCGCGGGTTAAGGGCGAACATACAGCTAAAGGAGCCAAAGCAATATTATAATTGTACCTGTCATAAATCGTGTATAAATATCATATTCATTTCCAAGAAACACGCACATCTTGCTATTAGAGGCAAAGTTTTAAATTTTCAAAATTCAAATCGTAACTATTTTTCAAAATTTGGTTCTTACTTTGTGCTGACCTTCTCCGTTTCACTCATATCTCCCACTAGCAGTAGTGCCCGGCTTCGCCCGGTGGATTTATTTGTTTTATGGATGATAATGAATACTACTACAGAACTGGAGCGCTCAAGGATAAGAATCGGAAAGCACCAACGCTTATTGCAGCTGATAACCTCAGTATACTGCACCAACACCATCGCCCTTATACAGAGGCATACTATTGTCATGATGATAACTGTTTTAAGGGGCATAAGAAATCTTTTTACACTAATTACTCCCCGTGACTGCAATTTATAAGCAGCTCGCAATTCTGCACCAGAACATTGGTAGGGGCGACGTGATGCAGCCCGCATTGTCAGGCAACAATAGCCTTAGTTATTATTGAAGCTGTTCGGGAGCGCTTGTTCTTCCGACTTACTGAACAAAAAACAATCTTTAATCTGAGGGGTGTAGCCTAATTCTACATAGCCTTAACTATTCCTCTTCAATCTAGCTATCACATACAAAAATAATTTTTCGAATCCGACTGGTATTTTCAGAGATTAGTGCGTTTAAACAAACAAACAAACAAACAAACAAGATTAGCGCGTTTAAACAAACAAACAAACAAACTCTTCAGCTTTATTATATTAGTAGGCCTATAGATGTTTATAGGGCTTTTCGGACTTTTTCTTTTTCAAAGTGAATGTTAAACCTACAGCTACAAAATGAATCTCACTCATGTCCGTACTATTAATTAAATAAGCGTTATTATTTCATTTGTATTCTGAGGAAACTCAAAAGTATTTTTAAGTTTGCATAGAAAGATTAATTAATATCACCAAAAAGGATTGAGCGAGTTTCATTTTATGCTTGAAGGTTTAACACCCACTTTATAAAAAGCTAAGTCCAAACAATCCTATAAACATTGGAGATTAGGGAAACGGTAAAGGTCAGCACAAAGTAAGAATCAAATTCTGAAAAATGGATAAAATTAGTTACAATTTGAATTATGAACATTTAAAACGTTACTTCTAATAGCAAGATGTGTGTTTTTCCTTGGGAATGTACAGGGTCTTTATATTTGCTTGGCAAGGACATTCTCGCTCACGCGCTCCGCCAGTGATGCCTCAGTTCCCGACTGCCGCACGCGCGTATGCTCGGCAGAATACGGTGCTTAAAATCAGTATCATGCATTCCTATAAATCGGACAATAAAACAACTGGCTAATTTGAGATTCAAACGTACAGGTTCAGTAAACAATAAAAATAGACGTTAAGATATTTATTTCCTTACTGAAGCTAAATTAACCGGATTAACCAGAAACTTCATAGGAAGGTACCGATTATGTTTGGCAGCGGATGGGGAACATTTTCAGCATCTACTGTAAACATAGTGAGTAAACATGCATGATACTGATTTTAAGCACCGTATTCTGCCGTACATACGCGCGCGCGGCAGCCGGCAACTGAGGCGTCACTGGCGGAGCACGTGAGCGAGAATGTCCTAGCCATGGCAATATAAAGACCCTGTACATAGGCCAAAATGTTATACAATATTTCTGACAGGCACAGTTATAATATTAAAATCGTTATTGTTTTGGCTCCTTAAGCTGTATGTGCCCCCTTAAGTTAGGAACCATACGGGCATTCGCTTGGAGTAGGCTATAAGTGGGAAAACCACAGAAAGCCACATCCAACATGGCTGAAGTGGGAATCGAACCCACCTCTTCTCAGTTTTGTCTCACAAGGCTGAATGTACCCCGTTCCAGCCCTCAGGACTGAATTAAATTTCTTGGCAGATTATGAATCAAACCCGGACCTCCACGGCAACAGCCAAGAATGCTGGTCACTACGCAACTTGGAGGTCTGGAATTAGACAAAAAAGCAAATCAAGTTTTATATGTTAACAAGAAGTTCCGTGACGAACTAAAGAGCCTACTTTTCTTAAAATTTAAGAATCATGCCAATGATGAATCTATATGGATCTATCTAGAATAATGACAAAATTAAGTTGGTAATATCGAAATTTCTAATTAGTTCGAAATACTGTATACCTGGCATAATGTAGCCTAATAGAGAACAACATTTGGCAGCCCTGGTGACTGAATATATTCTTAGTTCCATCTCTTAAGGTACAGAATACAAAATTTGGTTGAAGTCCAATGGATAGCATGGACGGTACATGCAGTTAAACATTAGATTTAACAGCGCGCGTAAAATCATGTTGGCAACAATGACATACATGTATTGGTCACAAATAATCTGAAATAATACGATCTATTGTTGTGTCAATTTTGAATGAAATCCATTAGTTAGTATAGAAGTTACATGCATTTTAAAATTGGACCTATCAGCAGGCTTAGAATCATGTTGGCAACACTGGCGTATATAAGTTACTCCAAATTAATATAGAATGTCAGGTACTATACGTGTGCATAGTTTAAAGCTGTCGGCTTGCACACTTTCTGATATATGGGTATTTGGATAAAAAAATATTGAGAGCATTTATTAACAGTTGGCAGCCCTGGAGGCTCTTAAGAATACGCTCAGTCATATCAGTTTATGTACAGATAGCACATACAAAATTTGGTTGAATTCCAATTGATAGTGTAGATGTTATATGCATTAAAAAATTGGACCTATCAGCAGGCTTATAATCATTTTGGCAACACTGCCATATATGGCCTCCTGGAAATTAAACTGCAATATTATTATCTATACGTGTGCCAATATTGAAACAGCTCGTATTCATACCTTGCAAGATATCCAACATGGAGCTCAAATTTCAATTGCGATTTTTCAGCAGTTGGTAGCACTGACATCATTTTCAAATATGGTCGTGAGATATTCAGGTATAGATCTTTACTCCTACCAAATTTTGTTTCGATTGCTCCAGCCGTTTAGGAGTTGATAAGGGGGGGGGGGGGGGACACACAGCCAGCCAGCCAGCCAGACAGACAGACAGACAGAAGGACAGACAGACAGACACACATTTGCCCGATCTCATAAGTCTACTTTTTCCTCATTTTTGTAAAATGTGAAAAGTAGGCTAAACATGTATACTTTTCGGTTTCAGTTTAGGTTGTGGAAGGAGGCGTCCAGGGTCTGAGTTTGGGAACTGTTCCGTCATTTGGCTGGAGAAGAAATGGGAAACCAGGAAAAACCACTTCTCAGTTCTGCCTCGTGTGGCTGAGTGAATCCCGTTCCAACCCTCGGACCAGAATCTAATGTTCAGGCAAAGCCGGAAACCGAACTCGGACCTTATGGGTGACTGGCAGAAAATCCTAGTGACTACACCTCTGCATGAGGTGATCTTGGACTTGACAGAGAGAAATAAGGAAACTGGTGGTGCAAGGCTAGTTAAACAAAAACAAAACTACAAAAAGTGCGTCGCGCCAGGCGCACTGACAGACCGAGCTCTCCAGCTCGAGTGCGGACAATAATAACCCTCAGATGCTTTCTACCAATAAGAGCTCTTCAAGTCTCTCATCCATTCAAAGCTCGAGGAGAAGCGCGCCCACACAGGACTCCATTCTGACCAGATATAGCCTATCACTTGCTTTCTCCATCAGACTTAACATTACAAACAATTTAAACCGCCATTTGTGGTTTCGGGGTAAGTATTGAGATTCTCGTCCCAATAGACCTATTTTCGATTCCTGGACAAGATATTTAGTTCTTATCTGAGGGTTGGAATCGGGTACACTCAGTACACTCAGGCAGAACTGAGAACAGGTTGGTTCGATTCCCTTCTCAGCCATCCTAGAAGTGGTTTTCCGTGGTTTCCTACTTTTACTCCAGGCAAACGCCGGGATGGTTCCTAACCTAATGCCTGAACTACAAATACACACACTACTTCAGTCATCACAGTGGCACAGGTTATCAGACAAATTACACACAGACCCAAGTACACTAGGCTAAATGACCACGATGTCGCAAAGCCGCTAAATGAAACAATAACAGCAAATATTTTAAAACTTTAAAGAATAAGTGGCAAAGCAGGTTCTAAGTTCGATCCCCAAGTCTGTCAAGAAATTTAATTCTGGTGCCAGGGTAGGAAGCCGGTCCCGTGGTATTGGGGTAGTGCGCCTGCATCGCACCCAGATTCGATTCCCGGCTCCATCATGGAGTTTAGAAACTGACGTAAAGGCTGGACGGGGTGCACTCAGCTTCGTGAGGACAATTGAGTAGCTGTCTGACAGCGAGGCAGCGCCCCGGTCACGGTGGGCAGTGGTCACTTGGTAGGCCTAGGCTCATCATGGGTTGTAGTGCCACGGGGTTTGGTTTGGTCGGGGTTGGAACGGAGTTTACTATAGCCTCAAGAGGATAGCTGTGTAGTAGGCGTGTGTTCGATTTTGCAACTCAGCCACTTCAGTGGTTTTCAGTGACTTTTCACATCTATCCTGTAGTACGCTAGTGCCCAACGGTCACCGGTCTCCAATCTTAACTCTAATTATATCACACACACATTATAGTTGAGACATACAAGATATCACACAGGTTCCACACCCAAGTACACGCGGATGGTGACAAAAATGTACGATCTCCTTAGTCTTACATAAAAGGTGATGATGATAATGATCTGATAGAACCTAAAGACTTGCAATTCCACAGAACCACATAGTGAATAGCTGCTGTTGTAGTTTCATTTGAGGGGCTTAAAAATCGTGGTCATTGAGCCCCGTGTAGTTGGGTGTATGCGGAATTTTGGCTAATAACCTGTGTCATTGTGATGCCTTTATTAGTGTGTGTATTAGTAATTTAGGTGAGGATTGGCAAGGAGCCGGCCATGGCTTTAAGCTAGGAACCATCCCGACATTTGCCTGAAGTAGAAGTGGGAAACCGAGGAAAATCACTTCCAGGATGGCTGAGGAATCAAATCCGGACCTCCACGGTGACGAACAATAATGCTAGCCGCTACAACACGAGGTCGTCGTAGTGAGTATCATTCCTGATTGTCACCGTGGAGGTCCGACTTCGTTTCCCGGTTCTACCAAGAAATTTATTTTTGACCTGAGGTCTGGAATGGGGCTCACTCTGCCTCATGAGGTAGAACTGAGAAGAGGTGGGTTCGATACCTACCTCAGAAATCGTAGTTTTCCCACTTCTACTCTAGCCGAATGACGGGAGGTGCCAAAATTAAGGCCACTGCCGTCTCCGACCCAACATCTTAGCCCTAATTACAAATACACAAACTAATACAGCAATCACAATGAAACAGGTTGCCAGATAGATTTAACACACACCCAAAATCACGAGGATATCGCAAAGCTCTTAAATGAATTAACGATAAGATCCACAGAACTAATACGTAACAATATCGATGGTGAGCTAAGTGAATGCTCTCCGCGAAAGCTAGAACAATACATTTTAAAAGATAACTGATTGTATGGGAGCGAGCATTCTCAAATGAGAAATAATGAGGAGGTACATGGAGTCGCTCTTTTAACCTAGGGGCGGTTAATTATAAAATAAGAGAGTACATAATTCCTGTTCTTTTTCTTAAAAGCAAAGCAACATAACAGTGAGACCATAAATATATTAAAGTTAAGAAAAAAGAAAAAGAAGCATGGACCTACCTCGTTCAAATTTCAGTCAATGCTCCAAAAAATCAATGGAAAGAGAACCGACAAGTTTAGGATAGCCCTAGACAGTATAAATTAAAATTTGAGGATAAAATAAATAAATAAATAAATAAATAAGTGTGTAAGAAGACGAAAAACTTTCGTAAAAGTTAAATTATTTGCTGCTAATTGCTGTCAATAATTAATGATGATTGTTGTTTTAAGAGGTGGAACAGCGAGGTCGTCTGCTCTTCGTAAGATACAGTCGAACTTCTACATCTCGAATGTTCGATATCTCGAAGTAATTTTAATTTCCCGGCCAAATTCTACACAGTTGAATCGGTCGGAGCTAAAAAGCATTAAGCCATTTTTTAAACAATTAGTATTCTGAAGTATTGACCCAGGGGCCTTGGAACGGCATAGGAAAGAATTAAGTCAGCCTTCTCTAAGCCAGACACCACTGCTACATGCTGTGCGGTCAGAGGAGAAAAGCAATAAGTCAATGACTTGCTGCCTTCCAGCGCCGTATTCCGTACTTAATGTTGGCAGCACTGCAAGATTCCCGCGTGTTACAGTGCTATTGTAAATTACATTTGTACAGAGTTTAGGTGGTGTTTACGTTACAAACCTATTTTAAAATAAAATATCACGTGACATATTCATTCTGGATGGCATTGTGTCGCACTAAAATGACCACGGAGCTTAGAGGCATTTAGTCACATTTCCAAAATTGATTTGAACAATATGTTTATTAAATTAAAATTGATATCCCGCTAACACAAATATAACCTGAACAGTTGCTTCACAACATAGATGACTAATACAGTGTGTTTGTTAAGTTCTGTTCTGTCAATGACGTTTTATCTGTCTCCTGAAAAGTACTGAAAACTGACTGAATGCTCCGACCGATTCAATTTATATGTCCTGTTTTTTTTTCTATAATTCGAAGCTCTATTATTCGAATATTGAGATAACTCGAATGATATTTTGTTCCCTAGCCATAACATTTGTGTCTTTTTTCCGAAGTTGGGGTGAAAATGCAGTTGAATAATTACATTCTTTAGGTGTGACATGTGAATTACAATATGGATTCAATTTTGTAGGGTACCTGAATTGTGTATTTCTGTCAATGTATGTCAGCAGAAACCCCCAAGGACGTCCAATTTGCAGGTGAAAAGCTAAAAGAAGTAGGAGACTTCTTCTCCTCAACCGCTAGGTTGGTGCATGTCTTCCAAAACGTCTTCTTTCTCTGGCAAGTAGTTTCAAATGGCAATAAGTGGGCTTGCCATTAATGCTGTCTATAAATTGAGTCATTGGTCTTCCTCGACTCCTCTTTCCTTCTAGCCTCCCTTCGAAGATTGTGGTGCACCAGTCAGAATGACGAATCAAATGGCCAACTAAACTATTCCTTTTTCTGTTTAAGGATTCAACCAAGGTACGTGTCTCCTTTGCTCATTTCAGAACATTCTCATTCGTGACTTTATCAGTCCAAGGTATCTTTAGTAGTCGTCGCCAGCACCACATCTCTAAAGCCCTAAGTTTTGATACATCTACTTGTCGCAGAGTCCATGTTTCAGAGCCATAACTTGCAATACTCCATACAAAAGTTGTCACGAAATGTTTTCGCACCCCTAAGTTAACAGTCTTGGATGTTAGTAAAGACTTTTTTTTTTGAGAAGGCTTCTTTTGCCTGTGCGATTCGAGCATTTACTTCCCTAGTACACTTTCCATTTAATGTGATCAATCTCCCCAGATATTTGAAATCCTTTACTTGGGCTAGTTCTTCACCACCCATTAGCACATTGACTATTTGCTCGCCATCACTAGTGCCTGACATTACTTTGGATTTATTTTTATTTATCATTATACACCACTTCTCTTGCAATAATTCGTTTATGTGATTCAGAGCATATTCCATATCTCTCTCATTTTCAGTTAGGAAACAAAATAACCAGTGATGGACGAAGCAAAGAGGATATAAAAAGTAGGTTAGCACAGGTAAGGAAAGCATTAATGAGAAGTTGAAATCCGCCTTATCAATACTGGGAAATGATGTTTAATAAATGATTAAACGTACATGTTTCGGTATTTCAATTATACCTTCCTCAGCGTGAATGATATTAAATCTTAAAACTAATTAACAAGGCCAAAAAGAAATGGATATTCTTACAAAAATTGTTTTAATTTAAAAAATGGAAAGCTTGCAAATATATATTAAATGCCATGTTAGTAAAAGATGATAGTTCCACAGCGCTTGGATGAAAAGTCGCAAGAAAAATCCATTTAAATACGGTACCGTATTTAAATTTCACGTCGCTGCCATGTTGTTTTTGTGCTCACCAGGTTATTGAATGATCCATAGGTGAACTTGTGTTAATAGTCTCTATCAACATACAAAATATCAGTTTGATTGCTGTAATAGATTCGGTGATATTGAGAACCATCTAAATATTTCGGATGGTCGCCATGTTGGATTGTTGTATGTGTAGGCCATAGAGTTATGCACAATTAGATGAAGATTATTGCGTAGGTTCATTATTCAAATTTCCACTTCGATCGCATGATTAAGACACAAGAAATACAAGTTTAATTTTATAACTTCGCACAGCCGCCATCTAGACGTTATGAAAAGAATTGAACTCAATTAGATGCCAGTAGATTGGAATTTGTATAAACTTTTACCGTACCAAGTTTCACTGCGCTCGGATGGTTAAATCGTGAAAAAAGCCCATTTAAATGTTTCAACTTCGCTTGGCCTCCATGTAGGTTTTGGGTTTAGCAGGTTTTTGAAAGTCTCATTTTTTAACTTCTAGTAGTGCCCTTTATCACAGTACAAAATTGTAGGGTGATATCGGTAACTGGTGCGGAGATATAGAATGCCGGTGAAATATTTCACGCGGCTGCCATGTTGGATTGGTGACATATTAAAATTTGAAAGGTACGGTCGAGGTCGGACGAGGTAGTTGTATGTATTTACTGAGTTTCATTGAAATCACTTTGGCCGTTTAGATTTTATTAGGGACATACATACACACACACGGACAAAAGGTGATCTTATAAGCATAGGCTATTTGTTCAGAAATGAAAATAGGCTAAAATATACGGATTAAAAATAAATCAGAATTTCAAATTCAAAACAGAACAAGAGGTGTTGTTAATTTATTATATGCACTTGGGACATCTTTGATCATCAGGCCCGTGTATTTACTTGTAAATTGTGATAGTCCTACAACTAGTATTATTGTGATGACTCTAGCAGCGTAACTGCAATTATTTGGTTCGAACATTGCGATGGGTGTCCCGAGATTTGGAATAAGATGCCATCCCGGCAATTACCAGCGGGGAGAGTATCGAAAAATCCAGAGAGAAAACTGCAATATGGATGTCGCTGTCAGTGTCGAGATTCGAACCTCCAAACCCTGGATTTGTTCCAGCTCCCCATCCCCCCCCCCCCCCAAATAACGCCCAGGTAAAGTGTAAATACGATGAGAGTTCCTTAGGCTGTCAGCATGGAACACTTACTTCCATCAGTGGACAACACTTGCTGTACGTCATCGTCGAGTGACAGGTTCGTAGCGTTGTTGTTATTGTTGTAGACTCGTTTAGGAGCTTTGCGACATCGTGGTCATGTAGCCCCGTAGATTTGGGTGTGGAATCTGTCTAATAATCTGTGTCATTGTGATGGCTGTTCTAGTGCATGTGACAGTATTTGTCATTGAAGCTAGAATTTGGAAGGAGGTGGCAGTTGCCTTTAGTTAGGAACATCCTTCAGCTATCTACTGTATAGATGGAGAGAGGAACTTTCCTGTAGTTGATAGCCTCATTGTTACACATTATTAGATCATATTCTTCTATTGACAACATTGGCACGGTTTCAAACGAAACGTCTTGTATACTTCAATTAGTCTTAACGCAGAAGAAACCCAAAGCAATATAATGAATAGTACTCCAAGCAGTAGACAGACAAAAATTTGATACATTAAACAGCCTGAAACACGTAAATAACACAAAACTTTGCGAGAATTTAAGAAAAAAGAACATACAAACTTTGATTCTTTTATGTAGAGATGAAGCTGGGACCAAATCTCCAGACAAATAAAGTGGCGAGGTAATTCATGTATTAAGTTACTTGAATGTTTGAATTTTCAGAAACCATCTACAAACCGGGAAACCCAGGACTTGGCGGGCTAAAGTAAATCGGTTGAAGATAAATATATAATGGTCATGGAGCTCCGAGAACGGAAAGCACATAGTGGGAAAAACGATCATCATAAGATGGACATTCTCACCTAATTATACACAAGCCGATGTGTGCTCTGACTACATGAGAGGCGAGCATGCATGTGAGCTTCTACCTGTCGACAAAGCAAGGGAGTCAAATATGAAATAAACCGCCCGAAGGAACGGTTGTCACGACCCGAATTGTTGCTTGATTAAGCTCCTGTATCTAAACAACTCTGAAATGAAGTCAGAAGACGTGGTGCACCTGCTTCTGTCTTGGCACTGATGGCGGTTGTCTTGCTCTTAGAAGGAAACAAAAAACAAAGAACCACGATGATGCTGTACGAAGGAGAAGTAAAATCTTACGGATTCCCAATAGCAGTTTCCAGGCACGATAAATTCCAGGCCGGCAGGAAGGAAGAGTAGTTGCCCCTGAGGGTAGCAAGGCCTTCTAAAGCTCGTTAATTCACTGGCAGCAAGCGCCTGCCCGCCACGGGCGATGCAGGTGGCCATGAACATCGCGCAGCCTTGCGCTTGCTTGGCCATGGAGCTATGCAGGTGGCCCTGGACGGTAAACCGCATACCATTAAATAGCTCACATACAGTTCCATTTTCATCGTCCAGGAACACACACTACAAGCGCAAAAAATTCTTAACGTTCAAGGAAGACATATTAGCGAATGCCTATTGGGTTTAGTATTAAATGCTTTGACAACATAGTTTATGTTCGACGATGTCGAAATGTAAATATTATACTGTATGTCAGAAAATGAGGGTCATTATAACACTATTTTTCATTATGTAACAGTTTCTCCCACCAATCAGAGTTCAAGAAACAGTTGTGTGACCAATTAGGTAAGTCTTCGCACCTGCGCTGAGTTCCACGACCTCCTAATTTAAATTTCACTGCGTGAGTGGAGTTTTATAATTTCCATACGAGTGTCTTAATTACTATTATAGGCGAGTTGCATACGACTGTTTATGTTCGTCGATAATTATAACTATTTTGTGTTCGAACATAAATATTCATAAAATATCTGTCGAGATTTCACCAGTTTTATACTGATCAGAGCGCATGGGACGCAGAAAATACCTTGTATTTGACCATGGCCTCCTGGAATACCTCACTATGACACTCGCCACGCAATGAAATTTAAAATAGGGGGCCATGGAAGTGAGCGCAGGTGCGATACTATCCTCACCTAATTGGACACACAACTGTTTCTTGAGCTCGGATTGGTGGGACAAACTGTATCATAATGAAAACTTGTACTATAATGAGCCTCATTATAGTACAGTTTTCTGACATATAATATTTATATTTCGCCAGGTTCGAACATGAAACTCGCTTCGCTCGTTTTATAAACATACTCGTGTCTTAATTATTGCCATTATAGGCTCGTTGCATAATGTACTATTTCAGTTCTGCCTGAATTATAGGTTGTTAACTAGTTGGTAAACACGTTGAGAAACAGTGGCCACACGATTGGGCATCAGAGGACCACGTGAATTCAAGGACGACTGCCGCCCAGTGCACAGCTTGTGGTTTATGGAGGACGCGTAGTCAGTGCGAAGACACATTCAGCCACATCGCATTGGTATAAGACCATGGGAACGACATCTCATATTAATCCTCACGAGGCTGAGTGAACCCTGTCCCAGCCCTCGTATCAATTTCGAATATCTGGCTGAGCAAGGAACCGAACTCGGGGCTTCTTGGGTAAGAGAAAAGCCTGCTACTCCTACACCACAAGACCAACAATTATTTTGAGAAGTTAATATAATATAATGTAGGAAAATCACAACAGGGAACATCTTTGCCCACCAGAGAAGTCTGCCGTAGCTGAACATATACAAAGTGTTTGTCAAATTATTTTTGATAAAAGCTGAACGCAAAACATTTCCCACCCAGGGTCATTTAAGAGGCGATAGAAATATCTGAACACCTTTTAATAGAGATGCTGGTTATCCTGCTGCCCTCTACTTACTTCAGCCACGTCTTCTTCTTTGAGGTCATGGAATAGCGAATTATGTTTCAACATGGCCTCCTATCTAATGCCATGACACGGGTGTAGAGTGATGCGGTCATAGCATTGATTACATACGCAGCTGTGAAGACACTTTAGGAGGAATTTTAAGGGAATTTAGGGTAAATCTAGGGATTTAAGGAATTTAGGGGAAATTTAGGAGAAATCTGTGGAATCGGGAGAATTTTGGGTAAATCTTGGGGAATATAGGGTAAATCTAGGGCTTTGAGGAATTTTAGGGACATTTAGGAGAAATCTAGGGCGATTTAGGTAATTTGAGTGTAAACCGGTGAATTTTAACGAATTCTGGGGGTAAATCTGGGAGAGAGGGGAATTTGGGGTAAATCTGTAGAATTTGGGGTAAACCTGGGAATTTTGGTAGCAAATTCGGGAATTTCTGCTGCCCAGCCATTTGCCCTGTAGAATATTGGGTGACGTGTGGTCAGCGCGTTGGATCCCTCTGCCGCTAATCTTGGTCTGGGGTAAATCTGGAGGGAATGGGCGGGGGATCTGGGGAATTTGGTGGGAAATCTGGGAAAATTGGGAGAAATCTGGGAAAAATTTTAGGGCCATTTAGGGGTGTAGTGAGAGTCGTGGGGTGAAGAAAACTCAAATTTGGGTTTTTCACTTAGGCCCTAAACTCAAAATTGAAAAAATGACTTGCCCTCGGGTTGCGCGAGGCAGCTATGACTCACCTCCATACGACCAGCAGGAGGGGGGGAGGGGTGTTGCGTTGCGCGCGGTGGCCATCTTGCGCATTAGCCCCTGGCCAAGCTTCGGCTTATTATCCTTACTAATGTCCAAAAATGTCCCAAACCCCTAATATGAATTAACAGAAACCACCACCTTTCTTTGGACTTGAATTTGAAATTCAGCAGTTGTAGGCATATGTGGAGAAAAACTGCTATTTCAATCAAATCCGTCTTCAAGAAAAGCCTGCCTTTGCTATCGAGTCACGATAGTAGTCTTATACGGTATGTATATACGAATAGAAATGCAATAGAATACAATAGAATACAATAGAAAGGAATGGTTGTTTCTTCTGCTCCAAATACGCTTTTATTAACTGGACATAGATCTTATTTCCCCAGCATAGGCCTACGTATGGCAGAAACTGCTCACAACAAATGTACGAGTTTATCTTAATAAAATTAATCTTACTTTTTCTTTCTTGCGTCGTTGATTAGTTCTGCTTGCGAGATACGACAAAATCCGTAAAGGCAGATACCTCTTTTATTACTGAAGCCTAAAGCACATTCATGCATGGAGGGTCTCCATATTGGATCGCAGACGTACCATAAATCAATCCTCGTATGGGTGCTTCCTCCCGGCTACAAGATTACAGCTGTTCCATTGTCCAACATCTTTTGTTACTGCCATCGTAAGGTTATATGCTTACAAGCACAGCACGAGACATGGGAACGGAGCTTAATACGGCTAGGCGAAGAAACGTTCTCCCCGTTATTTAATCAAAACACGCGGACATGAGGATGGAAACTCTTTCCTTTACGGCACCGCACGGAGGAGATAAGGGACACTGAATGAAATGGCCAGAGCAAGTAAACTGTGCAACGCACGTAAACATGAACGTTCCTAATGAAGGCCAAGGAAAAAGGAGCGCGCGCATGCGCAAAATATTCTGGAGTCAACCTCACACACAACACGCTTCTTCAGCGAAGAGGGTGCTTTAAAAACGCGAAACACTAGCTTTCGTCTAAATTTCTCAGATCTATTGTTACCTTCTGTAAATGTTTCGTTATTAGCCTACTTTCGATTTTTGCAAAAAATGAAAGTAGACTTATGAGATCACTACAGGGCGAAAAAAAAGTGTGTCCGTCTGTGTGTGTGTATGTGTGTGTGTGAGTCTGTGTGTGTGTGTGTGTGTGAGTGTGTGTACTCTGAATGTCTGTCACCCCCCCCCCCCCTATCATTTCGAACACGGTGAGCGCAAATTGAACGAAATTTGGTACAAAGGTAGCACTAGCAAAGGACACCTCAGTGTCATGTTTTATATCGCCGCTATCTTGACGGAAACGTGATGGCGGCCACACAAATGTTCAAAGCTTAAATCAAATTACGACTAACCTAATCATCCGATCTGTAACAAATTTTGCAACAACATACCTTTATGGGGGCAG
The DNA here is from genome assembly GCA_946902985.2 of Meconema thalassinum. Lineage (NCBI taxonomy): Eukaryota > Metazoa > Arthropoda > Insecta > Orthoptera > Tettigoniidae > Meconema > Meconema thalassinum. The sequence continues at coordinate 356,002,080 of OX336390.1, read as the reverse complement.
CATCCTTTGATCAAACTAATAGGTCATCAGCCTAATAGTTTGCGGATGGCGGCCATCTTTGTGTGAAAATCGATTGCCCCTATTAATTCGAACACGGTGAAACCGAATGGAACGAAATTTGGTACAGAGGTAGTACTAGCAAAGGGCACCCCAGTGTCATGTTTTATATCGCCGCCATCTTGACGGAAACGTAATGGCGGCCACACAAATGTTCAAAGCTTAAATCAAATTACGACTAACCTAATCATCCGATCTCTACCAAATTTTGCAACAACATACCTTTATGGAGGGAGCATCCTTTGACAAATCTAATAGGTCATTAGCTTAATAGTTTGCGGATGGCGGCCATCTTTGTTTCAAAATCGATTACCCCTATTAATTCGAGCACGGTGAAACCGAATGGAATGAAATTTGGTACAGAGGTAGCACTAGCAAAGGGAACCCCAGTGTCATGTTTTATATCGCCGCCATCTTGACGGAAACGTAATGGCGGCCACACAAATGTTCAAAGCTTAAATCAAATTACGACTAACCTAATCATCCGATCTCTACCAAATTTTGTAACAACATACCTTTATGAAGGAAGCATCCTTTGACAAATCTAATAGGTCATTAGCCTAATAGTTTGCGGATGGCGGCCATCTTTGTGTCAAAATCGATTACCCCTATTAATTCGAACACGGTGAAACCGAATGGAACGAAATTTGGTACAGAGGTAGCACTAGAAAAGGCCACCTCAGTGTCATGTTTTATATCGCCGCCATCTTGACGGAAACGTAATCGCGGCCACCCAAATGTTAAAGGCTAAAATGTAATTACGACCAACCTAATAATCTAGTCTCTACCAAATTTTGCAACAACAAATCTTTATGTGGGAAGCATATTCTGACCAAACTACTAGATCATCAGCCCAATAGTTTGCAGATGGTGGCCAAGTATGTGTGCAAATCGATTCCCCCTATCAATTCAAACACGGTGAAACCGAATTGAACGAAATTTGGTACAGAGGTAGCACTAGCAAAAGGCACCTCAGTGTCATGTTTTATATCGCCGCCATCTTGACGGAAACGGAATGACGGCCACCCAAATGTTAAAAGCTTAAATCAAATTTCGACCATCCTAATAATTTGATCTCTACCGGATTTTGCAACAACATGCCTTTTTGTGGAAAGCATCTTATGACTGACTATAAGGTCATCAGCCCAATAGTTTGCAAATAGCGGCCATGTATGTGTGCAAATCCATTCCCCACATCAATTCAAACACGGTGAAACCGAATTGAATGTTTTTTTTTACAGAGGTAGCACTAGCAAAGGGCACCTCATATTCATGTTTAATATCCCTATAGCACGTTGTATTTCAACAAGCTACTACAACCAACATTCAATTATACTCCTTGAAAAGGACAAAGAGTTATAACAATACCCATGCATTTAGGAGAAAGTAGGCTATATGTTCTTTACTGAACATCTTGTTTTTAACATTTAAAATTTTGAAACTAGAGAAACCCAGCATTTATGTTTTACTTAAAACTGAATTTTGTGATATTGCCACTAGCTTTCAATATACAGTGTGGTCCACCCGCCCCTTATTATTTAGTTTTATGAAACCCAACTAACACTGCATTTCTCCCGATGGTCGATATTGCTCTGCCCTCTGACTGCGTGACAGCAATGTAATTGGGTCATGGGTCTAGCAAAGAAAAACCGACCTTAAACGTTTCCCCGCCAAATACTATGGCCCATTCTACTAACATATGACTTATTGCTCCTTGAAATGACACACATACACGTAATGAAAATGAAAATCCACAGCCTGCTTCCAGTCTCCGACCGGGTCAGGAATGGAATGAATGAAGCCCCCATCTAGCGGCGAGGATATGGACTGTGCCGGCTGCCGAGGCCTGACGCACTCCTCTGGGGCAATGATTAAATGAATGACAGATGAAATGAAATGATAGTGGAGAGTGTTGCTGGAATGAAATTTTGACAGGGAAAACCGGAGTACCCGGAGAAAAACCTGTCTGCCTCCGTTTTGTCCAGCACAGATCTCACATGGAGTGACCGGGATTTGAACCACGGGCTGAGCGGTGAGAGGCCAGCGTGCTGCCGCCTAAGCCACGGAGGCTCCTACACATACACGTAATACGATCGAATTAATAGCTTACGCCACGTGATCTGTAATAGTAGAACGTTAAATCAACACCATAAACCGTGATTGAAGACTTTGAGATGGACTTAAACGTTTGAGGTGGGACGTCTACAGTAACAACTGTAGACGTACAGCGCGCGCTGTCTATCATTCATTGGTGGCTGATTGGGTTAAAAAAAACTGTCATGGATATTAACATAACATATCGACGTGTCGCTCCGGAGGTCCAGGTTCGATTCCCAGTTCTGCCAAGAAATTCAACACTGCTCTGAGGGCTGAAATTGGATACACTCAGCTTCGTGAAGCAAATCTGAGAAGAGGTAGGTTCGATTCCCACCTCAGCCACCCTGAAAGTGGTTCTCTGTGGTTTCCCACTTCTGCTCCAGGCTATTGCCGGGACGGTTTCTAACTTAAGGCCCCGGCCGCCTCCTTCCCCATCCTCACCTTAATTGCTAATACATACATTATACAGACACCACTATAGACAGGTTATCAGAGGAATTCTACACACACCCAAGTACAAGGGGCTAAATGACCGCGAGTTTCTAGCCCCTCTAATGAAACAAGATTCTGATCGCCAGTGCTAGCATCGAAGTATACGTATTCCATAAATATTTCCCGTGGTATTATTTTGTTCGGGGTCTACTCAGCCACGGGTGATCCAAATGAGTATAGAGGGTTCGATTTCCCCTTCAGCCATCCTCGAAGTGGTTTTCCGTGGTTTCCCACTTCGTCTCCAGGCAAATGCCGGGATGCTACCTAACGTAAGGCCACGGCCGCCTCCTTCCCTCCTCCTTGCCTATCCCTCCCAATCTTCCCATCCCTTCCCATCCATCTTAAGGCCCCTGTTCGCTTTGCATGTGAGGCTGCCTGGTCGAGGTGCTTGTCCCACCTCCCCAGTTGTGTTCCCGTCCTATGTTTCTAGCTCCAGGACTCTGCCCTGGAGGTTGTAAAGGTGCGATCCCTCGGCGAGTCTGAGGGAAAAGCTAACCCTGAGGGTAAACCGAATAAAAAATATATGTTTTGTCATTAAATTCTAGCAAGAAGAAGAAAACTCTATTTGACGTGTACATTTTAAGATGTTCGGTGTAATACCGAATTCGAACGCTACGTAACGTTCATGGGATCCAACCTGAAAATGCATCTGCTCGCTATATTACTAGTGCCCCATCCTCAATAATTAACTGTGACCTCTTGTATCATTTCTGTCGTAAGACATTCGTCAAGTTGTCGACACAGACGATAAAGCCTACCGAAAACAAATTATAAATCTTCCCCCTCAACTAAGTATCGAACCCCGAATCCTTCAAACCGCAGTCCAACGCGTTACCCTTTCAGCCACGGTTGCTTACGCTACAGATGGTGCAGAATGCACCACAAGGATAGAAGGTGAGAAGTGGGATGCCACGGGAAACCAGTTCCTAGATGATTTAGGTTGGCCTCGAGTAGATGATAAAGATTTGATAATCAATTCCACAAGCAAGCCAACACACGTTATTTTGTTTGCACATAAATAATCCTACCTGAGAATTAATTCAGCAGGAAATTAAATATTCATAAATAACTGTCGAGTTTCGTTTACTGAACAGTGCGCATTGGACGCTTGTATTCTTTCATGGCCTCCTCGAATACGCCACCATGCCTCTTCCCAGGCAGTGAAATTTAAAATAGGAGGCCTTGGAAGTCAGTGTAAGTGCGATGCGATCCTTACCTAATTCGTCAAACAGCTGTATCGTAATGAAAATCTTGAGCTCTGATTTTTGGAGAACCTCTATCATAATGAAACTTGGAACTATAATGAACCTCTTTAAGATGCAGTTCTATCATATCATATTTATATGTCGGCATGGTCGAACATAATAGTGCATTATGCAACGAGCCAATAATGGCAATAATTAAGACACGAGTATGTTTATAAAACGAGCGTATGCGAGTTTTATAATTTCCATACGAGTGTCTTAATTACCATTATAGGCGAGTTGCAAACGACTGTTTATGTTCGACGATAATTATTATAACTATTTTATGTTCAAACATAAATATTCATAAATATCTGTCGAGATTTCACCAGTTTTATGTACTGAATAGAGCGCATGTGGCGCAGAGAATGCCTTGTATTCGACCATGGCCTCCTCGACACCCCACTATGACACTAAGCCAGGCAGTGACATTTAAATTACAAGGCCTTGGAACTCAGTGCAGGCGCGATGATATCCTTACCTAATTTGTCAAACAACTGTTTCTTGAGCTCTGATTGGTGGGAGAAACTGTTTCATAATGAAAACGTGTACTATAATGATTCTCATTATCGTTCAGTTTTCTGACATTATAATAAATACATTTCGACATCGTCGAACATAAAAGTAGTTCCAGTATTATCGAGACTCACTCAGCGGATTGACCTGACCTTGAGTGCACTTGGTGGGGGACGATACTGACCATACGGCAGCTTACGATATCAAATAAAAACGGTCCTTTTCAGGACCAAATAAAAATGCATACATTGGAACAGGTAGATATGTGTCCGTAGTGCAGCTACTGTAAACGGCATTAAGCGAAAAAAAAATAACTTCTTTGCCTTGGGATCGAACCTGCTACATTGGCCGCATGGATGAGCTTACAGCAGAGAACCACGATTTAACCATCTTAGCTACCGAGCCCCGTGGTGGGACACTATCACGTATTGAGTCTATTTGTACCTCATAGACACTTCATGTCCTTCGTAAGGCAGTGTTGTTCGGATGTGTCGAATTACACATTCGTTATAATTGATGGCATTGAAATAACACTGCTGCCAATGATTTCGACTATATTCGCGAGCATGAACTCAACCGTAAAGTTGTACTAGGCCGTAAAGGAGCAATTACTAATGTTTTTAGGTCGACTATAATATACGCGTTAGTTGGGTTGCTTTCCAAAAAAAAAAAAAAAAAAAAAAAAAAAACAATGGGGACCACACTGTATACAGGGTGTATCTTAATTATACCGACAAAAAAATCAGGGACGCTCTGCGTGTTATGTAAAAGACGATGCCGCAATCGGATTGGCGGAGAAAATGTTTTTCCGAGAAAATGAGGTTACTTTGTTACTTCCAGGCGCGCGATTCAAATCTACGAACTCGTCGTATTTGCTGAGTCAGGCAGCAAGCCGCTGGCCACTGCTGTGCTTCAGGCAAGGGAAGGGAGTGTGATAGAAGGAGACAGAGATATGCTGGCGGGCTTGCGGCAAGCCGAGGCGATCGAGGAAACTTGCGCATGCCCGCCAGCATATCTCTGTCTCCTTCTATCACACTCCCTTCCCTTGCTTGAAGCACAGCAGTGGCCAGCGGCTTGCTCTCTAGCTCAGCAAATACGGCGAGTTCGTAGATTTGAATCGCGCGCCCGGAAGTAACAAAGTAACCTCATTTTCTCGGAGGGAAAAATTGTCTCCGCCAATCCGATTGCGGCATCGTCTTTTACATAACACGCAGAGCGTCCCTGATTTTTTTTGTCGGTATAATTAAGATACACCCTGTATATATAATCAGATGCCAGGTGACACAAGTCATCCGTTAGATGAGTAGGTAATTGTTGAATCATTTAGTGGTTTTGCGACATCGTGATCTTGTAGCTCATGATGGCCAACGCGTACGCAGGGAGGTTTCAAACACTTCGGCATGCGATTGATCCTAAGCCAAGTGTTTCTCATCCAGCAGTTTTATGAGAGTTAGAAGCTTTGAGCGGAAATTGCACTTACGTTTCTTTCTCCAAAACAGTAGTTATACAGCCACAGTGCCTTTAAATCACGAGGGACGTCTGTTGTCGAAAGTAAGGAAGCCGACACCGAACCCTCATTACTATTTGGGTGAGGCTGAGCGGTAGGAATATGGGGATGAAAGAACGCCACCTGGGTATATTAACGACTATACTTGGGTGTGAGTGGGAGCTGTCTGATGACCTGTCTGATTATGATGGCTTTACTATGTAGTGTATGTACTGGTAAGTGAGGCTTCGGTATGGAAGGAGGCGGCCGTGGCCTTAATTTAGAAACTTGTTTCAAGTGCTTCCAAAACATGAATGACTAGAGAAATGTTTGTTTTTGTTTTAGCCGTGGTAAGCAAAGAAAGACTAAATTTAATACTTAAATATAAGAAGTTTCATTGTGTGCTTTACACAAATTGTGCAATAATAAAGGTTAAAGGATGCAAAGCAGTCGACTTTTTTTTAAGAAATTGTCAGTTGTAACTCTTCAGTCGGTCAACACGATTGTACCCAATTAAAATCGACTAGCAACCCACCCGACTTCGCCCGGTATCTGTAACGGTTTACCCAGCGTAAACTTAAAAGGCGCACGGACGGCAGGTTCCAGACGCAAATCAGAAAAACCGAGGTGAACAGCGAAACTCCAAACACCTTATACTATTCTCTGAAGTAATAGCTCGACACGACTCGACAGTTTGATGCTGTCTGGAGCTGGGGTGATAGGCTCACTCGCTAGCTCGAAAACTCACTCCGAAGCTAGTAATTTAAATTTCCATTGAATTGAGATTGTTGGATGAGATGAAAACGTAAAAACACGTATAGTGGGCTATGTATTCAAAATAGAGATATGCTGTCGCGGACCTTTTTGTAGAACTTTTCATGCTGAACCATTCTAACAATCAGATATTTTAGACGGTTTACACAGCGTAACCTTAAAAGGCGCACGGACGGCAGATTTTTCTTCGACCCGATTCACTGAAATCGTTACTGGTTAGCTTCCTTTGGTCATAAATGAATCTTTTTCTACAGAAACCTTCCTCGAGAAATCCTTTAGAATTGTGAAAACTGCATGAAAATCCATCCAGTGGTTCTCGAGATTACCAATAGCCTACTATGTAAATATTAAAAGTCCAGCCCTAGTGAAAACCGAGGTGTCGAATGGGAGTCCACCAAAACCAAGGACCTAGTCACGGCACCCCATCTTAGGCCAGTCACAGGGGAGTTGAGTTCAGATGATTTAACCATTCTTGTCTGGCGAATGAACCCTTGACACCTAGTCAATGACATTAGACTCGTAGAGACGGCAAACAATAAGGGCAACGGAGATTGGGTGTTATTAAACTGAATTGTGTTTGTGCTCCTGACAGGTTAAATAGTGCGTGAAGCCATAACAACCAAAATAAGTTCCGTTTACCAGCCATCTATGGTCACCGGAGAAGGCATGCACCTGACCACGATCACCGTTACCGCCCATAAAACACGGTCGCTTTCAAAAGACGAACCTTCCAATCCCCATTCCCATCTTAATTGCCCTGAAAACATTTAAAAACTCATTTCAAACATAAATGTAACTATAAAACACACACACTCGTCCCCCAGTCACCATTACTAATTGCAGTCCCGTTAAACCGTGTTTTCTTTGTTTGTTTACACATATGAGGCCCCGGAACGAGCATAATACCACTATTAAAGCCAAAAATAAAACAATCTGTGCAGTACTATTCTAAAGCACTTAATCCATAAGAACACCGTAAAAATAAAAGAGAGTGAAAAAAAAACAGTGACCATAATTAAAAAATATATTTCGTGTGACCAGTGAGGCTTTGGAAGTTGAGGAACAAAGCCCCCTGTAACTGGACACAAAGCCACATCAATTAAATCCCTTGTGTTTCCTCATACAGCATTACTCATACTTAAGCAAACATTTAATGACCCCCCGTGAAATTAAACACCACGCCGTCTTTTACGATAATAAGATTCGACGTAAATCGAGTAACAACATCAATAAATCTGAGTTGAGTCTCGACGTAGGGGGTGAACAAGCTAGTGCCCGACCCGGCCCTGCCATGTGGCTCTGTTGAGGGGGCCATGGAGCGTGCGCAGTAGTGTGTTGCTAAGAATGGTTCCATTATTTATGTTTTAGTTAGTTAGTTAGTTAGTTAGTTAGTTAGTTAGTTATTGTTGATTTAAGGGGCGGAACTATGAGGTCATCTGCCCCTATTTATGTTGTTGTTGTTGTTATTTCATTTGAGGGCCTTGGTGAATTCGTGGTCATTTAACCCCGTGTACTTGGTTGTGCATGTGTGTGTATATACACCGTCTGTCTGAAAAGTTCGGTGAATGGGCTATACTACGAACGGATTGTTGGCTTACCTGATACAGCCGTTACTGTCCTTCGAAGTAATCCCCGTGAATGGTTATGCACTTCAACGACTGAACAAGTCCTCGAAACTCCTGGCATAGTCTTCTTTAGGAATAGCCTTCAGTTTGGGTCGTCAAAACTCTAAATTGAAAGCAAGAGAGAAGCGTGAATTTATGCAACCTGCCTTGTACACCTGTTCGACGGGTGGCAGTGAGAACAGTAAATGTTCCGTGGAATGGAATGGTCCTGAAAACCATCGTGACGAGACCTGGTGCCTGAGGTACGACCTCGAAGGGAAGCGTCAAAGTATGGAGTATCGGGGTCCAGGGTCGCCGAAAAGCCCTGAAGGGCCTGAGGTGTTCGGACATTTCGGACATCCAACGTAATGTGACAACCCAACTGAAGGCTATCCCTCAGGAAGACTATGCCAGGACTTGTACAGCCGTTCTAAGAAGTGCATAACCATCCACGGGGATTACTTCAAATGATAATAACGGCTGTTTCAGGTAAGCCAACAATCCGTTGGTAATATAGACCCATTCACCGAACTTTTCAGACCGAGGGTGTATAACAGTCGAACCTGGTTACAAGAAAGTTCAAGGAGAAAGTGTTATTCTTTCTTATATAGAGGTTTGGGTTATACCCAGGTTGTCTTATACCCAAGTTCATCCAAGCCACTTTCTTGTATGGAGGTTGTAAGTGACCTCCCACTTTCAATTTTCACAAACAATTTCAGTTTATCTCTTAAAGAAAACTGCTTCCCTTTAGTAGACATTGTAATGATAACGTAGCGCGTTTACGCCTAAAAACAGACTGAACTCTGACAATAGAAACAATGCAGTGCAGTATTCAGTGCAGTACGTAGTCTGATGCAGAGAGTGAACAGGGAAAACAACAGGAAAAAAGGCACCACTTTTTTATGTAGAGGTCATGACCCTACTTTCTTCCTATACAGAGGCAAACAAGTCCAACACAACTTTCTTACACAGAGGTACAAAAGTTGCTTGTAGATAGAGTTTTTCACCGTAAAAATGACGGGACTAAGCAATTTCTTTCCAATACAGAGGTTCACTATAACCAGGTTCAACTGTATAGAGAAAAATATGTATATATCTGTATGGTAACCTATGTTATTGTGGTGTCTGTAGTGTTGTGTGTATTTGTAATACAGTTAAGGATTGGGAAGGAGGTGGCCGTGTCCTTGAGTTAGGAACCATCCAGGCATTTGCCTGCTGTAGAAGTGTAGTTAACTTGTGTCACTCTGTCAGTTTGCCGCGTTGACAGGTATAGGATATGAATCCTCTCAATTAGCCTCAGCCACCGCGCTCTTCTCCGTAGTGACATGTGCCCCTGTTACGCTTAGCAGTGCTGGACTTAAGCGGACACTGTAGTCCGTCACCGCTGTGTCTCCCTACTTGTTTCGTAAGGCTCAGCTGCACGATGAACATACACTAGCGCAGCCAAGTTCAGATGCACTCTTTTCGTAAATACATAATAACTTCAAACTTTGCTTGCCACGGTGGGTGAGTGGTTATAGTGTCGGACTACCAACCCCAAGATTGCAGGTTCGCCCCTGGCCATGGTAAGTGATTTTTGAAAGTGACAAAATTCACGACACTCATGTCATACGTTTATGGCATGTTAAAGAACCCATTTGAATTCAGTAGGCCGTGTTCAATGGCAAAATTAATCTCGGGATTTTCCGCCAACACAAAGTTCCTCCATTCTCTACTTGAAAGCGCTGTAGTGTCAAGGAGTTTAGATATCTAACCTCCTTGACTTTCATAGCGTTCAAAGGAACGACGGAATTCGACATGCAAGCTACCCTCTGGGTGTCAATTAACAAAGCTTGCACCAGGCACCCGAGGCCATACGATATTATTATTATTACTTCAAACTTTAATTTCCTACAAACTAGGAAACAAAACTTTGACTCTGTACGAGATAATTCGACTTAAGTTCAGCAAGATCTGTCGTACGGTCTGCTGGTGCTTAGTTTTAATTAGAAACGTCCAGATATTTATCAGAGTAAAACATACAATTTAATTTTCCAAACACATAAATTGCTATGCACTGCAACAGCGCATACTGCACTAATTCACGAGCCTAGCTTCGAAGAGTGATACCTTTATCTAGCGTCCGCTTTTCACTTTTGTTCCGTATTTAAGATAATTCGTTGGAGTAAAGAATTGAAAAAAGAAAGAAAGAAAGAAAGAAAGAAAGTAAATAAAAAACACGTATTATTCTACATGAAACACATACTGATCGCCTCAACACAAGGAAGCTACTGCTACATTGCCCGCATCTTTCACCACATGACCAAGAGGGGTCAAGAGGGAGCCGAGCCCCCAGTGATGTCAACTTACAAAGTGCAATCAGAAGCTAATAGAAACGATTTTATAGAACATCAGTTGATAGGGCACTCGGTGAAATGATAGCAATCTGCAAACTAGAGTAAACAGGTTCGAGTCTCGATGGTATCCACATTCTCAGCAATTCCACTTTTAATTGATATGGTTGAAAACTGGTTTGGCACGGAAGTTGTGAATGTGTCTCGCACCCTCGTTGCAGGTAGATTAATAACTCGAGCCAGCTGTCACACACAAAGAAGCTAACTCATCACTTCCGCTCATATTGATTTTACATCACCATCAATTTCCTTCATTTGCACCCTGCAATTGATTTTCATTTCAGTTGTGCATTTCCACTCGAACTATAAATTCTACTCCCACTAGTAATTCAGGTATGTTTTTCCTAGAAGGCGAGTTGGAGTGTGGGAAGGTGCATACTTCCGGTTCTGCGAAAAGCTATTCAATAAATCCTTCCTGTTAAATCATGATGCACAGTACTGGCTGGATATCAACACTTTCAACACCCTTGCATTTGGCCACATTTTAAACCTTGTCGAAAAGGTGTGTTAATGTGGGTGCCCTTCTATCAATTCCTGCACAGATATATATATATGCATTTAAACCAGGGGCAGTCAACTCAAGTGATTCAGGGAGATGGGTGGTGTATATGTCAAAGAAAAGAGAGAGATTTTTGTTAATTCGTTTAAGGAGCTTGGGGCATATTGGTCATCAGCCCCATGTGCCTGGGTGGGTTTCCAATTTGTCTGATTACTTAAGTTTCTTTGGTGGTTGTAATTATTACGAATGGGAATGGGAAAGATGTCCCGGGACTTGAAAAAGGGTACTATCGCGACATTTGCGTGAGGGGAGTTTGGAAAAACTCTGGAAAACCACACTCAAGATAGCCACTGTCAGAGCCAGGATTCAAACTTCCGATCTCTGGACTTGCTGCAGCTCCTCATCACAGTCGTAGTGATGGATTTCACGCGCATAGCTACGCCGTGGTGGTAGTTTCAGGGGAATGGGTAGTCAGAATAACAAATGAACAGGCAGTAAAACGAGTGGGGGAGGTGGGATACTTTTGGCCAAAATGAAAACAAAAGTTAGATTCCTATGACTCATTATAGGGCTGTGTAACCGCCTTCTTTGGCCAGGAGGAACGCATTGAGTATGGATCTGATAGAGCCCGTTACTAAAAATGCTGAAACACAAAATATTCCAGACGACTGAACTGATTATACCATTATACCGCAGTAGCGTCAATACATTCACTTTTCATGGATCATGATGAGTTTCCTGTATATTTAGTTGTTGGATTCATCCTACTGTTTGGCCTCCTGAATTCCCAGACATTACTCTATTTATTTTTTGCATATGAGGTTTCGTTAGAGTTCAAGTGAACAAGAGTTCGTGTTTCGTGATCTACTCTGTCACATCACACCCCTATTGATAATGCTGTCAAACACAATCGAGGGGGCCGAGGGATTGAGAACACGTTAGTCGTCTATGATGGCCGATTCTACCAAGAATTTTTAATTCTGGTTTGAGGTAGTGGAACGATATCGTTGACATGCGGCTATACGAGTTCAGCTAACTTATGGAGTGACAAAAAAAAGGTTCTGGAGATCATCTGACGTTTCACAACGCTATAATTCTTAAGATTCTTCAGATTAGACTCCCCTGTTTTATCACGCCATGTAATTCGACATGAAGAATCATTTCTTTTTTGTGTATTCTGTTCGAAGGCAGGTCCGTGCCTCCGAAGAGGCTATCCTGAGCCGGAGTTTACGTGCGGTAGGGTGGCCATGCACTTTCCGCGCCTCCTTATCCTCTCCCCACCAATAGCGCGTGGTCCCCCAGAACGGCGGCATTCCATCCAAGTTTTGACCACGCCCAATGCTGCTTAACTGCTGGGTTCTCATGGGATCCGGTGTTTGAACATGGCCAGGCCTTTGGCGAAGAATGACTATTCCATGACATTACCTCATTTTGCGCAAGCCTCATGGTGAAGTGGTAGTGTTCTTGGTTGTCACCCCGAGGTCCCTGGTTCGATTCGCGGCTCTGCTCTGGTTTGAGAACCCTGGAGCTCACAAGTATTGGGACATGGATTGCCGACCACAGACCCCCAGTTGAGTCGGGCATTGTTCCCACTTACAGTACTTGTGCCGGGCTCCTCTCTATCCTCTTTCCCGTCGATCTTCCTTGGTCAACTCATGTTCTCTTCCGAGGCCTAGGACATCTTTCATTTTCCCACCTAAATTGGCCCTTGTCTCTTCTTTCCTGATACTCTCATTCTTCAAGGAGTCAGACCTCTTCATTTATTTTCTTTGTATCTCCTCAAGGGGCTCACGGCTGTTGAGCTCGGAGGGTTGGCAAGCTCGAGAAATACAGTATCTGACCTGGGCCCGTTTTTCGCTTTCTTCCATTGACTTTGCACTGGACCCTCTTGACTTTTTTATCCGCCTTTCATGTCTCTACTTCTTTCCGGGGCCCTCAGACCTCATTCTTTTCCTCTCGTTTATTTACCTTATTCTTTTCATTGTCCTTTTCTTCTTATTATTCTTCTCTCGTCTGCCTCGTTGCGTAGTAGCTAGCATTCTTGTCTGTCACCGCGGAGACCTGTGTTCGATTCCAGGCTCTGCGAAGAAATGTACTTCTGGTCTGCGGGCTGGAACGGGGTACACTCAACCTCGTGAGACAAAACTGAGAAGAGATGTGTTTAATAACCTCAGTCATCATGGAAGTGGTATTCCGTGGTTTCCCCCCACTTCTACTCCAGGAAGATGATGGGATGGTACCTCAGTTAAGGCCACGGCCGCTTCATACACAAATCCTACCTAGATTACAAGTACACACACTAGTACAGACATCACAGTGACACAGGTTATTAGACAACTTCTACACACACACACAAGCACACACACACACCCAAACCCAACAACAACAACTTCTTCTTCTTGAAGTTCTAGTCAGTAGTTAACATACTTTGATTTTCTTTTTTTCATGTGATCATAAATTTCACTGTCATCCAAACTATTAGGGGTCAATAACCTAGATCAGTGGTTGCTAACCTTTTTTTTACCTCCCATACCCCTTTATACATATTTATCTAAAATAGTACTTCCTAAAAACTAAATTTTTAAAACGTTGAATATTTTACGAGCAATATGTAGCCTAAATAACTCAATAAAACTTAATAATAAGGAAATAACTTACAAAACTATTTATGACTTTTTAATACGGTATAACTAATGTTTTTAAATTATTACTTTTTTGCTGTTAGTATTCATTTGATTTCAATAAAATGCTAAATATAATTTTCAATTTTGCTTTATTTATTTGTGCAAATGAAGATGTATAAACATTTAGCTGAGAAAAATATACAATTACAGTAAGTTACATCATATTTTTAAAATTTTGTTTTTATTGAAAATTCTAGCGATTAGTTTGGCAAAAATAGAGAAATCAAGTGCAGCGGTGAAAGTGATTGGTGTTGGGGTAGGGTGGTAGCATTGACCTTGACGTGCCTGAATAAGACGGCACTGCACGCTGGTAAGCCCACCATTACCGTTTATTTTTAGCGTACAGTACCAACACCACCTCTCTCGGTGGCGTTGACAGTACCCCTAACCGGCTCGTTGCGTACCGCCAAGGGATACCCGTAGCCCAGGTGTGGAACCGCTGACCTAGATGTTAAGACAATTAAAACTACAATTCGCATCATCATCATCATCATCACATAATCTGGTTTGAGTCACTGGAAAGGTATTATTGACATGGAAGTCGCCCAGTTGTGTAGATTTCGAAGACTGGAACAGGCCATTAGACTGCATGAATTAACATTTAACTCACTTTGCACAAAAAGTGGACTTACCCGATTTCTCACATTCTCTGCAGAAGAAGTAGCTAAGCACTACAATAACAGCATTTATCAAACAACATATTTGTACACCAATGACTTAATTTGCTGTCTCCTCCAGGACACATGTGGAGTGAAAAGCAATAAATGTTAATTTCCATGACTGACTCACCGTCAATAGTGAGGATCAGGGAGCTGAAGACCCCCCACCACGCTCCAATCAGAGCCCCCCTCATGGTAACAGAGCCTCCTGTAACACACAAGGAAAACATGATTAGTTTACAGCAGCATGGCCAGGGGGCTTGTGTGCCCCACTGCCGCCTCGCTCGTGTCAAAAACATCCGCCACCACTAATAACACTCTGACACTTGGAAGGGAAGATTACAGGCGTGGAAACATAAAAGAAGAGCAAGATTAGTTACAGCGAGTGAAGAATCTAGGTTAGCAATTCGTCCAATCGTAATTATATACGATGCTTGGCTTCAGCTGACTTAGGTGGCTGATATTTCAACTTTTAATGACTCTTCCAACACTTTTATTTTACGCTACAAAGGAACAGTAGGGCAATAAAATAAAATATAGCGCAGATGCCACACAAAAGGGACCACCAGCGTATTCTTTAAGGGACATTGGTAGTGAATTATCAAACTTCCATATTTCTCAACACAATTTTCTAAACTTTCTATAGCCTACCAAATTTGATTGCAATTGTGCAATTAATTTCAAGTTTTTATAAGAAAAATTCGTGTCAAAAATGCAATAATAAAAACCACCTACATATATTCTTCTTCTTCTTCTTCGCGAATGGGTCGCTTAGGAAATCAACATTTTCTAGCCTTCCTGTTGGCCCAGTATTCCTTCATTCGCAACGAGTGGGCCTGGTTCCGTTGCTCTCACCATTGAGGTTGTGTAGTCTTCTTCTCTTCTTCCTCGAAACCCCGCGTCTGAGCGATTTTCCTGATTTCCTTCCGGTCATGTAAGTATGGTGGTGATTAACTCCGCCGTAGCCGGTCCCAAGCCCGGTTGAGAAAGGAGGAGGGGGAAGAGTAAAATGGTCAACAGCTTCAACGCCGGATGAAGACTTCGAGTCCCAACGACGAAGAAGGTGGATGAACTATTTTTTTTTTTAGCAGCGTCTGACTCGGATCGAGCGGCTGCAAAGGGCGTCTGTTCTCCATGTTAGGAGCGGCCCAAATTCCTGCTGGCAGTAGCTCTAAAATGCCCGACGCCAGGCTGTGGCGACAAGCCGGTCGGTAACTCTGTCGCAACCCATGGATCATGTCTACGTCAATTTTGTCGGATAATGCTAGGGCGTGCCCCAGAAGCGACGCGCGTCGGCCTCGCCTGACCGCCGCGACAAATGGACAAGGGCTACTGGTTCAAGGGCGGAACCAGTTAAAGAAGCAAGTCCAAAGCAGACAAAATTTACGCATCGCCACGCTCAACATTGGGACTCTTACTGGACGCAGCCGTGAACTAGCAGCGATGCTGAAAGAACGGAAAGTGGACATTGCATGTGTACAAGAAACACGCTGGAAGGGGCAAAAATCTCGTGACATCGGAGATGGCTATAAACTGATCTACCATGGTACGTCCAACAGAAATGGTGTTGCTGTCATCGTTTGTGCCAGCCTGAGAGACCGAGTTGCTGAGGTTCAGCGCTATTCAGACCGCCTTATGTCAATTACAATCGACATTGCATCTTCTCGGCTTCGTGTCTTCTCTGCATATGCACCACAAACTGGCTGTGATAAGCTAGAAAAGGAACAGTTTTGGCAAGAGCTACAAGATCATGTTTCAGCATGTCCTCAAGATGAGTTTCCACTTCTCTGTGGTGATCTTAATGGTCATGTTGGTCATACCAAGGACGGTTATAGCTGCCACGGTGGTAATGGCTATGGTACCCAGAATGATGATGGAACACAAATTTTGGATTTCGCCGAGGCGAATGACTTGGTTATTGGTAATACGTTTTTCAAAAAGCGCATAAACCACCTCATCACCTACACCAGTGGTGACTACAGCAGCCAAATTGACTTCATCCTTGTTCGACACCGTGATCTCCGACTAGTATCAGATGTGAAGGTCATACCATATGACTGTGTAGCCCCTCAACATAAGTTGCTAACGGCAGACTTAAGGATCTCTAAACATCGTAGAGGCAGAGGGATAAATGTCCTTGAGAAGATCAAGTGGTGGAAGCTTAAAGACCAAAAGGAGACTTTAGCAGGCAGTATAAATTTTCCTCCCATCGACCTGAATGCGATAGACAACACCTGGACTACATTCTGTAAATCTGTCACTGAAACCGCCACAGCAACTTTGGGTACAACAAAACCTAGCTCCCACCGAATTGATAAACAAACGTGGCTATGGACACCCCAAGTGCAAGAAAAGGTGCATGAAAAAAAGGAAGGCATACAGAAACTGGGTCTCACAAAAGACTCTAGAGAACAGGGAAGGGTATGCCATAGCCAAACGTGAGGCTAAGAAAGCTGTTGCTGAAGCTAGGTGCAGTCACTATGATGACCTGTATACAACACTGGACTCAAAGGAAGGAGAGAAAACTATCTTCAGGCTGACCAAAGCTAGAACAAAGTCAGTACAGGATATTGAGCACTATGTGTGCATAAAAGGCAAAGATGGTCAACGTTTACAAGACAAACAGGATATCCTCAAACGTTGGCAACAACACTTTGAAGAGATTTCCAACATTGAGTTCCCACATCCCTCTATTCCAGAAGGTACTCCAACAGCAGGTCCTATCTCACACATCACATCTGAGGAAGTCACCAGTGCCATTAGGAGTATGAAGAATCAAAAAGCACCAGGACCAGATGACCTGCCGGCAGACTTCTGGAAGTTGCAGGAATTAAAAGAACCCGCGATCAACTGGCTGACCAACTTTTTCAATGCCATAGTTGACTCTGGAACTGTTCCCAGTGATTGGGCTACAAGCATCACTGTACCTATCTTTAAACAAAAAGGTGATCCAGCAGAATGTACAAATTATCGTCCTATTCGCCTCCTGTCGCACACAATGAAGATTTTTGAGAGAATCCTTGATCGACGACTGCGGGACATCGTCAGTATTAGTACCAACCAGTGCGGCTTCGTCAAGGGTGCGGGAACAACTGATGCAATCTTCGCTGCCAGAATGCTCATCGAAAAGCATCGCGAGAAACAACAGCCACTGCATATCGCCTTTCTTGATCTTGAAAAGGCTTTCGACCGTGTTCCACATCGTGTGATCTGGTATGCACTTCGTAACCATGGTGTACCAGAAATGCTTATCAGCTGGATCAAGATGCTATACACAAACACCACAAGTTGTGTACGTTGTGCTGTTGGCACCTCGGAGAGCTTCCCAGTGAAAGTCGGTGTACACCAAGGATCTGCACTGTCCCCATTGCTCTTTGTCCTAGTCATGGACACAGTCACACGGGATCTGCAAAGGAATGTCCCTTGGACACTCTTATATGCTGATGATGTCGCACTTGCTGATACCACCAGGATAGGATTGCAGCGTCAAGTTGAAAATTGGAACAGCCGTCTCTCACAATACGGTCTTCGACTGAACAAAAAGAAGACCGAATACCTTGAAACTGTCCCAACCAACGGATCCATCCAAGTTGATGGAGAGACATTGACGAAGACCTTAAGCTTCAGGTATCTAGGATCTCGCCTACAAGCTGATGGTGAGATAGGTGATGAAGTGCGAAGTAGGATAAAGGCTGCATGGATGAGATGGAGGGAAGTTACAGGCGTACTCTGCGACAGAAGGATGCCACTATACCTTAAGTCCAAAATATACCGCATGATAGTACGTCCTGTTGCTTTGTACAGTGCTGAATGTCGGCCAGCTGACAAAGCTACGGAGCGCCAATTACATAGCATGGAAATGCGTATGCTCCGTTGGTCGATGGGCATCACACTCCTAGATCATATAAAGAATGACTCTGTTCGCCAGCAAATAGGAGTTGCACCCATCACTGAGAAGGCACGGGAAAAACGGCTTCGATGGTATGGCCACGTCTTGCGTGCTGCACCTGGAACTGTTGCCAATTCCGCTCTCTCCTTTGAAGTTAATGGGCACCGTCCACGTGGGCGCCCAAAACAGCGCTGGCATGATACAGCAAATGCGGATATGAAGGCTCTCAATCTAAGACCTCATGATGCCCAAGATCGTGCAAAATGGCGAGCCAAGACCAAAACAGCGGACCCTGCAGCAGCGGGAAAACGCTAGGAAGAAGAAGAAGAAGATGTAAGTATGGTGATCCTAATTCCTTAAAGTCTTTTTCTGTAAATGTATACCAATTCGGTCTAGTAGCCTTGTTCTTTAAGAAAGTATGTATTTTGTGTGTCAGTCTGTTCGGGTCCATTCTTTCTATGTGTCCCATAAATTGGATTCTTCGCATTCGCATTGTGTCTGTGTTGTTTTTTTTGTGGTATATTTCTGTACTAGGCTTTGAATAATGTACACCATCTTTTGTTCTTGGTCCAAGGATTTTTCTCATTATTTTACGTTCTTTCACTTCTATTTGGTGTTTTTGTGTTTAGTGTTGTAGATTGAGTGTCTTTGAAGCATAGCGAGCTTCAGGTTTGATTACAGTTGCATAGTGGCGAATTTTTCAGTTCCAGGAGAGACTCTTTTCGGTACAAATATTTTTTGTTGATTGAAAAGCAGTTTCCATTACCCCACATATATTATTATTGCAAGTTTTGAACAGGAAGTTCCGAGACGAACTAAAGAGCCTACTTTTCTTAAAATGTAAGATTCATTCCAATGATTAATCTACATGATTCCAATGATTAATCTACATGGATCTATCTAGAATAATGACGAAAATAAGTTAGTAATATCTAAATTTCTAATTAGTTCGAAATACTGTATACCTGGCATAATGTAGCCTAATAGAGCACTACAGTTGGCAGCCCTGGTAATTGAATATATTCTTAGTTCCATCTCTTAAGGTATAGAATACAAAATATGGTTGAATTCCAATGGATAGCATGGACGTTACACGCAGTTAAACATTGGATCTAACAGCGCGCGTAAAATCATGTTGGCAACAATGTCATGCATGTATTGGTCAGAAATAATCTGAAATTTTAAAATTGGACATATCAGTAAGCTTAGAATCATGTTGGCAGCACTGACGTATATTAGTTACTCCAAATTAATCTAGAATGCTAGGTAGGCCTACTATATGTGTGCAAAGTTTAGAGCTATTGGCTTGCATACTTTCTGATATATTGATAATGTTTAGAGTAAATATGTGGATATTGTTAGCCTACTTTCGATTTTTGCAAAAAATGAAAGTAGACTATGAGATCTATACAGGGCCAAAAATTATGTGTGTGTCGGTGTGTGAGTGTGTGTACTCTGAATGTCTGTCGTCGTCGTCGCCCCCCCCCCCCCCCCCCGCTATCAATTCGAACACGGTGAAGCCGAATTGAACGAAATTTGGTACAGAAATAGCACTAGCAAATGGCACCTCAGTGTCATGTTTTATATCACCGCCATCTTGCTGGAAACATAATGGCGGCCACCCAAATGTTCAAAGCTTAAATCAAATTACGACTTACCTAATCACCCGATCTCTACCAAATTTTTCAACAACATATATTTATATCGCGAGCGTTTATTGACTTAACTACAAGGTCATCAGCCTAATAGTTTGCAGATGGCGGCCATGTATGTGTGCAAATCGTTTCCCCCTATCAATTCAAGCACGGTGAAACCAAATTGAACGAAATTTGGTACAGAGGTAGCACTACTAAAGGGCACCTCAGTGTCATGTTTTATATCGCCGCAATCTTGACGAAACCTTAATGGTGGCCATCCAAATGTTAAAAGCTTAAATCAAATTACGACCAACCTAATCATTTGATCTCTACCAAATTTTGCAACAACATACCGTTTTGTGGGAAGCATCTTTTGACTGTACTACAAGTTCATCAGCCCCATAGTTTGCAGATAGCGGCCATATCAATTCAAACACGGTGAAACCGAATTGAATGAAAGTTTGTACAGAGGTAGCACCTCATATTCATGTTTAATTTCCGTATAGCACGTTGTATTTCAACAAGCTACTACAACCAACATTCAATTATGCTCCTTGAAAAGGACAAATAGTTATAACAATACCCATGCATTTAGGATAAATTAGGCTATATGTTGTTTACTGAACATCTTGTTTTAAGAATGCAATGTTGAACTGGATATTTTTAAAATAATTTTAGTTTTTGCTAAGATCTGAGTCCTTCACGTTTCTTGTTATTTCCCTATTTGCTTTCACTTGGATTGTATGAGAATAATAGAGAAGTGAGAGAAGCCATTTACGGAAACACCCTCAATTATTAGTGTTGTCTTATGCCCCCCCCCCCCCTCCCAAAAAGTACTTTATACCTGCGTTTGATGCGTGGGTATATCCGACGACCAAGTAAGTGCTATAATTAGCCACCCACTGTTTCAAAGCCGTTACTCAGAGGGACAAAACTCAGTCATTAGTATCTTCCGATTCACATAGCCTAGGGGACCGAATTTCTTCTCATATGTCTAAATATGTTGTTTTAATACTTTGTTCTTTATCTCGGGCTGTTCCAGCCGAGCAGCTCGCCAGTGAGCAGCCGAGTACTCTCCGCCTTGCGTGAGTAAACCTGCAACATGCAATACAGCTCTGCTGTGGGGGCTGCCGTCACTGCGCGGTGAATACATCAAGAGTGGCAGAATGCGCATGGACTTGTGTTATGACCTTCGCCCAGTGACGTATTGGCTATCACCCCCAGTTCCTCACCAACCGTACTCCGAGCATCACTGCTGAGTTCTCGCGTGTACTCATACTCAAACTCGTGGATTTGGAACAGCCTGCTTTATCAAATAACTTAAATTTAAAATATTAATGTAATTTCAGCGGATTCGGAAAACAAACGTGCGGGAACGGGGCGGATGCGCTGTTGTAATCAGTAGGCTACATGCCATAAATCTGGTGGTGTGTCATTGCGATCTCTCCACGGCACGGCCCCTGCGAGGCTCCGTTCTATTGGGAGGGCCTCACTGTATATAATTACCCCCACCTAATTGAATTGGGCAAAATCATTTTGATCAATTGAAAAGTATAAATTCTGTGTGTGTTTTCCCCCGTTTTTTTCACACACTATCTGGGATAGTACCTTGTTTTAAGTGTAGGGGCACCTACACCATCCCGACCCTAAACTATAAACACGCAACTATAGACGCCACAGAACCGCAGGTTATCGGATAAATCCAGCACACACCTAAGCACACGTGTGTGGTGACCTGGATGTGCCAAGCCCCTAATATGAATAAACAACACCACCATTGTATTATCATCTTCGGGCAGACATTTTCGTAACCGTGACTGAATCGCTCAAAGCACTCCGCTTGACATTTTGTTCAATCCAAAACACATTCATTTCTCCCAATACGTACGCTACTTTCAAACTCTGCTGAATGCTGCAATTATCAAACTTTTACTCCAACGTCATGGTGCTTGAAACTTTCAGTCTAGCAATTATTTCCATATTTAAATGGACAATTACTGCATTAAAATCTCAACTAAGCTTCTTTTAATGAAGACGAAAATAGATTAAGTGAATCAGAGGTGCTGATTAACTAGGCCACTTCAAACATAGTCTTAAATGATCACCTGCCCTTCGTGTTGCCACAGTAAGTGTGCGGCATGTTCGATGAGGTTCTAACACAGGGGTGACCAGGCAATTTGCTCGCGTGATGAGCCCTTGCACGGGTGCAGAAGTCTTCCAGGCAGCTACAAACGTCTCCTGCTATAGTTCTCTGACTTCCCTCATTGATCGGCTCGCTGAGCGGCCGTGTTTACACTTGGGGGCGCTAAAAGTCACGGGAGGGATAGTTCCATGAGAAAATGTCGAGGCTAGTGAAGCCTATGCGGTGCAGGTGCCTCCTTACATTCAACTGGGCGGTGATCTAGTTATATTTCTAGCTTAACGAGCGTACTTAGCTCGTTTTGTTTGTTAAACTAAGGTCCTTTCAGATTCTTTACACGCCGAATAGTATCGTATTCAATAGAAATGCAGAAGTCCAACTTGTTGTAATACTTAATATGTATTTAGTTAGAACATGTAGCCTATATACAGATTGTCACATAAGGCTTGACGTTAGTATCACGCAATCATGACACAGCGACAGATTATAGAATAGGAGCTAAGTCTTAAATAATATTATTTCATGGGCGTGTTGACCTCAAAATGCTTGAAAAACGCCCGTAGCTTTAACCAATCATATTTCAGTATTCTTAGGAAAGGAAGCAATGCTTTTAAGTGAGGCAGTGGTGGGGATTTGAAATATTATTGATGTTTTGCAAAGGACATACTCTTGTTTACAAGGCTAGCCTGCTCCCCAGTTATTCTGAGGAACCCCTTAACTGCATTGCATTCATTTTTACTTAAACTACATAAAGCCATTTCGTGTGACTCAGGAAATAAGAACATTGCTTCTACCTGGCTGTTCCAAGAAGCGTTCGGGAAACCCTTATTCTGTTACAAGGTGTTTCACTTAAGATTGATAACAAATACATGGCTCTCTATACTCATAAAGGCCTGCGCGGATGCGGATATCCGCAAAAATTTTCGCCACGCGGATATAGTTTGCATGACTATGCGGATAGTGGATAAGCTGCGGATAATATTTGGAGGAAATTTTGTTAGAATACAATCCGAATCTATAAAGATCATGTCCACTTTTCAATACAAATTTCACTTTTACTCCAACCAATGATACATGTTTCGGCTATTATTAGCTGTACAACATCACTAAGGACATGAATTTAACAAAAATGTCATACGTGGGATGCTCCAGAACAGAAGGTTCTATGTTACACTTCAAGGGAACAAAAGTCGATGGAGGAACCAGAAAAATGGGTTACCTCAAGGCAGTGTGTTATCCCCATTACTATTCAACATTTATACAAATGACCAGCCAGAATATTTAGAGGCCAGGCGATTTATTCATGCGGATGACACCACTATTGCTGTACTGGGTAGGAGCTTTGAGGAGGTTTAGGGAAAACTGTCCAATGCTCTTGAGAAATTTGACAATTATTACACCCAGAATCACCTGAAACCTAACCCAGGAAAGACACAAGTATGCGCATTTCATCTTCGCAACAAAGAGGCCCGGAGAAAGTTGAATGTTGTCTGGAAAGGAGTGGCCCTCGAAAGCTGTGAAACGCCTCGATATTTGGGAATCAAGCTCGATCGTACCCTGAGCTTCAGGAAACATTGTAGAGAATTGAAGTGCAAGATCAGCTCAAGAAATAGCATAATGTGGAAGTTGATAGGTTCAACATGGAGAGCGAACCCTCAGGTTCTACGTTCAACAGCATTGGGACTTTGCTTCGCAGCAGGAGAGTACGGATCATCAGTGTGGGGAGCATCTTCCCATACCAAGCAAGTTGACATAGCTCTTAACGAGTCCACACGTATTGTCACTGGATGTCTGAGACCTACTCCAGTGCAGAAGATCTACCCTCTCGCTGGCATTGCACCACCAGTTATTCGACGCAGGGTGGCAGCAGATAAAGAGAGACAAAAGCTTGAAACAGATCCCAGACATTCTATGTTCAACCACAAGGTGACCACTCCTCGCCTAAGATCCAGGAAGAGTTTTATTAAGAGAACAGTACCCCTCCATACCAAGCCAGACGTCCGGCATGTGTCACTCTGGAAACAAATAGTACCAGAGGGGTTTACCCCTATAGAAGAACTGAGCAGTGGTAGTCATTTGCCTTACACCACCTGGAGGTCCTTAAACCGGCTGAGAACAGGAGTGCGTAAGTGTCGTAGCAACCTTGTGAAGTGGGGTTATGCAGAAGATCCACGATGTGACTGTGGAGAAATCCAGACTCCACAACACCTGCTTACGTGCAAAGATCTTAATGAAACCTGCAGCCAGGAAGACCTTATGTTGGCCACAGGCCAAGGGATAAGAGCTGCAGAGTTCTGGAAAGGAAGAATTTAGTGTGTCTCCCGGACACGGAAAGTAAAGTAAGTAAGTAAGTAGCCTTCATCAGTCAATTAGCAGCACACATACACTCCGTCATATTCGATCTTAAAATATAGTCTACTAACACTTGTTTTGTTAAAAAAAATGTAGACTATATGTCAACTGGCGTAAACGCCATAAAAACAGAAATAAAATTCTTAACGATCATCTTAAATCCAGAGGACACCCTTTGTTGATTCTATATCTACAATCGAGTTGATAAACGATTTTCATTTTCTTTCCGTGACGCATCTGTAAAATTGAAGTAAAACCCAATTAAAATCTGACACTGGACATACATACATACAATCCGAACTTGTTGAATATCATTCCTAGGACCGGATGTTTATGATATATCATAATTATTTTCTCCGTTATGTTCTTTCCATTACAAATGTAAAATGATGATTTAAGCTAATCTCGTTCAAATTATGTCATTAAGCATAATTAACACTCCGAACTGAAAAGGGCTGCAATTCTGGCTGTACAGCACTCATTTTAAACATAGCACATGACACACATAACCTAGGGGAACTACTTTCGCCTCAAATGTCTAAATGTGTTGCTTTATGCTTTATCTAATAAATGAACAATATTATTGTAATGTCAGCGGATTCATGTAACGAATGTGCGGGATGGATGCGGGGCGGATGCGCATAACGTTTAGTCAATCCACGCACGGCTCAATAAAGGAGAGGTTACATTCCTAAAGCTATTCTCACGACATGTGGTGAATTTCCACATCGTCTTCATTTCAACAGTAGTAAATAATAATAATAATAATAATAATAATAATAATAATAATAATAATAATAATAGGAGGATTCACAAGTTGTATATATAGGGAAACCTAGTCCCTGGTTTGATACCGGGCAAGGTATATAACTATCTGAATCACAGCAGCCCTTCGATCGCCCCGTATGGTTCTGCTGAGGCGACGTGAGGACCGTCCGTTCAACACCTGTGATCGTCCTGTGTGGCGGTTTATATGGATGGTAACATCTCTGCGATATTGAAGATCCACCTTCGTCAAAGTTGACCTCGGAAACACAAATTCGCGTGTAATCTCCAAAATGCTATGACACATGCGCCGTATGCCGATGATCATCCACATTCAAAGTCGGTTAACACGCGACGTGTTGCAAGCTTCTCTACTCTCGTGTCTGTGAGAGACTAATCTGCTCCGCCGCAGCTAGCCGCAACATTCAGGCGTCACACACGGCACATTTTATTTTGGCCACTCAGTGTACAGCCTGTTCCGATTCAACACGGAACTGTAAAATGGGTTGCCTACCCACCCGCAATCGGCTTGAATTCTGCTCGCAGCGCGCTAGCGACGGAGCTGAGTTTGATTTCACCGAGTCTCTCAAAATATGAAAGAACAACGGGGCCAATACGTTTCCCAGCGTCAAGTTGGCGAACCAGAAGTGACCAGCGCAGAGCAGTGGCCGCTCTTGGAAAGAAGCATAGAATATGTAGCGTGCTCCGTCCCCTGGAGAGACGTGAACAGTTTGGAAAGCTTTTATCACCAGTGCCCTGGAGTATTTCGGGCTCCATCACTTCAGACCATATATCACTGATATTGCTGTCAGGAATAGAACAAGACACTTCTCCCAGTGGCCAGAGAGGGACAACATTGTGCAGCAAACTGGACTCGGCTTCAAGAATATTTCACCTTCTAACAACTACAGCGTAGAGCACACTTTAAAAAATTAAGGATGCCATTGAAATTTTACAGAGTTTGGGAGTAATACGTTACAAGTAAGTTGCCAGGCGTCAAATCAGGAGAGCGAGCCGGCCATAAAACTGCACTAATTATTCTGTCCCCAAGAACTGCATTCATTGAATTACGAGCGGTAAGTTATGTCCATAGTCCCATCAAGCTGGAAATATTCAAGAAACTTTTTGATGTGTAACTTATTTCCACTCTGTTGCTGTATATTTTTTGTCGGGGTGATTTTGGAAAAGGGACGGAAACAATGGGCGCGCGCGGTGGCGGAGATTGGTACAACGACATACTGTCGGCCATGTGACTATGTGGAATGTATATCACATACGGTTTACTTCAAGGTTTGGAGGCCTCATTAAAGATATTCCTACAATAAATCATCTTCAAATTGACGTTATTTGGTGTGAAAATAGTCATTATATCATATTTGCTGAAAACAATTATGATTTATTAAATCTTCATACTTTCGCTGTATTCTTATTTAATGTAAGCATTCGACGTACTGTCGGCCAAAATACAGCACTATGTGGAATGTATATCGCATACTGTTTACTTCAAGGTTTGGAGGCCCCATTCAAGATATTCGTACAATAAATCATCTTCAAGTTGTCGTTCTTTGGTGTGCAAAAATATTCATTATATCATATTTGCTGAAAGGATTTGGCACAGGAGTTTAACAAGTAGTTATTTCAATGACCAACAGAGTTCACTGTTAACAAGGGATTTGCGCTCCCGCCAGACACATAGTAGGATAACATGTCACATGTTACACATCATATGCGACTAGGCCTACTGTAAGGCTCGTGATTTTTTCTGTTCTGTCACTTGAGGAAATAACTTGTTCAGTATTAATTCTATGCATTGGTCAAAATTGATGGTGTCGTTAAAATATTCGGCCCTACAATTCTTTTAGCACTAATAGCGCACCAAACTCCTATGTTTAGGTCATGGAATGGCAGAAAGGAAGCTTGTAGTTTTACGTGACCGTTAATCGTGCGATCATGAGCCACGGGACCTACTTTTTACGTGGAATCCGAACCACAATATATGGCATTTCACTTCGAAAATCTCACATGAATTGACCACATGAAAAGGAGTTTCATGAATTATTCTTGGATTCTCGCAAGGCCAATACCGATTATTTTGCGAATTTACACGTCAATGAAAATGAAAATATGCCTAATGAGAAAACAATATTAATTCAGGATGCAATTCGCCTCTGTTGACTGACAAAATCAATCGAATTAATGTTTGTTTCGGCTCAGTCCCCTGGGTTTAAACTTTGCGCTTCTGTTACTGTGTACGTTTTAAATTACACTATAAAACCATGTTTGTAGTGATGGGGGACAAATGAGTCCGTCATTTTGTATAGGCTTTGGATGGGTCATACAAGATCCACCCACTCGTACATAATGAGAAGGGAAGACCCCCCACTTTGTACCTGTGGAGCCGTTTTCACCGTGGCCCACATTTTAACCGAGTGAGTGGATCTTGCTGACTTACGAAGAAACCTTGGTTTGCAGATGACACTCAAACTTATATTAGCCGATGACGCGGTGGCTGCTGATCGCGTTATCCGCTTTATAAGTGAGAGTGGGTTAGGGCCAGCAATCTAAATTTTCCAGTGAACATTGACTCAACGACTTGTTCGTTTTTGAATGATAATTTTTTGTTTTTCTGTAATTTTTGTTTACTTTCATAATTTTTATTTATATTTACCATTTTTTGTTTTTGTTTTATTAATTTTGGGTCTTTTTAAATTTAGGTATCCACCTCAAAATTTTAAATTAAATTCCAAATTTGTTTTCTTTAAGCTGTGTTAAGAGGGGCAGATGACCTCGTAGTTCCGCCCCTTAAAACAACAATAAAAAATGAGTCGTCCAGTTGCAAAACTCGTTTAATCCACTTGTAAATGAGGGTTATGTCGTAAAATTATTATTAGTTTTTTTTTGTCGTTTACCCTCCAGGTTGGTGGAACCCACGGACTCAGCGAGGGAACTCACCACTACCGCCTCTACCGGCAGTGTCCTAGAGCTGGGAACATCGAATCGGAAGGAATACAACTGGTGAGGTGGGATTGGCACCTCGCCCAGGCGGCCTCACCTGCAAAGCGAACAGGGGCCTCATGAGGGAAGGTAAGGGATGGGTAGGATGGATAGACAAGGAAGAGGGAAGGAGGCGGCCGTGGCCTTGAAGAAGGTACCATCCCGGCATTTGCCCGAAGACGAAGTGGAAAACCACTTCGAGGATGGCTGAGGGGGAATCGAACACCCTCTACTCATTTGTGCCACCCGAGGCTGAGTAGACCCCATTCCAGTCCTCGTACCACTTTTCAAATTTCGTGGCAGAGCCGGGAATCGAACCCAGGACCTCCGGGGCGGCAGCTAACCATGCTGACCGCTACGCTACGGAGGCGACTTATTTATTTAATTATTTTATTTTATTTTACTTTATTTTGTTTTGTTTAATTTAATTTAATTTTGTTTTATTTTGTTTTAAATTGTTTTATTCAATTTTTTGTTTTACTTTTTGTTTTGTTTTAGGCCTATTTTATTTTGCTTTTATTTTGTTTTCTTTATTCTGTTTTATTTTGTTTTGTTCTGTTTTATTTTGATTTTTTTTGTTTTGTTTTATTTTGATTTTCCAGAAAACAAACATAAAACCAAAAACCAAAAACACGAAGCAAAAAGAAAAATTCAATAACAAAAGCAAAAGCTGAAAACAAAAAACAAGAAACACAAAGCAAAAAGCTAAATTCAAAAAAAGCAAAAGCAGAAAACAAACACCAAACCAAGAAAGAAAAGCAAAAAGTAAAATTCAAACGCACGAAGCAAACACAAAACCAAAAACCAACAACACAAAGCAAAAAGTAAAAAGTAGAAAACAACAAACACAAAAGATACGCGAGGCAAAGTCCAGAGAAACGTTTCTCATGAAAATGATTCTTATTCACTAGTGGATTAAACGAGTTTTGCAACTGAACGACTCATTAATAATAAGTGTACAATGTTAGTAACTTATTTAAGATGATGCGGACGATATTGTCCTAATATTGTCTGGTGGGTTTAGGTTAGGCAGTGGGGGACTGTAATTAGCTGTTGCTATGGTGTCACTTCACAAGTAGACCTGGGTAACCTAACATAACCGCTCTAATGCAACTTATCAAATGGTATATTTTAACTCGGTTTGTGATGGATAACGGTACTCGCAAAGGAAGAGGGATACCCACGACTTACTCTCCATCGGCTGTTTAAGGGGAGAGATATCAGGAAAGTGACTGCGGTATATTAATTTGATGGCTGTGCTTGTCATAAATCTTCTACAACAATAAATTGTACACGTTTCCTACCACCTCGTGGTGTAGTGGTTAGCATTTTTGGCTGTGACCTCTGAGGTCAGCCATCATAGAAGAGGCTTTCCGTGGTTTTCCCAATTTTACCCCAAGCCACGCCTGCCTCCTTCCCAATCTTTGTATCAATTACAGATACACACACTTTTACAGACACCACAATACCACAGGTTACCAGACAACTTACGTAATTACATGGGGCTACATGACCACGATGTTTTAAAGCCCCTAGTTGGTTTGTTCCTAAGTTTAGGGGCTGACGACAACGCGGTCATGTAGCCCCGTGTACTTTGTGTGTGTGTAGAATCTGTCAGATTACCGGCGTTAATTATTGTGATGGCTGTATTGGTGTGTTATCTGTAATTCAGGTAAGGACTGCAGATGATCAATTTCAAGTAGTTCCACCGTTTGCTAGCAAATACTACCGTCAACGACACCTAGCCGTGAACTTGGCTACTAGATGTCAATGCAACTGGCACCTGGCGGCGAACATTGGAAATTAACGAGCGTTAATCAAATCTAAGCTACAAATTTAGCGTCACGCAATTGTTGTTAGTGGAAGGTTCTTTTACATGTCATAAATCTATGACATTGAGCCGCCAGCTATACTTCCCCTGCGAAGGAAGACGACTTCGGCCGGGTTTGAACCCGTTATCTCGGGCATAGAAGCTCAGCATGCTACCAACTACGCCACCGAAGCCCTCTCTGAATCTTACGCTATAAGAACTGTAGTCAAGCTCACCCCATCCTGTATAGTTTAGATAGTACCTCCTGACAGCCTCGCGCTCCACCCAGCAGTGTCGGCTGTCAGTAGATAAACAGAACCCTTCACTGGGGAGGAACAGACCCTCTGCTGCACGTCAATATCCATCAAGACACGCGGAGATTATGACCTCTTCCTTTCTCCCTTTCCAATAAGACAGCATTTACTGTAACACGCGGGCAAATAGTCTCCTGCTTATCGGGTGAAACAACCTCAATTGAGGCGTGTGCAGTGCGTACAAGCAGAGTAGATTTCTCGTGCCCTAAACCAGCGATAGAAATGTACATTGAACCACCATTATGATATTAATCTGCTGGCATATAATTCAATAGTCTATATATAAAACAATCCAACATGGCATCCATGCGATATATTTCACTAGTTCACAATACCTCCTAAAATATCCAAGCAATCAAACTGATATTTTGCACGGTGACAGAGGACTATTAAATAAGTACTGTACATACATGTGACTTTCAAAATACTGAGAAACAGAAAACAACATGGCGACCAACTAATCTCTACTTAGTATAAAACCAAGTCCCCGATTCTTGGATGTCACGAATAATCTCGAGAACCACTCGATGGATTTTGATGCAGTGTCCACCATTCTGATTAGGATATCTCGAGGAAGGTTTCTGTAGAAAATAATTTATTTATGATCAAAGGAAGCCAAGCAGTAACGATTTCATTGAAAAAGTCGGAAAAATAACTGGCATCCGTGCGCTTTTTAAGCTTACGTTGGGCAAACCGTTAAAAATATCAATATATTATGAGTGTAAGAATTGTTCATCATGAAAAGTTCTACAAAAAAGCCCGGGAGTGCTTATCCCTATCTTCAATACTTCACCCACTATTATAGGTGTTTTCACGTTTTCATTTCTTCCAACAATCTCCATTCAATTACTGAGGCGACAGTTTACGAGTTAGCTAGGAGCGAGCCTTTCATACCAGTTACAACCTAGCTCGCGGGCGAGACAATTACCCCAGATACAGCCAGCAGCAACTGTCGTGTCGTGTTGAGTTAAGACTTTAGAGAAGAGTGGTAGTGTTTGGAGTTTCCCTGGAAGTGCAACTCGACTTTCCTTCATTTTGCCTGTGAACTTTTCGTTCCGCAAAATGTGAGTTAAGATTGGACGGAAGGAGGATTTGTGTTTCATGCTACTCGCCATTCTTAAATTACGTCTGACAAGAATTCGTTACACATGCATCTCCATGATAATATAATTAATAGTCCAATCAGTGATATTAACCCATCATGCCGAGACGTAAAACGGATATAGGTCGTAGTTCATAGGCATCGAAAATAAAGCGCTTATCACGTAATGCATTCTTATCTGTTCCCGTGTGAAGCCGGGGCGGATTGCTAGTATTTGTATATTTCTAATGACCTTCCTGGCGATCTAAATACCCGAGAGCAATGAAACTTAGCACAGCGAATCTTTATACAGAGATCTAATGATATTTTACTCCTTAAAACAATCTCCAGCAGCATCATTACATTGAGAAATTATGTGCTAAAATATATAACTTTTAGTATAGGTGGTTAAGATTCTTCCCGTGAGATGGTATCTTCTAGTAGCGAGTCACGTGAGTTTATTTTAAAAAGAATTCAAAGGCACGCCTTCTATGATTTACGAAGCGTAAGCTGCAGAATTTAGAGGCATTAGATGATGATTTTTATAATAGCCCATCACACGAATCTTCCCTTCAATCTCTTGTTGAATACAATACGATTTTTTTAAAACAGGGTTTTAAAATGTCCAACTGATATCACTTTGATTTTTTGAAAGCAATTGATGGTCCTCAGAAGACCTAACGGATTAATAAGTATCCCAGTTGTTGTCTCTGTGAATGGCTTAGTTACAAAGGACTGGAAAAATGCAAAGGAGAGCCTTGGCTTGAAGAGAAACCATATCCAGAATGCAAAAGGCTGCCCTCCTTGGTATTGCAAGTATAGTGCGTAAGGTTTCTCTTCAGTGGCTTGCTCTGAACATCTTGAGATCCAGTGCTATTATCAGTGTCTTTGTCTCGCAAGGAGTCTGACGGTGATGGTTTTGTATTTGTATGTAAATTTCTCTTTGCCAGTGAATGCCTCTCGATGAACTATAGCCTCGAAAAACTAGAAGTCCTGGGGGGGAGAATTCTAAGAAAAATCATGGATGCAGTTCGGACTGAAGATGGATGAAAACTGCGAAGCAACAGAGAATTCTACCAGAAAATGGAAAGAATCTCAGAGACTATGCGGAAGAGGAGGCTGACATTCCTCGGACATCTATACACAATGCACAAACATAGATTAAGAAGAAAATTTTCGACTATCTCTGGAAGAAGAAGAAGAAACTCCTACGTGGACTAAGGAAGTTAAGAAAGATTTAGAAAAGTTGAACATCACCGAGTCTCAGATGCTAAAAAGAAGTGAATTTAAGAGTGAAGTAAGTAGAGTAAAGAGAAAATCTGGAAGGGTTTCAAGATGAAGGAAGACCAAAGAGAAGTGGACAAACTTGGACAGAAGATCAAAGGAAACACGTCAGTGAACGCATGAAAGAATATTGGAGACAGAGGAAACTACAGGTGAAGGAAAAGAAAATGAAATAAAGTTGATGCGTGATCCTAAGTGGTCAATTCGCATGGAAATAATAATAATAATAATAATAATAACAACACAGTAGAGTCCCGCTATTCCGAACAAATTGGGACCAAACCCTGTTCGGTTTAGAGGGAATTTCGGAATAGGCGGATTTCATTAATAATATCAACGTATTGACTTGTTAAGGTGTAAATTAAGTGT
Source organism: Meconema thalassinum (assembly GCA_946902985.2). Lineage (NCBI taxonomy): Eukaryota > Metazoa > Arthropoda > Insecta > Orthoptera > Tettigoniidae > Meconema > Meconema thalassinum. The sequence goes on along the minus strand of OX336390.1, from coordinate 355,968,940 downwards.
GGGGACATCTGCTAGTGTTAGCTCTACACAGTATTGATCACCCCTTGAACAGGTTCAGTGAAAGTCGCAAGGGAAGGACAGTGATCTTCGGCTACTCATAGAGCAGACAATCCACTGTGATGTAAAAATAGACTCGTCACCCCACCCCCCCACCCTACCTATCCCTCAAGTCCCGCATTCCATACACACGACTCACTGCACTGTGCTCTCTCTAGTCCTATCTGTCAGGTCTATCAGGAGGTTTGATGAACTGTGTGCACTTATTGCAAATTGGTTGAACTGTATTCTCTAATACAGTAGCATTTATTTAACTTTCTTGTACAGTAATACATAATAATATCGTATGGCCTCGGGTGCCGGGTGCAAGCTTTGTAATTTGACACCCAGGACTAGCTTGCATGTCAAATTTCTTTATTCCTTGAAGCACTATGAAAGTCAAAGAGGTTAGGTATCTAAGCTCCTTGACACTATAGCGCTTTCTAGTAGAGAAATGAGGAACTTTGTGTTGGCGTAAACTACCGAGTTTAATTTTGCTATTATGAACATGCCTACTGAATTCAAATGGGTTCTTTGACATGCCAACATCGCATGGCATGCGTGTTGTATTTTTGCCGCCTTTCAATAATCACTTACCACGGCCAGTATAACAATACATGTACGTTTTAACACGAGAAAACTAACGTCTTCTTGATTTCTCCTGTTTTTAAGTAAAAAAGAAAAAAGGTAAAGTAAAAAAACGGTATTTTTCTTAACTCTGTTCGGAATGGGTGGATTTACGGAATAGCGGGACTGTACTGCAATAATAATAATAATAATAATAATAATAATAATAATAATAATAATAATAATAATAATAATAATAATAATAATAATATCTGGGAGAAATTATTCAGCCCTCTGGTTTAAACCGTGAAGCAAATAAAGAGAGAATTTCCAAATTACAGAAAGCTTACAGAATCACTTGGAATAGGTATAACAAAAAATCAATATCTCGGAAAGCAAAACTTAGACATTATAATACAGTAATCAAACCGGAGGCGTTATATGCATCAGAAACCTTAATCATTGGTGGCAAATCTTTAACCAAAGAGATTGAACAACAAGAAAGGAAAATTTTACGAAAAATTTTTGGCCCAGTTTTTATAGAGGGAATCTGGAGGAAAAAGTCATCCCAGGAAATATATCGCCAATGTGAAAAAATGTCTCATACTTTTCGGAAAAGACGATTGAAATTTTACGGGCACATTATCAGAATGAACAATGGCAGATTGACTAAAATAATTCTCAACTTGGCCCTCTCACTAAAAACCAAGAACAGCTGGCTACGTGAAATTGAAACAGATCTCCAGGAAATCAACATTTCAGACAATATTATACAGGATAGATGCAAATTCAGAACCCTAATCGACAATCACCAATTTGAAGACAAACCCAACACCAGGGCCACCATAACTTGGACAGAAGACCGAAGAAAGGCGCTCAGCGAGAGGATGAAGAGATTTTGGAAGGAAAAGAAGGCCAACACATCAGCTAAACAGGTTCAACCGTGCTCCTGAGTCGGGCATAACGATGCAAGAATAATAATAATAACAATAATAATAATAATAATAATAATAATAATAATAATAATAATGTCTTACGTCAGCTTACTCCTCTCCCTCCACCAACTCTTCTATGATTAGATTTGGTTTGTGGAAGGAGACTGTTTGTTGATGAGATCGTCATTTCTTAGTCTTCCAACATTGTACGTTTATAAATAGTTTTTTTTAAAGCTTAATGTTTTAGTATTTATCAGCAATAGTTGTCACACTTTGTGAGTTTTTGACTGTTTTTTGTTTTTGTTTTTGGAGAGCCGAAACCGAATGAGGGTGTAATTATAGGTTAGGTAGTGTTATGTAGAGCTTGCATATTTGGATGTGAAGATGCTCGCTTGATGAGCGAAACATGTCATCCCTTAGTTTTCTCCCTCTTCTGTAGTCCATAACAAACACAGTGACGGCCTCCCTATACAACGGGGACTCTCAGAGGCCGTGTGGTGGCCGGGACACTGTGTATTGCAGCGTGTCGAGCAAGGCATTAGTGCTAGCAGCAGCGTAGTGTCCAACTAGTTTAACACATTTACGCTTTTTACGTATCTTATAATCGTAATAACTTGGATGAATTTCAGAGTAGTTGCTGGAAATGCTGCCCTTCAATTTTTTCTCCCAGGGGCTCACATCTTGTGGGACGTGGGTTGGCGACCACGGGGCCCCAACTGAGTCCGGAATTGCTTCCACTTACTTGTGCCGGCTCCTCTCCGTCTTGTTTCCTGTCGACCTCCCTTGGTCAACTCTTGTTCTTTTCCGACCCCGACGGTATTAGGGTATCCGAGGCCTAGGGAGTCTCTTCCTTTCCCGCCTTAATTGGCCCTTGTCTCATCTTTTCTGATACCCTCCTTCTGCGAGGGGTCAGCCTTCTTTTCAAGTTATCTCCTGCCTTATGTTCAAGGCCCTCAAGGAGGCCGGGTGTATGTAGCCCCACAACTTCTGGTGCACCGTAGATAATGCGACACCCTCAGGGGCTCTCGGCTGGTGAGTTCGGGAGTTGGCGACCCCGAGGGATTCCTGAGCTGGGTTCAATTACCCCCTTTTGTCCCTTATCTGTGGGGAAGACCCTCCCCTCTTTCACTTTCCTACCTGCCTTTCATGGCTCTCCTTCCTTCCAAGTCCCTCAATCCGCATTCTTCGAGGGTTGAGGCATTTATTTTCCTCCTGTCCTTTATTTGCCTTTTTGTCCTTTTGTTTTCCATTTCATCCTCTAGTATATAAGTTAGTAGTTAGTTTCAGTTTACACTTCATATTCATTTTCACGATCAGCCAAACCATTAGGGGCCGATAACCTAGATGTTAGGCCCCTTAAAACAACAATCATCATCATCATCATCACCTTCAATTTCTAAACACACGTTGCACCACTGTAGGAAGTTTTGCTACACTCACTGTAATTCATCCTCACTGGTATTTGGTATCAGTACAGTTATTTCGTTCTCGGGAGCCTACACAGTACGCGGATTGTTTCTGTGTACCTTTTGTTTGGGATTCCCCCACAAGTAAAAATCGCACGGCGCTGAAACTAACGAACACATTTACTGCAAACTTCTTCATGAGAAGATAAGCTTCCACTAGGAAAATTCGATGTTTTGTTCTTTACCTAAGCATGTTCACGAGATAAGAGGCAGGCTATAATAGGCTACTTCACCCCAAGTCTTACTATCACAACTAAGGTATCTTCCAGCTGGGTATGCAATAAATGCTATGACAGCATTCAGTGCTTCCCGACCCGTTGTTGTAATCGGTACATGCTATAAATCTCGCGGTGACGCATTGCGACCTGTCCGTGGCACGGCCTCTGTAAAGCTCCGATCTATAGGGAGGGCATTCACTGTATGTATATAATCTTATTACGTACATAATACGCTAAGTGAGGAAAGCAATGGCAAACTACCTCACTCCTCACCTTGCCTAGTACGCCTGAATATAGCGCTGCCTTGGGTTTTTGTGGGTATCTACTCACATAACCTAACGGCGGTGCTTTTTGAGGATCCAACCAGCCTTCGGGCTGACTACCTAACACACAATACGCTAAGGTGTATTTACACAAAACTCAAGCTCCTAAATCAGAGGGAGTCTCAATATTACTGGAAAAATCTTGCATTTCTTGAAAAGTAAACGGAAATATATTTATTTGTTTATAAAGGTGCTTTCAAACAAATAAACAAGACGATAGCCCCTGGCATCGCGTACAGTCCACATAGCACTAGAGCTGGGCGGGTAGTCTGTGCATATGGGGAGCACACAACCCATTATGCGAGAGTTCTCGCACGGGTCCGCTAGTAATAATAATAATAATATTATTATTAATAATAATAATAATAATAACATAATATACTTTTTTCAGGTTATTTTTCGCATCTCCGGACTGAAAATAAACAATGTTCACTCTGATACAGTCATCAGAATGACACAGGTTATCAAAGAGATTCCACACACACACCAAAGTACATGGGGTTTCATGATCACAATGTTGCAAATCCCTAAACGAATGGACAACAGAACCGAGGTAATCCATGGCCGCTGTGCGAGAACAATACGCGCTGTACTCATTAAGTCATGGAGATGAACCCATTAGAAATGATCACACAGCTCTAGGCAATATCTACAGACACGCACACCGTTCTGCATTCTTCATGATGCGCTGTTTTAGGGGCTGTCATCATGACCTACTTCTAATGAAGTAGCACTCACTCCGACCAGACTCTGTCAATATCTGTTCAGTGTTGCATGGAGACAGGCTTACCACCGGAAATGGTGCATGACTGGAACTCGAAGAAAAACACGCGAGTAATGGTATTGATTATCACCTTAGGGCAGCAGCGATTGCTGTACTTAAGTGGCCACATCAGTTATTAAGTGATGACGCTAAAGCGTTATTTATCATCTCGTCGATGTGTGTGTGTTGTCGGTCATCTATGTCAGGACTGCTCGTGAGAATGGCTCTCTCGGCGAGCTCGACATCGATTGTTCAGTGCGGTTTCACCAGGAGAGAATTGTTGTTGTTGATTCTTTAGGGGCTTTGCGACATCGTGGTCATGTAGCCCCGTGTACTTAGGTACATGTAGAAATTGTCTGGTAACCTGTGTTACTGTGATGTCTGTTTTAGTGTGTGTATTTGTAATCCAGGTAGGATTTGAGTAGGAAGCGACCGTGGCCTTATGTTAGGTACCATCCCGGCATTTGCCTGGAGTAGAAGTGGGAATTCACAGAAAAACTACTTCTAGGATGGCCGAGGTAGGAATCGAACACACCTCTTCTTAGTTTTGCCTCACTTGGCTGAGCCGGGATTCAAACACCCTATCACGGTCGTAGTTAGCGATTTAAGGCACACGGTTACGCAGAGGGGCTACACGAGCATGAAAGTGCGAGATGAGTGAAGAACGGGCTACAAGCACAGCTTCGATAATTATTGATTCTTTTACCACTGAACACGTTCGCCTACAGTTGAGCAATCAACCAGACACCGAGTTCTCCAGTTTCATGTATACTGGGAGGAGTAGTTGTAGTTGTAACAATACACCAGATCTCCTGTTGGCCTACCATACCCTACGAGTTTACAACAGGGGCGTTAAATTTTGCTGTCAAACGGTACTGCAAACGTCACTAATGGACGCGGGGAGGAAGTCGACAATTGCTATTCTTTGATCATTAGAGCTGCCGTATATTTGACAGCCTTGTCAAGTAAACTGTTCCGGAACATTACATTTAAAACGTCCGCTCGTGGGGTATCATGACTATTAGGACGTGTGCTGTGTAACACGGGACTGTAGCTGAGTCTGCCGTTGCTTCTACTTACTTGTGTTTGAATTTTCTTGTCGACCCTCCTTGGTCAATATTTGTTTTCTTCCTACTCCAACTGTATCAGGGTATCCGGGGCCTAAGGTTTCTTTTATTTTCCCGCATTAATTGAACCTTTTTACCTTTTTTTTGTTTGTCCACATCGTTACGTTGCGGTTAACATTCTTAGCTGTTACCGTGGAGTCCCGGGTTCTTTTCCCGACTCTGCCAAGTAATTTAATTCTCGTCTGAGGACTGGAACGTGAGGGCCTCGTAAGAAAAGGTGAGAACAGGTTGGTTCAATACCCACCTCAGCCATCCTGGAAGTAGGTTTCCGTGGTTTCCCCACTTCTACTCCAGGCAAATTCCGGGATGGTAGCTAACTTGGGACCCCGGCCTCTTCCGACCCAAATCCTACCTTGATTACAAGTACACATACTAATAGTCTACTATTACAGATTAACTGGCATGGGGTACATAAACTTCATCTTTGATAAACCCCATAGAAAGAAATCACACGGGATCAGATCAGGCGACCGGGAAGGCCAGCGCATAAGGCACCTATCTGCACCTGTCACAAGATAACAATAATCGATGCTATTAGTTTTTCACTTGTTGAACTGAGGAATCGGATCCATGCGGCTGTAGCTAAAATTGACCAGGATATGCTCCAGCGTGTGTGGTCGGAGTTGGACTACCATATCGATATTTGCCGTGTGGCGCGAGGAGGGCACATCGAGAATTTGTAGCAAGCAGACTCAAAAACTTGATGAGTTTCTCTTTTAATTGGTATATGTGTCAATGCTGTAAGCTATATGCTTTCAATAATGCATGTGCATGAAATCGCTTAAATCATTTGTGTTTCAGATTCACCATGTATGTACATTACTTGTGCGCATGACACACAAAGACGCAACTCATACTTTGTTACAAAGTACCGTTGGTTTTTGTCGACACAAGACTTTCAAATCGACAAGCTGAAGACTTGCTCTCGTTTCTAATGTCAAGTCGAGAAGTAAAATACGTTGAATATGCATGCGTTGTTGCATTTTTGTTCAAAATTTGTGTTGCAAATTGATTGTAGCAATTGAGTGAAATCTACATAATATATGTTGATTTTACGCGGCAGGCAAGGAATTGATGTACTATTCGCACATGTAAATGGTATGTTAAAAGCTCGAAAATTAATGTAGGGAGTTTTCAATGCGAGACAGCCACAGTTACGGGTCGCAGCCGTCGTTTGGCTTCCAAAACACTGTTGCCATTTCATCATCTAACATTCATCTGAGTTGTAAATTCGTAAATGTTCAGTTCTGCGTGGCTAAACCCCACTGTTCTATTTTATAACAGGGGCCATAAAACAAATTATTTTTGAGTACTTCCGGTGTAGGGAACGCTAATGGACAGAAGAATGCTTTAAAATACTCCATGGGCCATAAAATGAATACTGAGGACGTTCTTTAAGCACTAAAACATGAAACATTCTGGACGACCGAACTGCTGAGCCTATTACATGCTAGTATGGTAAATACTGTGCATTGAATCTTCCTGGATCATGGTGAGTTTCCTGGATATTGATCTTATCTTTTGGCCTCTTCGATTCCCAGACATTACTTTATTTATTTTCTGGCCGTGAGATTTTGTTTGGGTTCAGGTGGATAAGAGTACGTGTTCTTAATGATTTACTCTCTCACATTCACTCACCCCCTATTGGGAATGCTGTCAAACACAGCATCCTACCTTTTGGCCTCTTCAATTCCCAGACATTACTCTATATATTTTCTGCCTGCGAGGTTTTATTTATTTTTGGTCAAGTGTACAAGAGTACGTTCTCTTACTGATTTACTCTCTCTCGTTCACACCCCCTATTGAGAATGCTGTCGAACACATGCGGGGAGAGGGGAGGCGGAAATGGTAGAGTATATGTTTCTAGACTGGAATTTGTTCAGGACTCCAAGCAATCCGCCTAAATGAGATTCTAGTATGAGGAATGTACAATGTGAAAAGAATACGGTTTACCAGTTCAGGAATTGAGGAATTGCTCGGTAGACTCATAACCTGTCCGGCTCCGTGGCTAATTAGTTAGCATGCTAGGTTTTGGCCCGAAGTGTCCCGGTTTAGATTCATGGCGGGCCCAAGGGGATTTTAATCTCATATAGTTAGTTCCCCTTACTCAAAGACTGTGTGTTTGCGACGTCTTCATAAAATAATTACAACAAACTGAATTCTTTTAAAAATCATACCATGCTTCTTAAAAAATCTGTCAGAAAGGATCAATTTAATGCTATATGATTTATTTAAACCGGCCACGTTGGCCAAGAGCAGTAACGCACTAGTTCGTGCCCCACAGGCGTCGCGAGAGCGTGGGTTTGAATCCCACTTCAGATATCCCGAAAATGTTTCTTTTTTGTTTGTTTTGTTTCCGATTTTCACCACCAAGAAAATGCCGGGACGGTTGCTCTCAACAGGTCCATGGCCGACTTCCTTCCACGATCACTTCCCTGCCCCTTCCTTAATTAGACCCAAGTTAGTGGTCGCCTGAGTGATCGACCTGTCACCATTCCCAGTCGTAAAAGAGTGTTCAGCCCCCAGCGACGGTAGAGGAATGATTCCTCGCAGAGTCTGTGACTGAAGCCGAGCCGGTAGGATAAGCGATGAAGAAAAGATCAATGTTTCAATATTTAACTACGTTGCACATTTATATTTATATAAGCATTTAATAAATTTAAATGAAATTATATTTTAATTATATGTGATGTTGCAAATAATTTGCCTCAAAATGCTAAATCTGAAAATCTTGATGCTACAGAACGTTAGATTTAAATTTCAAAATGTAATATATATTATATTCTGTGTATTAAAATTATCTTCTTCTTTTTATCTCAGCCTTTTCCCACGTCACGTAGGGTCAGCGTTACTTTGTTGGATTCTTCACTTCTATCAATGTCTATTCAATGCTTCCTCCCTCTTCCATCCCTTTTCTCTGAGGTCCCCTTCAACCTTGTCTTTCCACCTCATTTTTGTCTTCCTCTCCTCCTTGACTCCTCAATTTCCAGGTTCCCAACTCTTTTCCCCACGTAGTCCTCCTCTCTTCTCAGAACCATCGGTGCCAACTCTCTTGAACCTTCTTTCCTATGGGTCCCACTTTCATTGCTCCTCTGATGGATTAATTCCTTATTCTATCCTTTCTTGTCACTCCACTCATCCCCCTTAGCATTCACATTTCAGCCACTTCCATCTTTCTCTCTTGGGCTTTCGTTATCGGCCACGTTTCTACACTATAGTGCATCGCAGGCCTCACCACAGATTTGTAGATCAGTGTATTCAAATTATATTACAGCTAAATCTCTATATTATATTATATTTCCGTATCCAGATACATTGCTAAATAATGTTCATCCAATGTTCAGCTAACTAAATCTCTGAAGTTACTTGAGATATCTTTGTGTTAAGCATGAAGGTATTTAACTTATATACTTTAACATCTTATCACTATTTTTAGCCTACTTTTCACATTTTACAAAACTGAGGAAAAAGTAGACTTATGAGATCTATCCGGGCAAATATGTGTCTGTCTGTGTGTCTGTCTGTCCTTCTGTCTGTCTGTCTGTCTGTCTGTCCGTCCTTCTGTCTGGCTGTGTGTGTGTGTGTCTCCCCCCCCCCCTCCCTATCAACTCCTAAACGGCTGCAGCAATCGAAACAAAATTTGGTACGAGTAAGGATCTGTACCTGAATATCTCAATGCCGTATTTGAAAATGATGTCAGTGCTACCAACTGCTGAAAAAACGCAATTGAAATTTGAGCTCCATGTTGGATATCTTTGAAGGTATGAATGGGAGCTATTTCGAAATTGGCACGCGCATAGATAATAATATTTCTGTCTAATTTCCAGGAGGCCATACACGGCAGTGTTGCCAAAATGATTATAAGCCTGCTGATAGGTCCAATTTTTAAATGCATATGCCTTCTACACTATTAATTGGAATGCAACCAAATTTCGTATGTGCTATGTGTACATAACCAGATATGACTGAGCGTATTCTTAAGAGCCGACAGGGCTGCCAACTGTTAATGAATGCTCTCAATTTATTTTGTCTAAATACCAATATATCAGAAAGTATGCAAGCCGACAGTTTTAAACTATGCACACGTATAGTACCTGACATTCTAGATTAATTTGGAGTTACTTATATACGTCAGTGCTACCAACATGATTCTAAGCCTGCTGATAGGTCCAATTTTTAAAGCATATAACTTCTACACTATCAATTGGAATTCAGCCAAATGTCGTACGTGCTATGTGTACATAACCAGATATGACTAAGCGTATTCTTAAGAGCCAACAGGGCTGCCAACTGTTAATAAATGCTCTCAATTTCTTTTATCCAAATACCAATATATCAGAAAGTATGCAAGCCGACAACTCTAAACTATGCACACGTTTAGATCCTGACATTCTATATTAATTTGGTGTAACTTATATACGTCAGTGCTACCAGCATGATTCTAAGTCCGCTGAGAGGTCCAACTTTAAGTACATGTAACTTTCATACTATCATTTGGATTTCAACCAAATTTCGTATGTGCTATGTGTACCATGACTATGCGTATTCTTAAGAGAAACCAGGGCTGCCAACTGTTAATAAATGCTGTCTCTAGCTTATCCGCTATTCGTACAGCCATGCAAACTATATCCGCATGGCGAAAAAAATTGCGATATCCGCGCGGGGATTTAGATATAGGTAAATTGCTATTATTGTTTCGTTTCAGCCTACTTACGACCACGCCAGTTCAACCGTTTCCTTTTAGCTTAAATTAGCCCAGTATTTCATCATTCGTAGACGGTGTTATCATTAGTAGTAGTAGTAATAGTAGTACAGTAGCAGGTGCATGTTTGGAGATACGAGTTCAAAATTCCGGCTCGTGACTATGGTTGTTGTGCGTATGGTTTCCCAAGGTTTCTCCAGAGTCACTCCAATGAAATGACGGTCCGGTACCATATAACAGATAGCCTATTACAGTTACTCAAGGACCCTCGAAGACGGGACGGGATGAGACTTATGTATAATGACATTAACAGCGCAACAAACTGCTAGTTGTTTGATAGCCTCGGTTGTTGTGGGGTCAGTACAAGTGATAGTAGCTCACATCTGGTGGCCTGGATATGAAAGGACTGGGACAAGGTCAAGAACTGAAATATAATACTGTTTCAAGAGATCGTCTTTACATTGAACATATATTTCAAGGCCCTATTCATTCATCGATTTCAATTTTAGCAGACCATCCCCTGGTGTAGTGGCTAGCATTCTTGGCTGTCGCCCCAAGACGTCCGGGTTCGATTCCCGGCTCTGCCAAAAAATTTAATTCTGGTCTGAGGACTGAAACGAGTTACACTCAACCTCGTGAGGCAAAACTGGGAAGAGGTGGGTTCGACTTCCCCCTCAGCCATCCTGGAAGTGGTTTTCCGTGGTCTCCTCCAGGCAAATAAGCTACTGGGATGATTCCTAACTTAAGGTCAAGGGCACCACCTAACCTACCCATCCCTCACTTGAATTAGAAAAAAAGAACGACGGTGGCACTGCAGCCCATGAAGGGCCTAGGACTACTAAGCGACCGCTGCCCAGCCATTTGGTCTGCAGATTATGGTGTGACACGTTAGCGCGTCGGGTCCTGTCATCCGTTAATCTTGGTTTACGTAACTGGGGCAATGTCTCACTATCAGACAGTTATTCAATTGTCCTCACGAGGCCGAGTGCACCCCGTTCCAGCCCTAACGTCATTTTTAAAATCTCTGACGGATATGGGAATTGAACACAGAGCCTCCGGATGAGAGGCAGCTGCGCTACAATAACACAGGTTATCATAAAACACACACGCCTAAATATACAGGGCTAAATGACCACAATGTCTATGCCTTTCAAATGAAACAACAACAAAGGATTTTAGCAATTCTTCGCCGTCAATATTTTGGCCATAAACCAGGCGACATAACCAGAGAGGTGCTCGAATCTACAATAATAACCTTGTTATATTTTGTAAGAAGCGGAACAGCGAGGCCATCTTCCTCTAAACCTCAATACGGAAGAGGGGGCGTGGTGGCGCAGCGGTCAAGCTGGTTCGATTCCCGATCAATGTATGTGAGCTTTTCAAAGTGAAATGCTATGTCCGGTGGTTCGGATTCCACGTAAAAAGGAGATTCCGTGGCTTATGATGGCAAGATTATCGGTCACGTAAAACTGCGAACTTCACTCACTTCATGCAATACAGAAGAAACAGTTTTGCGTCGAATCCAAACCGAACCATAGGGACGAGACCTTACACTTTTTCAAGGGGAACTGTTTCAGATGTACAAACTCACCAATGAAAAGAAAGATTATTTTTCACATACCTTAATGACGTTTGTAATTGTATCTGACCGAATGTGGTAGATTCGAGCAAAGTGAGTGAAGCGTAATTAGGCCTACTTTTAACAGTGGTATTTGTGTTGAAGTGAGGTTCCAGTGAGACCTGACCCTTTGTGTAATTAGAGTATCGACTTCCCAAACCACCCTCCATTCATTTGACCACTCTTGGGGACTTGCCTGCATCTTCACTGCGCTCCTTGTCTCACCCAAAGCAACATTATCGCTTTTTCTCAAGGTGGGCCTGGATTACAATTTCGGTTCTTTTAGCTTTCGATTTTTCTGACTTTGCCGCCAGATTCAGTCTTCTTAGAACTATTTATTATTTTATGTTCGACCATGTCGAAATGTAAATATTATATGTCAGAAAACTGTATCAGAATGATGGGAATTATAGTACTGTTTTTCATTATGAGACAGTTTCTCCAGCCAATCAGAGCTCATTCATTGACCAATTAGGTAAGGATAGCTTCGCGCATGCGCTCAAAAGCCAACATATCGGACATGAATTACATGATTTGAAAGTTCAAATTGGATATCGGATCAACCATTGTAGTTACAATCCCAAACACAAAGACAAAATCAGCACGAACCTTTACGGTAACAAGAAAATACTATGACATATGCAAGAAATTTATGAATCTACGTCCAGAAGTTAGCAACACAGCATCCTTCTATATAAATTACCGACATGGAAAGTGCACCGTCCATATGTTCGCGTAAATAAACTGGCGAATATGAGACAAGAAATAGCACTGTACCTTAATATCCCCAACTCAAGTTTCTACACAGGGCATTGCTTTCAAACGACTTCGGTGACAATATTAGTGAATGCTAGTGCTGGATGGCACTAGTCATCTTGCAGGCTGTAAACAATAGCATTGTCAAGCAAAGTAAATGGTCTCTGCTTTCGAAGTGCTTTGACCCGCGCATGCGCTCTGTTCAGTCAGCAAAGCCAGCGCGCCCTGTTCACTAACTGAAGTAACTGAATCCCACAGATATTTATGAATATTTATGTTAAAACATATAATAAAGTTATACTTATCGTCGAACATAAAAAGTCGTATATAGGCTCGTTGCATAATGTACTATATTAATTGCAAACTGTGGCTTTAAAAAAGCGTTTGGCATTCAGTTTGCTCTTCAATATTTTTGTGAATGTTGATTTATAGTATTTGTCTTTCAGAGTCGTATTTGGTATGCCTCGGTTTTGTTGAATACCTCGATATTTACAGGTCATCTCTCGTTGTCTAGTACTACTCTTCACTGCATATGAACAACCTTTTGAAATACTGTGCACACTGGCACACATATCCAACGCATTATTCATACTTAAGCTGTCACAGAATATTTTAGTAGTCTTAGTCAGTGTTTCGAGTTAATCCCTTGTCTCACCATACACCATACGTACCGACTGTCATCTACATCCTTAATCCAGCTCTTGATCTGTTGATGGTCCAGTGCTAGGCATAACCATAAATGGTTAAGCGAATCGCTTTGATAGATGGTACCCAGTTTTACATCAACTTCTCTGGTGGTCTTACCATTGATACTTGGTGAGGTATTTAATGAGTTCATCGTATACGAGGAGAGGTTCCAGTGTTGGAAGAAAACTAGTACAGTTCCCGAGCCTTTAGATTCCAGCTGTGAGAAACAGAGTAATAATAAGGCTTCCAATAATATAGATAGCTAGTAAGAGAATGTTTATTTTTAATAGAGTCTGTTTCATGAGTACTAAATCTATTATAAGCTATTCCTTGCAACATAAACAAATGTTCTATTGTTTTTACAGTGCTGGTAGATCTTGCCGTCCACAAACTTGAGAGGCAGGTTGGAGGTTCTTAAGATAATAATGTGGGTTGCCCTTCTTGTGTTTTAGATGTGTTACATACTTTGTAAGAAACAAAGAAAGGCTGTCAGGATTTTCAAGAGCTTTGGTGAAGGAACTTGTGAGGAGCTCATGGGAAGCCATAAGAGCCGAAATTTTTACGTGGAATTGCCCAGCAGTTTTGAATTTCTTCAAACCATTGCATCATCGCCGTTATTATCATTATTATTATTATTATTATTATTATTATATTTATAATTATCATCTGTGGGTGACCACTACACATTATACCGGTCTTTCCTCGATCTCAGGTTTACACACTTCTCTTAACACTTCCGTCAGAGGTTTTTCAAAGTTTGGCTCCTCTTCTATCGGTCTTCCGCTAAAATCTTCTGAGGTCTAGCAGGGGTTTTCACTTTTTCCCTAAGTCCATAACGCTTTTCTAAAAAGGGTTCTGTAGTGAATTTCAACGGGTGTTATGGCTTCTTGAAGATCTTTGTGCACCTCACTCAGCCAGTTTTCTGTTTCTCCTGAAGTGCAAGTATCATTATATGCCAATCTTTCTGGCTTCACGTTTATTATTATTATTATTTCAATACAGCCATCGATGGACTACAAATAAACAACAATTATTCAGGTCTTCGTCTTCAAGAAGTTCAAGGTGTTCTTTCCTTCCCGTTTAGCTTCCTGTCAGAGATTGGTCAATCTTCGACTCCCTCTCAATCTTTCTCCCACTGAAAGTGCGAGTCTTCCTTTGGGAGATCCTTCACGCGTTCAACTTTAGTTATTGTCCTGTCCCACACTTCAAACAGATCAATATATGCCCTTTTTAAGTCTTGATATACCTCCTGAAGCCATGGAGGTTGTACCTTCCACTTCTCTTGAAGGTTAAGAGTTTTATTAGCTAACCTCTCAGTTCCCAATCATTTAATATGCCCATAGAACATCAATATTCTTTTTCTCATGCTGACAGAAATCCTCTCACTTGTCCTTGAGCTCTTTATTTGACCGCGTTTGAAATGTATATCCACAGTTTGGTAATTTCTTGGGATCTAAAATTTTCCGAAAGAATTTCCTTCCTTTTTTTTTCTCAATTTCAGTAATTTTTAATGCTTGCTAAGGTTTCTGTCACAAAGAGGCGCTCTGGCTTAACTGTGTTATAGTGCCTATATTGATCTGATAACAGAGGGATTTGGCCTTATACGTGTTGATGCAAGTCCTGAACGCCACTTCCATTTTCCTAGCCCTTGTTTCCAAGGCTAATTTCTCATTAGCATTTGGAGTTAAAATTCCATCTACAGTAAATACTTAAATGTATAACTCCTCAAAATGGTTTCACTTCTTCTTCTTCTTCTTCTGCTTTCCGATGAGGTCTGCTAGGGACCACGTGCCAATTTCAATTCTTCACACTTTGTTGTTTTCTCTTCCGTTCCCTCCAGTACTCCTTCATCCGTTCACTATGCTGCTTCTTTCTGTCCTCGGACCTCTTCGCACCAGGTTTCTTTGGCAATCTTCCTTGGAATCCATTCATACTTAATACCCTTTTTCTAAAGATCTCTCTGTTCACCGTTTCTTCTTCACTTAGGCCTATATTATTACCGACGGTAGTGGCTACGCTGGCTAAAGCGCAGTGTTAGGCCATGGGGCCAAGCTCTCTGCTGACTCGGTAGACGCGTGCGTTCGAGCCCCACCGTCAGCCGTCCTTGAAATGGTTTTCCGTGGTTTCCCATTTTAACAACATGCAAATGCTGGGACTGTACCTTCTGATAAGCCACGGCCACTTCCTACCACATCCTTGCCCAATTTCATTCATCTTCATCCGTTCCATCCTTCATCCCGACGCGCAGGTCGCCCACGGGCGTCGACTAGAAAGACCTGCACTCGGCCTCTCAGGAGGCCACACGACAAAAAAAAACTTATATTATTTCTTTCTAAATCTTTCTTTACTTCTTGAATCCAGCTAGTTGTTGCCCTTTTCTCCCAAAGGTACTTGAATATCCTTTTTGTTAATCTGGAATCATCCATTCTGTAAATATGTTCAAAAAATTGCAATCTCCTTTTTCTTATCGTTTCTGTTATATTTTCTATGTTCCTGTATATTTCATCATTAGATCTTAATTTCCATACTTCTGCTGTTTTCACTGGGCCTAAAATTTTCCTCATGATTCTCCTTTCTAGTACTTCAAGTTTATCTAATCTATAGTTTAGTACCAGACATTCACTTGCGTATAGGCATTCCGGTTTCACCACTGTAGTGGAGTGCCTTATTTTAAGATTTTTAGATAAGCACTTTTTGTTATAAAAATTCTTAGTGATAACATATGCTCTTTCCATCTCGTGTACCCTTTCTTCTACCGAAGATTTTTCTAAACCATTTTCTTGAATTAGTTCTCCCAGATATTTGAATTTCTTTACTTTTTCCACTGGGTCGATATCTGTTGCCAAATATTTTGAAGCGTTCTTGATGTTTGTAATAAATTTTGTTTTTTCTACGGAGATTCTCAAACCTGTTTTGTTGGCTATTTATTCCAAGAGATTGATTTGTGTTGTTGCACTTGTTAGGTTTTATGACAATATAGCAAAATCGTCTGCAAATGCTAGGCAACTTATTTCAATGCCTTTGTTTCTTCTCCCCAAAGTTACTGGCGAAATGTTATGTTCTTTTAGCTTTAAATTCCAAATTCTTACAATTTTCTCTAAAACACAGTTGAACAGAAGGGGTGATAAATCATCACCCTGCCGTACACCTGTATTTATCTTAATAGATTTTGATATCTCACCCATAAATTTTACTTTTGAAATCGTGTCAGTAAGGGTTTCACGTATTAGGTTTGCCAATTTAGTTTTCACTCCAAATTCACGAATTGTTTTATCAATGGTTTCTCTATCAACCGAGTCAAAGGCCTTTTTAAAATCTACAAAAGTCACAACTATGTCCTTTGAATTCAGTATCCTATGGCGATTTATGGATTTTAAGTTAAATATTTGTTCTGAACAAGATCTACCTTTTCGAAATCCAGCTTGATACTCGCCCAGTTGCTTGTCAAGTGATGTTTCTACTCTATTCAGCAATATTTTTGAAAATACCTTGTATGCAATTTGCAGAAGAGAGATGCCTCTATAGTTATCAACGATTTGTTTGTCCCCTTTTTTTATGCAATGGGTATATTAGAGCCACTTTCCATTCCTCTGGAATCCTCTCTGTTCTCCAAATATCTTCAAAGATTAACTGCAGCTCTTCAATGATTTTTGATTGAGACCATTTCAAAAGTTCAGCTGTTATAGAGTCCTCTCCACTAGCTTTATTATGTTTTAGATTGTTAATTGCTTCTTTAATTTCTTCAGCATTGGGTGGTATATCTTCTTCCAGATTTTCTGTTGCTTGTGATAATTCCAGCTTATGATCTGGTTCAGGGCAGTTTAAAAGTTGATCAAAGTGCTTCGCAAGTATTTCACAGTTCTCAACATTGCTTAGGCCAAGTCTACCATTTTCATCTTTAAAGCATATGCTAGGCGCTTGATACCCCTTTAATTGACTTTTAAAAGTCTGATAGAAGTTTCGAGAGTTATTTTTAACAAATCTGTCTTGCAGGTCAGTAAGTTGTGATTTTTCGAATGATCTTTTAACTCCCCTTATTATTCTAGCAGTGTCTTTCCTTTGCTGATTGAATTGGTCATAATGTTCCGTCTTTCCAGAGCATTTCCACTTTTTCCATTGTTTTGTTCTCTCTTGTAACGGGTTTCACTTTTATTATTATTATTATTATTATTATTATTATTACGCCTACTTTATGAACTGTGTTAAGTTGTGAAGCTTAGCTGTTGTACCTCTGGCCAGGGCACTTGCTCTGTCTGACCTTGCCATCAGTGGGACGATTTATCATAATTACCATACAGATAAGCTACACTTATATGCGCTTGAATATAAACATGAGACGTTAGAAATTAATAACCGTCCCGCCTAGCCCACGGCTACCAGTCACGACACAACTAAGAAAGGGAGCGTTGGCGACACTGCGGCCAACTAGCGCCCTCCACGACCAATGCTGACCTGGTTCTGTCAATTAGAACCCACAGGGTGAAATGAAAAATGTCCCCTTGCCGTGAGATTCCCAATCTCTTCTTGCCAATATATTTTATCTCGAGAATTTATAGCGCGGTTCACAGGTCGTTGTGGCATGATTACCGCGATACGTGTATTAGGAGAATTTCTTGTTTGGTGGTACTGTACTTCCCTCCTTTAGCCCTCCGTCTGGCGCAACCTAAATAATAACACAGTCGTCTGTCAGATTAACGTGCGGATAGCGGCTTCGGTGGCGTAGTTGGTAGCATGCTGAGCTGCTGTGCCCAAGATAGCGGGTTCAAACCCGGCCGAAGTCCTCGGATTTTTAGGAGCGTTAAAAATCCTTCAGTATGCCTTCCTTCGGAGGGGAAGTAAAGCCGGCGGTCCCATATCATAGATTTATGTCATGTAAAAGATCTTTCCACAGACTAAACTTGTGTGAAGCTCAATTGTTAGGTTAGATTTCGTCGGAACGCTCTATCAAAGTTCCAACGTTCACCACTAGGTATCATTGATATCAGCTTGCCACGGTGGGTGAGTGGTCAACGTGTCGGTCTAATAATTCCAAGCTTGCAGGTTCGCTCCTGACCGTGATAAGTGATTTTTGAAAGGCGGCAAAAATTGCGACACCATGTCATACGATGTTGGCATGTCAAAGAACCCATTTGAATTCAGTAGGCCGTGTTCATAATGGCAAAATTAATCTCGGGAGTTTCCGCCAACACAAAGTTCCTCATTTCTCTACTAGAAAGCGCTATAGTGTTCAAGGAGCTTAGATATCTAACCTTCCTGACTTTCATAGTGCTTCAAGGAACAACGAAATTCGACATGCAAGCTACCCTTTGGGTGTCAAATAACAAAGCTTGCACCCGGCACCCGAGACCATACGATATTACTGTATTATTATTATCATTGATATCTGGTAGCGAAAGTTGGAACTACTTGAAATTTAACGGAACTTGTAGATCACCCTAAAGGTGTCCGCTGGAAGCAGCTACAGCCTCTGGCAAGTCGAACATGTCCTCGGACAGTCCCGGAACTAAAAGCCATACGAAAAAAATAACGTGCGTATGCGGACAACAGTCATGCGAATGACGTTTTGGTTATCCACGCAGGGCTCTACCTATAAACTATACGCAAAGACCACTTCGTGGTGCAGTTTTGGTTGTCACCCATGAAATTCGGATTCGATTCTCGATTCTACTTTCTGGTCTGAGGATTGGGACGGAATATACTTCTCAGCCTCGTGAAGCAAAACTGAAAAGTGGTGTATTCGATTCCAACCGCATCTACCCTAGAAGTGATTTTTCACTTCTACTCCAGAGAAATGCCAGGTTGGTACCTTAATTAGGGTTCAAAATGCTACTACAGTGATCACAATGCCACAGAGAGGCGTGCTGGCGCAGCGGTCAAGCTGTTGGCCTCTCACCAAGGTGGACCGAGTTCGATTCCCGGTCAATGCAAGTGCGATTTTCGAAGTGAAATGCCATGTCCTGTGGTTCGGATTCCACGTAAAAAGGAGGACCCGTGGCTCATGATCGCAAGATTAACGGCCACGTACCGACAGCAGTGGCTACGCTGGTTAAAGCGCAGCGTTAGGTCATGGTGACAAGCTCTCTGCTGAATCGGTAAACGCGTGGGTTCGAGCCCCACCGTCGGCCGTCCTTGGAATGGTTTTCCGTGGTCTCCCATTTTCAACACCAGGCAAATGCCCTCTGATAGGCCACGGCCGCTTCCTTCCACATACTTGCCCAGTTTAATTCATCTTCACCCATTCCATCTCTCATCTCGACGCGCAGGTCGCCTACGGGCGTCGACTAGAAAGACCTGCACTCGGCCTCTCAGGTGGCCACACGACAAACAAAAAAAAACGGTCACGTGAAACTAAAAGCTTCCTTCCTGCATTACAATGCCACAGGGTGTCAGACCGCCACAAGTACACGGGGCTACATGACCAAGGTGTCGCAAATGAAACAACAAAGTTACCGTACACCATATACGTCTTAGAAGTATGCAAAGAAGGAAACACACGAGTAGTTACCGTTGCATAATAGGGTTTCGAACACTGTAATCATATTCCAGTGTTCTACTGTAAACATTTTGGTGTCCCCTGGCTCGGAGTATTAGGAGGTGATCGTTACCTGCAGCGGCTCGGGGTCAAGAGGTCTCCGATCCCAGCAATAATCACATATTATTGGAATTAAAATTAGTCCCGGGCTGCAATTCCCCGGGGATTTCTTGCAGTGAGCCGCCTACTAATTTGGGATTTGGCGAGCGTGTTTGTTAAATAACAGGTACAGTACAGTACCGAGGACTTGTTCAGCTTGTTTCGTGCACAATAGCACTACTGTGCGATGTGACACAACCCAGCGAGCCCAATGTACTAATAATGTATTCCATCCTTACTGCAGATAGAACTCTGAACATGGCGTATTTCTACCCACTCTTATCACCAAGGCCCGGATATTATGTGCTTAACTTTCCTGGTGCACAAAAGTGGAAAATATGTGATTAAGTTTCCAAAATATGTTCTTACATTTATATCATACTTACTCGAAATACAGGGTGTAACAAAAAGGTACGACACAAAATGCAGGACGCATTCCTCACACGTAGACGAAGAAATTATGTTATTTGAACATGGATCCGGAAACGCTTCGTCCCATGTTACACCCATTGTCTCCAACTCATTAAGCATGGGAAACACAAGAACAGAACGTTAGAATCATGCGGAACATGCACTCTTGGTTACGTTGCCATTATCGTAGGTGCACCGCCAGTTTTTGTTTTACATGGCCCTGTTGCCATGCGACTTAGGAGATGTAACTTACCTTTAGCTGTGAGACAAAGCATATACTTAATGCACGATGGAGCACCTCCTCATTTTAGTGTGAATGTCTGTCGGCTTCTAAATAACAGATTTTGTGACAAATGGATAGGTAGAGGTGGACCAATTGCCTGGCCTTCACGCTCTCCGGACCTTAACCCAGTGGGCTTTTATTTGTGGGGACATTTGAAAGCTCTTGTGTATCGAACCCCTGTACCAGATGTTCAGAGTCTGCGTACCCGTATTGTGGAAGGCTGCGAATTAATACGCAATACTCCAGGGATACTTCAGCGCATCCATGATTCACTACGACCGACGGTGGGTCGATGCACGGAGGGCACATTGAACATCTCCTGTGACAAAGAGCTGCATGTGTTATACAGGTATGTTCTGTTCTTGTGTATTTTTCATGATTCGTGCGTCGGAGACAATGAGGTATAACATGGTAACGAAGCTTTTCCGGACCCATGTTCATATAACAAAATTTCTTCGTCTACGTGTGAGGAATGCGTCCTGCATTTTGTGCCGGACCTTCTTGTTACACCCTGTATAGTTGAAACGTCGAGCTGCTTGAATAATCCATAATCCTGTCTACAGTACGAATGTTCCCGCTTAACAGGCCGGGGATTGCCTCAGTTTCCGAATCCTTCAATATTTACTCCAAATGCGTGATAAGATATCAAATTTAATTCTAAACAGCAGAAGAAAAGGTCACTTCAAAAACTCTGATAGCACTCTGTCAATACTCACAAATTTCGCAGACCACTGTAATTTCAAGTAAAATTTCCTGTCAAGGTAAGGACTATTGTAGGCTTAATGAGACTGTTGACTCCAGCCTCCTTGCTATATTTTATGACCGGGGAATTCCTGTCAGGTACTACAGTACAATACAGAGACTAGGGTGCATTCACGAAATAGAGAAGGAAATTACTGGAATTGCCAAGGGTTCAAAATGTGGGCAGCAGTCATCAAAGGAGAACAACATACCACCAAATATAGGACATATGTACTTATGAATAAATTTGCCGGAATAGGTATTTATTTATAAGAACTGCAAAAATATGTATATAAATAGGAAATTTTTAGTTAAATAAAAATATTTAAACACATAACTATTCGGGCCCTACTAATTACTAAGGTTTATTTTACATATCTCCGACATTGGTACATATTTATTTGTAACATAAATATTTTTCCATATTCAGTAATTTTTAATGTAACATTTGCATATATTTTATTCTTAGCAGGTTTTTTAGCGTATGGCTTTTAGTGCTGGGAGTGTCCGAGGACATGTTCGGCTCGCCAGTTTGTAGCTGCTTCTAGGCGGACACCATGGGGTGAGCTACAAGTACCGTCGCGTGTGGAGTGTTGTCTGGGGAGGAAAGTTTGAATGTAAGGTCGAGGAGTTGGAAGTTAGCAGCTGTGGCCTATAGTTAGGGACCAACCCCGGCATTCGCCTGGAAGGAAGATGGGAAACCACAGCAGACCATCTTCAATGTTGCCGGCGGGGGTATTCGAACCTCCTCGCCTCCCGGACGTGAGCGACTGCCTGCAGCCACGCCGTAACGACCTCGGCTAACATCACCCGGTTCTTAGCAGTAAAACTACAGTATGCCCTTTTTAGTACATATAAATCCTAGCCCTGGAGATATCTGTACAAAAGTGTGCAAATTATTAGACTCGATGGCAGTGTCCCAACATTTTTTGTATGTTTTGTGACTTAATACAGTAGAGATGTTTTGCAAGGCGCTGAAATGGTTTCAAATGTTGAATAAAGTCTTAATAACATTTTTTAAATCTGCCAGTAAACTAATTGTTCACAGTTTCCACTAAAAGAGGAGCCTTGTTAATACAGAATGCCACACGTTTTGTTTGGATTACTATATTCTAGTTATTGTGTGAATGTAGACCAGAGAGATTGGAAGTCTTTTAATATTGATTGTCCACTCTTGAACTATTCAAGGATTCCTGGGCAATGGATTGAAATCGCCTGATTTCGAGGATACATTCCGAAGTCAATGAAAAAAAAAAGAGAAAACAGACCCAGCTTTAGGTGCTCCTCAGACTCTCCAATTACGAGAATTTCCAGATGCAATTCTTTATGGGAAACGTTGTAAGTCCACAGGGAAGAAAACATTACTAAAAAGAGACAGTCAATCTCAAAGACTAGACCTTATATCATTTTAAATGCTACAAATGCTGAAAAATGCTAGAAAGGCTGGAGGCTCTTGACATGTTAGATGATCAAGAAACAATCAGAACGCTAGAAAGTTACAAGTCATGAGGGAGCTGGAGCGCGTGGTGAAAGGAGGGAGCTGGCTGGATGACGTCACGCTCGCCGTGTCGTTGCCGTCTCGTAACTCCAGAGCTCACCAGTGAACTCAGTACACATGCACCAAGCGGTACTATGACGTCACACACCTGTGTGTATTCTCGGTACATTTCGTGACGTCGCCGTAACGTAACAACGAAGTCAACTGGATCATTTAAAATGGTAACAAGTAGTTCGTGAAGAACTATACAGCCTATTTTCATATATCCTACTTATCTTAATTGCCACTATCAACATACACAATTTCAGTTTGATAGCTGTAATAGATTCGTAGATATTGAGAAACGACAAAATATTGCGGATAGTCGCCATGTTGGATTGTTATATCTGTAGGTCTTAGAGTTATGTACTGTTACATGAAGAGTATTGCGTACGTGTAGTATTCAAATTTCAATCGCATGAATAGGACACAAGAAGTAAAAACGAGATTATAAAATTTCGCACAACTGCCATCTTGTGGGTATGGAAACAAATGAAAAAATAGATGCCAGTGGATTACCATTTGTATAAGGATTAACTGTACCAAGTGTCACTGCACTCGGATGGTTAAATTGCGAGATACGACCATGTGAATATTTATACTTAGCGACGCCGCCATGTTGGATTTGTTATCACCAGGATATTGAAAGTCCTATAGGTGAACTTATGTTCATAGCCCCTATGAACAATAAAAAAATCAGTTTTATTGCTGTAATAGATTCGTAGATATTGAGATCCATCTAAATATTTCGGATGGTCGCCATGTTGGATTGTTGTAGTCTATGTGTAGGCCATAGAGTAATGTACCATTAAAGGAAAATTATTGCGTAGGTTCATTATTCAAACTTTCACTTCGATCGCATGATTACGACACAAGGAATAAAAACTTAATTTTAAAATTCGCATAGCCGCCATTTTGAAGTTATGTAAACAATTGAACTAAATTAGATACTAGTGCATTACAATGTGTATAAACATTTCCTGTACCAAGTTTCATTGCGTTTGGATGATTAAATCGCGAGAAAGGTCTATTTAAAATTTTCAACTTCACTTGCCCACCATATTCGTTTTGTAGTTAACCGGTTTTTTGAAAGTCTTATAGATGAACTGTACCAAGTTTTATTGCGTTTGGTTGGTTAAATCGCGAGAAACGTCTATTTAAAAGTAGCAACTTCGCTTGGTCGCCATGTTGGTTTTGTAGTTACCCTTTATCACCGTACAAAATTTCAGGGTGATAACGCTAATAGTTTCAGAGATATAGAATGACTGAAATATTTCGCACAGCCGCCATCCTGATGTTATGTAAACAATTGAACAAAGTTGGATGTCGGTGCATTACAATGTGTATAAACATATCGCTGGTTTAGTACCAGAATAGCGTTTCTTAATACGATTACCATTGTAGATACGCAATTTAGGTCCTAAGCCAGCGATATACTGTACCAAGTTTTATTGCGTTTGGTTGGTTAAATCGCGAGAAACGTCTATTTAAAAGTAGCAACTTCGCTTGGCCGCCATGTTGGTTTTGTAGTTACCAGGTTTTCAAAAGTCACAAAGGTGAACTTCTAATAGTTCCCTTTATCACCGTAAAATATTTCAGAGTGATATCGATAATAGTTTCGGAGATATAGAATGCTGGTGAAATATTTCGCACAGCCGCCATGTTTGATTGGTGAGACATAACACAATTTGAAGGGCACGGTCGGGGTGTTCCGGAATAGTGCTATGAACTTACCGAGTTTGATTGAAATCGCTCGAGCCGTTTAGATGTTATTAGGGGTGACACACCATCACACACACACATATACAGACAGACACACACACGGACAAAAGGTGATCTCGTAAGCCTATTTTTTCATAAATGAAGTAAATGAAAATAGGCTAAAATAGGGTAATAAATATAAAATAAAATGATTTTTAATTTAAAAAAGGGGTGACTGATTTTAATTCTCTATTTGAGTCAAATAATTAACACGCCTCTGTAGTTAGTTAGTTAGTTGGTTAGCATGTGTAACCGTAATTATTAAGGACTAGAATTGGGGAAGGTGTCCCGTGATGTGAAATAGAGTATCCTACCATCCAGGCATTTCTCCATAGGGAGTTCCGAAACCCAGGGGAAACCCCCAAATCAGGATGGTGGCTGTCCACGCTGATATTCAAAGCTTTGATGAAAATTAATAAATGTAAAAGAAAAATATTGGAATGCAGCCGAAATAAATCAGAATCCTCTATGGACATCAAATTGGCAGGTGAAAAACTAAAGGAAGTAGGAGACTTCTGTTACTTAGGAAGCAAAATAACCAGTGATGGACGATGCAAAGAGGATATAAAAAGTTGGTTAGCTTAGGCAAGGAAAGCATTTCTACAGAAAAGGAATCTATTGACATCGAATATAGATTTAGGTATTAGGAAGTCATTTTTGAAGGCCTTTGTCTGGAGCGTAGCACTCTATGGAAGTGAAACTTGGACTGTTGTTGCAGCAGAAAAGAGGAGAATTGAAGCGTTTGAAATGTGGTGTTACAGGAGAATGATGAAGATCAGATGGGTAGATAGGGTTACAAACGAAGAGGTATTAAGACTAGTGGGAGAGGAGAGATGTTTCTGGCGACTGCTAATGAAGAGAAGAGATAGGTTGGTAGGACACATACTAAGACACCCAGGGATAGCAAGCTTAGTTATGGAAGGAGGGTCGAGGACAAGAACTGTAAGGGTAGACCAAGGTTAGAATATGTTAAACAGATTGCCTCGGATGTAGGGTGTGGTAGCTATATAGAGATGAAACGATTAGCTCAGGACAGGGAGGCATGGAGATCTGCATCAAACCAGTCAAAAAACTGAAGACTCAAACAACAACAACAACCTCCTAACTTCCAGCTGTAGCTTGCTTGGATTGGTCCGTGACGGCCACGCGAGATGCTGAAGCCTGTTAAGTCTACAATCGCCACGAGAACACGACGAGTGCTGTGTTTTGAACACTGGCAGGCACTGTGGGGGAGCGTTCGGCGCTGACCGCAACCCGGTGAGCAGTGCCATTCAATTGCTGAAATTAGTTTAGCGAGACCCAATATTTCGTTTCTATTGCATTTGGAGTGGCACTCAGATGCTGTTTGTACGTCACAAATGGGAATTGTCCGTGAGTCACCGGTGTGTCCGCCAACACAGCCATTAGGAGGCACAGTTAGTTTACTCCACACAACCCTAGACCTACAGTACGTCCGGTTTCTCTTGTTGTTGAGGTAGTGGTGGTGGAGATCGTTGTCTTATATAGGGGCAAAACATCTAGAATCTAGACCATCTACCCCTAATTTTTGTTATATCTATCTTGCGTTAATCTACACTATGCAGTCTCCATCTTTCGAGCTCTGGCTTTATTTGCTTCGTTTACCATCTCTTTATGAATGCAGTACATTTGCATTTGTCTGTTGGCACAGGCTAGAGTAAAATGTGGCTTTACACCGATGTCTCAGTCTCACTCATTGCTGTGATTATATGGAAGCTACTGAGGTATGGGTGGTGCTTAGTAATGACATTCAGGGCACAGTCAGTGCCTGTGGATGCTGTGAAAGGTTCTACTCATAAGGTTAGTACTGCTGTACTGACTCAGTGAGGAAAGCAATGACAAACTACCTCACTCCTCTTCTTGCCTAGTACGCCTCAATATAGCGCTGCCTGGGGTTTTTGTGTGTATCCACCCACATAACCTAACGGCGGTGCTTTTTGAGGATCCAACCAGCCTTCGAGCTGACTACCTAACAGAACAGAAGGTTGAATCCATTCACCAAGATATTCGAATTTGTCTGTTCTTTAGATTTTTCCAAACTATCATTATTAGACCACTATTATTTTTTTATTTGCGAATAGACCGCTGAGGATCACGCTACAATTTCATTTCTTCTCCGTCATAAGCTTCGTCATCCTCCAGTATTCCATTCATATGGACGCTGTGCTGCAGCTCCTGTTCATCCGTCCAGATTCTTCCAGTCTTCGTAGTTCATTCGTCTTGGAGCCCTTCCAAATATTGAATAATGGTCCGAAATGTGTTCTTATCTAAAATCTGAACTTCCTGAATGTTGCACCTTTATAGATCTTTACGTACTTCCTTAATCCATGCCGTATTTATTATTACAGTGGAACTTGGATAATTCGAACCTCAAGGGACCAGTAAAAAAATTCGAATTATGCAAAAATTCGAATTAAGAAAGTTCTTTGAAAAGGGTAGAAAAAATATATTGTTTTGCGTTTACATAATGATTTACGTTCAACAAAGCAGAATAACAGACAACGGTACTTTAATGAGACTGTAACGTGAATAACCTCAAAAGTTTCAAATGGAAAATAAAACGAAAATGTACTATTCACCTATTTAACGACAGTAGTAATCCAGCAATCTAGTTAAGCCTCGGAGAAATCTACTGTTTTTGAAAATAGTTTGAGATTTTTACCTGTTTCCTACAATTAATTCTCTCAGCCATCACAAAAGAATCTAACAAATTTAAGAAACTGAAAAACAGAACCACTTACGTCATTTCTACTTTAAAAAAAAGCCTAAGTTCTGTGATGTGGTTTGTTACTTGGGCTGCACTCGAAACAGTTTTTTCGGGAACTGACCCAACTGTTTGGCTTCCGATCGGCTTTTTACACTAAAAACAACGAATTATCCACGATTTTTTTTAGCATTGATTGTATATAAAATGCTAGGGACCAAGAGAAAAATTCGAATTAAAGAAGATTTCGAATTAGCCACGTTCCACTGTACTATTATTATTTCTCACCTATTTTCCCTAGTAAGGTGCACAGGCTTTGATTTTAACAGTCTGTGTGTTTTTATATGAGTCTACTATGGTCCATTCCTTACACCAGACCTGTACATTCACGTCTAACACTTTTCGCACAGTATGGCACGTTCCCAAAATCGTCGCTTCCTGTAGTTGTAGGTACAGCCAAGCTTAGTGCGAGAGTTGTGCATATTCCGTGGAATCTCCCCTCGTGCTCCAATTGTCACCGGGACTAGAACGACCTTTTCCTGCTTCCATAGTCTTTAGAGCTCCCCAGCTCTCCTCTACCTTGTTTCTTTTCAAGATTCTGGAGCATATGAAGAAGGTTCTTTCCTCTTTCAATACCGAGGTATGTCTAGTCTGTTACTTTCTACAGGATGGTCAGTGGCTACTATCCTATTCCTATTATTATTTTAGGGTCTATTATTATTATTATTCATCCATTCACTTTCAGTTTGTCCATTCAAATAGCGTGATGGAACTTGTCAATTGACTTAGTAGGACTAATCTTGATTTTTGCCTTCCTGTTCAAAAATCTCTTCGATTCGCTGTGCTGATTATTGTGTTCCTCTATTCATTTCTTACCAGTTATCATTATTATTATTATTATTATTATTATTATGGGTCTTCGAATCAATGAAAGTAAGACAAAATACATGAAGGTGTCAGCCATGGATTATTGAAGATGCTTCCAAAACATAATCTTTGAATATTATGAATTTGAGAGCGTAAAGAGTTTCAACTATTTTGGTACGGTATTGAATTAAATTGTGGAAATCCAGTGAAACAAGAGATCAATAAGAGGATCATGGCTGGAAACGTAGCTAATATTAAGCTCTTAAAATCAGCACTTTTATCTCGACAACTGAAAGTCAAACTTTACAAAACTCTCATTACACTGGTTGTGACATACAACATAGAGTCCCGGATTTTGGTTTTAACCATATCTGCGAAATATTTCGGCAAGCATAGATATGTTATCACAACTATATATCTACCCCAAATATCCCATTTTCTTCTATATTGAAGCCGCGAAATATCGCGAAATAAAGTTATTTTACAAAATGTGTTATTTTCATCCTAAAATGCTAGATACCAACGGAATTTTGCTAATAAGATTTTATTATTTAAAATTTTTACTTTAAAATTAATCACCGACAGTAGTGGCTACGCTCGTTACAGCTCAGCATTAGGTCATGGGGCCAAGCTCTCTGCTGACTCGGTAGACGCGTGGGTTCGAGCCCCACCGTCGGCCGTCCTTGAAATGGTTTTCCGTGGTTTCCCCATTTTCAACACCAGGCAAATGCTGGGACGGTACCTTCTGACAGGCCACGGCCGCTTCCTTCCACATCCTTGCCCAGTTTCATTCATCATCATTCATTTCATCTCTCAACTCCTCTCACGAGGTTGGCGTCAGGAAGGGCATCCGGCCGTAAAAATCATCGCCACAAAGACTTCCATCGCATCTCATCCCCGACCCCGTTGAAAAACGGGAATAATAAGGGGTAGACATACATACATACTTTAAAATTAATCGAAATAGTTCCACTAGCTGTCGTTTGATAGAAAATAAGAAATCTTCAATATAAATGTTTCATAAGATACGGGATAACGAAGTCCCCTCTCGAGCTTATTTGGTTGAAGTCCTGTAATCTTGGAAACAATGCTATGCTTATACTTTGGGGACAACACAAGTTTTGCGGATTACTGATAAAAGGACTCTGGTATTCGTGGAGAGTATTTGTTGAAGTAAAGGTTAGGTTACGCATTGAACAAAAATTCATTTGAGTTTTAGTTCTTTCGAAGAAAAAAAAAATCCTAGAATAGATTGTTTGTTATTCCTCCTCCAAATGTTTCTATAGTGTCCATTATTTAACCCAATCCATGCACCGTACACTCAGTTATTAAGCACACTCACACCTCACTTTTTTATTTCAGCACTATGGATATTTTATTTCACCGCTGTAAACATTTTATTTCACTACTTTGAGGCCTTTTATATTACCAAATATCAGGGTCCCTAAACATAGTCTATGTCAGATGCTGATGAGAATGCTCTAATAGTCTTTGAACAGAAAATAATGATTTCTGGCTCTGTGAGAGAGGGAGAAGGTTGGAGAAGAATAAGGTCAAATAGAGAATAGAAGAGATTCTAAGAGGCGAAGGCATAGTGAGGTTTGTGAAGTCCCGGCGGTTAGCTTGGTTAGGTCATGTGGAACGAATGAGTCATTATGAATGAAATGAAAATCCACAGCCTGCTTCCAGTCTCCGACCGGGTCAGGGATGGAATGAATGAAGCCCCCATCTAGCGGCGAGGATATGAACTGTGCCGGCTGCCAAAGCCTGACGCACTCCTCTGGGGCAATGATTAAATGAATGATCGATGAAGTGAAATGATAGTGGAGAGTGTTGCTGGAATGAAATTGTGACAGGGAAAACCGGAGTACCCGGAGAAAAACCTGCCTGCCTCCGTTTTGTCCAGCACAGATCTCACATGGAGTGACCGGGATTTGAACCACGGACCCAGCGGTGAGAGGCCAGCGTGCTGCCGCCTAAGCCACGGAGGCTTACACGAATGAGTCATTACATGTTACCAAAGAAGTTGCGAACTTGGGCCATGGAAGGAAGGAGAAGACGTGGGAGGCCAAGAAAGAGATGAATGCAGGACCTGGAGGAAGATTTGAAGATTATGCGGGCTGGAAGATGGTGGGAAACGACACAGGATCGAGGAGAGTGGACGAGAATCGTGAGGGAGACCAAAGCCCATCTTGGGCTGTAACGCCGAGGAAGTAAGAATTATTATTATTATTATTATTATTATTATTATTATAGCTTCGGTGGCGTAGATGGAAGCACGCTGAACTGCTGTGTCCAAGATCGCGGGTTCAAACCCGGCCGAAGTCGTCGGATTTTTTAAGAGCGTTAAAATCCTTCAGTATGCCTTCCTTCGGAGGCGAAGTAAAGCCGCCGGTCCCATGCCATAGATTTACGGCACGTAAAAGATCCTTTCACTAACTAAACTTGCGTAAAGCTAAATTTCTAGTTTAGATTTCGTTGAAACGCTTTATCAAAGATCCAACATTCACCACTAGATGTCAGTGGCATCTGGTAGCGAAAGCTGGAACTACTTGAAATTAAATGGTACGGTACTTGTAGTTCACCACATGGGTGTCCGCTTGACGAAGCTACTGCCTCTGGCGAACCGAACCTGGCCTCGGACACTCTCAGCACTAAAATAATAATGTTATTGGTTTTACGTCACTTTTAACTACACTGGCTTTTAGAGACGCCGGGGTGCCGGAATTTTGCCCCGAAGGGGATCTTTAACGTGCCAGTAAATCTACTGACACGGCTCCCTCGCATTTGCGCACCCTCAAATGCCAGCTGACTGCGCCAGGTTTCGAACCTGCAACTTTGGTCTCAGCAAGCGAGAACGTTACCCCTGAGCCACGCAGCCAGACTCGGCACTAAAAGCCATACGACAAATAGATAAACAAATAAATATTATGTTCTTAATTACTATTTCAATTAAGTTTAAAATCCCTGGAAAACTTAGATTGTTGTCCCTCACACACTCTCTTCCATAAAACGGAAGAAGCGATCAACAGCCACCGAGCCAGTGCCTTACCAATATCCAGTCTCCATGCGATAAATGGCGAGTCCTGTATTTGGTTTTAACGCATGAAATCCTGCGAGGCTAGCAAAAAAATTCAAATATACTGGAGCTGGCGGCGTGCAAGACATCGCTAGATGGTATCTGGAATCTAGTCAGGCATATGAGGCGCAACAGAGGAAGACGCAGCCCCAATCAATGAGGCGAGCAGCTATCGGAGATGAGAATCTTACTGGACGCAACGCAAACAACATTACCAATGATTAGTTCTCCGGCTCCACGTCTCTTCCAATTAACTGGCCGCAGCATGCAACCAGATGCACGCAATTCCTCAGATAACTCTAATATATGACCTTCAGCATCACTGGGTATTTCCCTCAATGTAGTCACAATGGTTACTGAGGGATCTAGGGCAGGGCAGTTACTAACTAGGTACAGTTACGTTACAGTTACCGTTATTAAGGGCCTGGTTTTAAATCGCTGGTCTCCCGGGGACTCACAACTAGTGGGACGTGGGTTGGCAACCACGGGACCCCAGCTGGGTCTGGCATTGCTTCCACTTACTTGTGTCGGGCTCCTCTCCGTCTTCTTTCCTGTCGACCTCTCTTGGTCATCTCTTGTTCTCTTCTGACCCCGACGGTGTTAGGGTATCCGAGGCCTAGGGAGTCTTTCACTTTCCCGCCTTAATTGTCCCTTGTCTCATCTTTCCAGATACCCTCATTCTTCGAGGGGTCAGCCTTCTTTTTCTTTTCGTTTTATCTCCTGCCTTCTGCTAAGGCCCTCAAGGAGGCAGGGTGTATGCAGCTCCACCACTTCTGGTGCACCCTGGACAGTGCTACGCCCTGAAGGGCTCACGGCTGGTGAGTTTGGGAGTTGGTGACCCCGAGGGATTCCTGAGCTGGGTCCGTTTTGTCCAGTTTCTTCTCTGCCCTTGGGGCGGACCCTCTCCTCTTTCCCTTTCCTATCTGCCTTCCATGGCTCTCCTTCCTTCCAAGTCTCTCAATCCTCATTCTTCGAGGCTTGAGGGCATTTCTTTTCTTCCTTTCTTTTATTTGTTCACCATTTCTTCTTCTAGTAGCCTATGTAAGTTTGTTGTTAGTATTAGTTATAGTTTTCATTCTCATCTCATCTTTCACTGTCACCCAAACCATCTGCGGCCGATAACCTAGATGTTAGGCCCCTTACAACAACAATTATCATCATCAGCATCAGCATCATCATCATCATCATTCAATCGCTGAGCAAAGTTCGGAGCAGCGTACTCTCAGCATAAAACGCCATATTGTGTTTTTCAATAACTAGGCAGCGCTGCCAAGGGAATACATGTTGTGGACAACTGGGCCATATTTACTCGGTACTATTTGTGCTGGATAAACATTAAACCTTCCGAGTAGTAACACTCCGTAGTTGCTTGTTGTTTTTCTTCTACCAGCTGTGAACATTTTATGACATTTATCATCGATTTGAACTCTGATTGTATTGAACCATAATTTTATGGCTTGTTTTCGTTCATCGAAAGGTGCTGTGATGCTTGTGCTAGAATTATCTGTTTCGGTACGCACACATGTGACGATATTTGTATACATTATACGGCAACAATATAAAAAAATCATATAGGCCAATCTCATAGGCTATACTATCCAGCTTGGACATTCTGAAAATTGTGATGAATGAGAATTTACGATCCGTTTTCATCTTATTAAATACCAGTACTATGATGAATGTTTAGAATGGATTGGAGGTATGCAACTGTCACAGGTATGCAGATGACACTGTCATACTTGCAACCAGTCTTAAAGATTTACAAGAACTGCTCGATGCTGTAATGAGGCCAGTAACACCATGGGCGCAAGGCTCAATGTGAAGAAGACCAAGCGGATGGTTATAGGTAGAAAAGAAGATGACATTCATGACAGTCTCAAAGTCGGAAATGACTGGATTGACAAGGTGACATCATTTAAATACCTAGGATGCCACATTAATGATAACTGGGACCTTGGTAGAGAAATCCGATGCAGAATTGAGCAAGCTAGAACTTCTTTTCAAAAAGTCAGAAAAGTTTTAGTAAGCCAAGACCTGTCCTTTGCACTTCGGACACGACTCCTCAGATGTTACGTTTTCAGCATTCTACTCTACGGCGTCGAAGCATAGACATTAACTGAAACCATGTGTAAGTAGCTACAAGCATTTGAAATATGGACGTACCGAAGGATGCTGAAGATACCTTGGGCAGCCAAAATTACAAATGTAGAAGCTTTCCAGCGTATGAACAAAAGCCCTGAAATTCTCAATACCATCAAGAGAAGAAAGCTAGAATATTTGGTCATATGATGCAAAACAGTAAATACCAAGTCCTTCAATTAATAGGCTACTCCAAGGGAAGATTAATGGAAGACGTGGTCCGAGGCGAAGAAAGATATCGTGGCTCGACTACTTAAGCCAGTGGTTTGGGGTGACAAGACTCGAACTGTTCAGAAGAGCTATGGGCAAGAAACAGATCATGCTACTGACCACCAACGTCCTGAGAGGACACGGCAGTTGAAGAAGAATTAGAAGAAGAACTGTCACACTTGTTTCAACAAATATCACATAGGCCTATAGCCTATTGTTTTATACCGTAGAGAGAAGAAGGGATGATGCCATTGTATAGCCTATCTATAGACTACAGGATAATAACGAAGTTACCGTTACAGTTGCTTTTTGAATCTTCTGTCCTTAGACTGGTTTGATGCAGCCCTCCGTGCCTCCCTGTCCTGAGCTAATCGTTTCATCTCTACATAACTACCACACTTTACATACAAGGCAACTGTTTGACATAATCTAACCTTGATCTATCCCTACAGATCTAGTCCTTGACCCTTGCTTCCATAACTAAGCTGGGTGTCTTAGTTGTCATTGATTCTTTTAGGGACTTTGTGACAACTTGGGTGTGTGCAGAATTTGTCTGATAACCTGTGTCACTGTGATGTCTGTACTAGTGCGTGTATTTGTAATTGCGGTAAGATTTGGGTAGGAAGTGGCCGTGGCTTTACGTTAAGTATCATTCTGGCATTTACCAGAAGTAGAAGTGGGAAACCACGGAAAATCACTTCCAGTATGGCTGAGGTAGGAATCAAACCCGCCTTTCCTCAGATTTGCCTCAAGCGGCCGAGTGTACCCAGTTCCAGCCTTTAAACCAGAATTACATTCCTTGTCTGAGCCTGGAATCGAAGCTGGGCCTCCGTGGAGACAGCCAAGAATGCTAGCCACTACACATCAGGGCGGACGGGTATCTTAGTTATGACCTACCAACCTATCTCTTATCTTCATTAACAGTCGCCAGAAACATCTCTCCTCTCCCACTTGTCTTAACTTAATACCTCTTCATTTGTAACCCTATCTACTCATCTGATCTTCATCATTCTCCTGTCGCACAACATTTCAAATGCCTGGATTCTCCTTTTCATGGAGTTTCACTTTCATGGAAGAGGGTGGACATTTCAAACACATGGTGCATGTCTGGTATCTCAATACATATTAATTTCCTCATCCATGCTTATACAGTGAGAACCTTCTCTAAATGACGGAACCTTGCAGAGTGTAGCAGCCTGTCGCTTGCAACAGCAGCAGCGTAACACCTAACAAGTTAAACACATTTACACTTTGTAACGTATTTAATAATCATATTTACTTACATGAACTCCACAGTAGTTGCTGGAAATGATGACCTTCATTTTCTAAACACACGTTGCGCCAAAGTAGGAAGATTTGGTACACTCACTGTAATCCATCCTCACTGATATTTCGTATCAGTACAGTTATTTCGTTCTCGAGAGCCATCATAGTACGCGGATTGTTTCTGTATACCTATTGTTTGAGGTTCCCCCACAGGTACAAATCACACGGCCTTGAAACTTACGAACACATTTACTGTAAGGCTTCCAGCTTGGTGTGCTAGGCGAAACCCCACACAAGACACGGCACAAACCTAGAAGAATCGCTGAGTTTTAATTCACTGGCCGTGAAAGCCAATATTCCACTAGCAAAATTCGTTGTTTTGTACAGAGAGTTTCGTTTGTATGTAACGGAGACCCTCGCTTCCCCGCTCGCCCGCGTTGCGCGCCTGTCTCCCGCCAGGCACTTTGCCGTTATGCGGCGCTCGCACGGCACTGAGTCATAGAGTATAGGAATTTGTACTTAAATTTGTACTTCAATGTGATCCTTGACCAATTTTTTGACGAACTGACTTGCGGAGAGCGATTGTCAAACTACTTTCAACAAGATTCTGCCACTGCTCACACTGCCGAAGCATCCCGAGGTTTATAAGTCGGAACGTGTGACCCCAGCGAAGCCCAGACTTATCACCATGTGACTTTTATTTGTGGGGGACGCTTAAAAATAGAGTGAATGCGAGAAACCCTCACACTATAAATGAGCTTAAAGACTATATTACAGCTGAAATACAGTCAATCGGTGCAGAGGAACTTCAGAGAGTAAATGCCAGGTTCATAAAAAGTTGCCAGGGATGTGTAGCAGTGAATGGCGAACATTTTCAGCACCAGCTGTGAACTAGGCAAGTACAAATTCCTATACTCAATGACTCAGTGCCGCGAATGCGCCGCATAACGGCAAAGTGCGTGTCGGGAGACAGGCTCGCGCCACGGGCGAGCGGGCAAGTGAGGGTCTCCGTTACATACAAACTAAAATCTCTATACTATACCTAACTATGTTCACGGGATACGAGATAGGCTACAGCACTTCACCACTTTTTAACTCTCTCAACTAAGGTATCTTGCCAGCTGCGTATGTAATCCATGCTATGACAGATCTCGGGGCTTCCTGACCCACTGTTTTGTAATTGGTACATGCTGGTTATCTGGCCGTGAATCATCCCGATCCGCCGCCGTGCGGCACTTGCGATTTACGTCATTTCGAGAAGGACCTTAAGTTATTGTTTAACAGTTTTTATCCTTCGCATGTGTGAATTCTGACCCGTGTACGAATGAAACATCCTGTATTTTCCCCACTCTTATAATTTGCTTGATTTGCAACAAATAGTGTATTCCATCAATATGAAATACAAAACACCCTTCAAATAAGAATTACATTTCTTCGTAGAGTCGTAAATCAAGCTTCCGTGGATTAGGCGGCAACACGCCGGCCGCTCACCGCTGGGTCCATGGTTCAAATCCCGGTCACTCCATGTGGGATCTGTGCTGGACAAAGCAGAGGCAGACAGGTTTTTCTCCGGGTACTCCGCTTTTCCCTGTCACAATTCCATTCCAGCAACACTCTCCACTAACATTACATTTCATCTGTCATTCATCTTATCATAGCCCCAGGGGAGTGCGACAGGCTTCGGCCGCCGGCACAGTTCATATCCTCGCCGCTAGATGGGGGCTTCATTCATTTCATTCCCTGACCCGGACGGTCAACTGGAAGCAGGCTGTGGATTTTCAGTAGAGTCGTGAATCGAACCCGGAACTCGTAGATTTGGTGTCTCATTATGTACCCCGAGACCACCAAAGGTGGGTCAGTAATTATTCGTAGTTTTTGTTCTCGTGAGGCAAAACTGAGAAAGGGTGGGTTCGATTCCCACATCAGCCAACCTGGAAGTGGTTTTCGGTGGTTTCCTCAATTCAAATCCAGGAGAATGCCGGGATTGTTACTAACTTTAGGCTCCGACCGCCTCCTTCCTAATCCTCACCTGAATTACGAATACACACACTACTAGAGTCAGCAAAATAACACAGATTATATCAGACAAATTCAACACACATCCAAATACATAGTAGTTAATGACTACGATGTCCAAGTCCTTTAAATGAAACAACAGTAGTTGTTGCAGTCGTCGGCTTACAAGTGAAACACACTCAGACAAAGAACACGTTCTTGAGAAGATGAGCCTAAGTGAGTATCCTTACGTAGCCTGTACCATTTCCTCATAAACTTGTAATGGCCTATTTGCCATCTCTTGATGAATGCAGTACATTTGCATTTGTCTGTTGGCACAGGCTAGAGTAAAATGTGGCTTTACACCGATGTGTCAGTCTCACTCATTGCTGTGATTATATGGAAGCTACTGAGGTATGGGTGATACTTAGTAATGACATTCAGGTGTAGTGTAGGTGCTGTGAAAGGTTCTACTCATAGTGTTAGTACTGCTGTTCTGACTCGGTGAGGAAAGCAATGACCTCACTCCTCATCTTGCCTAGTACGCCTTGGGTTTTTGTGGTTATCTACCCACATAACCTAACGGCGGTGCTTTTTGAGGATCCAACCAGCCTTCGGGCTGACTACCTAACAGACAGATAAACTTGTACTCCGACTTGCTGTGTTTCACTTGTAAGTAGGGCTGCTACTTTTATTCGATTAATTTGAGATCCCGAATAATCGATTTATCAAAACAGAGAAATCGATTAATTGCTACAGAAATGATTAATCGATTTTAAACGATTAGTCAATGGGTCGTTAAATGATTAATCAGTTGGTCGAATAATCGATTTGTCAATTAATCAATGAACTTCGCTCCTTTCACTACGCTCTCACAGAAGCAAAACACACATTTAATAAATAAAATATATTATGGCATTAATGATGTACCTTCTTTGTTAAAACTAGGCTAAAACAAAGTAAAACAAAAATGTTCCTGTCCTAAATTATAAACATTGAACAAGAATAACTATTTGCTGATAACTCTTCATTTCTTTTATCGAAACCCTTCCCAATGTGATTGATGTTTGTTGTTTCGCTGCCACTGACTCACATTTGGTAATTGTTAACATAAACAAGGGAATACATTTTGAATATTTAGATAAAAAGTAACTTTTATAAATTTCTATACATCATTCCGAAAATACGCGTACCTCAACTTGAGCGATGGCCTCTCATTTAAACTTCTGTTCTTATATCGTGTCTACTAATCAATTAATGGATTCTTCGGTTAGCCGATTAATCTATTATTAGCTTAATCGATTAATCGATTTCGTTTAATTTCAAATTATTCGACTAATCAATTATAAATTGATTTATGTTCGACGATGTCGAAATGTGAATATTATATGTCAGAAAACTGTATCATAATGAGGGTCATTATAACACTATTTTTCATTATGAAACAGTTTCTCCCACCAATCAGAGCTCAAGAAACAGTTGTGTGACCAATTAGGTAAGGATAGCATCGCATCTGCACTGAGTTCAAAGGCCTTCTAATTTAAATGTCACTGCTTGGCCTAGTGTCATAGTGAGGTAATTGAGGAGGCCATGGTCAAATACAAGGTATTCTCTGCGTCCCATGCGCTCTGTTCAGTACATAAAACTGGCGAAATCTTGACAGATATTTATGAATATTTATCTTCGAACATAAAATAGTTATAATTATCGTCGAACATAAACAGTCGTATGCAACTCGCCTATAATGGTAATTAAGACACTCGTATGAAAAATTATAAAACTCGCTTCGCTCGTTTTATAAACATACTCGTGTCTTAATTACTGCCATTATAGGCTCGTTGCATAATGTACTATAACCGAACATAGCTTTTTACCAGCTCTACTTTTAAGCTGATGTTGTATTCTTATTCGTGTTCATTTTAATACATACCATTAGATTCTGATGACCTAGATGTTTTAATAAAAATCAGCACTACCAGACAGTTAAGGTCTGATCAGTGAATGTTTGATGGGGCTGAGCACATCGCGTGTCCCAGTACGTACAAACAATTCACTTATTCTCTGTGTGACTCGCACACGCAACTTGCAACTTGAGGAAATCCACTGGTCGTTCTAATAACAGTAAATTATTTCACTCGGGTGACTGTTGCTACACAGGCTATTTAGCTGTCGTGACCCCAACAAGAGTTAGATCAACACACTTGGAAAGGGAATACGTTAAATGTCTGTGGCGTAGTGACTAGCTGTCCCCGCGGAGGTCCCGTCTCTGACAACAAGTTTAATTCTAGTTTAAAAATATCCGTAAATTTACTGTAAACATTATCCACAGCGTATCCGCTATCCGCACAGCCATGCGAACTATATCCGCGTGGCGAAAATGTTGCGGATATCCTCATGCGCATAGGGCTTTAGTCTTGGTATCTCAGTAGCTCCTCACACGAGACTGGCGTTAGGAAGGGCAATCAGACGTAATAACTAGAGCTCGGATTCGAGCATATTTGCATATTATTTTCCTGAATAGTACACATTGAAAGAAGCCTTTCGGTGGTATTTTCACCTCTGTGGGACCAACAGAATTGAAATTTATCGAGCATATAAATGCATAAAACCGCGGTTTTCAGAATAGAAGCATATAAATGCATATTCTTGTGGTTTTCGTCCAAATAGTTTGTTTTTCTTCGAATTCTCCCCCGAATTCGGGCCTTGACCATCCTTAAGGTTCGAAAACAGAAATAATTATTGAAAAGCGTATCTGGTGTGAATAATAGAACCGCAGGCTTTTAACCTTTTGTGAGGTCGTTCTCGTCATTGAAACTTTTATTGACTGACTTAAGAAAATCATTCAAAACTGAAAACATAGAAAATTTCTTGTTGTACAGACCAATGCAGATCTACTTCATTGACTCGCCTAATTCTGAACATTTTGTAAATGAACTTTTAAACTGTTCCTTTTATAAGAGCACTTCTCTTATATATACTTGTAAAACTTGAATGCGAGTATATTGCAGTGTATCACACATACAATTAGAAAATAAAGCTCGTATTTAAAGGTATGTTATTGTTTTTTTTAGTTTCACTTTCCTTTCTATAGTTTGAACGGTGTTTTTCGGGCATATTCTGCATATTTAACCGCATATAATGGGGGTCTCGAGCATATCTATCGAGCATATAATGGGTTTATAATGGGTTTTTCGAGCATATTTATCGAGCATAAAACACATGGTTTTCGAGCATATCTGGAGATTTTATCGAGCATATCGATCCGAGCCCTAGTAATAACCATGCACCCGTATCCATAGGAACGTGAATAATAAAGGATAGATATTCCATACTTTCAAAAGCACACGATGCTGATAATTGAGATATCCCAAGCAGTAATGTAAATATACCAACAGCAATGAACACAATTGTATCACGTAACGTGTAACATCTGTAAAGCACACACTGCGGAGGAAGTTAACAAGTGGTTTGGAAAGTTCCGTAAACAAGTATTTAAATAAATCGATGGGCCAAAGCGAACCACAGCGGCTGGGGCATTCATCTTAGTTACAGTAGAGCAGTGATCGTGTACAGCTACATAACTACATCCATCACCCGTGTTCCCTCCCCTCCAGCAATAACCGCACTGCTACGCTTGGCTGAAGCTCCTTTTCATCCAGCAAAACATAACACTCATCGTTTACACGTTGTATCAGCAAAATTGTATTTCTTGGTAGCTCATTGATCTACCACCTCGTGATGTAGCGGATATCATGCTTGGCTGTATCTCCGGAGATCCGAGTTCGATTCCCAGCTCTGCCCTCTGCTCTGAGGGCTGGAACGGGTTACACTCAGCTTCGTGAGTCAAAAACTGAGGTGGGTTCGATTCACATTTCAGCCATCCTGGTTTCTCAATTCTACTCCAGACAAATGACTCGATGGTTCCTAACATAGGCCACGACCGCTTCCTTCCCAATCCTAGCCTCAATCACAAATATATACACATGCTGTCGATTCATTTAGGGACTTGAGCATAGTGGTCATATCAGTCCCATGTAGGCTACTTTGTTTGTGTATAGAATTGTATGATAACCTGTGTTATTGTAGTGCCTATATCAGAGTGTGTGTATATTTGTAACTAAGGCCAGGATTGGAAAGGAGGTGACCGTGGCCTTAAGTTATGAATCATCCCGGCATTTGCCTGGAGTAGGAGTGGTAAACTGCAGAAAACCACTTCTAGAATTTTTGGGGTGGTATTCGAACCCACCTCTTCTCAGCTTTGTCTCACGAGTCTGAGTGTACCCCGTTCCAGCCCTCAGACCAGAATTAAATTTCTTGGCATAGCCAGGAATCGAATCCGGACTTCTGGGGTGACAGCCAAGAAACAAACCGCTACACCACGAGGTGATCAAGAGATATTAAGGACAGATGTTTCTGGCGAGTGCTAATGAAAGGAAGAGCCAAGTTGGTGGGGCACATACTAATGATTTCCAATGCGAAAAGCGTTTTCCGACACCAACAAGTAACGTATTCAACACGTGCAACCCACGAACCTAGTTGTGGAAGGAGGACAAGAACTGGGGGTAAAGTCCTGCGCGGATGTGGATATCCACATTTTTTGCCACGCGGATATAGTTTGCATGGCTGTGTGGCAGCGGATAAGCTGCGGATAATGTTTGGAGAAAATTTTCCGATAGCTTTTAGAATAGGGCCTACAATCCTAACTTGTTTAATATCATTGTTAGGACCTGGATGCTTATAACTAGGGCTAGGATTTTTAGGTAAACAAATATTTTTGTATGTAAATACATATTTTAAGCAATTTTTCTATAAATACATAAATTCCTGCTTTCCACTTATTAGCACATACATATTTACTTTTTTAAATAAGTGTGCTAGATCTTTCAGTTTATTGCATTTTTGTTCTGTGTTACTTCAAGAGGGAAGAACCTGGGAGCTATCTAATCTTCATGCAGAGCGTGTGCCAGCTTGCAACTGTGTTATTCTTAACTTGTCGCGCCGTGCCACTCACTGTGGAAGCCGGGGATTTCCTTATCCATAGCCATATTGCCCCACGTGCCAAACCTCCCCCTCCCCCAGCTGCCAGGAACCAGTGTCACTCACATGCAGTACATTTCTGGCACTGTAAAGTATAAGGCAATTTTACGATGCCTAAAGTAAAAACAACTACAAGTTATCGTCTGATGCAGAATTTAAAGATAATCTTACTTGTGATGGGGGCGTTCTATTCTACCAACCATGTGGGAAAGCAATCAAGGCTGAACAGCGATCTCAAGTTACACAACACCTCAAGGACAAGAAATATTTTGCCGCAGTTTCGCGCCTTTAGAAGAAGTGTTGTGCGATAATCGTCGGTCATTTGTGATGGACAACCTGAAGATGTATCTCGTTGTGTATTGTAATGCTTCAGCAGTCCGTGAGACAATAAATTGCTTTCGGGAGTACTGCATATTGTTTATATTCACATTAATAAACTAAATTATAATTAAATAATTTTACTTTTTTGTCACATATTTCAGGTATTTTTAATACATAAAAAATAAATATTTTCCCAATTTTTAGCACCTAAAAATCCGAGCTCTATTTCATGGTGTC
The DNA here is from genome assembly GCA_946902985.2 of Meconema thalassinum. Classification (NCBI taxonomy): domain Eukaryota; kingdom Metazoa; phylum Arthropoda; class Insecta; order Orthoptera; family Tettigoniidae; genus Meconema; species Meconema thalassinum. Next base: position 355,926,505 of record OX336390.1, on the reverse strand, counting down.
CACAGAATTATCAATGTCAATTTTCCTGACTTTAACTGACTTTTCCTGACCATTTTTCAACAAAATTCCTGACTCGCGAAGTCATCGTAACATCGGAAAAAAGGTTTATTGAGCAAATATATATATATATTTTATTTGCAACCTCCAGCATCCCCATAGCAGCCCCAACGCTCGCCTCTTTATTCATTTAAAATACAAAATAAAGTAAATTATAATGGAATAATACATAAATCGAAGTACTTAATGAGCTAAACTATAGTGATGGAGTCGCCACATCCCTACGCCAACACAAAAAAAAAGCGTACAAAAAATAGGTAAAGGAGGTTTTTACTATGATGCACTGTAAAAATGGAAACTTACCAAAATGTCCAGTGAGTTATTGCTTTTTATTTTCAGAGGTTAGTTGAACTAGTAATATCACATTATGGCTGTAAAACACAAAATACTATATGAGTAATATAAAATTCCTGACTTTCTAATACTTTTCGCCATTTTTTCCTGACTCACGCCATTTTTACACACTTTTTCCTGACTTTTCCTGACTATTCCTGACTTTTTCTGCCTGTGGACACCATGTATTTATGACATCATATTTTCCGTTATGTTCTTTTCATGACAAATGTAAGACGATGATTTAAGCTAATCTCATTCAAATTATGCCATTAAGAATAATTAACACTCCAAACCTGGAAGGGTTGCAATTCTGGCTGTATAAAATTCATTTTAAACATATCACATTACATACAAAGCCTAGGGGAACGACGTTTTTCTGAAAAGCCTAAATATGTTGCTTTCGTAATTTATGCTTTATCTAATTAAAAATATCATTGTAATGCCAGTAGATTCGGATAACAAACGTGGAAATGCGGAAAAAAGTCATGCGAATGCGGGGCGGATGCGGGTAACAGTCGTGCAGATGCGGTGCGGATGCGGATAACAGTCGTGCGGATGCGGGGCGGATGCGGATAACAGTCGTGTGGATGCGGGGCGGATGTGGATAACAGTCGTGCGGATGCGGGTAACAGTCGTGAGGATGCGGTGCGGATGCGGATAACAGTCGTGCGGATGCGGGGCGGATGCGGATAACAGTCGTGTGGATGCGGGGCGGATGCGGATAACAGTCGTGCGGATGCGGGGCGGATGTGGATAACAGTCGTGCGGATGCGGATAACAGTCGTGCGGATGCGGGGTGGATAACAGTCGTGCGGATGTGGGGCGGACGTGGATAACAGTCGTGTGGATGTGGGGCGGATGCGGATAACAGTCGTGTGGATGCGGGGCGGATGTGGATAACAGTCGTGCGGATGCGGGTAACAGTCGTGAGGATGCGGTGCGGATGCGGATAACAGTCGTGCAGATGCGGGGCGGAAGCGGATAACAGTCGTGCGGATGTGGGGCGGATGTGGATAAAAGTCGTGCGGATGTGGGGCGGATGTGGATAAAAGTCGTGCGGATGCGGGGCGAATGCGGATAACAGTCGTGCAGATGCGGGGCGGATGCGGATAACAGTCGTGCAGATGCGGGTAACAGTCGTGAGGATGCGGTGCGGATGCGGATAACAGTCGTGCGGATGCGGGGCGGATGCGGATAACAGTCGTGTGGATGCGGGGCGGATGCGGATAACAGTCGTGCGGATGCGGGGCGGATGTGGATAAAAGTCGTGCGGATGCGGGTAACAGTCGTGAGGATGCGGTGCGGATGCGGATAACAGTCGTGCGGATGTGGGGCGGATGCGGATAACAGTCGTGCAGATGCGGGTAACAGTCGTGAGGATGCGGTGCGGATGCGGATAACAGTCGTGCGGATGCGGGGCGGATGCGGATAACAGTCGTGTGGATGCGGGGCGGATGCGGATAACAGTCGTGCGGATGCGGGGCGGATGTGGATAACAGTCGTGCGGATGCGGATAACAGTCGTGCGGATGCGGGGTGGATAACAGTCGTGCGGATGTGGGGCGGACGTGGATAACAGTCGTGTGGATGTGGGGCGGATGCGGATAACAGTCGTGCAGATGCGGGGCGGAAGCGGATAACAGTCGTGCGGATGCGGGGCGGAAGCGGATAACAGTCGTGCGGATGCGGGGCGGATGCGGATAACAGTCGTGCGGATGCGGGGCGGAAGCGGATAACAGTCGTGCGGATGCGGGGTGGATAACAGTCGTGCGGATGTGGGGCGGATGCGGATAACAGTCGTGCGGATGCGGGGCGGAAGCGGATAACAGTCGTGCGGATGCGGGGCGGAAGCGGATAACAGTCGTGCGGATGCGGGGCGGAAGCGGATAACAGTCGTGCGGATGCGGGGCGGAAGCGGATAACAGTCGTGCGGATGCGGGGCGGAAGCGGATAACAGTCGTGCGGATGCGGGGCGGAAGCGGATAACAGTCGTGCGGATGCGGGGCGGAAGCGGATAACAGTCGTGCGGATGCGGGGCGGATGCGGATAACAGTCGTGCGGATGCGGGGCGGAAGCGGATAACAGTCGTGCGGATGCGGGGCGGATAACAGTCGTGCGGATGCGGGGCGGAAGCGGATAACAGTCGTGCGGATGCGGGGCGGATGCGGATAACAGTCGTGCGGATGCGGGGCGGAAGCGGATAACAGTCGTGCGGATGCGGGGCGGAAGCGGATAACAGTCGTGCGGATGCGGGGCGGAAGCGGATAACAGTCGTGCGGATGCGGGGCGGATGCGGATAACAGTCGTGCGGATGCGGGGCGGATGCGGATAACAGTCGTGTGGATGCGGGGCGGATGCGGATAACAGTCGTGTGGATGTGGGGCGGATGCGGATAACAGTCGTGCAGATGCGGGGCGGAAGCGGATAACAGTCGTGCGGATGCGGGGCGGAAGCGGATAACAGTCGTGCAGATGCGGGGCGGAAGCGGATAACAGTCGTGCGGATGCGGGGCGGATGCGGATAACAGTCGTGCGGATGCGGGGCGGAAGCGGATAACAGTCGTGCGGATGCGGGGCGGATGCGGATAACAGTCGTGTGGATGCGGGGCGGTTGCGGATAATGTTCTGTTTATCCGTGCAGGGCTCTACCAATAGGTGTGTGTTAAACATCGGGTGTAGAGTGTGGTAGCTATGTAGAGTTGAAACGATTAGCTCGTTACAGAGAAACTTGGAAGGCTGCTTCAAACCAGCCTAAAGACTGAAGAATCCAACACCCACAACCAGTATTGGCTAAAAGAAAGGGGGGAAATCTGGTTAATCTTCAATTTCGTTATAGTCTACGAAATATAACACGAGGGGATTAAAACCTCTGCAGTGGGCTCTTAAGGGACAGCTTCTTAGTCGCACAGATCGGCTACTGTTTCAACCACCATACACCTGTGAATCAAGAATGATGCATGATACCAGCTAGTTATCCTGCCTGCCAAACAGTCTAGATATTATCAAGCTTTCGTGTTCGTAACAGCATCATGCAAGCTGCTTTACAGTGTTCATGTTTGTCTTTTGTTTCTCGACACTTCCACCAGCAGTGTCATGACAATCACAGCGTTTTGTGACGCAATGCTGCCAAAACAGTGTTCGAGGATAATCACATAAAGGCTTGAAAGAGGCCTGAAAATAGCCAGAGACCTAAAACGATTGAAAATCTCTGGTCAAAGTTGAACATTCTAATGTGAAGAGGATATCCAAAGGACAAAATTCATTTGATTTAAATCATTTTCAACAACTGGTTTCGGATCTTTGACTAAGACGATCTGCAACGTCTTGTGGAACCTATGCTCCGCAGACTTGATGGTGTGCTTAAAAGTAAAGGTTATCCGACAAAGTATTGACAATGTGACTCCAAAACATCGAAAACCCTTACTAATCATCATATATCTGCACACCGGAGGTAAAGGGCACTATGTCCATTTTTTTGTCAATATTTTACTAATGCTGCTAGTAATCTGTGCCTTTGATACTTAACACCAGCGGCGTATATACAATCTTTTCGGGGGAGGGGCTGACTATCCTGGAAAATTGTGAGTACTCTCAGGGGATTGCCACCGCAAAATACCCAGAAATATCAACCAATATCTTAGAGCATATAACTTTGTGAAATTATTTTAGATAAGTCTTAATTGCAAAATCTAAGTTTAAAAGGAAGGAAGCTTGTAGTTTAACGTGACCGTTAATCTTGAGATCATGAGCCGCGGGACCTCCTTTTTACGTGGAATCTGAACCACAGGACATGGCATTTCACTTCGAAAATCTCACATGCATTGACCGGGAATCGAACCCGGACCGCCTTAGTGAGAGGCATACAGCTAGACCGCTGAGCCACCACGCCCCAAAATCTAAGTTTATATAGCCTACAATTACTGGCAATACAAAAAGTTGTAAAATACAACTCAACACACAAATACTTAATGAATTTTCTATTATGGCCTATGAAATATGAATGGCAAATATCTAAATATTTGTCAATTTATTAAGCAGAAAGGTATATAGTTCCTTTTTACAAATTGATAATTTATTTCTCAAAAGTACCGTACTGTGGAATCTCAGTTTTGGCTCACAAGGCTGAGTGGACCCCGTTCCAACCCTCAGAACAGAATTAAAATTTCTTGACAGAGCTGGGAATCGAATTCGGACCTCCGGGGCGGCAGCCAAGATTGCTAGCCACTACACCTCGAGGTAGTCTAATTTTAATCATAATATTGTTTATAACTTAGCCAATAAGTTAAGATTAGGGTACAACCAAATGTACATTATATTTTATGCTTTTACCAAAGCAACACTCTCTTAATTTTTATTGGCTTTATTCAGGGGGGGGGGGGGGGGGGGTTGAGCCCCCATAGCTCCCCCTTATATACGCCCTGATTTACACAGAGGTAAAGTCACTAAGGTTACTGAGTCCTATTTCAAAAAATAACGGAGATATGAACTTTATTAAGGCCATCATGTCACATTAAAGAAAACTTCAAATGCCTCTCCTGTAAAGTTTCAATTTTGTGACATAATGCCCTTTACCTCCGTCATACAGATACAGTATATAAAACGCTAAGGTGTTTCATTCACAAAAGTCAAGGTTTCAAACCAGATGGAGTTAGAAGGTGCGGTTTGTGTCAAAACCTTCAAAATCCTCTCGATAACACAGGAAAATTCTTGCATTTCTTGAAAAGTCAACGGAAATATATTTATATGTTTAAAAATTGCGTTTAAACAAATAAACAAGGCGATAGCCCCTGGCAGAACTGCGTCGCACCTATCACACATAACACTAGAGCCGGGCGGGTGGTCTATACACACCGGGCTCTCACAAGTAACCGATTGTGCATTCAAAAGAAAGCTAATTACTCGCAGCAGTGATGAATTGCACTCTCATTTCATAAATTTCGACAGTTATTTGTTTATAAAATGCGTTCAAACAAAAACAAAACAAAAAACAAGAAGCCCGCATAACAGTAAAGACGGGCGAGTCGGTTATACACATGCGAGATTTCTGCTGAAGTTACATATATTTTCACTGCCATTAAGTTTAAAACAAAATTCACTTTTCTTGTTGTATAATTTGATCAATTACATATGCCTGCGTGAAAATATATAGTATGTTTGAAAAATGGAAATCTCTACATAGTATAAAACAAAGTCCCCGGTTCTTGGATGTAACGGGTAATCTCGAGAACCACTGGATGGATTTTCATGCGGTTTTCACCATTCTGTAAAGGATTTCTCTAGAAAGGTGTCTGTACAAAAACATTCATTTATGACCAAAGGAAGCCGAACAGTAACGATTTCAGTGAATCGAGTCGAAGAAAAACCTACCGTCCATGCACCTTTTAAGCTGACGCTGGGTAAACCGTTAAACATATCTATATAATATGCGTGTAAGAATTGATCAGCATGAAAAGTTCTACAAAAACGACAGGGACAGCATATCTCTATCTTTAATACATCACCCACCGTAAGTGTTTTTACGTTTTCATTTCTTCCAACAGTCTTCATTCAGTGGAAATATAAATTACTAGCTTCGGAGCGAGCCTATCAACCCAGCTTCGGTCAGCATCAAACTGTCGAGTCTTGTCGAGTTAAGACTTCAGAGAAGAGTATATGTGTTTGGAGTTTCGCTGTTCAGCTCGACTTTTCTGAATTGCGTTTGGGACCTGCCGTCCGTGTGACTTTCAGGTTTACTCTGGGTAAACCGTTACAGATACCGGGTGAAGCCGGGGTAGGTTTCTAGTTTACTATATTTTACTATACAGTACTACCATCCTGAGAGAATACACAGCCCAAGGACCATTTTAAGTTGGTAGGCTGCGTATTCTCTCAAGATGGAATAAATTAGCCTATAGAAGGGATAGTGTCGAGGTGCAGAAAACCCAATGCAGGACATGAAGCTGATCGTGAAGTCTTGTTGTTGATGATTCATTTTGGGGGCTTTGCGACATCCTGGCCATGTAGTCCTTTGTCCTTGGGTGCGTGTAGAATTTGTCTGATAACCTGCGTCACTGTGATGTCAGTGCTAGTTTGTGTATTTGTAATCGAGGTAGGAATTGAGTAGCAAGCGATCGTGACTTTAAGTTAGGTTCCATCCCAGCATTTGCCTGGAGTAGAAGTGGTGGGAAACCACGGAAAACCACTTCCAGGATGGCTGAGGTGGGAATCGAACCCACCTCTTCTCAGTTTTGGCTCACGAGGCTGAGTGTACCCCGTTCCAGCCTCAGATCAGAATTTACTGGCAGAGTCGGGAATCGAACCCGGGCCTCCGCGGTGACACCTAAGGATGCTATCCGCTATGCAACAAGTTGGACATCTGGAGTCATGTGATGAGAATGGGTGAGTTGAGCTAATGAGCTCGGTTATAGAGGGTAAGAAAGGCAGAGGTAGATCAAAAAGGCAATGGTTAGTTTCAGTCTTGGACGATTTTGAGGTGAAGGACATAGAAGCAGAGGAGGCCGCAGTACTAACTGCTAATAGGGGATCATGGAAGTGACTTGCTTGCAAACAGACGCTTACAGACCAGACTGGACTTAGAAAGGCAAAAGAGTCTCATATGAAAATATATATGATGTCTTACAAAATTCTCAGATATGGTCCTGGACTTAGAAAGGCAAAAGAGTCTCATATGAAAATATATATGATGTCTTACAAAATTCTCAGATATGGTCACCAGTATATCGCGTGAATCAGCTGCCCCTAATAATATTGTTTAATGCAGCCAACTAACATTGCTGTCAAGAAGGTCGATATTTCTCTGCCTGCATCCCGTATGGTACTAATGCACTGCAAGCATATCCCGCAAACAATACTGAACACTATTTCTTTTCCCTCGTATTAGTCTGTAGTCACATTGAGGGAAGAATAATAGTGTTCAGTATCGTTTGCGGGATAGGCTTGCAGTGCATTAGTACCATACGGGATGCAAGCAGAGAAATATCGACCTTCTTGACAACACACGTTAGTTGGGCTGCATAAAAGAATATCACTAGGGGCAGCTGATTCGCCCGGTATATGTTTCAATCGTCTTGAACATTATTTACCGGGTGGGTCAATGAATAACGTAAGTCGCGCACTACGACTGCACGGAGGGAGGGGGAAGGGGGAGGGGAAGGGGGAAGGGGAGGGGGAAGGGGGAGGGGGTGGAAGTCGGGACGTCGAAAGATCTTGAATCACGGGACTGACATCATCATTCGCAGTCAGAGAAGGTTGATGAAAGTTGAGAATGACCATCTTTTTGGCACGCCTTCCTACATCCTTTCATGCAGAAGCCAACACTGCGAAGTTCTGAGGACTTGTTTTACTACCAATGTTTTGTGAGAAATAACATCCGAGAAAAGTTGTTTAAAACTCTCCTGTCTAGAGCCAATAAACAGTGTTATGTCGCCAACATATTGCTCCTTGAAAACAAGGTTCTCACATCTCGCTCGCATGTCATTTAAAAGATCGACCGCAAACAAATATCGTTCAGCTCTCAGAGAGAGACATCCGCGAAATTAAATTTATTATGCAAAAGGAATTTCAAAGCTCTGTTGATAGAAGTGGAGACAAAGAGCGAAGTCAGCCAGTGGAAACATGTTAACAAGTACCGTAACTGATATCCTCTGGGGAATCACAGGCACTGCAGTATAGTGATTGCACACAGTGCTGTCGGTATTGTGCGTCTCGATCTTCATAGACAGTATGGATCGTGAGGGAAGCCATATTTCAGTGTTGCCTAAGGGTTCCAAATTTAATGCTTTTCTAGTCGGTCAACACGATCATACCAAATTATATTGGGTATTATTCCCTAAACATGAAAAAAAAAATACATGAGATTAATAAATTCACGTGGATTACTAGAGAATTAAATGTAATATTTGCCTCTCACTCGCACTCGCATGCCCTAAAAATAGCCTCGTCCTCTTCTACCCCGGCGATGATGCCTATTTCCCAATAATGCAAAGTGATGAATCTAAAATACAGTAATTATTGCAGGGTCTTATAGAGATTTTTCAACTCTTTTTGATGGCGTAAAACTAAAGGTTGTAAATAATTAACACAAGAAGCAATCATAGCTAGGATCAACAAGATAGAAGTGGCATGCCTGCTAACTAGAGATGTCTACAACTAAAGATCAGTGTCCATCAACGCCAAGCTTAAGCATTATTGTTCAGTCATTCGCTCCGAAGCCCTGTACGCAGCAGAATGCCTGGAAATGGAAAGAAAAGGTCCGATTGAAAAGTTAGAAGCCAAAGAAAGGAAAATCCTGAGGAAGATCCTTGAACCAATCAGAGAAAATGACGAGTACAAGAGACGGCATAATAACGAACTCTACCTGCACATTGAGAGGATAACAGACACTATTCGGGAAAGGAGGATTCAATTGTATGGCCACATAACACGCATGAGATCGCTGAGACAGACCAACAAGATATTTTCCTACTTTGTTAACAAGAAAACCAAGGGACCCTGGTTCATCGAAGTTGAATAAGATCTTCGAGAAGCAGGAATCACACTTGAAGACATCCAGGAACGTGCACCTCTCCAGAGAAGACTTCGAGCATACACGAGCTTCCAAGAAAAGACAAAATTGAAAACCGGCAAGAAATGGACTGATGAAAGAAAGGAGGCTCACAGAACGCGAATGCGAGAATATTGGGGAAGAGTTAAAACTCTAGGATGCAAAAGGTTGAAGTAGAGTGGTCCACAGCAAGCTGACACGAAGAAAGAAGACAAGACCAATTTTCACACTTACATTGTTTTGGCGCGAATCTATATTTTAAATATTTATCACATGATGGAAAAAAATATAATCTATATTCGATGTCAACAAATTCCTCTTCTGTAGAAATGATTTCCTTGCCAGTGCTAACCTATTTTTTATATCCTCTTTGCTTCGTCCATCACTGGTTATTTTGCTTCCTAAGTAAGAGAAGTCTCCTACTTCCTTTAGCTTTTCACCTGCCAATTCGACGTCCGTAGAGGTTTTTGATCTCTTTCGGCTTCATTCCAATATTTTTGTTTTACATTTATTAATTTTCATCATGAATTCTTTCCTCAAGACAGAATCCATACCATTTTAAAAATTCATTCAAATCCTCTGGTGTGTCAGCTAAGATGACGATGTCATCAACAAATCTCACAGTTAAAATTATTTCTCCTTGAATCTTTACTCCTACTTTGAACTTTTCTCCCATTTCCTTCACTGCTTGTTCAATGTATACATTGTAGGTATATATAGTAAATAGTTCTTTCTCCGGATGCCAATGCTTTACTATTTATCAGCAATAGTTACCACACTTCTCAAGTTTTTGACGAGTTTTTTTGTGGGTGTCTTTGTAGGTTTTGTAGTGTTTTGCAGAGCTATTTTGTCTGGAAAATTTGGATCTGATGATGCTCGCTTGACGAGTGAAACATGTCATCCCTAATATTTTAATCACATGCAATTTTTTTCTTCTCGCCTGTTCCAGTGATTGGAATGATGTTGTGTTGACCGACTGAAAAATTGTTATATCAATTAGAGAGATTTATTGCTTAGTTGTGTTTCCAGCTGGTGGTGACTCGAGCGATATAAATGTGTTTTACTCACTCTGAATGCTTCAGTTATGAAGAAATAGAACACAGCAGGGCGTCATCTCATAAGTACCCACCTGGAAAGAGAGAACCTGGATATTAATACACGAAATATACATCGAGGTTTCAACAAGAACATTACATTATCTTATCTAGTGCAAATACCACAACATTTCAGATAATACCAACATAGATTTTAAAAGTAATTCAGCCCGTGACAACTGAAAAAGAAACACTGCAAAGAAAAATATCCTTCAACATCAGCCTGCAGTCAGAGAGTTATTGTTGTTGTTGTTGTTGGTTGAGTCTTCAGTCTTTTGACGGGTTTAATGCAGTCTCTATGCCTCCCTTTCCTGAGCTAATCGTTTCGTTCTCTACATAGCTACCACACCTTACATCCGAGGCAATCTCTTTAACATATTCTAACCTTGGTTTACCCCTACAGTTCTTGTCTTCAACCCTTACTTCCATAACTAAGTTAACTATTCCTGGGTGTCTTATTATGCGTCCTACCAACCTATGTCTTCTCTTCATTAGCAGTCGCCAGAATCATCTCTCCTCTCCCACTCATCTTAATACCTCTTCATTTGTTACACAATCAACTCATCTGATCCTCCTCCTGTAATACCTCATTTCAAATGCTTCAATTCTCCTCTTTTCTGCTGCTTCAATAGTCCAAGTTTCACTTCCATAGAGTGCCACGCTCCAGACAAAGGCTTTCAAAAATTACTTTCTAATAGCTAAATCTACATTTTGATGTCAACAGATTTCTTTTCTTTAGAAATGCTTTCCTTGCCTGAGCCAACCTACTTTTTATATCCTCTTTGCTTTGACCATCACTGGTTATTTTGCTTCTTCGGTAGCAGAAGTCTCCTACTTCCTTTAGCTTTTCACCTGCCAATTTTACGTAAATGGGGGATTCTTATTTATTTCGGCTAAATTCCATTATTTTTACTTTACATTTATTGACTTTCATCTTGAGTCACTAAGTATGCACACAATTCAGATTACTGTAATTATTGTACTCGGGGAAAAGACAACCGTGAGGTAGGCTACACCTTTCGCATGACAATTTCTACTGTATGTCTACCCTTTATTAATCCCGTTTCCAACAGGGTCGGGGATGAGATGGCGATGAAATTCTATGTGACAGAAGGCCTGATGCCCTTCCTGACGCCAACCTCATCGAATGACAATTTCTACCGAGCTTAAAAAAAATATATCTCTTAAACTATATGTTGAAGAGAAATAAAACTCTCTAGTTTGCTCACTATTATGCACAAAACACATTTTATAATATGCTTACAATCATGCATTATTATACCACCAAACTATGAATTGTTTCTTGTACAGTTGGACAGCTTTTACATGATAAGTACCCCACACTTTGTTCTTTTGAGCTGTTGGTAACATTCACGGCTACAACATACACCAAAATAATTTGTACATATATTCAGGAAATATATATATTTTCATATTCCTACTCTAAATGTATATTTTTACTTTTGTTGGGTAAACAATATTCTCTTAAATGGGAAGTATGATTGATACACAAAATATTTCGGTGTATGTTTTTCATATTATTACAATACACAATCCTTCAAAATTAGTATTGTATTTGAGTTATCAAGTAAACGTTGTGTGAAAATATAGTTTTCGGGAAACGAGCTTCAAACTTACTTAAGGGTGAAATTTAAAGAGACAACTTAAGCGACAGCAACTAACATTTAGGGACATATATCTGGAAGTATTGAGGATATTTTCATTTTATTTTCACCACATGAAAGATAAAAGATTATTCATTCAAATAATTTATTAAAAAATGTAAATTATTTTACCCCGAAAGGTGTAACTCCCCCCTTAATTTAGGTACCGGTACCATCCCAGTATTTGGCAGGAGTGAAAATACGAAATCGCGGAACAACACTTCTAGGATTGTGGTGGGGGGCGGCGATTGTTATTTTAAAAGGTGGAACATCAAGGTTATCTGCAACTAATTTCTAGGGTGAGTGGGGTGGGAATCAAACCCACCACTTCTTAGTTGTCCTTGCACGTCCGAGTGTACCCCTTTCCAGCCATCAGACCAGAATTATATTTCTTGCCAGAGCTAAGAATCGTTCTCCAGGATCTTGAGGGCAGCAGTCTCAATACGTCTCACGCAAGGTGGCACCTTTTAAAGAGGAGAAACTTGAACCCTAACTTAAAAAATCCTCCAATTTCTCTCATCCTGACAGCCATGAAATATCCCCAGATTCCGAGTGAAAGCTCTGATGTTGGCTGCCATGACCATTGTGCTCTCCTCTCCACCTCGCGGAGATATCTGATACTTCACTCCATTTACCTTTTGTTGCCACGCGATACAAAAGGCTGACAGCTCCGGTGCTCTTTTCAGTTTTGAAATCAAGTGTGACAGCTGATACCACACTCTTAATCGGTTTCTGGCCGATAAGCCACGCTGCCTCCCATCCTATCCACTCGGCAGTAGCAACTTCAACTATTAGCCTACATAAAAGCTATGAGTTTTCAAGCCAAACAACTTGACGAGCTTGTTGTGGCATCATCTTGTGTCGATAAGAATTCCTTGTTTTGGTTTAGGGGCATCATGGTCATAAACCTCGTGAACCAAGTAACCTATTTCTTGAGATGCAAGTATTGTTTTAATAACGAAAGCTTTTCAGTCGGTCAAAAACATGAAAACGGACGTTACAGCTTTTAGCCCCGAGTAAACCAGAGATTTGGAGGCCCTATTAAAGATATTCCTACAATAAATCATCTTCAAGTTGTCGTTATTTTGGTGTGAAAATATTCAGAGCCTTAAGGTAGTCGAATAAGATGTGAAGTCTGGCGGGAGCGCAAATCCCTTGTTAACAGTGAACTCTGTTGGTCATTGAAATAACTACTTGTTGTATATATTTGTGCATAAGTGTAATAGGCTACATAAACATCGTAATTAATTGAGCCTAAGTGAACAGGATCTGAGCATGAAGACTTGACGTTCGAAACTTGTCTTCCATTTTAAGAACCCAAATGTTTGCACATAAAAGCGTGTTATTTTATGATAAATATCTTATGTAGGGTTTTCATGTTAGGGCAGGTAATCACTTGTTTCCCCGCCTATTGTTGGGTGGTTGGTTCCTCAGTTTAGGGGCTGCGACAATGGGCTCATTTAACCCCGTGTACTGGGTGTGTGTAGAATCTGTCTGATAACCGATGCTAATTGTGATGGCTGTATTAGTCTATGCTGTCTGTAATTCAGGTAAGGACTGCAGACATTCAATTTTGCTACCAAACGCTACCGTCAACGACAACTAGTTTTGGACTTGGTTACTAAATGCTACCGCAGTCAGCTCCTGGCGACGATCGTTCGAACTTAACTATGACATGGGACCGTCGGCTTTTACTTCCCCTGAAGGAAGGCACACTGAGAGATTTTAACGCTCTTAAAAATTCCGACGACTTCGGCCAGGTTTGAACCCGCGACCTTGGGCATAGAAGCTCAGCATACTACCAACTACGCCACCGAAGCCGCCTCTCGCCTAATGTAATTGGGCACGAAAAGTGTTGATCGACTGAAAAAGCTTTCTTTATTAGAACCAGGCAACATTGAAATATGGCTTCTATTACTCCAATGTATAGTTGTAAATATTTGTGATTGGGGTAGAATTCAAACCCACCTCCCTCCCAATCGATGGCGATAATTATATCGATTTGTAACTCTAAATGATTAATTATCATTGACTTAGAAAAATAAGTGGCTCGACATCCCAATGAAGGCCTTGGCTTACCAAGCGATCGCTACTCAGCCATATGGCCTGCAGAGAGCGGGCTGACGCCTGGTGTCCTCTTGACTTTCTTGACTAGGATCCCTACCCCTCAGATCAGACAGCTATTCCACTGTCCTCGCGATGCTAAGTACCTCCCGTTCCAGTCAGTTCTAAAATCCCCGACGGAACCGGAAATCGAACCCGGAACCTCCTGATTAAAAGGGAAGTGTGATACGCACGAGGCAAGCATTGACTTTACTTACATTAATTACCTAAGGTGGTAAATTTTCAACGAAGATTCAATTACGTTTTAACAGGGTAAGATGATGATGATGATGATAATTGCTGTTTTAAGGGGCCTAACATCTAGGTTATTGGCCCCTAATGGTTTGGGTGATAGTGAAAGATGAGATGAAAATGTATTGAAAACTATAACTAATACTCTGCCTTACATACTAGAAGAAGAAATGGAAAACAAAACGAGAATAAGGCAAATAAAGGACAGGAGGAGAAGAAATGCCCTCAACCCTCGAAGAATGCGGATTGAGGGACCTGGAAGGAAGGTGAGCCATGAAAGGCAGATAGGAAAGTGAAAGAGGAGAGGGTCCTCCCCAGAGGCAATTGGAAAAAAGGGAAAAACCGGACCCAGCTCAGGAATCCCGTGGGGTCGCCAACTCCCGAACTCACCAGCCGTGAGCTCCTGAGGGAGTAGCTCTATCCAGGGTGCACCAGAAGTGGTGGGGCTACAAACACCCTGCCTCCTTGAGGGCCTTGAGCAGAAGGCAGGAGATAACATGAAAATAAAAAGAAGGCTGACCCCTCGCAGAAGGAGGGTATCAGAAAAGATGAGACAAGGGCCAATTAAGGCGGGAAAGGAAGAGACTCCGAATGCCTCGGATACCCTAATACCGTCAGGGTCGGAAGAGAACAAGAGTTGACCAAGTGAGGTCGACAGGAAAGAAGACAGAGTAAGTGGAAGCAATGCCGGACTCAGGTGGGGCCCCGTGGTCGCCAACCCACGTCCCACTGGATGTGAGCCCCTGGGGGGAGCAGGGTAAGTGTTGGCGACACTACACAGTGATGTGCCATAGACAAGTGATGCCGATCTGAAACTCTTTCACTGCTGGAGGCTCCGGCGGCCAGAGCCGAGGCTCTCCCGAGAGTCGCTACCGAAGGTAGCCGAAGTGGCTAAGACAGACCGTAGAGATTCGCTAATAATAATAATTGGAACTGTGAGATGTCTTCGCTTGTTGAAATGCAATAAACTGATAAATATAAACAAAGCTCAGTGAGTTCAATACAGCAGAGCTGATTAACTGTGAAGTGCTTAATGAATTTAGCTCCTTATTCGTGTTTGCAAATTATCGGATAAACACTAAACTGAACTAATTATCTTCAGTTAACGACGGCTAAGAATACTGACGCAATTATTCATTAATTCGTTGGGAAGAGAACGCATTGCAAGCTTTCTAAGCAAGTTATTTGTCCCTCTAAATTGCAAAATGTAAATGAATATAGCCTATTTGGCGCAAAAAATACGTTTCTTATTCCTAAAACGACTTTCTGCTGTAACGGATTATATTCCGTTCTTGATTAATTTAGGGATTTTGCAATATCTTGTATCCCCGTGTCCTTGGGTGCGTGTAATTGGTAAATAACCTGTGTTATTGTGATGGCTGTATTAGGGAGTGCATTAGTAAATGAGATGAGGATTGGAAAGGAAGCGGCCGTTGGCTTAAGTTAGGAACCATTCCAGCATTTGCCTGGAGTAGGAGTGGGAAACCATGGAAAAACACTTCTAAGAAGACTGAGATGGGAATCTAATCCACCTCTTCTCAGGTTTGCCTCGCGAGGCTGAGTGTACTCCGTTCCAGTCCTCAGAACAGAATCAAATGTCTTGGCAGAGCCAGGAATCGACAGCCTAGTATGCTAGCCGCTACACCACGAGGTGGACTGTTGAGAAGATTTCTAAACAAGTCATTTGTTCCCCTAAACTGGAAATGAAAATAGATATATTTTCGTAATGATGTGAAATTAATCATCATTAGAAGCATTCCTTATTGACATTCTAATCAGAAATAAAATACCATAGGCTAGTATTTATTAAATTTAATATTTATAATTTATTTTTTAATTTAAAATTGTTATCAAGGAAAGGGAAAACCCAAGGTTATTATTGATCAACTTTGCTGGTAATTCAATTAGCTTTAATTTATTTAGAAGACAATTACTGAAGACTAATGAAATGAAAATCCACAGTCTGCTTCCAGTCGACCGACAGGATCACGGATGGAATCAATGAAGCCCCCATCTAGCGGCGAGGATATGAACTGTGCCGGCTGCCGAAGCTTGTCGCACTCCTCTGAGGCAATCATTAAATGAATGACGATGCAATGAAATGATAGTGGAGAGTGTTGCTGGAATTATTTCTTTTTACAGGGAAAACCAGAGTACCCGGAGAAAAACCTGCCAGCCTTCGTTTTGTCCAGCACAGATCTCACATGGAGTGACCGGGATTTGAACCACGGACCCAGCGGTGAGAGGCCAGCGTGCTGCCGCCTAAGCCGCGAAGGCTTCTATTATTGCCTAAGGTGGATTAAATTTAATAAATACTAATGGTATTTTACTTCTGATAGATATATTTGGCGCAAGGAAATGCGTATTTTATTCCTAAAACAACTTTCTTCTGAAACGAATTGTATTTCTCTCACATAAATGTATTCCTGAACGAGGAAACTAGGGAACGGACGAATGTCGCGCACTCACATGCTTCCTCAACCTCTCGCTCTGGTGAGAAGCATTCGGGTAGTATACTGTACCTTGTGCCAAAGTAGCTACGTCCTCGGCTTCACCCAAGGTTCCTCTGCCATAGTTTTACGTCTGCGCCTGTTTTCTACACGCATTATACGTGGTCATTATTCTTGTTGACTATGTAAACTAATCTATCAATGCATGTGTTTAAAATGGACTTGTGAGGAACTAAATAAACAAGCACCGCACTCATCTTTGGTATCATTTTCCAATTCACTGATACATTATTGATAGCGCACAGCTATATAGGCACATAATCATAGTTAAGTATATAGGCCAATTAATTGGTTTTATTCACACTACAATATATCGAATAATTTGCGAGGATGGTCAGGAAATAAATGTTGATATAATGCTGGAAGAATTTAAATTTGCACATACACTAGCGGACTAGCCTATACTGTAGGTCCCTAGCACAGTATTTTCCTTGGTTTCAGAAGCTTGCAGACTATGAGGTTAGGTTTTGAATTGGGATTATGTTACAAGTGGAACATCCAAGGATTCTATATCAGTAAGTAATGAAACAAGTGTATGGAATTTGCCGAATATTGTACCATTGTTCTAAAAATTACGTGTCCGTCGTGTAATGTGGAATAGGCGGCTTCGGTGGCGTTCATCTACTGTAAGTTTGCACCTTTTTGACAGCTAGTGTTACCAACCTTCATAAGGAAAGACTCAATTTATAACCTGTAGTCCATAACAAATATATACATGTTTTATTCACATGTAAGTTTTTTCAGGTTATTTTTTCGCTTGTCCCAGTAATTGTGAATATATTGGCAACATATTCTGTCGGCCAGACTGAAAAGTTGCATTATCAAACTGAACTACCACGTGCTCGTGGGATGGGCGTGCGGTTGGTAATGGACGCTTTACGGTGTTCATCCGCCTGAGAAAATAACGTGTTAATTATATTAAATAATAATAATTATTATAATTGATAATATTGTGCAAAGTCGTCTGAAAGTATTATTTCCATTTGAACGCGTGTTCATTTTTCAGATTTATATATAGTGGTTATCTTAAATGTTGAGTAAATATGTAGCCTGAGATGTCTCCAGATTGGACATCTTTGGTTTGACTATGGAGTAGGAAGCATTTACGGAATTTCTTATCCAAGATATTTATTTTATTTCCTTCTTTTCGAAGGTAAAGAAAAGTCAGCAGAACTATTTATTTCACTAAGGACATTGGACTGGCGAATAATTTTCATATGGCATGATTTGTGCAAAGAAGTAGGCCTAAAATATGAGTTGTTTTTAGGCCTAAAAGTTAACTTACATGGTGAAATGTTTCGTACGTTTTATTTTAATATCAATCCAACAGGTCAAGTAATGATCGTATCGTTTTAAGGACATCTTACACCATACCTTAGTAAGTATTTTCCTCGAGCTGTGAAATGATGGGCCTAAAATAATTCCACTCTCGCATGTAAGTTATCAGCTGCTCTGTCATAGCCAAGGTCTTGGTCACAGCGCGTCCAATGATGTAACATTATTCTGTCAGCGAGCCGTCAGTGGGTGTGCTGTTAGAACGATTATTTGATGAATGTCACAAAGAAATACAAGTTTCCTTAAAAAAAAGGCAATGAATTGATATTGCGAGATGAATGTAGGTTTATGCAAGTCATAACAGCTGTTGTCACCTTGACGGAATACAGCGGCCATTGCTGGCTGCCACGTGGGTGATAGCTCATTGGCTGGAATGCACGTGGTAGAGGCGGATTGATATGTTCTGTAGGAGTATTCATTCCCGCGAGAACTGTCAAAAAACTGCAAACTTACAGTAGATGGACTATAGCTAGAGCCCTGCGCGGATATATAAAACGTTATCCGCATCCGCCCCGCATCCGCACGGCTGTTATCCGCATCCGCCCCGCATCCGCACGGCTGTTATCCGCATCCGCCCCGCATCCGCCCGGCTGTTATCCGCATCCGCCCCACATCCGCACGACTGTTATCCGCATCCTCCCCGCATCCGCACGACTTTTATCCGCCCCGCATCCACGCGACTTTTACCCACACGTTTGTTATCCGAATCTACTGGCTTTACAATAATATTTTCAATGTGTTGCTTTATACTTTATCTTTTAGACATTTGAGCAGAAAATCGAACCCTTAGGCTATGTACTGTATGTCATGTGCTATGTTTAAAATGAATGTTATACAGCCAGAATTGCAACCCTTTCAGTTTGGAGTGTTAATTGTGCTTAATGACATCATTTGAATGGGATTAGCGTAAATCATCATCTTACATTTGTCATGAGAAAAACATAACGGAAAAATATGATATGTCATAAACATCCGGGTCCTAGTAAGGGAGAGTGGGGGAATTGTGCGCACCATTACTCTACTCTGCTTTTAAAACGTAAATCACGGAATACCGGTAAACTAATCTATTATATTGAAAAACAAATAGCCTACATGCAAAACTACTGTAAACACTGGCATTCAAAACTACATTTAATTTTAAATAATATTGAATCACAACTGTAGGCTTACCTTCTCATTTGCTGGCTACAGAAAATAACATGCAACGTGTAAAGTTTCTTCATCCAAGCCTCACGGTTATCACATAGCAACTGGCATCATGCTGACTGTCCCTATCTGATAGTTACGATGACAGCTTGAGGGTAGCAGTAAACTGAGTTGCTAGTTGTACTACCAACTCGAAAAACATACGTGCGCACGATTACCCGCTGCGCACAATTACCCAACTTTCCCCATGATATTCAACAAGTTCGGACTGTATTCTAAAAGCTATCCGCAAATTTACTCCAAACATTATCCGCAGCTTATCCGCTATTCGCAAAGTCATGCAAAGTATATCCGCATGGCGAAAAATGTTGCGGATATCCGCGGGTTTATCCGCGGATATCCGCATCCGCGCAGGGCTTTAACTATAGCATGCTGAGCTTCTATGCCCAAGATAGCGGGTTCAACCCGGCCGAAGCCGTTGGATTTTTTAAGAGCGTTAAAAATCCCTCAGTATGCCTTGCTTCGGAGGGGAAGTAAAGCCAGCGGTCCCATGTCATAGATTTAAGGCATGTTAAAGAACCTTCCACTAATTGCACCTGTGTGAAGCTAAATTGGATAGGTTAAGAATGTAAACAACGCTCTTAGGTTTCTACGTTCGTTGCCAAGAGCCGACTGCGGTGGCGTCTAGTAGCTAAGTACTGAACTTGGCCTAGTAGTCGTTGACGGTGGCGCTTGGCGGCAAAAGTAGGAACTATTTGAAAAATTCTAAGTTGCAGTACTTAAATTTAAAAAAGTCCTCTCGGCACGCCGGAAGGCGGAGGTAGATTTCACCGGACAAACTTGGGGATAGGCGAAAATAGGCAGAATATGCAGGTTTTCGTAGAAGGATCAGACCTCATTTATTGCGAGAAAGTATTTTATAATTGGAGCTTAATAAACTTTGATTTTCGTCATTTTAAGCATATTTTAAACATTTTATTGTCTTATGGGGACGGTAACCTTCTTGTCATTTGGGGTCCATTTTTATACTTGTGGTCACACTGTCCTTATGCAAGGTTTCGACACTGATGTGTAACTAGGCCTATGTAACGGTCTGTTACTTCTTCACTCAAAATTATATCTCCCGCAGAGATGTTGGTTGGTTCCTCAGTTTAGGGGCTGCGACAACGCGGTCATGTAACCCCGTGTACTTTGGGTGAGTGTAGAATCTGTCTGATAAACGGTGTGAATTGTGATGGCTGTATTATTCTGTAATTCAGGTAAGGACTGCAGACGGTCAATTTCAAGCAGTAGTTGCTAATGTTGCTATCAGATACTACCGTCTTCGATGGCGTAGTCGGTAGCATGCTGAACTGCTGTGTCCAAGATAGCGGGTTCAAACCCGGCCGAAGTCGTCGGATTTTTTAAGAGCGTTAAAAATCCTTCAGCATGCCTTCCTTCGGAGGGGAAGTAAAGCCGGCGGTCCCATGTCATAGATTTATGGCATGTAAAAGATCCTTTCACAGACTAAACTTGTGTAAAGCAAAATTTGTTAGGTTAGATTTCGTCAGAACGCTCTATCAAAGTTCCAACGTTCGCCACTAGGTATCATTGATATCTGGTGGCGAAAGTTGGAACTACTTGAAATTGAACAGAACTTGTAGCTCATCCTTTAGGGTGTCCGCTGGAAGCAGCTACAGACTCAGGCGAGCCGAACATGTCCTCGGACACTCCCGGCACTAAAAGCCATACGATAAATAAATAAATAAATAAATAAATAACTACCGTCAACGACACCTAGCTGTGAACTTGGCTACTAGATGCCACCGCAACCAGCAACTCGCAACGAACGTTGGAACTTCCCCTCCAAAGGAAAGCATACTGAGGGATTTTTAGCGCTCTTAGAAAATCCGACGACTTCAGCCGGCTTTGAACCCGCGACCTTGGGCATAGAAGTTCAGCATGCTACCACTTACGTCACCGAAGCCGCTTCACACTTAGATGGAAATCTGAATCTGATCTCGTGCAAGTGCGTTGTCATGGCAACGTCTGATGGCTCATCCCTCATCAATTTAGTAGTGTTGCCATGGCAACCTCTGATAGCTCTTGGTATTTTCTTATAATTCCGAAATAATTTTCTCATCCCTTGGCGTAATGGTGGGTCATATCGAAAATTCTTTCAGACAAAAGTTTTAGGTAATTATTAGGGTAATATTGTCCACTTTGTACAGTTTTCATATTGTGCCTATTAAGAGAGATATGATTAATGTTTCTCGAAAAACCCACTTTTCCCCACCCCTTTGGTCAATGGTTGGTGCTATAAAAAACTCTTCAAACATAATTTTTTGGGCTTTATCCGACACATAGTATGAACTTGAAACGGATTCGATATTTCACATATTAAGAGAGTTATAGCAATATTTCACTTTTTCGAAAAAAGCCCCCCATTTTTACCCCCTTCGAGCGATTTAGCCTAGTAACGAACTCGACCGAGATTTTACAGGTATCCATATTCGGTAAAAAATTCAAAGTGATTGGTGCAAAATTACGGCAGTTATCACGTCCACAAGAAACTGATATACACACATCTAATATATAAAAGTGAAAGTCTGTATGTATGTATGTATGTATGTATGTGGGTTGGTTCCGTATACAAATCTACACCGTTCCACCAATCTCCACCATTTTTTTTAGCGTATGGCTTTTAGTGCCGGGAGTGTCCGAGGGCATGTTCGGCTTGCCAGTTTTGTAGCTGCTTCGAGACGGACACCCAATGGGTGAGCTACAAGTACCGTTGGGGAGGGAAGGAGGGAAGTTGGAATGTAAGGACGAGGAGTTGGAAGGTAGCGGCTGTGGCCTATAGTTAGGGACCAACGCCGGCATTTGCCTGGAAGGAAGATGGGAAACCACAGAAGACCATCTTCAAGGTTGCCGGTGGGGGGATTCGAACCTCCTCGCCTCCCGGATGTGAGCGACTGCCATCTGTCATGCCGTAACCACCACGGCTAACTCACCCGGTATCTCCACTATATTTTGCATACACATAGTTTAGGACCCAGAAGGAACCGCTGGCTACATGGATTTTCGATAGTCTTTCTCATTCTTCTGATTTCGGCCCTTTTGCACTCAAAAACAGGCTAATCAAATCATAAAATATGCTCATGAAGGAATGGCAAGGCAGATAGTTTCCATGGCAACATAGCTCAAGTTGAGACACGGCCGACTTGATGCCAATTGCGCTCTGCACTACCGGTATAGAAAATGAGGATCTTTACTTGAAATCCCGTTAGTTACTCAACTGCTCACACAGCACTGTCAACCGAGTTTAGCATAACAAAGACTTGACACTATCTTCTTTCTACTATATATTTGTCAAATACCACTCACTCACTCACTCACTCATTCATTTATTCGTCACGAAATCTCAGAAACCACCGAACGGATTGGAATAAAATCTGGTATGCAGCTTCCTCAAGGGCCGCAAATGCCCACTAAGAGAGAAATTTTGGATATTCAGGTTCTAAAGGGGTGTTAAGGGGGTAGACCTGCATTTAATTGAATAGCAATATCTCCCGATTGGTTTCATTGTGGGATGTGATACTCGGCATATAAACTCATCATTAAAAATAAGAAGACATGTGTATGAGGGTATTTCGATGTGGTGTATATTATGAGGTGAAAGGGGTGAAAAGTGAGGATTAAAAGATTCCTAACGGAGCGTGTGTCTCTTAAACGACATAGGCGAGGAGTTTGAAACTCAGCGAAAAAAAAATCAACATAAAAAAGAAGTAAATATGTGTTTGACCGTTTTTTCATAAATCCAATTTAAGGGGCCCATGGGGAGAGATGAAATTATGTGTGTGTGTGTGTGGGGGGGGGGGGACAGGAAAGAAAGTGTCCTAACTGATTGACTGACTGACTCACTCATCAAACTCAGGGGGGAAAAACTGCTTTAATGTAAGTAAATAGCTGTTCGACAGTTGTTTTTTTTTTCAAAAATCAAATTTAAGGGGTTCATGGGGAGGGTTGAAATTCTGAAAAAAGAAAATTGAAAGAAAATGTCCTGACTCACTCACTCACTCACTCATCATCGCCTAGCCAAAATTATTGAAGTTAGAAACATGACAGTTTGGGGATATGTTCATTGTATGTCAAAACCGTGTACTAAGGGAGGATTTTCGGATATTCAGGTTCTAAAGCTGTCTTAAGGGGGTTAAACCTGCATTTCATTGAATAACAATATCTCCCGATTGGTTTCATTGGGGGATGTGATACACGGCATATAAACTTAACATTAAAAAGTAACAAGACACGTGTCTGAGGTTTTTTTGATGTGTTTATGAGGTGAAAGGGGTGAAAAGTGGAGATTGAAAGATTCCTAACGGAGCGTGTATCTCTTAAACGACATAGGCGAGGAGTTTGAAACTCAGCGGAAACAAATCAGCATAAAAATAAGTAAATATGTGTTTGGACCGTTTTTCCATAAATCCAATTTAAGGGGCCCATGGGGAGGGGTGAAATTCTGGTAAAAATAATTGAAAGAAAATGTCCTGTCTGACTCACTCACTCATCACGCCCAGCGAAAACTATTAAAGTTGGAAACATGAAATTTTGGGAATATGTTCGCTGTATGTCGAAAACGTTAACTAAGGAATGATTTTTATTTTTTCGGGTTTTAGAGAGGTGTCAAGGGGGTAAACGTGCATTTCATTGAATAACGATATCTCATGAGTTGTTTCTTTGGGGATGTGATATTCGGTATATAAACTAATCATTAAAAATAATCAGATATATGTCTAAGGGTTTATCGATGTTATGTATATTATGAGTTGAAAGGGGTGAAAATTGGGGGTTGAGGGATTCTTGACGGAGCGTGTATCTCTGAAACGACATAGGAGTGAAGTTTGAAATTCTGTGGAAAAAAAACAGCTTAAAATACAAGTAAATAGGTGTTCCACCGTTTTTTCATAAACCCAATTTAATGGACCCTTGGAGAGGGGTTAAATTCTGGAAAAAAATAGGAAAGAAAGTGTCTTAACTCACTTTCTCACTCATCAAACTCAGGGGGAAAACAGCTTTAAATAAGTAAATCGGTGTTTGACCGTTTTTTCATAAATCCAATTTAAGGGGTTCATGGGGACGGTTGAAATTATCAAAAATAGATGAAAGAAAATGTCCTGACTGACTCACTCACTCATCATCGCCCAGCCAAAATTATTCAAGTTAGAAACATGAAATTTTGGGGATAAGTTCGTTGTATGTCGAAAACGTCCACTAAGGAAAGAGTTTTGGATATTCAGGTTCTAAAGAGGTGTTAAGGGGGTAAACGTGCATTTCAATGAATAACAATATCTCACGAGTGGTTTCATTTGGGGATGTGATACTTGGCACATATACTAATCATTAAAAATAAGCTGACACATGTCTAATGGTTTTTCGATGTAGTGTATATTATGAGGTGAAAGGGATGAAAAGTGGGGGTTGAAAATTCCTAACGGAGCATGTATCTCTTAAACGACATAGGGAGGAGTTTGCAACTCTGAGGAAATCAATCAGCTTAAAAATAAATAAATAAATAAATAAAATAAATAGGTGTTCGACCGTTTTTTCTTAAATGCAATTTAAGGGGCATATGGGGAGGGGTGAAATTCTGGAAGAAAAACATCTGCTAAGGAAGGATTTTTGGATGTTCGCTCTCATCGGCCAACCAAAACTATTAAAGTTAGAAGAATGATATTTTGGGGATATGTTTGTTGTGTGTCGAAAACGTCTACTAAGGAGGGATTTTTGGGTATTCAGGTTCTAAAGGGGTGTTAACGGGGTTAAACCCTCATTTCATTGAATAACAATATGATACGACTATGACGCGAGCGAAGCGAGGCTAAAAATGAGATGGTGTGTGTCTGTGTATTACTCAATCACGCAAGTACCACTGGTCCGATTTACGTGAATTTTACATGGAAGTAGCTGATTTACCTGGTTAACATATAGGTTACTTTTGATTTCAATACATTGCACTATTTAAAGATGGCGACCATTTTAGTGACGTCACTACACCCTTTGGTTTCAAACTTTCATATTTCCATTTCAAATAAAAAGAGAACGCTAAGAAATAGCAAACTTTTGATGGCATATGCGAGGTTTAAAATTGCATTTTCTAACGCTAAGAAATATCAAACCTTTGATGGCATATGCGAGGTTTAAAATTACATTTTCTATCCGAAAGGTATCTGCAACTGTTAGCGAGTAAAACCTAAATTTGTGCTATAAAACACGGTCAACGCCGAACGGTGTAGTTGGACAAAATGTTTCATCCTTAATCTCCCTCTACGCAGCACCTCGCCTATCCCCTGTTTTAACTATCACCTTCACATTTTAATTTATTTATGACGCGTAGCGAAGCACGGGTACTTCAGCTAGTATATATATATATACACATATATATATACATACATGAATTATATATAAACTTTTGAACTGACGGTGGTTTTGGGGTCTGGGGGATGTGAAACGCGAAGATATGTCGAAATTTTCCGGAAGTCGAAACATGGTACACATTGCAATAGTTAGCTTTCTAATGAAATCTACCTAAAACAGATAACACGCACTATTACAGCCATCACAATTAACACCGGTTATCAGACAGATTCTACACACACCCAAAGTACACGGGGCTATATGACCGCGTTGTCACAGCCCCTAAACTTAAGAACCAACCAACCAATGTGGAATAGTGATGATTTTTTTTTAATAATTAAAAAAAAAAAATTGTATTGTATGGCGCAGTAAATATAATGTTAATATGTTTCCCATCTACAATATCACCAATTCATAGCCCAGATTCATGTTAACCAAAATACACCTTGTATTGATTTGACTTAAGCCTCCGTGGCTTAGGCGGCAGCACGCCGGCCTCTCACCGCTGGGTCCGTGGTTCAAATCCCGGACACTCCATGTGAGATCTGTGCTGGACAGAACGGAGGCAGACAGGTTTTTCTCCGGGTACTCCGGTTTTCCCTGTAAAAATTTCATTCCAGCAACACTCTCCACTATCATTTCATTTCATCTGTCATTCATTTAATCATTGCCCCAGAGGAGTGCGTCAGGCCTCGGCAGCCGGCACAGTCCATATCCTCGCCGCTAGATGGGGGCTTCATTCATTCCATTCCTGACCCGGTTGGAGACTGGAAGCAGGCTGTGGATTTTCATTTCATTGATTTGACTAGAATAAAATGTATGCATTTGGTTAAACATTGGGGAGACAAAATGCCACAGGCCACATGGTTTACGCTACGTTATTGGCGTTGTTGTTCGCATGTAATCGCAGAGACACATCACTGATAGGCCTACTGTATGAGGGGTAATTGACGAAGACAGCGGATGTGCACATTTCTCTGCGGTTGCACAGTACAGGTAAAATATAACAGGCGTCACGAGATGATCCTTACAAAGCGGCGCCAAGTGTTTGTTTGGCTGGAATCCCTTAAACCACGACCTGCTAGCGATGATGAGTGCTCTGCATTACGTTGCAGACTTATGCAAATGGCCTGCTTGCTTGTTTCCTTTCCACAACACAACTCCGTACTTTTTTGATATAAATACATACAACATCACGAGGCGGAGAAAAACTCTGACGGCTGTAAAAAAAATATGTTAACGTATTTTATTATTCCCAGTCCAGGCTAAATATACAACGTCCATGCGTGGCATTCTAGGTTCGAAACACTTGTACCAACTCCGATATTAACTGCTGTTGTTGTTTTGATGATGATGATGATGATCATGCTCTGGGTATTTTACCTATACATTTCGATTTTCTAATGTGGCTTTAACCCTTTGAGTGCTTCGCCCGTCTATAAACGGAGCACAAGAAACTTTTTTGTTTCATATTCCCCATTCGCTTTAGAGTGCTGAGCCGTTCTCTGGCATGCTCTGCCATCTGTTGGGAATGATGTAGTACTGCTTGAGTTCTAACAGAGCATTTTGCAGACTTCTGTTCTCTACAGCTGGAGTTCCCGTGACAAAAAAAAAAAAAAAAAAAAACAGCATGGAGGAATAACATGCAAATTCTTCACGACATGTTGTGATTTAGGACCGAAGAATATCATTTTCTGCGCTACTAGGGAGGAACAAGAATTACTTACTTAATGATATTAGGATATTATTTTATTTTGGGCCCTTGACATGGTATAGAAATAATGCAAGTGTGGGCACAAACATTTAAATTCGATTCGTAAGATTTACATTTAGATCAATAAAGACCCTAACCCAATATACATTTTAAGACTCCTTGATAAGTTAACAATTTAGTTAGTTAGTTAGTTAGTTAGTTAGTTAGTTATTGTTGTTTTAAGGGGCGGAACTACGAAGTCATCTGCCCCTAGTTAACAATTTATGACTTTACATTTTTTTAAATAAACCACTGAGGTATGAAATAGGTTGGTTGGTTCCTCAGTATAGGGGCTGCGACAACGCGGTCATGTAGCCCCGTGTACTTTGGGTGTGTGTAGAATCTGTCTGATGACCGATGTTAATTGTGATGGCTGTATTAGTGTGTGTTATCTGTTTTTAATTCAAGTAAGGAGTGCATACATTGGATTTTCAAGTAGTTCCAACTTTTACTACCAAACGCCACCGTCAACGACCAACTAGTTCTGCACGTTGTTACTAGATGCCACCGCAGTCGGCTCCTGGCGACGAACGTTGGAACCTAAGAGCATCACTCAAAGATAACCTATAATTTAGGTTCACACAGGTGTAATTAGTGGAAGGTTCTTTATCATGCCATAAATCTATGACATGGGACCGCCAGCTTTACTTCCCCTCCGAATGAAGGCATACTGAACGATTTTTAACGCTCTTAAAAATCTGACGACTTCGAGGCATCAAACAGCTAACTGGGTAACTCAGCACTTAAACGGTTAAGAGATGCCGGGGTGCCTGAGTGCCTGAATTCTATCCCTCGCATTCAAGCAACCTCAAATGGCAACAGACTGCACCAGGGTTTGATCTTGAAACCTTGGGCACAGCAAGCGTTAAAGTTACCGCCTCGCCACAAAACCAGTCTATTGTTGTTGTTGTTGTTGTTGCTGCTGTTTATTCATTAAAGGCGGAACATACGTAGAGCGTTCAATAAGTTACACACGTCGTCCGGCGCCAGGCGCATTACGCAACATGAGCAGCGTATTATCCGAAGAGAGGGCATGTGTAGTGCTTCCCGCAACGACAGTATTTGTAAGAGGTGCATCATAGTGAGCGAGTGAAATGGCGCGGCAACTGGAAACTTACGTGGTACCGTACGTTTCTTGTGGGAAAAACGACTGAATTACACAGAGATTCACCGTGAAATTGTGGCGGTGTATGGACCAAATGCAATGTTGCGGCCAGCATTATTGTGAAATGGTGCCAACAATTTGTGCACGGCCGGATAGATGTGTGTGATGCCGTGCGGGAAGGAAGGCCATCAAAATCGACTACAGAAGACAATATTCGGCGGGTCGAAGAAATGATTCGCATCAATCGCAGAGTGTGTATCCCAGAAATTGCACAGTAGTTCGGCATCTCCATAGGCAGTGCTCATGACAATGTGCGAAACCATCTGCAGTATCGGGAATTGAGCTCACGTTGTACGCCGCGATCGGCAAGCTGAAGGGCCATCAGGGTGGACGGCGATTTGACAATGATGAACAGGTCCCAACAGCGGTTCTCCGATGGCTCCATGACCAAGGAGCGGACTTCTATCGTCAAGGTACTGAACGATTAGTAGACCGTGTCGACCGTTCTTTACAGAATGTCAAAAAATAGTGTGGTGTATCTGTGTCCCTTTGCATTATAGTGCCTGCATCGCAGGCTATTATGAGTATTATCAGTGGTGGTGACGAGTGATGCGGTTTCTCGGCCCTTGCGTAGTAACAGAAGCAAATACATTAGTCGGTGACTCAGTCACTCATTCCCAACGCCACACTGGTTTCAGAAAATACCCATGTTAGCAGTATTGGAATAGATGAGAATGTCAGGTAACACGGCGGGCTGTCGACAGGCCTCTCAATTCTCGCCTGCTCCTACCCTGCCTCTGTCCATCCCGCAAGTTCACAGAGCTTGGAACCGAGCAGTACTTGGTCTGCCATATTCATGTGTAACTAACTTTTTGAATGCCCCTCGTACATCTTAAGGAACAATAACGATTTTATTATTAGTCAACACTGTGTCTGTCATAAATATTGAACACAAATTATAGACATTTCCAGGGAAACACGCACATCTTGCTATTAGAAACAAAGTTCTACATTTTCAAAATTCAAGTAGTAACTATCTCTATCCATAAAGATGGTATATTGGCTTTCACGGTCGGTGAATTAAATCTTTTTGGAAGCCTTCATAAGGAGTTTATGGCTGCTTGAGCTTTTAGTTCTCGCAGTAAAGAGGCGCAGGCGCGCTTCATAAAAAGGGAGGTAGCGCGCAGTTCGCTACTCCTGTGGGGGATCGGGCGGGGACACCAATTGCCCGCTGATGAGCCAGCTTGGTGTCCTAGGCGAAACCCCACACAAACACAAGACACGGCACAAACCCAGAAAGAAAAAGACTGAGTTTTTTAAATCTTTATCCATTTTGAAACATTTGGTTTTTGCTTTGTGCTGATCTTAGGCGTTTCCCTCACATCTGCCATGTTTATAAGAATTTTTGAATCGTTTCTTCTTGTTTATAAGTGAGTGTTAAATGATCTCAAACCTTTGGGGCTTTCCAATAATTAGTCTTTCAATATAACGTCAAAATATTTTGAGTTTGTTCAGAATAAACATGAAATAATAACGCTCAATTTATTCATAATATGGAAATGTGTGCGACTAACAGCAAACTGTGTACCGGGTGAGTTAGCCGTGGTCGTTACGGCGTGGCTGTAGGCAGCCGTTCACATCCGGGAGGCGAGGAGGTTCGAATCCCCCCGCCGGAAACCTATAAGATGGTCTTCTGTGGTTTCCCATCTTCGTTCCAGGCAAATGCCGGGGTTGGTCCCTAACTATAGGCCACAGCCATTGCCTTCCAATTCAACATCCTTACATTCACACTTTTCTCCCCAGACAACACTCCACACTCGACGGTACTTGTAGTTCACCCCATGGGTGTCCGCATAGAAGCAGCAACAAACTCTGGCGAGCCGAACATGTCCTCGGACACTCCCGGCACTAAAAGACATACGAAAAAAGAGTGTGTTCTTCCTTGGAGAAAAAAAAACATTTTTGCACAAGATTTATGACAGGCACAGTTATAATATTCAAATAGTTATTGCCTTAGCTCCTTAATCTGTATGTTCCCCCTTCAAGACTTGCTACACCGTGGTCATGTAGCCTGGTGTACTTGGGTGTGTAAATAAATAAATAAATAAATAAATAAATTAATAAATAAATTAATTAATTAATTAACTAAATAAAATTTGTGTGATAAACTGTGTTACTGGGATGTCCTTATTACCTTGAGTATTTGAAATCGAGGCTAGAATTCGGAAGGAGATGGTCGTGGCCTAAGTTAGGAAGTTGATATGGGCAATCAAGGAAAATACTACAAGGGATAGCTGAGATGGGAATCCATCCCAATTCTCAGTTTTGTCACACAAGGCTGAGTGTGCCCCGTTCCAGATTCCAGATCATAAATCGAACCCGAACCTCAGGGGTGACAGCAAGAATGCTAGCCACTGCAGCACGAGGAGGTCGATATTAAATCCATAGTCCAGCTTGGAAGTCTGCGCCTAATTGCTGAAAGCCGCAAATGACATCAATATTCTGCCCATTAAAACATCGCCACCTGCACTTTAAGTTTTGACAAAAACAATAACAAAACAATAGAAACTATGGTTATATGTTTTCAATTTTCAGTAATACATTAGGTCGCGTTGTGTACTCTAAGCAAAATCAATATAGATTTGTGTATTTCTACTCCTTTACCCTCGAATGGTAGCGTTCGGATACATTTCTGCTTCCCCCACTTCTTCCTTTTGTCTAATCCCCACCAGTGTTTGGCAGTCCTAAAATACAAAGCAAATTAGTCAAAATAAAAGAATAAAAAACAAACCTCAATTAGTAAAATCCATCATCATCATCAGCTTGTAAAGGCTAAAAGCCTTGTCGTTGCAGCCATTTCTTACGGTCTTCAGCAGTTCTCTTCATGTTTGGCATACGAGTCATAAGCCTACCATCTCCTTGACAATGTTCTTGAGATACGATTCTCTTGGTTGTCCCCTTGGGATTCTCCCCAAAATGTTTCCTTCAAAAATTACCTGAGTATGTCTGAGTATGTGTCCCATGAATTTTGCGTTTGTTCAACAGGCATCGTTTCTCCTGAATTTGGTTCAGAACAAGCTCATTTGTGAAAAAAAAAAAAAGCTCAAAAAGTAAAAAAAGAAAAAAAAGAATAAAATTCTTAAAAACTAAAAAACAAAATACAATTAGTCAAAATACAAAAACAATCAAAATTTGTCGAAAAAGCTCAAAACGTTCAAAATCAAAATTAGCGGAAATACTAAAAGAAACCAACCAAAAATAGAAAAATTAGTGAAATCTAGCTCAAAACTTCCAAATAACAAAAGTTTAGTGCTTTTCAGTCGGTCAACACGAATGTACCCAAAAGAGATGGGTTATGCCCTAATCCTGAAATAAATTACATGAGATTAATAAAACACTAGGATGACCAGTTTCGATCGTCAAGCGATCATCATCAGATCCATTACACTTAGGCTACAAAATCTATGTTTGAAATACAGGTGAAAATATTTACAATATGTACAATTATTTAGTTGCAGTATTGGTACTGCAACTGTCAGTGTATGCTAAATGCAGTATATATGTTAGGTGAAATGCTAAATGGTGATAGCTATCCGTAGATTGTACTTTAGAGAGATTATATGGTTGTAAACTATGGTTAAACTATAAAATTTTAGGCTAACTACTTATCTGATTGTCTTCCGTATAACAGCTACTCGCAGTTTTCGTGCTCACTGGAACTCACTGTGCGGTAGACTGCGGTGGTTTCTTAACGACTGGTTTTTCCCTGCTTTCTCCCCCCTGCTCCTACGTGCTGTGGGGAGTGATAGCGATGTGTTTATGTGAGGTGTTGCCAAACACCACAAACTTCCAAATAAATAAATAAAAAATTAGTCAAAAAATAATCAAACAAAATTATTCAAAACCAGTCTCCATTCCGGTAGTCTAGCGAGTGAAATAAAAGTTGATGTAAGTGGTATTTATTATCAGTTTCTAGAATCGTATTCGTCGCCGATGCGAAGCTTACCGATAACAACGTTGTAATTAGCGCTAAGGTTCTAGGGTTAAACAACCGTTTGTACGTTGACGTTTCAGGGATGAAGTGAGATGGGTTTCTATGTGGCGTGTAGTTTTATACGGCTGCATACCCTTTCCGACACCAACGTCATCAGAACAGATAATGAAAAAAGAAATTAATGAAACTTGGAGTTGGAAGGAAGTGGGCTTGACCAATATAAGGGACCTTCGCTGGTGTTGAAAGTGGGAAACCATGGGAAACTATTTCAAGCATGGCCGACGTTGGGGTTGAGCCCACTCTTCTTCTGAGTTTCCATGGCCTCGCGTCTCACCGCGTGTAGCTACTCGCATTTGTATAAACCACACGCCTGGCTTTACTGGTATGCGGGTACGATGCTAAGTTATGGCAGGGGTTATCGTCTTGTTTATTTGATTAAACGCACTCTTTAAACAAATTATCTACATTAATGAATCAGAGTGCAATTCGTCACTGCTGTGGACAATTATCTTTCTTTTAAATGGTCATTTGTTACGATCGGTTACATGTGTGCATCCCCATGTGCTTATACCAGCCACCTGGCTCTACTGTTCCGCGAGCTCGACGCGACAGTTCTGGCAGGGTCTATCATCTTGTTTATTTGTTTAAACGCATATTACAAACAAACAAATAAATATATTCCCGCTGACTTTTCAAAAAATGCAAGATATTTCCCA
This sequence comes from Meconema thalassinum, assembly GCA_946902985.2. NCBI lineage: Eukaryota > Metazoa > Arthropoda > Insecta > Orthoptera > Tettigoniidae > Meconema > Meconema thalassinum. Next base: position 355,893,504 of record OX336390.1, on the reverse strand, counting down.
TATTATTGAGACGATTTTAGATTTTGGCACAACTCCCTCTGGTTTAAGAACTTGAGTTTTTTTAAACATTCACCTTGGTGTTTTATATTATTATTATTCTACTGGGTGGCCTGAGACTGAAATTTAATTATTTTGTCTTATAATGTAATAGCCTACAATAAATATTTTACGAACATGCATCGTACCAGAGTGCAGTGGAATTTTCACGCCATTCAAATATCCGATTTTTTCGACCGGAAATCGAATTCACACTCTTGGAATTAGAGGCGGTCACTTTCCTGAGGAAACTATCCTCTAAATGAACCAATGATGAAGTAAGTAAGAGTTTATGAGGTCCAATGTACACCTGCCAGTGTCGTGTTAGCGGTCAGCCACGGGCTATTTTCATGGTCTGTGTACACCCTTGTCTCGCACTGATTGCATGCAAATGCTCTCACCTAGCGCCCCGGGCCGCACTGACGAGTTCCACAAGCATGTAAGCCCCAGGCAAGACTCGAAACCCAGGCTTCATTGTAGCAACCAGGCGTAATAAACAATATATCCCTATCACGTGATGTGCAGTAGTTGCTAGCATTCGTGACTAATGAACCAGAAGACCAGTCTTTCTGGTCTGAGGGTTAGAATTATACCAAACTCAAAACAACTGTGAACATGAGCTCGTCCAGTAGCGTGCGTTGGTATAGCTGGTATTGTATATTCCTTCAAATTAGTCTAAATACTGTACCATGTCTTTAAAAATACTTGTATTCTAGCAATAATTAGAATTAATTTCTTCCGCCAAACTGAGAAACATCGAATTATGAATATGATATTATTATTATTATTATCATCATGAGGCAGCATTTGTTGTAATCCATAGTAGTGGCCCATTTAGAGAGCCATGTTCACTTAGTAACAATGTAGGTTGCTGGCTGAATATGGCATAGATCGACTCCGCACTTGAGAGCAAACAGGGACTATGAAAAAATTAAAGCACTTGTGCGCGTAGCATTCAACGGATTAAATCGTCAATAAGGAAAGCTATTAGATATAATAAAGTTCTTATCACTACGTACTAAGATAATGTTAATGAAAATGAAAATCCACAGCCTGCTTCCAGTCTCCGACCGGGTCAGGAATGGAATGAATGAAGCCCCCATCTAGCGGCGAGGATATGAACAGTGCCGGCTGCCGAGGCCTGACGCGCTCCTCTAGGGCAATGATTAAATGAATGACAGATGAAATGAAATGATAGTGTAGAGTGTTGCTGGAATTAAATTTTGACAGGAAAAACCGGAGTACCCGGAGAAAAGCCTGCCTGCCTCCGTTTTGTCCAGCACAGATCTCACACGAAGTGGCCGGGATTTGAACCACGGGCCCAGCGGTGAGAGGCCAGCGTGCTTCAGCCTAAGCCACGGAGGCTTATAAGATAATGTTAATACTTATTTATAAATACTGTGGATTTGAGCCATTTTTGTGGCCTACATATATACAAATCCAACATGGTGATCCGATCCTAAATATTTAGACGGTTCTCAACATCTACTAATCTATGACAGCAATCAAACTGAAATTTTGTATGTCGATAAAGGCTATGGACATAAGTTCACCTATGGGACTTTTAATAACCAAGCAAGCACAAATCCAACATGGCGGCGACGCGAAATTTGAACATTGAAATGAGCGTTTCACGCGATTTAACCATCCGATCGCAGTGAAACTTGATACGGTAAATGCTTATACAAATTTGAATCCACTGACATCTAATTTATTTCAATTGTTTTCATAACTACAAGATGGAGGTAGTGCGTAAATTTAAAATCTCTATTTTATATCTTGTGTCCTAATCATGCGATTGAAGTTTGAATAATACACCTACGTAATAATCTTCGTGTAATAGTAATGCCTACATATATACAATTCCAACATGGCGACCATCTGAAATATTTAGATGGTTCTCAATTTCTACGAATCTATTACAGCAATCAAACTGAAACTTTGTATGTTGATAGAGGCAATTAACATAATTAGGATATACATTAGGATATATTGTAACTTTCAGCTGTTGATCAACACAATTTATATGTCCAAGTGCATCGGTTGGCGCTCTCGCTCTCACAACACAAAGCAGCAGTTGTCTGAATGAAGTGACACTGGAAGGGGCCGAGTCAGCCGGTGGACGGACTATGACAGTCCATCAGCGTGCGAGCATGAAGGGCGTGTTGCACTCAAACTGGACGTCATTCCACCGGAAATACAACGGCTCGCTTCCGGCCAGCACGCGCTCAGGTGCGACCCGACACAGGGGATCGAGTAAAGAGGTCAGGTATACACACATGTACCTCCCACCAAGGCCCAGGGTTCAATTCCCGGTTAATGCTTGTGGGATTGCCGGGGGGAAATGTCACGTCCAATGGTTCCTATCTCCCACTCTTTTCTTCATACGTAAGACATGTACGAGTATAGTGATTAAATACCCTATATTAATGGAGGGGAGAAATCTCATATTTGGGTGCAAAGTGTTAACTTATTTCGGTAACAGTTACCCCTGAGTATTCCAATTTTAACGAGGCCGGAGATGAGGGTTGTTTTGTTTAGCGTATGGCTTTTAGTACCGGGAGTGTCCGAGGACATGTTCGGCTCGCCAGTTTTTGTAGCTGCTTCGAGGCGGACACCCGATGGGTGAGCTACAAGTACCTTCGCGTGTGGAGGAAAGTTTGAATGTAAGGACGAGGAGTTGGAAGCTAGCGGCTGTGGCCTATAGTTAGGGACCAACCCTGGCATTTGCCCGGAAGGAAGATGGGAAACCACAGAAGACCATCTTCAAGGTTGCCGGCGGGGGGATTCGAACCTCCTCGCCTCCCGGATGTGAGCGAGTGCCAGCAGTCATGCCGTAACGACCACGGCTAACTCAGGGGATGAGGTGACATGAGTTCATAGTAGCGGATAGATTTATGGCCGGATATCCTTCCTGACACCGTCATTATCAGACGAGTTAAAAAGATAAAATCAATAAAACTAGACAATGAGTTAGAAGGAAGCGGATTTTTCTTATTAGAAGCCCCCTGGAGGCTCACTTGCCTTCACTTACTTGCGTCGCGTCGGGCTCCTGTCTGCCATTATTTGTGACGACCTGCTTTGGCCAACTCTTTATTTTCCTTCGACCCCGACGGTATTAGGATATCCGAGGTCTAGGATATCTTTAATTTTCCCGCTTTTATCGGCCCTTGTCTCATCGTTACTGATACCTTTATTCATCGGGGGGTCAAACCTCTTATTTTCTTTTCCTAGCATCTCCTGCCTTCAGTTCAAGGCCATAAAGTAGACAGGGTGTGTGTAGCCCCACCACTTGTGGTGCACCCAGGATAGTGCTACGCCGTCAAGGGCTCATGATTAGTGATCCCCAAGGAGTCCATTGACTTCGAGGTGGACTTTCTCCTCTTTCCATTTCCTAACTGTATTTCACACTGGGTTCGATTCCCGGCTCGGACAAGAAATTTATTTCTGTTCGGAGGGCTGGAACGGGATACACTCAGCCTTGTGAGGCAAAACTGAGAAGAGGTGGGTTTGATTCCCACCTCAGCCATCCTGGAAGTAGTTTTCCGTGGTTTCCCACTTCTATTCCAGGTGAATGCCGGGATTGTTCCCAATTTAAGGCCACGGCCGCCTCCTGCCCAATCCTCATCTGCATTACAAATACACACACTAATACAGCCATTACAATAACACAGGTTATCATACAAACGCCAAACACACCCAAGTAAGTTACAGTGGGCTACAAGACCATGTCACAAAGTCCCTAAATACAGGATCTTCTATTTTGCTTGGCAAGGACATTCTCGCTCACGCGCTCCGCCAGTGACGGCTCAGTTGCCGGCTGCCGCGCGCGCGTATGCACGGCAGAATACGTTGCTTAAAATCAGTATCATACATTTTTACTCACCACGATTACAGTAGATTCACTGCCAAACATAATCAGCATATCCTTATGAAGTTTCCGGTTACTCCGGTTAATTTAGCTTCAGTAAGGGAATAATGACTTTTACGTCTATTTTTATTATTTACTGAACCTGTACGTTTGAATCTTAGCCAGTTGTTTTATTGTCCGATTTATAAGAATTTCACTCGATACTTTTGTCTTGTTCTAGCGCACGATTTCCTGCACTTTATGTACGTATTGTGCAGATATACACGTTCAAGTAAGGAATAATTCACTTAAGGCATTACAGCACTACACACAATCACAATAACTGAGCCGTCACTGGCGGAGCGCGTGAGCGAGAATGTCCTTGCCAAGAAAAATAGAAGACCCTGTAAATCAACAACAACAACAACAACAACAACAACAACTGTCTTTCATGGCTCCACTTATTTCCAAGTCCCTCAAACCTTATTCTTCGTGGGTTGAGGATATTTATTTCCCTTATTCCCACTTTTTGCTCCTTTCTTCTTCTAGGTAACTTACGTGTTAGGCCTAAGTTAGTTTTAGTTGTAGACTGGTCACATCCGCACCAATTTCCCCCAAACCAGTGAGTAAGTGTATAAAGTTATTGTTTTTACGTCTCTTTTAACATCTTATGTAAAAAATATGCAAATTTTGAAAATGTCCCATCGGCATCAATTTTAAAGTTATGTATCTGAAACTTCTATGGATTGATCATCAATGGTATATAAATCAGTATTGGTATTACTTTAAAAACAGTGCAAATTCTATATTATTATAAAAAAATCTTAGAATGACTTGTTCTGTTAAAATATGTACGGTATTTTTTTTTTCAAATTTGAACTTAAATATTTGGAAAAGTTATTAATACATTTCAAAATGGATACCAAATACTATTAAGACTATAAAGTTGTACATGCAGTTGGAACATTTAGAATGCTGAAAAATATATACACACATCAAAAAAAGTTTTGCATCACCTCGGTTCCCAGATCTCCGGCATATAGACGTTGACTGTGTATATTGTATCCAAGATACAGTCCCTTTGACTGTTCATAGATGTCACTAAAACTGCTCAAAGATGTAAACAACCATGCATGAGCAGGGCCTATTAGACGGAGGGGGTACGACAGCCGATCAGTTCCAGTCATTCCACCAGGACGAAGGTACGCTGCTCATGTTGTCTGTAGTTCTACCATGCCTAGAAGGTCAATACCGCAGTTCGATCGCGTCCGCATTGTTACTTTGTGTCAAGAAGGGCTCTCAACAAGGGAAGTTTCCAGGCGTCTCAGAGTGAACCAAAGCGATGTTGTTCGGACATGGAGGAGGTACAGAGATACAGGAACTGTCGATGACAGGCCTCGCTCTGGCCGCCCAAGGGCTACTACTGTAGTGGATGACCGCTACTTACGGATTGCCGCTCGGAGGAACCCTGACAGCAATGCCACCATGTTGAACAATGCGTTTCGTTCAGCCACAGGACGTCGTGTTTCAACTCAAACTGTGCGCAATAGGCTGCATGATGCGCAACTTCACTCCCGACGTCCATGGCGAGGTCCAGCTTTGCAACCCCGACACCATGCAGCGCGGTACAGATGGGCCCAACAACATGCTGAATGGACCCCACGGAATTGGCATCACGTTCTCTTCACCGATGAGTGTCGCATATGCCTTCAACCAGACAATCGTCGGAGACGTGTTTGGAGGCACCCTGGTCAGGCTGAACGTCTTAGACACACTGTCCAGCGAGTGCAGCAAGGTGGTGGTTCCCTGATGTTTTGGGGTGGCATTATGTGGGGCCGACGTACGCCACTGGTGGTCATGGAAGGCTCCGAAACGGCTTTACGATACCTGAATGACATCCTCCGACCCATAGTGCAACCATATCGGCAGAATATTGGAGAGGCATTTGTCTTCATGGACGACAATTCTCGACCTCATCGTGCACATCTTGTGAATGCGTTCCTTCAAGATAACGACATCGCTCGACTACAGTGGCCAGCATGTTCGCCAGACATGAACCCTATCGAACATGCCTGGGATATGTTGAAAAGGGCTGTTTATGGACGTCTTGACCCACCAACCACTCTGAGAGATTTACGCCGAATTGTCGTTGAGGAGTGGGACAATTTGGACCAACAGTGTCTTGATGAACTTGTGGATAGTATGCCACGGCGAATACAGGCATGCATCAATGCAAGAGGACGTGCTACTGGGTATTAGAGGTAGTGGTGTGTACTGCAATCTGGACCACAAATGCTGAAAGTCTAGCTGTATGATGGTACAACATGCAATGTGTGGGTCTCATGAGCAATAAAACGAGCTGAAATGTTGTTTGTGTTGATCTCTATTCCCTTTGTATTTAACGGTTCCGGAACTCTTGGAACCGAGGTGATGCAAAACTTTTTGATGTGTGTAGTAAGTTATTGAGAAATAGCTAATTTTATTTAAAAAAAAAAGCATTTTAGTGAAATTACCTTCATCAAAACTTCCCTGAACCCATCGAGTTTACAAAATTACATTTCCCACACTTCAGGAGTAACTTATTGCTTTTTTTTTCTTTTTTTTTCGTATGGCTTTTAGTGCCGGGAGTGTCCGAGGACATGTTCGGCTCGCCAGGTTTTGTAGCTGTTTCGAGACGGACACCCAATGGGTGAGCTACAAGTACCGTTGGGGAGGGAAGTTGGAATGTAAGGACGAGGAGTTGGAAGGTAGGCGCTGTGGCCTATAGTTAGGGACCAACCCGGCATTTGCCTGGAAGGAAGATGGGAAACCACAGAAGACCATCTTCAAGGTTGCCGGTGGGGGGATTCGAACCACCTCGCCTCCCGGATGTGAGTGACTGCCAGCAGTCATGCCGTAACGACCACGGCTAACTCACCCGGTAACTTATTGCTAAACACATGTTTCTCCCAGATGTTTACACAAAAATATTTACTGCCACATTCAGCCCACAACACCCTCAAATGCCAACTGGCTGAGCCAGGATTCCATCATGCAACCTTGGATACAACACGCTACCGCTGTCTCCAAGACCCTTAGGGGTCGATAACCTGGATGTTAGGCACCTTGAAACAACAATTAGCTCATCATCTATGAGAAGGTACCATTTGCCTGGAGTTGAAAATGGGAAACCATTTCAAGGGCGATTGATGGTGGGCCTCTCGGTTCTGCTGCCAGCTGCGTTGCTGTTACTGAGGCTGTTTTCTGAATGTGTCGAGCGACCTTGGAACACCATATCGGTCTGGCAGACTTGTTCAGCAAGGTATATAACACAGCTACCGAGAGTCACATAGTTATGTCATGTCTATCTTAAGATGAATACTCGTACACTATCTTCATTTCACAAAGCCATATGTAGGATGTATTGTACAATATCGCATGTTGCATGGCCACTATGTGAACTACTTCATATTCGTGTGATCAAGACAATACTCGAGCCACCTTTCATGACTGCACGGGGGAGCTGGAAGTCTGGCGCTCTCAGTGGCCATTCTGAGTGCTGGGGTTTTTCACACTCCCTCCAGGCAAATGCCAGAATAGTAGCCTACCTTGTTCAAAAGTCCGGGACACTACCTGAATTCTAGGCCGTATAAGTTATAACATGTACACACTACCACAGTCCTCACAGGCTATCAACACACACCCAAGATGTGGTGTACTTGGTCCCTCAAATTAACCAACAACCTGTGATTCCAGAGAGAGCGACGAATGAAGGGAATATTTTCCGTCCTGCATTGAAAATATTAATTGCCTGAATAATAATATTTTGTGGTGACCGAAAATCATTTATGCTTTCTACACGACCTCGTGGTGTAAGGGGCACTCTTGGCTGTCGCACCAGAGGTCCGGTTTCGATTCCCGGATCTGCCAAGAAATTTAATTCTGCTCTGAGGGTTGTAACGAGGTACATTCAGCCTCGTGAGACAAAACTGAAAAGAGGTGAGTTCGATTCCCACCTCAGCCATCTTAGAAGTTATTTTCCACAGTTACTCCAGTTCTATGCCGGGATGGTTCAGGCCACGGCCTCCTCCATCCCAATCCCCATCTGAATTACAAATACACACGCGCTAATACAGTAATCAGAATAACGCAGGATATCACAAAAAATTCCACGCACATGCAAGGCCACAAGGCTGAATGGTCACGATATCCAAGGTCCTCGAATTAAACAACAAACTTCAATCTTCATTAACCATATACTGTACACTATTTACCGTCTGTAAAAGCCGCAAGAGTTGCAAGGAACGTAACACCCACACTTATTACACTCTTGTTCCTTTTCTGTATCGATGGTGGAAATGCAAAACCTCGTAAAACACAATGCTGTATCCCCGATGCCGGTCACGATGCCTGGACGTATGTGGATATACTTTCCCGCCGAACACTGTCTTTAAAGTAGAGTTTCCTGTTGCCGAGCATATTGGACCGTAAATATAAAGTTCGACGGGAGTGTATATCCACTCAGGGCTACAGGTTGTGTACTAGACATAAGGAAGAGAATGGAACAAGGGAGGAGCGCATTGTGCATTACATGCCCACCGTTTATATATAGAGTAGTTACTTACACGCCATTAATAATACAGTGAAGTCCTTCTCTATCGAACGGAACCTCTCCGGGGCCGTGAGGCGGATAAAGAGCATTGAGTCAGCGCCAGATGACGGGCATTTGCCGATTACACAAGAGTGGTTCGGGAAGCACCGAATGCTCTCATGCCAATTATTACATACGGAGCTGGCAAGATACCTTAGTTGAGATAATTAAGCTAAGACTTGTGGTGAAGAGCTGCAGCCTATCTCGTATTCCGTGAACATAAGTAAAGAACAAAACATCGAACTTTTCTTGTAGAAATTTATCTTCTCAAGAAGATGTCTTACAGTAAATGTGTTCGTACGTTTCAGCGCTGCGCCGTGCGATATTTACTTGTGGGGGAACCTCAAACAAACGGTATACAGACACAATCCGCATACTATGATGGCTTGCGAGAACGAAATAACTGCTCTGATACGACATATCAGAGAGAATGAATCACAGATAGTGTACCAAAACTCCCTACGTCGGTGCAACGTGTGCCTAGAAAATGAAGGACAGCATTTTCGGCAACTACTCTGAAATTCATGTAAGCAATGATGATTATTAAATACGTTAAAAGTGTAAATATGTTAAACTAATTGGGTGCTACGCTGCTACTAGCACCAGTGCCTCGTTCGACACGCTGCAATACCCAGTGCCCTGGCAACCACATGGCGCCTGCGAGATTCCGTTCTATAGAGAAGGAACTCACTGTAGTATGTGGGTTGATGAAGGCGAAATCGCTGGCTCCAACAAAAATGACAATTAAAATTTACATGAACAAGATTAAAACGTACAAAATCAAAAATAAACATCTAAATTCTCATGCATTTTTTTTGTCTTAACAATTGAGTCGGCCAGTTGCAAAACTCGTTTAATCCACTTGTGAATAAGGATCATGTTGTAAAATTATTTATTTAATTACCGGTAGTTTATTTTATTTTACTTTATTTAATTTGTTTAATTTTGTTTTGATTAATTTAATTTTGTTTTGCTTTATTTTGATTTTGTTTTTGTTTTATTTTATTTCGTATTCTTTTGTTTTAAATTGTTTTTTAAATTTTTTTGTTTTATATTATTTTATTTTGTTTTTAATATGTTTTTTGTTTTGTTTTATTTTGATTTTGTTTTGTTTATTTTGTTTCATTTAGATTTTCCAGAAAACAAACTTAAAACCAAAAACAAAAACACGAAGCAAAAAGAAAAATTCAAAAACAAAAGCAAAAACAGAAAACAAAAAACAAGAAACACAAAGCAAAAAGCAAAATTCAAAAAAAGCAAAAGCAGAAAACAAACACAAAACCAAAACCAAGAAATAAAAGCAAAAAGTAAAATTCAAACGCACGAAGCAAACACAAAACCAAAAATCAACAACTCAAAGCAAAAAGTAAAAAGTAGAAAACAACAAACACAAAAGATACGCGAGGCAAAGTCCAGAGAAACGTTTCTCATGAAAATGATTCTTATTCTCAAGTGGATTAAACGTGTTTTGCAACTGGGCGACTCAATTAGAAATATGAAATTGATAGCCTACTTCTGAAATGTCAAGGGACGAAAAGAGATTTAGGGCTCCGTAAGTGCTTGTCCTAGGGCTTTCCACAGCCCTGTCGGTCGTTGACGTATTTGCGCTGTGGTGTAACATAAAGTAGTTCACTCATTTAGCTGAACGCTCACTGGTCAAGCCAACACAAGACAATGTAATAAACCTGGCTGATGTCACTTGTCGGTGATAAACCGCTGTGACCTCAAGTAAAATAGGTGTTAAAAGAAGGCAACAGCAGTAGCATTTACTGGAATTCCCTTATTGAGCGCCACGTGTTAATAATGGACGCTGTCTTGGGCAAGTTCAATAAAGCCATGTATTGATACGGTGCTATTGTCAAGCAGGAGCTGCTGAAATTACTAGAAACTCTCTCTCCACAACACTTCGCTAACCATGTTATGAAACGACTGAGGCAAGGGAGCAGCATCCGTGTTAAGACCTTAAGCGCGCCTCATAAAAATATATGGGCAGCAGTAGACATGACTGCATTAGGCCTATATTTCTTGATTAAATAACACAACAAGCAAGCAGCAGTCGCCATCCTTCGTGATCTGCCGCGAGTTGGTTCTTGCCTGAAAAAGGGGGAGAAATTGTGTCTACTCAGGTAAGCAGTCTCACACCCACGCATGAAACATTCACCAGTAATTTTTCATTTTCTACATTTAACACCCAGTAAAATCCAGGGTTCGTGAGTAACAAGTAACGCCGTTACTACAGAGGAGTGTAGGCTAAATTATTAGAATCAAATAATTTAAATCAGTCACAATGTTTTCTTGGAAATCAATTTATTGACCATCTACTGGTATCCTTTGTAACTCGGGTTGGTTGGTTCCTCAGTTTATGGGCTGCGACAACGCGATCATGTAGTACCGTGTACTTTGGGTGTGTGTAGAATCTGTCTGATAACCGGTGTTAATTGTGATGACTGTATTAGTGTGTGTTATCTGTTTTTGATGTGTAACATCTTTCCACTCGGTTGCTGGATAGTTTTGTGGGAGTGATTTTGAAAATTGGGGACGGAAGTGGATCGGTTTCGATCGAGCTGGCAGTGGTGGATCCAACGGAAGTATGAACTGCCCGCTCGATCGATCAAACGGAAGTGTACTAGCTGGCAGTGGTGGAAAACGGAAATATGCACTGCCCGCTCGATCGATCCAGCTACCAGATTATCATTTTAAACGATATTTATCATATCAATATGACTCATTTTAACAGAATCCATACGAAATTACGTGTTGGTCTGTGAATGAAGAGGACCTGTTTATAAGGAATTTAAGGTTATGAGCGGTGTCGCGTCTATTAATCTAGTTGATCCATATCGTATTCTTTATTTAGGCTAGTGCTGGTGGAAAGTACAAATCATCTAATAAAATGAGTTCCGCATTAACTTATAAACTACAATATCTGTAAAACACTCCCTTTTACAATAACAATTGAAAATTTGGCAATGTGTGCTCTGTAGCGCGAGAATGTTATGGCAATACAGTAGGCAGTGCATTTAGCAGGCACTGGTTTGACGAGCACAGTGGCAAATGTTTCACCGACTTTCATTTGTCATTGAGCAGTTTATGAAGCTTCACGTTCAAGGTTGAACATCACATGGGGTAGGAAAAAGACGACAAATGACATTAAAGTAAGCGGCATTATTGTCAAGCTGTGGTTGAGTAGGCTAGTCAAATATTAAATGCATAACAGAATGTTGTTATATGAGTGGAATAAAAGCTGAGACTAGGTCATTTCATGATTGTAGGAAGGCATGTTTTGATTGTTTACGACGAATTGTATGAGAGTCTTGAGAATAATGAATGATATAGTTACTGAGGAGTGTGCTCACAGTATTTGAGAGTACAGTCTACGTTGTGTGTCACTTTGTTATTATGAATTATTAAGGAAGGAAGGAAGCTTGTAGTTTTGCGTGACCGTTAATCTGACAATCATGATCCACGGTACCTCCAGTTTACGTGGAATGCGAACCACAGGATATGGCATTTCAATTCGAAAATCTCACATGTATTGACTGGGAATCAAACCCGGTCTACCTTGGTGAGAGACTAACAGCTTGACCGCTGCGCCACAAGTGTGACAGTAGCGTATCTCCAATTCAATCTATACATTCATCATAGTACCAGTCTGAAAATGGAGCGTAAATTAACATTTTAAGAATGTCCAAGCTGTGTAGTATACCAGTAGGATAACATGTCAGATGTTACTTATCATATGCGACTACTGTAAGGCTCGTATCTTTTTTAAAATTCAAGTAAGGACTGCAGACTTTGAATTTTTCAAGTAGTACATACTTGTGCCACCAAACGCCACCGTCAACGACTAATAGTTCAGAACTTGCCTACTAGACGCCACCGCAGTCGGCTCCAGGCGACGAACGTAGAAACCTAAGACCTCTAATTTAGTTTCACACAGGTGTAGCATAATTAGTGGAAGGTTCTTTAACATGCCATAAATCTATGACACGAAACCACCGGCTTTACTTGTGTGGCATTTGCATTAGCAAAGCTCCTCTGTTAGTGGAAATTATATTAAAAAAAAAAAAAATACGAGCCTTACAGCAGTCGCATATTATGTGTAACATTTGACATGTTATTCTACTATGTGTCTGCCGGGAGCGAAAATCCCTTGTTAACAGTGAACTCTGTTGGTCATTGAAATAACTACTTGTAAAACTCCAGTGACAAATCCTTTCAGCAAATATGATATAATGAATATTTCCACACCAAAGAACGACAACTTGACGATGATTTATTGTAGGAATATCTTTATTGGGGCCTCCAAACCTTGAAGTAAACCGTATGCGAAATGCAATCCAACCTTAAAGTAAACCGTATGCGATATACATTGAACATAGGGCTGTATGTTGTCCGACAGTACCTCGAATGCTTACATTAAATAAGAATACAGAAAAAGTATGAATATTTAATAAATCATAATTGTTTTCAGCAAATATGATATAATGAATATTTTCACACCAAAGAACGACAACTTGAAGATGATTTATTGTAGGAATATCTTTAATGGGGCCTCCCAACCTTGAAGTAAACAGTATGCGATATACATTCCATATAGCCACATGGCCGACAGTACGTCGTGGTACCAATCTCCCCCACCGCGCGCGCTCATTGTTTCCGTCCCATTTCCGTCCCTTTTCCAAAATCACCCCCGACAAAAAAAACAGCAACCGAGTGGAAAGTTGTTACACATCAAAAAATATTTTGCTGTGAGTTTCATAAAAAAATATATATAACTAAGTCAATTGGTTAAACATTGGAAGTAATTTCACCGCCTTGCAAACATATTTAGTGCATTAAGCAGTGAAGAGTATAAATGTTATTTTGGGAAACTGGCACCGAGACTAATAATTTGCACACCTCTATAGTGACAGTTACTTTTTATGGTATCGCGGGGGAAACGACAATGAGTGTATATGAAAAACGCCGTTCCTTAAAACTAGTAACGAGTAACGAAGATGTATTATTTCACGAAGGATTGCAAACTGTTTGGATTAAATAGTAAGGAAACTGCAAAAGTGAATTTGCATAAATGAGTATTCAATAAAATGGTCGGACCAGGGGAGGGGGGGGGGGCGGCGGGGGGGGGGGCAGGGTGCGACAATCCTATTAATTCGATGACTCCAATAATAAAACCGAAAGTCCACTCTCACCCGCCAGGGGAGCCACTACACTCCGGCCATGAAATGTCTATCTCCTCTAATTTATAGCGAACTATTCAAAAATAAAACTAGAAATCTTTATAGCATCACAGCTACCAAAGACACACTTTGCACGAAATTATCACAAGCAAAAGGTTGCCGACATTAAGCGTATTGAGCTTACATTCATTACCCCAACGCATATCTTCACACCATGTGATGCTGGTATAGGTGATAGTATGTCTGAAGGAATTAATTTTGGGTGGGTTGATTACCAGCCAATATTTTTTGCTTGCTAATTTTCGTTTCCGTTTTATACTTGGTATTTATTTTAAATATATCTCGTGTCTATTGGATTGCAAACGGTACGGAACAAATATTAAGGAAACTATGTAACTGAATGGCATAAATGAGCATCCATTGGAAGCGTTAGAACACAGAATGTGTAAAAAATGGCCTTCATTCAGCATTTACCCCTTTCATCCACCAGGGGGACCACCGTGTTATTCCCAGTAAGATTCATTTTCATTTCATTTCATAGTGCCTTACACTATATTTAAAGTACACTGAAAGGAGTCTCTGAAAAGAACAAAGCCCCACTTCGCATTCGAGATGCGTCAGAGCCCCCACGAACCACATACAAATACACATCTCATAACTCCAACAATATTGTCTTAATTAATTAAAAATAAGTTCCTGAATTTTCACCTTCATCCACCAAGAGATCCACTATTCTCACTCTAGTTTTATTCCGAAGCCATTATTACGCAATCCGTCGAAAGGGTCTGTAAGGAAATTACACGAAATTCGTAATTTTATGACCCCAACTAATAATAAAACCGATTTAATTATAATGAGCTTCAGAACTTCTACTTAATCCACCAAGAGAGCCACTGCGCTCACTCTATGTTTATTAACGAGCAACTGCGTTACTTGCTGTAAGGTTTATTATAGAAATTATATGGAATCCTTTATTCACGACTCCAAATAATAATGAATCCGATTAAATTATATTAAACTTCAGAACATACACTTTGTCCACCAAAAGAGCCACTGCGCTCACTCTAGGCTTATTAAGGAGCCACTACGTATGGTATTAAGTAAATTACATAAAATCATCAATTCATGACTCAAAGTAATAATGAAACAAATTAAATTATAATAAGCTTCAGAACTTCCACTTTTATTCACCAGAACAGTCATTGCGCACACAAATTAACCCTAGATTCCATAATTACGCCCGAAGTTGTGTAACATACATATAAATTCTATAAAACATATCCGTGACGACGATCCATTTTTGTTGAACGAATTGCGTTTCCAATAAAAACATATAGGACAGAGTTTCACCTAGGTCCAAGTCAGATCCATCAGCAGGCTCTCGGTACACCTTGCCTGGATCACATCTGGGGTAGCGCATCTTGCACTACGCCCCATACTTATAGCACACGTCTGTGCTACTTTACTTCGGGAGCCAAGAACTCCCAATTTTCTCCACCTTATAGAGATTTCCAAAAAGATGTCGGCAAAAATCTACAAGATTTGTTGAAGTAAATGGTGTTTGTTTCCTCTTTGACCGAAAAGGACTCATCTATCTTCCCATCCCCCCCCCCCCCCCCCCCCACACAATTTTTTTGTTCTCTTCATCATGCCTCCCTTAATTTATTTTCGCCGGAGGCAATCATGCAAGTCCGATGCGCACTGTCGCCATCATAATCGGAGGGAAAAGCACAAGAATCCAGCTTGACAGACGGACAAGGTCGGTCAATTAGCAAATGTGAAAGGAGGGAGCATGCCAGACCAGAGAAGGGAAGATTACGGTGAAGAGAGCAGACGCTGTGAGCTCTGAAAGGGTTAAGTGGATGCGATAAGGACCCGTCTCCAGGGCTAGAGCTGACAGGCAGCTTAGCACAACACGACCGGGAGAGACAGCCCAGAGCCACCTCTGCAGGCACCACTCCTCCGTACCTTAATGTTGAACAAGAACCAGGGGTGCCACTTCACATACCAGTCCTCCATACCTCAATACTGAACAAGGACCAATTTGTACCAAACTTTGAAATAATAGGTTTCGAAAAACACTGTTACAATCAAGAAACACCATAGGATAGTAATACATTGTATAGCATAATGCTCACTGCTCCCTCCTTGTATCATCACAAGGTCATAGTCCAGTAAAATTAGTTTTTTTTTGCTGCATTACATCATGTAGTTCCAAAAGTTTCAGGAATGTGTAGTGGGAAGTCCCCTGAAGAACGCCTAATACAGTCTCGTCGATTTCAGGTGCCGCGGGGGGCGGGGGCAGAGTTTCTGGCGAATAGCTCTAAAGCGGTGCGTCGCACAGAAATGTTAAATACCCTACATAATAGTATACTCATATTTGTCTCTATGTGTTACCTACCATCTCCGAGATATGAGCCGGTGAACAAGGAAAATGCACAGAAAATGTGTTGTTCCTCACGTTCCACGTCAAACTTGCCCTTCCAATCCGTTTGGCATCCATTTTACAGGAAACGCGGAACAGAGTAAGTTGTAGAGAATTAAATTTCATTCAAGAATATGTATACTTACGCTAATTTATCTTCAATCAGTCAAACGTTAGAGCGTCTTGACGTATCGGGGTTGGTTTCGAGATTTCGCTAGTGAACTGCTCATTATTTTACTTTCGTCTTCAACGGCTTTAACTCTCTGTTTCACGTTGTTTATTGATTATGTAAACATAAATGGTATGCATTAACTATATAACTGATAACATATACCTAGAAAGTATAAATATATATGAACGCAGTGGCGTATATAGGGATTATGTTTTGGGGAGAGTCCAACATTTCGGAAAAACAATTTCGTTTTTATAGGAATGAAAACATGATCAAGATCTATTCATTTACAGTCCAGCCCATCGGAGTATATATGTTCCAAAAAGTTCGTTATTTTTCGTCGTATATATTCTTTTAAAGAATTATAAGTTATTAGTGACCTTTTTATATTTTATAGTTAACGCCACTGTTACCTTATTATTAGGGCTCGGATTCGAGCATATTTGCATATTTTTTTCCTGAATAGTACACATTGAAAGAAGCCTTTCAGTGGTATTTTCACCTCTCTGGGACCAACAGAATTGAAATTTATCGAGCATATAAATGCATAAAACCGCGGTTTTCAGAATAGAAGCATATAAATGCATATTCTTGTGGTTTTCGTCTAAATAGTTTGTTTTTCATCGAATTCCCCCCCCCCCCCCCTCCGAATTCGGGCCCTGACCATCCTTAAGGTTCGAAAACAGAAATAATTAATGAAAAGCCTATCTGGTGCGAATAATAGAACCGCAGGTCTTTAACATTTACTGAGGTTGTTCTCGTCATTGAAACTTTTATTGACTGATTTAAGAAAACCATTCAAAACTGAGAACATAGAAAACATTCTTGTTGTACAGACCAATGCAGATCTACTTCATTGACTCGCCTAATTCTGAACATTTTGTAAATGAACTTTTAAACTGTAACTTTTATAAGAAAACTTCTCTTATATATACTTGAAAAACTTGAATGCGAGTATATTGCAGTGTATCATACAAATAATTAGAAAATAAAGCTCGTATATAAAGGCTATTGTATTTTAGCCTACTTTTCACATTTTGCAAAAATGAGGAAAAAGTAGACTTATGAGATCGGGCAAATGTGTGTCTGTCTGTCCTCCTGTCTGTCTGTCCTTCTGTCTGTCTGGCTGTGTGTGTGTTCCCCCTTATCAACTCCTAACGGCTGCAGCAATCGAAACAAAATTGGGTAGGAGTAAAGATCTCTACCTGAATATCTCACGGCCATATTTGAAAATGATGTCAGTGCTACCAACTGATGAAAAGTCGCAATTGAAATTTGAGCTCCATGTTGGATATTTTGGAAGGTATGAATGGGAGCTATTTCAAATTTGGCACACGTATAGATAATAATATTGCAGTGTTGCCAAAATGATTACAAGCCTGCTGATAGGTCCAAATTTTAAATGCATATAACTTCTACACTATCAATTGGATTTCAACCAAATTTCGTATGTGCTATGTGTACATAAACCGATATGACTAAGCGCATTCTTAAGAGCCACCAAGGCTGCCAACTGTTAATAAATGCTCTCATTTTTTAAATCCAAATACCCATATATCGGAAAGTATGCAAGCCGACAGCTTTAAACTATGCACACGTATAGTACCTGACATTCTATATTAATTTGGAGTAACTTATATGTTTTTTTCGGGCATATCTATCGAGCATATAATGGGTTTTTCGAGCATATCTATCGAGCATAAAACACATGTTTTTCGAGCAAATCTGTCTGTCTGTCTGTTAGGTAGTCAGCCCGAATCTATCGAGCATAAAACACATGTTTTTCGAGCATATCTGGAGATTTTATCAAGCATATCGATCCGAGCCCTACATATTATAATAAAACTAAATTTACTTGTTGGACAAATTGAATATGCCAATCAATTGTTTAAAATGGTCATAAATTACTGACCGATTTAGGAAATGTTTGAAATGCCTAAATTTTTCTGCCACAAGTAATATGGGTGATAAGCTAGTGTCAAACACTATACCTAGCACGTTTTGTACGTGTTAGCGGGTAAAATGGGTCACGTGGATATCAAGGTATTCACCTGATGTGTCCCCAATTAGAGGTATCCATTGTAAATGTATGTCGAAGGTACAAGAAGACCACTAGTTTAAAAAATGACCCTAGGAATGAGACGTTGAGAGGAATACGTAACAAATCAAGCACAATTTACATTACAATTGTTTTTATTGACTATCAAACATTTCATGCTCCTCACCGTCCAACTCTTCCGACTCCAATTGAATGGGAGCACTGTTGGTGCAAGCGCCGTGGCAATTGCCACAGACAGGTGAGCGGTGAATGCCGGCTTTCCGGCATCCACATATCATACCGCAGCATGTGGCACAACGAAAAAATATGGAATTGAGCACGCTGTGAGGTGCAATAGGGGCCTTGGTCTTAATAGAAGTCATATATCCCCCATCTCCTCTTGTCCAACCCCAACGTTCAGGTTCCAGTGATTCATTTCTGAACCACTTCTGAACCTGTAGAAACACACTCCACGAGTGATATAGAGCAGCATCTTTTGTAGGTGGCAATGAAGACATGTTTGCTTTCATGTTGGCTGACGATTTGACGAAGCACATGTACAGTACGTGTGAATAGAACATAATAGAATAGAATATTTATTTATGAAACAGCAAGCTTCAACGTAGTACATGCAATACAAAATGGAATGTGATAATGATAATTGAGGTCAAGATCGTGGAGTGGTGCCTGATACATCAGTAGGAACATTTGTTCCCCAGATTCATCGATGTCTTCTGGCGTGGATGTGGAGCCATAAAAACTTGAGTGATGTTTTTGGTTTCCTTAGGATACCTCTCGAAACATTTGATTATGTCTGCTTTAGTTTTTCAAAAATGGCAGAAGTGGTACCACATTCAGTGAAGCCATGGATAAAAAGAATATACTGGCAGAATGGCAAGGTCTGAAGTTGTTGGGAGGAGTACTACAGTCTGTCATCTGTGTTGCCTCGTCCAGGCGTCATGAAAAGGACATTTGTGTCTCGTGGTGTGAGTGCCACTAATAAGACGAGCAGGTCCAAGTCCTCGCTTACTACCACCACAGTTGAATGAGGGGTATTTTGTAGTCCACATCTGACAATGCTACAGTCAGCGTCTCTGGCTATGATGAATTGTATACCTTTTGCACCCAAGGCTTGCACTAACATACTAATCAGCTTAATTTTGTTCCATTCGTTGGAATGGAAGTTTTCCTGCTGAACAGTAGCCACCATGTTATAATCAAAGTCTAGATCCACTAATGTTTAACTTGATGCTCTCCGATGTTGTTCGCCTCTTTTCGTGGAACTCGTGTCTTCGTCAACGTCAAGCACAACAGGAGAGTTGTAGCAGTATTGGTTGATAACGTAAGGCGCATATTGATTGCAGATGGAGGTGAACTTGGTGTTGTTCCACTTAACTCTATGAAGAAGAAAGCCACCATCGATTACCATGAAACAGTTCTTCAGGGTGATTATTTGACTGCATGAAGTAAAGGCATCGTTGAGAGAGGAATTTTTCGTTTACCTCATGACCAGTTCGTCAAAACGATTCATGGGATATGGGTCTAACTCACACTTCAACAGCTCCTCCACATCCCCTTGAGTTCTCTTGTTAATTACGGTTCTCTGGAAAATCATCAAAGGCTCAACCACCACTACTTCGTTGACCAGTTTGATAGTGTTACTTATAGCAGCCAAAGGGACTACTGCGTTCTTCTTACACTGCTTAATTTCTGCAAAGTTCATTCCAACAAAAGTCCCCATCGTACGGGTACCGATTTACGTTTCTTGGTAACAGTTGATTTTGCTGGGTCCTATTACTCCGGTTGAAAGGGACATCAAAGAATCACATACAGCAAAAGCCTGGTAATCGTGCAAGCTTTCTTCTGTTTTGGTCATCTGTGCTTATTCGTAATGCTTGAAAGTCGACATGCTGCTCTCCACTTACACAATGGACTCCAGCAAACTGCTCTAAGCTTAGTGAAGAACATATGGCTGTATATGTGCGTTTCGCCAACACAGAATAACTCATGCCTCTCCTTCGTGTTAGTACCCCTTCACTTTTCACGTCACACATCAGTGTTACGTCAATCGCCATACTCCAGCCATTGGTGTACCTATTCTGTTTACAGTGAAATAGCCACAATCTAAGAAAACCACTGGAGTTTTCAACCGTACCGATTGGGAAAGGGATCAGTCACATATGCCTATCCCATGGAATCTCGTATTCCAGAAGGTTCTTTCCTTTCATGGGTCGTCAGATATCCTGGAATATTATTATTCATTCTGTTTTGGTCGTCTGTTGTCCACGCTTTACGATGTTTCGCTGTCTCTGTCTTCACTATCTCCCAGTAACAATTCTTTCTCCAACTTCTTTCTTATATTCTTATTTGTGGAATATCATAGGATGCAATGTCATAAATTACGTATCTTAATATTATGTACACAGTGCATTATGACCATTCTATTTCATGCTCAGGAATTCAGACGGGGAGGGGTCTTATACATACATATTAAAAGGATATGAAAAAAATATTCGCCGTCTGAAAGGCCTAAGCTAGATATTTAGAGTATATTCGTGTTCCAAATAAACAGTTGACTCACATACTTTCATATGTATAATAGTTATATGGGTAATATATGCCATTTATGTTTGCATAATCAATAAATAACGTAATACAGCGTGTTCAATCCGTTGAAAACGGAAGTAAAATAATGAGCAGTAAACTAGTGAAATCTCGAAACCGACCCCGATACGTCAAAACGCTGTAACGTTTGACTGATCGAAGATAAATCAGCATAAGTATATATATTTTTGAAGGAAATATAATGCCCTACAAATTTCTTCCTCACGAACGTCCTGTCAAATGAAAGGAAAACGGATTGGAAGGACACGTTTGACGAGAAACGTGAGGCGCTACAGATTTTTCTACAAAAGTTTTCATGTTCACCGGCTCATATTTCGGAGATGGTAACACAGAGAGGTAAATATGAATATACCATTTTGTGGGGCATTTAATTACCTTTAAGTTGGAAACGCATAAAAATTTCTGTGCGAAGCACTGTGTTTAAGTTATGCACCAAAAACTAAAAAGGGGGGCCTTCAAGTCCCCCCGCGGCACCTGAAATAGACGGGACTTTATAGGTGTTGTTCATGGGACCTTCCCCTACACATTCTAGAAACATTTGGAACTACATAATTTAATGATGCAAACCCATCATTTTTGGTCTAATTTGACTGGACTATCATGGAAGCGCACTGCAATGCAGCCATCCTCCCCTCAAAGCTGCTGTGGGAAGGTATACCGACGCTAAAGGTCGAAACCACACGCTATTTAAAACGCAAGCTAATTTTCAACAACCATGAGCATTTTGCTCATACAGCGACCACTGGTGGGTAAACTAACCTCAATCCACTTAGCTCCTTTTTAAAATGCCACTCTACAAATACCCCTCACACTCAACACACTTGCTAAAGTTGACGCTTGTTAGCACTTGTTAAAATACTCAAGTCAAAATGAAGTGACCCCTTTGTGAACCTCACCTCAGTGGGAACCCTTATATCTGTAGCTCTTTAGAAAGTATGTTTTTAATACATTTCTCGCAGACACATCTTCGCATGTGGGAATCCATCGAATGCTCCTGGAAACGGTTCGACTGGGCAATGAAATGACAGAATGAACTCAAGTTGATATTAGTGCATTTTAATATATTAAGTATTGTACAGTTATTAAGAGAGCGCTCATTCTTTGTTTGAGCGACTGTGCCCATAATAGGGCTACCGATGTTGAATTTAACAACTATACCTAACATTATTGCCGGTCCTGCAAAGGTTACTGCAAACTGCATGTTTAAAAAGTTGCCGATCCAGCAGGAGATAGTGAAACCCAAATGTTTCAAAAATTGCCGATCCTGCAGCAGGTACTGCTCGGGTCCAGCTCTGTGAACTTGAACTTGCGGGGTGAGGGGAAAGAGCAAGGAATGATCAGGCAAGAAGGGAAGGGTCTGTCAACAGCCCGCCGTGATATCTGGCATTTCTATCTATTCCAATACTACTAACATAGGGCCGTTGCTCAAACCTCTGTGGTGTTACGAATGAGTAAGTGAGTCACCGACCAATGTATTTGGTTACGTACTATGCACGGACCGAGAAACCTCATCACTCGTCAACACTGCTTCTCATAGTCCACGATGCACATTCCCCTCAGGTTCACGCAGCTTAGAGCCGATCAGTACTGTAACCCACCAAACATGCCTGTCTGAAAAGTTGCCGGTCATTGTTGTTGTTGTTGTTGTTGATGATTATGATGGTGATGAAGATGATGATAATGATGGTTACGATGAAAATTATGATGATAGTGATGATGGTGGCTATGATGGTGATGATGATTATGGTATTTTTATTCTTGTTCGAAGGATATTTTGAACAAAACTTGCTATTAGCTTCCAATTTTCTTCATTTTGTAGCATCACCGCAGCAATATTGTCAGGAGATATCTCTACCTCAATGTGCTCTTGAAGAGACTGTCTATTTTGAACCCATCGTCTACTAGAGAAGATGGTGTGATTAGCATTATCTAGTATGATGATGTGAGTGAGTGATGATGATGATGATGATGATGATGATGGTAGTGGTGAAGGTGATGATGGTGGTGATGATGGTAGTGGTGGTGATGATGATAATGATGATGATGATAATGGAACAGCAGGTCATATGCCCAAAGTGGCGGTATTTGAACATTAATTTGTGATGATTATACAGTGGAACTTGGATAATTCGAACCTCAAGGGACCAGTAAAAAAAATTGAATAATCCAAAACTTCGAATTAAGAAAGTTCTTTGAAAAGGTTAGAGAAAATATATTGTATTACGTTTAAATAATGATTTACATTCAACAAAGCAGATTAACAGACAACGGTACTGTATAATGACTGTATCGTGAATAACCTCAAAAATTTCAAGTGATAAATTAAAACCAAAATGTACTATTCACCTATTTAAGGACAGTAGTAATCCAGCATCTAGTTACGACTTAGAGAATTCTACAGTATTTCAAAAAAATTAGAGATTTTTACCTGTTTCCTACAATTAAGTCTCTCGGACTTCACAAAAGAATCCAACAAATTTAAGCAACGGAAAACAGAAACACTTACGTCATTTCTACTTTCAAAAAAAACGCCTAAGTTCAGTGATGTAGTTTGTCGTTTTTCGGGAATTCCTGACCCAACTGTTTGGCTTCCGATGGGCTTTTTACACGTAAAAACTTCGAATTATCCAAAATATAATTCGAATTAACCACGATTTTTTAGCATTGATTGTATATAAAATGCTAGGGACCCAGAGAAAAATTCGAATTAAAGAATATTTCGAATTATAGAAGTTCGAATTATCCACGTTTCACTGTAGTAGCTTTAAAGGGTGAAACATTGAGGTGGCGTAGTATTCGCTGCAAAGAACACCGTATTACTTAACTTTTTTTAAACACAATTCTTGCTTTGTCTCTCTGAGCATCGGTTCAGTAAATATGAGAAATAAGAGTAAAGAAACCAGGAGAAGGCTGTATAACTGGTAGTTACTGTTAGTGACCAGTCCGCTGCTCGAGGCCAGTAGCGAAGTAGTGAAGAGCCCAACACTACCATTATGTGAAGACCTTGGGCCTTAACAAATTAAAGAAAAACACAATCGATTGCTGGCGCGCTCTACGCTGACCTACTTCGGCACATCTTCTTTCTTTATTTTTTAAGAGCCCATTGTAAGACTTGTGTTTGCTATAATTCTGTTTCCTTTTGCGTGGGAACTGAAGAAGCTGTGCGATATTGATCCTGTGATGCAAAGACTGCCGTGGGCTGCACGATTAGCACATCAACAATGAATGGCTGTTGTCTGCAAGGAACAGGACGATGATTGCTACCAAATGACTGCCGCGCAAGAAACAATGGAGATTCTGTCTCGAGACTGATGAAGACTCTTTGCACAAACAATGGAAGAATGGGACTGGAGTGGATGAAACAATCAATGATTAATAGCCAATGAACGACCGAATACTAATTAAAGAAAGGATTGCCTTCATTTGTAGAAAGTAATCAGTGACAGGGAAAGTAACTATTAATCGTTCCACTTTATCAATATTCCACAAGGCTAATGGGACTAAATTATTTCGGCCTCACTACATAGCCAACTCAGAACAGACTTGCTACATCTGATGTTACCTGTCTTCTCTTGATAAGAAGTGAAGAGCTTATTTCCAAAGTGACGTAAATCCATGAAATGCAAAACTTCAGAAATCGCGTTTTTTGTTTCCTCGTACAATTGAATTCAGATATGATTATGAATATAATGTAATTTAATTCATTACTTTTATGCACATCCAGTCACTGTGTTTTAAAAATCTCCTATCAATGGAAATGGTGGTAATCGTCTCCTGTAAGTTGGAGTTAGGACGTATTGGAAATAAATCATATATTGACAGCTTGAGTGACATTTATGAACATTTAAATGGTTTAAATACAACAAACACAAACTGAGGCTCTACATGGCCTTGATTTATCACGTGATATCACGTGATGACCAGAGAGTCATCGGATTGGCCAACATGGATATAAGACACACTGGAAATACATACACGTTGGAGTTATGTCACTTTGCAAATAAACTTAGATTCTATATCTCTGTTAATAGGGATATAGGGCTATTGTGACTTAAAACCTTTGCTATACGTTGAGAGATTCTATAAACTTGCTTATGAAAGAAGAAACTAAAAAACCGTCAATTTTGGATTTACGTCACTTTGGAAATAAGTTCTTCAATTTAGCAAAGTAATGGAAACAAACAAACAAACAAACAAAACGGGGGTCAGTTTTTATTAATACAGTAGAGTATTCATCAGTGCATGATTTTTGAATTTACCGGCGGGGGAATTGAATGAGTGGGGTTGTGGTTGGTGGATTGACAATCTCAGGCATTCTCTTCCTGTTTAAGACTGTGAGCAGCCCCCTCAAGCCATACCAAGTGCCAGAGCTTCATTAAATCGAAGATAATAATAATAATAATTATTATTGTTGTTATTTACATCATCATTATATAAATAATAATAATGATGCAACAAGCATGCGCTTTTCTTTCCTTTTCCAGTCTTTCTCTCAGAAGTGCTGACATACCTAGGAATTCACCGCTCACCAGACTTGCTTGCATGACTCATGCAGAGTACATTGACGTGTGGACAGTCGAGTAGAATCAGCATCTTTCGTGTTAGGAATGTCCAATTATTTATACCCTCTGTCTGAAAAGTTCGGTGAATGGGCTACATTACGAACGGATTGTTTGCTTACCTGATACAGCCGTTACTGTCCTTCGAAGTAATCATCGTGGATAGTTATGCACTTCTGAGAACGACTGGACAAGTCCTGGAAACTCCTGGCAGTCTTCTTTAGAAATAACCTTCAGTTTGGGTCGTCAAAACTCTAAATTAAAACCAAGAGAGAAGCAACCTGCCTTGCACACCTGGTAGACAGGCGAATAGTGAGAAGGGTGAATTTATGCATCCTAACGTGCACACCTGTTCGACGGGTGGCAGTAAGAAGGGTGAATGTTCCGTGGAATGGAATGGTCCTGAAAACCATCGTCACGGGTGACGAGACCTGGTTCCTGAGGTACGACCTCGAAGGCAAAAGTCAAAGTATGGAGTATCGGGGTCCAGGATCACCGAAAAGCCCTGAAGGGCCAGAGGTTTTCGGACATTTCGGACATCCAACGTAATGTGAAGACCAACTGAAGGCTATCCCTCAGGAAGAGTATGCCAGGACTTGTACAGCCGTTCTAAGAAGTGCATAACCATCCACGGGGATTACTTCGAAAGATAGTAACGGCTGCTTCAGGTAGGCCAACAATCCGTTCGCTATATAGACCCATTTACCAAACTTTTCAGATAGAGGGTGCATATTATTTATACTAGCGGACCCGTGCGAGAACTCTCGCATAATGGGTTGAGTGCGCCCCATGTATACAGACTACCCGCCTGGCTCTAGTGCTATGCGGGCTTTACGCGACAGAGTTCTGCCAGGGGCTATCGTCTTGTTCATTTGTTTAAAAGCACTTCATGACCAAATAAATCTAATTCTGTTGACTTATCAAGAAATGCAAAATTTTTCCTGTACTATTGAGATGATTTGAAAGATGTTGGTACAAACCACACCTTCTAACTCCCTCTGGTTTAGGAGCTTGAGTTTTGTGAAACATACACCTTAGTGTATTAGATAATAGATATTTTACAAAATGTTAAAATTTCTGACTGTCAAAACTTGTAATGAAAACACTAGCCTATTATTCTGATTAGTGCAACAGAATTTGAATTAAAGAATGGAACTCAGGAGAGCTTGTGCCCGAGAGCACTTTTTAGCTCGATATACAAGAGCACTAAATTTGATTTAAAGAGCACCTTGGTGCTCGCGAGCATCAGGTATATAACGCCTGAACTATCTCAAAATATATCAAGATATAATCACCTCGTGGCGTAGTGACTAACATTTTTGGATGTCACCACAGAGGTTCAGCTTCAATTCCCGGCTCTGCCAAGAAATTTAATTCTGGTCTGTGAGCTGGTGCGGGATTCACTGAGCTTTGTGAGTAAAAACTGAGAAGAGATGGATTCAATTCCTATCTGTGCCATTATAGAAGTGATTTTCCGTCGTTTCCCACTTCTACTCCAACCGAATCTCGAAATGGTATGTGAATTCATGTTTTTGTTGTTGTTGTTGTTGTTGTTGTTGTTGTTGTCATCATCGTTGTTGTTCAATCATTTAGGGGCATCGTGGCAATGTAGCCCCGTGTACTTGGGTGTGTGTAGGATCTGTCTCATAATCTGTGTCATAGTGATGGCTTAATAGTGTGTGAATTTGTAATTGTGGCTAGAATGTGGCATTAATTTAGGTACCATCCGGCCATTCTCCTGAAGTAGAAGGAAACCATGGAAAACCACTTCTCGGATTGGTGAGATACCGTACCTAGGAATCTCAGTTCTGGCTGCGAGGTTCAGCAGTAAGGTTCTCGCCTGTTGTGGCCAAGGTTGGAGGATCGAATCTTGGCGCAGTCAGTGGGCGCAAATGCGAGGGTGCCGTGTCAGTAGATTTACTGGTATGTTAAAGATCCCCTTCGGGACGCAATACCTGAACCCCGGCGTCTCTAAAAGCCTCAATAGTTTAAATGGCCGCTTCGGTGGCGTAGTTGGTAGCATGCTGAGCTTCTAAGGTTATGGGTTCAAACCCGGCCGAAGTCATTGGATTTTTTAAGAGCGTTAAAAATCTCTCATTATGGCATCCTTTGGAGGGGAAGTAAAGCCGGTGGTCCCATGTCATAGATGTATGGCATGAAAAATAACCTCCCACTAACTACAATTGTGTGAAGCCAAAATTTGTAGGTTAGGCTTGATTAATGCTCTTACGTTCCAACGTTCGGCACCGTGCGCTGGTTAGGATGGCATCAAGCAGTTGCGAAGTTCACAGCTAGATGTCGTGGACGGTAGCATTTGGTAGCGAAAGTATGAACTACTTGAAGTTATCGTCTGCAGTCCTTACTTGAATTAAAAACAGATAGCCTAACACACACTAATACAGTCATCACAATTAACACCGGTTATCAAACAGATTCTACACACACCCAAAGTACACGGGGCTACATGACCGCGTTGTCACAGCCCCTAAACTAAGGAACCAACCATCAGTATTTAAATGGGACGTAAAACCAATAACATTATTATTTTCAGATCTGCCTCACAATGCTGAGTGTAACATTTTCCAACCCTCAGATCAGAATAAATTCCATGACAGGACCGGGAATCAAACCCGGATCACCGCGGTGACACTCAAGAATTTTAGTCACTGCACTACAAAGTGGACTGAGAAGATTCAAGTTATGTAGTGTGGGAAGCAGGCGTGTAAAACCTCTTCCCATTCATCCCCAGCCAATATTACAACAGTCACGTGAGGCTGGATGCGTCAGCTTCTAACTTTCTAGATTCCTTTTAATAAATCTATGATTCTACTTCATTGGACTCAACATTGTCCTATACTCCAGAGGTTTTAGAACAGTCCCGAAACACTCTCATATTGCCAGGTCTCTTTGTCCATTTTCTGTGTGTCCAGGAGGTCAGAGTTCGATCCCCGGCTCCGCCAAGATATTTAATTTTGGTCTGAGGGCTGACACGGGGTACACATAACCTCGTGAGGTAAAACTGAGAAGAAGAGGATTCGATTTCCATCTCAGCCATCCTGGAAATGGTTTTCGGTGGTTTCCCCACTTCCACTGCAGGCAAATGTCAGAATGCGTCGTAACATAAGACCACGGACGTATCCTACCCAATCATCACCTGTATTACAAATACACAAACTACTATAGACACCACCATAACACAGGTTAGCAGACCAATTTTACACACAACCAAGTAAACGGGGCTAGACCACGATGCTCAAGGCCCTCAAAACAATAAGTCTCTTAAGTTTAAGCTTGTGTGCGTCGTGAAAAGAATGATTTGAATTATGAAGTCTAAAATACCCAGTATTCGAGCCAGTGGAATTAAAATTAACCCTACTAAGTTAAAATCCCACTATCCAAAATTGAGAAACATGTTATTACAAAAATCAATCCATGGAAAACACATGCCATTGAAACTATTTCTCAGGGAGATTGCTAGTGTTGGTTGGTTCCATAGTTTAGGGGCTGCGACAACGCGGTCATGTAGTCCCGGGTACTTTGGGTGTGTGTAGAATCTGTCTGATAACCGGTGTTAATTGTGATGTCTGTATTAGTGTGTGTTATCTGTTTTTAATTCAAGAAGGACTGCAGACATTGAATTTCAAGTAGTTCCTACTTTTGCCGCCAAACGCCACCGTCAACGACTACTAGTTCAGAACTTGGCTACTAGACGCCACGAACGTAGGAACCTTAAGAGCGTTGTTTAACCTATAAGTTAATTTAGCTTCACATAGGTGTAATTAGTGGAAGGTTCTTTAACATGTCATAAATCTATGACATGGGACCACCGGCTTTACTTCTCCTCCGAAGGAAGGCATACTGAGGGATTTTTACGCCGGGTTGTTGCTAGTGTTCCCAGAGTTTTTGTAATCAAGATGAAGATGTATCCGCTCGGGCAGTGGGAACAACCCGTAACAGTCTCACGCTACTGTGGACATGCACATCTCACGGGAAATTTAGCATTGAAATCTTTGTTGTCACCTATTCGTGACTAGAACAGGGAATTCCGCCGGAAGTTTCTCTTGGGAGATTGTCGAACACCATAAGAAATAGGAGTACTGTATTTGTTGTTGCATGAAGTTATAACGTGGTCATCAGTCCCATGTAGTATTGACAGGTAACTTGATTGCTAGGCTAAGGGATGAGGCCCGTGCAGTTTAACCGTGTAGAGTTCAGTGTACAGGAACATTCAGGCTTCAGCTAAGTCTCGACAACCACATTATCAACTTAGTTATGTCCGGCCCCATGGCGAATTGGTTAGTGCGCTGGGCTTTGGCCCAAGGGGTCCCGGGTTTGATTCCTGGCCGGGCCATCGGGGATTTTCATCTCCAGGAGTTGACTCCTCTAGCCCGGGGACTGGGTGTATGTTATGTCTTCATCATTACTTCATCATTCGGACGCGCAAGTCGACCACGGGCGTTCACTAGAAAGACCTGGACTCGGCCTCCAAGGAGGCTGCACGAAAAGAAAAAGAAAATCAGTGATATTTTATATTTTAGTGTTCATATAATGAATCTAACTAAATAATTACAAAACCTAATTACGGAAATAGGAATTTTGAACAGTAACTGTTTCTATACTAACAAAATAGCTCAGAACCAAATCTCTTCAAATGTTCGCTACGGTAGAAGTAAACGATTCATAGGGTTTTCATATTAAAACACATAAAAGGTACTAACAACAACCAAAAAAGCAACACTCACAGAAGTGTAACATACTAATAGACTAAGCAAAACCATTGCGCCAAACTTTCCGATCACAGAGCAATATAGGCAACAATAAAACAGCGCAAAGTTTGCAAGAACAATAATTCTCCGAACTTGATCAGTATTACACTGAGAATACTTCAGTGTTTGTGAAATATAATCATGGTCACGGAGCAAACAAAGGCAGTGCCAAGTGGTTCGTAGCCCGGTCAGGTTACAAGCCGCAGCTGTCTCGCCTTCCATGACTTATCATCACTGAAGTTTCAAGTGCTTGCTCACATGCACAGGGGAACAACTTTCCGCTTGTGTCAGACATATTACTGACGTCATCTGATTTATTTACGCTAAAATGAAGAAAGTACACTCTCGTCCAAGAAACACGCTGCATATTTCAATACGAATTGATGAATCATTCCCTCCAATAATCCGCTCAGGGTTATGATTTGAGTTGGAGCCCTCTCCCTCCCGTTACATCAATATTGTCTGCCAGTCATGGGGAACCAGTGTGTTATCTGCTACAGTGTTCCTGTCCAATCCTCAATAACCTGCCTTAAATAGACCATTCCTTTGGTACCAAGAAACTATATGGCACATGATGTAGCTTAAAATAGAATCTGCTCATGGACCAATATTTCCAATTTAAAACAACCGGTGATCAAGCGTCGAAATATTATCCGTATTGACCTGTAATCATCTGCCATGACGAAAGAATTCAAGATTTAAAATAGGGCATTTTCATTTTTAAAAATTTCCTTGCTTCTTGAAATTTGATTTGAAGAATGATACCTACTTGGGTAGTTAATTTTGATTTTGTAAGGATATCCATTATATATTTGTACTTAAAAGTAGATATTTAGAAGAGAAGAATTGTATGCTGCTTTAAGAATCATCTAATGATACTAATTCGTTAATACTATTTAACCTATTATGCTGAAGATGGTTAGTTAGTTATTGTTGTTTTAAGGGGAGGAACTACGAGGTCATCTGCCCCATGTTGAAGATGGCTCCAATGTGAGTTTGAACATAAACATCATTGAATAGATTTGTTTCTTCAACCTAGCATTTGCAGGCGTTCTTTTTTTCCTTTCTTTTTTCATTTACAAGGAAGGAAGTTTGTAGTTTTACATGGCTATATACATTTGAAGACCCCATGGAAAGAACGGGGTAAGTCCATTCTTTTCATAAATTAGTTTATGGCGCATTCTGGTGGCCAGCCATTGACACTACATATCAGTTCAAATTAATTTCAAATAAGGAAGTAAGGAAGCTTTTAGTTTTACGTGACCGTTAATCATGCAATCATGAGCCACGGGACATCCTTTTTACGTGGAATCCGAACCACAGGACATGGCATTTCACTTCGAAAATCTCACATGCGTTGACCGTGAATCGAACCCGGTCCACCTTGGTGAGAGGTCAACAGCTTGACCGCTGCGCCACCACGACCCAAAAATTTCAAATAAAACGGAATGTCACCGAGATACAAAGGTTTTTATTTTTAGTGGAAACGGAAAGAACGTTCCATATCCTCTCACTTTTCCATAATTTAGCTTTAGTTTTTATTTGTTTTACATGTACTCCCTTTATGAGAAATAAATTTGACCAAAAAAAAAAAAGAAGCTACTGTATATTGCTTACCCTCAATTCGGGTGTTTTAAGTATTTCTTTTTAGTGTTGAAAGTTAAAATTCGCTTTCCTGAAAAAATTACAGAATAGGACTTACCCCGTTATTCCCGTGGAGTCTTCATTTGAAATGGCTTTTTTGACCAAACACTCAATTTTCGTTTTATTCATTGTAAATAGAAGCCTTATTTGTCTGCTTGAAATTAACATTCTACATGTAAGTAGTTAAAAACTATTTTAAGGGGGACAATGTGCACATATCTAGAAGGCGTGGCTCCACAGCATCTTACTGCATCTAAATTTCCCGGAATATCAAATAAGGTATGAAGATCATGAAAATGACATATATTAGCTAGGTACAAGTGTAGGATCAAAAAAAATACTGTTTTTAATGTGTCTAAATTAGTTTATTTGGTCATATCACAACTGTGTAACTTTATTTACGTTATTCTCAGAATTAAAATCTTTAATTTTTTTTGCCTTTCTAATCAACAAAATCAACATCAACAAGAAGTTCCGTAACGAACTAAAGAGCCTACTTTTCTTAAAATTTATGATTCATGCCAATCTATATATACCTATCTAGAAAAATAGCGAAATTGAATTGGTAATATCAAAATTTCTAATTAGTTCAAAATATTCCTGTAGCCTAATAGAGCACTACAGTTCGCAGCCCTGGCGACTGAATATATTGTTAGTTCCATCTCTTAAGGTACAGAATACAATATTTGGTTGAAGTCCAATGGATAGCATGGACGTTACATG
Source organism: Meconema thalassinum (assembly GCA_946902985.2). NCBI lineage: Eukaryota > Metazoa > Arthropoda > Insecta > Orthoptera > Tettigoniidae > Meconema > Meconema thalassinum. The sequence continues at coordinate 355,860,853 of OX336390.1, read as the reverse complement.
CAGTTAGACATTGGATCTATCAGCGCGCGTAAAATCATGTTGGCAACAATGCCATGCATGCGCTGGTCAGAAATAATCTGAAATATTATGATCTCTTGTTGTGCCAATATTGGATGAAATCCATTTGTTAGTATAGAAGTTACATGTATTTTAAAATTGGCTTAGAGTCATGTTGGCAGGAGTGACGTACTGTATATTAGTTTTAATCTAGACTGTTAGGTACTATACGTGGGCATAATTTAAAGCTGTCGGCTTGCATACTTTCTGATATATTGGTATTTGGATAAAAGAGTAGAGAGAACATTTATTGACAGTTGGCAGCCGTGGTGGCTCTTAAGAATATGCTCAGTCATATCTGTTATGGGTCACATAGCACATACGAAATTTGGTTGAAATCCAATTGATAGTATAGAAGTTACATGTATTTCAAAATTGGTCCTATCAGCAGGCTTAGAATCATGTTGGTAGCACTGACGTACATAAGTTACTCCAAATTAATATAGAATGTTAGGTACTATACGTGTGCATAGTTTAAAGCTGTCGGCTTGCATACTTTCTGATATATTGGTATTTGGATAAAAGAATAGAGAGAACATTTATTGACAGTTGGCAGCCCTGGTGGCTCTTAAGAATATGCTCAGTCATATCTGTTTATATATGCATATTGCATACCAAATTTGGTTGAAATCCAATTGATAGTATAGAAGTTATATGCATTTAAAAATTGGACCTATCAGCAGGCTTAGAATCATTTTGGCAACACTGCCATGCATGGCTTCCTGGAAATTAAACTGAAATATTATTATCTATACGTGTGCCGATTTTGAAATAGCTCTCATGCATACCTTCCAAGATATCCAACATGGAGCTCAAACTTCAATTGCAGTTTTTCAGCAGTTGGTAGCACTGACATAATTTTCAAATATGGGCTTGAGATATTCAGGTATAGATCTTTACTCATACCAAATTTGGATTCGATTGCTGCAGCCGTTTAGGAGTTGATAGGGGGGGGACACACACACACACACAGCCAGACAGACAGACACACAAACAGACAGACAGACAGACAGACAGACAGACAGAAATTTGCCCGGATCGATCTCTTAAGTCTAGTTTTTCCTCATTTTTGCAAAATGTGAAAAGTAGGCTAAAAATAGGAATATTATTGATAAATCAAATTAAAGCAAATGGATGTAGGAATGCTGTGAACTAGGGATTTTAGGATACTTTGAAAACTTAAGCCACCTTGTCTACTCTAAGCAAAGTAAAATTGCATTTCTTTTTTGAAAAATGAAAAATATTCTCCTACACTCTGTCTGTTGCAGATAAGCCCTAAAAGATCCTATTTCAGAACATTATATGCGTTAAATAGACGAACCCAGTAAAAGAAATTTGAAGATTGACCACGAAATTTTTAATATACTGTAGTTACGAATAGTGGACTAAAAACCAATTGGGTAAGAGAAACTGTGGAAGACCTCAAGAAACTAAACATCTCTACAGAAGACATGGCAGACAGGAGCACATACAGAGAAAATCTTGGACAACAGAAATTTGAGCAAATTCCCAAAGAGAGACAACCAGGAAAGAAATGGATAGGAGAGAGAAAGAGGAAGCATAGTGTTATATGAGAGGGGGAGAAAAGAAGAAAGGGCCAGAATAAAACATGAAAATTGATTGTATTGCAACGCTCTCCTGATGAGGAATTAACGAATACATAAATAATTTAGTAATTTTAGGGTACTTTGAAAAATTGTCATCTTTCATTCTGTTTTTCCAAAATTCAGAGATTTGAAAAAAGAAAACAATGTTTCTGATACAAAAAAAAAAAAAAAAAAATGATGGTTGGGTTTCATGTGTGATGTGGTAAAAGTTGCAAAGGAATCCGTTCAAAAATGTGGATTTTCTTCCTAAATTTATATACATACTTAAATCTCACAATCATGAGCCACGGGACCTCCATTTGTACGTGGAATCCAAACCACAGGACGTGATCTTTCACTTCAATAATTTCACAAACATTGACCGGAAATTGAACCCGGGCCGATTGTCTTGGAGAGAGGCAAGCAGCTTGACCACTGCACCATCACGCCCCTATTTTGTTTTATTTACAAATATTAATTGTAAGTCAATTTGGAAATGCTTACCACGGCGGGTAAGTGGTTATCGTATCGGGCTACCAACCCCCAGCTTGCAGGTTCGCTCCTGGTCATGGTAAGTGATTTTTGAAAGACGACAAAAATCACGACACGCATGTCATACGTTTATGGCATGTTAAAGAACCCATTTGAATTCAGTAGGCCGTGTTCATAATGGCAAAATTAATCTCGGAATTTTCCGCCAACGCAAAAGTTCCTCCTTTCTCTACTAGAAAGTGCTATAGTGTCAAGGAGCGTAGATATCTAACCTCCTTGACTTTCATAGCGCTAGAAGGAACAACAAAATGCGACATGCAAGCTGCCCTCTTGACGTCAAATAACAAAGCTTGCACCCGGCACCGAGGCCATTCGATATTATTATTATTGTTATTATTATTATTATTATTATTATTATTATTATTATTATTATATGGACATATTCATTAGCTAATCTGGTTTATGTTTTTGCTTTCTACTCATAAATAAACCTGTAAGAAAAAAGAATATAATTATAAACTTTATGTTCGACCCTCCCTATTATGTGTCAGAAAACTGTATCATAATGATGGTCATTATAACACTGTTTTTCATTACGATACAGTTTCTCCAGCCAATCAGAGCTCGTTCATTGACCAATTAGGTAACGATACCTTCGCGCATGCGCTCAAAATCCAACATGTCGGACATAAACACAGCATCGAACTATTATAAATTACCGACATGGAATACGCACCGTCCATATGTTCGCGTAAATAAACTGGCGAATATGAGACAAGAAATAGCACTGTACCTTAATATCACCAACGCTAATTTCTACACAGCGCATTGCCTTCAAACGACTCTGGTGACAATATTACTGAGGGACGGCAGATGTAAACATATGCCTGCATAACATGGCATTGCAAGCACACAGAGCGCATGCGTCGGTCGTTCAGAGATCTTGAAAGACAGAGATATCACACCCAGCGCTCGCTCTCCGATAACAAAATTCAAGTGGCTGACTCTCAACAGATATTTATGAATATTTATGTTAAAACATATAATAAAGTTATAATTATCGTCGAACATAAACAGTCGTATGCAACTCGCCTATAATGGTAATTAAGACACTCGTATGGAAATTATAAAACTCGCATACGCTCTTTTTATAAAAATACTCGTGTCTTAATTATAGCCATTAAAGGCTCGTTGCATAATGTACAATAATGACAGCACAGGGATTACAGACATAACTTATACACCGGTTTTTCATGAAGTGCCTAGGATTTTCATGAAATGGCGGATTTCACCATCTGACTAGGACATAAAATACGGTATATAACTCAGAGATTTGAAGTTTGTCCGCGCGAGCTCTTGTTACCTTGTAGCTCCTGTGTATCACTGTGGTGCCAAAGAGTCTGCTAGGTAATTGAAAGTGCGGCGTGCGGCTCATAACAAACACTGGCGAGAGAAGTTTGCCCATAATTTAAGATTGCTTGCGTCGCGGGCATGTCTTGATAAATGTATAATGAAGAGTGTTCCCCCGGCGGGGATTACGTCCTGATCGCCGGGTGATGGACGGTTCGAACCCCGACACCAGCAAGAACATACGCCCCTTCCCCAGAGAGATGCTCGAGAATTAATCGCCGAAAAAGCAGAGGAAGTACTTTAAGTTCTGGTGGTGTTAGCCAAAGTTCGCTAACGACACTGACTTGGGTCGTTCCCAAAGCGGCTGATATTGCCGATCTACCACAAGGCAATGCATAGTGACGAATGCGTGTGACACAAGCAAAACAACATTGATAGACAGGCAGGCATTCTCCTTCAAATTACAGTGTTGTTCACTAAAGGGAGTAATGTGAATTTATACTGCATCCCTACCTTAACCCTTTCAGTGCCAGTGGACCGATATATCGCCCGAGGGAGCTTCTGCTAACAAATAGGTACCACGAGCTGATCTGTTGACCCGTTTTCTATACAATTTTTATGATTATTTCCAGCCACGTAGTGTTATAACTAGGACTCGGATTTTTAGGTGAATAAATACATACAGTAGTTTAAGCATTTTTTTAAATCATACTAATATATAAAAATGAGATGGTGTGTGTCTGTCTGTCTGTCTGTCTGTGTGTTACTTAATAACGCAAGAACCACTGGTCCGATTTGAATGAAATTTTGTATGGATGTAGCTGATTTATCATATTTATATATAGGATACTTGTGATTTCGATATTTAGCACTATTAAAAAATGGCGAACATTTTACTGACGTCACTACACCCTTTGGTTTCAAAATTTCATATTTCCATTTCAAATAAAAAGAGAACACTAAGCAATAGCAAACTTTTGATAACATACACGAGCTTTAACATTTAATTTTCTATCCGAAAGGTCCTGATCACTTTTCGTGTATCTCCAACGGTTAGCGAGTAAAACCTAAATTTGTGCAATAAAACACGGTCAACACCGAGCGGTGCAGTATATCTCTATATAGGCCTATATATAAATGAAAGTTTGTCTGTTTTTTTCTGAATTTCTACGGAAATTTGAGTTATTTACGCGTTTCAGACTGTTTTATGATGGATGCGCGCGAAAATATTTTTTTGTCCGTCTGTTTGATTGTTTGTCTGTGGACAAATTTGTTCCCTTATAACTCGAGAACGGCTGTGTGTATCAACGTAAATTTTGGAACAGATATCCATCAGAGGCACGACACTAATCATTGATGTAACACTTCTTCGTACCTCTCATAAAAAGGGGCCTGCCCCCTTAAAATACATGCAGAAATAGGCGTAGAAGGACGAGACAAAGCTCATCTTCAGCCCCTCAATGTGAGAGACGAAACCCTAAAGGGTCCCCGAAATCCACATTTTAAGGCCCTAAAACAAACCGTTTTTGAGATATTCCCAGAAAACTAATTTCATTTAATAAACTAATGAAGGAATGCAAGCCGGTAATCATGGCAACAGATTCTCAGAGGTCCATCTATTGCAATCCCATTAATTACATTAGTGTGAAAGTTTGCAAACGGCTAGAAGGTTATCAAGGAACCAAATTAAGCTGTGAAATGCATCAATACGTATAATGCGCTTAAGGGGGTCAAGGGGTACTCTAGAATTTTTTCACGCGATTTACACCTGCGGGTGTGGTACGGCAGATCTATTATATTCCTATCCCTATATTATATTATTATTGGCATTATATTATGGCGTGCAAAGACGAGACAAAGCCCCTCGGTGCCAGAAACAAAACTCGGGGGCCCTAAAGGGTCCTCGAAAACTACATTATAAGGCTCTAAAACCAACAGTTTATGAAATATTCCCAGAAAACGAATTGAATTGAATTTATCAAACTAATGAAGGAATGCAAATCGGTAACCATGACAACATTATCTTAAGGGGTGGCATCCAACTTTCAATGTATTTCTATAAGAAGCAATGTCACTCCATTTATTATATTTCTGTGAAAGTTTGCAGAAGGCTATAAGGTTATCACGGAACCAACGTAGACTGTATAATTCATCAATGCAATTAAGGGGGTCAAGGGGTAGCCTAGAATGTTTTCATGCAATTTTCACCTGCGACATATAGTACAGAAGGTCTATTATATCTCCAAACAGCAACATTATTTTCAAAAATTTCTGAATTGAATCAGCATTTTTTGCGGCTTTTAGGAATTTGGGCAATTTGAGGCTAAAGAACCTGCATTTTCATGCACCACACGCCTTTATAATTTATGAAAGGGGTCTTCCCGTGTATGGGGACCTAACACAACGTAGAGGGTCAGTTTTTATGTGACGTGTATTGGGTTTCGTCTACAAGGCTTTCAATTCTATTTCACGTCAGGAAGTACACGTTAGGTGAATTTAGTTTGAGAGCACATTTTAACTAATCATTTTTTTTGTCGACATACGGGTTCATCGTAAGGATGATTTTGTTTTATACTGTGTGGTAGATATACCCATATTTGGATATCTGGGTGATATGTTGTAGACAATAGAATTGTCTGTTTGTCTTTCTGTGTATCTTTATGTACGCCTATAACTCGTGTTCGGATGCTAGGTGCATCGTAAAATTAGGTGTGGTAACCATGAGAGTCAATACACCAATCATTTATAAAACTCTTCACCGTACTTTTCATACAATAGAAGGGTGGTTTAAGGAAAAACTTCTCAATATATGCCAAAATAGGCGAAATATAAAAATTATCCTAGAAGGACGACCAAAGCATATGTTGCGCTTCTCAATGTGAGACACAAACTTCGGAAGTCTATAAAGGGTCTCCGAAAACCACATTTTATGGCCTTTAAATTAACAGTGTGTGATATTCCCAGAAAACTTCGTTCTGATAAACTTATGAAGGAATGACAAACCGCTAACCATTGCAACAGTAACTCAATTGATCATGTCTGGTGTTAACACCGAACACCGTTCGAAGAACGGGTACTTCTGCTAGTAAATATATAAATTCCTGCTTTTCACTTATTAACACATAAAAAGACATAATATTTACATTTAAAAAAATCAGTATGCTAGATCTTTCAGTTTATTGCATTTTTGTTCTGTGTTACTTCAACGGGGAAGAACCTGCGAGCTATCTAATCTTCATGCAGAACGTATGGCAGCTGAAATGTGTTATTCTTAACTAGTCACCCCGTGCCACTCACTGTGCAAGTCGGGGATTTCTAGATACATTTATGATGGGGCCGTTCAGTTCTGCCAACCATGTGGGAAAGCAATCATGGCTGAACAACGACCTCAAGTTACACAACACCTCAAGGGCAAGAAACATATTGCCGCAGTTTCGCGCCTTGAGAAGAAGTGTTTCGCGATAATCGTTGGTCATTTGTGATGGACTACCTGAAGATGTATCTCGTTGTATTTTGTAATTCTTCAGTAGTCAGTGAGGCATAGCATAAATTGCACTCGTGAGTACTGCATATTGTTTATATTAACATTAATAAACTAAATTATAATTATTTTTTGTTACTTTTTTGTCACATATTTCAGGTATTTTTAATACATAAAAATACATATTTTCCCGATTTTTTGCGCCTAAACGTCCGAGCCCTAGTTGTAACTAGGGACCAGATTCTTAGATTTTTGCCTATTTTTTCCTTGCTTGTAAGTACAAAATACTTTAATACTTTTCCAAATCTCACTCAAAAGAGCCATATTCATGAATTCTGTAGTACATAAAAAACCTGAATGATATGCAAATACGGTACCTAAAAATACCTAATTGCAGTTTTGTTCCATTTATTGCAGTATATTTGAATTGTTCGTCCATACTTTTTAAAAGTTAACCTGAAAGTAGTGTTTATTCCTAGCTATAGTTGATTGAGAGAAATCCTACCTGCCTAAAAATGCAAATATTTTCAACATTTTTCAGCTTCTTGTTTGGTTATTTACAGCGAGAATAAATCTCTTATTATTTTCAAGAATCCTTTATTCTTTATTTCCAAGTTCCCTATATTCTAAATTAAAAAAAGTTAATTAAACGGGTTAGAGTGTTAAAATCACCTCTGACATCCTTGGTTTTATTGAATTTGAATAATTAACATATTTAAGGAGAGCAAATATTGCGTTTCCGGACACAAGTTCCTATGCTAATCTTGGTACCCACTGCAAGCCCTCGAAGTCTGTAATAGGAATTTAGAAACTCCCTGTATACACTATTTTCCCTCATGCTCTGCAGAGCAATCGACAGTACAGCATTTGCTATTATTATCCCTCCCTATATTATTCTGCTAAGATCCCATTACAGTTTTGTACCGAAAATAAGGTCCCATTAACACCAAACTACACATATGGGGTACCTACAGGTTCAGCATAACCCAATGCGTAAGCGAAACGCACTCACTTACTCTTTAAATGCCTCACAATTAAATAAATACCTTAAAACATATCTATTTACAATGAAATAATGAAAGAATGCAACACGATAACTGTGGTAACAGAATCTCACAGGTCCATGCATTTCCGTAAGACGCAATGCAATTCCAATTATTACATTACTGTGAAAGTTTCCAGACGGTTATCTTATAAGGTTATCACTGAACCAAATTAAGCTGTAAAATTCATCAATACATACAGTATAATACGCTTAAGGGAGTCAAGGGGCACTCTAGAATTTTTTCACGCAATTTTCACGTGTGAGTGTGGTACGAAAGGTCTCTTTCACCCGACTATAAAGGGTCTCCGAAAACCACATTTAAAGGCCCTTAAATTAACAGTGTCTGTGATATTCCCAGAAAACTAACTTCGCTCTGATATGCCTATGAAGGAATGACAAACCCCTAACCACTGCACCAGTAGCTGAATTGATAAAGTCTGATTATTCATACCAAGGAAAATCAGTCATAGCATTCATGATTGAGATTTTGCTAAGTGTACTCTTTACAGAATCGTATAAAAGACTGCGTAGAAAAAAAGGCTTCGGAAGGAACAGGCTGGATTTTGACAACGTCGCAGCTTTGTGGATCTCATCAACACCCTCCGAATCATCCTGGAGCAGAGTGCGGAGTGGCGCAATACCCTTTACCTCACATTTGTTGACTTCGAGAAAGCCTTCGACTCCGTAAATCAAAGAATCATGTGGAAGACCCTCGAGGAATATAAAATTCCAACAAAGATCATCAGAATCATGGAAGAGATGTACGAAGGGTATGAGTGCCAGGTTCTTCACGAAGGCAAATTAACAGAAAAGATAAAGGTCAGTTCCGGAGTGAGACAGGGGTGTGTCCTTTCCCCCACTCTGTTCCTGTTGGTCCTGGATAGTGTGATGAAGAAGGTAATGGGAGGACGGAAGAGGGGTATTCAATGGGGTATAAATGACAGGCTTGAAGATCTGGATTTCGCAGACGACATTTGTCTTATGGCACAACGGTACCGAGACATAGAAGATAAGCTGGGGAGGTTGCAGAGAGAAGCAGAACGTGCAGGACTGATGATCAACACCAACAAGACCAAAGAGATGAGGAAAAATTCTGACATCACGACTAGCTTGACAGTCAACGGAAAGGAAATTGAGCGAGTTGAGTCCTTCCTCTACCTTGGAAGTATAGTCACAAATGATGGGGGAGCAGAGGAAGATGTTCGAAGTCGTATCAGGAAGGCAAATGGTGCCTTTGTCCAGCTCTACCCCATCTGGAGAAATAGAAACATTTCCAGGAAGACCAAGCTCCGCCTTTTCAATAGCAACGTAAAGTCGATTCTTTTCTACGGCTGTGAAACATGGAAAGTCACAAAACCGATCAACAATCAGCTACAGGTGTTCATTAACAGATGTCTGCGTCGCATCATGAATGTGAGGTGGCCGGACATAAACTCAAATGAAGATCTTTGGACTATCACCAAGCAACAACCGATTAGCATCCAGATCAAGGAGAGGAAATGGCGCTGGATTTGTCACACACTAAGGAAGCCGGACGGAGCTATTGAGAGGGCGGCGCTAGACTGGAATCCTCAAGGCGCCAGGAAGCGAGGTCGACCTAAGAATACCTGGAAGAGGACGATCGAAAATGAAATTGCAGAGGTGGACAAGAACTGGAGTCAAGTGAAGAGAATGGCCAGGAAATGAACTGCGTGGAGAAATTTCGCCAAGGCCATATGCTCCGGAGGGAGCGGCAGGAATTAAGTAAGTAAGTACTCTTTACAACTAGAATATTCGCGGGCGAAGCCGCGACGGGCAATGCTAGTTGTTATTATTATATCATTTTTGCCCTTATGGACAGTGTTTAGACTTAAATATCTCATGATGACACAACCCTCCCTTCTTCCTCTTCTCTTCCTAAAATCTCTTGAACCTTTGACTGTGCTCCTGTTTCCGTTTTGTACACATAATGTTTTTTCTGAATTCTCCTCTGTCTCCAATCATTTACCTGTCGATCCCCACCTGCCTTAGGTCTTCCTCTATTTCATGATACTATTATTATTATTATTAGCCTATTGAGTTTCCAATACATAGAAGGGACCCTATTTTGCCTAGAATAAAAGGGTTATAGTTGGACAATTACAAAAATTTACAACATATATTACATTATAGTAACTTATGGAATATATGATGGATGAATGTAAGAAAATGAGGATACCTACATGATTTTTAGCCTATTTTCATTTATGAAAAAAAAATAGGCTTATGAGATCACCTTTTGTCCTTGTGTCTGTGTGTGTCACCCCTAATAACTTCTAAACGGCTGGAGCGATTTCAATGAAACTCGGTAAGTTCATAGCACTATTCCGGACGACCCCAACCGTGCGCTTCAAATTTTGTTACATCTAACCAATCCAACATGGCGGCTGTGCGAAATATTTCACCAACACTCAATATCTCCGAAACTATTAGCGATATCACCCAGGAATATTTTACAGTGATAAAGGGAACTACTAGAAGTTCACCTATGTGACTTTTGAAAACCTGTAAAATACAAAACAAACATGGCGGCCAAGCGAATTTGCGACTTTTAAATAGACGTTTCTCTTGATTTAACTAACCAAACGCAATAAAACCTGGTACAATAAATGTTTAAACACATTGTAATGCACCGACATCTAACTTCGTTCAATTGTTTACATAACCTCAAGATGGCGGCTAGGCGAAATATTTCACCGGCATTCTATATCTCTGAAACTATTAGCGGTATCACCCTGAAATTTTGTACGGAGATAAAGGGCACTACTGAAATTTCATAAATAAGACTTTCAAAAACCGGTTAACTACAAAACGAATATGGCGGCCAAGGGAAGTTGAAAATTTTAAATAGACCTTTCTCGCGATTTAATGATCCAAACGCAATGAAACTTGGTACAGGAAATGTTTATACACATTGGCATGCACTGGTATCTAATTTAGTTCAATTGTTTACATAACCTCAAGATGGCGGCTGTGCAAATTTTAAAATTAAGTTTTTATTTCTTGTGTCGTAATCATGCGATCGAAGTGAAAGTTTGAATAATGAACCTACGCAATAATTTTCCTTTAATGGTACATGACTCTATGGCCTATACATACAGTATAACAATCCAACATGGCGACCATCCGAAATATTTAGATGGATCTCAATATCTACGAATCTATTACAGGAATCAAACTGATTCTTTTAATGTTCATATGGGCTATGAACATAACTTCACCTATAGGACTTTCAATAACCTGGTGATCACAAATCCAACATGGAGGCGACGCGAAGTATAAATATTCACATGGTCGTTTCTCGCAATTTAACCATCCGAGTGCAGTGACACTTGGTACAGTAAAGCCTTATACAAATTTTAATCCATTGACATCTATTTTTTTCTTTCAATTGTTTCCATAACCACAAGATGGCAGCTGAGCGAAATTTTAAAATCTCGTTTTTACATCTTGTTTCCTAATCATGCGATTGAAGTTTGCATACTACAAGTACACAATAATCTAAATGTAACAGTACATAACTCTAATACCTACATATATAAAAATCCAACATGGCGACCATCTGCAATATTTAGTCGGTCCTCAATACCTACGAATCTATTACAGCAATCAAACTGAAATTTTGTATGTTGATAGAGGCAATTAACATAAGTAGGATATATGAAAATAGGCTGTATAGTTCTTCACGGAACTACTTGTTGAAATTTAGGATACAGAGGTTTTGTCAGTACATTATTGCAGTAGCTCAAGTGACATTTTAAAGTATACGATCTCTCTCTTTCAAGAGCAGGGCACTCGAAAAGAAGGTGATGTACAGTTTGAGAGGATCCACAAAAGCATGTATAGTCATTTAGAGTAGCGATATGGAATCGCTTGTGAAATTCCCATGTCCAGATAAAAATTGAGTAGGCACAAAGTCCGTAACAAGTGTTTTACTTTAAAGTCGATGCTGAATCTCAGGTGGGAAATCTTTCTCTCATAACAGATCCTTTCGAAGTTCAGGTCCAAATGTTATTCCCCTGGTGGTCTTTGATCTTTCTTTTCAGGTGAAATATTGGAGTTCTGTCATATGAAACTTCCACTGTTGATTGCGCAGCCTGTTTAGCTAGTTCATCTGCTTGTTCATTCCCAGTAGCCCCTGTGTGTCACGAACTCAGGAGAGACAGGCATGGAAATCATACTGAGGTACTGACCTTATATCAGCAACTATGGGGTTCAAGTTGTACTTGTCGTTTATTGAGTTCAGATCAGCATTTACTATCGAGGTATTGAGCCCGATGAGCTCATCTCAGATCATATTTTCTGGATCATAAATGGACGCACCAGGGAAGCTCTAGAAGGGGTCCTCTTAAAAGTCTTGACTTCTGTAGTAAATATGATTTTACTCTTGGGACTTGCAGAATATGCATGTGGTATCTCACACATCGCCGGAAATTATTTTTTATAATCTACGATGGAAACTTAAAAGCCTGGAATTCATAAATGAAGAAGAGAATTTATTTGGATATTTTTCCCCATGTGAAGAATGTTATTTTTATACTACAAATGTGACCATACCGAAATATAGTTGCGCAACGAGGGATAGTAACTTCTTGACTCAAGCAGTCAGATCCGGAAAAGACAGCTTCATTCGTATTCCGGCATAGGGCGGACGTGATTTTTCGTGCGAGAGGAAACGTGACTTTGATAATCTAAGTGTATGGGTTCGACGGCTGGGGACGTCGAGAAGGCCGTTGGTGGTCTGCGGTCCCCCGACATTCCCGTCTGATCGGGCACAGTATGGTACTCCAAAGTTCGGAGTGCAATACACACATTATAATTTTTAAGTTTTTACGAATATATTGTAATATTGTACTATGTCATAAACGATTATTGTATTATTATAATACCGTTTTCACGAATGTTATAATATTACGTAAGTAATAGTTTAGTTACCACATAACTTAAGGTGGATGCAGTGCGTAAAGTGCGATAACTTATGAGTTGTTGTTGTTGTTACTTTTGAGGGGTCATTCAACACCGTGTAGCCTACTTGGGTCTGTGTGTGGAATTTCTGCAGATAACCTGTGTTATTGTGATGGTTGTGTTAGTGTAATTCACGTGACGATTGCGAAGGAGATGGCCGTGGCTTGAAGTTAGAAACCATATCGGCATTTGCCTGGTGTAGAAGAGGGAATCCACGGGAAGCCACTTCCAAGATGGCAGAGGTGGGAATCAGAACCCACCTGTTCTCAACTGTTTTACCTCACGAGGCTGTGTACTCAGTTCCAAAATTGCATTTCTTTGCAGAGCCGGGAATCTGACTAGTGACGGCCAAGAGGTGGTCCCAAGTAGACTTGAGGCAGTTATACTTAATTTTCTCAGGGAGAAGGAACCTAGAAAGTTAATACCACTTGAGACTCCGTAGATAAGCTGGCTTAATGATGAAACATTTCGTCTTGCCTCACACATGAAGACGAATAGGAATGGAGTTATGCAAGCAAGCGCTCCGCTACGTCCCTGTGGGCAGTGGAGGAAAAGTGCTTACTGAATAGGTAATCGATTGTTGGGCGGACGTTTGACAAACACGAGCTACAGATGGTCAATAACAAACTAGCCGCGCTGTTGAACATAAGATATAACATGCAAAGGGCTCTCTCTCGCACAAGATCGATCTGCACGCTCGGCAAACATTACACACACCGCCATTAAACTGCGTGACCACGGGGCTACGTATCATCATGGGAAAACGAGACGACAGTATTGCTGAGAACAGTGGCACGGTTTTGCACAACTCCGGGGATGAAGCTGGCTTTGCGCCACATTCCAATGTTTCTTTAGGGGCGGTCTACATACTACGTAATCACTTTTGGTCGATTTTGATCCCCTCCCCCCAATGTAATCACGCGAATCGACACCTCCCTGTATTAGGTAATTACAAAGCAATACCTAATATTTCTGGTTTCATCACGATTTATCCATATAAATAAATAACAAGAAACACAATGTCAGAGACTCGGGGACCTCAATTACTGTAAAAATATAAAACACTGTAGTTTCCTGAGGAGCTTGGGAGCCAAAAATCTCTATCTCTATATATATAAGAATGAAAGTTTGTCTGTTTTTTCTGAATTTCTACGGAAATTTTTTAGACTGTTTTATGACGGATGCGCGCGAAAATGAAATTGTTGTCTGTCTGTCTGTCTGTTTGTTTGTTTGTTTGTTTGTTTGTCTGTGGACAATTTTTTGTGTCCTTATAACTCGAGAACGGCTGAGTGGATCAACGTAAAATTTGGTACAGATATCCTTCAGAGGCAAGACACCAATCATTGATGAAAACTTTCTCTGTACCTTTCATAAAAGGGGGCCTACCCCCTTAAAATACATGCTGAAATAGGCGTAGAAGGGCGAGACAAAGCTCATTTTCAGCCCCTCAATGTGAGAAACGAAACTCGGGGGCCCTAGAGGGACCCCGAAAACCACATTTTAAGGCCCTAAAACCAATAGTTTTTGAGATATTCCCAGAAAATTAATTTCATTTAATACAATAATGAAAGGAAGCTAGCCGGTAACCATGGCAACAGAAATTCATAGGTCCATCTATTGCTGTAATATAAGACGCAATACAATTCCATTTATTACTTTACTGAGATAGTTTGCAAACGGCTAGAAGGTTATAACGGAACCAAACTAAGCTGTAAAATTCATCAATACATATAATGCGCTTAAGGGGGTCAAGGGGTACTCTAGAATTTTTTCACGCGATTTACACGTGCTGGTGTGCTACGGAAGGTCTATTATATCCCTATCCCTATATTGTTATATTATTATTATTATTATAATTAATATTATTATTACACTACGGAAAGGAAGACCCCAGAGGACTGGAAAAAGGGAATAATTGTCCCGATCTTCAAGAAAGGTAGTAGAACAGAATGCAGAAACTATCGGGGAATAAAACTGACGAGTCATTGTGCAAAGATATTTGAGAAAGTTTTGGAAAGGAGAATTAGGACAAGGATAGAAGGAGGGATGAGGGAAGAACAACATGGCTTCAGAGCAGGAAGGTCCACAGTGGATTTGATTTTTGCCGTAAGGCAGTTACAAGAACAGCACTGTGAGTACGGAACAGATCTACTGATGGCCTTCCTGGACATTGAGAAAGCATATGACAGTGTATGCGGAAACAAAGTATGGAAGTCCCTGGAGGATAGAGGAGTAGAAACATGGACTATAAGGAGGATAATGGAGATGTACAAGGGAAGCGTGAGCTGTGTGAAAGTGGGAGGAGAGAGATCGGACTGGGTGGAACAGAGAAACGGCCTGAAACAAGGAAGTGCACTGTCACCGTTACTTTTCATTGTGGTGATGGATGACATAATGACCCGAGTGGCACAAGTAATTGGGGAAGGAAAGATGAAAGCAATGGTGTTAGCGGATGATTTGATGATTTGGGGAAACAAGGAGGAGGAGGTAAAGGAACAGTTAGACGTGTGGGAAGGAATAATACAAGGATATGGGATGAAATTTAGCATAAATAAGAGTGAGATGGTGATCACAACAAGGAAGAAGGAAAGAACCACAACGGGAATAACAATTGGTGGGGAACAGCTGAAGAAAGTGGAGAGTTTCAAGTATCTGGGAAGCCTGATACAAGATAATGGAAGAAACTATAGAGAAAACATGAGCGGGGGAGACAGGCAGAAGCATTCCGGAGGAATGTGAGAAGCATGTTATGGAGCAAGGATGTCCCTCAGAACAGAAAAAGATCATATATCGGACGTTCTATGCCCCTATCCTGACGTATGCCTCGGAGACCTGGGCTATGAAAGGAAGGGAGAAGAGCAAAATACAGGCCAGTGAGATGAGGTTCTTGAGAAGCAGTATTGGAGCTACAAAGATGGACAGAATAAGAAATGAGAGGACCAGAGAATTAATAAAGGAGGAACCATTACGGGATGGTATAGAGAAATCTAGACTTAGATGGCATGGGCATGTAAAACGAATGGAGGATAAGAGGATACCCAGGAGGATTCACGAGACGAAGTGGGAAGGAAAGAGACCGAGAGGAAGACCGAGAGACAGGTGGCAGAAAGGGATGGAAGAAAGCGTGAAGAAGAGAGGAGAAGACTGGACAGGGGTGGAAGCTGAGAGATGGTGGGAATACAGAAGACGTTGGAGTGGCCTGTGTTCCAAACAGACCCGGCCAACGGCTGGAAACTGTGCAAGAGGATGATGATGATGATACTACGGCCTACAACGACGAGACAAAGCTCATTTTCAGCCCCCTGGTGTCAGAAAAAAACCTCGGGACCCCTAAACAGTCGTAAAGGGTCCCCGGAAACTACATTTTAATGCTCTAAAACCAAGAGTTTCTGAGATATTCCCAGAAAACTAATTTCATTTAATAAACTAATGTAGGAATGCAAGCCAGTAACCATGACAACAGTGTCTCAAAAAGGTACATCCAACTTTCCATCTATTTCTGCAAGAAGTAATGCCACTCCATTTATTAAATTTCTGTGAAAGTTTGCAAATGGCTATAAGGTTATCATGGAACCAACAAAAACTGTAAAATTCATCAATGCGCTTAAGGGGGTCAAGAGGTACCCTGGATTTTTTCACAAGACTTAAACGTGCGATGTGTCGTACAGAAGGTCTATTATATCTTCAAACAGCAACATTATTTTCAAAAATTCCTGAATTGAAATAGTTTTATTTTTTAATTTTTTATTTTTTGCTTTTAGGAATTTGGGCCATTGGAGGCTAAAAAACCTGAATTGTCATGCACCACAAGCCTTTATAATTTATTAAAGGGGTCTTCCTCTGGATACGCACTTGACACAACAGTGTGGGTCAGTTTTTATGTGACGTGAATTGCATTTCGTCTACGAGGTTTTCAATTTTATTTTCACGTCAGGAAGTACACGTTAGGTAAATTAGTTTCAGAGCATATTTCAACTAATCATTTATCTTTGTCGACAAACAGGTTCCAAGCCCCTAACCATTGCAACAGTAGCTCAATTGATTACGTCTGGTTATTAATACCGACGACCGTTCGAAGAATGGGTACTTCTGCTAGTAAAAAATGAATGTACGAACAATTTACGAATGACCTACTTTATTTTTCTTCAAAAATATTTTTTGGCGCTCTTTATAGGCTATTCGTTGAACAACGTATAGCTTCTGTTAATTTTATAAGTAAACTCAAAATGACCTTTGCATAATAAATGTATTTGCTTTACATCCCTTTTAACTACTGGGGCTGTTAGAGCCGCTGGGGTTCCGGAATGTTGCCCCGCAGGAATTATTAACGTGCTAGTATATCTTATGCGAGGGCGGCTTCAGTGGCGTAGTCGGTAGTATGCTGAGCTTCTATGCCCAAGATAGCGGGTTCAAATACGGCCGAAGCCGTCGGTTTTTTTAAGAGCGTTAAAAATCCCTCAGTATGCCTTCCTTCGGAGGGGAAGTAAAGCCGGCGGTCCCATGTCATAGATTTATGGCATGTTAAAGAACCTTCCACTAATTGCACCTGTGTGAAGCTAAATTGGATAGGTTAAGAATGTAAACAACGCTCTTAGGTTTCTACGTTCGTTGCCAAGAGCCGACTGCGGTGGCGTCTAGTAGCTAAGTTCTGAAATTGGCCTAGTAGTCGTTGACGGTGGCGCTTGGCGGCAAAAGTAGGAACTATTTGAAAAATTCTAAGTTGCAGTACTTAAATTAAAAAACAGATAACACACACTAATACAGTCATCACAATTAACACCGGTTATCAGACAGATTCTACACACACCCAAAGTACACGGGGCTACATGACCGCGTTGTCGCAGCCCCTAAACTTAAGAACCAACCAACTATCTTATGCGAAGAATAGTAGGAACTTTGAATGGATCCGATTTATCACATACTAAGAAAGTTATAGCAATTTTTCACTTTTTCGAATAAGATTACCACCATCTTATTTTGTCCATTAACGAACTCGAGCGAGATTTTAAATGGTTATGTTTCTTTAATGTATAGATTCGAAAGTGATTGGTGCAAAATTGCGGTAGTTGTCATGTTCACAAGAAAGTGTTATAAATTACGTATTAATATTATATGTCAGAAAACTCTATCATAATGAGGGTCATTATAACACTATTTTTCATTATGAAACAATTTCTTCCACCAATCAGAGCTCAAGAAACGGATGTGTGACCAATTAGGTAAGGATAGCATCGCACCTGCGCTGACTTCCACGGCCTCCTATGGCTTCTAGTGTCATAGTGGGGTATTCCTGGAGGCCATGGTATTCTCAGCGTCCGATGCACTCTGTTCAATACATAAAACTGGCGAAATCTCGACAGATATTTATGAATATTTATGTTCGAACATAAAATAGTTATAATTATCATCGAATATAAATAGTCGTATGCAACGAGCCTATAATGTTAATTAAGACACTCGTAAGGAAATTATAAAACTCGTGTCTTAATTATTGCCATTATAGGCTCGTTGCATAATGTACTTTTGAACTGACGGTGGTTTTGAGGTCTGGGGGAGGTGAAACGCGAAGATATGTCAACATTTTCCGAAAGTCTTAACTAGGGCTCGGATTTTTAGGTAAATAAATATGTTTTTATGTAAATACATATTTTAAGCACTTTTCCTATAAATAGATAAATTCCTGCTTTTCACTTATTAGCACATAAAAAGGCATACTATTTACATTTTTAAATCAGTATGCTAGATCTTTCAGTTTATTGCATCTTTGTTCTGTGTTACTTCAACGGGGAAGAACCTGTGAGCTATCTAATCTTCATGCAGAGCGTATGACAGCTTGCAACTGTGTTGTTTTTAACTTGTCGCCCCATGCCACTCACTGTGGAAGCCGAGGATTTCCTTGTCCATAGTCATATTTCACCACGTGCTAGACCTCCCCCTCCCCCACCCTCAGCTACCTGGAACCAGTGTCACTCTCATGCAGTTCGTTTCTGGTACTGTGAAGTGTAAGGCAGTTCTACAATGCCTTAAGTAAAAACAACTACAAGTTATAGTCTGTTGCAGAATTTAAAGATAATCTTACTTCTGATGGGGGCGTTCTGTTCTGCCAACCATGTGGGAAAGCAATCAAGGCTGAACAGTGATCTCAAGTTTACACAACACCTCAAGGGCAAGAAACACATTGCCGCAGTTTCGCGCCTTCAGAATAAGTGTTGTGCGATAATCGTCGGTCATTTGTGATGGACAACCTGAAGATGAAAGGAAAAAGGAAGGAAGCTTGTAGTTTAACGTGACCGTTAATCGCGAGATCATGAGCCACGGGACCTCCTTTTTACGTGGAATCCGAACCACAGGACATGGCATTTCACTTCGAAAATCTCACATGCATTGACTGGGAATCGAACCCGGACCGCCTTGGTGAGAGGCATTCAGCTAGACCGCTGAGCCACCACGCCCCCCAACCTGAAGATGTATCTCGTTGTGTATTGTAATGCTTCAGCAGTCCGTGAGACATAGAATAAATTGCACTCGTAAGTACTGCATATTGTTTATATTCACAGTAATAAACTAAATTATAATTAAATATTTTTACTTCTTTGTCACATATTTCAGGTACCGTATTTTTAATACATAAAAAATAAATATTTTCCCGATTGTTAGCACCTAAAAATCCGAGCCCTAGTCATAATATGGTATCCAGTCCAATAGTTAGGTTTCTCATGAAATGTACCAATAAATAACTTCTCTAATTGGAATATTTGGATGATTCGAATTTCTTGTTGGCCCTTCAGCTTCGAATTGTCCAAGTCTCACTGTATTTGAAACCATAATTTTGAGTGTTTCGGAATATGAAGACTTTGGATTTCAACAATACTAAATGTAATGAGAGTTCCCATATCTGAGAGTCATGATGATATATCACACCCAATAGAGGAGCGGTGCTAGTTTACGAGACACTTGCGGCCGGCTGACAGCCTTAATGAACGGTAAGTAGAACACGCGCTTTATCCCGTCTGCGTTATGTTCATTATACATACAGACATTAATAACTATTCCTTGCAGCAACAGAGCTCGGGTTTCCACTTGATTACACGAATTCATCATTGGAACTGATCTCCAAACATGGCTGGTGCAAACACATGCCTTAACATATAGTGGGTGATCATAAAGGATGAGATTGAGCCTATTTACCATTTTATTCTGGTGTAGAGAAATGTAGGCTTGTGAGAAATAAACTAATTTGAAACTTCTTTAAGCTAAATTTCAATGGTTTCATTGCACCTATAAATGCATATTTCCGAGGTTCGTGCCTATTTGGAATAAAGGCCGAATTGCCTATTTAGTGTCATTCGACTCTCTCCCCAAAAAATTAAATATTATACTAATGCATTATATTGCGCTGTGTCTTCGTTTAATCGTTCACCATAGCCATGAGGGCAGCTGCAGCTAGTCCGGAGATCGCAGGTTCGAATCTCCACGCTTGACAGTGGCTATCCTGAGTGTGGTTTTCCCCCAAGGGTTTCCACACTCCATCCAGGCAAATGCCAGGATAGTATCTTAGTTCAAGTACTAGAGCACCTATGCTCATTCAGCCCCGTATACTTGGGTGTCTGTGTTATTGTCTTGTGTTGTCTGTATTAGTGTGTACAGTATATTCGTAATTAAGAAAGGATTGGAAAGGAGGCGGCCGTGGCCGTAAGTTAGGAACTATCCCAGTATTTGCACGGCGTAGTAGAAGTGGGAGAAACCACGGAAAACCACTTCCTGGATGGCTGAGGTAATCGAACCCATCTCTTCTCAGTTTTGCCTCACGAACCTGAGTGAGCCCCGTTCCAGCCCTCAGACTAGAATTAAATTCCTTGGCAGAGTCGGGAATCGAACCCGGATCTCCAGGGAGACAGACTAGAATGCTAGCCGCTACACCAGGAGATAGTCTGTATATTGTCAAAATGGCCATGAATCAATATCAGTAGGCGTACATCAAGGTCCTCGAGAAACAGCTGCTTCACCAAGTCAGTAATAGTTTCCACACAACTAACTTGTATTCATACATAACTTTTGCACCTTGTTACAAAACTTTAACAAATGACAAAACTTCCCTCGAGACGATAAAGTAAATGGGGAGTGGCCTGGCAACTCTCCGAACCTCAACCTGACTGAGAGCACTCAGGAGCTAGTAAAGAGAAAATTTTCTCTGAAATTGTTTCGGACATAATACGATTGAACGGAAGACCCATCAATGTGCAGCATCATGATGTGAAGGAATTACTGCTTCAGATGTATTTGCAATACGCCATATAGAGTCCAACCAGTGATCGCTCAATAGGGAGGTGTTACAAAATATTAGACTTTACTTAATTTTTCACGAGTTTCATATTAATGTTTGAAAAGAATTGTTATGTAGGCTATTCGAGGTGAAATGTCACGTCCAGAAGATCGGAGAGGCATATCAGGTAAAACAAAAACAAAAAGGAAGTGGTCGTGTCGGTTATGGGCGAGATTAACAATCACGTAAAACTACAAGCTTCGTTCCTTCCTTCCATCTTTCCTCCCTTCAATTCTTCCATCTTTCCTTTCATTCTTTCTTCCATTCTACCATCTTTCCTTCCTTCTATTCTTCCTTCCTTCCTTCCTCCCTCCCATTCTTCCATCTTTCCTTCCTTCCATTCTTTCTTCCATTCTACCATCTGTCGTTCCTTCTAGTCTTTCTTTCATAATTTCTTATTTCCATTCTTCCATCTTTCCTTCCATTCTACCATATTTCCTTCCTTCTATTCTTCCTCCCTTCCTTCCATCCTTCCTTTCTTTCATTCTTCTTTCCATTCTACCATCTTTCCTAACTTCTCTTCTTCCTTCCATTCTTCCATATTTCCTTCCTTGAATTCTTCCTTCCATTGTTCCTTTCTTCCATCCCTCTTTCCATTCTTCCATATTTCCCCCCTTCTATTTTTCCCTTCCTTCCATTCTTCCATCTTACCATATTTCCTTCCTTCAATCCTTCCTCCCTTCCTTCCACCCTTCCTTCTTTCCTTCCATCCTTCCATTCTTACATTGTTTCATCGTTCCATTCAACTATCTTTCCTCCCTTTTATTCTTCTTCCCTTCATTCCATCATTCCTGCCATCTTCCTCCCTTCCTTCCATTCTTACTTCCTTCCTTCGATCATGTAGTAACTTGAGATACGAGTGTCTGAGACCTAGTTGGGAACTATTCGTTGTTCACATCCGGCACGCTGTCAGCTTTCACTGTTAACAAGTAACCTACAGTCACGTGGCTAGGATACGAACCAGCTCCAGTAGCATAAGTTATCGTTATCCTCTTCGTGGACACATGTGATCATATTACGCTTAGCAGTACTGACTTATGTATATACTGTATTCCGTCACCGCTGTCGATCTGGGAAGCCATCCTCATCCATTACTGGGCAACAATGGAAAAATTACGGTGTGCAATTAAGGCGAAACGTTCGGGAAAACTGCGACAGGGTTGTTGCCGCTTCATGATAACGCACGTCCCCATACCGCAAAGGTCGTAACTTAGAAGGTACGCCAACTGAAGTGGGAGACACCCGAGCACCCGCGCTATAGTCCTAATCTCTCCCCATGCTTTTATCACGCCTTCGGTCACTTACAAGAAGCATTGAAGGATCGACAATTCCTGTCGGACGAGGATGTGCAGTAGGTGGTTACGGACTCTTCACGCAGTAGACACGGTGTTAACCTCTCGGGGGTCTTCAACTGGTGTATCAGTGGGATGCGAGCCTCAATATTCGCGGTGATTTTGCCTGATCGGCATAACGATTCCACACTGTACGGCCGTCAAACGGAAACTTTTTGATCACGCCTTATATATAATATGTTTCTGATAACTTGTGTTACTGTTGTGTGTGTTGTCGTGTAGGCTACACATGAATATAAATAACTCCTGGCACTACAGCCCGTAAGGCCTCTGTGGCTTAGGCGGGAGCACGCCGGCCTCTCACCGCTGGGTCCGTGGTTCAAATCCTGGTCACTCCATGTGAGATTTGTGCTGGACAAAGCGGAGGCAGACAGGTTTTTCTCCGGGTACTCCGGTTTTCCCTGTCACAATTTCATTCCAGCAACACTTTCCACTATCATTTCATTTCATATGTCATTCGCTTAATCATTGCCCCAGGGGAGGGCGACAGGCTTCGGCAGCCGGCACAGTTCATATCCTCGTCGCTAGATGGGGGCTTCATTCATTCCATTCCCTGACCCGGTCGGTCCACTGGAAGCAGGCTGTGGACTTGCAGTTTCACTACAGCCCGTGAAGGGCCTAGGCCTACCAAGCGACCGCTGCCCAGCCATTTGGCCTGCATATATTGGGGTGACGCATGATCAGCGCATCGGGTCCCCTCGGCCGTTAAGCTTGGTTTTCTTAATTGGGGCGCTGCCTCACTGTCAGAGAGCTACTCAATTGTCCTCACGAGGCTGAGTGCACCCCATTCCAGCTCTCACGTCAGTTTCTAAAATCCCTGAAGGAGCCGGGAATCGAATTCGGGGCCTTTGAGTGAGAGGCAGGTGCGCGACCCCAACACCACGGGGCCGGCTGTGTTGTCGTGTGTATATCTATAATTGAGGCGAGAATTTCTGGAGGAGGCGGCCTGCCCTTAAGTTATGAACCAACCCAGCGATTTCTCTGGATGGCCACAGAAAACCACTTTTAGGATGGCGGAGTGTACCATTTCAAAAAACCCAGACCATCAGTGCCGGATTAAGGTAAAATGAGGCCCAAGTCCCTCAGATTTTTGGGGCCCCTTTATTTTTTCAAATAATTGTTATTTTTAGCACCTGTACATTTAATTAAGTATATACAAGAGTAGGAATCTCTGTCTCGCGGGCTTATAGGCCGTGTTCTAAGGACATTTTGTCGTCATTTTCATCGCCGGTCGTGAAAGTCTGAATTTTACTTATATACAAGTGTTTTTTTTTCTCAAGATGAATAATACACTTTTTATTAAATCAAATATACATATATACATACGTTTCAATTGAAACGACCATCGTTATTTGAAAACATTTCAGACGATTTGATGAAAAATTTAACAAATCATACAATTTTTTACTTTTTTACTTTTTTGGGGACCCCAGATAATTGGGGACCCTAGGCCTAGTCGGGCCTAATGGGTAATCCAGCACTGCAGACCATAATTACATTTATTGGCAGAGCCGGGAATTCAACCTAGGACCTTTGGGATCGGAGTCTCTATACGAACCACGAGACCACAGAAGGCGATGCGAGCGTTAAGGATGATGTAGCTAAAGGAAATGTCACGAGGGCTCCTGGGAGGACCAGTGCGTCGCGTCGTGGTGGAGAAGAAATGACGATGACGACGCCACAAACTTCCAATCCTCGAAGCAGGGGAATTAATCCTGAAAGATTAAAGATCCCCATGACCTGATCAGGAATCGAATCCAGGACACTTAGCCAAGGCGCCGGATTAGAGAAACTGGTGACCTTGAAGTGTCGCAGCAGGTAATTTCCACATCATACACGCCTGGCAGTGTGACCAAGATTAGGGGACTCGAGCTCATTACGAGAAGTGGAGCGCTCGATGATCACAGAGTGATAAGCTGGACATCACACACCCCAGTACCTCCTTAAATGAGGCGCCATCACAACATCCACACAGCCAACACACTCAGCATGTCCTTTATCAGAATCACAAACTCGAAAAAATACTGGAACCCACATTTCACCCAAAGGCGACTTTTGTTTGAAATTGACTATACACAGCGCTGCCAATCTTTCAGTTGATGAAATATCTTACATGTGTGCAGGAAAAAAAAAGTGAGAGAGCGAGGCTGGTACATAATAGAACATGACTATCGAAATGCAATCTCTAGCACACATAAATACTGTAATTAAAATGATATAGGATACATGCCATAGGCTAGTATTACAGCATGTACAGCATTTATCGATTTTAAAATTTCCTCTTCACATACGCTTTTAATTGCTTGGATCATATTGTTACAAAGTACGATTGGGCCCACCATTCCCAAAACCCTACATCTGAATATGTCGCCAAGATTCATTATGCTTATTTCCTCCAAGTGCAGAATACATCGTGCTGTTGGTTTTGTTTTTAGAAAGTGCTTTTACCATAAGTTTCCTGACCCGGTCGGAGACTGGAAGCAGGCTGTGGATTTCATTTCATTCATTTTACCATAAGTAAAAAGCATTTTGAGATAACCAAAACTTCAAGTCAATTCACTGATTTAGAAATATGAATCAAAGTGGACATATTGGCATTGGGTTCATGTTTTACGCGTGATGAACGATAGAGATTGGTCTATAATAGTTGAGAAGGTCCAGAACCATTGTCATACACCACTATAAGTTAGAACTCACCGGGTGAGTTAGCCGTGGTGGTTACGGCATGACTGATGGCAGTCGCTCACATCCGGGAGGCGAGGAGGTTCGAATCCCCCCGCCGGCAACCTTAGTTGTTTAGTTAGTTATTGTTGTTTTAAGGGGCGGAACTACGAGGTCATCTGCCCCTGACGGCAACCTTGAAGATGGTCTTCTGTGGTTTCCCATCTTCCTTCCAGGCAAATGCCGGGGTTGATCCCTAACTATAGGCCACAGCCGCTACCTTCCAACTCCTCGTCCTTACATTCCAACTTTCCTCCCCAACGGTACTTGTAGCTCACCCATTGGGTGTCCGTCTCGAAGCAGCTACAAAACTGGCGAGCCGAACATGTCCTCGGACACTCCCGGCACTAAAAAAGCCATACGCTTAAAAAAAAGTTAGAAGTTGCACGATGCAACAACAGATAGTGCAATCGCTCAGGAACAGCGTTTAACAACGCCAGTAACTAACGAGTAGGCACGCTCGGATTACGCATACCAGTTCACAGAGTGTAGAGAAGGGATTCGGGCGTCAGTACAGGAACTTCCAGGATTCAGCTAAGTCTACACAACCACAAAATCAACTCAGTTATGATTCAGTGTTTTTTCAAGTGATTAACCTAAGTAACCAATTACAAAATGTCATTATGTAAATAGGAAATATGAATAGCAACTGTTACTAACAAAATAGTTTAGAACGTAATCACTTTAAAAGCTCGCTACGGTAGAAGTTAACGATTCAAATAATTTTCATTTTTAAACATATAAAAAGTACTAACAAAAAGATGTAACAATTACGGATGTGCAATAGACTTAACAGAATAAATAAACAATATGTTTAAATATATGACTCGTTACAATGTTTATTCAAAATCTTCTGCATTGCAGATGACCTCACTGTTCCACCCCTTAAAGCAACAATAACTAACTAACTAAACACTTCTGCAAATTAATAAATATAAATACTGTTGAGCATAAGCGTTGTATACATATCCGCTGAACCTAAATTCGGCCTAGGTGAGCAAGCTCTGATGATGTTCGCTTGACGAACGAAACCAGTCATCTAATGAAACGCTCCATTTGTACGAGAAGAGTTTTATTAAGTGTATAAATAATTAATTGTTAATCTCCGCCCAATTTAATTGGGTACACTCGTGTTAACCGACTGAAACGCGATTCAAATAATATATATTAACAGATTACGTGCGAACTAACATAATGAAAAGCTGAATGATTGATTGTTGTGGTTTTATGGGGCGGAAAAACGAGGTGATCTGCCCCCCCTGCCCCCCCCCCCAAAAAAAAAAGCTGAACGTCTACGTAGAAAGATACAAGCGGACACAAATAATTGAAAGCTGAATGCCCGCGTAAACCTACAGAAAAAAACATATCAAGGACTAACCCACTCGTTTCTCCTAGTCTGGCGATAGCATGGCCATAGCGTTCCACAACCCTCTAGTCAGAGTCTGATAACACCATGGTCAGTTTGAGATCCCCATCCCACGCGTCATGAGTCCAGCTGTGCCATTTCTCATGTTACTTCCACTTGATGTCCCTCCTCTCCCTCAAAGGACCTGAGAGAAATGGACAAAAATATAATGCCGCAGCAATGTATAAAGATACGACCGGGAAGATAAAATATCCCTGCTCTCGGCTAAGACAGCTGAATCTCCGTAAGAACGGACAAAACGAAAACTCAAGAACATTGTCTGTCGGTGCGCGTAGAATGTTATTCAATCACAGATGATTAAAAATAAACTTATTTTTGGAGAATGTCTTTCTTGTTTTTGTTGTTAATTTTAGAAGTTTGGGATCTTAGTTATCATTTCAATGGACTCGTGTGTGTTTTCAACTTGCCTGATAACCCGTGTTTCTATGATGACTGTAGTACAGAGGTTTATTTATTTATTTATTTATTTATTTTATGTTTTCAGTAGTGGCGAAGTTAGGGCTCATGGCCCTCTCTTACACTTAACCACGCAATATGGTACCAGTACATATGATAAAATTTTGGATATAGAAAAAAAAATATATATGATGATAAATAAGTAAATTAATTATGCTAATCTTAATGTTAATGAAAAAGTCAAATGAATAATGATCATAATAATAATAATCATACAATAAAAGTAATAATAATAATAATCACAATGTCACAATAATGATATAATAATAATATCGTATGGCCTCTGGTGCCAGGTGCAAGCTTTGTAATTTGACACCCAGAAGGTAGCTTGCATGTCGAATTTCGTTGTTCCTTGAATCACTATGAAAGTCAAGGAGGTTAGATATCTAAGCTCCTAGAATACTATAGCGCTTTCTAGTAAATAAATGGGAACTTTGTGTTGGCGGAAACTCCCGAGATTAATTTTTCCATTATGAACACGGCCTACTGAATTCAAATGGGTTCTTTAACATGCCAATTATCATCATCATCATCAAATCATCCATCACCAATCATACGGGGTAATCCGCAGTATTCAACAGGTCATCTCGGCATGCGGCCTTAAATTTCTTTATTGTTATAGAATTTCTGATATCGGCAGGAGTTGAATTCCATAGTCGAGACCCAGCTACAGCAAAAGAGCGATTGAACATGGATGAGTGGTTGATGGGGATGGCTAGGAAAGAGCCTGATCAAGTGCTTTGGTTATGATATGAGGGCAAGTAGACTAACCAAATTTTGATGACATGTACGTGGGGGGTGTTTTCATACAGAAATCATTAGAGGTGTGAAAACTATTAAAATCAAATAGATAATTTAAATCATTCAGAATTTTTTAATTCAAAATCATTTAATTTGACAACGGATGATATTCTTTATCACCCTACTTGGTGAAGTTTTCTCTCCTGTAGACTTATAACTTTTCCCATAAGGAATTACGGCTGGAAATTTTCAGAATTGGTTATTCCGAGGCATACCTGAGCTGGGTGCGTTTTCTGTTTCTTCATTGACTTTGGAATGAGCCCTCTAAATCAGGTGATTTCAATCCATGGTCCACGAATCTATGTATAGTTCAAGAGCGGATCATCAGTATAAAACAGTTTGAATTCCTCAGCTCTAAATGCAAAGGAAAATTAGGATATAGTAATCGAAACACATCTGGGTTCAAACCCGGCCGAAGTCGTCCGATATTTTAAGAGCGTTAAAATCCTTCAGTATGCCTTCCTTCGGAGGGGAAGTAAAGCCAGCGGTCCCATGTCATAGATTTATGGCATGTAAAAGATCCTTCCACAGACTAAACTTGTGTGGAGCTAAATTTCTAGGTTAGATTTCGTTGGAACGCTCTATCAAAGTTCCAACGTACACCACTAGGTATCATTGGCATCTGGTGGCGAAAGTTGGAACTACTTGAAATTGAACGGAACGTGTAGCTCACCCTCTGGGTGTCCGCTAGAAGCAGCAACAGCCTCTGGCGAGCCGAACATGTCCTCGGACACTCCCGGCACTAAAAGCCATACGCTAAATAGATAAATAAATAAAACTATAAGTTTCTAATGGTTGAATATTTCAAATAACTTCAGCGCCTTGTAAATATATTTACGCAATAAATCATGAAAAGTATGAATGAAATTTAGGAAAACTGGCGTGGAGTCTAATAATTTGCACACCTCTGTAGTGTGTGTAGCTGTAATTGGGTAGGAAGCGGCCGTGGTCTTAAGTTAGGTACCATCCCGGCATTTGCCTGGAGTAGAAGTGGGGAAACCACGGGAAATCACGTCCAGGATGGCTGAGGTAGGATTCGAAGTCGCCTCTTCTCAGTTTTGCCTCATGAGGCTGAGTGTACCCCGTACCAGCCCTCAGAATACAATTAAATTTATTGGCAAAGCCGGGAATAGAACCCGGGCCTCCACGGTGACAGCCAAGAATGCTAGCCACTGCCCAACGAGGTGGACAGTGATTATTATTAATTGCTCAGATTAAATTATTTTTTCATGTAGTCTTATATTTTCCCGCTAATGTAATTGGACATTGTTGACTGACTGAAAAGTATCAATTAACTGCTAATTTGGCAACACTGAAGATAACTTCAAAGCTTTCTATATTAATTAATTAATTAACACTTTTCCTGTTGACAAGTAATAAAATTCAATCCATCCATCATGAGGAGCGATAGCGGGTATCAGCTGTGACTTTTGGTGACCCTCCGAATGGACGTAACACAGCGCACGTCACAAGAAACGAACCTGAATCATCAGGTGGCGCTGCTGAGCACGATTAAAAAGTAACTGGACTGAGAAGTATCGTAGAGTTCAATCGTCCTCCACCACCTGATGATGCTATCACTTGGCAGTGAAACTAGTCGCGCACACTTCCAAGGTCGTGTCCCAAAGCTCAAGTTGATAACTATTAACTGGCTGCTGCCAACTACCCACTACAACAGTCACCAAAATCATAATAAATATCAATCCATATAAAATAAACCCATTTATTTACATTACGGATAGTTACATATCGCAAACGATTAGTATATGTGGATTTCAACGCACTCTAGAACGAACTTCTACGGAAGTTGATTATTGATTGTTTTGTTTGTTTGTATTGGATATATAATTTTGAAACTTCTCATACATACAAACAACATAGGCTATCTGACTAACATATATTTAAATTTGGTTACTGTAGCACAACGGCGTTGAGTGTTGTGATCTCTTAAGTCGACGTTTGCCTCGAAACCCGCCAAAGAACGGTACTTTTTACATTACATCTGCCATAAAATATATTAAAACACGTTTCTAAAAGTTACCTTTATCTTCAATCAACGTAGAATAAACAAGGAAACTGGTGATGTTACTTGTTTTTCTGTAGGCCTTTCTAATTTTGCTATTTATCTCCAAACTCGGGTGCACATAATTTCAGCGCCCACTATTAGGGTTCACGCCCTACAGGGCTTTTATCATTTCAAATGAGCTTGTCGACTTCGTCGTTATGGTTGGGGTCCATCGTTATGCGTTACGGACACGGACACGGACACGGTGACGGACGTGACGTCATGCTCACGCGGGGAGCGAGAACCAGACGCTAATGATTATTGGAGTCTGTTGAAAGAGGCCTGGCGTCGAGCGACCTTTTAAACATCAGAAACTCACTCCACAAATCTGTAAATCAGTATTCTTCCCTTATTTCAGATACACTATTCATTAAACAAACATATACGGCATAGTCATGACCCCTTCATGGAGTAAGCTATTGTCTAAATCTGGACACTCATACTACATCCTTACACTAATTCAAATTTACGGCCAAATGATCCTTCTGACAGGGAGGCAAAGGTTTCCGCCGGCTAAAAGTACACAATTTACGCTTTATTCAACCAAACACATCTCTAATACAAGTACAAGAAACACATTTCTTCCCGTGACCCTTAAAGAGGTGCCCGCGCGGGAAGCCTAAGTTAATGGGTAATGCAGTCTGTTGAAAGAGTCCTGGGGCTTCGAGCAAAGCGAGAAGCCCTCCTGAGCCTTTCTAACATGTGTAGCATTTGTAGCATGCGTCATTTGAAATGATACAACGTCTAGTCTTTTAGACTGACTGTGATTTTTTTGGAACATGTGTACTTCAAGTAGCATAGCCTCCTTCATAGACTTACGTTTTGAAACACATTTGACATACATGCCGGTGCCAAACCAACACGCAAGAAGGCAGTTGTCCGCACAATCTCTGTTTCCAGCGGTATTAACTTTTCTTGACATCTAATAATTCTGAGTACAAGTTGATAATCAAGCAAGCACTTTCTTTCACTAGCCACAACAGACTTGATTGCTGTAGCCTATGCTACGCAGATTTTGTATCATGACTTGTAACGTCATATCTGGAATATTAGAAGACTAACTAGTTCACTATAGCTGTAAATGTACACTAGTGTTCAAAATATAAGCATAATCACTAAACGAGACCATGCCGCCTGATAGGAATGCCAGACGGATTGCTGAACAAATGTAAGCTGACTCACACAGACTCACACACCATATGACACACAACTTGCCCAAAAAAACAGTGCCAGAAAGGTTCTGATAGCTAAGGTACACCTTTGACAACAACTAACAAAACTTGGCAATGTCTTCCACAACAAAATATGCTGTTAATAGGGTGTATGGTTACCACTAACGGCCACACATGCTTCACAGCAATGTGGCATGCTCTCTATCAGATGGTCCAAGAGCTCTTGTGCCAGTCGATCCCATTCCTCCGAAAGGGCAATGCGAAGGTCTTGGAGGGTCCTTAGTGGAGGCTGACGGGATGCAATTCACCTCCCCAAAGCATCCCAGCATGTTCTATAGGATTCAGATCCGCAGACCTCACTGGCCAGTCCATGCGATGAATGTCTTCCCCAACCAGATATTTATCCATCAGAGTAGCGCGGCGCGGTCGGGCATTATCGACCAGAGGAAGTCTGGACCAATCGCACCTCTGAAGAGTCGAACATGTGGTCTCAGTACCTCATCCCTGTATCTCCGAGCGTGCACAGTGTTCCTCGGACCACCCATGAAGATGTGCAGGTCCATACGGCCATTCAATATGATGCCACCCCACACCATGAAGCCACCACCACGACCACCATACTGGTCCTATTCCACGATGTTCCTGTACATGTATCGGGAATCGTTCTGCAAACTGAAGCGGGAAGAGCACATGGCTCCATTCATTCAAGGTCCAGTTTCGACGTTGACGGCTCCACAGTAAACGGGCTGGAGTGAGCGGGACGCACACCGCTGGACGTCTGGCAAGCCTCCGTTTTGGTAGGTGCATATTATGTCGTGCGATTTGCGGTCTATTTCCTGTTGCCCTGCTTATTCATAACTTATTCTTAACTTTTGGACACTAGTGTGGTTTGGGGATACAGTCTAAATAGGTAAAAATAGTTTACAAATAAAACGTAGTAGGCTATATCAAATATCCGTAATAGGCATATTCATTGTAAAAATGTTTCAAACGAAACGCTGTTGATAATTAATTTTCGGGGTTGAGATACCTTCGTCATCGGCCCCGAGTACTTGGGTGTGTATTCAATTTGTCTCATAACCTGTGTTTCTGTGTTGACGCTACAGTAGTAGTGTGCGTAGTTGTATTTATAAGGATTGGGGATGGAGTAGGTCCCCAGAGATAATCTAAATTTACAAGTGATTATGGAATCAAAAACTCTCTTCTCTTTTTAATTCTGATTTTTTGTATTCCATATTTTTTGTTTATTATTATAATTAATAGTTTTATTTTATTTCTTGTTTTATTAATTTTGGGCATTTTTCATATTTCGACGTCCACTCTAAATTTTAACTAAATTGTATTTTTTTAAAATCTGTGTTAAGAGGGGCATATGCCCTTACTGTTCCGCCCCTTAAAACAACAATCACTACTAACGAGGTCCCCAGATACTTGAAATAAGGAACTATCCCGGTATTTGTCTGGAAGTAGTACGGGGAAAACCGACGAAAAACCATACTCAGGATAGCTGCTATCAGTGCCATGATTCGAAGCTTCTGATCTTCCGACTCGCTGCAGCTTCCTGCCATGAGCGATTTAACACGCACAGCTACGCCACGGGTTTATTGCGAATAAAATGCTGCTAAACTCTGTTCGTGGGGATCATAGAATACGAAGATACACGCATCTTTCGCACAACCTACAAACCACAAAATGTACCGCGACTGACCTGACGGCACGAGCTGGAGTATCAATAATAAAGAAAGCCACATTGCGAATTAACTCTCTGTGAAGCACAGCTGTAATGGAAATTTCCTCATAACGTGTGAGGCAGGCAATACAAATTATTAAAAACTGCAGAGAACATGAGATTAGCCAATGAAATCCATTAGCAGAAGTTGGTGACGCATGAGGTTATTATTTAGCAGGACACGCTCCAGAAGGCCATGGGCCCGCTAAAAGCAAAGCAATGTCGGTGTTCTTGGAGCGCACATCGATCCGCGCCACCTGGCTGTAGGGCCATTAGCCACAGTTCTATTCTTACATGCGGCCGATCGGAGCACATTCATTATTTACAGGCTAAACACAACGTTTATTTCGTGGGACCACTCCTGGTCGGAAAACAAAATGATGAGTAACGCAAATTTTACACCACTTTTATTGTTATTCTCTCAAAGAATTGAAGTTTTAAAGTATCTGAACTCAATGATAACAGCAGTCAGGGCATACACCTAATTTCAGCAGAGCGGATTATTTTCGCACGTTGTGGGGCGTGGTGGCGCAGCGGCACTCTATTTTCCTCTCACCACCATGGACCGGGTTTGATTCCTGGTCAATGCATGTGGGATTTTTAAAGTGACATGCCATGCCCAAAGTACACGGGGCTACATGACCGCGTTTTCGCAGCCCCTAAACTGAGGACCCAACCAACCAAATAAATAAATTCCAACACTTAGATACTGTTGTCAAACCTAATGTCTGTTTGCAGCAGATATGATTGGGAAGAGCGGCCTCGAAGACATCCGGAAGAGAGAAGGGAATATGCACCGAAAAATTCCAAATATCAAGGATGGAGAGAGGAGACTCAAATCTAACAAAGAACTATACCTGAAGACAAAAGGAGTCGTAGCCCTAATGAGAAAAAGGAGAATACAGATTTATGGACACTTGGTGAGGATGAACAATGCCAGATTGACGAAGAGGATATTTGAATTCTTCAGGAAGAGGAAGACGGAGCTGAAATGGTTTTGGGATGTGAGATTGGAATTGGATCGGATAGGGGAGAACGAAGAAGACATAATGGAGAGTGAGAGAGCGATTTAGACGGCTGGTTAAGGGGTTTACAGGTTTCCAGGAGACAGGAGAGTTGTCAGTGAAGAAAGGAAGATCTTACATGGAGGAACAGAAGAAGGAAGTGGGAGAGAGGATGAAGAGATATTGGCAGAGTGAAGACAACAAGTAATGTAAAAGCTGTCCAACGTGGTCCATAGTTGGCCGTAACGAATAAATATATATAAATAAATAATGTCAGCATTTGCCTGGAGGAAGTGAAACCCGGAAAAACCACACTCAGGATAATCTGGATTCAAACCACCGATCTCCGGACTTGGTGAAGCTCTCCATTGAGGACAGGAATAACACAAAGACACAGGGAAGCCAAAGTTACAAATAAGCATATTTCACCTCGGATATAGGTCAGGTTAAATGACACCCGCAAGAATTGTGCCATCGTGTCGCACTAAGAGCATATTGTGAATGTTGATGTAGAAAATCCAGCGAGACCAGAGCAATTTGAATTATGGTTACTTTGCTCGAGGACTTAAGATAACACAGCCCAGCGCGGAACAAATTGGAGAGAACAATAGGTAGCTCATGTAATTCATTCAATTAATCCAAGAGCAGTGCAAGAGCAGTGATCCGAGATATCGTCTCCCAATCGCAGGCAGGACGGGGAGCTATTGACCCAGAAAGCAACAGCTACATGTCGTGTCCATTTACTTACTTGATTACATCCACACCACTGTCTCTCCGGGCCAGTCTTTATCTCTCCGCACAGGGATGTTACGGACTGATTAAATAATTAATTAATTAACTAATTAAATTAATAAAAATGAAACAAGTAAATAATAAACAAATAGACTCTACAGCACATTGAGACCCTTGGCCAACCAAGCAACCGCTGCTAAGCTATATGGTCTACAGCAGGCGGTCTGAATCTTTCGAGACTGAGCACCACCCTCATGCCACACCAAGTACCTGAGTACCATTATATCATACATAATAATAATAATAATAAGACGCACACCACCTTAACGAAACATAGATGTCTGCACCAGAAGTCAGCAGTTGAATGACTGACTTTGCAACGCCAGAGAGGTGGACGCGCGCTTACTGATATTATACACGTATATGCCAAGCAGGTGAAGAGTCTTCGGGCCTACTTTTTGATGAAATTGTGAATTGTACCCAACGATATGGTGAACTTATGAGACATAATAATAATAATAATAATAATAATAATAATAATAATAATAATAATAATAATACACAAAATAACAATCTTATACATAAAACTCTAGCATATTTTGCTATAAAAATAAAGCAAATCCCTCTCTTATATACTTCATATTGAATCCTGATAACAATAATAATAATAATAATAATAATAACAAATCTAGGAGAAGCCATCGAAAATCGGAGATCATCCAGCATATCACAGGAGACTTGTAAAACAATTTGATGTACGCACTACTTGAAGAGGCATGACCAAGTAGCCAAGATAATCCTCCTGAACCCGGCAAAGAAGCACTCCTTAAGTAATTATGTTCTGCCTTATTATCAATATATTCCTGATGCTGTTCTGGAGAACGATACACACAAGCTACTCTGGGACAGGTCAGTGATCAGAGATAAACCTATTAGTACAGGACAGCTGCACAGAAAAGAAACGTTTTGTTCCAAAAACTGTGCTATGGTTGGCTTTTTGTAAATCGTTAGAAAAGTACAAAAAAGTTTAACTCTGAATTTTAGAATAATTTGCACGATGATTTTGTCGGAAAACAAAAAAAAAACATTGAAAAGCGTTTTTATCTGAATTGACGTATTTTAAAGAAAAGTATTTTAAACAAAAAATGTAGAGGACATTGTCACCTACAATTTGTCTCATTGAGGTCATGTCATACGTTTTGAAATGCAGAAGCTAGGTGGCGCCAAAGTTTTCAAAAAAGTGTTTTTTCACTTTTGTCCTAGAAAAAATGTTTTGTTCACAAAAGAGCGAATAAGAAATTTGTTCCTCTCAAAATTGTCTCCAACATTTCTGGAAACATTTTTTTCCTCCGCCTTACCGTTCCAAAGTTATAGCCTGCCGAAGTGTGAAAATTGTACTATTCAGATGGCACAAAGGTTAATATGTGTACAGTTATGATTGATATGTTGCGATTGAAATAGATATGATTGAGTTAATTAACAAACACAGCCCGCGTCCTGTTTGACCGAGCCTTAGCAGTAACAATAGTAGCCTTGACTACGCAGCGTTGCATTTGCTGCGCTATTTGAAATGTGAAAAATTAACTGATGTAGACTAATGAAAAAGAGAAGATTACAGTTTTTAGGGCACATTTATAGAATGGAAAATACTATACTAACTAAACAGATCATCAACTTACTGAATAGTTACAAATCCAAACCCACATGGTTCATTGAAATTGACAAAAATTTGATAAACGCCAGAATTCAGACAGTTACAATAGCAAACATATCACTCTTCAGAGTAGCTATTCAAAAGGCAGAATTTCAAGAAAGAAAGAAAGAAAGAAAGAAAGAAAGAAACAACAGACAGAAAGTGTACTCAAGAGAAGAAAGATCGTCACTCTAGAAGGATGAAGGAAATTCGGAAACAAAGGAAATTGAATACAATGGACAATAGCCAACGTTGATTCATCGCACCTTCCAAATGGGTTATTCGAAACAAGAAGAAGAAGAAGAAATAAATAAATAAATAAATAAATAAATAAATAAATAAATAAATAAATAAATAAATAAATAAACAAAGGACGAAAGAAAGAGAAAATTGATTTTCCGTGAAATTAAATGTATTGATTAATTTAAATTTCAGGGCAAATCAAATGACCTTTTGTATGTTGTAGGAGACTACACAGTACATAATTGAACACTGTTACAAGGGATCAACAGCACAATATATTCGGCATCTCGTAACCCCATAGCGGAGGGCTTTAGTGACAGGTTCGCCGGAGTATAACACTGAGCAAAAACCTATGAAGCTGATCCATCAGTGATGGGTGGCGACGCTCGCTATTCCAGCCACGTCCAACATTCTCAAGTCGGTCAGAGCTCGCGTTAAACATTCTGGCTGCGTGCAGCGCCCCAAACACTTTGCAAGTCTCCACGTGATTTAATTACGCCCAATACGCTAGGGAGTACGCCACCTAATGCAGCCCATTATGACACGCTGCTCCAACTACCGCCTTTTCACAAAAACTCTTCCTTACTTTCTGTCTTTTAATGACTAGCCTCAATACGGCCAATCCAAGGATTGGTTTTACGTCCCTTTTAACTACTGACGCTTTTACTCGGTTGAACAATTGAAATGATTAATCCACATGCAAAACCATTTCAATCCACTTGTGGATAAGAATCACTTGGATTCACTTTCCTCATATTTATAGACACCTAGTCCATCTGTGCTGATGGAAAACTATTACTCGAAGCATTGAATAAACACTTTTTTGATGCAAGTAGTCAACACAGATCGGCTAAGTGTCTTTGAATATGAGACATGTGAATCCAAGTGATCCTTATTCGCGAGTGGCTTAAAAGAGTTTTGCAACTGGATTACTCAATTGTTTTTCTGTCTGCACATTTTGAATTTTTGGCTAATGCTTCGTATTCATGCCGAAAGGGGTGTACAATGTGCAAATATACATTCAGTTAAAATGATGGGTCGTTCGTCTGTCTGTTACACGTTTGCATCAAAACTACTGAAGTGAATTGAAAAATAGATTAAAAATAGAAGGCATCCCTAAAAGAAAACTAGGATTTAAAAAAAATATAAGTTAACTGGAAAGGAGTGAGTGGGAGGGACGGGAGAAAGGTTACGAGGAAGCCTCAAATAGTGTTTCGTTCCTTCAGAAAATTCTTTTGACATTGTGAGGTAATAAAGGCGTCTTCCTGATGTAATTCTGTCACAACCAAAGGATTATAGAACTCCAAAATCGTTCATTTCACAGGGATAAGGGTACTGGCGAAACCATGTCCACTAAGTCTGACAGCATAGCCATGGATTCCCTCCTCCCACCGGTCTAGGTGGCGTTGAGGTCAAATGAGTGGACTACTCATTTTCTTAGCATTTTCTATTGAACGGAGTCAGCTACGATGGTTTGAACCTTTCCAAAGAATGAAAGACTCCAGAATAGTTAAATCAAGCGTTCGATGCCAGAATGCAAGGAACAAAACCGTACGGGAATCCTAGAAGTGCATAGGAGGATGACGTGATGGCAGGGGTGGAAGCTAGATGAGGAGAATGGAGAATACTGAAGGAGCTGACCCATGACAGAATTAGTTGCGGGATCCTCTGGACAACTTCGGCACCGCAAGGCACAAGAGGACCGGTCTAAGTAAGTAAGTAAGTAAGTACGTGAGTAGCGGCTTCGGTGGCGTAGTCGGTAGCATGATGAACTGATGTGCACAAGATAGAGGATTCAAACCCGGCCAAAGTCGTCGGATTTTTTAAGAGCGTTAAAATCCTTCAGTATGCCTTCCTTCGGAGGGGAAGTAAAGCCGGCGGTTCCATGTCATAGATTTATGGCATGTAAAAGATCTTTCCACAGACTAAACTTGTGTGAAACTAAATTGTTAAGTTAGATTTCGTCGGAACGCTCAATCAAAGTTCCAACGATCACCACTAGGTATCATTGATATCTGATAGCGAAAGTTAGAAATACTTGAAATTGAACGCAACTTGTAGCTCACCCTAAGGGTGTCCGCTGGAAGCAGCTACAGACTCAGGCGAGCCGAACATGCCCTCGCACACTCCCGGCACTAAAAGCAATACGATGAATAAAATAAAATAATAATAATAATATGTAAGTAAGTAAGTAAGTAAAGTAAGTACGTAGAGAGTGGAAGCCTGTGGAGGAGAATGGAGGATAGCGAAGGAGCTGATCCATAACAGAATTAGTTGGATGATCCTCTGTATAACCTCGACACCGTAAGGCACAAGACGACAGAGTAAGTAAGTAAGTAAGTAAGTAAGTAAGTTGAGTTATCCTACTCTATGAACCCGTAATCAAAATGTTAACTCGTGATTTCTCTTCTTCTTCTTCTTCTTCTTCTTGCTAGCGTTGCCCCGCTGGTGCTGGGTCCGCTTTTTTGGTCATTGACCTCCATTTTGTCCGGTTTCGTGCGTCAGCTGGATTTAGCCCGGTAATTTTTAAGTCACAAAATGTTAACTGGTGAATGACCACCACAAAATTCCACTGTGCTGACTTAAGACAGTAGCAGAAGGAAATATGTCTGTCTTGAAATAATTCATATGAGAAAGGGAGGGTGTTTATTTTCGCTGTAAAACATAGCGAGACACGGCTCGAGCAAGCTGGAAGGGGAGACGTCATCTCAGATTCGCAGACTGTTTGCAGGTTAAATTAGCTTGAGAAGTTCTCATTTTGAAGACGTGCTCGCCAACTCCGTGATGGCTAAAGTAATTGCTTTGGGAGTACGTCCATCAGACGAGGGCACGCCCCGAGTTTGAGTCTTCTTCAGCTTGAAAACTAATAAAACCCTTCCATAAAATACTGCGAGGTATGGTAAACACGCCTCCTCATTCCTAGACGGCCACAATAAAACACCACACTACTAAACTGCATTAGACATTCGTCAACACTCAAACACAGGCGGCGAAGCGTCGAGGTCATCTGCTCCTTCTCTCACTCTACACACCGAACTATAAATAAAGTTAGAGTTTTCGTCTGTCTAAGCTAAATTTCTTGTATATAGCCCCGGAGGTCCGGGTTCGATTCCCGGCTCCGCCACGATATTTAATTCGGGTCTGAGGGCTGGAACGAGGTATACTCAGCCCGTGAATCAAAACTGAAGGAAGGAAGGAGGGAAGGAAGGAAACTTGAAGTTTTACGTGCCGTTAATCATGCGATCATGAGCCACGGGACCTCCCTTTTACGTGGAATCCGAACCACAGGACATGACATTTCACTTCGTAAAACTCACATGTTTTGACCGGGAATCGAACCCGGTCCATCTTGGTGAGAGCCAAATAGCATAACCACTGTGCCACCACGCCCCAGAAGCAAAACTGGGAAGAGATGAGTTCGATTCCCATCTCAGCCATCGTGGAAGTGGTTTTCCGTGAATTCCCACCTCTAGACCTGGCAAATATCGGGATGGTTCCTAACTTAAGGCCATGGCCGCCTCCATCCCAATCCTAACCTGAATTACAAATACACACGCTACCACAGACACCAAAACAACACAGGTTATCAGACAAATTCTACAATCCATGGGGCTAAATGACCACGGTGTCCAAGCCCCTTAATGAAACAAACAAACAAACAAACAAACAAACAAACAACAACATTTTATAATCGTTCCCGAAAGGACGGAGTATCACATTACTTGTAATGCCGTTACTGATTAAACTCAGTAACTGTAACGCCACCATTTTTATGTTACTCAAGTACGTAAATAAATTGATAAATAAATTAATTATACAATAAATAAATAGATAGGCTAAATAAATAGACTAATTAATCAAAAACAAATAAAAAATAAATAAATTAAAACATAAGTAAGTAATTAAATTAATAAATACATAAGTAAATGAATAATATAATAAATAAATAATTAAATAAATCAGTAAATAAATAATAAATAATAAAATAAGTAAGTAAGCAAATAAATAACAAAATAAATAACTAAGTTAAATAAGTAATAAGAAGAAAGAACATAGTGCGCGAATGAAGAACATTTGGGAAGAATGTCGCCGCATAAAAATTGGTCAAGTTCACACGCTCTCTTAAAAGGGAATGTACGATAGTAATAGTAATAATAAATAAAAAATAAAATAAAATAAATAAATAAATAAATAAATAAATAAATAAATAGCAGATAAATGAAAACATAAATAAATTAATAAATAAATAAATAAATAAAGATATAACTTATATGAATACATCTTTGATTAAATTAAAAAAGTTACTCATGTTTACAGTTGTCTCGGTCGATGAGGAGCTACAAAGAAGGTGGATAATATATATAGAATATTATGCTAATTTGGAAAAATAGATATTTTAAATTGTCTTTCTTTAATGTATTATTTTCAAAATCAAAATAAGTGCTAATTTTCATGCTTCTTTGTTTTTAGCCTACTTTCGATTTTTGCAAAAAATGAAAGTAGACTTATGAGATCAACACAGGGCGAAAAAAGTGTGTCTGTCTGTGTGTGTGTATGTGTGTGTGTGAGTCTGTGTGTGTGTGTGTGTATGTGTGTGTGTGTGAGTCTGTGTGTGTGTGTGTGTGTGTGTGTGTGTGTCTGTGTGAGTGTGTGTACTCTGAATGTCTGTCCCCCCCTATCAATTCGAACACGGTGAATGCGAATTGAACGAAATTTGGTACAAAGGTAGCACTAGCAAAGGACACCTCAGTGTCATGTTTTATATCGCCGCCATCTTTACTAAAACTGAATGGCGGCCACTCAAACGTTCAAAACGTAAAATCAAATAACGACTAACCAAATCATCCGATCTCTACCAAATTTGGTAACAACATACCTTCGTATAGGATGCGTCTTGTGACCAAACTACAAGGTCGTCCGCCATACCATTTCAGGATGGCGGCCGTGCGAATTATACAAACTTTATAATCCATATCATGGGATCCACCAGTTCCGATTATCGAGCCGAGAATCGTTTTAACTGTTCTAAAGGAAGAGGCACGTTCGAAATTAAAAGTTTATTTTGTAATACTATAGTGCAGACGTGATTTTAAAAAGCTGAGCCGATTCAGTAATAAGACAAGATGGCAGCGGATATCTTGTGCCTGACTTATATTTCACTAATTTGAGTATTGAATGCAATATAGCGTACTGATACAAAATAAATAAACTTTGTATGAAATGCTTTATATATAAATAATATACTCCAGTGATGAAATCGTTTAGTATAAATCATTATTTGCTAACAAGTTCTATGTAAGTCATTTTATATAGAATGATATTCGTTGACACAATTAGCTCAGTGGTAGAGCGTTAGCCTATCGCTCAAATGCCTATGGTTCAAACCCGATCAGAGCTAGATTTTTTGCTTAAAATGTTATATGTTTATTGTTTTGTAATGACTCAGATGTTTTAAAATTAAGCGTTATATTGTGCATATTATGGTGTAAAATATATATTTAATTAAAACATAATTCGCCAGCAGATTTACTCGAGACATCTAGCTGCCAAAAAGGTAACTGCACGCCGACATACTTATTATCTTCCAGATTTTATTGAAAAGTTTCTTCTTCTGGCCGCTAGAATGCACTCGCTCTGTTAGGATTATATTGTTCGATATTTCACCACTAGAAGTCACGACTAGTCTACGTGGGGCTCCATTGATTAATATACCACTGGCATTCTATGCGCATCGAATTTGAAGAATGACAAGATGATACTACGATACATTTTTACTTTTAATTTTAAAGGGTTTGTAACAGCCTATTTTGCGTTACTTGAAAATGTTATTTGAAGTAAAGAACAAAACGATTTCACATAGTAACTGAGTTCAAGCCATTGGTGTTAGTTCAGGTATTAATTACTACTTTTATTTCAGGCAAATAGCAATCGAAAATATCCACATAGTTTGTATACACACGTCTCTGTAGGGTCATGGAAAGATTTGTTAATTCAATGAGGGTTCTCGATTCCCGTTCAATGCATGTGAGATTTTTGAAGTGAAATGCCATGTCCTGTGGTTCGGATTCCACGTAAAAAGGAGGTCCCGTGGTTCATAATCACAAGATTCACGGCCACGTAAAACTACAATCTTCCTTCCTTTTTTTTTTTCAATTAGGGTTGTGAAAGCGCTGCGCAACCAGACGTGTAAAGACATGCCTCAACTCAAAGTTGGATGTTGCCCACGGCAGGTCGTATATGTAATAATAATAATAATAATAATAATAATACTTTTTTTTTTGGAAGAAATGCATTTACGCACAGAGTGTCGGGCTCCTGCTGCTGAGTAGCAGACTACCGACTAAAACTCCCCCTTTACTTCTAAACACTAGCCTGGAACCGTTTAGCACATTAAAACAATAATAATAATAATAATGTTATTGGTTTTACATCCCTTTTAACTACTGCTGCTTTTAGAGACACCGGGGTGCCGGAATTTTGGCCCGAAGGGGATCTTTAACGTGCCAGTAAATGTACTGACACGGCGCCCTCGCATTTGTGCACCCTCAAATGCCAGCTGACTGCGCCAGGATACGAACCTGCAACCTAGGGCCCAGCAAGCGAGAACGTTACCGCCGAGCCACGCAGCCAGTCCGGTCGATTATGTCTCCAGATCCATAACATTCTTGAGATACTTCTTATCTTTCTTTCTTCAATGATGGTAGCAGTTTTTATCTAGATTGTGGCGTTTGGTAGAGGTAAATCGTTTCTATGGTCTTCAACAAAGAATAGTTCTATTATACTCTTTGATAATAACAACGAGTTATAACTATACTCATACATTTAGGAGAAAGTAGGCTATATGTTCTTTACTGAACATCTTGTTTTAAATACTACAGTATTTTATAAATGTTTCTTTTGATAAAATGTATGCTACATTAGCATTAATAGCTCTCCACACCCCGCGCTGTAGTCGAGGGTGTTAAATCGTGCACCACG
This sequence comes from Meconema thalassinum, assembly GCA_946902985.2. Taxonomy (NCBI): domain Eukaryota; kingdom Metazoa; phylum Arthropoda; class Insecta; order Orthoptera; family Tettigoniidae; genus Meconema; species Meconema thalassinum. The sequence goes on along the minus strand of OX336390.1, from coordinate 355,817,164 downwards.
GCCGCGATGGGGAGCTCCAGTAAGTGAGGAGATCAGAAGTTTACTGAAAGTCAATATCCTGACTGTGGATTTCCCCGGGTTTTTCTATACTCGCTCCAGTCAAATGCCGGGTTAGTTTCAAATAGAGCTGTTACTTTTAATCGATTAATTTTAGCTATCGTATAATTGATTAATCGATAGTGCGATTAATCGGTTGGTCGTTTATTCTATTAATCGGTTGGTCGAATAATTGATAAATTGTTTTGTCGACTAATGGATTTACTTCGCTCCTTTTAATACGCTCTCACAGAAGCTAAACAGACATTTAATTAATTAAAAGATATTGTATTATATATTTTTAAATAATGTACCTTCTTTGTGAAAACTAGGCTAAAACAAAGTAAAAACAACTAAAGAGCCTACTTTTCTTAAAATTAAGTTTCATGCCAATGATTAATCTACAGTATATGAACCTAGTCGCCTCCGAAGCGTAGCGGTCAGCATAGTTAGCTGCCGCCCCGGAGGTCCTGGGTTCGAATCCCGACTCTGCCACGAAATTTGAAAAGTGGTATGAGGACTGGAACGGGGTCTACTCAGCCTCGGGTGTTCCAAATGAGAAGAGGGGGTTCGATTCCCACCTCAGCCATCCTCGAAGTGGTTTTCCGTGGTTTCCCACTTCGTCTTCGGGCAAATGCCGGGATGGTACTGCCCCCGTAATTGAATTATATAGAGACCACGGTGGCTATTTTGGAAATTATAAAGAAAGTTATGGCTGTCATAGTTATGACGTGGGTAGTCATGACGTAAGCACGGATGACACAGACGTTATGCCAGCAGGCTACTTGAGCTGAGATTCTCAGTGACGTCAGCATTTATTCGAGAAAGATCCAAGATGTACGACGCAGTCGCAGGAAACGTGGAATTCTGCTGAGGAAGAAAGTATGCTATTGGAGGGGAGGCTCAAACCAATGAACGATAGTCTGAAGGAAGACGGAGATTGCTGAAACTATGGTATTTTTATTACTTTTTGGAATGCAGAATTGTGGAAATCCATTTGCAGTAGAGGCATTGTTCTGGAATTTTGGTGAAATTTATTTTCAGTTTTTGAATTTTGAAAATCCGTCATGTATTGACGAAGTTGGAACTTCTAGCGATGACGCAGTAACGCGCAATGGAAGGGATAGATACGCCCCTCATGAAGTTCATAAAAGGCCTTGCGCAGAAGAGAGGAGTCTCATTCTCAGATTATAAATCGTCTGATATTCAATCGTCTGATCTCAAATAGTCATTTCAGTGAAACGTCGAGTGAGATTAGTAGTGAAAAAGTCGTCTTTATAACGCGTGGTGAATCCACTGCATTAAACGAGAGTCGAACTTACAAGCAGTGCAGGTTTACTGTGTGTAAATCTAGGTGAAGTTGAAACGCACATTATAACGCGTCTACGAGATTAGCTGTGAACAGTTAGCGGTCGCCTATAAGCTAATTCTATTGTGCATTGCTACAGTAAGGACTGTAGAAAAGTTGAGCAATTTCGAGGAAGTATTTTGGAAGTTATTGACAATTTTAGACGACTGACAAAAGTGATTTTCTCGCCACAGGAGAAGCACTTTGTATAGCCAGAATCTACGCTACGGCTGACAAGGCTAGTGAAATAGGGAGACTTCAGATTGCTTTTGTGACACAACGCTACAGTATTATGGAGCAGTCTAATACGGCAGTTTGTTCTTCTAATACTATAACCGAAGAGAAGATGGAAGGCTAAAGGACTTAATGCAATTGGGACATATTTCAACGGAGTAAGATAGCAGCATGGAACTTCGCTAATTGCTATTCCATACAAGCGAACATGTGGTAAATAACCATCTACACCCACGTTTCGTCATTAAAGGCTGAATACTATCAAACAGCAATGGAAATGATTTCATACTCTCTGAATATGAATATTTCTTCGGAAATTTATACAAAAACTTCATGGCGATTTTCAACTGGAACTTCAGGGATTTTTCAAGAGAGGTCAGGGTTGTCCCGACTCACAAAGAAGATTATTGCCGGAAGGATGTCGTTCGTCTTCGTGAAGCAGTTCGATTCTCCGAGGGTGCTGTTTCTTGTTTCGAGGATGGAGCTCAGCTTTAACTTGGTGAAATGGATCCATCAACAGTCTTCTTTGGGGAATTTTCCTCTGGAACGTCAATCGGCAGATAAGGTAGTCGTGAACGTTTATTGTATTTGAGTTTCTTAGCAATATTTGAGCAACCATTTTTCCCATATTTTTGTCCTCATGTATTTTGCCCATATTCTTGTTTGAGATTCCTATTCTCAGTACACCTTGATGAGTTATGCCTTTTTCGACGATTTATTAAGACATTGTTATGTCATGGGCATAGTTAAATGATTTTGGATCAGTTGAAACTGATATTTAGATTTTTTAGTAATTTGTATAATCTTCTTTTTTGTAGTCACGATTTGACTGTAAGTTAATGATTTTTATGGCAGATTTAAATTCAGACAGCGTGTCACTTTATCAAAGTAATTCTACCCCAGTTTAATTACTTTGACCAATTTTCTGTCATCATCAAGAAGGAAGAACATTTAAATGATTTTAGAGCGTTAAAATCCATTACGTTGTCGACGATCTTGGAAATACTAGTCGTTATTTGAATTGATTGCAACACAGACATTTATCGTCAGTTATGAACGATCATTGCATCATAGACAATTTTGTGAAAGATGAACTTTAATTATGAATTATTGAATGCATTAAATTCGTGAACTTTTGTTAGGAATTTTTTCTCAATTAGAGATTTATATAACGATGTTTGCATTCCCCAGTGTAATTGGATTCTATTCGACTATTTTGCAGCTTAGTCGCACTTTGTTTGATGATAGTATTTTTATACTACAATTCTTTTAAGATGTTAATCTTAAATTTTGATAGACCAGACAGGCGTATATAAGCGTATTCACTATTAAATTTGTTTGTGATTGGCAAATTTTTTTCATTTCGATTCATGAATGAAATCCACGACGGTTAAATGACAACAGTTTTGAAACAATTAATGATTATAAGAATTTTTAAGTGGAACTATGAATGTATAATCGATAGTGCAGCGGACATGTTGAAAGTCGCTGATGTATAATGCCCTAAAATAAATGAAGGAGATTCCCACAGTAATTAATGATGATAAAGATTATGTTAGTGGAGTTTTTTTTGTAAATTCTGTGGAAGATTTCGATGCCGTATATTTTAATATATGATGAATTTTGGGCTATTTTGAATGCAGTTTGTGCATTATTTTGTAAGCGAAGTAATTTCCGCTAGAGTGTATTGTCATAGTTCGTTGAAAATTAATCAAGTGAATTTACTGTTATAATTAACAAGAGTTTTGAAAGAATTTGAGATAAGATTTTGAATGAAGATTACCGTCACAAATAATAATAATTATTACAACCTTTATTAAACCAGATTGTGACATTTAAATGTATAACTAACCTTCATTGGTCGATTATATTAAACACGATTATGAATTTACCAACCGGATGAATATGTGGGTCAATGTATTTCTTAAATTAATAATTTAAATAATTTAAATGTTAATATTGTAAATAATAATGTATATATCTTTGACAATAATGTGGAACGAAAGTGATGTTAAAGGCGTGTTTAAAATTTTTGTAATTATCTTCGACAATATTATAAACAATTTCTAATTGTTATAAATAATTTATGTGATTTTGTTATAAACATTTAAGAGTGTGTTTTATACTCTAAACTATGCTTTTTAAACATTTGGATGATAACTTAACAAGTTTAAGGATTGTCAGAATAATCCAGTGGTATGTGAGTTAAGCATTTGAAAGATTTGCGTCAATATATATGAGTTGTCTTATAGACATTTAAAGCTTTGAGAGGAGCTGAATTCTTACGCAGTGTGGCGTGACGAGTGAACCCCATTTGACAGGCATGCGCCAGGTTGAAGGGTAGACCAGCTGGCTCGACATCTGGTTATCAGCGGGCGAGGTCGATACTCTGGCCTTGCGCCTATTAATACAAGTGTGATGTTTATTAAAAGAAACCAAATGCTCTATATATATGTGTCGTATCCTGACTTCCTCATCCAATCCAAATGTGTTTTAAATGTTACGTTATTTTGAGCTCATGGGAGCTAACATATTGTTTGCTAACTTTGCAAGTCCTTTAAGTGGACGTAGTCAGATTGACATGGGCTACTGATAGCCACATTTATTTTGTTGAGTTGTTAAAATCATACTCTTTATTTGAAATAAAAGCTTTTGTACAGTTCAAAGTTCTCGTCTTCGGTCTGGTTCATTTTTAAATGTCATGGTCAAGATTATTGTGGGAGCATACTTTAGTGATCCTGTTGTCAACCCAATCCCCGAGATTATTTTTAAGAGGTAAGTAAAAGTAAGTATGAAAACCCCGTCTATTTTGGTGTGTTCCACAATAATTTTTCTTGGTAACTTCTGTGTTCAAACCTCGGTAGTATCTGTCAGTGCCATTTTCATTGATGTAGCTGAGCCGGTGCGATTGATTGTTGGCAATCCGATCGAGGGGGCGGATATCTGACAGCCTACTATCCGGGTAAACGGGGACAGAATGATTGGCACACCTAAAACGTGGGGCTGAGTCAACAGTAGGATTGGCAAACCTAAAACGTGTGGTTCGATTAGACTCAAATAAAGAGGTTGATTCTTTGTTAGATGTCTAGGCCAATTGTAGAATTTAAGAGTGTGATTATATAGGAATTAAATGTTGTATTGTATTAGGAAAATTACACTCAGAAAAGATCAGATCTTATACAACTTGAGAAAGGTTAAATGGGCTGGAAACTTAGAAAAATCGCCTATGATCTGGAATCTTATTTTATTTGACCGGCTTATGACATTTTAGTCATATTAAAAATAAAAATAAATTATTTGGATTGTAAATGTAAAATTATTTGTGTTAGGATATTTTAAAATGGGCCAGTGAAATTTGAACATGTGCTTGAGTTTGTTTCAACATGATGTGTCTTCGAAAGTTAATTATAAGGTAGTTATAAGTTAGATTTAAGACAGAAAATTGATAAAATTTATATATGGTGAAAAGTGTTGCTCAAGTGTTGTTATTTTGCTCTTTTGATGTATGTCCCTACAGCAGTCTAATTTTTGAATAATATTGTAATGGCAGATGAAAGTTTGAGGATGTTGTTAGAGGAGATGTCTGCTAACTTGAAAACAAGCATGGATAGTAGTATGAAGCAGATGATGGAGGAAAATGCTAGTAATATGTCTGCTAGCATGAATAGTAGCATGAAGGAGATGGAAGCTAGGAATACTAGTCGAATGGAGGAGAATGCTAGTAATTTGTCTGCTAATTTGAAAGCAAGAATGGAGCAGAATGCTAGTAATTTATCTGCCAATTTGAAAGCTAGCATGGATGAAAGTTTGAAAGCTATTCAGACTAGTGCTGTTAACTTAGAGGATAATATGTCGCGTTTACAGATTAATACCCAAGGAATTGAGAATGCTGTAACTGACATCCGCTCAGACATGTCCAATGTTAAAATAGATGTTGCTAATGTGCATAAAGATCTTACAATGTTGAATCTAGATGTAGCTAATGTCCGAAGTGATATTTCTTGTGCTAGGGCTGAGGTAGTTGTTGTTAAAAATGACGTTGCGACTGTCCAAGACAAGGTTGAGGAAGTCCAAAGAGGAATCCAAAATGTTAGAACTGATGTGTCCAATGTTCAGGTTGATATTAATAACATTCATTCGGATGTAAACGAGATGCAAAGTGACATAAATAAAATTCAAGTAGAGGTCAACACAGTTTTCGTAGATGTTGCTAAAGTCCAAACTGATGTAAATAAAGTCAGGGAAGAGATAGAAAATTCGAAAACCCTTTGTACACGTAATATAAGTGCATTAACGACTAGGCTAGTTGATGAGTCAGTGAGAACGACAGCGTCTTTAGAAGGTTTAAAGTTTGATGTAGAGGTCATGAGAACCCAGGTATTAGACCATAATAAAGTATTGAAAGAGGATATCGAAATAGACATAGCAGAAATGTTAACGGCAAATGTAGCAATATGGAAAGACGAGTGGAATAGGTCAAGTGGGGAACATGTAACCCAAATTCAGGATCGTATTGAAAGGAAACTTGCCAGTACTCAAATTGATATTAACAATGAAGTAGTACAGATTAGGAAAGATTTAAGCGTCAGGATGGATTCGCTATCCGAAAGACAAGTTGAAGATAGAACACAATTAGATCGGGATGTGCAAACATTAAAATCTGCATTAGAGGAACAGATTCATAAAGTTGTCTCTGATGTGAATGAAACGTCGAGTAAACTGCAGAATTTGAAGTTAGGAGAGGCTAGTTTAATGGAGACCTACAAAGAAGAGTTAATCAAGAAAGTCTTAACGGAAATCACTGACAAGGATACAGTAGGCTTGGCTTGCGAAACCAATAGGAATTATGCCAGAAGATATAACCTAGATCCAGAAGAGAGAGACGTGACTCCTGAAGAACGTATATCCAGATTCAGGGAGGAAGATGACGAGAGGAATATGGAACCTGAGTGGAACTATCGAGATAGTGGGAAAAACTACCCGGATTCATATCCGAGGAATGTCACGGTCATCAGGAATTTTGAAGATAAACCGAAAAAATTCAGTAACACGGATAGTTTGACACCTATCGAATATGTAAGGAACCTCAAAGATTATTTCATCGAAGCTCACATTCCCAGAGAGAGAGAGAGATGAAGATAGTGGAGAGATATTTGATTGGAGGACCCCTCGAATGGTTTCGCGCATTTAGATACACATTCAGTAACTTTGACGAGTTTGCAGAGGCGTTAATCAAACGATTTTGGTCCATAGAAGCGCAGAATTCGTTAAGAGCGGAGGTGTATTCAAGAAAATACTCAGGTACTCTTCCAACGCGGTACGCTGATTTCTTTACGAGTCAATTATCCCGCTTGAGATTTTTGCAACCCCCATTGTCAACGGAGCAATTAATTGATGCGATTTCTCGTATGCTACCTGTGGAGGTGAGGAGACTAATAATTTCGTCAAACATCAGGGATTTAACCAGCATGGATGAATTACTGAGGAGGTTAGACTACACAAGTCCAATGCCTAACGTGGTACAGAAAGGTCAAAGGCATGACTTCAAAGAAATAAATACTGTATATATGGACCAAGTCCAACAAACTGACAAGCCAGATGAGGAGAAAACTGACAATGTAGGTCCTCACAGGAATAATCAGTTTCGAAATAACAGATCGCAAGGTTACCGACCGTATCAACAGAGAAGAGGCTGGAACTATAACCGAGGAAATTACAATGGAAGAGGCAGATATTACAACAATAATGGTTATAATAGAAATTATAATAGGAATAACCAGAACCAAAACAGAAATCAGAATCCTCAAGGTCAGGTTATGACACCCGATCAGTATCAGGAAAGAGAGAAGGAAAGCCAGCAATACCTAAAAGAATTACGGGAAAAAGAAGCCAACAACCAAAAGAAAAGGCAGGATGTTGTAATCGATCCTGGGCCTTCTACGAGCCAGCAGAATTTTGAGGTCGGTAACACAAAAAAAAACGCCGATTTCTCAACGTCAGTGAGAACTTGTAAATACATTGCCACACCACACCTGATTACAATTAATGAGATATATGAAGTGACTGATGAAGATTTGCTAGAAGAGAGGGGTATAGTTAAAGAGGAAAGACCATGTGCCTTACCTATTATTTCTGTACGGATAGATGGCCAACAGTACAAAGCCCTGATGGATACTGGTGCAATTATCTCCATCATTTCAGAGGAATGTTATCAAAGTCTGCTAAGAGGAGAGAACATGACAGTTCTACCTGTTTCTACCGTCAAAGTGAGAGGGATATTCCAAGATAAGGCAGTGAAGTGCAAGATTCAAGTGTTATTGAACTTTGAGATCAATGGAAGGAATTATGAACAGATCTTCATTGTGGTGAGCAAGATCAATTTTGATATGGTGCTTGGAATCGATTTTATATCGAAGGTTGGAGCTATTATTGACATGAAGAACAGAAGTATTAGCTTTAATGATGGGTACATGATCACAGAAGAGATAGAAAAACAGGACGTGAAAAACAGTCTGGAAATAGACCTTAGGGAAGAAATTTTGAATACTATAATTAATGAAGTGGAAAATTTAGCAGAAATACCCAGTAGAAAAACTGAAGGATTTGAAGAAATTCAGGGGGAATTTGAGGATCTGATAAAGGAATTCCAAGACATTTTTGATGAAAAGCCTGGATTGATTAAGGATTATAAATACAAGATAAGGCTGACAGATGAAACCCCTTACCAGAAGAGAATATACCCCATTCCTGAGAAATACTATCAAGAAGTACGAGGGTTAATCAGAAAAATGGAGGTAGACGGAATTATTAAAAAACAGGCGTCGTCTTATATAAACCCCATCACAGTAGTAAAGAAAAGTAATGGTCAGATACGTCTTTGTCTCGATGCCAGGACCATCAACTTGAAGATTCTTCCAGAAAATGACCGACCACCCAAGATTAGAGATCTGCTTCGAAAATTCAAAGGGAGAGCATGTTTCAGCGTTCTTGACTTGACGTCTTCATTTTATCAAGTTCAGCTAGAAGAAGATAGTATGCAGTACACTGGATTCCTATTTGACCAGACGTCATGGGTCTTTGTCCGAATGCCTTTTGGTATGGTTAACAGTGGACCAGCACTTATTCGAGCACTTGATAGTAAGCTCACTGACGAAGTGAAAGAAAATGTAATCTGCTACATTGACGATTTAATCGTATCTTCACCCAGCGCCGCAGAACATTTAGTGCACTTGAGAAAGTTGTTCGAGAATTTAAGGGAGGCCAATATCAAGGTCAATTTTGGAAAATGTCAATTCTTGAAGCAGGAGATAAATTACTTGGGGCATACTATTGATAAAGATGGATATCATCCAAACATGAAAAAAGTAGATGCGATCACGAGATTTCCAAAGCCAACTAAGGTGAAACAAGTCAGAGAATTTGTAGGCGCATGCCAATTTATTAGCAGCCACTGTCCAAGATACTCTGAAATTATGGCTCCTCTGTATGACTTACTCAAGAAGAATAACAGATGGAAATGGAGTACCGCTGCAGACGAGGCTTTTGAGAAAGCAACAGAGATGCTCAGAAATAATGTGAAACTGGAGTACCCAGACTTTGAGAAGGTGTTCTATATTGAGTCTGATGCATCAAGAGTAGGCATTAGTGCAGTCCTATACCAGAAAGACGAGGCAGGCAACAAGCACTACATTGCATTCACTAGTCGGAAGTTGAAGAAACACGAGGAAAATTACTTCACGACAGAACTTGAAGCGTTAGCTTTTGTGACAGCATTGCAAGCCTGGAAGAAAATACTGCTGGGACATAAGGTCATCATTATTACTGACCATAAAGCACTACAGTTTATGCTGCAAACTGACATGTCGAGTGATAGATTGACACGTTGGGCTTTGTTCACCCAACAGTTTAACGCCACTATCGTCCACCAGCCTGGGAAAGATAACTTACTGGCTGATGCTCTATCACGTAACCCTATTAAAAATGTGCAGATACACCATGTACAATTGGAGCAAGAAGATCAAGAAACCGTTAGGAGGTTAGCCCGAATCGGTGTGTCACAGAAGAGACACGCTCCAATAAGGAAAATGTACAGGTTCCTCAAGGGTTACATGGACAATACGGATGTTGACTATGCAGTTACACGGAGAAATTCACGACACTTTGTCTTGAGTGGAGACATCGTATGCAAGTATGCTGACTCTGCGCATACAAAACTCCGAATAGTCGTGCCACCTAAACTTGTTGTCAATTTAGTGTGGGTAGCTCATCACGCAACTGGACATGCCGGTTTAGATAAAACTCTTAATACTCTTAAAGAGAGATTTATCTGGACTAACATGCGTTCCAGCATTGCCAAGGTCATTCGATCATGTGACAAATGTCAAAGAGCAAAGTATGCTTCTGCTTTATTAAAAGGAAAACCGAAGGCTATGATTCCTTCTAAGCCAAACGAACTAATGGCGACGGATATATTTGGCCCCTGTCCGAAGGGATATCAGGGTAACCAGTACCTGTTGGTTACCGTGGATGTTTTCTCAAAATTTGTTACAATGAGTCCCATGCAGAAAGCTAACACGAGGAACGTAGTAAGCAGACTGGAAAATGCTGTATTTCCTAAAGCTGGTATACCGGAATATCTACTGTCAGATCATGGAACGCAGTTTACATCCGTGGAATTTGCAGCGGATATGGAAAGGCTTGGCATTAAGCACTTATTTTCAAGCGTGCGTTACCCAGAATCGAATTCCTCAGAAAGATATATGGCTGAATTTTCGAAATTCTGTCGAATTTTCTGTCCAAATGATCATTCTGGTTGGGTGAGATTTGTACCCCTTATTGAGGAATGTCTGAACTCTACAGTGCAGGAGAGCACAGGAGAAGTGCCAATGCGACTTCATCTAGGAAGAAACCCAGAAAGGCCGTGGGATAATCTTTTCAACCACATTCCTAGAGATCCCGACCTAGGAAGGCAGCAGAGGATTGACAAGGCGAAGGAACAACTCCAGAAAGCAGCAGAGAAACGATTGAAAAGAGTAGCTGGAAAACGTTTTGGTACACCCTTACAAGTTGGAAATCTTGTATTATTACGCAGACCTGTCAAGGCTGATATGAGCAAGAAAATATACCCCAAATTTGGAAATGTATTCATGGGGCCGTTTAGGATTACGAACGCCTATGGAAACAACTGCTATGAACTCTACGATGATGAGAATAATGTCATTTACGGCAAGTTCAATGCTGGAAATTTGAAAAGATACTATACTAGAGTAAGCCAGTAATAATTCAATTTCGTGTTCAAGAGAGTTGAGGTACTTGTAACACTGAGTTTAAAAACAATTTGCAACTGTTTTTAAAACGTGGTGAGAGGAGAATGCCCCCGTAATTGAATTATATAGAGACCACGGTGGCTATTTTGGAAATTATAAAGAAAGTTATGGCTGTCATAGTTATGACGTGGGTAGTCATGACGTAAGCACGGATGACGCAGACGTTATGCCAGCAGGCTACTTGAGCTGAGATTCTCAGTGACGTCAGCATTTATTCGAGAAAGATCCAAGATGTACGACGCAGTCGCAGGAAACGTGGAATTCTGCTGAGGAAGAAAGTATGCTATTGGAGGGGAGGCTCAAACCAATGAACGATAGTCTGAAGGAAGACGGAGATTGCTGAAACTATGGTATTTTTATTACTTTTTGGAATGCAGAATTGTGGAAATCCATTTGCAGTAGAGGCATTGTTCTGGAATTTTGGTGAAATTTATTTTCAGTTTTTGAATTTTGAAAATCTGTCATGTATTGACGAAGTTGGAACTTCTAGCGATGACGCAGTAACGCGCAATGGAAGGGATAGATACGCCCCTCATGAAGTTCATAAAAGGCCTTGCGCAGAAGAGAGGAGTCTCATTCTCAGATTATAAATCGTCTGATATTCAATCGTCTGATCTCAAATAGTCATTTCAGTGAAACGTCGAGTGAGATTAGTAGTGAAAAAGTCGTCTTTATAACGCGTGGTGAATCCACTGCATTAAACGAGAGTCGAACTTACAAGCAGTGCAGGTTTACTGTGTGTAAATCTAGGTGAAGTTGAAACGCACATTATAACGCGTCTACGAGATTAGCTGTGAACAGTTAGCGGTCGCCTATAAGCTAATTCTATTGTGCATTGCTACAGTAAGGACTGTAGAAAAGTTGAGCAATTTCGAGGAAGTATTTTGGAAGTTATTGACAATTTTAGACGACTGACAAAAGTGATTTTCTCGCCACAGGAGAAGCACTTTGTATAGCCAGAATCTACGCTACGGCTGACAAGGCTAGTGAAATAGGGAGACTTCAGATTGCTTTTGTGACACAACGCTACAGTATTATGGAGCAGTCTAATACGGCAGTTTGTTCTTCTAAAACTATAACCGAAGAGAAGATGGAAGGCTAAAGGACTTAATGCAATTGGGACATATTTCAACGGAGTAAGATAGCAGCATGGAACTTCGCTAATTGCTATTCCATACAAGCGAACATGTGGTAAATAACCATCTACACCCATGTTTCGTGATTAAAGGCTGAATACTATCAAACAGCAATGGAAATGATTTCATACTCTCTGAATATGAATATTTCTTCGGAAATTTATACAAAAACTTCATGGCGATTTTCAACTGGAACTTCAGGGATTTTTCAAGAGAGGTCAGGGTTGTCCCGACTCACAAAGAAGATTATTGCCGGAAGGATGTCGTTCGTCTTCGTGAAGCAGTTCGATTCTCCGAGGGTGCTGTTTCTTGTTTCGAGGATGGAGCTCAGCTTTAACTTGGTGAAATGGATCCATCAACAGTCTTCTTTGGGGAATTTTCCTCTGGAACGTCAATCGGCAGATAAGGTAGTCGTGAACGTTTATTGTATTTGAGTTTCTTAGCAATATTTGAGCAACCATTTTTCCCATATTTTTGTCCTCATGTATTTTGCCCATATTCTTGTTTGAGATTCCTATTCTCAGTACACCTTGATGAGTTATGCCTTTATCGACGATTTATTAAGACATTGTTATGTCATGGGCATAGTTAAATGATTTTGGATCAGTTGAAACTGATATTTAGATTTTTTAGTAATTTGTTTAATCTTCTTTTTTGTAGTCACGATTTGACTGTAAGTTAATGATTTTTATGGCAGATTTAAATTCAGACAGCGTGTCACTTTATCAAAGTAATTCTACCCCAGTTTAATTACTTTGACCAATTTTCTGTCATCATCAAGAAGGAAGAACATTTAAATAATTTTAGAGCGTTAAAATCCATTACGTTGTCGACGATCTTGGAAATACTAGTCGTTATTTGAATTGATTGCAACACAGACATTTATCGTCAGTTATGAACGATCATTGCATCATAGACAATTTTGTGAAAGATGAACTTTAATTATGAATTATTGAATGCATTAAATTCGTGAACTTTTGTTAGGATTTTTTTCTCAATTAGAGATTTATATAACGATGTTTGCATTCCCCAGTCTAATTGGATTCTATTCGACTATTTTGCAGCTTAGTCGCACTTTGTTTGATGATAGTATTTTTATACTACAATTCTTTTAAGATGTTAATCTTAAATTTTGATAGACCAGACAGGCGTATATAAGCGTATTCACTATTAAATTTGTTTGTGATTGGCAAATTTTTTTCATTTCGATTCATGAATGAAATCCACGAAGGTTAAATGACAACAGTTTTGAAACAATTAATGATTATAAGAATTTTTAAGTGGAACTATGAATGTATAATCGATAGTGCAGCGGACATGTTGAAAGTCGCTGATGTATAATGCCCTAAAATAAATGAAGGAGATTCCCACAGTAATTAATGATGATAAAGATTATGTTAGTGGAGTTTTTTTTGTAAATTCTGTGGAAGATTTCGATGCCGTATATTTTAATATATGATGAATTTTGGGCTATTTTGAATGCAGTTTGTGCATTATTTTGTAAGCGAAGTAATTTCCGCTAGAGTGTATTGTCATAGTTCGTTGAAAATTAATCAAGTGAATTTACTGTTATAATTAACAAGAGTTTTGAAAGAATTTGAGATAAGATTTTGAATGAAGATTACCGTCACAAATAATACTAATTATTACAACCTTTATTAAACCAGATTGTGACATTTAAATGTATAACTAACCTTCATTGGTCGATTATATTAAACACGATTATGAATTTACCAACCGGATGAATATGTGGGTCAATGTATTTCTTAAATTAATAATTTAAATAATTTAAATGTTAATATTGTAAATAATAATGTATATATCTTTGACAATAATGTGGAACGAAAGTGATGTTAAAGACGTGTTTAAAATTTTTGTAATTATCTTCGACAATATTATAAACAATTTCTAATTGTTATAAATAATTTATGTGATTTTGTTATAAACATTTAAGAGTGTGTTTTATACTCTAAACTATGCTTTTTAAACATTTGGATGATAACTTAACAAGTTTAAGGATTGTCAGAATAATCCAGTGGTATGTGAGTTAAGCATTTGAAAGATTTGCGTCAATATATATGAGTTGTCTTGTAGACATTTAAAGCTTTGAGAGGAGCTGAATTCTTACGCAGTGTGGCGTGACGAGTGAACCCCATTTGGCAGGCATGCGCCAGGTTGAAGGGTAGACCAGCTGGCTCGACATCTGGTTATCAGCGGGCGAGGTCGATACTCTGGCCTTGCGCCTATTAATACAAGTGTGATGTTTATTAAAAGAAACCAAATGCTCTATATATATGTGTCGTATCCTGACTTCCTCATCCAATCCAAATGTGTTTTAAATGTTACGTTATTTTGAGCTCATGGGAGCTAACATATTGTTTGCTAACTTTGCAAGTCCTTTAAGTGGACGTAGTCAGATGGACATGGGCTACTGATAGCCACATTTATTTTGTTGAGTTGTTAAAATCATACTCTTTATTTGAAATAAAAGCTTTTGTACAGTTCAAAGTTCTCGTCTTCGGTCTGGTTCATTTTTAAATGTCATGGTCAAGATTATTGTGTGAGCATACTTTAGTGATCCTGTTGTCAACCCAATCCCCGAGATTATTTTTAAGAGGTAAGTAAAAGTATGAAAACCCCGTCTATTTTGGTGTGTTCCACAATAATTTTTCTTGGTAACTTCTGTGTTCAAACCTCGGTAGTATCTGTCAGTGCCATTTTCATTGATGTAGCTGAGCCGGTGCGATTGATTGTTGGCAATCCGATCGAGGGGGCGGATATCTGACAGCCTACTATCCGGGTAAACGGGGACAGTACCTTCTTCAAGGCCACGGCCGCCTCGTTCCCTCTTCCTTGCCTATCCATCCTGACCATCCATGAGGCTCCTGTTCGCTTTGCAGGTGAGGCCGCCTGGGCGAGGTGCCAATCACACCTCACCAGTTGTATCCACTCGGATTAGATGTTCCCAGCTCTAGGACACTGCCCGTAGAGGCGGTAGTGGTGAGTTCCCTCGCTGAGTCCGTGGGTTCCACCAACCTGGAGGGTAAACGACTAAGAAAAGAAGAAAAGAATATGAACCTATCTAGAATAATGACGAAATTAAGTTGGTCCGGCTCCGTCAGGGATTTTAAAACTGACGTGAGGGTTGGAACGGGGTACACTCAGCCTCGTGAGGACAATTAAGTAGCTGTCTGACAGTGAGACAGCGTCCCGATCACGAATACCAAGATTAACGGCCGAGGGGACCCGACGCGCTGATCACGCGTCACCCCAATATCTGCAGGCCAAACGGCTGGGCAGCGGTCGCTTGGTCGGCCTTAGCCCGTCATGGGCTGTATAGTGCCAGGGGTTGACTTTTTTTTTGTAATATCGAAATGTCTAATTAGTTCGAAATATACCTGGTATAATGCAGCCTAATAGAGCATTAAAGTTGGCAGCCCTGGTGACTGAATATATTCTCAGTTCCATCTCTTAAGGTACCGTACAGAATTAAAAAAAAAATGGTTGAAATCCAATGGACGTTACATGCAGTTACACATTAGATCTATCAGTACGCGTAAAAGCATGTTGGCAACAATGTCATGCGTGTGCTGGTCAGAAATAGCCTAATCTGAAACATTATGATATCTTGTTGTGCCAATTTTGGACGAAATCCATTTGTTAGTATAGAAGTTACATGTATTTTAAAATTGGACCTATCAGCCGGCATAGACTCATGTTGGCAGCACTGACTTATATTAATTATTCCAAATTAATCTAGAATGTCAGGTGCTATACGTGTGCAAAGTTTAGGGCTGTTGGCTTGGATACTTCCTGATATATTGATATTAGGTTAAAAATATAGACAGCATTTATTAACAGATGGCAGCCCTGATTGCTCTTAAGAATACATATAGTCATATCTGTTATGTTACACATAGCACGTATGAAATTTGGTTGAAATCCAACTGATAGTATAGAAGTTACATGTATTTAAAAATTGGCCCTATCAGCAGGATTAGAATCATGTTGGTAGAACTGAAATATATAAGTTACTCCAAAATTAATCTAAAATGCCAGGTACTATACGTGTGCATAGTTTAAAGCGGTCGGCTTGCATACTTTTTGATATATTGGTATTTGGATAACAGAATAGAGAGAGAGCAATTATTAACAGTTGGCAGTCCTAGTGGCTCTTAAGAATACGCTCAGTCATATCTGTTTATGTACACATATTACATACAAAATTTGGTTGAAATCCAATTGATAGTGTAGAAGTTATAGGCATTTAAAAATTGGACCTATCAGATGGCTTAAAATTATTTTGGCAACACTGTCTTGTATGGGCTCCTAGATATTAAACTGAAATAGTGTTATCTACATGTGTGCCAATTGTGGAATAGCTCCCATGCATAGCTTCCAAGATATCCAACATGGAGCTCAAATTTCTGGTGCGTTTTTTCAGCAGGTGGTAGCACTGATATCATTTTCAAATATGGACGTGAGATATTCCGGTATACATCTTTACTCGTACTAAATTTGGTTTCGATTTCTGCAGCCGTTTAGGAGTTGATATGGGGGACACACACACAGCCAGACAGACAGACAGACACACAAACACACAGACAGACAGAAGGACGGACAGACAGACAGACCGACAGACAGAAGGACGGACAGACAGACAGACACACATTTTCCCGGATGGATCTCATGTCTACTTTTTCCTCATTTTTGCAAAATGTGAAAAGTAGGCTAAAAATGTTCATGTCCTAAATTGTAAACTGTTTGTTTTCTTGCTTCGAACCCCTTCCCAATTTGATTAACCTTTGACTGTCACTGACTCCCATTTGATTATTGTTAGCATAAGCAAAGAAGGACACTTTGTATATTGAGACAAAAGGTAACATTTATATATTTCTAAATAATAATAATAATAATAATAATATCGTATGGCCTCGAGTGCCGGCTGCAAGCTTTGTAATTTGGCACCCAGAGGGTAGCTTGCATGTCGAATTTCGTTGTTCCTTGAATCACTATAAAAGTCAAGGAGGTTAGATATCTAAGCTCCCTTGAACACTATAGCGCTTTCTAGTAGAGAAATGAGGAACTTGTGTTGGCGGAAACTCCCGAGAATAATATTGCCATAATGAACACGACCTACTGAATTCAAATGGGTTCTTTGGCATGCCAACAACGTATGACATGCGTATCGTATTTTTGCCGCCTTTCAAAGATCACCTAGCACGGCCAGGAGCGAACCTGCAATCTTGGGGGTTAGTAGACCGACACGCTATCCACTCACCCACCGTGGCAAGCTAGATTTCTAAAGATCATTCCGAAAATAAGCGTACCTCAACTTAAGCGATGACCACTCATTTAAGCTTATTTTCTTATCACGTGTCTACTAATCAATTAATTGATTCTTCGGTTTGCCGCTTAATAGATTCTTCGGTTATTCAATTAATCTATTATTTGGTTAATCGATTGATCGATAGAACGGTCAGTCGATTAATCGCTTAATCGTTTTCGATTAATTTCAAATTATTCGATAAATCGATTAACCAAACATCACTTATTACCAGCTCTAGTTTCAAGTTCCGGAGCACCTACCTTATTCCTGACCCTAATTACAGTTACACACACTACTACTACAGTCAGCACAAAAACATATGTTATCAGAAAAATTAACATTCTCCCAAATGCACGGGGCTGTTGATCAAGATGTCCCAAGTTCCCAAAACGTATTAACGAGAACAGCGCTTACTCTACGCCACTACACCAAACACCAGGCGAGACAACAAAAGCTTTGCGAGATGATAAGAGACACGCCGGAAATCCCCCAATAAAAAGGCCTCTTCTTTCAGATATGTAGAATACGCAGTGGGTGGAATTTTTCATTTCGAGCCATTCCGACATGTGGCCACAAGGGGAAAAGAAAATCTTGAGCAACAAACGTGCAGACTGGGCGTGGTCCAGCTGTCGGTCTCGACAGATAAGCAATAACAACTCCACTTGAGACCTTGTCCACAGTAGAAAATATCGAGTGATACAAAACTACAAAATAAGGTGTAGCAAGACTTATGAATTGACAGACACTGGTCTGGAAGCTCTAGAGACACTTGTCGATCTAAAATGAAATGGTAAACAATATAGGGGGTGAGAATTGTTCACTACAAGAAGTATTTCATTCTATCTCGCAATAAAACATTTTTGTAATAATCGAAGGTAAATGTAAGATATACCACATTTATTTTTAAATCATAATTAAATCGATCAATTTGGCTATCATTAGTTCATATTCATTTACAAAACTATTACTGTAAATGGAGGGAAAGCACAACGTACTGCTCGAGTCCAAGCTCTAAGAACTTGCGGGGTGAGGAGAAAGAGCAGGGAAGGGTCGGGCGTGAAGAGAAGGATCTGTCAACAGCCCACCGTGATATATGGTATTCCTTTCTATTCCAATACTGCTAACATTCGGCCGTTGCTCAAACCACTGTGGTGTTAGGTATGACTGAGTGAGTCACCGACCAATGTATTAGGTTCTGTACTATGCACGGACCGAGAAACCTCATCACTCGTCAACACCACTACTCATAGTCCGCGATGCACATTCCTCTCAGGTTCACGCAGCTCAGACTCGAGCAGTAGCTAAGTAACATATAAAACTTTCATTGCATTGCTTCTACGATAAGGCGAGAAACAAATTATGTTGACATGCATGTGTGCCAATCAAGCATTTAAGAAGTGACGTGATATCTATCATTCTTTTCGCGCGAACCATTGTCAAGTCAAGTTTTTGGGCGAAGCGCGACCAAGCGTCCATGGGATTGTGGTAGGCACTGGTGCTCCTATATGGTGCTCATTTTAGCCTTTTTTAATTTAAACGTATTAGTTGGAAATAAACTCTATCGCCCCGTTTGTATTAGGGAGATAGAACTTGTATTTTTAAGTAGTTGAAATTTTTGAATTTGATTGGTTAAGTTGAATGATTTTTTAAGTTTTAAAAACTTGAAGTGACTTTTTTATTGATGCCTGAAGAGCTGAGACTACTGAATTCAAATGGGTTCTTTAACATGCCAACAACGTATGACATGAGTGTCGTAATTTTTGTCGCATTTCAAAAATCACTTACCGTGGCCAGGAGCGAACCTGCAATCTTGGGGTTGGTAGTAGGACACTATAACCACTCACCCACCGTGGCACTGGTATTTTTTGAGGATTACTTGCTGTAGATCCCAATGTCAGTAGGTATTTTATACTTCGTGCCATATCGAGTTATGGTAAGGTCTCCATGTTTCTGTCATAGAACTTTTATTTATTTTCTTCGGTGACCGAGACTTCCTCTACTGGATGAACTCGTCAACGAAGTGTATGCAAGCTAGTCTGTTATAACGACTGCGCTTCTCTTCACCCCACCTGGAAATCAGTCACGTGGTTGGCCCAAGAAACGCTGGCTAGATTAGTACAAAAAGACATGCACCATGTTCATCTTAATCCAAAAGATACACTTGATAGAACCAAGGACATTGGCTTGCAGAACAGTGGTTCCTGCCCCAATGCATTATAAAAGCCAGAAAGATGAAAAACGATTTGCATATTAAGGCTTTCACGGCCCGGATTATTATATAAATAATTCATGCTTTTGGGTTAATGCCGTGTGTATTTTTAATTTAAACCATACGTTTCGGAGAAACCTTGCCTCCTTTTTCAATGGAAATAAACAATGTGGCCAAAGAAAGTATATCAATGAGATAACAAAAAAATATAGATAAATTCCTCTGTTCGTCACCAGAGAGCAGCTGCCAGAAATTACTGTATGGACCATGGCGGAACGGCGGACAGAGAAGTTAGTAACGAGAAGGTAAAGGGGGTGGTGTGAAAATATAGAAACTCCTCGAAGAATGAGGAGGGGGGGGGGGAGGTGGGAGGGTTAGATTGATTTAAGGAAACATAAACAAAAGGGAAGTGTATCTGAACGATACCTAACGTCATACAGTCAACGGCGAAAAAACAGATGGAAACTCCTCCAGTGACGAACAAAGGAGATCAAATCCAGGCTCTGAGCCCTAGAGGGAAAATGTACAATTTTAAATATGTGAGGAACAGAGAGACTGAGAGGAACTATCTCCCTAGATCCTTAATAACTGGTAGCCAAGTGTCATTTAGCTGATATCCAGTGTCTCTGTTAAAATTATTGGGATTTTTACGAATTTCAACTGCCTCCCTTATAATTCTAGACCAGTTGTGCTTAACAAGGGCAAGCGCATGAGCATCCTTGAAACATACATCGTGCCCTGAAGACAGGGCATGTTCAGCTATAGCTGATTTGTCAGGTTGGTTTAGACGGATGTTCCTTTGATGCTCTTTGATGCGAGTTGCAATGGACCGTTTTGTTTGTCCAATGTAGACTTTTCCGCAAGTACATGGGACTTCATACACCCCAGGTTGTAGTATTGGGGACAATTTATCTTTGTTTAATGCTAAACGTTGACCAATTTTCGTCATAGTGCCGAAAACTGTTTTTATCTTGTGCTTGCGGAGAATCTTAGCAACGCGGTCAGTGGTGTTGTGAATATAAGGGAGGTAAGCAGTTCCTCTCACGTCGGAGCTCTGAGAAGGTTGTCTATCCCTCCTTCTGGGATGTAGGGACCTATATATAGTTGATTCATTATAGCCATTACCCTTAAACATGGTTTGTAAGGCATGTAACTCTTCCTGAAGAGTTGATGCCTCACAAATACGTTCCGCTCTTTTGGCTAGAGTTGTTATAATTCCTTGTTTTTGTGCTGGGTGGTGGTGGGAGTCCGCATGTAAATAACGGTTGGTGTGAGTTGGCTTACGGTAGACGCTGTGCCCCATGGAGCCATCCGCTTTCCTCCTCACAAGAACATCCAAAAAAGGTAAGCATCCATCTGACTCTAGCTCCATTGTGAAGTGGATTGAAGGATGCAGCTGATTTAGGTGGTTCAGAAAGTGGTTCAGTTTCGCAGGACCCTCCTCCCACACCACGAACGTATCATCCACATACCTCCACCAAATCACAGGTTTGAAAGACGCCGAAGATATAGCCTCCCCCTCAAAATGTTCCATGAAAAAATTTGCCACGACAGGCGAGAGTGGACTTCCCATGGCCACACCATCAGTCTGCTCGTAATATTTACCATCCCACAAGAAATAACTGGAACACAAGCAGTGGTGGAATAATCGGGCAATGTCCTCAGGAAACAAATCCTTGATGAGTGACATGACCGAGTCCACCGGCACTCTGGTAAACAAGGACTCTACATCAAAACTCACCAAAATAGCATTTGGTTGAACGGCGATGGTTGACAATTTTTCGACGAAATGGGTTGAATCCCTAATGTAGGACTGTGTGCGCCCCAAGTGCGGCTGAAGCAATTTGCTGAGATATTGCGCAAGAGCATAAGTTGGAGAACCTATTGTGCTAACAATTGGTCGAAGAGGGACGTCTTGCTTATGGATTTTTGGAAGACCATACAATCTCGGAGGAACAGCATCTCTCGGAATAAGACATCTTCCCTCTTCTTTTGGAATAGATGACAGTTTAACAAGCTTAGCAGTGGCATTGGATACACGAGTGGTTGGATCACGAGTGCACAGTCTGTAGACAGGATCAGATAACAGAATCGAGATTTTACTTTTATATTCAACGGTATCCATAACCACTGTCGCATTTCCCTTGTCAGCATGAAGAATAGAAATGGTGTCATTATTTCTTAGTTCCTTCAATGCCTTTCTTTCACCCCGAGTTAAATTGGGTGCGGGTACTTTAGAGGATCTTAATATCCTCACACTTTCTTGTCTAACTTCTTCAGCTTCATCTGGAGGTAAATTGTAGATGGCAGCCTCAACGGATGTGATTAACTCCTCTGTAGGAATTTTGGAGGGTGCGAGAGCAAAGTTGAGACCTCTGCTTAGTAAAGTTGTTTGATAGTCATCTAAAGGGGTATTAGAGAGATTGACTACAACTTTACTAGTATCAAGAACCGTACGAGGAGCTGTTTGTCTCGAGGATAATCGAACGAACTTAGCTCTTTGTCTATCTACAGCCCGACAAAAATTATTCTCGGCCTGAATAGCGGAGA
This sequence comes from Meconema thalassinum, assembly GCA_946902985.2. Lineage (NCBI taxonomy): Eukaryota > Metazoa > Arthropoda > Insecta > Orthoptera > Tettigoniidae > Meconema > Meconema thalassinum. The sequence goes on along the minus strand of OX336390.1, from coordinate 355,794,996 downwards.
TACGTTCAAAGAACAGCCACAATTCCTCTGAGAGAATGCTACTAAGAAGCAGATGTAAGTGTAATAACTCACGGGAAACTGCGTCCAATTCAGTACGAGAGTTCTGGATCCTCTCGATAACGAGTGCCTTGCTAGCGCGCTGATAAATTCTCATAGCTTTATGAGTGTGTATAGTTTGCTTCAATTTTACACAGTTGGGAATGATGTTATGATCCCTGCATCTAAGAAAGAAGGACAACGATGAAAGGAGAGAGCTCCTTCTTCGCCTCAACTTACTAAATTTAGATGATTGTCGAACAACTTCCTCCCCATAGAGGTTTCTAATTTGCATATTTGTGAGGCATCAACTCTTCAGGAAGAGTTACATGCCTTACAAACCATGTTTAAGGGTAATGGCTATAATGAATCAACTATATATAGGTCCCTACATCCCAGAAGGAGGGATAGACAACCTTCTCAGAGCTCCGACGTGAGAGGAACTGCTTACCTCCCTTATATTCACAACACCACTGACCGCGTTGCTAAGATTCTCCGCAAGCACCAGATAAAAACAGTTTTCGGCACTATGACGAAAATTGGTCAACGTTTAGCATTAAACAAAGATAAATTGTCCCCAATACTACAACCTGGGGTGTATGAAGTCCCATGTACTTGCGGAAAAGTCTACATTGGACAAACAAAACGGTCCATTGCAACTCACATCAAAGAGCATCAAAGGAACATCCGTCTAAACCAACCTGACAAATCAGCTATAGCTGAACATGCCCTGTCTTCAGGGCACGATGTATGTTTCAAGGATGCTCATGCGCTTGCCCTTGTTAAGCACAACTGGTCTAGAATTATAAGGGAGGCAGTTGAAATTCGTACAAATCCCAATAATTTTAACAGAGACACTGGATATCAGCTAAGTGACACTTGGCTACCAGTTATTAAGGATCTAGGGAGATAGTTCCTCTCAGTCTCTCTGTTCTTCACATATTTAAAATTGTACATTTTCCCTCTAGGGCTCAGAGCCTGGATTTGATCTCCTTTGTTCGTCACTGGAGGAGTTTTCATCTGTTTTTTCGCTGTTGACTGTATGACGTTAGGTATCGTTCAGATACACTTCCCTTTTGTTTATGTTTCGTTAAATCAATCTAACCCTCCCCCCTCCCCCCCCCCTCCTCATTCTTCGAGGAGTTTCTATATTTTCACACCACCCCCTTTACCTTCTCGTTACTAACTTCTCTGTCCGCCGTTCCGCCATGGTCCATACAGTAATTTCTGGCAGCTGCTCTCTGGTGACGAACAGAGGAATTTATCTATATTTTTTTGTTATCTCATTGATATACTTTCTTTGGCCACATTGTTTATTTCCATTGAAAAAGGAGGCAAGGTTTCTCCGAAACGTATGGTTTAAATTAAAAATACACACGGCATTAACCCAAAAGCATGAATTATTTATATAATAATCCGGGCCGTGAAAGCCTTAATATGCAAATTAGAAACCTCTATGGGGAGGAAGTTGTTCGACAATCATCTAAATTTAGTAAGTTGAGGCGAAGAAGGAGCTCTCTCCTTTCATCGTTGTCCTTCTTTCTTAGATGCAGGGATCATAACATCATTCCCAACTGTGTAAAATTGAAGCAAACTATACACACTCATAAAGCTATGAGAATTTATCAGCGCGCTAGCAAGGTACTCGTTATCGAGAGGATCCAGAACTCTCGTACTGAATTGGACGCAGTTTCCCGTGAGTTATTACACTTACATCTGCTTCTTAGTAGCATTCTCTCAGAGGAATTGTGGCTGTTCTTTGAACGTATCTCCGCTATTCAGGCCGAGAATAATTTTTGTCGGGCTGTAGATAGACAAAGAGCTAAGTTCGTTCGATTATCCTCGAGACAAACAGCTCCTCGTACGGTTCTTGATACTAGTAAAGTTGTAGTCAATCTCTCTAATACCCCTTTAGATGACTATCAAACAACTTTACTAAGCAGAGGTCTCAACTTTGCTCTCGCACCCTCCAAAATTCCTACAGAGGAGTTAATCACATCCGTTGAGGCTGCCATCTACAATTTACCTCCAGATGAAGCTGAAGAAGTTAGACAAGAATGTGTGAGGATATTAAGATCCTCTAAAGTACCCGCACCCAATTTAACTCGGGGTGAAAGAAAGGCATTGAAGGAACTAAGAAATAATGACACCATTTCTATTCTTCATGCTGACAAGGGAAATGCGACAGTGGTTATGGATACCGTTGAATATAAAAGTAAAATCTCGATTCTGTTATCTGATCCTGTCTACAGACTGTGCACTCGTGATCCAACCACTCGTGTATCCAATGCCACTGCTAAGCTTGTTAAACTGTCATCTATTCCAAAAGAAGAGGGAAGATGTCTTATTCCGAGAGATGCTGTTCCTCCGAGATTGTATGGTCTTCCAAAAATCCATAAGCAAGACGTCCCTCTTCGACCAATTGTTAGCACAATAGGTTCTCCAACTTATGCTCTTGCGCAATATCTCAGCAAATTGCTTCAGCCGCACTTGGGGCGCACACAGTCCTACATTAGGGATTCAACCCATTTCGTCGAAAAATTGTCAACCATCGCCGTTCAACCAAATGCTATTTTGGTGAGTTTTGATGTAGAGTCCTTGTTTACCAGAGTGCCGGTGGACTCGGTCATGTCACTCATCAAGGATTTGTTTCCTGAGGACATTGCCCGATTATTCCACCACTGCTTGTGTTCCAGTTATTTCTTGTGGGATGGTAAATATTACGAGCAGACTGATGGTGTGGCCATGGGAAGTCCACTCTCGCCTGTCGTGGCAAATTTTTTCATGGAACATTTTGAGGGGGAGGCTATATCTTCGGCGTCTTTCAAACCTGTGATTTGGTGGAGGTATGTGGATGATACGTTCGTGGTGTGGGAGGAGGGTCCTGCGAAACTGAACCACTTTCTGAACCACCTAAATCAGCTGCATCCTTCAATCCACTTCACAATGGAGCTAGAGTCAGATGGATGCTTACCTTTTTTGGATGTTCTTGTGAGGAGGAAAGCGGATGGCTCCATGGGGCACAGCGTCTACCGTAAGCCAACTCACACCAACCGTTATTTACATGCGGACTCCCACCACCACCCAGCACAAAAACAAGGAATTATAACAACTCTAGCCAAAAGAGCGGAACGTATTTGTGAGGCATCAACTCTTCAGGAAGAGTTACATGCCTTACAAACCATGTTTAAGGGTAATGGCTATAATGAATCAACTATATATAGGTCCCTACATCCCAGAAGGAGGGATAGACAACCTTCTCAGAGCTCCGACGTGAGAGGAACTGCTTACCTCCCTTATATTCACAACACCACTGACCGCGTTGCTAAGATTCTCCGCAAGCACAAGATAAAAACAGTTTTCGGCACTATGACGAAAATTGGTCAACGTTTAGCATTAAACAAAGATAAATTGTCCCCAATACTACAACCTGGGGTGTATGAAGTCCCATGTACTTGCGGAAAAGTCTACATTGGACAAACAAAACGGTCCATTGCAACTCGCATCAAAGAGCATCAAAGGAACATCCGTCTAAACCAACCTGACAAATCAGCTATAGCTGAACATGCCCTGTCTTCAGGGCACGATGTCTGTTTCAAGGATGCTCATGCGCTTGCGCTTGTTAAGCACAACTGGTCTAGAATTATAAGGGAGGCAGTTGAAATTCGTAAAAATCCCAATAATTTTAACAGAGACACTGGATATCAGCTAAATTACACTTGGCTACCAGTTATTAAGGATCTAGGGAGATAGTTCCTCTCAGTCTCTCTGTTCTTCACATATTTAAAATTGTACATTTTCCCTCTAGGGCTCAGAGCCTGGATTTGATCTCCTTTGTTCGTCACTGGAGGAGTTTCCATCTGTGTTTTCGCCGTTGACTGTATGACGTTAGGTATCGTTCAGATACACTTCCCTTTTGTTTATGTTTCCTTAAATCAATCTAACCCTCCCACCTCCCCCCCCCCCTCCTCATTCTTCGAGGAGTTTCTATATTTTCACACCACCCCCTTTACCTTCTCGTTACTAACTTCTCTGTCCGCCGTTCCGCCATGGTCCATACAGTAATTTCTGGCAGCTGCTCTCTGGTGACGAACAGAGGAATTTATCTATATTTTTTTGTTATCTCATTGATATACTTTCTTTGGCCACATTGTTTATTTCCATTGAAAAAGGAGGCAAGGTTTCTCCGAAACGTATGGTTTAAATTAAAAATACACACGGCATTAACCCAAAAGCATGAATTATTTATATGAAAAACGATATTTGACAATATTTTTCCCCTTTGTGATTTTCAAATTTCAAGCATCCCTTGATTTTCCAGCTCTTAAAAAACAATCACCACCAATAGCACTTCAGTTTAGTTACTAAGAATCTCAACTCAGATTATGAGAACTGCCCTCACATGTACTGGCCAGATCATTTATACACCAATATACAAACACACCATCATATTCAAGATTTATTATACTGAAATTTCATAGGCAGTTCTAATAAATGCGAAGTTTAAACTTGTGTTAGGATAGCACGCGAGGCACATTATTAACGATATAAATAATAACAGTCTCTCAAATGGCAATACGTACATGTCAAATGTGTTTAGCAGTTCTATTACTCAACTGCCAAACCTATTTTTCACGTTTGGCGGAGCCAGTCAATAAATCGCTGACGTTCAATTAAATATTGGAATTATACTCGGAGACAGATCTCTATCTCCTGCAAGCGTTCATATTTTCGTTTCCGACCAGGATTTATCAGGGGAGTGTTTCACCTTCTATCCTGATATAGTCTGCAGACTATTGGGTGGAAAGAATACGGACACATACAAGAGAGATGGTTAGGCTATACTGAAACGTTAAAGGTGCCCGCATTATCCGGTTCAAATACCAGCCCCAAATGCAGCCATCCAAAGACTTACTTAAAAGCAACATTTATCTAAACGTTGTACCTGGTTTGCATCAGTAAATACTTTTCATTTCGTCTCAAATAATGATGCTTGCTTGCTGTATGAGCCCAGACCGTGACCCCTTCTGTCCTCCGTCTTCTGAAACTGCGACTACCTGCCTGGTTCATAACACAGATCTCTGAGCGGGCAAGATTTTGGAAATGGGCTTAACTGATTAATGTATGAATCATTAACTTACAGATAACGACAGTATTCTTGAATAATGTAACTCACCAAGTACGTAAAACTCTTCAAGTAGCAGGATAACCTACCTGAAACAAAATAATACTTCATGAGAGACAGCGAAAATATGCCTTCAGTCAATACAATTATTTTTAATGTTTTATAAAGAACCGGTTTCGGTCATATTATGACCTTCATCAGCAATGCATAGTCTAATGAATATTTATAAATAGAAACAAGTTGCAAGTTCATGAAATAATATGATAAAGGCAAGATAAATAATTTAAGTTTTGTCGAGAGAAATAGTTCAACAAGTAAAATTTAAATTTATAAAAGAGGTGACATTCAATAATAATATTTCTGAAATGTTTTCTGTCTAAATTATTTAAAACATAATAAAATCAGATCTGTTACAAATGTTGATTAATATGAAAAATATTTCTCCAAAAGCAGCTCGATGTATGAATGCCATTGTTGTAGAACCGTGTATGGGATGTACTGTGTTAATTATCATTTGAAGATTAGAAGAACGTATATTTTATTGTCTATATGATTTGACGAGGAAATATCACTGTATATTCACGTTGCTGGGAATTGCTAACTAAACATTATGGTATTAGTATAGTATAAAACAAATTCCCCGATTCTTGGACGTAACTGGCAATCTCGAGAACGACTGGATGGATTTTTATGCGGTTTTCACCATTCTGTAAAGGTTTTCTCGAGGAAGGTTTATGTAGAGAAACATTCATTTATGACCAAAGGGAGCCTAGCTGTAACGATTTCAGTGAATCGAGTCGAAGAAAAACCTGCCCTCCATGCTCCTTTTAAACTTATGCTGGGTAAACTGTAAAAATATATCTACATATATACTATGAGTGTAAGAATTGTTCAGCATGAAAAGTTCTACAAGAAAGTCCCGGACAGCATATCTCTACCTTTAATACATCGCCCACTATAAGTGTTTTTACGTTTTCATTTCTTTCTACAATCTCCATTCAGTGGAAATTTAAATGACTAGCGAGTTTATGAGCAGTCGAGTCGTGTCAAGTTCAGACTTCAGAGAAGAGTATATGTGTTCCGAGTTTCTCTGTTCACTTCGGCTTTTCTGAATTGCGTCTGGGACCTGCCGCCGCCCGTGCGCTTTTTAAGCTTACGCTGGGTAAACCGTTAAGGTTACCGGGCGAAGCCGGGGCGGGTAGTTAATATTTAATAAGGGAAGAATAAGTACACCGGGATGATGACTAAGCATGCCCAAGCCCCTAATATGAATTAAGAACAATCACAACAACAAATGCTTCTTTTCAGAGAAACGGAGGGATATTTGTGTGTCCAAGGTAAACTCTCGAGTAGGAAATTACAAGAACCTACGATCTCCGGAGTTTCACCTCTCCCTTGCAATCGCGATGTGCGACTTAAAGCTCACGACTATGTGGCTGGGTGGTTTTAGAAACAGGCTGGCCGTCCTCACCCTGCATCGAATACATCCGTCACACCCCCGCCTAACGCTTGCTACGCTCCAGGGACCATACGTCCATTGATCTTCCCCGCCATTGATTCAAGTCCTCTCAAAATCTATATAATTACACGCATAATGTAGCCAATTTCATTGGGGCGGCATGTTTTGTAAGGGACGGGCTTGAAGAGGGAGTTCCAGTACTGTGTTCTAATGGAGGGGCACACACTTGTCGTAACAAGTGCTTTACTTGTTGTTAACTGATTTAGGGGCTTGGGACACCTCAGTCATCAGATGCGTGTGCAGAATATCTATGATAATCTGTGTTATTGTGGTGCTTTAGAAGCGTGACTGTCAAAGTCCAGAAATCACTGTTTCGAATCCCAGCACTGACACCGACCATTCTGAGAGAGGTAGTTTGGCTATTGAAGTATTAGAAGCCAATGTTGAGTGTTGCCTAGTTAAAGAAAGTTCTCCAGTCGGTCAACACAAATTGTGTGCAATTACATTAGGCGGGAAAACAAGTATTTATATACACTATACTGAAAGAAATATTACATAAGATATTTATCACAAAAAAAATTACGAGCTTTACAGTAGTCGCATATGATGTGTAACATCTGACATGGAAGAAACCTCACATGAATTGTTGATACACCGGGACTATTATTGGCACAACTATTAATCTATTGTTTACAGATATTGTAGTTTATAATACGGAACTCATTAGGTAGATTTCATTAGAAAGCTAACTATTGCAATGGGTCCCATGTTTCGACTTCCGGAAAATGTCGACATATCTTCACGTTTCACATCCCCCAGACCCCAAAACCACCGTCAGTTCAAAAGATTATATATAATTTATATATGTATATATATATATATGTATATATATATATGTATATCAGTTTCTTGTGGACACGATAACTGCCGTAATTTTGCACCAATCACTTTGAATTTTTTACCGAATATGTGTACCTATAAAATCTCGGTCGAGCTCGTTACTGGGCTAAATCGGTCGAAGGAGGTGAAGAAGGGGGGCTTTCTTCGAAAAAGTGAAATATTGCTATAACTCTCTTAATATGTGACATATCGAATCCGTTCAACGTTCATACTATGTGTCGGATAAAGCCCAAAAATTTTTGTTTGAAGAGTTTTTTATAGCACCAACCATTGACCAAAGGGGTGGGAAAAAGTGGGTTTTTCGGGAAACATTAATCATATCTCTCTTAATAGGCACAATATCAAAACCGTACAAAATGGACAATATTCCCCTAATAATTACCTAAAACTTTTGTCTGAAAGAATTTTTGATATGACCCACCATTACGCCAAGGGATGAGAAAAATGATTTCGGAATTATAAGAAAATGCCAAGAGCTATCAGACGTTGCCATGGCAACACTACTAAATTGATGAGGGATGAGCCATCATTGTTGCCATGACAACGCACTTGCACGAGATCAGATTCAGTATTTCCATCTAAGTGGGAAGGGGCTTCGGTGACGTAACTGGTAGCATGCTGAATGTCTATGCCCAAGGTCGCGGTTTCAAAGCCGGCCGAAGTCGTCGGATTTTCTAAGAGCGCTAAAATCCCTCAGTATGCTTTCCTTTGGAGGGGAAGTTCCAACGATCGGTGCGTGTTCCTGGTTCGGGTGGCATCTAGTAGCCAAGTTCACAGCTAGGTGTCGTTGACGGTAGTACCTGGTAGCAACATTAGGAACTACTGCTTGAAATTGACCGTCTGCAGTCCTTACCTGAATTAAGACAAATACAGCCATTACAATTCACACCGTTTATCAGACAGATTCTACACTCACCCAAAGTACACGGGGTTAGATGACCGCGTTGTCGCAGCCCCTAAACTGAGGAACCAACCAGAGGTAGATTTCATTAGAAAGCTAACTATTGCAATGGGTACCATGTTTCGACTTCCGGAAAATGTCGACATATCTTCGCGTTTCACATCCCCCAGACCCCAAATCCACCGTCAGTTCAAAAGTTTATATATAATTTACGTATATATATATCAGTTTCTTGTGGACACGATAACTGCCGTAATTTTGCTCCAATCACTTTGAATTCTTTACCGAATATGTATACCTATAAATTCTCGGTCGAGTTCGTTACTGGACTAAATCGGTCGAAGGGGGTGAAAATGAGGGGCTTTTTTCGAAAAAGTGAAATATTGCTATAACTGTCTTAATATGTGAAATATCGAATCCGTTCAACGTTCATACTATGTGTCGGATAAAGCCCAAGAATGTATGTTTGAAGAGTTTTTTATAGCACCAACCATTGACCAAATGGGTGGGAAAAAGTGGGTTTTTCGGGAAACATTAATCATATCTCTCTTAATAGGCACAATATCAAAACCGTACAAAATGGACAATATTCCCCTAATAATTACCTAAAACTTTTGTCTGAAAGAATTTTTGATATGTCGCACCATTATGGCAAGGGATGAGAAAAATGATTTCAGAATTATACGAAAATGCCAAGAGCTATCAGTAGTTGCCATGGCAACACTACTAAATTGATGAGGGATGAGCCATCAGACGTTGCCAAGATAACGCACTTGCACGAGATCAGATTCAGATTTTCATCTGACTAAGTGTGAAGCGGCTTCGGTGACGTAACTGGTAGCATGCTGAATGTCTATGCCCAAGGTCGCGAGTTCAAAGCCGGCCGAAGTCGTCGGATTTTCTAAGAGCGCTAAAAATCCCTCAGTATGCTTTCCTTTGGAGGGGAAGTTCCAACGTACGTTGCGAGTTGCTGGTTGCGGTGGCATCTAGTAGCCAAGTTCACAGCTAGGTGTCGTTGACGGTAGTACCTGGTACCAACATTAGGAACTACTGCTTGAAATAGACCGTCTGCAGTCCTTACCTGAATTACAGACTAATACAGCCATCCCTAAGTACACGGGGTTACATGACCGCGTTGTCGCAGCCCCTAAACTGAGCAACCAACCAAAATCTCTGCGGGAGATATAATTTTGCGTGAAGAAGTAACAGACCGTTACATAGTCACACATCAGTGTCGAAACCTTGCATAAGGACAGTGTGACCACAAGTATAAAAATGGACCCCAAATGACAAGAAGGTCACCGTTCCCATAAGACAATAAAATGTTTCAAATAAGCATAAAATGACGAAAAACAAAGTTAATTAAGCTCCAATTATAAAATATCTTCTCGCAATAAATGAGGTCTGATCCTTCTACGAAAAGCTGCATATTCTGCCTATTTTCGCCTATCCCCAAGTTTGTCCGGTGAAATCTACCTCCGCCTTCCGGCGTGCCGAGAGGACTTTTTTATTAGATGATTTGAAGCTTCCACCAGGACTAGCCTAAATAAAGAATACGATATGGATCAAATAGATTAATAGACGCGACACCGCTCATAACCTTAAATGCCTTATAAACAGGTCCTCTTGATTCACAGACCAACACGTAATTTCATATGGATTCTGTTAAAATGAGTCATATTGATATGATAAATATCGTTTAAAATGATAATCTGGTAGCAAAAATATCTACTGCGTCCGGGATTCGAACCCGAGATCTCTAGATTCACAGTCATAGGAGCTAACCCCACGGCTATTTCGACTACGCAAAATATTGTGCACAAGATGGTGACTTATTTCCACGTTCAAATAATACTGCATTACGGAATTAAGTTTCATTTATATTTTGCTTGTTTCGATAATGTTCCTGTGTGAAATTGAGTTTAAAATGCCTTATGAATAGGCCCCCTTGTGAGTAAAGAGAATGTATTCAGTAATAGTTCATGAAGGCTTGCTCAATTCTCGCATAACCACAACGATTATATTATATTGACGACTGCATTACCGTTATGTGAGTTAATATTTGAATAGCCATTGTGCAGAAACATAATACCGAGTGGAATGATGTTACACATCAATAACACGTTCGAAAATGGGGGAGAGGTGGGTACTTAAATGGATTATTATTTTTATTTATCGTATGGCTTTTAGTGCCGGGAGTGTCCGAGGACATGTTCGGCTCGCCTGAGTCTGTAGCTGCTTCAAGCGGACACCATTAAGGTGAGCCACAAGTTCCGTTCAATTTCAAGTAGTTCCAACTTTCGCTACCTGATATCAATGATACTTAGGGGTGAATGTTGGAACTTTGATAGAGCGTTCTGACGAAATCTAACCTAACAATTTAGCTTCACACAAGTTTAGTCTGTGGATGGATCTTTTACATGCCATAAATCTATGACATGGGACCTCCGGCTTTACTTCCCGTCCGAAGGATGTCATACTGAAGGATTTTAACGCTCTTAAAAATCCGACGACTTCGGCCGGGTTTGAACCCGCTATCTTGGGCACAGCAGTTCAGCATGCTACCAACTACGCCACCGAAGCCGCACTTAAATGGATGACATGTTTTGATCGTCAAGCGATCATCATCAGATTCTGCTCACTTAGGCTTAGAAAATGTACGATGTTTATGAATTACACTTATGCACAAATGTTTAGATTACATAAGTTTGTAAAAATGTGTGTAACGTGTCAATCTTATTTAGGCTACATATACTCAGTTGGCATTTGACGGTGCGCAAATGTGAGATATCCGTGTCAGTAGTTTTACTGGCACGTTAAAGAGCCCCTTTGGGGCAAAATCCGGCACTCCAGCGTCACTAAAAGCCGCAGTAGTTAAAAGGGACGTAAAACCAGTAACATTAAACATTTATTAGTGCTTATTCGGATTGAAGCACTTCTATAGTTGTTTTGGCTATTTACACACTTCCTCTATGAAGAAACCTGGATGGTACCTTAAAGCTCCTTGCCCTAACAATAACAATCGGACAAAGTACTACAGTCACAGCAGAAACACAGGTTATCATAAAAATGCAACACACATTCAAGTATACGGGCTGATGGCGAAGAGGTCCCTAGCCTCTTAAACGAATTATTTAGTTAGTTAGTAATATTATAAAGGGTGGAACTACGAGGTCATCTGCCCCTGTCGAATTAATAACAACACAATGCAGGCGTGGGGCTTCATTTACCGCACACTGGGTAATATTAGACTACGAGTTGGAGAAACGAGTGCGTCTGATAGACTATTGGCTGCGCAAGTGTTTGCATAAATCCGTTTTAATCAGAAAATACGTTAAAACATTTTCAAAATACGTGAACTATTGGGACGATACAGCAATGCAAGAGAATCAAGAACCTTACCCATCAGCAAATAGTACTGTATATAGCAAAGATTGTATTTTATAATTACACAATTCTGTGCAATTGGGAGCAAGTAGTACTGCGACTGTAGTCGAGCATGCAGAGAGTATATTAATGAAAATAAAATAATAAAAGTGTTTGCGGAAGAGAAAGGGGACACAGCGGTGATAGAGCAAAGTCCGGCATTGGTAAGATTAACAGGAGAGTAGAACGATGGCTAATAACTAGGGCCCGGATGTTGATGACATGTCTTCTTTTTAATGAGCTGTCTAAAACATTGCTGAAGTACATAGAAACACCGGACGGACCACCCCGTCTTCAAATAAGTCATTTTTATTTTGCATATTTTTGCATTTTTTGCTATTTTTTCATTTTAAGAGCATTTTTTTAACTTTCGTAGATTTATTTGTCATATTTTAGAGAAATTGGCCTTTTAAGGTCTTTTAGGTAGATTTCATTAGAAAGCTAACTATTGCAATGGGTCCCATGTTTCGACTTCCGGAAAATTTCGACATATCTTCGCGTTTCACATCCCCCAGACCCCAAAACCACCGTCAGTTCAAAAGTTTATATATAATTTATGTATATATATATATATGTATATATATATATATGTATATCAGTTTCTTGTGGACACGATAACTGCCGTAATTTCGCACCAATTACTTCGAATTTTTTACCGAAGATGTATACCTATAAAATCTCGGTCGAGTTCGTTACTGGGCTAAATCGGTCGAAGGGGGTGAAAATGGGGGGCATTTTTCGAAAAAGTGAAATTTCGCTATAACTCTCTTAATACGTGCAATATCGAATCCATTCAAAGTTCATAATATGTGTCGGATAAGTGCCAAAAATATTTGTCAAATAAGTTTTTTGATAGCACCAACCATTGACCAAAGGGGTGGAAAAAAGTGGGTTTTTCGGGAAACATTAATCATATCTCTCTTAATAGGCACAATATCAAAACCGTACAAAATGGACAATATTCCCCTAATAATTACCTAAAACTTTTGTCTGAAAGAATTTTTGATATGACCCACCATTACGCCAATGGACGAGAAAAATGATTTCGGAATTATAAGAAAATGCCAAGAGCTATCAGTGGTTGCCATGGCAACACTACTAAATTGATGAGGCATGGGCCATCAGACGTTGCAATGACAACGCACTTGCACGAGATCAGATTCAGTATTTCCATCTGATTAAGTGGTTGGTTGGTTGTTTCTTAAGTTTAGGGGCTGCGACAACGCGGTCATGTAGCCCCGTGTACTTTGGATGTGTGTAGAATCTGTCTGATAACCGGTGTTAATTGAGATGACTGTATTAGTGTGTGTTATCTGTTTGTTAATTTAAGTACTGCAACTAACAATTTTTCAGATAGTTCCTACTTTTGCCGCCAAGCGCCACTGTCAACGACTACGAGGCCAAGTTCAGAACTGAGCTACTAGACGCCGCCGCAGTCGGCTCTTGGCAACGAACATAGAAACCTAAGAGCGTTGTATACATTCTTAACCTATCCAATTTAGCTTCACACAGGTGCAATTAGTGGAACGATCTTTAACATGCCATAAATCTATGACATGGGACCGCCGGCTTTACTTCCCCTCCGATGGAAGGGATATTTAACACTCTTAAAAAATCCGACGGCTTCGGCCGGGTTTGAACCCGGTATCTTGGGCATAGAAGCTCAGCACGCTACCGACTACGCCACCGAAGCCGCCTGGCAAAGTGGGAAGCGGCTTCGGTGACGTAACTGGTAGCATGCTGAATGTCTATGCCCAATGTCGCGGTTTCAAAGCCGGCCGAAGTCGTCGGATTTTCTAAGAGCACTAGAATCCCTCAGTATGCTTCCCTTTGGAGGGGAAGTTCCAACGTTCGTTGCGAGTTGATGGTTGGGGTGGCATCTAGTAGCCAAGTTCACAGCTAGGTGTCGTTGACGGTAGTACCTGGTAGCAACATTAGGAACTACTGCTTGAAATTGACCGTCTGCAGTACTTACATGAATTAAGACTAATACAGCCATTACAATTCACACCGTGTATCAGACAGATTCTACACTCACCCAAAGTACACGGGGTTAGATGACCGCGTTGTCGCAGCCCCTAAACTGAGGAACCAACCAGAGGTAGATTTCATTAGAAAGCTAACTATTGCAATGGGTACCATGTTTCGACTTCCGGAAAATTTCGACATATCTTCGCGTTTCACATCCCCCAGACCCCAAAACCACCGTCAGTTCAAAAGTTATATATAATTTATGTATGTATATGTATATCAGTTTATTGTGGACACGATAACTGCCGTAATTTTGTACCAATCACTTTGAATTTTTTACCGAATACGTATACCTATAAAATCTCGGTCGAGTTCGTTACTGGGCTAAATCGGTCGAAAGGGGTGAAAATAGGGGGCTTTTTTTTCGAAAACGTGAAATATTGCTATAACTCTCTTAATATGTGAAATATCGAATCCGTTCAACATTCATACTATGTGTCGGATAAAGCCCAAAAATGTATGTTTGAAGAGTTTTTTTTATAGCACCAACCATTGACCAAAGGGGTGGGAAAAAGTGGGTTTTTCGGGAAACATTAATCATATCTCTCTTAATAGGCACAATATCAAAACCGTACAAAATGGACAATATTCCCATAAATAATTACCTAAAACTTTTGTCTGAAAGAATTTTTGATATAACCCACCATTATGCCAAGGGATGAGAAAAATAATTTCGGAATTATAAGAAAATGCCAAGACCTATCAGTGGTTGCCATGGCAACACTACTAAATTGATGAGGGATGAGCCATCAGACGTTGCCAAGATAACGCACTTGCACGAGATCAGATTCAGATTTCCATCTAAGTGTGAAGCGGCTTCGGTGACGTAACTGGTAGCATGCTGAATGTCTATGCCCAAGGTCGCGAGTTCAAAACCGGCCAAAGTCGTCGGATTTTCTAAGAGCGCTAAAAATCCGTCAGTATGCTTTCCTTTGGAGGGGAAGTTCGAACGTTAGTTGCGAGTTGCTGGTTGCGGTGGCATCTAGTAGCCAAGTTCACAGCTAGGTGTCGTTGACGGTAGTACCTGGTAGCAACATTAGTAACTACTGCTTGAAATTGACCGTCTGCAGTCCTTACCTGAATTACAGACTAATACAGCCATCCCAAAGTACACGGGGTTACATGACCGCGTTGTCGCAGCCCCTAAACTGAGGAACCAACCAAAATCTCTGCGGTAGATATAATTTTGCGTGAAGAAGTAACAGACCGTTACATAGTTGCACATCAGTGTCGAAACCTTGCATAATGATAGTGTGACCACAAGTATAAAAATGGACCCCAAATGACAAGAAGGTTACCGTTCCGATAAGACAATAAAATGTTTAAAATAAGCATAAAATGACGAAAAACAAAGTTAATTAAGCTCCAATTATAAAATACCTTCTCGCATTAAATGAGGTCTGATCCTTCTACGAAAATCTGCATATTCTGCCTATTTTCGCCTATCCCCAAGTTTGTCCGGTGAAATCTACCTCCGCCTTCCGGCGTGCCGAGAGGACTTTTTTTTCTCTATATAGTCACGTCACAGCTTTATATGAGGGAGTTACGTCTCTCAGAGTTAAGAAGAAGCTAGTAGCTGATACAAGATAATTTAAAAAATTGAAATAAAGTATTTCAGTATTGCTACTAGTAGAAAAATATATCTCTTGGATGCAGAAGAACGGTGCCGTAGGTATACAGATGCTCTCGTTTTCGTCGCAAACCAGTTATTAGCTCTGTTGACCAAGGTAAGCTGTGGCGGGGTAGAAAGGGGAACGGGTGTATATTCTTGTCTCAGTTCTCTTGTCCATTTTATAGTGCATTTTTCGAATTGTTAGGTCATTTATTGCAGTCCTTTTTGAGCCTCCGTGGCTTAGGCGGCAGCGCGCCGGCCTCTCACCGCTGGGTCCGTGGTTCAAATCCCGGTCACTCCATGTGAGATCTGTGCTGGACAAAACGGAGGCAGACAGGTTTTTCTCCGGGTACTCCGGTTTTCCCTGTCAAAATTTCATTCCAGCAACACTCTCCACTATCATTTCATTTCATCTTTCATTCATTTAATCATTGCCCCAGAAGAGTGCGACAGGCCTCGGCAGCCGGCACTGTTCATATCCTCGCCGCTAGATGGGGGCTTCATTCATTCCATTCCTGACCCGGTCGGAGACTGGAAGCAGGCTGTGGATTTTCATTTTTAGCCTACTTTTCACATTTTGCAAAAATGAGAAAAAAGTAGACTTATGAGATCGGGCAAATGTGTGTCTGTCTGTCTGTCTGTCTGTCCGTCTGTCCGTCTGTCTGTCTGTCTGTCCTTCTGTCTGTCTGTCTGGCTGTGTGTGTGTCCCCCCCTATCAACTCCTAAACGGCTGCAGCAATCGAAACAAAATTTGGTAGGAGTAAAGATCTACACCTGAATATCTCACGGCCATATTTGAAAATGATGTCAGTGCTACCAACTGCTAAAAAATCGCAATTGAAATTTGAGCTCCATGTTGGATATCTTGGAAAGTATGAATGGGAGCTATTTCAAAATTGGCACACGTACAGACCATAATATTTCAGTTTAATTTCCAGGAGGCCAAACATGGCAGTGTTGCCAAAATGATTATAAGCCTCCTGATAGGTCCAATTTTTAAATGCATATAACTTCTACACTATCCATTGGAATTTAACCAAATTTCGTATGTTGTATGTGTACATAACCAGATATGACTGAGCGTATTCTTAAGACCTACCAGGGCTGCCAACTGTTAATAAATGCTCCTAATTTATTTTATCCAAATACCAATATATCAGAAAGTATGCAAGCCGACAGCTTTAAACTATGCACACGTATAGTACCTGACATTCTATATTAATTTGGAGTAACTTATATACGTCAGTGCTACCAACATGATTCTAAGCCTGCTGACATGTCCAACTTTAAATACATGCAACTTCCATACTATCATTTGGATTTCAACCAAATTTCGTATGTGTTACGTGTACCATAACAGATATGACTATGCGTATTCTAAGGAGCAACCAGGGCTGCCAACTGTTAATATGTGCTGCCCCTATTTTTGTTACCCTAATATCAATATATCAGAAAGTATGCAAGCCAATAGCTCTAAAATTTGCACACGTATAGTACCTGGCATTCTAGACGAATTTGGAGTAACTAATATACGTCAGTGCTGCCAACATGATTCTAAGCCTGCTGATAGGTCCAATTTTAAAATGCATCTAACTTCTATACTAACTAATGGATTTCATTCAAAATTGGCACAACAATAGATCATATTATTTTAGATTATTTCTGACCAATACATGCATGACATTGTTGCCAACATGATTTTACGCGCGCTGTTAGATCCAATGTTTAACTGCATGTAACGTCCATGCGATTCATTGGACTTCAACCAAATTTTGTATTTTGTACCTTAAGAGATGGAACTAAGAATATATTCAGTCATCAGGGCTGCCAACTGTAGTGCTCTATTAGGATACATTATGCCAGGTATACAGTATTTCGAACTAATTGGAAATTTCGATATTAGCAACTTAATTTCGTCATTATTCTAGATAGGTTCATATTCTGTAGAATAATCATTGCCATGAAAAGTAGGCTGTATAGTTCTTAACGGAACTTCTTGTTTTCATTGCAGTCCTTTTTGAAGATTTTAAGTGCATTTTTTAAACTTTTTTATGGCATCAACATCCGGGCCCTACTAATAACTCTACTGGAGCAGAGTCATATCCTATTCGCATGACTGTACCTGTCAACAGGGCAAGCTGACATGAGAACAAAGAATAGTTCCCAACCTGGCCACCAGCACTCGTATTACCTACGTTTTGAGTCGAGTTCATAAATCCGTCCCTTCATTATGACGAAAACAGCAAAAATGTCCCTATGCATAGGTTCATATCTTTACTGGTTGGCAACATTGGTTCAGCCCTGTGCGCGAGTCGTGCCTGTAGCAGCCATAGCTCACCAGCGACACGTGAAAAAAGGGTCACTAAGTTAGTCCGACCAGAATGCTGAAAATGTTAACATACTTTCAGCTCGCTAACTGCTTTATGCGCTGCGCGCGGGCTCCATACGCACTAATTTTGGGGATGACTGGGTTAGCGGTCGTGCTGACCTGCATTTACCACCATAAATTCTCAACTCGAGTGTTTCACGCAAGCAGAATTCAAATTGAAAATGGAGTAGATTTTATCTCTAGCAATCTCCGCTGGACATAACGCAATCACAATGATAAAGCGAGGCTTGGAAAACTGAGTCGGCTGCTAATGTACTGCATATCAACTTTCGTCAACCTCCCTTGCCCTGCTCTAAAAGACACGGAATACGTGTTCCCTTTTCCGACAGTTCGATATTCGCTTTCTCTTAAGAGGTGTGAGTCACCTAAACATTTATGGATAATAATAATAATAATAATAATAATAATAATAATAATAATAATAATAATAACAAGAAGTTCCGTGACGAACTAAACAGCCTACTTTTCTTAAAATTTAAGATTCATGCCAATGAGCACTCCACATGGACCTATCTAGAATAATGACGATATTAAGTTGGTAATATCGCAATTTCTAATTAGTTCGAAATATACCTGGCATAATGTAGCCTAATAGAGTACTACAGTTGGCAGCCCTGGTGACTGAATATATTCTTAGTTCCATCTCTTAAAATACAGAATGCAAAATTTGGATGAAGTCCAATGGATAGCATGGACGTTACATGCAGTTAGATATTGGATCTATCAGTGCGCGTAAAATCATGTTGGCAACAATGTCATGCATTTGTTGGTCAGAAATGATCTGAAATATTATGATCTATTGTTGTGGCAATTTTGGATGAAATCCATTTGTTAGTATAGAAGTTATATGCATTTAAAATTGGGCCTATCAGCAGGCTTAGAATCATTTTGGCAAACTGTCATATATGGCCTCCTGGAAATTAAACTGAAATATTATTATCCATACGTGTGCCAATTTTGGAATAGCCCCCATGCATACCTTCGAAGATATCCAACATGGAGCTCAAATTTCCATTGCGGTTTTTCAGCAGTTGGTAGCATTGACATCATTTTCAAATATGGTCTTGAGATATTCAGGTATCTTTATTCATACCAAATTTGGTTTAGATTGCTGCAGTCGTTTAGGATTTGATAGGGACACACACACACACACACACACACACACACACACACACACACACAGGCAGACAGACAGACAGACACACATTTGCCCGGATCGATCTCATAAGTCTACTTTTTCCTCATTTTTGCAAAATGTGAAAAGTAGGCTAAAAATTACAAAATAGCAAAAGAACTACGCTAGAGTTGGAAAACAGCACAATTTCACAGGTTTCCTCTTTCAAATATTTTGGAGAAATCATACTACCATCAGGACTAGACAGCAGTGCCAATGTAGAAAGAAGCACCAAACTCCATAAGGCGTAGCCTACAGACTGACATGGAATTACTACAACAAAAGAGTCATATCGCGCAATGCAAAATTACGACACTACAAGTCAGTTGTATTGCCGGAAGCGTTATAAGCCTCAGAAACCGTATGCCTGGGTGGCCACTCTAAAATTGCAGACATTGAAAAGCATGAACGGAAAATTCTCCGGAAAATGTATGATCCAACGAGAGCAAATGGGATGTGGATTAAGAGGAGAGGAGAACAGCGGACATCTACTCCTTCACTGACAGGTTTACTGATGCCGTACGGAAGCGACCGACGCCTGAATTTCTATGGCATATCTACAGAATGAACAGCGGCAGACTAACTAAGAGATTATTCAAAGTAATCAACTCAAAGAAGGTCAAGATAAACTGGCTAGAAGAAACTAAGGCGGACCTCCAAGAAATGAATATCTCAGACGACATCATAGACAATCGTGGAGCTCTTAGGACAAAAGTAGCCAACCATAAATTTAGGAAGAAACCCATAAAGAAAACTGGTAGGAAGTGGTCGACAGAACGCAAGATGCATTTATGAAGAATTCAGAAATTTAGATATTTGAATAGACGTTTCTCGCGATTTAACCATCCGAGCGCAGTGAATCTTGATACGGTAAATGCTTATACAAATTGTAATCCACTGGCATCTAAGTTATTTCAATCGTTTTCATAACCACAAGATCGCGGCTGTGCGAGATTTTAAAATCTTGCTTTTATTTCTTGTGTCCTAATCATGCGATTGAAGTTTGAATAATACTCCTACAGAATAATCTTCATGTAATAAGTACATGACCCTAAGGCCTACATACATAAAAATCTAACATGGCGACCATCCGAAATATTTAGACGGTTCTCAATATCTACGAATCGATTACAGCAAACTGCAATTTTGTGTATTGATAGAGGCAATTAATATAAGAAGGATATATGAAAATAGGCTGTATATAATTCTTCACGGAACTACTTGTTTCATAACTGAAAATAGGCTAAAATCACGCATTTTAACGGAAAATTTCCAAGTTCCGGAATGCAGTGTTTGGAAAAAAATCCGGCACCTAGTTGACATGCCAACAAGTGCAAGAGCACTCAGTTCCTACTCGTTAAAGCGTGCGCGATTATTGAAGTGAAATGCCAAGTCCTGTGGTTCAGATTCCACGTAAAAAGGAGGTCCCATGGCTCATTATTGCGAGATAAACGGTCACGTAAAACAGCAAACTTCCTTCCTTATTATTGTTATTATATTATTAATATTACTGATAATAATAACAATAATATTATAACTTGGTTAAGTTAATTATTACATTACCATATTTCTCTCTGGGCATGGTTATTATGAAGCATATACGCAAGAATTTTATTTATAAGAATAATATTTTGTGATATATTTATGGGGAGAGATACCTTTTTTTTTCTTTTCTTCTTTTCTTTTTCGAGTTAACGGTGTCGATATTGTGGTGATCAATGGGATGACGTTCAGCACACGTTCTTTGTATGTTCGAGGTGGAGAAATCTTCGAAGAGTTCTAGAGGCACAAGTTGGAGTCATTACACCAGACAATGTGGTGGATAAAATGCTCATCAGCAGAGAGGATTGGGCACAGATTACTGTCTACATCTCTAAGCTGCTAGGAACCTAGAAGATTGTTTGCTGAAGAAAGTGAAGATGATGATGAGTAATTTCATTATCATCAGCTTATATGCAAATGACTGAGACCTCTGGTCGTAACAGTGGCTCCACTCTGACCCTTAAACATGGTTTGTAACGCATGTAAACCTGAACAGTTGATGCCTCACAAATACGTTCCGCTGTTTTGGCTAGAGTTGTTATAATTATAATGAATCCACTATATATAGGTCCCCACATCCCAGAAGGAGGGTTAGACAACCTTCTCAGAGTTCCGACGTGTGGGGAACTGCTTACCTTCCTTATATTCACAACACCACTGACCGCGTTGCTAAGATTCTCCGCAAGCACAAGATAAAAACAGTTTTTGGCACTATGACGAAAATTGGTCAACGTTTGGCATTAAACAAAGATAAATTGTCCCCAATACTACAACCTGGGATGTATGAAGTGCCTTGTACTTGCGGAAAAGTCTACATTGGACAAACAAAACGGTCCATTGCAACTCGCATCAAAGAGCATCAAAGGAACATCCGTCTAAACCAACCTGACAAATCAGCTATAGCTGAACATGCCCTGTCTTCAGGGCACGATGTATGTTTCAAGGATGCTCATGCGCTTGCCCTTGTTAAGCACAACTGGTCTAGAATTATAAGGGAGGCAGTTGAAATTCGTAAAAATCCCAATAATTTTAACAGAGACACTGGATATCAGCTAAGTGACACTTGGCTACCAGTTATTAAGGATTTAGGAAGATAGTTCCTCTCAGTCTCTCTGTTCTTCACCTATTTCAATTTGTACTTTTTCCCTCTATGGCTACAGGGCCTGGATTTGATCTCCTTTGTTCGTCACAGGAGGAGTTTCCATCTGTTTTTTCACCGTTGCCTGTATGACGTTAGGTATCGCTCAGATACACTTCCCTTTTGTTTATATTTCCTTATATCCGACTAACTAACCCCCCCCCCTCCCTCCCCCCTTTTCTTTTGGACATCCTCATTCTTCGAGGAGTCTCTATATTTTCACCCCGCCCCCTTTACCTTCTCCTTACTCTCTACTCTGTCCGCCGTTCTACCATAGTCCATACAGTAATTTCTGGCAGCTGCTCTCTGGTGACGAACCGAGGAATTTATCTATATTTTTTGTAATTTTTGTAATCTCATTGATATACTTTCTTTGGCCACATTGTTTGATTTCCATTGAAAAAGGAGGCAAGGTTTCTCCGAAACGTTTGGTTCAAATCTAAATTCACACGGCGTTAGCCACAAAAAAAATAAAAAAAATATGATTATTATTATGTGCGACTGGACCCAGATGGATCACGCAGTACTTTTATGATTCGCCTTTCTGATCTTCCATATAGCTCTCATTCTCTCTCCGTAAGCCATCTTCCTTTCCTCAGTCCACTTGGTTCCTGGTGTCTTTGGAGCGTCATTCTCTGGTGTTACTATCCATCCATTTACCCTACATCGGAATAGGTTCCTGTCAAAGACTTCCACTGTTCTTATTTGGGCCTTCTCCAAATCCTGTTTGACTTGCTGAATCCACGGCATATTCTTCAGTTTTTCTGTGTATTTTTGTGTGTAAGCCTAGTCAGTGGAAGTCTTTGAACATGTCGATAAAACTTCAATCTTCGTTTTCTGATGTCATCCGCAAGATTAGATAATTTCTCAGTTGCTTTACGAGATTTCAACCTATATCCATCTTCTGTTCTTTCTGGGCCAAGAATTTTCCTCAAGATCTTTCGTTCTTCCTTTAGGATATTTTCCAAGTCACCCTTCCAATTAAGTATTATTATTTTATTAGTATTATAGAATGAGGTCTGGAATGAGATGCGATAAATTTCTATGTGCTTTTTATGGCTGGGTGCTATTCCCATGAGAGGAGTTAATGCGAGATGACATGAATGAAGATGAATGAAATGGAGTAAGGAGTTAGAAGGCACCGTTCCAACCGTTGTCTCCCAAGTTCAGAACCGAGTTCCTATTAATAACGGAAGTGTTCCTGAAATCTCTACCTTCTAAGTGCTGACCCCATCGCTCTCCGCAGCAGTGGTGGTAGGTCAAGAAAGCACTTCGGTGATTTCTCTGGGGATGATGTGGTTGGTCTCTCTTAATATTAGTGAGTGCTATTAGGACTGGAACACCATGCCAAGCCGTGAGAGCTCAGCGTGGTGAAGTTCCAGGGTACCTCCAAGAGCTCGGAAGAGCTTCCATCTTCAGTTCTAGATGAGTACGCTACCTTCTGGATCAGGAACGTTTCAATACAACTCTTTGTCCAATTGCATCTATTTTTAGCCTATTTTAATTTTATAAAAAAAAAGGCTTATGAGATCACCTTTTGTCCGTGTGTGTGTGTGTCTGTGTGTCTGTAGCACCATTTTGTCCAACCCCGACCGTGCCCTTCAAATTTTATTACGTCTCACCAACCAGCTTGGCGGCTGTGCGAAATATTCACCAGCATTCAATATCTTCGAAACTATAACCGACATCACGCTGATATTTTGTACGGCGATAAAGAGCACTACTAGACGTTCACATATAAGACTTTCATAAGCCTATCTTATCATAAATGAAAATAGACTAAAAATCCAACATGGCGACCTTCCAAAATATTAGACGGTTCTCAATACCTACAAATCTATTACAGCAGTCAAACTGAAATTTTGTATGTTGATAGAGGCAATTAACATGTGTAGGATATATGAAAATAGGCATTAGTTCTTCACGAAACTACTTGTTATACATTCTATCTCTCAATAACTTCTATGATGATGTTCACACCAGGGATGGCATTCGGACGTGAAATCGTTCGCTATCTCAACATCCCCGACCCCGATTAAACGGTAAGAGACACGACGCTATACAGGATAGCCTAACAAGAGCTCTCACAGGAGATATAAAGGGTGATCAAAAAGTTCCCGTTTGACGGGCATATACTCCAGAATCAGTATGTCAATCAGGCAAAATCGTCATGAGCATAGTGGCACTTATCACACTGATACACCAGGTTGAAGATCCCCGAGTGGTAAACACTGTGTGCTGCTGCGTGAAGAAGTACGTAACCACACATCCTCGTCCAACAAGAATTGTTGACCCTTCAAGGCCATTTTTAAAATCGAAGGCATGATAATCGCATGGGGAGAGATTTGTATTTATTTATTACTAGCTGAAGTACCCGTGCTTCGCTACGCGTCATAAATAAATTAAAATGTGAAGGTGACAGTTAAAATAGGGGATAGGCGAGGTGCTGCGCAGAGGGAGATTAAGGATGAAACATTTTGTCCAACTACAACGCTCGGCGTTGACCGTGTTTTATAGCACAAATTTAGATTTTACTCGCTAACCGTTGGAGATACCTTTCGGATAGAAAATGTAATTTTAAACCTCGTATATGCCATCAAAAGTTTGCTATTTCTTAGCGTTCTCTTTTTATTTCAAATGGAAATATGAGTTTGAAACCAAAGGGTGTAGTGACGTCACTAAAATGGTCGCCATCTTTAAATAGTGCAAAGTATTGTAATCAAAAGTAACCTATATGTTAACCAGGTAAATCAGCTACTTCCATGTAAAATTCACGTATATCGGACCAGTGGTACTTGCCAGATTGAGTAATACACAGACACACACCATCTCATTTTTAGCCTTGCTTCGCTCGCGTCATTACTTACATTACTTACAAGGGTAGGAGCGATCATCCTTTCAAAGTTAAGGGCCGACCACAGCGAACAAATTATGGTAAATATTCTTTTGTAAACCGTGCCATTGATAACTGGAACTCTCTACCTACCGCAGTCTTAGAGCCTTTTCCCAAACATATAGGTGTGTTTAAGAAAAGACTGACTATTTGTGTAAATACTCCAGTTTAATTGTTGTATAATTGTTATTGAATTGTTATGTGTAATTATTTATTTGATATGTATATCCAATTTGCCTCCGGGGGCCACACCCTCCATTGCAAATAAATGAATGAATGAACGAATGAGTGTCATATTGTTATATAATGAAATGCAGTTTTAACCCCGTTAACACCCCTTTAGAACCTGAATATCCAAAAATCCCTCCTTAGTATACGTTTTCGACACACAACGAACATATCCCCAAAATGTAATTCTTCTAACTTTAATAGTTTTTGTTGGTCGATGAGAGTGAACATCCAAAAATCATTCCTTAGTGGACGTTTTTCTTCCAAAATTTCACCCCTCCCCATAGGCCCCTTAAATTGCATTTATGAAAAAACGGTCGAACACCTATTTATTTTATTTATTTATTTATTTATTTATTTATTTATTTATTTTTAAGCTGATTGATTTCCGAGGAGTTTCAAACTCCTCGCCTATGTATTTTAAGAGATACACGGTCCGTTAGGAATCTTTCAACCCCCACTTTTCATTCCTTTAACCTCATAACATACACTACATGGAAAAACCATTAGACATGTGTCAGCTTATTTGTAATGATTAGTATATATGCCAAGTATCACATCCCCAAATGAAACCACTCGTCAGATATTGTTATTCAATGAAATGCACGTTTACCCCCTTAACTCCTCTTTAGAACCTGAATATCCAAAACTCTTTCCTTAGTGGACGTTTTCGACATACAATGAACATATCCCCAACATTTCATGTTTCTAATTTTAATAATTTTGGCTGGGTGATGATGAGTGAGTGAGTCAGTCAGGACATTTTTTCATTTATTTTTGATAATTTCACCCCTCCCCATGAACCCCTTAAATTGGATTTATGAAACAAACTGTCGAACGCCTATTTACTTATTTAAAGCTGTTTTCCCCCTGAGTTTTATGAGTGACTAAGTGAGTCAATCATTTAGGACACTTTCTTTCCTGTTTCCCCCCCCCCCCAGAATTTCTCCCCTCTCCAAGGGCTCCTGAAATTGGATTTATGAAAAAAACGGTCGATCACCTATTTACTTGTATTTTTAGCTGTTTTTCCCGCCGAATTTAAATTTTTTCGCCTATGTCGTTTCAGAGATACACGCTCCGTTAAGAATCCCTCAACCCCCAATTTTCACCCGTTTCACCTCTTAATATACATCACATCGACAAACCCTTAGACATATGTCTGATTATTTTTAATGATTAGTTTCTATACCGAATATCACATCCCCAAAGAAACAAATCATGTGATATCGTTATTCAATGAAATGCATCTTTACCCCCTTAACACCTCTTTAAATCCCGAATAAACACAAATCATTCCTTAGTTGACGTTTTCGACATACAACGAACATATTCCCAAAATTTCATGTTTCCAACATTAATAGTTTTCGCTGGGCGTGATGAGTGAGTGAGTCAGACAGGACATTTTCTTTCAATTATTTTTACCAGAATTTTACCCTTCCCCATGGGCCCCTTAAATTGGATTGATGAAAAAACTCTTGAACACCTATTAACTTATTTTTTAAGCTGTCTTTTTCCCCTGAGTTTGATGAGTGAGTGAGTCAGTCAGTCAGTTAGTTAGGACAATTTCTCTCCTTTTTTCCCCCAGAATTTCACCCCACCCCATTGGCCCCTTAAATTAATTTATGAAAAAAACCGGTCGAACACCGATTTACTTATTTATTTAGCTGATTTCTTTCCGCTGAGTTTCAAACTCCTCGCCTATGTCGTTTAAGAGATACACGCTCCGTTAGGAATCTTTCAATCCCTACTTTTCACCCCTTTCACCTCATAATATACACCACATCGAAAAACCATCAGGCACGTGTCTTCTTACTTTTTAATGATGAGTTTATATGCCGTGAATCACATCCCCCAATGAAACCATTCGAGAGATATTGTTATTCATGAAATGCAGGTTTAACCCCCTTAAGACCCCTTTAGAACCTGAATATCCGAAAATCCTCCCTTAGTAGACGGTTTTGACATACAATGAACATATCCCCAAACTGTCATGTTTCTAACTTCAATAATTTTGGCAGGGCGATGATGATGAGTGAGTGAGTGAGTGAGTGAGTCAGGACATTTTCTTTCAATTTTCTTTTTTCAGAATTTCACCCCTCCCCATGAACCCCTTAAATTTGATTTATGAAAAAAAAAACTGTCGAACAGCTATTTACTTACTTTAAAGCAGTTTTTCCCCCTGAGTTTGATGAGTGAGTCAGTCAGTCAATCAGTTAGGACACTTTCTTTCCTGTCCCCCCCACCAGAATTTCACCCTTCCCCATGGGCCCCTTAAATTGGATTTATAAAAAAACGGTCAAACAAATATTTATTTATTTTTATGCTGATTTTTTTTTCGCTGAGTTTCAAACTCCTCGCCTTTGTCGTTTAAGAGATACACGCTCATTTAGGAATATTTCAATCCCCACTTTTCACCCCTTTCACCTCATAATATACACCACATCGAAAAACCCTGAGACTCGGGTCTTCTTATTTTTAATGATGGGTTTATGTGCCGAGTATCACATCCCCCAATGAAACCAATCGGGAGATATTGCTAGTCAATGAAATGCAGGTCTACCCCCTTAACACCCCTTTAGAACCTGAATATACAAAAATCCTTTCTTGGTGGGCATTTGCGGTCCTTGGGGAAGCTGCATACCAAATTTCATTCCAATCCGTTCGGTGGTTTCTGAGATTTCGTGATGAATGAATGAGTGAGTGAGTGAGTGGTATTTGACAAATATATAGTAGAAGATAGTGTCAAGTCTTTGTTATGCTAAACTCGGTTGACAGTGCTGTGTGAGTAGGTGAGTAACTAACGGGATTTCAAGTAAAGATTCTCATTTTCTATACCAGTAGTGCAGAGCGCAACTGTCATCCAGACGGCCGTGTCTCGACTTGAGCTATGTTGCCATGGAAACTATCTGCCTTGCCATTCCTTCATGAGTATATTTTATGATTTGATTAGCCTGTGCTTGAGTCCAAAAGGGTCTAAATCAAAAGAATGAGAAAGACTATCGAAAATTCATGTAGCCAGCGGTTCCTTCCGGGTCCTAAACTATGTGTATGCAAAATTTGGTTGAGATTGGTGGAACGGTGTAGATTTGTATACGGAACAGACCCACCCACATACAGACTTTCACTTTTATATATTAGATTAATCGTATGGCTTTTAGTGCCGGGAGTGTCCGAGGACATGTTCGGCTCGCCAGAGGCTGTAGCTGCTTCCAGCGGACACCTATACAGTGAGCTACAAGTTCCGTTCAATTTCAAGTAGGTCCAAATTTCGCTTCCAGATGTCAATGATACCTAGTGGTGAACGTTGGAACTTTGTTAGAGCGTTCCAACGAAATATAACCTAGAAATTTTGCTTCACACAAGTTTAGTCTGTGGAAGGATCTTTTATATGCCATAAATCTATGACATGGGACCGCCGGCTTTACTTCCCCTCCGAAGGAAGGCATACTGAAGGATTTTAACGCTCTTAAAAAATCCGACCACTTCGGCCGGGTTTGAACCCACTATCTCGGGAACAGCAGTTCAGCAAGCTACCAACTACGCCACCACTATGGGGTGAATGCTCGAGTGTGTCTCACTTGAGTTGATGTGGGGACGTGCGTTATGATGAAGGAGCAGCATCCGTTGTCGCAGTTTTTCCGTACGTACAGCCTTAATTGCACGGCGTAATTTCTTCAGTGTTGCGCAGTACGGTTCCACAGTGATGGAGACACCATATCCTTTGAAATCAATAAGCAAACGGCCCCGGTAATCAAAAAACAGGATGACCATCACCTTTCCAGCGGATGGTTGGCTCTTGAACTTCTTAGGACGATGGGGACGATGGATGACCCCACTGCATCGTCGACGCTTTTGATTCAGGTTCCCAGTGGTGGCACCATCTTTCGTCACATTCGGTAATAACGTCGCCATAGTTGGTAGCATGCTGAACTGCTGTGCCCAAGATCGCGGGTTAAAACCCGGCCGAAGTCGTCGGAATTTTTAAGAGCGTTAAAATCCTTCGGTATGTCTTCCTTCGGAGGGGAAGTAAAGCCGGCGGTCCCATGTCATTGATTTATGGCATGTAAAAGATCCTTCCACTAACTAAACTTGTGTGAAACTAAATTTCTAGGTTAAATTTCGTTGTAACGCTCTATCAAAGTTCCAACGTTCATCTTTAGGTGTCAGTGACATCTGGTAGAGAAAGTTGGAACTACTTGAAATTGAACGGAACTTGTAGCTCACCCTATGTGTGTCCGATGGAAGCAGCTACAGCCTCTGGCGAGCCGAACATGTCCTCGGACACTCCCGGCACTAAAGGCCATACTCTAAATAAATAAATAAATAAATAAATAAATAAATAAATAAATAAATAAATAAATAAATAAATAAATAAATAGATAAATAAATAAAATAGTTCCCGTTGCCACATTTCACTCACGCAACTCGGCAAGACATTACTGCCAAACTAATCCCTTGCCTACGTGTCCGTGCTTATATTCCCGCATCGGAGTCGCACTACGTTACATATTCGCTCCAGCAACGCCCTCAAACGGAAACGTTTTGATCACGCCTTATATTACCCATTTAATATTTGATTGCCGCTGAGCGTGGCTGCACCAGCGTTTGTTGATTATTGTGGCAGGAGCCCCGCGGGGTGAAACGGAGGACTCAGTGATGACACAGTGCAGTCTGCACATAAGTCAAACAGCATTGAGCGCGCTACCTGTCTTAGAAGCGCAGATAAGCGTCACAGGAGCTCGTGTCACCACGGACAATTGAACGATGACTGAGGCTAATGGAGCTGAGTCATATCCTACTCGACGTGTGACACAAGTAAACAGAGAACAGTTCCCATCTCAACCGCCGGCAATCAATGTTCGAATATTCCACGGGAGACCAAATAAGAGACGACAGATTTATCAGGCGAGCGTTATAAAGGTGCAGATGTTGAATCAGACTCTTGCAATATCAGTTGAAAGACGGCTGCACGAAAGGAATCATGTTTGAACGTGGGAGTGCTTAGTGTTTTGTTTCCATGACGTGGATATTCATTTCACCTCCAGTGTCACATGATGCCATCTCCTGTAATAACAACCGTAGGCAAAATGAGTGTCCATGTTAGGAAAATGCCTAACTCGCAGGAAAGCCCAAACAGCTCCACCCGGGAAGAAACTTATAGCGACGCTCCTTATGGACAACAAGGCATGCTAACGCCCTTTTTTTATTTTTATTTTTAGCATATGGCTTTTTGTGCCGGGAGTGTCCGAGGGCATGTTCGGGTAGCCAGAGTTTGTAGCTGCTTCTATGCGGATACCCATGGGATGCGCTACAAGTACCGTCGCGTGTGGAGTGTTTTCTGGGGAGGAAAGTGTAAATGTAAGGACGAGGAGTTGGAAGGTAGCGGCTGTGGCCTATAGTTAGGGACCAACCCCGGCATTTGTCTGGAAGGAAGAAGGGAAACCACATCTTCAAGGTTGCCAGCGGGGGGATTCGAACCTCCTCGCCTCCCAGATGTGATCGGCTGCCTGCAGCCATGCCGTAACGACCACGGCTAACTCACCCGGTGTGCTGACGCTGATTTCTTCCATGCTGGCATCGATGCCCCGCCGTGTTGTTTAAGTAAGAACTTGGATAAGAATGGTCCATTGTTGAATTGTAACGTGAATCAGTGTCCTACTAGTGTGTAACCTCATATTTGCTTGTGGAATTAAGTTTCTCAGTGCGGGCTCTTGTTATCTTATTTTCTGAAACTCCTTTGTAATAACTGCAGGCCAAGTAGAGTTTAACCTGTTGTAAAAGTTTCTTGTTTTCCCCATATTTTGAGAAATAATCTTCAACTGTTCCTTGTCAAACAATGGAAAACCAGTTAAAGAAGTCCGGCGGTACAGACCCACTGCAGTGGTTTTCAAATTAGAAACTGGTTGCCACTGAGATATCTGCGGTGTGCTATCCAATCCGGAGCTCGTAGCTGCTACGTTCTGAGCTCAGGATTGGATAGCACACGGCAGGCATCTAAATAGCAAACAGTTCTCATTTGAGAACCACCGTAGTCTCCCGACTTCGAAGATATCCCGGTCGCATGGCCTTGTGCATTTATTCCGTATCCGGACAAGTATTAATTAAAAATTAAAAGTAAATTAAGTTGTACCAACCTACTAAGGTCTCAAATTATTCTCTAGTGACGATACGTCGCAGAAGAAAGATCTCATGAAATAAATTGTTGGCGGGATGTTAATGGTAAGATCGCGGGTTCAAGTCCCAATTTAAAAAAGCTGGAAGTGTTATGACGTTTCCCATAACTCATCTAAGACGGTTCATCCATCACCGCGGGGCTGACAGCCTCTTGAAAGGTGCTCCTAACAGGTGCAACGTCGGAACCAGCAAGTCAGAACTCCTGTCAAATACTTCGTGCTCAGCGGCCAACTTGGATAACTAGTCCACTGCCGGTCCGCATTGGGATGCTAGAAAAAGGCTTCTTTTATGGGTAAGTGTTTGTGACATCGTAGTCTAGTATCTATATCTAGTTGAGTGTGAGATTTGTCTGATAACCCATGTTATTGTGTTGACTACGGCACTATTTTTCTAACAAACGAGATTTGAATCCGAGAAATGTTGGCGATATTTTACACGACACTAATTTCTAACAAAATAGATGAGATATTGTAAACGATGCTAATGTCTGAGAAAGTAGACGATAACTGCATTGGAGAAGACTTGTTCGATATTTTAAACGATGCTAATGTCTGAGGAAGTAGACGAGATCTGAATCCGAGAAGTATTTTTCGATAATTTAAACGATGCTAATGTCTGAGAAAGTAGACGAGATCTGAATTGGAGAAGAATTGTTCGATATTTTAAACGGTGGTAATGACTGAGGAAGTAGACAAGATCTGAACTGGAGAAGAATTGTTGGATATTGTATACGATGGTAATGTCGAAGAAAGTAGACGATAAATGAATTGGAGAAGATTTTTTCGATATTTTAAACGATGCTAATGTCTGAGAAAGTAGACGAGATGTGAATTGGAGAAGAATTGTTCGATATTTTAAACGATGCTAATGTCCGAGAAAGTGGACGAGATGTGAATTGGAGAAGAATTGTTTGATATTTCAAACGATGCTAATGTCTGAGAAAGTAGACGAGATGTGAATTGGAGAAGAATTGTTCGATAATTTAAACGATGCTAATGTCTGAGAAAGTAGACGAGATCTGAATTGGAGAAGAATTGTTCGATAATTTAAACGATGCTAAATGTCTGAGAAAGTAGACGACATCTGAATTGGAGAAGAATTGTTCGATACTTTAAACAATGGTAATGACTGAGGAAGTAGACAAGATCTGAATTGGAGAAGAATCGTTTGATATTTTAAACGGCGGTAATGACTGAGGAAGTGTAATGAGAAGTACTTCTTAGCTATGAGCGTGGCACTAACTGTGCGTGTACAGAGAGAGCCCTTTAATCAGCGAAACGTAATGTTAGTTCTCAAACTCTGATGAAGCATCAAACAGAATAGGAAATTATCAACTCACGTAAATGGGCTATAGCGTAGTGTCGAAAATCAATTGTCCTTCTTTCTTTTACGGGCCAGGAACATCATGATCTTGAGCCCGGTTGTAAAATCTGGCCTGAGCTATTGAGGTGCTTTTAGTGTTGTTTGAATCTGTAGTTTATTGGGTGTAGGCAGGGCTGTAGGCAGCCTATCAATCGTTCACCGAAATGGCCAAAGGCCTGAATTCTAAATGGATTCCTAGTTAATGTGGGGTTAAGCCAAGTATTACATTTTATCTATTTGAAATCGTGAATTAACCATAACATTTCTCAAGTTCTATTGTATCTCATACACTGCCTTCATATAGCCCTGCGCGGTTGCGAATATCCGCGGATATGCACTAAATATTTCGCCATGCGGATATAGTTTGCATGGCTGTGCGAATAGCGGATAATGTTTGGAGTAAATTTGCGGATAGTTTTTGGATTACAATCCGAGCTTGTTGAATATCATAACTAGGATCCGGATGTTTATGAAATCTATTTTTCCGTTTAGTATTTTTTTCGTGACAAATGTAAGATGATGATTTACGCCATTCTCATTCAAATTATGTCATTAAGCACAATTAACACTCCAAACTGTACAGGGTTGCAATTCTGACTATCTATCTATCGTATGGCTTTTAGTGCCGGAAGTGTCCGAGGACATGTTCGGCTCGCCTGAGTCTGTAGCTGCTTCCAGCGGACACCCTAAAGGGTGAGCTACAAGTTCCGTTCAATTTCAAGTCGTTCCAACTTTCGCCACCAGATATCAATGATACCTAGTGGTGAACGTTGGAACTTTGATAGAGCGTTCTGACGAAATCTAACCTAACAATTTTGCTTTACACAAGTTTAATCTGTGAATGGATCTTTTACATGCCATAAATCTATGACATGGGACCGCCGGCTTTACTTCCCCTCCGAAGAAAGGCACACTGAAGAATTTTCAACGCTCTTAAAAAATCCGACGACTTCGGCCGGGTTTGAACCCGCTATCTTGGGCACAGCAGTTCAGCATGCTACCGACTACGCCACTGTATGACATTCATTTTAAACGTAGCACATGACATACAAAGCCTAAGGGAACGACTTTCTCCTCAAATGTCTAAATGTGTTGCTTTAATACTTCATGCTTTATCTAGTTAAAAATATTAATGTAATGCCAGTAGATTCGGATAACAAACGTGCGTTTGTGGTGCGGATAACAGTCGTGCGGATGCGGGGCGGATAACAGTCGTGCGGATGCGGGGCGGATAACAGTCGTGCGGATGCGGGGCGGATAAGTCATGCGGATGCGGGGCGGATAACAGTCGTGCGGATGCGGGGCGGATGCGGATAACAGTCATGCGGATGCGGGGCGGATAACAGTCGTGCGGATGCGGGGCGGATGCGGATAACAGTCATGCGGATGCGGGGCGGATAACAGTCATGCGGATGCGGGGCGGATAACAGTGGTGCGGATGCGGGCGGATGCGGATAACAGGCATGCGGATGCGGGGCGGATAACAGTCATGCGGATGCGGGGCGGATAACAGTCGTGCGGATGCGGGGCGGATGCGGATAACAGTCATGCGGATGCGGGGCGGATAACAGTCATGCGGGTGCGGGGCGGTTGCGGATAACAGTCATGCGGATGCGGGGCGGATAACAGTCGTGCGGATGCGGGGCGGATAACAGTCGTGCGGATGCGGGGCGGATGCGGATAACAGTCATGCGGGTGCGGGGCGGTTGCGGATAACAGTCATGCGGATGCGGGGCGGATAACAGTCATGCGGATGCGGGGCGGATGCGGATAACAGTCATGCGGATGCGGGGCGGATAACAGTGGTGCGGATGCGGGCGGATGCGGATAACAGGCATGCGGATGCGGGGCGGATAACAGTCATGCGGATGCGGGGCGGATGCGGATAACAGTCATGCGGATGCGGGGCGGATAACAGTCGTGCGGATGCGGGGCGGATGCGAATAACGTTTTGTTTATCCACGCAGGGCTCTACGGATGAATCTGTCAGCTACGAGTGAAGATATCTATAGGGCTAGCAAACTGGGAATGTGGCTGGGAACCAGTACAAGGTCCACACACACAGTCACAAGCGCAGGGCATTAGGACCGGCCGTACTTTCACACCCTACGCTACTAATGATTACATAAATATTAGAAGAACATTTCTATTTGGTTTCGATGTTTAAAATTAATATTCCTTTCATGTGTAAAAATTATAAATTCTATTTGATTTTTAAATCTTGGGAGTACACAGTACTTT
Source organism: Meconema thalassinum (assembly GCA_946902985.2). Lineage (NCBI taxonomy): Eukaryota > Metazoa > Arthropoda > Insecta > Orthoptera > Tettigoniidae > Meconema > Meconema thalassinum. The sequence goes on along the minus strand of OX336390.1, from coordinate 355,760,365 downwards.
CATAAGTTTTTTCGAAGATAATTAACTAGTAACCACATTTATTTCATTTGATACTTTAATTATTTTCATATAATTTTATTTTCTGTTAGTAAAAATATATTTTTCTTAAATAACTTTGTAATAGATCTAATTTAAAATAATATTCGAATATACAAAATAGCTTCAATTACTCGCAGCTTTATGTTTTAATAGTTTCTTACGACAATTTGTTAAGATCACTGATGATGACCAGACCGTGGTCGAAACTAGTCCTAGTACATTAAACATATGTATATATAAGATTGATATTCTAAGGGCATATTAAACGATTGGGAACTGAGAGGTTAGCTAATAAAATTCTCAACCTTCAAGAGATGTATAAGATACAACCTCCATGGCTTCAGGAGGTATATCAAGACTTAAAAAGGGCAAATATTGAACTGGTTGAAGTGTGGGACAGGACAAGATTCAGAACTAAAGTTACAAGTTTGAAGGATCCCCCCAAAGGAAGACTCGCACTTTCAGTTGAAGAAAGATTGAGAAGGAGTCAAAGATTGAAAAATATGTGGCAGGAAGCTACACGGCAAGGAAAAAACACATTGAAGACGAAGACCTGAATAATTGTTGTGTATTTGTAGTCCATCGATGACTGTATCGAATTATTAATAATAATAATAGCACATGTATTGACTATTGGCGGTTGTATTTAATAGAATTTAGATTTAAATTTATAAATTACTTGATACTCGCCACTCCTCTTCACATGCATTTTCCCCTCGCCACATTTAAAGAGTGAGATGTTCTCAATTACTCAAATCCTAATACAGTTACAGTTGCCAGGAGCCGATGTGAACAATTCCGTAGCAACAGGTGAAGTGAACATTCCTCCCCTCTCAATCACGCTGCAGCACATGGACTCGCCCACCTCCGAAACTCATTTTGTGCGCAGCCAAGGTTTAGTGCCATCAAGACTGGAATCCTCCACGGCATGGCAGAGCCAAGAGTCGCCAGCTGCCTATGCAATCCGCAACACAGTGTCGCCTGATGACGGGTCAATGTGAAGGCTGACGCATGACCAGCTGGACAATTACACTTTAAATAAGAGAGATAACGAACGTGAAGGAGAGACCAATTTTATTCACAGCTGTTGTGACGGCAGAGATGGGATCAAGGTCATATCAATCAGACAGTCAACTGAGCTGCTGACCACGCGACATTTCTCTCAAATTAGCAAGGTCTTTGCTTTCAGGCCGCCTGAATCCATTGCGAGTGCTCTGCTTCGTCAGGAAAAGATGTTATTATTGAATTATTATCTGTTGATTAAATTAGGGCTTTGTGACATCATGGTCATCTCGGAGGGAGGTTTGAGTTGGCCCCACGGAATTACCCCCAGTAGTCTCGTACACGTTCGAGTGGGGCCCACCGTCAAAACATTATTACTCTACAGATTACCAACGACCCTACGTTTGGTTAGGTGAGCTGATTTGATGTTTTATTATAAATACAAAATTAAGAGATTATTGTAGTAATCATTAAATGGGTCTGTAATAATTTCAATAATTGTTCTTTTTAATGTTGAAATAGAAATTTGATTTAACTAGCGGACCCGTGCGAGAACTCTCGCATAATGGGTTGTGTGCGCCCCATGTGTACAGACTACCCGCCCGGCCCTAGTGCTATGAGGGCTGGATGCGATACAGTTTTGGCAGGGGCTATCGTCTTGTTTATTTGTTTAAACGCACTTTATAAAGAAATAGATATATTTCCGTTGACTTTTCAGGAAATGCAAGATTTTTCCTGTACCATTGAGACGATTTGGAAGATTTTGGTACAAACCACACCTTCTAACTCCCTCTGGTTTAGGAGCTTGAATTTTGTGAAACATACACCTTAGCGTATTATATAATAAGATATTTTATGAATTGCAGCTGAATAACCATAGCAGGGTATTTTAATTTGAACGCCCGTGAGCTACCAAAAAGTTCAATTTCAAGTAGTTTCAACTTTGGCTACTAGATACTATGTCACTAACACCTAGCGTCAAACTTTGGAACTTGATAGAGCGTTTCTAACTACCCAAATATAACCTACAAATTTTGCTACTCACTACCAATTGCAGTGGTAGGTTATTTTACGCCAAATATCTATGACATGGGCCTGCCGGATTTACTTCCACTCCCAAGGAAGGATTTTAACGATCTTAAAAATCCTACGACTTCGGCCGGGTTTGAACCCACGATCTAGGACATAGCAGTTCAGCATGCTACCGACTACACCACCGAAGCCGCTGAAATAGAAAGTTGATACGTGTTAATATAAAGAACGAGATTCAAATAAAAACGAGCGGCCAAACTTTAACAATTGAAGAAACCTACCATACTGACCACGTATCTGTGAGGCATGCTGTCAGCTGACACTGATGGCAGGTACAGTCGCGCGGGTAGGATATGACTCAGCCCAGTAGCATCAGTCATTGCTGTCTCTCAGTGGTGACATGAGCTCCTGATGATGATGATGATAATTGTTGTTTTAAGGGGTCTAACATCTAGGTTATCGGCCCCTATTGGTTTGGGTGATCGTGAAGATGACAATGAAATGTAAACTATAACTAAAACTAACTACTAACTTATATAATAGTAGAAAAAATGGAAAACAAGAGGAGAATAAGGCAAATAAAGGACAGGAGGAAAAGAAATGCCCTCAACCCTCGAAGAATGCAGATTGAGGGACTTGGAAGGAAGGAGAGCCATGAAAGGCAGCTAGGAAAGTGAAAGACGAGAGGGTCCTTCCCAGAAGTAATGGATAAAAGTGGGAAAACCGGACCCAGCTCAGGAATTCCTCGGGGTCACCAACTCCCGAACTCACCAGCCGTGAGTCCCCGAGAGTGTATCAATATCTAGGGTGCACCAGAAGTGGTGGGGCTACATACACCCTGCCTCCTTGAGGGCCTTGAGCAGAAGGCAGGAGATAACAGGAAAAGAAAAAGAAGGCTGAACCCTCGCAGAAGGAGGGTATCAGAAAAGATGAGACAAGGGCCAATTAAGGCGGGAAAGAAGAGACTCCCTAAGCCTCGGATATCCTAATACCGTCAGGGTCGGAAGAGAACAAGAGTTGACCAAGTGAGCTCGACAGGAAAGAAGACGGAGAGGAGCCCGGCACAAGTAAGTGGAAGCAATTCCGGACTCAGGTCGCCAACCCACCTCCCACTAGATGTGAGCCCCTGGGGGGACATATGCTCCTGTTACGCTTAACAGTGCTGGAATGATATGGACACTGTACTCCGTCACTGTTGTGTTCCCCTCCTCGCCCCACATGGCTCCAGTTGCTGGGATCAACAAACGCTAGCGCAGCCGAGATCAACGGCACTCGCTTGTCAAACACGTAGCCGATGCTATTCATCTAAAGAAAAGTGTGATGATTGCAAACGACTGCATTAACTTTGCAAATCATTTCTGTTAACTGTTCATTCTGGACTCAAATAAACAGTGAGCTTTGTAAATACGCTGAGATGCGAAGCAAAGAATGGCGCAACTGATGGCTTGTCAGGTTATTGGCAGGTACATAAATAAAGTGCCTCTTATGTTTAGCTCTCTCTGTGGGTGGACGAATTACATGCCTGCTGCGCACAAGTGATTGTTTTCATTACAGACTTCTTCCTCATTCCATTCAGATACGAGTTGAGTATCAGAAATGTGATATATTACCTTTACTCGGCATACCGCTATACTGTAAATGAACAGCGTAGACAATAGAACTATATGGAAATGCCCTCGAGTCCTCCATGACACTCCATTTCGCCAATTAACAACCTGCTATAAATACGGAGGATAAATCGCCTTTCCAATCTCAGTCACGACCAATCTGAATTTAATGACGGATACAGAAACCATCGGTCGTGGCATAACAACCCGAGATATTGCTTCAACCAGGGTTGGGAAGTAACGAGTTCCTTGTAACACCGTTACTAGTAACATTTAACTTTTAACGGTAACGAGTGAGTAACGATGTTGAACTTGTCTAATAACCTGTATTTCTGTGATGACTGTTGGAGTGTGTGTAACTGTATTAGGGACAGGAATCGGGTAGGTGTCCCGGTACTTAAAATAGGGTACTATCCCGGCATTTATCTGCAGGGAGTATGGGAAAATATACTAAGATTACTTGCTGTCAGCATCGTGATTCGAACCACAGACCTCCGGACTTATTGCAGCCCCCTACGCGGGGGTGATGCGCGATTTAACATGCACGGCTAAGCCAAGGTTTGCTCCGTATTAAGAAGACTATATCTGCACAGTATCTTAAAATACATAGGGTGAAACTTCAAGCATAGGCTACCCAATAGGGTTAAAATAGTAGCAGGGAAATTTGAGCGGTCAGTTATTTACTTCTACTATCTTCTCATCCAGCATTCTTGGCTGTCACCGTAGAGGTCCGGGTTCGATTCCCGGCTCTGCCAAGAAATTTATTTATTTTCTGAGGGCTGGAATGGGGTGCACCCAGCAAAACTGAGAAGAGGTGGGTTCGATTCGTACCTCAGCCATCCTCGAAGTGGTTTTCCGTGGTTTCTCTCTTCTATTCCAGGCATATAACGGGATAGTACCTAACTTAAAGGCCACGACCGCTTCCTACCCAAATCCTACCTCAATTACAAATACATACAGAAGTACAGACATCACAGTGACACAGGTTATTAGACACACACCCAAGCACACAGGGCTACATGATGTCACAATGCCCCTAAAAGAATCAACAACAACTATATTGCCATACGTCCAACAGACAGTATTAAGTTACTGCGATCACTACCACGAAGAGGGGACACACCGAGCTCCAAATCGTTCACACGACCTCACTAATCGGGGTCAAGAAGCAGACACCGTCCTTTCAAAGTTGTCACGTGAGATCATGATACAACCCGCAAGTGTTCACAACTACTGTCGACCGAAGTATTATGTGCACTCGAGTTTGAAGGTTGTTTGTGAAGTAGCCAACAGACCTATATAAAATCCAATAGCATCATCATTTTCGTCGTTATATTTTACGTTAGTTCATGTAGGTTTGGAATTTTAAATTTATATTTTAATATTTTTATCGCAATTGGTACACAAAAAGTGCACGTTTTTAAGCGTGTTTCAACCATGCGTCACATTTAAGAATTATTATCTCAAAAACCCGTCATCAGATCGAATCCAAATTTTAACACAATATACATTGGAATGTTGTATAACTGGTTCATTAATTTCAAAATTGTGTGTGTCCAAGAAACAAAGTTGTTATCATTTTTGTAAGGTAACTTTTTCTCGGCTCGGTGTGGTTGGAAAATGTAGTTCTTGGTTGCGTTGTAATCGTTAACATCAAAAGGTTATGCTGTATGACTGTGAAATACGTAAATTAATTCACTTATTTTATATCGGTTAGTATTTGTACGAGGAAATAACACATGGTTCACCAGCTAGCCGCTCCGGGAAAAGCTGTACAGCGTTGCCGAAATGGTGCCCACACGCATCATGGCGCGTCTCGCTCGGAAGTGATGGGCTACATCTCAGCAACGTTGTACAGCTTTTCCCGGAGCGGCTAGCTGGTGAACCATGTGCTATTTCCTCGTACAAATACAAACCGATATAAAATAAGTGAATTAATTTACGTATTTCACAGTCATACAGCATAACGTTTTGATGTATAACGATTACAACGCAACCAAGAACTACATTTTCCAACCACCCCGAGCCGAGGAAAAGTTACCTTACAACAATGATAACAACTTTGTTTCTTGGACACACAAAATTTTGAAATTAATAAACCAGTTATACAACATTCCAAAGTAAATTGTGTTAAAATTTGGATTCGATCTGATGACGGACTTTTGAGAGAATGATTCTTAAATGTGACGCATGGTTGAAACACGCTTGAATAGTGCACTTTTTGTGTTCCAACTGCGATAAAAAATATTAAAATATTAATTTAAAAATCCAAACCTACATGAACTAACGTAGAATAGAACGATGGAAATGTTGATGGTATTGGATTTTATGTAGGTCTATTGGTTACTTAACAAACAACCTTCAAACTCGAGTACACAGTAGTGAGATGTGGAATGACGACCACGGAACCCCTACTGAGCACGGCATTTCTTCCACTTACATGTTCCTATCGAACTGCCTTGGCCACCCTTTGTTATCTTCCCATCGGCCGCCTCATTGCGTAGTGGCTACCATTCTAGGCTGTCACTGCGAAGGCCTGGATTCGATTCCCGGCTCTGACAAGGAATCAAATTCAGGTCTGAGGGCAAGAATGGGGTACAACACTCAGCCTCATGAGGCAAAACTGAGGAGAGGCGTGATCAATTCCTATCTCAGCCATCCTGTTTACCGTGGTTTTCTACCTCTGATCCAGGAAAATGCTGGGATGGTACCTAACTTAAGGCCACGGCCGCTTCCTACCCATATCCTACCTCAATTACAAACTCAGTAGTTCAGACATCACAAAGACACAAGTTATCAGACAAATTCTACACCCACCCAAGTGCACGGGGCTACACGACCATGATTTCGCAAAGTATAAACAACATCCCAACGTATTAGGGTACCCCACCCTAAAGAACTGACAGCTGGATACGTCAACTGTCTTTTAATTTCCCCCATTCCTCTCCCCCCGTTCCATTTCTGCATCTAGTATTTAAGATTTCATTATAATCCTGGCGGTGTCGTGCTTGCCTGGCCGTGCTTTCTTCCAATACTGGCTGCGTGGCTCAGCGGTAACGTTCTCGCTTGCTGGACTTAAGGTTGCAGGTTCGTATCCTGGCGCAGTCAGCTGGCATTTGAGGGTGCGCAAATGCGAGGGAGCCGTGTCAGTAGATTTACTGGAACATTAAAGATCCCCTTCGGAGCAAAATTCCGGCACCTCGGCGTCTCTAAAAGCCACAGTAGTTAAAAGGGACGTAAAAACCAATAACATTATTATTATCTTTGCCGATCCTCTTTCTAAGTGGGTTGAGGGCATTCATTGCCACTGTCTTTTAATTTCCGCTATTCTTCTCCCTCCCCCCGCTCCATTTCTTCATCTAGTATTTAAGATTTAGTAGTTATTATTTCCAATATCAGCCATATCGTTAGAGGCCGGTGACCTAGATGTTTCGGCCCCTTCAAGCAACAATTATACCGATCACCAGTCCATGTACATCACACATACTGTATGGGCTTCGGGCGGGTTAATATAGGCCTACTGTGTGCATTAGAAGAAAATCTCTGAAGGACATTGAAGTTTCACTTTGTAACGAATCACAAGAGAAGGAAGATTGGTTGGTTCCTCAGTTTAGGGGCTGCGACAACGCGGTCATATAGCCCCGTATACTTTGAGTGTGTGTAGAATCTGTCTGATAACCGGTGTTAATTGTGATGGCTGTATTAGTATGTATTATCTGTAATTCAGGTAAGGACTGCAGACGATCAATTTCAAGTAGTTCCTACTTTTGCTAACAAATGCTACCGTCAACGACACCTAGCTGTGAACTTGGCTACTAGATGGCAGCGCAAACAGCACCTGGCGACGAACGTTGGGACTTAATAGAGCATTAATCAATCTGACCTATAAATTTAGCTTCACACAATTGTAGTTAGTGGAAGGTTTTTCTACATGCCATAAATCTATGACATGGGCCCGCTGGCTATACTTCCCCTCCGAAGGAAGGCATACTAAGGGATTTTTAACTCTCTTAAAAAATCCGACGACTTCGGCTGAGTGGAACCCTCGATCTTGGGCATAGAAACTCAAGAGAAGAAAGTACGTCGAAATGAATGAGACATGCATCTCGGATTTCTTCCACATAGGGCCTAATTCAAGCACAAAAAATGCTCGTAATAAAATAGAGTTTTTTAAATTTATGTATTTATTCATTCTATTTGAAATAACCCTAAAAGGCTCATTTTACAATGATAATAATAAAACCCTCAGGTCTCAGTGTGCACACAGGGCAATAAAGGAGTGGCTCGGCGCTAATGAATGAGTGGGCGAGCTCAAAGAAACACGTCTGGCAGGTGCACTGAGCCCCCGAGGCTTCACGGTGATGTAACTCTAAATGCAATCCGCCAATTACATACTCTGATGAATTTCTTCCGTGACACCGTAAACATGCAACAACAGTACTAGAACGTTCCGCAACTTGTTTCTTTCTATCACACCTGCTCATTACTGAGAGGGAGGATATGGCTCAGTTGTTCGTTTTCCACCACAGCAAAAGTCAAGTACCAGTTAACGCATAAGTATTGCATTTGTATCATTATTATTATTATTATTATTATTATTATTATTATTATTATTACATTACATTATACGAACCGGCCAAAACTAAGGACCACGCAAATATCATTTCATTTCCTTCCCATAGTGTCTTCTTCCTTTCTCTTCCTCCACACTTCCTTCATTCTTTCAGAGTGCTGCGCCTTTCTCTCTGCTGTCCATCTTCCTTCCCTGCGTTCTCTTCTTTCTCCCACAAGAACCTTTATGTTCGAAAGTATTTCCCAGAATTGTGTTCTGTCTCGACAGTCGTCATCTGTAATTCCTTGCCTCCGGATTTCTTCCTTCATCTGCTTGGTGTAATCCCCTTGGCTCTTCAGATTATATATTTTATCAAAAATTTGTTTATTTATTCTTGTTGGATCCATTCTAACCATATGTCCATAGAAACGTAAACGTCTTTTCCTAATTGTTGTTTGCAGGTCTTCCACCCTTTCATATATCTCCTTGTTTGATCTTAGTCTATAAGTTCCCTGTACCACTTTTGGGCCGCAAATTCTCCTCAATATCCATCCTCCTTTCAATCTTCAGAAGCTTTTCCAGGTTCATCAAATTTGCCGTCTCCACACCATATAAGATCAGCGGTTTTACCACAGCATTGTAGTGTTGTAGTTTGGCATTAAGGGAGAGGTTCTTTTTGTTGTATATATTATTAGTGGAGAAGTTGAGTTTTTCTAGTTTAAGTCTTCTGTTTTCCATTGACTCTTTGTCCAGTCCATTGTTGCTAATATCTCTCCGAGGAATTTAAACTGTTATTATTATTATTATTCTTTGTTCGATTTTGGCCTACTTTGGACCACGGGAAACAATTGACTTGCCGATTAGTCCTTTTTTCTGCTCCCAGAAACTCTTCATCCTTTCACTGTGGATTCTCTTCCTTTCTTCCGACCAGATGTTCTTGGCTCTTCTCCTTTGCTTTTCCTGGAACCCCTTGAATGCATCAATCCTACCTCGAAACACCTCTCTATTCCAGATGTCATTTGGACTGACCCCAACTTCCTCCATATCCTTTCTTATTTCATCAATATTATTTATTTATTTAGTATGTTTCGACCCATACAGGATCACATAAAGCAAGTTATAATCTGTTGCTGTTATTTTTCTTGTTCTTCCAGATTTCTTTCATCATCTCGCTATGTTTAGCTCGACGTTCGTCAGTCAATTTTCCCCTAGGTCTGCTGGACTTATCTTCTGATGCAGCTTCCCAAGTGTAGATCTTATGTCTGAAAGTTTTGCGGTCTTCGATATCTGTGGGTGTGATGTTGGCGTTATTGAGATCAGTTTGGACTTGTTTAATCCAAACCGTTGTCGTCTTTAATTTTTGTCAGTACATCAATATTTTCTTTGTTAATCGGTTGTCATCTAACCTCATAATGTGTCCATAAAATTTCAAGCGTCGTTTACGGAAATCGGTTTCAATATTTGAATATTTTTCTGTGATCTTGTGCGATTGTAAACGATATCCTTCATCTGTAAGTCTTGGGCCAAGAATTTTCCGGATGATTTTCCTTTCAGCTTTCTTGATGTTTTCAAGATCCCCTTTATAATTGAGATTTAAGGTCTCACTGGCGTAGAGTGTTTCGGGTTTGATGACCGTCGCGTAATGTCGAATTTTAGTGTTAATGCTCATGCATTCTTTGTTGTAGATGTTTGCGGTTTTCCCATATGCTTTCCGCATTTTGAGTTCACGTGTACTTTGCGCTATTCTTTCTGTGCCTGTAGGTTCAATAATTTCACCTAAGTATTTGAAATGATTAACCTTGTTGATTGAACCGTATTTTGTTACCAAAGTTTGGGTTTCAATGTGTTTTGTAGCCATGAATTCAGTTTTTGTGAAGGAGATTTGCAACCCTACTTTCCCAGCACATTCTTTGAGGACTTCAATCTGGTGAATTGCCGTTCGTTCATCTCCGGAGAGGATTGCCAAATCATCAGCAAAAGCTAAGCATGTAACATTGATATTATCCTTCTGTCTTCCTAACACGACAGGTTTCCATATGTTGCGACTTTTTAATTCTTTTTCCCATTCTTTGATGACCTTATCGAGAACGATGTTGAACAGCAATGGAGAAAGTCCATCACCCTGCCGAACACCAGTTTTAATGGGAAAAGGTTGGGAGATCTCTCCAATGAATTTGACCTTGTAAATTGTGTCGGTTAAGGTTTGTTGGATGAGTCGTCTCGTCTTCGGATCGAGATGGTATTCTTCGAGTACATTAAAAAGAGATTTTCGATCAATGGAGTCATAAGCCTTCTGAAAGTCGACAAATGTACAGATGGATGGGAGATTTCGTTCATCAATATTATTATTATTATTATTATTATTATTATGTGATAAATGGTTCCAGGCTAGGTTCCAGAAGCAACGGGGTGGAGTTTTAGTCGGTAGTCTGCCTCTCAGGAGCCTGACACTATGTGCGTAAATGCATTTCTTCCCAAATAAAAAAATAAAATAAAAAGTAAAAATATATTTAAAAAATGTTTACATCGTTATGCCCATCTGTGAAGAGCGATAGAACTATTTTTCTCCCAAAATCTCATCATCTGGGCACAGAAAATCTTTCTACGTTCATCAGTCGATGATTTCTTGGTCCTGGTAGTCATTTTTTTTTTTTTCAGAGAAATTATATGGTTGTTGCTGGAGTCGATCTTGTAAAATTTCCTCCGTAATGCTAATTTCTTGAAGGTCATTTTCTATTTCACTAAGGCAGTTGTTCTTGACTTTCATTGAGAGATCAAGGTTGAGAATCTTTTTGGTGAGCCCGTCATTGTTCATTCTGAGAATGTGGCCGTAGAACTTCAATCGCCTTTTCCTGAATTATTATTATTATTATTACTGCGGGCTTGATTGCCCGGTAACATAAACGCTTGCCTTTCACCCAAAGAACCGAGCTTTGAATCGTGGTGAATTAGGGTGGAATTTTCTTCTGAAATATCACGTGATATTAGGAAGGGCCAGTCTCAGGACTGCATACGATCAATTTCAGGTAGTTCCTACTTTTGCTACCAAATGCCATCAACGACACCTAGCTGTGAACTTGACAACTAGCCTCCGCCAACAGCACCTGGCGACGAACGTTGGAACTTAGCATTAATCAAATCTAACCTACAAATTTAGCTTCACATAATTGTGGTTACTGGAAGGTTCTTTTACATGCCATAAATCTATGGGATGGGCCCACCGGCTTTATTTCACCTCCGAAGGCATATTGAAGGATCTTTAATGCTCATAAAATAACCGACGACATCGGCCGGGTTTTAACCCGCAATCTTGGGTATAGAAGTTCAGCATGCTACCAACTAGAGTGTGGTTTTCCTCGGGTTTTTCCACACTCCCTCCAGGCAAATGCAGGGATAGTACCTTATTTCAAGTCTCGGGGCACCTACCCTATCCCTGTCCTGGGGGCGTGGTGGCGCAGCGGTCAGGCTTCTTTCCTCTCACCAAGGTGGACCGGATTTGATTCTCGGTCAATTCATGTGAGATTTTCGAAGTGAAATGCCATGTTCTGTGGTTCGGATTGCGCGTAAAAAGGAGGTCCCTTGGCTCATGATCGCGAGATTAACGGTCACGTAAAACTACAAGCTTCAGCTTATCCCTTTCCCTAGTAGAGTTACTCACACTACTACAGTCATCACATAAATAGACCACAGGTTATCAGACAAATTTAACACACACCCAACTTCACGGGGATGATGACCAAGATGTCCCATGAATGAACAACAAGAAATGCAGTGAAACAAGTAGGCTACATCGCGCAGCTGTCATTATTAGGAATATGCAAGTAAAATAATAAAGCATTTCACTTCCATCATAGCTCCATATGGACGGACGCACCTTATTTGGTCCAGCCACAGCACTCTGATCAGACCACTGATTAACTACACTTGCGGTCAGCGGTTGGAATCTCGGTACGGGCAGAGCGGCAGGCAATCGATTTCACCACGGTACTCTGTCTTTCAGTCAGTCGCTCATTAACAAGTGGAAACGTCATTTAACTTGGCCCATTATCGTCCAAACTCGCTCGACATATGGGGTACAAACGAGAGAAGTTAGATAAAACTAATCGACTCTCAAGACTAGAAGTGCTTTGGTTCGAATATGAATGAACGCAAGAAGTTTACATCGCTCCATAGATTTTGTCGGCCTGAATTTAGTCTTCAGGTCTTTGCTTTTCATCTTCCATTTAGCATATATTCTAATTAAGTTTATATGTCATCCTCGTTGGGATGCTCTCACTGTGACTCATTTTAAACATTGTATTATTAGTGAAATATTTTCCAGTGATTCTAATTATCAGCCCATGTTTTCATTACTGCCTGCCCTCAAGTTAAATCCAGGACAATGTTCAGATATTTTCCCCTTTCAGTAGAAATTTAAAAAATATTTCAACGATAAGTTGTACCTTACAGTAGTAGTTACTCATTCCTTTATCATGTTCACTATCAGTCTAATAATTAGGGGCCGTTAATCTAAATTCACCAATCTTATGACGAAAACAGAAAATAGTCATTGACAGGGTCCGAATTTTGATTACAAATGTAATCTTTTAATTGGTTCACCACAGACATTGCTAACTTATACAGAAATGCTGACCATATTTCCTACATTGTAGAAATACTCATTTATTACGACAGTTTTCGTTTTCTGTGTGTCATTTTTCTTTTTTTTTAGGTCCTTTTCTAAATAATAATAATGATAATGATAATAATAATAACAATAATAATAATAATAATAATAATAATAATGATGATAAAACTCATCATATTTTCTAGGTTTATGCCATGCCTTGTCTGGGGTTTCACCTAGGAACACCAAGCAGGATCATCAGCGGGCTCTTCGTGTCCATGCCTTTATAGGGAGGTGAAAGGCTGCTTGTGTTCTTAGCTCTCGCATTAAAGAAGCACAGGTGCGCTTCATAAGAAGGGAGGTAGTGCACAGTTTGCTACTTATGTGGGGCTCCGGGCACGGACACCAAGAGCCCGCTGATGAGCCAGCTTAGTGATCCTAGGCCCAACACAACACAAGACACGGCATAAACCTAGAAAAATTGCTGAGTTTTAATTATTGGCCGTGAAAGCCAATATACCAATAATAATGTTATTGGTTTTACGTCCCTTTTAACTACTGCGGCTTTTAGAGACGCCAGGGTGCTGGAATTTTGCCCCGAAGGTGATCATTAACGGTCCAGTAAATCTACTGACACGGCTCCCTTACATTTGCGTGCCCTCAAATGCCAGCTGACTGCGGCAGGATTCGATCCTAAAAGCATACATCATTATTTGGTCATTTGGTGGAATTTATTAGACTATTTTATACTTTTTGAGTAATTTTTTAAAATATTTTCAAAAGTTTTGATGCATTTTTGCTTGTGGTATTGGATATTATCGGATGAATGCAGAGACGTGAGCATCTTCACAAATCATTGTCGACCTGAAGACCAAAGTAACTTTGTTCAGTCCTAACTTCTTGGAAATATAGTTTCAGGAGAGATACCTGCGCTTGCAACTGATCCGGGAGCGATGTTGAATGCAGAACAGTCTACAGTGGACCTAGTAATGCCAAACAGGTTAAGTATCTCAGTGGAACCATATGTGTGTTGAGTGAATTTGTGTTATACTGTAGGCTGCGATTGTTATTTGAGTGTATTTAAAATGCCGAAGTTAAAATCCATCTAGGGTTGCTCATTATAAACAAATAATTTCAGAATTAGGCGAGAATATTTTCCCTACCAATGTTGGAATTATATTCTTAAAAATATGAAGTGAAAGTCTGTGTTTGCATTTCTTTCTGTGTTGAAATTAAATTGGCAATATAAATATACCTAGCCTATATGAACTCGATGAGTAAATTGATAGTAAAATTTCCTTCAAATTTATAAGTCATTTCTTAAAGTTTTCAGATCATTTTAATGGATTTTTGCAGTATTTTATGGGTCATGCAAGTCCATGTCCTGGTTATTAACAATTGTGGGTTAGTCAATTTTACCATTAATCGGCTCGTCACAGGTTTGGTGTATCGGTTTAAGAGCAGGCAAGGCAGTCTCTATGATGCGAGGAGGAGACTGTACGTCACTTGACGAGAAACAGTAATCTGTTTACCCCCAACGCAGCCTAGTGGTGATTGGCGAACCGGCCCACAGATTGAACGAATTATTTTGGATCGCTCATGCTGTTGAGCTGAGGTCACATCCCTCTTGAACCTGCCCTGACCTCCACGGGAGCTTCCCGTCTGGGGAAACAAGCAGGCACTGTGTGGCACGGTTAGCTCCTCGTGGTGTAAGGACTATGTCCATTTGTTATTATTTTTATTTTCTATGAATGACAGGTTCTTTCCCAGTCGTAAACAATACCAAAGGTGATTTTGGAAAAAAAAGAGTGAGCTCGAATAATGCGAGAAAACCAAGAAACAGTGCACCATGAAACGTGTCTGATTCGAAGGTTCTAATTTGAACTGTCCACCGATTATTGTAGTTGAGTCAACTGTTGTAACTTCTATACTGAACTAGCCTACGATCTCGAAAGAATCTCATATCGGCCCAAACCGCTGATAGACCCCGCGTTAAACCTACCGGTGTTCGCAAAACTCCTAAGTAGTGGAGTTTTATTGCTCTTTTTATTAGATAACTAGCAAACGGTTTGGCCAGCGTAAGCTTAAAAGGCCCACGGACGGCAGGAAAAAAGCAAAGTCAACTCCGCACAGGCCATGGTGGCCCTGGGAGTAGTGGAAGGTAGAGGCTTCCACTGTTCGTGACATCGGCACTAGAGAGAGGGATGGAGTTGTTAGCTCCACGCCCGGCTGTCTTTGCTCCCAGGAATCACCCTGGTACTCATTTCTGGTGTAGGCTGAATGAACGCCACCCCAGTGCTATTTGCGGTTCCGAAAGAGGTAATTTTGTTTCTAAAATCCACTAGCTGGGTGAGGATCGAACCCACTCCCTTTTAGCTAGAAGCTCAGCGCCGCTACCGACGGCGCCACGCAGCCCCCTACGGATGGCAGGTCCCAGATTCAATTCAGAAATGCCGAGGTGACCAACGAAACACCAAACATTATACAGTAAACCCTAGGTATACTCTTGTCTGAAGTCAACTCGACACGACTCTAAAGTTTGATGCTGGGCGAAGCTAATGTGATAGGCTCGCTTGCTAGCTCGTAAACTCGCTCCGAAGCTAGTAATTTAAATTTTCACCGAATGGAGATTGTTGGAGGAAATGAAAACGTAAAAATAATTATAGTGGGCGATGTATTAAGATAGAGATATGTTGTCCTGGCCTTTTTTGTAGAACTTCTCATACTGAACAATTCTTACACGCATATTATATAGATATGTTTAACGGTTTACCCAGCGTAAGCTTAAAAGGCGCATAGACGGCAGGTTTTTCTTCGAATCGATTCACTGAAATCGTTACTGCTCGGCTTCCATTGGTCATATGTTGTTGTTTTTTTTCTACAGAAACCTTCCTCGAGAAATCCTTTACAGAATGGTGAAAAGCACATCAAAATCCATCCAGTGATTCTCGACATTACCCGTTACATCCAAGAATCGGGGATTTTGCTTGGAGACATATCTTCTATTTATTTTTTCACTGGCTGCGTGACTCAGCGGTAACGTACTCGCTTGTTGTGCCCAAGGTTGCAGGATCGAATCCTGGTGCAGTCAGTTGGCATTTGAGGGTGCGCAAATGTGGGGGAGCCGTGTCAATAGAGTTATTGGAACGTTTAAGATCCCCTTCGGGGCAAAATTCTGGCACCCCGGCGTCTCTAAACGCCGCAGTAGTTAAAAGAGACGCAAAACCAATAACATTATTATTATTCAACTTTTTTGTATTTTTTTGTGCGGTACTGTAGTTTCTAATTCCCTTCTTTCCTAGGCTATGGTATAAATGTAGGCAATGTTCCCCCTACGTTCAGCGCGGAGCAGTTTTGGCTGATACCGGATGGATATCACTTCAAAACGGTAAGTTGCATACGGTTGAGTTGAGTTCACAACACTTTCTTTCAATTGCTACCGCTTTCTACTCTAACCGCCAATTTCATTACAGAGCACATTGTCCCATTTAGACGTCGCAGACAGCACGTTTCATTTTACGACCAGTATATAAAAAAATTAACATTTTTGTTACTATTTCCATACCTCAAAATTTCGATAAGACGAATTTATTTTGACCCCCTAACTATTGGAGATATAGCGGCTCGACTGTAATGTAGACTCGCTCTAAAATTCTCACGCACATACGATCGGCCACGAATGGCCGACCCATTTATACCTCTTGCCCGCTCATGGCGTACTGAAGCTAACGATCGCTCCACGCTCGACTCCTCGCCCAGACATAATTCGCTCTTGCTGGGGCAAAATGGCATAAGTTAAAAGAATACCAAAACTGAGATTATGCAATTGTTTGGTTGGGAGTTGTCATACCTTTGGTTTTGTATTCTTTTGACTCAAATCTTTGGCCCTAGCAAGAGCGAATCGTACATATATCAATAGGTATGGCTATTGTTTAAGTACAGTGCCATTCCGAATTGAACTGGGGGCGGGGGCGCTCACAAGAAGTTTGCGAACAAGCAGCTCAATCCGGCCCTAAATGTGGAGCGCATTTTCAATTTAAATTACACAAGTTGATGAGGGTAAAGATGGTTTGGATGACTGTATCAGTTTCACCTTACGGTACAAACGTTCTGCGTGCCGTATTTGAAATGCAGCCAGTAGGATCTCCCAGATATCGGATACTAATTTGAGCTAGTTGAGTAAATAAATGGCCGAGAAATCGACTGAGCCTGCTCGGAACACAACACAAATTGGTAGGCTATTACGAGCACCATGTAACAAGATCCAGCTCTTCTGGCCCAGGGAGACGTCAATACGCTACCGGCGATGAGCAGAGCTCCGTCGCAACGTACACATCACATACAGGGTGTCCGATATTGCAACAGGGGTTGGGATTGGTTAAAATGACAAGAAATGTCCCTATAAATATATGTCGGAAACAAATACCTGTTGAGATATGAGCCATTTTACCTGCGTGGAGGAGGCATTGTGTTCGCTGGTCTTTCCGTTGAAGGTCTTTGCAGGAGTTGGATGTTCAGTCATAGTAAGCGGTTGTGCTACAGTATACCTCGAGGAAAATGGCAGACATAGTATTCCTATGGAATGTTGCAGTGTGGATGTCGTTGAGCGTACATGACACGGGCCTGTCGTCCACTACCGTTGGCTAATCCATAGCAAAAAACCAAGTGTGCCATTTTCCCTCGAGGAATACTCCATCGCACTGTTTACGTCGTCCACACAGCACGGGACCACCAGTCTGATGCGGGTACCACACTACACTGCAGCACAACCACACACTACTACTGAACATCCCACTCATACAAAGACCTTCAATTATGTGGACTATGTGAATTATGTGGACTATATACTCCAGCGGCGTCCAGCCTTTGCACGCTCGGTGTGCTAGCTTTGCTGCGCCACACGCCAGCAGGCTTGGCTTCTGCGTCTCTTGGCTGGGCTGCCTGCCCTGACTGCCGGCGCTGTCTGCGCTGCGTTTGACCGAGTCGAGTTGGGATCGCTAGCGCACCGGACGTAATGTAAACAAACAAACAAACAAACAAACAAACACACTCTTCGTCCAATGCGTTGGTTGTCCGACACATCTGCATTGTATTTCGCGCATTTCTCCGCGTACCGGTACTTGAATATTACGTACTTAGCATTAAAACAGTCAGAAATACTGATAAGGTGTGATAAGGTATCATGGAACTCATTTATGACTGCAATTTTGGTCACGTTATTGTGGTTTCTCTTTCTTCCTTGTTTTTGTTTTGTTTCAGTTTGTTTTCATATTTACAATGTACTGAATGCCGTCTGACGTTCGACCGATCAACCACAACACAGCAAAGGCAGTACGAGAGCGAGTGAGACGGGAAAGCGGGTGAGAGAGACAGATATATAGTCTTTCCCCACCATCGCTGCAAGGCCGTCACGCCAGAAGCACGCCGGCGTGCTGTATGGTCACCTCTGCTATACTCCATCAACACGGTGCCCCCCTCCTCTTCGTCCCACAAGGCTACAGCTGCTATGATCAACAAACGCTAGCGGAGTCAAGGTCATATGCGAATCCATGCACCTAATTATGAACCACATATCAGAACGTTGGCGAGGTTTGGCCTTATTTTATGGTGCCTAGAGCTTATGAGAGTATTTCCGTAAGGCCAGTATAGCAAGCATAAGCAAGTATTTCATACTCACTGTGACATCACCTACGGTGGATGTGGTTTTGAGACCTGCCCGGTATAGTTCTCACGGCACTCCCTTTGAATATCACCCTTGAAGAAGAAAAAGAGACCGGAATAAACCTACGCTTTCCTCGCTTCTCCAGAGCAAATATTTATATGCAGTGATTAAGGTTTGAAGCCAGACTACACGGGATACTGTCAGCATTAGTCTTGGCGGTTTAATCAGATATATTGCATGTTTTAATACGTTTTACAATATTACGTCAGTACTCACTTCTCCATTCCTCCGAGCGGTGGGACGTCAACCAGATAACTTGGGCTCGAAATGAAAGCTGCATGCGCCTTCGATCACCACCACGAAGCTCCATAATTCAACAAAGAACGATGTTGCAGAACTTCTGATGGAATTTAAAGGCACGAGATAGTTGTTAGGAATTGTATATCAAAGACCTTACGTAACATCCAAGAGACTTTCTCTTCAATACTGTAAGAAGCTACAGTGGATCACGGACTAGGCCAGGCGTTCTCAACCTGGTGCTCGCGAGCACCACGGCGCTCTTTAAATTACATTTCGTACTCTCGTCATTCGAGCGAAAAAGTACTTGCGAGCACAAGCTCCCGTGAGATTCATTCTTCAATTCAAATTATGTTGAACAATGATGATGATAATAATTGTTGTTTTAAAGGGCCTAACATCTAGGTTATCGGCCCCTAATGGTTTGGCAGATCGTGAAGATGAATATGAAATGTAAACTAAAACTAACTACTAACTTATATACTAGAAGAAGAAATGGAAAACAAAATGAGAATAAGGCAAATAAAGGACAGGAGGAAAAGAAATGCCCTCAACCCTCGAAGAATGAGGATTGAGGGACTTGGAAGGAAGGAGAGCCATAAAAGGCAGATAGGAAAGTGAAAGAGGAGAGTACCCGCCCCAGAGGTAATGGATAAAAGGGGGGAAACCGGACCCAGCTCAGGAATCCCTCGGGGTCACCAACTCCCGAACTCACCAGCCGTGAGCCCCTGAGGGTGTAGCAATATCCAGGGAGCACCAGAAGTGGTGGGGCTGCATACACCCTGCCTCCTTGAGGGCCTTGAGCAGAAGGCAGGAGATAAAATGAAAGGAAAAAGAAGGCTGACCACTCGCAGAAGGAGGGTATCAGAAAATATGAGACAAGGGCCAATTAAGGCGGGAAAGGAAGAGACTCCCTAGGCCTCGGATACCATAATACCGTCGGGGTCGGAAGAGAACAAGAGTTGACCAAGTGAGGTCGACAGAAAAGAAGATGGAGAGGAGCCCGGTACAAGTACTGTATGTGGAAGCAATGCCGGACTCAGCTGGGGCGCCGTGGTCGCCAAGCCACGTCCCACTAGATGTGAGCCCCTGGGGGAAAATTATGTTGAACAGAATCAAATTCTAATGAACAATGGGCCACCATGTGGCGTAGTGACTGGCATTATTGGCTGTCACCACCGAGGTCCGTATTCGATGTCGAGCTCTGCCAAGAAATTGATTTCTGGTCTGAAGGCTGGAACGGAGTACACTCAGCCTCGAGAGGTAAGACTGGGATTACGTGAGTTTCATTCCTACCTCAACCCTCCTGGAAATGGTTTTCCGTGGTTTCGCACTTCTACTCCAGACGAATGCCATTTTGACTCTTAAGGAATTCCTTTACGAGTCCTAAATCTCAAGAGATGGATTAATTATTAAATATGATGATTAGCATATTGCCAGTTCATTTTGTTTTTCCGCAAGACTGGAATCGACTATTCCGTTCAAATCATGTAAATTACAGTAACGGGGAAAGTATTATTAACTATTTTGTACAAAAGTAGGCTAATGGAAAAGTAACGATGCGATACTTTGGCAATTATTTCGACTGTAACCAGTTACTTTTCACACAAAGGAAATGTAACTTCATTATCATTGTTGATCGGTAACTGGGTACTTGTAAGAATAGGTTGCATCACACTAGTAGTCAACAGCCACCACAACGACACAGGTTATCATACAAATTGCACACAATAAAGTGGCTATGTGCTGTGGGTCGCGGGCCCTGAAATGCTCTCCTTGGCGGATCAATGCCGTAACAAGCTCGCTTATCGGAAACGAGTCTGTCTTCCGAGCTACTAGTTTCCTAAATGTCCTGCTGGCAGTAGGCTTATCTCAAGATTACTCATCCATTTATGAGGAACACATTTGGCGTCTTGGCGATAATTTGTCGTGATCCTCGACTCTTAAGCCTTAATTCTTCATTCTCCACGCGAAATGTTACTCAACTGTGCTATCAACACACATTAACCCAGTATCAGCGCAAGTGTGGGTGTTTTTGACAATGTACGCCCAGGGACCTTCCTTTTTTTTTAAATTTGTTCGAACGGGAGATATGAATTTATTAGCAGTAGCGATTGATTAATATTGAGTTTCTTAGGGAACAACATCCATTACAATTTGGATACAATCGTGTTAACCGACTAAAAAGCATAGGAAACAGTGAAAAATGGTTTCCAACACGATAATGATGATAATTGTTGTTTTAAGGTGGCTAACATCGAGGTTATCGACCCAATATGAATTGACGAAAGGCTAAACTTAAATACTGTAACTTACAGAGGCAACACATCTACTCGGAAGTTTCATCTAATGTTTCATGAATGTTTTCCCTGGCCTTGAGCGCCTTGTTCTGGGAAAGGCTTGCTTGCTAGCTAGCTGATTGACTCGCGCATTTTTACAACTGACAGTTGATATTACGCTACGCTAGTTAAACTGTTAAAGACATATCAATTCTATATTAATACCATTGTCCAGCTTAAAATGTTATAAAAGAAACAACAACAAAAACCCGACAGCATGTTGACTGCAACTAATACCTGATGGCGCAACCTACGCGAACCCGAGAGCGAAGAGGTGAAATGGAGGTAGTGGAGGGGGTCACTGCTGTGTGCTCTTTGGATACACACCAATTGCAATACAGTTAACAATAGGAGCCGATGTGAACATTTCCGTACCAACGAGAGAAGTGAACGTTCCTCCCCTCTCAACCACTCTGCAGCACATGGGCTCGCCCGCAAATGTACCTCGTTGCGTAAGGTACTATTTGGCTGCACACGACAGAGTTGCGAGACCGAGACAGGTCGCTTTCGATCTGCTCCCCATTCAACCATATGAAGTGCATTTGAGAGCGTGAGACGGCGACAGGCGACACAGATCGGTGACCGAGATGAACCGTTTTATGAAGTGATAAAATGTCGGGAAAAAAATTTACGTAATCAAACTGCTTACGATTTAATCTTCTTCTTCTAAAGATAAATGATTCTTTATTAGCAAACAGAAAGATCCTTCTTCGCGTTGAACTCATTGGTTGTCTTGCTTTCTTTCGCAACAAATAAAACAGCAACATATCATCGTCTTCTCCCTCTTCGAGGTACCTTATCATTAGCATATTTTTCGTAACCATTTTTCAAAGAATATACGCAGTCACATCCCAATAAACACCTACTGTACGGTATGTCTAGGCGTGTCGTCAGTCTCGGTCGTCAACAAATAACGTGAGCGGCGACACGTTGACTTGTCTCCGTTTCTCGTCGCTGTCGTCTGTCTCGGTCGCTTGTCTCTGACGTGTGCAGCAAAATGGTACCTTACGCATGCGCATTAGGTATAAATAGGCCGCTCATTCGTGGCTTGATAACAAAGGTATTACCATTTCACGAATTGATTGCCGGCGGTCGAGATGGGAACTATTCTCTGTTTACTTGTGTCGCACGTCACCCTGCTTCGTTGACAGGTACAGTTGCGCGAGTAGGATATGACTGTCAGCTCCAGTCATCTTTTAACTGTCCGTGGTGACATGTGCTCCTGTGACGCTTATCTGCGCTTCTAAGACAGGTAGCGCGCTGAATGCTGCTTGTCTTATGTGAAGACTGCACTGTGTCCTCCGCATCACCCCGCGGGGCAGCTGCTACAATAATCAACAAACGCTGGCGCAGCCACACTCAGCGGCAATCAAATATTAAATGGGTAATATGAAGGCTCACTGTGCGCGGAGACACTACCGCGCACGTAATATGTACCGGTCAAGAAGAACGGTCCACTTAGGCTATAATAATTGCTGTCTATCTATCTTGAATTTGTCCACTTGAAGTATTTTTAGCCTACTTTTCACATTTTGCAAAAATGAGGAAAAAGTAGACTTATGAGATCGGTCAAATGTGTGTCTGTCTGCCTGCCCTTCTGTCTGTCTGGCTGTGTGTGTGTCCTCCCCCCCCCTTCCCTGTCAACTCCTAAACGACTGCAGCAATCGAGACAAAAATTGGTAGGAGTAAAGATCTATACCTGAATATCTCACGACCATATTTGAAAATGATGTCAGTGCTACCAACTGCTGAAAAATCGCACCAGAAATTTGAGCTCCATGTTGGATATCTTGGAAGGTATGAATGGGAGCTATTTCAAAATTAGCACACGTATAGATAAGAATATTGCAGTTTAATTTCCAAGAGGTCATACATGGCAGTGTTGCCAAAATAATTATAAGCCTGCTGATAGGTCCAAATTTTAAATGCATATAACTTCTACACTATCAATTGGATTTCAACCAAATTTCGTATGTGCTATGTGTACATAAACAGATATGACTGAGCGTATTCTTAAGAGCCACCAGGGCTGCCAACTGTTAATAAATGCTCTCAATATTTTTTATCCAAATATCCATATATCAGAAAGTATGCACGCCGACAGCTTTAAACTATGCACACGTATAGTACGTGACATTCTATATTAATTTGGAGTAACTTATATACGTCAGTGCTACCAACATGATTCTTAAGCCTGCTGAGAGGTCCAACTTTAAATACATGTAACTTCTATACTATCATTTGGATTTCAACCAAATTTCGTGTGTGCTATGTGTACCATAACAGATATGACTATGCCGAGTCTTAAGAGTAACCAGGACTGCCAACTGTTAATAAATACTGTCTCTATTTGTGTTACCCTAATATAAATATATCAGAAAGTATGCAAGCCAATAGCTCTAAACTTTGCACACGTATAGTACCTGGCAATCTAGATTAATTTGGAGTGACTAATATAGGCCTACGCCAGTGCTGCTAACATGATCCTATGCCTGCTGATAGGTCCAATTTTAAAATGCATGTAACTTCTATACTAACTAATGGATTTCATTCAAAATTGACACAACAATAGATCATATTATTTCACATTATATCTGACCAATACAGGTATGTCATTGTTGCCAACATGATTTTACGCGCGCTGTTAGATCCAATGTTTAACTGCATGTAACGTCCATGCTATCCCTCACCAGGGCTGCCAACTGTAGTTCTCTATTAGGCTACATTATGCTAGGTATACAGTATTTCGAACTAATTAGAAATTTCGATATTACCAACTTAATTTCGTCATTATTCTAGATAGATCCATATAGATTAATCATTGGCATGAATCTTAAATTTTAAGAAAAGGAGGCTCTTTAGTTCGTCACGGAACTTCTTGTTATTTTATGTTACAATTGGTATAACATTTTTAGAATATTTAACTTAAAACACTTACAGAGGGTAGATCAGACATTTTTGTTGAATGTTTTATGCTGAACAAAGGTAATGATGCAGTATTGAGGTAAGTTATCTACAACGGTTTAGTCAGCGTAAGCTAAAATGCGCACAGAAGTTGGTTTTTCTCATCGACTTGCTTTACTTAAATCGTTTTGCTTGGCTTCTTTTGGTGATGGATAAATGTGTCTACATGTACGAACCTTTCTCGAAAAATGTCTTATAGAATAGTCAAAAACGCATCATAATCCGTCCTGTAGTTCCTGAAATTAGCGCGTACAAATAAACTGCAGGAGTGTATTTACACTATGTAAAGACGTCGCTGTAGGTTTATCCCAACCCCCTTAGTTTAAAATAAAATTCAAAAATTGACCAACAGTAGCATCAGTTCAAATCAGACCTTTTGTTGAATACGCAATGGAAACAACAGCAAGTTAATTGATAGAAGCGAAACCTGTACAACTATTTTAATATTAATTGAATTTCAATGCTCTTCAATTATTCTGGCTAATAACAAACTACAGTCCAGGGGGAAAATATAGAAATATTAATGAGTATAATTAACAAAACAGGCTAATTATATTTGTAACGATCGCGCAAAACTTGTGCACACTGGTGAATTTTTACAAGGACCATCAACCTGCCAAACAATTACATTAATTTAAACATTGAGTTTGAACAAAAATACTTAGGATGATAGGGCTTATTATTTACGAATATTATGTGGAGCTGGTTTTCACTTACGACAACCAACATACAAGTGGCTAGCATTCTTCCCAATCCTACCCTCAACACATTAATACAGACACCATCAGAACCAATCTTGTAAGAGAAAAAGACAGTGCAGGTATGACGCACTACTCCGATAGCCCAGGGAGAGAAAAGCACTTACCTTAGGCCTACATACACCTGCGACAGACGACAACGACTGTTAGGCTACAGATAAAACCCTGCGTGGATGCGGATATCCGAACAATTTTTCGCCATGTTAAAAAAGACAGTTTTCATGGCTGTGTGGATAGCGGATAAGCTGGAGATAATGTTTGGAGAAAATTTGCGAATAGTTTTTAGAATACAACCCGAACTGGTTTAATATCATTATTAGGACCCGGATGTTTATCACATATCATATTCTCTTCGTTATTGATGTGTAACATCTTTCCACTCGGTTGCTGTATATTTTTTGTGGGGGTGATACTGAAAAATGAAACGGAAATGGGACGGCAATGCAGCGGAAACAATGAGCGCGCGCAGTGGCGGAGATTGGAAATGAGACGGAAATGTGTAAGAGGAAACATCGCATACGGTTTACCTCAAGGTTTGGAGGCCCCATTATAGATATTCCTACAATAAATCATCTTCAAGTTGTCGTTATTTGCTGAAAACCGGTCAGAATTTGGCACTGCAGTTTTACAAGTAGTTATTTCAATGACCAACAGAGTTCACTGTTAACAAGGGATAACATGTCACATGTTACACATCATATGCGACTACTGTAAGGCCCGTTTTTTTTCTCATGACAAATGCAAGATGATGATTTAAGCTAATCTCATTCAAATTATGTCATTAAGCATAATTAATACTCCTAACAGGAAAGGGTTGCAAATCTGGCTGTATAACATTCATTTTAAACATGGCACATGACATACATAGCCTAGGGCAGGGATGGCCAACTTCTTAACCCTAAAGGGCCACATCAATGTTTTCCAGTGAAGACGAGGGCCGCACAACTAATTCCACACAGAGATCAATAAGCCAAATGTAGGCAATACATACATCGTATATGAAATAATATGAATCAATAAACGTTACGCAAAATATTTTCATACACATTTAATATCAAGCTCAATGTCCAAAGGATCAATTAAATTTTTAGTTTTTATTTAATCATGTCGTTTACACTTATCAGAACACAGTCTGCGGCGCATAAAACCAGGTCGCGGGCCGCTAGTTGGCCATCCTTGGCCTAGGGGAACGACTTTTTCCTCAAATGTCTAAATGTATTGCTTTAAAACTTGACGCTTTATCTGATTAAAATATTATAGTAATGCCAGTAGATTTGGATAACAAACGTGTGGATGCGAAAAAGTCGTGCGGATGCGGGGTGGATGCAGATAACGCTTTGTTTATCCGCGCAGGGCTCGAGCTAGCTATACAGAAAGCTATGTAGAAAGCAACCGGTTACACAGTGGGACAGATGACCTGGACAGTCGGGAAAGCCATTTAGCTGATACTTTATGCCAGGGACATCAATTTGGTTGGTTGGTTCCTCAGTTTAGGGGCTGCGACAACGCGGTCATGTAGCCCCGTGTACTTTGGGTGTGTGTAGAATCTGTCTGATAACCGGTGTTAATTGTGATGACTGTATTAGTGTGTGCTATCTGTTTTAAATTTACGTGAGGACTGCAGACATTTAATTTTTTCAAGTAGTTCCTACTTTTGCCGACAAACGCCACCATCAACGACTACTAGTTCAGAACTTGATTACCAAATGCCACCGCAGTCGGCTCCTGGCGACGAACGTCGGAACCTACTGTAAGAGCGTTTGTCGAATGTTTAACCTATATATAATTTAACTTCACACAGGTGTAATTAGTGGAAGGTTTTTTAACATGCCATAAATCTATGACATGGGACCGCCGGCTTTACTTCCCCTTCGAAGGAAGGCATACTGAGGGATTTTTGACGCTCTTAAAAATCCGACGACTTCGGCCGGGTTTGAACCCGCGATCCTGGGCATAGAAGCTCAGCACGCTACCAACTACGCCACCGACGCCGCTAGGACATCAATCTCTTACGATATTATTGCTATCAACAACGTACAGGACATTTGTTACCAACCGTCCAAGTGAATGTATTAATCTCATGTAAGCTAATTTGATCAGTTTTATGGGATAACACTCATTACAATTGGATACAATCGTGTTGACCGACTGAAAAGCATTTAGCTTGTCTTTCACTAGACAGTGGCATATGAGAAAGAAAACATCAAATAGCCAAGGGAAAAGGGAAATGTACAACCACCAGTGGCAATAAGGAAAACATCTAAACAAATTAGAGTAAATATTTGCTCATGCAATTGGGAAAATGAATTTGGCCACGTTTGCATTTTATGTGTGTCAGTATTACCAACTAAGCGATTTTGACGCTAGATCTATGACTAAATTTCTTTTAGAGATAGGATATAATGAATGTACGGTACAGTAGGATGTAGAAACGTTTCAAACTCTCTTTAGTCTAACTGTATCGAATAGGGAATCCATTGACTTTTGTTGTGAATATACTGATTTTAGGGGCAGATGACCTCGTAGTTCCGCCCCTTAAAACAACAATAACTAACTAACTAACTAACTAACATAGTGATGTTGAATGAATTTTGCTTATTTAATCTCACTTCAAAAGATTATATATTCTCAGCTTGACACCACGTCTATAACAATTCATCGTGCAGACGTTTGAAAAATAAAAGCGGTTCTGCCCCCTAATTATTATATGCCCTGAGACGTGCCCTCTAAGTGAAATATTCATGCTTATACAATAAATTGCGATGAACGTAGGAAGATAAAGTAAGTAAACAGGAATGATTAGTGTAATTAACGAAATTGTTATCTCTTGATAATAACCGATGTTTTTAGAAATAATACTGTCAGTTGGTCACCAGCGCCACCAGTGCTTGCGGATATCGAAACACGGTCGTCGTGGAATAAGGAGAAGTTGGCGGGCGGCAAAATGAACAAGTGACATTAATCGATGGAAACAAAGACAGGATGTGGCGGGTATTAAAGAAAGAGAAGTGCGCTAAGAATTCTCGGAAGAGACTGACTCTCAAAGTCCTGAACTCCGCGAGACATTGTGCCACAAAAAAGTAGTACTACCATTACTGTCCAGCACAGTCAATAAATCTTCGTACAGTAAACTTCACTTATTTGTACACCAGTGATTCGGAATTCACGGTAATTCATACAACCGTATTGGTGACTAACGACATGATGACAAGTTCAAACAATCGATACCTTAATTTCATGTTTATTGAGGCCTTTTGGGGAAAGCAGTGCTACTGAATTAAAAAGCAATTGATAAATATTGACTGTGCATACACTCGTCCTTTTTATAGATATACAGTATACTAGTTGCGAGGCGCAGCGGTAACCTTCTCTCCTGCTGTGCCCAAGAATTTAGGATCGAATCTTGGCACAGACAGTTGGCATTTGAGGGTGCGCAAATACGAGAGAGTTGTATTAGTAGAAAAACCGGCACTTTAAAGATTCCCTTAGGAGAAAAATTCGGGTACCGCATCGTCTTGAAAAGCCTCAGTACAGTAGACTAGTAGAAATGAAGGTGAAACCAATATTATTATTATTATTATTATTAATTATTTATTTATTTGTAAGCCTCACTTGCTTAGGCGGCAGTACGCCGGCCTCTCACCGCTGGGTCCGTGGTTCAAATCCCGGTCACTCCATGTGAGATTTGTGCTGGACAAAGCGGAGGCATTAGGTTTTTCTCCGGGTACTCCGGTTTTCCCTGTCACAAATTTCCTTCCAGCAACACTCTCCACTATCATTTCATTTGTCATTCATTTAATCATTTCCCCACGGGAGTGCGACAGGCTTCGGCAGCCGGCACAGTTCATATCCTCGCCGCTAGATGGGGGCTTCATTCATTCCATTCCCTGACCCGGTCAGTTGACTGGAAGCAGGCTGTGGATTTTCATTTTCATTATTGTTATCCCAGAAACCTTCAGTGCATTTTTCATTGAATTGCTAGAAAACAGTAAAGCTACGGGCTAGGAACAGGTGTACTGGATTGGAGTGAAAAGTACAACCTTAAGATTTAATGATTCTCCATACAATGTGTATGGTAACACCATTACTAGGGATGGTGATTTTTAGCACTTTGAAATCAGAAATTTAGCATTTTGAATGGTGCATTTAGCATTTTGTAACATTAAAACATTTTAAATTTAGCATTTTATAGCATTTTGAATAAAAATATACATCTTGAATTAATTTCGATCAAAGTTTTAATTTGAAATTAATATCACATTAATAAAGGGTTAATAGTGAGATGAAATGCATAAAATAAATTGTGACTTTATTTTAAATTAATATACCTGCAGGTTGAAGCAACAAAGAGAAAAGCAGAAACGTCTCTCTTTTGTCACTCGAGGTACATTAAAATATCACAATCCCTGACATAAAAACTGAACTGTGTATCATTTTCTACCCGCTGTTTTGTACATATTTTCGATCTCACCATCTTAGCCTTACTGTATTTATTTATTTATTTATTTATTTAGTATATGGATTTTAATGAAATCTAACCTGCAAATTTAGCTTCACACAAGTTTAGTTAGTGGAATGTTCTTTTACATGTCGGTTTTACTTCCCCTCCGAAGGGAGTCATACTGAAGGATTTTAACGCTCTTAAAAAATCCGACGACTTCATCCAGGTTTGAACCCGCGATCTTGGGCACAACAGTTCAGCATGCTACCAACTAAGCCACCGAAGTTGACTTAACGCGATGGGAATGAAAGAGACAATACTCGATGCGACGGTCTAGACGTGATTCTTGAAGGATGAGGGGTTTAGTTCCACATCCAAACGGTGCGGTGGACAAGTGCGTCAGAATCATAAACATTCTTGAGATGAGATTTCTAGAAGAAAGAAAGAAAGAAAGAAAGAAAGAAAGAAAGAAAGAAAGTGAACTTTAAAAATGTATATTTCGCATTAATATAGAATTTT
This sequence comes from Meconema thalassinum, assembly GCA_946902985.2. Lineage (NCBI taxonomy): Eukaryota > Metazoa > Arthropoda > Insecta > Orthoptera > Tettigoniidae > Meconema > Meconema thalassinum. The sequence continues at coordinate 355,730,547 of OX336390.1, read as the reverse complement.
AGTATAATTTTCGCATTTTGTGTAAATTTTGCATTTATAGCATTTTCGAAACACATTAAAATGTGGTTTAGAGGCAATGAAAAATAAAGATACAAGTGTAGCTGGTTTTATGAACATTTCGCGCTATTTCACCCACCACCCCTAACATTACCTAAACAAGAAATATACTCCCCTAGCGATATAAAATCCTGATGTCAAATCCCGCACGAGTGCCAATATTAGTCAACATACGCCGGACCAAAAACCCTAGTTTATGGAGGATATAGCGTATTTAAAAATTTTAAGCATCGAAAATTCAGAACCATAAAAAACTGTTGGGCCTATATAAATTCCATATGATTATTTTGTCTCTCATGGGAACGGGAAATTTCTGCCTAAATGAAGAGAAAGGCTGGGAATAATACAGCGAGAACCTTCTCTATAGAACGAAACCTCACCGAGGCGTGTGACAGGCATAGAGCGTTGAGTCAGCGCCAGTTGACTAGCATTTGCCGCTTATACAAAAGCGGGTCGGGAAGGCCCGAATGCTGTCATTGCACTTATTACATACGGAGCTGGAAATATACCTTAGTTGAGATAATTAAGACTTGTGCTGAAGTACTGTAGCCTATCTCATATCCCGTGAATATGGTTAGGTATAGATGAAAACATTGAATATTCCTAGTGGAAACTTATCTTCTCAAGAAGAAGTCTTCCAGTAAATGTGTTCGTAAGTTTTAGCACCGTGCGATTTTACTTGTGGGGAAATCTCAAACAAAAGGTACACAGAAACAATCCGCGTACTCTGTAGGCTCGCCAGAACGAAATAACTGAACTGTTACGAAATACCAGTGAGGATGAATTACAGTGAGTGTACCAAAACTTCCTATGTTGGTGCAATGTGTGTTTAGAAAATGAGGACGGCATTTCCAGCAACTTCTTTGAAATTCATGTAAGGAATGATGATTACTAAATACGTTAATAATAATAATAATAATAATAATAATAATAATAATAATAATAATAATAATAATATCGTATGGCCTCGGATGCCGGGTGTAAGCTTTGTTATTTGACACCCAAAGGGTAGCTTGCATGTCGAATTTCATTGTTCCTTGAAGCACTATGAAAGTCAAAGAGGTTAGATATCTAAGCTTCTTGAACACTATAGCGCTTTCTAGTAGAGAAATGAGGAACTTTGTGTTGGCGGAAAATACCGAGATTAATTTTGGCATTATGAACACGGCCTACTGTTTTCAAATGGGTTATTTGACATGCCAACATCGTATGACATGGTGTCGTAATTTTTGCCGCTTTCAAAAAAAAACACTTACCACGGCCAGGAGCGAACCTGCAAGCATGGGGGCTAGTAGACCGACACGATAACCACTCACCCACCGTGGCAATATACTAAATACGTTAAATAGTGTAAATGTGTTGAACTAGTTGGGCGCTACGCTGCTGCTAGCGACAGTGTCTTGCTCTACAGGCAGCTAGTCACAGTGCACCTGCCGTCACATGACGCATGCAAGGTTCCGTTCTATAGAGAAGGCTCTCACTGTAGTTCAGAACTGGTGATACGCCCGAATTACGATAAAGTGAAGACTTAGTCAACATCAATCACGATTTTTAAATAGTTTATACGCTCGAGAGCCTCCAATAAGCACAATACTGTGCAGGTTCCAGTCACGAAGCAGTGTAAACTTCCTGCTCTGATGCCATCTTGTTGAAATGTACAATGTCTACTAAGACTGCAGCTTCGTGCGTCACGACAGACGCGATGCATGCCATATCTCACACTCTCATGTCCATATGGACATGTGTTGAAAGGTGCAATTACCTGTAAAACAATTCATACGAAGTGTTTCTATGGAGCTGAAGCTATAGAAATAAAGATAAAGCAATACATTGCTGATTATAATTCGGTTTAGAGGCTTGAGACTTCTTGGTCATCATTCCCGTCTACACGATTTGTCTGATAACCTGTATTATTGTGATGGCTGTGTTAGTGTTTGTGCAGTATTTGTAATTCAGGTGAGGCTTGGGAAGGAGGCGACCATGGTCGTAAGTTAGGAACCATCCCGGCATCTGCCTGAAGTAGACCTGGGAAACCACAGAAAACCACTTCCAGGATGTAAGAGGTGGGAATCGAATCCACCTCTTCTCAGTTTAACCTCACGAGGCTGAGTGTACCCCGTTCCAGCCCTGAGACCAAAATTAAACTTCATGGCAGAGCCCGGAACCGTACCCGGAACTCCAGGACCACAGCCAATAACGCTAGCCGCTTCACCACGAGGTGGTCTGTCCATTTCTTATCTTATAGTTCACTCTACTTCCCTCGTTAACGACCGGCGGCTTAAACGTTAGGCAGATTCACGTGCAGATAATAATCATTGTTCACTGCTGACCAATAGCGAGTTTTCTCTGTCACTCCACGTGGAGTCCACAGTCTGGTCCTGGCTGCCGGCTAGCTTGTCAGATCTCCAGTGTTGCGCAGTAGTACGCAGTTCTGTCCAGTCTCACTGCTTGCTCTCAGTGGCTACGGTGGAGAGTTGACAACGCTGGGAAATTCCTGGCTCTACACAGACATGGAATGTAAAGATGGCCGCCAATCTGGGTCGAAAGCGAGTCGGTCGTTAATGAGGAGAGGAAGAGAAATATAGTATGTACAGACCGAGTTAGTACGACAGCAGGCTGTAACTTTAGGTAAATAAAGGGCACAAGGGAATGTTGTCCTCAGCGGCTACATGCTGCAGCAAGATGTAGCGTCAGTAGTTACGTTGGCAGCACGGTAATCTTTGTTCTCACCACAGCCATTCATAACAGATGCTAGAAGTGTTGTCCTTGTGTTCGAGGACAGACTTCAACATGTCTACACACAGTGTCGAAGACGTTCACTAAAGTTTCTTGGGTAATGGACTGCTCATAATTAATTAAATTCATTTTAAGTTCAGCAATCGTTTTTGGATTAGTTTGTGAGCCGGCCACACAAAATTTACTTATCAAATCCCGAACGGTATCCCGGTTTGGACACTTTGTTTCAGGAAACCGCGCCTGGAATTTTAGTTTCATATTTTCTGTAAACCGATCGCCTTCGCAAAAAACGTATTCCACCAAAAAAGCTGTCTCTTCAGTAGTAAACATTATCGCCTGTATACTGTTGCACTCTTCCAATAATGTATCTGAACGTTCGCTAACCACAATACTCACTGACGATTTCGACAGCCCACACGTGTAGCCTTTACTGTACCGCTACCCTGTCCAGGACACCGTGCTGCCAACTAAACTGCTGACGCCACCTCTCACAGCAGCATGTAGCAGCTGCGCAAAACATTCCTTGGCGCCTTGCACGAAATAACTAAGCAGCTGTCTTTTCGGGACTTACGCTAAATATGACGAAATAATAATAATAATAATAATAATAATAATAATAATAATAATAATGCAAAACTACAACACTGCAACACGGTTGTTTTAGCGGCAGAAACAACATTAATTGGAGGGATGACAAGAATTCATGACATCGAGAAACAAGAACGGAAAATTCTTAAAAATATTTAGGGGCTCATGTATACCACAACATACAGTTAAGGTGGTGTTAACTTAGGTTATGGTGAAAAGAGGAAATTTTCTCTTTTTGTTTTGTTTTGGGTTCTCAACATATTGAAATAGCATAGGAAGTTTCTTTAGAGCAAAATTGTTAATCTGTTTCTAAGATAAGGGTTTTTGAAGTTTCTCAACTTTGGCAAATATCTACCGAGTCTTTATTCATTTCTTTGACAGCCATTTCTTTAAAAGATTCTTTTATATAAATAAGATACATTCTCTAAGAACTTCATGCGTCGATTTACTTGAAATTTTCACATTATCTTTACATGCATAAGTGCATTAATCTGACCTAGAATAATGGCTTTAGTATTAATGTAACTTCATTAAAAAAACATTGCTCAAAAGCCAAAACTTTATTTTAACTTATCATAGAGAAAATTACAAATACACAAGAACCTCGTTTATCCTGCTCACATTAATCCGGATATCTGGTTTATCCGGATCGAAAAGAATAAAAATATATTTTTACTGCACAGTATTTCCTTTACGGGGTCGACTCTTCTTGAATGGCTTTTCCGCCAAGGATAGTTAAGGACATGAATTGGAAGTAATTCGGCCACGGCCTATCAAAGGTACCGTCCCGGCATTCGCCTGGAAGTGAGAACTGATGTTAGTAAAACGTCTTCGAGATCGTGCTGCGTGGAAACGCTATACAAATGTAAAACTGGAAAAACTCACACATTAATTTAGTGCATAAAACAGAGTCGTAAATGTAAGAAAAGTGTTCTTATAGTTTTTTGGACAATTGAACAAAGGTATTACAACTTATGTTAATAGATTATAGAACATGTATTCGTGTTTTCCGGATTATCCGGATTTTCGATAATCCGTATCAGTTCCGGTCCCACTTAAGCCGGATATACGAGGTTCTTGTGTACTTATCATTTGTAAATTTCTCTTTGAAGAACTAGAATCGTGATTCTAAGTTGGATTGTAAACCATGAAATCTTCAACAAGTGCATTTAGTTTCAAATCTTCAACTTCAATAGTAAGGTCGCAAATATACATTTTGCTTCTTAAGAATTCACTAACTGTAATGTAGTTAGCAGTGAATGATAGTTTTGCCTTTTCAGCAACTTAACTATACTATCTTATAAATATAAATGTTGATACATTTGAACACAATTGATTCAGTAGTTTGTGTGTTAGGATCATATTGAGAAACTGAACTGATTTGTTCAACCATTCAGTTAGCGCCACTTTAAGGGGAGCCGAAATGTCCTATGTTTCAACATTGTATAATTCAGTGGAACGTGGCTAATTCGAACTTCTATAATTCGAAAGCTTCTTTAATTCGAATTTTTCTCTTGGTCCCTAGCACTTTATATACAATCAATGTTAAAACATCGTCGTTAATTCGAATTATATTTTGGATAATTCGAAGTTTTTACGTGTAAAAAGCCGAAAATGTCGCAGTTTGTGGTGAGCTGACCGACGCAGAAATCATCGCCGATGTACTGAACTCCGAAAAACAAGATGGTGACGACGCATCTGGCGATGAACTCGTGGAGGAAGTTCCCCAAAAGAAAAAACTTTTCGGCGTGCAGACCAAGCAACAAACCACATCACAGAACTTAGGCGTTCTTTTGAAAGTAGAAATGACATAAGTGATTCTGTTTTCCGTTCCTTAATTTTGTTAGATTCTTTTGTGATGGCCGAGAGACTTTATTGTAGCAAACAGGTAAAAATCTCAAACTTTTTTGAAAAACAGTCGATTTCTCTAAGACATAAGTAGATTGCTGGATTACTACTGTCGTTAAATAGGTGAATAGTACATTTTCGTTTTATTTTATCATTTGAAGCTTTTGAGGTTATTCACAGTACCGTTGTCTGTTAATATGCTTTGTTGAACGTAAATCATTATGTAAATGTAATGCATAGTATATAAGCAATTTACTTGTTATAAACCTATGCAATATAATGTTTAATTCAGGTTCTTGCATGAAAACTTAAAATTTGAATATCTTCTCTACCCTTTTCAAAGAACTTTCTTAATTCGAATTTTTGGATAATTCGAATCTTTTTAATGGTCCCTTGAGGTTCGAATTATCCAAGTTCCACTGTATTATCATTTCCTCAAACTATTAACAGGAACTACTGTAAATGCATTATTTAAGGGATGTTCTCGCCCTACTTAAGCACCGGGATTTTGAAAATAACAAACTTTTCTTTTCGAGGATATTTTTTGAAATGGCGTAATTTGTATAGAGTTTTCATGAATATTTCGAAGTGAAATGCCATTTCCTGTGGTTCCGATTCCATGTAAAGAGGAGGTCCCGTGGCTCACAATCGCGAGATTAACTTTCTCAGTATGTTTATTAAGTGCATGTTCATGGTTTAATTATTTTTGCATAGGCCTACCTCCGTTAACCCTTTATAGGCCAGTGGTCTGTATATTTACCACTAACTATAAGCACAATTTATATTGACAAAGATGCTGGTAGTTGAATCCTTTAGGCATATATAAACGAATTATTATTATTATTATTATTATTTTGTGTCAATATTCCTGAAAACCAAATATTATATCTATGTTGCTTGATAACATTATTTTTAATAATAAAATTTAAAATTAAAGAGTGAAAAAATAAAATCCCTATATATATATATTATAATTGTGAAAATCTGTGTGTCCGTGTGTTAGTTTGTTACCTCTTGACACTAAAACGGCTGGACGGATTTGGATGAAATTTGAAATGGAGACAGCTTATACCCTGGGATAACATATAGGCATCCTTTCATCCGGAAATAAATCATTGTTCCCGTGGAACAGGCAACATAACTGAAAAGTCACCAAAAATACTCAACCGGGACAAAATATCGAAGTTGTCGCAAAAAGACCGGACAAAGTTCATTTTACGCCCCTCGATGCAAGGAACAATACTCGGTAGGTCCCTACGGGACACCGAAAACCACATTTTAAGGCCCTAAAACCAACCGTTTCAAAGATATTCGCAGAAAACTATCTTTACTCTGATAAACTGATGAAATAATGGCAAGTCCGTTTCCATGGCAACTGAACCTCACGGTAAGACATCCGATTTTATATATATCCCTGTAGGAGGCAATGCCAATCAATTTGTTATCTTTTTCAAGATATATATGAACACAATAAGAACAGGGTAGCGCACCTGCCTTTCATCCGGAGGGGAGTGTGATGGAGCAGTGGCTTAGCTTCTCGCCCTTCACCAGGACGGCCGGGGTTCGAATCCCGGTGACAGCGGGGTGGAATTTTCACCTGGAAAATCACGTGGCGTCAGGAAGGGCATCCGGCCTTAAATCCCCGGCAAAAACCAAAATGAGCCTGGCTGGCTACGGTGACCCCAATTAATTGGGAATAGCTGAAGAAAGTTTTACAGTAGCAGCTACTAAATAAAGGTAGCGATATAGCTACGTTCAATTTCATAAACACAAATCCCGTATAGTTAAGTAAAAATAACAGTCTGGTCGTTATTTCAGTAGCAACGAAGCTCTGTGGTGGCTATTGCCGTTTCCGTAACACTTAAGGCATCCCGCCGTCACATACCTCAATGTGCACTTACAAAATTGTGAACCAGTCTATTTTACTGAAAAGAATTTCTACGAGCGAGTATCCACTCCGGTAAAACCACACTCACTACCTTTTCCAAAATTTACACAAGACATGATTTTTAAAGCACTCTTCTGTATGTTGAAGTACAGAGATATACCACATGGAAAGATACAATAAAATGTTGGCAAATCTGAGTTCAAGGAACTGCTGTTCATAATAGACTTTCGGTGCAGGTTATGCGGCCCATGTTCGTAACATGGAATGTTTTCTTTTGACAATGCATCTACACCATGTGCGAGGGCAACGCATTTCAAAGATCTCTAAAAACACAATAAACAGGAAGTTGGAGAAAAATTTTACGTGGGAGCGATGATTCAAGGAGAAATAATTTCATCTTTGAGATTTGCTGATGACGTCGTCATCTTGACCGATACGCCAGAGGAATTGAATGAGTTTTTGAAGGGTATGGACTCCGTCTTGAGGAAATAATTCATGATGGGAATCAATAAATGTAAAACAAAATTATTGGAATGCAGCCAAAATAAATCAGAAACCTCTATGCACATCAAATTGGCAGGTGAAACGCTACGGGAAGTAGGAGACTTCTGTTAGTTAGGAAGAAAAATAGCCAGTGATGGACGAAGCAAAGAGGTTGGCTCAGGCAAGGACATCATTTCTACAGAAAAGGAATCTGTTGACATCGAATATACATTTAGATATTAGGAAGTAATTTTTGAAAGCTTTTGTCTGGAGCGTGACACTATAAGGAAGAGAAACTTGGACTAATGGTGCAGTAGAAAAGAGGAGAATTGAAGCGTTTGAAATGTGGTGTTACAGGAGAATGATGATGATCAGATGGGTAGATGGGGTAACAAATAAAGAGCTATTAAGACGAGTGGGAGTGGAGAGATGTTTCTGGCGACTGCTATTGAAGAGAAGAAATAGGTTGGTACGACACATATTAAGACACCCAGGAATAGCAAGCTTAGTTATGGATGGGAGGGTTAAGGACAAGAACTGTAGAGTAGACCAGGGTAAAAGAGATTGCCTCGGATGTAGGGTGTGGTAGCGATATAGAGATGAAACGATTAGCTCAGGAGAGGGGGTCATGGAAGGCTGCATCAGTCCAGTTAAGAAACTGAAGACTCAAACAACAACAGTTGGGAATTTTAATTACTTAGAGAGGCATGTGAGGCAAAAGGGTTGTTGGAGAATTTCAATCCCTGGGATGTAACACTGGAAGAGAGTGCATATTGTACATACGGCCAAGGTCAGAGATATTTTACTATAGGTAAGGAAAAATACTTTTGATTCCCGATATTCCGATAGATTTGCCATTCCAGTGTGCAAGAGTGCAGTTCCCTCTTCAAACAATATTCGCAATTTCTAATAACAAAGCGCAATCGCACACACTTAACAGCAGGTGTACAATTGCATCGTCCCCATTGACTTGATCGCGAGCGAAGCCGCGGGTACCTGCTAGTATGTTAATAAATATTAGAATTTAGAAAAATATGATTCATCTCATCTTCATTTCCCCTTTTCCAGCTGACACTGGGTGGAAGCAAATATGGTTCCTCTCCACTTTATAAAAATCAAAAATAAATAAGCTCATAAAAATTAAAATTTTAATAATTTGAGATTATAAAAGAATAATATAAAAATGAAAATTATCAAAACAAATATGAACATTAAGATGTTAAAGAACACTAAAATTAATAAAATGATTGGGCTAAAATAATTAAAATAAAATAAAATAACTTCAATAATATTTTGCCTTATAAAGTGTTCACCGGAAATGTGTGTTTAACGGAACAAATTGCTAGTCCATGTACGTTTCTGTTGAAGGCAAGGTTTACTGTAGTACAGTTTTATTATGACGGTATCCTGCGTCAAAAGCTTCCAGTGCGACAGTTGATGAGATCTCAGGGATGAACTCTCATACTCATTACAGAAGATGCCTTGCACAAAGCGGTGCAGAATATGACGAGCAAAGGTAGCCTACGTGAATCTGGCAGATTTACTTCCAACTCCAGGAAAGTTGAAAAACACAGCAAGCAGAAGCTGTCAGTTGAGAGTAGGGGAGAAAGAGGTTTTTAAAACTTGAAACACTGCGAACAGGTGAGTCTGATGGTCAAGTTTTAAAGCATTTACCAACTTGTGTGGAGCAGCCATGATATATTGAGCACTTGCTGGCCCTGGAGAATAGTGGCGCCTTGATTTCCAACACCTCCCTGTTTCATTAATTGAGCTCAGGCGCTGCCTGCGGTGAGCGATATATCGCCCAGTCCCCTCGTGGAAGCTTCACCACTTTGACAAATGAATCAAAGCGTTTAGTTCCTCTCAAACTCACCGACCCGGTAGCTATGCGCACTTTAGGCTATCTCCGAACTCGGAAGGCAAGTGTGTTCGATCTCGTCAAAATGAATTTCCTTGGTTTACCATTTCGATTGCAGGTGAATTCCAAGACAGTAGACTACATATACAGGCGTATAACTGTGCACTTGACCTTGAGAGCTCAGCTGCAGGAGAGGGGTGTAGAGCAGTGCGGGGAGCGGGCCGTATACTTACCTGAGAACATTGACGCACGTGGCATTAGGTTCTCACAATCAGTCACAGACACGCTCAGCGTGGCAAATGATTTAGTATACCAGGGGAGTAGGATGGGGAAGTGCAGAGCTAACTGCCGGTAACTCTACTTTCGAGTAGGTCAGTTTCGTTGTCATCGTTGTTGAAGTTGTTGTTTCATTTAAAGGACTTGGATATCGTATCATGGTCCTTTAGGCCCATGTACTAGGGTGTGTGTATGTAGAATTTGTCTGATAACCTGTGTGTTATTGTGGTGTCTGTCATAGTGTGTGTATTTGTACCCTAATTCAGATGAGTATTCGGAAGGAGGCAGCCATGGCCTCAAGTTAGGAACATCCCGGCATTTTGTAATTTATTTTTTGCCTGGGAATTCACAGAAAACCACCTCCAGGAGGGCTTAGGTGGGAATTGAAACCCACCTCTTCTCAGTTTTGCCTCACGAGGCTGAGTGTATCCCGTTCCAGCCCTCAGACTAGAATTACATTTCTTGGCAGAGCCGGGAATCGAACCCAGACCTCCGGGGCGACAGCCAGTAATGCTAGTTGCTACACTACTAGGTCGACTCCGAACTGAAAAGAGTTGCAATTCTGGCTGCATAACATTCATTTTAAACATAGCACTTGGCATACAAAGCGTAGGGGAACGAGTTTCTCCTCAAATGTCTAAATGTTTTGCTTTAATATGTTGTGCTTTATCTAATAAATTAAACATGTTATTGTAATGTCAGCGGATTCGGATAACAAACATGCGGATGCGGGGCGGATGCGGATAACAGTAGTGCGGATGCGGATAACGTTTTGTTTATCCGCGCAGAGCTCTAGACATACAGAGAGACTACGATCAGCTCATGCTACCACATTATGCAAACATGGTGAATTTGTAACATGAATGGTAACAGTGGATACAATCCTGATGCAACCCAACAGTAAGAAATCTATATACACACATCAAAAAAAGTTTTGCATCACCTCGGTTCCAAGAGTTCCGGAACCGTTAAATACAAAGGGAATAGAGATCAACACAAACAACATTTCAGCTCGTTTTATTGCTCATGAGACCCACACATTGCATGTTGTACCATCATACAGCTAGACTTTCAGCATTTGTGGTCCAGATTGCAGTACACACCACTACCTCTAATACCCAGTAGCACGTCCTCTTGCATTGATGCATGCCTGTATTCGCCGTGGCATACTATCCACAAGTTCATCAAGACACTGTTGGTCCAAATTGTCCCACTCCTCAACGACAATTCGGCGTAAATCTCTCAGAGTGGTTGGTGGGTCAAGACGTCCATAAACAGCCCTTTTCAATATATCCCAGGCATGTTCGATAGGGTTCATGTCTGGCGAACATGCTGGCCACTGTAGTCGAGCGATGTCGTTATCTTGAAGGAACGCATTCACAAGATGTGCACGATGAGGTCGAGAATTGTCGTCCATGAAGACAAATGCCTCTCCAATATTCTGCCGATATGGTTGCACTATGGGTCGGAGGATGTCATTCAGGTATCGTAAAGCCGTTTCGGAGCCTTCCATGACCACCAGTGGCGTACGTCGGCCCCACATAATGCCACCCCAAAACATCAGGGAACCACCACCTTGCTGCACTCGCTGGACAGTGTGTCTAAGACGTTCAGCCTGACCAGGGTGCCTCCAAACACGTCTCCGACGATTGTCTGGTTGAAGGCATATGCGACACTCATCGGTGAAGAGAACGTGATGCCAATTCCGTGGGGTCCATTCAGCATGTTGTTGGGCCCATCTGTACCGCGCTGCATGGTGTCGGGGTTGCAAAGCTGGACCTCGCCATGGACGTCGGGAGTGAAGTTGCGCATCATGCAGCCTATTGCGCACAGTTTGAGTTGAAACACGACGTCCTGTGGCTGAACGAAACGCATTATTCAACATGGTGGCATTGCTGTCAGGGTTCCTCCGAGCGGCAATCCGTAAGTAGCGGTCATCCACTACAGTAGTAGCCCTTGGGCGGCCTGAGCGAGGCCTGTCATCGACAGTTCCTGTATCTCTGTACCTCCTCCATGTCCGAACAACATCGCTTTGGTTCACTCTGAGACGCCTGGAAACTTCCCTTGTTGAGAGCCCTTCTTGACACAAAGTAACAATGCGGACGAGATCGAACTGCGGTATTGACCTTCTAGGCATGGTAGAACTACAGACAACATGAGCAGCGTACCTTCGTCCTGGTGGAATGACTGGAACTGATCGGCTGCCGTACCCCCTCCGTCTAATAGGCCCTGCTCATGCATGGTTGTTTACATCTTTGAGCAGTTTTAGTGACATCTATGAACAGTCAAAGGGACTGTATCTTGGATACAATATACACAGTCAACGTCTATATGCCGGAGATCTGGGAACCGAGGTGATGCAAAACTTTTTTTGATGTGTGTATTTAAAACAGTAAGCTGATTTTTGTTACCACGAGATTAACAGAACGGCTGAACCGATTGACTTCGAAATGCACTCTGACGGAAGCCCTTGATCTATATATTTGCAGTGTGTCTTTAAAATAAACAAATATGTTTCCATATAGTTTTAAATTTATAAACAAAAAGCAAAATTATTGGCCCTAGCGCATGCGCAGAATTAGTTTGGTCATGATAGACATAGCGGATGTCCCCCGCGTTTATCTCTTGGGGAAGCCTCCGTGGCTTAGGTGACGGTCGATCTCTCTCCGCTGGGTCCGTGGTTGAAATCCCGGTCACTTGATGTGAGATTTGTGCCAGCAGTATGTTGCAATGTCGAGACTGCCCTTAAAGTTGCAATAGTGCCAACAAGTAATCGTACAAAGAATGTAACTTATGTAGGGAACTTTCTCAGTAATTATGTTGTTCATTGTCCGTCATGTTTTGACGAGTTACAACTAGTTATACTATAAATTACCTTGTACGGTATGTTATGGGGGATAAATGGTAAGGTGACACGGACTATACCTTAGAATAGTTCTGGAGCTTGATGGATAGTTCGATCACATACCTGAAACAAACAGAGAAATACTTATTACAGTTGAACTCTGTTAAAGTTACTTTTATAAAGCTAGACTAGAAGTGTTGGAAATAAGTGTATATTGTATTCATGGGATAACGTCAAAAGAACAGAAGAAAGAAATGTGTAAGCTTTAGCAATGAAACTGCTTATATTATTACAAAGAACAGGAATTTGGCAATGTTCTCTGTCTGGCCTTCGGTCAGCGGTATATTTTGTTTGATTGGCAATACAGAGATAGCCTAAGATTATCAATCCTATAACTAGAATAGAAGGGAAGAAGGGTATCAGGTTAGCAAAAGAAAAGGACATGGAAAATTGAAGAAGCTCGAGCACTCGGATAGCATAACAGACCCAAGTACTGAAACACGAGAAATTGAACATGAAAGAGAGGAGCCTACTACTGTACATTGAGGAAAAATCCTTCTCCTTTTCTCGAGTGTCCGAACACGAGGCCAAACATATTTTGGGTTGTTGTAGGACGGAAAATGGTTAGTTTTATTTGCCCTTTTTTGCCTTTGTGTTGACGATTTTTGCCTTATTGGTCCTTTCTTAGTCTCTTTTTAGGTCTTCACGTTCTCTTTTGAAACTTTACTTATTTTCGACTGCAAATTTACTGATCAATCTCAGTTTATCACCTCTTAAACATTTCTTCTGTACATTGCAGGTTCGCTGAATTCATTCTAGGTGGAAAAAAAATTCATTGTTAATTTGACCAAGTACTTTTTTAATACACGGAATTACTTTTTTTAGGTTATGTTAAAAGAAGTGCTCCATTCATATATTTTCGCAATGTATGTTGCATATCGCCAGATTTTGTGTTTTTTAAACATTATGTAAATATTAAATATGTAATTAAAACAAAATAATTAATAATTGGATTACATTTTACGTCCCTTTTCCTGTTTTTATGTCCTTTATTTTGATATTTTACGTCCTTGTACAGGTCTTTTTTAGGCAATTTATAGGTCTAAAAATTCCAAGCCCTACAAATGACATATTCAGCTGGAGCGCCATCATTGTGGATCAATGACTATATTCTATTGCCAAATGAACCAATATGCAGTAAAACCAGAAATTCCTATATTATATGACTAACATTCATAACAGGGCTAGATGACCTCGCTGTTCGTAACATTCAAAACTTGAATATCGGACTGTACCAGCTTAAATGATAGAAGCAGTGTGAATGTTGGTACCCCTAGTTATGGCACAACTGGGACTCGAACATCCGCACAGCGTAAATGTAAATACGGCGATGAAGTTGGGAGGAACTGCAGAGGTACAATATGGCTGCAGGCTAATAAAGACACGCATTTTGTGCGTATGACTTGAGAACATTACATAATTGTATTCTTTGTACTTCTTCCGTACTTAAGAACAAACTTTTTACTACCCTCTTACTCCTTGTTCATTTTAGTTTTCATCTCTTTAATCGCCCCCCTCCCCTCCCCCCTTTCTTCAACCAATTATCTTCTCTTTCTTCTAAACTCGCCTCCCTCCTCAAAGTTCCACTTTTAACTTTACCATGTGATATTCTGTTGCCACAGGCTACAAAACGGGCATGTACAAAAATGATGATTTAAAAAGTGTACAACGGAAGAGAACTTAATTTTCAGGTTAGAATATTTGAGGCGGTTGGTCCCTTCTCCATTCTTTCAATAATGCATTAGTAGTAGAGTGGGCTTCTTGGTAAGGCATTACTAAATGCATCATAAGCTTCTCTGTCCTCTAGAAATCTGTTACTAATAGCAGGGTATTGTTCTCGTACTCACAAGTTCAACACGGTTTGTGTTTTGTTTGTTGGTTTGTTTTATTGTGCAAGTGGAAGTGGTTTGTTTTTCTTTCTCGTGGTGTAGCGGCTAGCGTTCTTGGCTGTCACCCCGGAGGTCCAAATTTGATCCCCGGCTCTACTAAGAAATTTAATTCTGGTCTGACGGCTGGAACGTGGTGCACTCAACCGCGTGATGTAAAACCGGGTATAGGTAGGTTCGATTACCACCTCAGCCTTCCTAGAAAAGTTTTTCCGTGGTTTCCCACTTCTACTTCCGGCAAATACCAGGACGATTCCTGACTTAAGAACACGGGCGCCTCCCTCCCAATCCTCACCTGAATTACAAATACACACGCTTCTACAGACATAATAACAAAAAGACAAACACAAGTACACGGGGCTGAATGACCACGATGTCCAAGCAACTCAAATGAAAACAACAATCTTCCTTGAGACTGGTATCGGGTTCATATTGAGACTCCAGTCCCTAAGGTCGTGGATTTGAACCCTGGCTCAAACAAGCAATTTGATTACGCTCTGAGGGTTGGAAAGGGATGCATATACCTTCGTGGGACAAACACTGGGAACAGGTGGGTTCGATACCCATCTTAATCAATCTAGAAGTGGTTTCCTGGTATTTCCTGATTCGACTCCACGTAAATCCCGGGATGTTTACTTACTGAAGGCCACGGCTCGGCTGCCCCCTCCCCAATCATAGTCCCAATTAAAATAAACACACTATTATAAACACTACAAGAACACAGGTTGTCAGATAAATTCTACACACACGCTGATGAGCACGATGTCCAAGTCCCTAAATGAAACAGCAATAACAGAAACTCCCTCTTGGTTCAGTCCGCCTCGTGGTGTAGCGGTTAGCATTCTTGACTGTCACCGCGGAGGCCCGGGTTCGATTCTCGGCTCTGCTGAGAAATTTAATTCTGGTCTAAGGGCTGGAACGGGCTACACATTCAGCAAATGCCGGGATGGTACCTAACTTAAGGCCACGGCCAAATCCTACCAAATTTACAAATACACACACTAGTTCAGACATCACAGTGAAACAGGATATCAGAAAAATTCTACGCACACCCAAGAACAGGGGCTACATGACCACGATGACGCAACGTCCCTAAAGAATCAACAACAAGCAGCTTTTGGTGCTCTAAAACTGAACTTAACCAAAATATAGATTGATAACGATAATTGTTGTTTTAAGGGGCCTAACATCCAGGTTATCGGCCCTAAAATATAGATTCAACAGACAGTCTGTCGTAAAGACTTATATTTCCCTATTAGGACGATCATTTTGCCGTTAAGTCGAATGGTTGTTACCACAATGAAATAAGTCAAACTTGAATTAAATTACGCATTCTTTAGCTATCCCTGAGAAATCACTTACACATGTAAGTTTTAGAACAAACCACCTCAATTTTTCTTACATCCTTGCTGTGTTCGTTCAAGCATTACGCTACCTCAATCTGATCCCACAAGACATCAATAGGAGGCGATGTTGACCGAATACGCCCCAGATAATGTATTCCGTGCTCATTATGTTCAATGTAACCCCCACCGTTCATTCCTGAGTGGATTATTTAGTATTTCTCGTATCTTTACTTGACATTATTTACCTGGGCATTGTTCCGCGTCACGTGGGCAGACCTGATGTGCTCTTAAGTCACGCTGGAGAAAACCTGGAGAATGTAAGAACCCTGCCTTGCTCGGGCGTCTCCTTATTTTCTGTTCTGACGATCACAAGTTCCTATCCTGTTTCGACTCATATCAAACTCCCAAGCTACGATGGTGTGTAATTCTATTCTATCCCTTTTAGTTATCTAATCGCTAACGCCTACATTTACAGTGCTTGTAGAAAGGTTAGGGACAAGTCTAAATTTCGTTTGATGCACATTTGTCCCTAAGTAACAGCATTTCAGTCATTGTTTTACATAATAATAATAATATCGTATGACCTCGGGTGCCTGGTGCAAGCTTTGTTAATTGACACCCAGAGGGTAGCTTGCATGTCGAATTTCGTCGTTCCCTTGAACGCTATGAAAGTCAAGGAGGTTAGATATCTATACTCCTTGACACTACAGCGCTTTCAAGTAGAGAATGGAGGAACTTTGTGTTGGCGGAAAATCCCGAGATTAATTTTGCCATTGTACTCGGCCTACTGAGTTCAAATGGGTTCTTTAACATGCCAACAACGTATGACATGAGTGTCGTGATTTTTGTCGCCTTCAAAAGTCACTTACCATGGCCAGGGGCGAACCTGCAATCTTGGGGTTGGTAGTCCGACACTATAACCACTCACCCACCGTGGCAAGCATTGTTTTACATGATGTTGTTGGACATCTACATGAGAGGTTTTCATTTAAAGTTTCACTGTTCTAGCTCTAATATTTTTGGAGATGGAATATTTTACCTTTTTTAAACAAAATAACCAGTGATGGACGAAGCAAAGAGGATATAAAAAGTAGGTTAGCTCAGGCAAGGAAAGCATTTCTACAGAAGGAATCTGTTGACATCGAATATAGATTTAGGTGTTAGGAAGTCAATTTTGAAGGCCTTTGTCTGGAGCGTGGCGCTCTATGGAAGTGAAACTTGGACTATAGGTGCAGCAGAAAAGAGGAGAATTGAAGCGTTTGAAATGTGGTGTTACAGGAGAATGATGAAGATCAGATGGGTAGATAGGGTTACAAACGAAGAGGTATTAAGACTAGTGGGAGAGGAGAAATGCTTCTGGCGACTGCTAATGAAGAGAAGAGATAGGTTGGTAGGACACATACTAAGACACCCTGGAATAGCAAGCTTAGTTATGGAAGGAAGGGTCGAGGACAAGAACTGTAGGGTTAGACCAAGATTAGAATATGTTAAACAGATTGCCTCGGACGTAGGGTGTGGTATCTATGTAGAGATGAAACGGTTAGTTCAGAACAGGGAGGTATGGATAGCTGCATCAAACCAGTCAAAAGACTGAAGGCTCAAACAGGACTAAAGAAACCCTCTTTTTCGTAATAAAATGTTTTCTTTATCAAAATCTGCTAGTCCTACACCTACCTGTTTTACTACAACATAGCAATCATAAGAATAACAAGATGTTCAGTAAAGAACATATAGCCTACTTTCTCCTAAATGTATGAGTATAGTTATAACTCGTTGTTATTATCAAAGAGTATAATAGAATCATTTCTTGGTTGAAGACCTTAGAAACTATTTACCTCTACCAAACGCCACAACCTAGAAAAAAACTACTACCATCATTGAAGAAAGATAGATAAGAAGTATCTCAAGAATGTTATGGATCTGGAGACATAATCGACCGGACTGGCTGCGTGGCTCAGCGGTAACGTTCTCGCTTGCTGGGCCCTAGGTTGCAGGTTCGTATCCTGGCGCAGTCAGCTGGCATTTGAGAGTGCACAAATGCGAGGGAGCCGTGTCAGTAGATTTACTGGCACGCTAAAGATCCCCGTCGGGCCAAAATTCCGGCACCCCGGCGTATCTAAAAGCAGCAGTAGTTAAAAGGGACGTAAAAGAAATAACATTATTATTATTATTATTGTTATTAATATTACATAATCGACTTGCCGTGGCCAACATCCAACTTTGAGTTGAGGCATGTCTTTACACGTCTGGTTGTGCATGGCTTTCACAACCCTAATTGAATTAACAAATCTTTCCATGACCCTACAGAGATGTGTGTATACAAACTATGTGGATATTTTCGATTGCTATTTGCCTGAAATAAAAGTATTAATTAATAACCTGAACTAGCAACAACGGCTAGAATTCAGTTACTATGTGAAATCGTTTTGTTCTTTACTTCAAATAACATTTTCAAATAACGCACAATAGGCTGTTACAAACCCTTTAAAATAAAAAGTAAAAATTTATCGTAGTATCATCTTGCCGTTCTTCAAGTTCGATGCGCATAGAATGTCAATGCTATACGGTACTAACCAATGGAGTCCCACGTAGACCAGTCGTGACATCTAGTGGAGAAGTATCGAACAATATAACCCTAACAGGGCGAGTGCATTCTAGTGGCCATAAGAAGAAACTTTTCAATAAAATCTTGAAGTTAATAAGTAGGCCGGCGTGCAGTTACCTTTTTGGCCGCTAGATGTCTCGAGCAAATCTGCTGGTGAATTATGTTTTAATTAAATATATATTTTCCCCCGTAATATGCACAATATGTCGCCTCCGTTGCGTAGCGGTCAGCATGGTTAGCTGCCGCCCCGGAGGTCCTGGGTTCGATTCCTGGCTCTGCCACGAAATTTGAAAAGTGCTACGAGGACTGGAACGGGGTCTACTCAGCCTCGGGTGGCCCAAATGAGTAGAGGGGGTTCGATTCCCCCTCAGCCATCCTCGAAGTGTTTTTCCGTGGTTTCCCACTTCGTCTTCGGGTAAATGCCGGGATGGTACCTTCTTCAAGGCCACGGCCGCTTCCTTCCCTCTTCCTTGTCTATCCATCCTAACCATCCCTTACCTTCCCTCATGAGGCCCCTGTTCGCTTTGCAGGTGAGGCCGCCTGGGCGAGGTGCCAATCCCACCTCACAAGTTGTATCCCTTCCGATTCGATGTTCCCAGCTCTAGGATACTGCCCGTAGAGGCGGTAGTGGTGAGTTCCCTCGCTGAGTCCGTGGGTTCCACCAACCTGGAGGGTAAACGACTAAAAAAATAATATATATATATATGCACAATATAACGCTTAATTTTAAAACGTCTGAATCATTACAAAACAATAAATATATAAAATTTCAAGCAAAAAGAATTTGAACGTTTGAGTGGCCACCATTCAGTTTTGGTAAAGATGGCGGCGATATAAAACATGACACTGAGGTGCCCTTTGCTTGTTCTACCTCTGTACCAAATCTCGTTCAATTCGGTTTCACCGTGTTCGAATTGATAGGGGGGACAGACATTCAGAGTACACACACTCACACACACACACACACACACACACACACAGACTCACATACACACACACAGACAGACACACAATTTTTGGCCCTGTAGTGATCTCATAAGTCTACTTTAATTTTTTGCAAAACTCGAAAGTAGGCTAAAAATACAACCAGGGAAAAAAATACTACTTATTTGGTCGCCTCTCAAACAAACTTTGTTCCCCGGTAATTTTGGCGGCAAAATTGGTCGATTTCGTTCCACGAGAACTTCCGATTGGCAACACTTCGAGCTATTTTGACTGCGCAGTGTTTTTCTCAGTGTCTTGTTTGTGATGGATCCGATGTGGGCGCTTTCAGTTTCTTTTTTGCCCTGTTTACAAAAAGGTAAAACATTCCATCTCCAGAGATAGTTTAAATGAAAACCCCTCATATAGATGTCTAATAACATCATGTAAAAACAATGACTGAAATGCTGTTACTTTAGGGACAAATGCGCGTCAAACGAAATTTAGACCTGTCTCTAAACTTTCTGCAAGCCTGTACGTGGGTGTATATTCCCGCATAACATTGAATTTAAGGTTGTATTTTCGTTGGCCATGTATAGGGGCGTGGTGGCGCAGCGGTCAAGCTGTATGCCTCTCACCAAGGCGGACCGGGTTCGATTCCCGGTCACTGCATGTGAGATTTTCAATGTGAAATGCCATGTCCTGTGGCTCGGATTCCACGTAAAACGGAGGTCCCGTGGCTTATGATCGCGAGATTAACGGTCACGTTAAACTACAAGCTTCCTTTCCTTCGTTGGCCATGTGCAGAGGACATTGAACACAGGGAGTCTATCCAGTTTTGGCTAGGGGTTGTATAGCAAACATAAGATAATGGAAAGGAGCGGCATGGTGACATACGAGGTCTACAGGTTGCTTGCCCACAGTCAATATGCAGCGTGGAAGGTACTCATGCACGGATATACAACTTGTTAGTTCTTTTCTTGATGAAAGAATTCATGATGAGAATTAATAAATGTAAAACAAAAATATTGGTATGCAGTCGAAATAAATCAGAAACCCCTATGGATGTCGAATTGGCAGGTAAACAGCTAAAGGAAGTAAGTGACTTCTGTTACTTGGAAAGCAAAATAACCAGTGATGAACGAAGCAAAGAGGATATAAAAAGTAGGTTAGCACAGGCAAGGAAAGCATTTCTACAGAAAAGGAATCTGTTGACATCGAATATAGTCTAGATTTAGGTATTAGGAAGTCATTTTTGAAAGCCTTTGTCGGGAGCGTGGCGCTTTAAGGAAGTGAAACTTGAACTGTTGATGCAGCAGAAAAGAAGAGAATTGAAGCGTTTGAAATGTGGTGTTACAGGAGAATGATGAAGATCAGATGGGTAGATAGGGTTACGAATGAAGAGATATTAAGGCGAGTGGCAGAGGAAAGATGTTTCTGGCAACTGCTAATGAAGAGAAGAGATAGGCTGGTAGGATACGTACTAAGACACTCAGGAATAGCAAGCTTAGTTATGGAAGGAAGGGTCGAGGATGAGAACAGTAGGGGTAGATCAAGGTTAGAATATGTTAGATTGCCTCAGATGTAGGGTGTTGTAGCTATGTACAGATGAAACGATTAGCTCATGACAGGGAAGCATGGAGCGCTGCATCAAACCAGTCGAAAGACTGAAGACTCAGACAACACCAGTGGTTAGGCCCAGGTTTAATTCCCGGCTCTGCCAAGAAATTTAATTCTGGTCTGAGAGCTTAAACGAGGTACACTCAGACAAAACTGAGAAGAGGAGGGCTCGATTCCTAGCTCAGGCATCCTGGAAGTGGTTTTCCGTGGTTTCCCCACTTCTACTCCAGGCAAATGCTGGGATGGGGATGGTACCTAACTCAAGGCCATGGCCACTTCCCACCCATTAGCGCATTGGTTAACATCAATGGTTGTCACCCTTGAGATCCGGGTTCGATTCCAGGTATTTAATTCTGGTCTGAGGCCTTAAACGGGGTACACTCAGCCTCGTGAGACAAAATTGAGAAGAGCTGGCTCTATTATTCTACCTCAGGCGTCCTAGAAGTGGATTGCCGTGGTTTCCCACTTCTATTTCAGGCAAATGTCGGGATGATTCCAACTTAAGACCACTGCCCCCTTGCAAATCCTAGCCCAACTACTAATACACACATCACAAAGACATAATTATCAGAAGAATTGCATACACATTCAAGTGCACGGGGCTACATTACCACGATGTCGCAAAGCCCCTAAATGACTCAACATGTCTGTAGCTCGTCTGCTGGAAAAAGGATGTTTATCCCGAGCTTCATGCGATGTAGCCTATATAGAGGTTTGACTTTATTTGTGTATTTATTCATTTTTGGCTTCGAGGCGAGGTCGGTAAGGCTTCCAGTTTTAGTTCCCAAGGTTGGGGGATCGAATCCGGATACTCAGTTGTCGATTCGGGAGAGGGCCTAAATGATTGAGACCTGTATCATATTTTCTGCCATGATAAACAACAACTCCGAAGAGAAAATTAAAAAACCCCAGCGTCTCGGAAATGTTCTGTAAGAATGAAGCATTAATATTTTGACATAAATGCTGTTCGAATGAAATCTGATGCATTGGCGCCTATGAGAAAGAAATGTGATCACTTCTCAGTGGAGTGTAGCGTAATCTCAGAAGATCCATCTTCCTCTAGTCAAATGTGGGTAGTCTGAATGCAGGTCAAGACCTTGAGTTCAAATCAATGACGCTTGAGATGTATTACAGACAGATGGAGAGATGCCAGCCACGTATCCACCAAATTACAGTGTTTGTGGCATTTGAATGCCACTACCTTCAGCTAGAGAGGAGAGTCTTGAATGTCATAACTCCCTAGATATCACCAACATGTGGACCCCAAGGAATTAACACTCGGTTACCTCGATCTGAAATGTTAGGTATTATTATTGAAGCAATGTGTGTTAGCGGCCCCTTAACTCAGAATCTCTTTTTAGAACTTAAAAGGTTCAGAGCCGACATAGCATACAATTTAACATCATGTAATTTGCCAATTTAATAAGTTATCTTATTAATCTTTGCTCAAACCAGACGGACTAGAGGCCAATCTCTGTCATTGCAAGTGTTGAAGTTATGCACTTCATAAGCTTTCTATTGGCATGATATAATTTCAACGCAGTGACTTCATTGGTTTTAATATTTTTATATTGCTACATTGCTGGTGAAGTATTGAGGTATTAAGTGTTCCATCATTACTGCAGGTTTCCAACATGTTTTCATGGTGCTCTCAACTGTTGCTGCCGTACTGCACCGGTACATTTGTGTTTTCATTAGCATCTACAGACCACAGTGAGGCGTGTATTGAAAGTGTTTATAGTTCATAAGACTTTTGACATCATTTATATTACTTGAGGCGTTAAAAATGTTCAATCTCACTTTATGGTGCACCATACAAGATTTAATTTTGAGGGAAGTTTGAGTGTTACGCCAAACACTTATATTTTATCGTTTTCTTTCATATCGGCTGATGAAGGGGCAAAACTATTAATTAGGCCTCGAAACATGTCCCACTATCGACCACACAGTGATCATATATAATAAAAGTATTGATCAGGCGGAACTTTTAACCTGTTTATACTAATCGGAATCTCTTGTCATAAAAATGTGATCCGAATGTTACAAGCCAACCTCATTGCTATCTTTCTTTTCCAGAGAATTTACTCGGTAGGGGGAGGGGGGCACATACTATATTTAAGAATAATAATGTTATGGGTTTTGGGTTCTTTTTCTTGTCCCCCATCCCCTCGTGTCACCACAGTCACGAAGAGCCCTGGCCTACCAAGCGACCGCTTCCCGGCCATTCGACCTACAAAATGCGGGGTGACGCGAGGCCAGCGCGTCGGATACCCTTCGCCGTTAATCTCGGTTTCTGTGACCAGGGAGCTGCCTCACTGTCAGACAGCTACACAATTGTCCTCACGGGGCTGAGTGCACTCTGTTACAGTCCTCACGTCGGTTTCTAAAAACCCTGACGGTGTCGGGAATCGAACTCAGGGTCTCCGGGTGAGAGGCTACCCCAATACCAAAGGGCCAGGTGTCCCTTGCGGGATGCCGGAATTTTGCCTTTAAGACAGTAGCATCGTCAGAATATTTTACCTAAGGGGTTTAAGGGGTGGCAGATATTGTTCAGAGAGAGAGAGAGAGAAAGAGAGAGAGAGAGAGGGGGGGGATCAAAGATTTGAAAGTTAACACCACTAGTTTTTACAGCGATAAATTGTTTACCAAACGCCAAAGTATTATTTCGCTATGAACACCATGCCATCAGCTGTACGCATGCGCGGTCTGTATATTCCTGCCCCAAATATATGAACAGTCAGTTACTGCTACCTCCCGCATTGTAGGCTACTTGTTGTTCATCCAGCTTTTAAGTATGTAGTCTGTCACTGAAGGCCCCTCTCCACTTTTACCATTTACAGAGTACAGAGTACAAATAAGGAATGAAGGAATGAGTGAAACTGGCAGTGATCGACTTGATGTTTTTTGAAAGAGCGGTATGCAGAACGCGGGAAGACATCTTCAATTCAAACCGAGCTGACTTCTCCTGGTGTGCGGATAAGAGATTAGGGTATCTCCCATTCAAAGAATCTTAAATACCAACTGGCTGTGCCTGGATTTGATCTCGCGACCACGGATTCAGGAAGCGAGTGCCTCAACAATCTGAGTCACATAGCAGCATAAAATGGTAAAGTACAGCAAGTTCGTAGACCCATATGACAACTTTCACAAATCTCCATGGTTACTGCCAGCAATGATAAGTTATACAAGTCGACATTTTGAAACATAAACTCATGAAAAAATGTTGGTATCTTACATGATTTGACATTCTTGATACCTTTGAAAACGGGTTAGAGCCAGCAATCTAAATTTTCCAGTGTACATTGACTCAACGACATGTTCGTTTCTGAATAATGAATTTTTTGTTTTTCTGTATTTTTTTTACAATTATTCGTTTTATTTAATTTTGTGTTTTATTAATTTTCGGTCTTTTCAAATTTAGGTATCCACCTCTAAATTTTAAATTCCATTCCAAATTTGTATAATTTAATCAGTGTTAAGAGGGGCAGATGACCTCGTAGTTCCTCCCCTTAAGGCAACAATGACTATGATGACCTTTGACAACTCTTGTAGGTATTCCTTAGTTAAAGAAGATGTCGATGGGAACCAAATCTGAACTTTGTACCCTCATCCAAGCAATGAACGCAAGGTTTGCATATGCTTCTCACTATACAGTGACTCTTGTTATTATCCCAAGGGTTGGCAAAACATTAAATTGGGCGCTGAGATAATGAAAACAGTCCTAAGGCGGTAGTTTCAATAAGCAATGCCGCTATTAATCTCAGTGCGATATCTTGGTGTTCACTGCTTCACTTAAGTTAAGTGCGTCCCTCTGGGAGAAGACAGAGCAAGGTCACGAGCAGGGTTCCAAATACCAGTGATGGCTCTTTATACTCGGGGAGTAGTAGCGGCCCTAGGGTGTTCACCGTGTTCTCTCCAGTCTAAGATATATTCCTAGAAAATGGTGAATGCTGTCATATTGCCAGTATTAATCCATAGCTCACTGTGTTTATAAGCCATTTTCACTTATTTTCCACATCAGATTCAATTTGCTTCATTTTCCTAGTAATGGCATTCACTGAGTGCTGAGGCCTAATATTCACAGCCGATAAGCCCCCACAATTACGAACCATGTTATTTAACAACATACATTTTGATACATAAAACATGTTGTTGGGAATTCGACGTAGTGAGGCTGGAACTGTATATGTTGGATTTACTATCTGTTTTAGTAATATACTGAATTACCATAGATATTACCACCAGGTTAGGACCTTAACAAATATTGGGCAGTTGATGCGCAGCGTGAAGATCCTGCCCCAGCTACCGAGCAACCTGGAGTTACAGTGTCCGTGCATCGAATTTGATCAGGACTACATAGGACAGACTGGAAGGAATGTAAAACTCAGGCTGAGGGAGCATGCTGGATACATAAGGGATGAAAATCACCCGATGCTGTTGTTGTTGTTGTTGTTAATTCATTTGAGGGGCTTGGGACATTTTGTTATCAGCCCTATGTAGTTGGGTGTGTGTTGAACGCGTCTGGTACCCTGTGTTTCTGTGATGGCTGTATTAGTATGTGTAACTATATTATGGTCAGGGATAGGGTAGGAGCCCCGGGACTTGAAATGAGGCAGGCTACTATCTCGGCATTTCCCTGGAGGGAGTGTGGAAACCCCCGGAGAAAAAACACACTCAGGATAGCCGCTGTCAGCACCGGGATTCCAACCTGCGATCTCCGGACTTGCAACCGCGGGATGGATGAAATACCACAGTCAGGATTAGCGGTGTACGCCAACTTTACGGAACATAACATCAACTTTGACGCTGCCAACGTTCACAAAAATCTAACCTAGTTGTACCACGCCTCGTGACTGAAGATGTAGTGTTACAGTGCCATCCGGCCAATGTAGACAGTGATGATGGATATAACTTAAAGTAACATTTGGCTACCTATACTGAGACCAATGGAACATAATCCACACACTGGCGCAATACACAGACAGAGGATGTCACTGAGATCGAACCACCACCACCAGACAGAGCGAAGTAGATTATCACGTACGCTAGGAGAAGAAGTTGCCGCATCGCGGAGCGCAGTGGTAACCATCCACCTGACGAAACAGCCATGTCTTGGCAAAAATAGTAGTGGAAACTTCGATAGATAACAACACGACGTGATGTAACCTACTGAACATTTTGGTGTACATGAACTGTATCAGCATATTATTATTATTATTATTATTATTCGTTATGACCATTCAAAGAGCGCGTTTGAACTTGTTACCTGGTTTTCGCCCTCGTATCCTCCAATCTCATCATGAATGCACTGTGTTGCATCTTGCGTTCTGTGGACCAATTCCTACCAGATTTCGTTTTAGGTTTGTCCATGAATTTGTGCTTGCGTAGTATTGTACTAAAGGCTCCACCATTTTCTGTGATGTCATCTGTGATATTTATTATTGGAGGTCCGCCTTAGGTTCTTCTATCCAGTATATTTTGACCTTCTGAGTTGATTACTCTAAATGATCGTATGGTTAGTCTGTCGCTGTCCATTCTATAGATATGGCCATAGAATTTCAGGTGCCTCTTGTGTACGGCATCGGTGACCCTGTCAGTTAAGAAATAGATGTCCACTGTTCTCTTCTTAATCCACATTCCATTTTCTCTCGTGGGACCATAAATTTTCCAGAGAATTATTCGTTCTTGCTCTTCAATTTCTATAATTTTAGAGTTACCACTGAGATATATGGTTTCTGAAGCGTATAAAGCTTCCGGCAAAACAACTATTTTGTAATGTCATAATTTTGCATTACGCGATATGACTTTTGTGGTAGTAATTCCACGTTAGTCTGTATGTCTTGTGCAGTTTGGTGGCTCTTTCTGCGCTGGCCCTACTGTCTAGTCTATCATTATTATTTATTATTATTAATGGACTACTGAACGCATAGGAAGAAGGCTTCCAGACCCGAGGAAAGGAAAGGGTAAAGGCGGGTGTAGCCCCGAGGCCCGGGTAAGCAGAAGGGACGTCTGCACATAAAAAATGAACTTTGAAGTCTTTACAATCCAGAGAATGCACACAAAAGTATATGCGAAGTAGTCAGATAGAAATTTCACTGCATTTCAGAAATAAGCAGTAAAATATAATAGGTTTTATAAACGAAATATAAAGCAGGATATTGCCATTTATAAGATAAAGTGATTTTCGAGCCGTAATAGTGCGAAAAGCTTTTAATACCAGACAAACTGCCTTATCTTCTATTTTAGACATAAATCTTTTCCCTTTTGTTGCTGATGAGTGCCTCGATGCTACATGTTCTAAAAGAAGTTCTATAATGCAAAATGGCAGCAAGTCACGGAAGTTATAGTACCATGGCCTCCACTCAACCACGCCACTAGGATGAACACGAAAATGTTACAAGATTTGTCGTCAGGCTCTTCAAATTACCTTTTAAATCCCCTACATCTATTGACATGTCACTAAAATAGGCAACGTTGGGGATGTAGTTCGTTTTATTTTATATCTTAATTGTGGCAAACCTTGTTACTTTTAGGAGCGGCCGCCGGAAATGCTTACCATGTAAACGAGAGGTTCTTGGAAAGCTATGTCAGCTCCTTACGTCTCGAGGTGACTTCATAACGATAGGAGCGTTCTTTCTTCCTAGCTAAATTACTCATGTGTAGAATGACTTGGCCAGGATATAAGGAGCACTTTGCATAACTGTAAATTATACGTTCAGTTCTTAAAATACTGTTGTTGTTGTTTCATTTAAGATATTTGGGCGTTGTGACATCAGCCCGTGTGTTATTGTGGTTAAGTAAAACTGAGAATAATTTGTAATTGACGCTAGGACAGAAGCGACCGTGACGTTAAATCAGGAGCCATCTCGGCATTTTTGGGGGGCGTGGTGGCTCAGCGGTCTAGCTGTATGCCTCTCACCAAGGCGGTCCGGGTTCGATTCCCGGTCAATGCATGTGAGATTTTCGAAGTGAAATGCCATGTCCTGTGGTTCGGATTCCACGTAAAAAGGAGGTCCCGTGGCTCATAATCACAAGATTCACGGTCACGTAAAACTACAATCTTCCTTCCTTCCTTTGCTACTTGCGTAGCCTACGTGGTACGAAGTTCATGAATAGATAGTGGTAGTTGCGTACTCCAAAAGCTTTATATAGCAAAAAAGATAAAGATAAAGATTATTGATGCCTGAGTACTCCCACTGTGCATGGCATGCACTAGAAAATTCTATTTGCAATGTTTACTTAAAGTGCCTCCGTGGCTTAGGCGGCAGCACGCCGGCCTCTCACCGCTGGGTCCGTGGTTCAAATCCCGGTTACTCCATGTGAGATCTGTGCTGGACAAAACGGAGGCAGACAGGTTTTTCTCCGGGTACTCCGGATTTACCTGTCAAAACTTCATTCCAGCAACACTCTCCACTATCATTTCATTTCATCTGTCATTCATTTAATCATTGCCCCAGAGGAGTGCGTCAGGCCTCGGCAGCCGCCACAGTTCATATCGTCGCCGCTAGATGGGAGCTTCATTCATTCCATTCCCTGACCCGGTCGGAGACTGGAAGCAGGCTGTGGATTTTCATTTTTCACTTAGAGTAATTACGTGTATAGATTTGTGTTGACCGACTGAAGCGCTACAAATGACAATTATGTATAGACAACACTGAAACAATGGCTTCAAAACTCTACATTTCTCACTTTCATTCGAGATAAATGCCGAGATGAAAGGAAGCTTGGAGTCTCACGTGACCGTTAACCTCGCGAATAAGTTCTAAATGCGGACAACCCTAATGACACCTCTTTGGTGCTAGTTACGTACATTACGTGCGCCACCCTCAATATTCCGTGCTAATTGTGTACACAGTTATGGCCATTCTTCTTCCTTGAGACAAGAAAACTCAGGTTTTGCGTAGACCAATAATTACTAGGTAGTGCCACTTAAAAACACCTTGAGCCACCGAAGAATTAGCCTACAGTACCGTTCCATACAGTAGATGTGAGTGGAAGAAAGGACTAAAGGCTCGGCCACACAGAAAGCGGTCTGCGATATGGGGACGTCACATAGACGAATCGCTTCCTTGTAGAGATGTAGTGTGTTTTATATTAAATATTGTTTGATATTATTATTGAGTATGAGCTCGAACGAAGAAAAACTCCTTCTCCTATTTGCTTTGCAAAACACAAAGGCGAAAAGGCAATGTTGGGTGCATAACATCAATAAGAAGAGAGAGCAATCAGGAGAATACCACCGCTTATGTATCGAACTGGAATCACATGAAGATAGGTTTTTCAAGTAATTTCGTATATCGCGAGAATGATTCGAGGAATGGCACTATTCCATGCTTCAGCCTTCTTTAAAACATTTTTATAATGTTCGTGTGAACTGTTGAACAATTTCAATAAATACTTCAGTTTGGTCACTCATCACTAGGGCCCGGATGTTGATGACATGTCATCTTTTTACTAAGTTATCTAAAGCAATGCTGTGGTACATGAAAACTCCGGACGGGCCAGCCCGTCTTCGAATATGTCATTTTTATTTTGCATCTTTTTGCATTATTTGCTATTATTCCATTTTAAGGGCATTTTTTTAAGTTTGGTAGATTTTTTTGGTCATATTTTAGATAAATCGGCCTTTTAAGTTCCTTTTTTTCTTCTATATAGTCATGTCACAGCTTTATATGAGGGAGTTACGTCTCTCAGAGTTAAGAAGAAGCTAGTAGCTGATACAAGATAATTGAAAATGTGTGTATGTCTACCCCTTATTATTCCCGTTTTTCCAACGGGGTCGGGGATGAGATGCGATGGAAGTCTTTGTGGCGATGGTTTTTACGGCCGGATGCCCTTCCTGACACCAACCTCATGAGAGGAGTTAATGAGAGATGAAATGAATGATGGTGAATGAAACTGGGCAAGGATGAGGAAGGAAGCGGCCGTGGCCTGTCAGAAGGTACCGTCCCAGCATTTGCCTGGTGTTGAAAATGGGGAAACCACGGAAAATCATTTCAAGGACGGCCGACGGTGGGGCTCGAACCCACGCGTCTACCGAGTCAGCAGAGAGCTTGGCCCCATGACCTAATGCTGCCCTTTAGCCAGCGTAGCCACTACTGTCGGTATACAAGATAATTGAAAATATTGAAGTAAAATATTTCGGTATTGCTATTAGTAGAAAAATATATCTCTTGGATGCAGAAGAACGGTGCCGTAGGTATACAGATGCTCTCGTTTTCGTTGCAAACCAGTTATTAGCGGAATAGAATGTCACCTGCTCTGTTGACCATGGTCAGCTGTGGCAGCGTAGAAAGGGGAAGGGGTGAATATTCTTGTCTCAGTTCATTTACTTCATTTTATAGTGCATTTTTCGAATTTTTAGGTCATTTATTACAGTCATTTTTGGTAATTTTAAGTGCACTTTTTAAACTTTTTTTCGGCATCAACATCCGGGCCCTACCCATCACAATCGAAGGTGGGCATCTGTAAATTTGTACAACCAGATCGCGACAAGCACTAGTGGGTGAAGGTAGACCACGTTCTGTGTGCCCGAGTTGATTCAACTTTGGGAAATAAAACTGGACCGCCTGACCGCCTCGGTCAGATATAGCTTCCCGCCGCGACAGACCGCTTTCTCTGTGACCGAGCCCTAAGATAGGTGCTCCAGAACTTAGAATAATGTACCATTCTAGCGTTCGCCTGAAGGGAGGATGGGAACGCTGTCAGTGCTGTCGTTCTAACCTTGGAGTCGTGCTCTGGGACTTGGCGCGCACGGCTACACTGTGGGTTTGCCACCTGAGGGGCAACCAGCTAATCACAAGACCACAGTAGTTACAAAACACGGACTTCCTTACCAGCCTTACACATTCAAAGATATGACTTCATGAAAGGAAGTTACAATCATCCTCCAGGATATGACAAGAATCTGAGCTTGGCAGTCATCAGTCACTAGATCTTTATGTCATCAACCAAAACCGCTTTCTGTGGTCTCTGGGTATGCATTGAGATGTGATATCCAAAGGTCCTGGGTACGATTCCCGGCTTTGCCAAGAAATTTAATTCTAATCGGAGGGTACACTCAGCTTAGTGAGGCAAAACGGAGAATAGGTGGGTTCGATTCCCACCTCAGCCATCCTGAAAGTGGTTTTCCGTGGATTCCCCACTTCTACTCCAGGTAAATGCCGGGATAGTTTCTAGTTTAAGGCCTCGGTCGCTGTCCTTTTCAATCCTCATCTGACACACACACACACACACACACACACACACACACACACACACTGCAATAGACTTTAAAATAACACAGGTTATCAGACAAATTCTATACATACATACATACATACATTCAAGGACACGGAGCTAAATGACCATGACGTCCAGGCCCTTCAAATCACCCAAGAACATCTCAAATGTACTGTGATTAAAATCCTCTTCTGAATACAGTACTCTGAAGTATGGCAAAGTCACATAGGCCTAACAATCAATCAGTTACTGACTGAGCTACCCAGATCAGGTTGAACACTGAACTCCAGCAAACTCTGTATGCATGTTGGTCAGAACGCAAGGAAAACATTCATGGCGGTATTTCATTTCCAAATTCATTGAGGCCACCCTAGAGACAGCGAAATTGAACGCGTTTAAATATGGTTATGAGTGGTATCGGGTAGAACGCACTCTGGTGGTGAATTCTTCGAAACACTTCATGAGCGGCCATTTTCCAGGACATTTGTGAGAATAATACGTAGGTGATGACGTTTTCTGCAATGTACGCTAATTTACGTTGTCATATGTCATCGGCTGGAGGTAGACATGAGTGCCAAGATGTCGATTTACACGAGCCTTGTATGAACCATCTTCTGATCAACCATAATGCCATAGGCCTACTAAATGTGAACCGCGAGGACTTCGTAGAATGCAATGTTGTATACCGTACGAACTGTTAGCGACTGAAACATATTCTCTTCGTAAAAGGAATATCTTCTGTAATGTAATGTATGTTCTCTGTTTTCTGTATGGGTCTTCATGGCCTGTTGAGTACAATAATGATGATGATGATGATGATGTTGATGATGAAAAGGAAGAGTTATTAAGGCCTGTTTAAATAGTCGCTAAATCCACATCTAGATATGGAGACGAAATCGCTATATTGTCAACACTGTCGGTGATGGATACGTGAACAGAGTTTCATTCCAAACCATATAGCCGCTTTCAAGTTAAACGCGTGCAGACAGACAAATTAACAAGTAAAGAAAATATTCTGCACATTTGCCATCAAGCAGTGTAAATCGTGAAAACGGCGTAAACTCGATAAATAAATAAATAAATAAAAATTACGAGCCTTACAGTAGTCGCATATGATGTGTAACATCTGACATAGAAGAAACCTCACATGAAATTGTTCATACACCGGTATGTTATACTATTATTGGCACAAATATTAATCTATTGTAAAAGGGAGTGTTTCACAGATATTGTAGTTTATAATACGGAACTCATTTTTTAGATGATTTGTAGCTTCCACCAGCACTAGCCTAAATAAAGAATACAATATGAATCAACTAGATAAATAGACGCGACACCGCTCATAACCTTAAATTCCTCATAAACAGGTCCTCTTCATTCACAGACCAACACGTAATTTCATATGGATTCTGTTAAAATGAGTCATATTGATATGATAAATATCGTTTAAAATGATAATCTGGAAGCAAAAATATCTACCCCGTCCGGGATTCGAACCCGAGATCTCTAGAATCACAGTCATAGGCGCTAACCCCATGGCTATTTCGACTACGCAAATATTGTGCACAAGATGGTGACTTATTTCCACGTTCAAATAATACTGCATTACGGAATTAAGTTTCATTTATATTTTGCTTCTTTCGATAATGTTCCTGTGTGAAATTGAGTTTAAAATGCCTTATGAATAGGCCCTCTTGTGAGTAAATAGAATGTATTCAGTAATAGTTCATGAAGGCTTGCTCAATTCTCGCATAACAACAACGATTATATTATATTGACGACTGCATTACCGTTATGTGAGTTAATATTTGAATAGCCATTGTGCAGAAACATAATACCGGCAATGCCGACTACTTACAATGTTTGATATTAAGGCATTTTACCATTTAAATGCTGATACGAAGACTTCGAACATGTACCATGTAATTTGTTTCAATCACTTGACACCAGAGTTCGCAAGAGCGTTTACCGTTCAGTATGTCATATACATTCCACATGGCCGAGAGTACGTCATGGTATCAATTATTTCCGACACCGCGCGCTCATTGTTTCTCGTACCACTGCCAGCAGGGTCTTACCACTGCCCGCTGGATCGATCGATCGAGCGGGCAGTGCATACTTCCGTTTTCCACCACTGCCAGCTAGTACACTTCCGTTCGATTGATCGAGCGGGCAGTGCATACTTCCGTTTTCCAAAACTGCCAGCTAGTACACTTCCGTTCGATCGATCGAGTGGGCAGTGCATACTTCCGTTCGATCCACCACAGCCAGCTCGATCCTTCCGATGCACTCCCGTCCCCAATTTTCAAAATCACTCCCACAAAACTATCCAGCAACCGAGCGGAAAGATGTTACACATCAATAAATCAATAAATAAATAAATAAAAGGAGTCGTAGCCATAATGCGAAAAAGGAGGATAATTATAGTTTTATGGGCACTTGGTGAGGATGAACAATGCCAGATTGACGAAGAGGATTTTTGATTCTTCAGGAAGAGGAAGACAGAGCTGAAATGGTTTCGGGGAGTAAGATTGGACTTGGATCGGATGGGATGAAAGGAGAAGACATAATGGAGAGAGAGAGAGAGCGATTTAGACGGCTGGTTAAGGAGTTTACAGGTTTCCAGGAGGCAGGGGAGTTGTCAGTGAGGAAAGGAAGATCTTACATGGAGGAACAGAAGAAGGAAGTGGGAGAAAGGATGAAGAGATATTGGCAGAGAGTAGGCTAAAGACAACAAGTAATGTAAAAGCTGTCAAACGTGGTCCATAGTTGACCGTAACGAATAAATAAATAAATAAATAAATAAATAAATAAGTAAATAAATAAATAAATAAATAAATATACGAAGTTTGGTTACTCATATTAACGTACAGCTTTATGGTAATTCAAAACAGTTTATGCAGTTATGTTGCAATGGCAATTCAATCATTACATTAGTACCTTGTACAGTAAGACCGCGATAATCCGGCACTCGACAGTCCGGCAGACTCGATAGTCCGGCATGCATCAAAAACGTCATGTATTTACAGGACTATATAGACAGTGATTCAGATTGAACTACGGTATACCAAATTCATGACAACAATTTTTAATTTTATTTTTTCACAGTCATGGTAGGATATTTTTTTATTTATTTCATACATTAGTACAGTACTGTACGTACATACTATTACGTGCCTCCCCCCTAGTGGCACTTTTGTTAACTGGATTACGGTGGGTTGAAGCACAACACAGATTGTTTCTTTAAAGAAATAATTAACTTTATTGCGACCAGAAAATTACACTACTCATCAGCAAATACAAGCAATTGGAACCTTACTCCAGTTTCCTCAAGTCTCTTCCTTGAGCGCTCTTGGCCCTTTCACTTGTCAACAGACCACAGAAGTTAATCCGTCCTAATGAGTACGGTGGCCTTGACAGAAACTACCTGCTCCTCTCCCTTATGTACACCTACTACAGTTACTTACGATCACTTGCTGCAGGCTGTTCACAAGCTGGGAGAAACAATGTCACTGGATTTCGTAACTCGCACGGCACTTCATCACCACACTTCTGTCGCTCAGGAAAACACGCACTAGCTCAGAAACACCCACCCACAGAAAGCTCGGCCCCTTACTGTTGAAGCCGCTTATATAGCAGGCTGGTGACTCAATGAATTCTAGAATCGTCCAGGACACACGGCTTCTCGACATTTCCTTCACTGGCGGGGTCACGAATATTCTGGACCATCCCTTTCACTTCGCAGCCCGTTGCGTAACGCGCACGTAATACACTGAGGCAGAGCACACACAGCCCGGGGGAGCTGTGACTCATGCGGCGAGCGACAACACACACTCACAGCCGTAACAATACGTTATTTGATACAACTTTTCATATATTTTTCTGTAATATCTTCTGTTGTGTTTAATACAGTAAATAACAATTTGTGGTATTCAGTTTTGTGCGTTAAAACTGTAGTTTAATTTCTATCCACTTGTTTAAACCAGGTTTTTAGCCTATTTTCAATTTTGAAAAAATAGGCTTATGAGATCACCTTTTATCCGTGTGTCTGTGTGTGCGTGTGTGTGTGTGTGAGGTGTGTGTCCCCCTAATAACTTATATACGGCTGGAGCGATTTCAATGAAACCCGGTAAGTTCATAGAACTACTCCGGGCGACCCCGACCGTGCCCTTCAAATTTTGTTACGTCTCACTAATCCAACATGGCGGCTGTCCAAAATATTTCACCAGCATTCAATATCTCCGAAACTATTCCCGATATCACCCTGGATTTTTTACGGTGATAAAGGGAACTACTAGAAGTTCACCTATGTGCCTATTGAAAAACTGGTAACTACAAAACCAACATGGCGCCACGCGAATTTGCGACTTTTAAATAGACGTTTCTCGCGATTTAACCAACCAAACGCAACAAAACTTGGTACAGTATATGTTTATACACATTGTAATGCACTGACATCAAACTTCGTTCAATTGTTTCCATAACCACAAGATGGCGGATGTGCGAAATATTTCACCGGAATTCTATATGTCAGAAACTATTAGCGGTATCACCCTGAAATTTTGTACGGATATAAAGGGCACTACTGGAAGTTCATCTATAAGACTTTCAAAAACCGGTTAACTACAAAACGAACATGGCGGCCAAGCGAATTAAAAATTTTAATAGACCTTTCTCGCGATTTAATGTTCCAAACACAATGAAATCTGGTACAGGAAATGTTTACACACATTGTGATGCACTGGTATCCAATTTAGTTCAATTGTTTACATAACCTCAAAATGGCGGCTGTGTGAATTTTAAATTTAAGTTTTTATTTCTTGTGTCGTAATCATGCGATCGAAGTGAAAGGTTGAATAATGAACCTACGCAATAATTTTCCTTTAATGGTACATGACTCTATGGTCTATACACTTAACAATCCTACATGGCGACCATCCGAAATATTTAGACGGCTCTGAATATCTACGAATCTATTATAGCAATCAAACTGAATTTCTTTATGTTCATAGGGGCTATGAACATAAGTTCACCTATAGGACTTTAAATAACCTGGTGATCACAAATCCAACATGGCGGTGACGCGAATTATAAATATTCACATGGACGTTTCTCGCAATTTAACCATCCTAGTGCAGTGAAACTTGCTACAGTAAATCCTTATACGAATGTTAATCCACTGGCATCTAATTAATTTCAATTGTTTCCATAACCACAAGATGGCAGCTGTGAGAAATTTTAAAATCTCCTTGTTACTTCTTGTGTCCTAATGATGCGATTGAAATTTGAATGCTACACGTACACAATAATCTTCATGTAACAGTACATAACTCTAGGACCTACATATATAAAATCCAACATGGCGACCATCCGAAATATTTAGTCGGTTCTCAATATCTACGAATCTATTAAAGCAATCAAACTGAAATTTTATATGTTCATAGTGGCAGTTAACATAAGTAGGATATATGAAAATAGGCTGTATAGTTATTCACGGAACTACTTGTTTTTAAATACGTTGATAATCCGGCATTGACAGATCCCCAAACATGCCGTATTATCGCGGTCTTACTGTTGCAGCAGTGAAACCACGCTTTAGTCGAGAATCGGAAAGACAGCCGATTGTTTATGAGGAGCTCGGAGTGTACTGGAGCAGATCGCGCTGAGGGACAAATTAGCCAAACTTGGGGCGTGGAGGGAGTAACGGAGGGAATGATGAGTTGTCTCAAGGACAATGACAGCGTTGGTCTGGGTCGAGGCACTTTGTCTACACCCTTCACACAATTAAAACAAGACGGATGAAAATCAGTATTTAGTATCATATTTGTACACACACATTTTATATAGGCTACTGTACAAGTATTATAACGACTAAGGGGGAACATACAGCTTAAAAAGCCAACACAATAACGATTGTAATATTATACTGTGTCTGTCATAAAACTTGTACAACAACGATATACATTTCCAAGGAAACACACACATCTTGTTACTAGAAGCAAAGTTAAAAATTTTCAAAATTTAAATTGGAACTATTTTCTTCCATTTTTCAAAATGTGGTTCTTGTTTTGTGCTGATCTTCACCGTTTCCCTCATATCCCCCATGTTGATAGGGAGTTTTGAACTTTTGATTTTTTAAATGGGTGCAAAACCTCCAGCTACAAAATGAATCTCGCATATTTTCACATTATTAATTAATTAATTAATTAATTAAATTAAGCGTCATTATTTCCATTTTTATTCTGAGCACACTCAAAAAAATATGTTATCGTTTCATAGAAAGACTAATTAAGGTCACATCGGTTTTGTTGAGATTCATTTTGTAGCAGAAGGCTTAAAACACCCACATTAAAAGAAAACTCCAAACATTCCTATAAACACGGGAGTTATCAGGGAAACGGTGAAGGTCATCACAACACAAGAACCAAATTTTGAAGAAAGAAAAAAAAATTGAAAATAATTACCATTTGAATTTTGAAAATGTTTAACTTTGCTTCTAATAGCAAGACGTGCGTGTTTCTTTGGAAACGTATATAATTGTTGTACAATATTTCTGACAGGCACAGTTTTAATATTACAATCGTTATTGTTGTGGCTCCTTAAGCTGTATGTGCCCCCTTGGGCACTGGAGAAATTGTTACAACTAGGGCTAGAAAGTTATAGTCTGAAAATCTCCTAAATAAATGTAAAGTTTTGAATCCATTCTTTAAGTGTTGCCTAAACAAACTGTTAGTTGTAACTCAAATTTGTGTTGACTGACTGAAGGTTTACAACTGAGAGTCTCCTAAATAAGACAAACAAAATGCACTTATGACCGAAAGAGTACCGTAGTCAACGAAAATATGATCAACACTAATGTATGAGCTAACTATACTTTACGGAAACGTACGCTCACCGGGTATAAAGCCAGTCATCTCCTGCACGGTAACGGCCAGACCTAGTGTCATGACGCAAGTCCGACCCTACTAATCTCAAAATTCTCACAACATGGAACTTAATCTTTAACTGAAACACCAAACGAACAAATTATAAAAAAACATAGGCTACAAATATCGCTTCTTGGCAACTGAACCCGAATTTGGTAAAGGTCAAAAATAAATACTTAAAAACTAAATTAAATAACCTTAATACATTAAACCAATAAGGAAATAGAGTAAAAGGAGCTTCGCCAAGAGGCACCAGATTTTTAACCCATTCCTTCTCAGCAAATTTAATTGAAAGAGTTTGGTAGACATCGTTCTAATACCGTGTAAAAGCACCTCTAGCCTTGATAACCGCCTTGATTCAACGAGGAAGTGAGTCCACATATTTCTGAAGGTATGGCATATCTAGTTGGAGCCACTCACTGATGATTACATCCCGTTGTGACAGCAACTTGCCAAGATGCTGATTTACGCTCTTCACCCGCTGTTGTAAATGGTCCAGCACATTTTATATGGGATGAAGATCAGGTGATTTAGTGGGCCAATCAATGTGCAACAGGGTGTGTCTGTGTGTTTATCAAACCGGTCACGTATAGGCTACGTGCAGCCCTGTAAACACGGATGTTGTCATTTTGGAAAATGGGAACGACCACATATTTTGAAGGTCACTGGCGTGATTCAAATCACTGCTTTAATTTTTCACACTAGCACTTTTATTTAGTTAGTTAGTTAAGTAGTCATTGATTGATTTGTTTATTTATTTAATCTATTAATTTACTTATTTATTTAATAATTTTTTTAAATTAATTTGCTTCTTTCTTTCTTTCTTTCTTTCTTTCTTTCTTTCTTTATAGAATAACATACCAAATGCAATGAAATATTTACAGCTAAATTTAAACTATAGGCTATAGCACATTAACATTGAGTTCCAAAAATCAACATGGCTTGCACAGTGATTTATACAAATTCGTCTTCCAAAGATCCGATAAACTCCTTTTACCATCTACAGATAGTTGGACGTGGTTTTATTTATTTTATTTATTTATTTATTTATTTATTTATTTATGCTGGTTTACAACAGGGTCTTCAACCCCAAATAACAGTAAGCCTACATATTTTTAAACAGTAATTCTAATGTTTTTCATAACTTAAATCTAATCTTAAATCTAATGTTAATATCTAAATGAATTACATAATAATATTATTTATAGCTTAACGCTAACGCTGTTACATATTCTACCTTTTTATTAATTAATTACACTCATGGCAATGTGGTCTTAAATACATTTACAAAGTTTTTTTAGACCAAGATTGAAGTCTAGACTTTTATTACACAATACAGCTTTATTGTAACTACTGCAGAGTCTATAAAGCGGTGAATGTTTGTGTGACGTGGTGCATGTTCTCTTATTCCTAAACGTTGTCCACATTCTTGAGAATAGACGTGGAACATCGAAATTCACCCACGAAAAAAATACGAGTTATCTACTGTAGAATTTACAATTTTGTGTGAGATCTTGGAGTCATTTATTTTCCTACGATCTTCCAAAGCAATTATTTTTAGATTATTCGATAAAATTTTATATGGGACCATATAGGCCTATGGGTAATTTCCGTTCATTTTATCGTGTAGAAATCTGTCGAATCGCTTTTGTACTCCTTCTGGTAATCTTATGTACCACAGGGTACAGCTACAGCACATAGCATGATGATTGATAGATCTTTATCAACAGGATCTGACCTAATGGACACATAATATGCGTGACAGCCAAGATCGCGACATAAACAAATTCATTTGAAATGCGCTCGCTGTCTCACAATTGGTCGCGCCACTTTCTATCACGCTTCTCCAATTATTATTGTCAAACTCACACAGCACATGAGAAATAGTTCCGTTAACAAGCCACGTCACGCCGCACGCTAACACGGTCTGGTGGCCAATGTCATCCTGAATACCGCGCCTCGGCTGATTAATCAATGAAGTGCGAGACGTGGCCTATCTAATAACTACAGGCCAGTGGCGTAACTGCGAGGGGTGATCAGGGGGAACAATTCCCCCTATGAAATTTGATAAAGTTTTAAATTTTGAATAATAATAATAATAATAATAATAATAATAATAATAATACCGTATGGCCTCGGGTGCCGGGTGCAAGCTTTGGTATTTGACAAGCAGATGGTAGCTTGCATGTCGAATTTCGTTGTTCCTTGAAGTACTATGAAAGTCAAGGAGGTTCGATATCTAAGCTCCTTGACACTATAGCGCTTTCTAGTAGGGAAATGAGAAACTTTTTGTTGCCGGAAACTTCCGAGATGAATTTCGCCATTATGAACACGGCCTACTGAATTCAAATGGGTTCTTTGACATACCAACATCGTATGACATGCGTGTCGTAATTTTTGCCGCCTTAAAAAAATCACTTGCCACGGCCAGGAGCGAACCTGCAAGTTTGGGGTTGGTAGCCCGACACGATAACCACTCACCCACCGTGGCAAGCTAAATTTTGAATAAAACCAATCTTCAGATTGAGAAAAATGGATTGTGTTTGAAAGCATTTCTCCACTCTCGTGTAACATTTTTAGTGTTTAACACTCACTAAATGGGAAAAATGGTCAGATGTTCAGTGTAAGCCACGGCAGT
Organism: Meconema thalassinum; assembly: GCA_946902985.2. Taxonomy (NCBI): domain Eukaryota; kingdom Metazoa; phylum Arthropoda; class Insecta; order Orthoptera; family Tettigoniidae; genus Meconema; species Meconema thalassinum. The sequence goes on along the minus strand of OX336390.1, from coordinate 355,689,745 downwards.
GAGAGGGTGCCTCATGCCAAAAATACACCACTTGTCAGCTACTGCTCTGTTTGTATCCGAGTGTGAGTGTCATTGTGGAAAGTGAATAATATTGTGTTTACTTGTATTGGTGTTATTAAGTTGAACTTTTAATTGCAAACTGTAGTTTATTGATATTATTACTGATATGTTGCGGAATACAAAAGGCCAGATGTTATAGCGAAGATAACTCGTTAATAACAAAAATTTGTGGGTTAGTTTTTTAACACTTTATTTGTTCCCACTTTCGCCGACAGGTGGTGACTGCAATGACATTTAGTAGCCACGTCCACAGCATTTGGTAGCAAAAGTAGGAACTACTTAAAAAAACTTAATCATCTGCAGACCTTCTACTTGAATTACAGATAACACACACTAATACAGCCATCAGAATTAACACCGGTTATCAGACAGATTCTACACACACCCAAAGTACACGGGGCTGCATGACGCAACGAGGCGGACGGAATTTCAAATACAAACACAAGTATTGACAAAATGATATCAGATAGATTCCACACAGACCATTTCGAGGCGTAGCGGCTAGCATAATTGAGTGCTCAATTCACGACGCTGGTGATCACCTTATCGGTGGCGTAGTTGGTAGCATGATGAACTGCTGTGCCCAAGATAGCGGGTTCAATCCCGGCCGAAGTCGTCGGATTGTTTAAGAGCGTTCGAATCCTTCAGTATGCCTTCCTTCGGAGGGGAAGTAAAGTCGGCGGTCCCATGTCATAGATTTATGGCATGTAAAAGATCATTCCACTAACTAAACTTGTGTGAAGCTAAATTTCTAGGTTAGATTTCGTTGGAACGCTCTATCAAAGTTCCAACGTTCACCACTAGGTATCAATGACATCTGGTAGCGAAAGTTGGAACTACTTGAAATTGAACGGAACTTATAGCTCACCCCATGGGTGTCCGCTTGAAGCAACTACAGCCTCTGGCGAGCCGAACATGTCCTCGGACACTCCCGGCACTAAAAGCCATACGATAAATAAATAAAAACCTTATCCCAAACAAATGAAAATACAACTAATTCACATTCTTAAAATAGGTTCTTCAACGCTTACGCATGATAAAACGGATATCCCACAGCGTAGCCGTTTGTATTAAGGCGCGTAGCACTTCTGCACGGGGGAGTTGGAAGTCTGGAGATCGAAGGTTCAGATTATGGTGGTATTAGCGTCCAACTTGATTGCGTTCCGTCCTGGGTTTTCCCCATTCACCAAGGTTCAACAACTAGGTTTACTTAAGTCACCACATAATCACACTTTATCATAAAAAATCAGGCTATACCCAAGTACTTTATTTGGGACTGATGACCATGACGTTCCAAGTCATTAAACTGAATTAAAAATATCATCTACAATGTCATGGGTAAGGAAGGAAGTTTGCAGTTTTACATGACCGTTAATCTCGCGATCAGGAGCCACGTTGAATCCGAACCACAGTACATAGTATATCACTTTGAAAATCTCACATGCATTGACCGGGAATCGAACCCGGTCCGCCGTGGTGAGAGGCAAGAATCTCGACTGTGTGCCACCATGCCCTCTTTATGGTTAAGGAATGAGTCGTATATTTATGTTGCTATGGAAAAGTGACGTCTCTTCGTGGATGTCGAGGTGACCGCAAGGTGAATGTGCGTTAGTAGCAACTTTGTTTTACACTAACAGCCTTGACTAAGGTGCTCATTAGGTAGGCTACTGCATAACAGATTGTTGCAGCTTGCTGGCGAGAGATCAACATTGCGACAGTGAACGCGTAATAACAAAACGAACACAAAGACGAAATCATTATCGGATCGCCTCTAGCGGACACAGTAGCATGAGACACCTGTGGCCAACTAGTTACTGTAGGTAAGGTTCATTGTCCAGTACTTCACACCAGAGATGAATTTCTAATAATAATGGTATTGATTTTACGTCCCTTTTAAGGCCCATATATCACGACACTCGCTGGCAAGAAAGCTGTTGTGGTCGCTGGTACAAAATCCTTCATGATTCTGTTCATCCTCGTCAGTACACCTGCTTTTATGACCGAAGTACATCACACGCTAGCATATCGTGCGCCAAGTTGTAAGAAATAAAACATGAAGGACGGTTGTCGTTTGAGGGTAATATTTACAGTTGATTCGCAGTATTAACGCAAAGCGATCGTGAACATTGCTATAAGTAAATTTGAAAACATGCCAGGTACTGAATGAATCCATTCCAATAAATAATTAAGATCTAACTGTAATAATTGGATATTTAACCACACGCGTTAATAAAAAGTGCAAGAAAAGAGCTCCAGAATCCGTTGGAAAAGTGTGCGAGTGGCATCGCACCCGCGTGCTGTTTTGAAAATCCCAGGTTTAAGACTATCAAACGGCAGAAAATTTTACTTCTCTTTTTTTTGTCGATTTACCCACCAGGTTGGCTTTTCCCTCGGACTCAGCGAGGGATACCACCATTACCGTCTCCAGGGCAGTGTCCTGGAGCTTGAAACATCGAGGATGGAGATACAACTGGGGAGGTGGGACGAACACCTCGCCCAGGCAGCCTCACCTGCAAAGCAAATAGGGGCCTCATGAGGGAAGGAGGCGTTCGTGACCTTACGTTAGGTATCATCCCGGCATATGCCCGGATACGAAGTGGGAAACCACGGAAAACCACTTCGAGGATGGCTGAAGTGGGAATCGAACCCCCTCTACTCATTTGGACCGCCAGAGGCTGAGAAGACCCCGTTCCAGTCCTCATACCACTTTTCAAATTTTGTAGCAGACCCTGGAATCGAACCTCGGATCTCCGGGCAGCTAAGCACGCTAACCACTACACCACAGAAGAGGAGGAGGAAGAGTAAGAGGATTATTTCGAGAATGGCAAATGGTGGGAATCGAACCTATATATCTCCCAAATCCAGACCACTCAAGCTAACATCTCAACGATGTGAACTAGCATGTCTATTGTTGTTTTAAAGGCCCAAACTGCTTGGTAAGAAAGAAAGAAAGAAAGAAAGAAAGAAAGAAAGGAAGGAAGAGAAATCTAGGACAATCCATATACTCGCCCAATGTTACAGAGCGCCCAGATCTCTGTACCTTCACGTAGGCTCGGTATTCGGAGCTTTTCTTTGGCAGAGGCTCTTCAATGACGTCTTTATTTACTGTATGTGTTAATAAACGGGAACATTTCATTTGATTTAGGTCTGAAAGCTGCTCTCCCCTCGCAGCGTGCATTGTGCTCAGGTACGCTGGAACCACTTGTACCGGCAGCTGACGCTAGAGTTGACAATACCCACTTAGCTCGCACCCTACTTGTAACCTTAATACTCCAATTGACATGAGGCATTCTTCTCACAGAACAGGTAACGGATATCCAGACCACGGCTAGGGAAAACACTAAAACCTCACTTGCTGGCATCTCAATAATAACAACTTGAAGGAAACCTTTTATTAAATGGGCCATTGTTTACTTGTAACAAGAATATATTCCACAAAGAATTTTATTCGGGGGCAAGGTTTTCTGTATAAGTCTGGATCACATTCAGGTGGGAATCAATAGCGTAGCCAAGATCGACCAAGTGGAGGGGTTAAAGGGAATAACCGTAATTCGGAGAATTGTTGGACATAGTAATATGAGGCCACTCGGTTATCTCACAGTCAATAAGTTAAAAAAGATCTTCAAATTAGTATCAACAGACCCATAGAATTTTCTAGGTCCTTTTTATAATTTCCAATTAAAACTAGAATAATTTCTACAGCCTACAACTTCCTTCCCACTAATTGCAAGAAAAGAGCATGAGTTATACAATCATTTGCGTCATTTTTTAAACACAAGAAACGTTTATTTAGTTTATTAATTATCATCAGTACCGGTTTTTATTTGTAAAAATCCAAAAAGAGGGGTTTCTAACCCCCCCTCTGCAGTATCACCCCCTTGGCTACGCTACTGGTGGGAATGTAGGCTAAGAGTTTCTAAAGCTCTCTTTGGAGGTGCGGCAAGGGTCACAAGGCTTGAGCCTAAGTCCAAAACGACCGATTAGAATGCCTTTCTAATAATAATAATGTTATTGGTTTCACGTCCCTATTAACTACTGCGGCTTTTAGAGACGCCGGGGTGCCGGAATTTTACCCCGAAGGGGATCTTTAACGTGCCAGTAAATCTACAAACACGGTTCCCTCGCATTTGCGCACCCTCAAATGCCAACTGGCTGTGCCAGGATTCGATCCTGCAAACTTGGACACAGGAGGCCAGAACGTTACTGTTGCGCCGCGCAGCCACCCGGAATGCCTTTCTGATGTAGGTCTTTCGTTAAAAACATTTAGGTTTCGATGTCGTTGATCCGTTATAGAGCTTCACAGCCCTGAGTACTTTGGTGTAACTTATGTGTGGATACTCTCTGATAACCTGTGTCATTAGTTGTACTAGTGTGTGTATTTGTAAATGGGGATAGGATTTGGATAGGGGAAGTCCGTTGTCTTAATTTAGGTAAAGCCTTGGGTGCCGGGTGCAAGCTTTGTTATTTGCGCCCAGAGGGCAGCTTGCATGTTGAAATTTTGTCGTTCCTTCGAGCGCTATGAGTCAAGGAGCTTGGATATCTATGCTCCTTGACACTATAGCGCTTTCTAGTAGAGAAAGGAGGAACTGTCTTGTGTTGGCGGTAAATCCCGAGATTAATTTTGCCATTATGAACACGGCCTACTGAATTCAAATGTTTTTCTTAATTAGCCAACAACGTATGACATGCATGCCGTGATTTTCGTCGCTTTTCAAAAATTACTTACCACGGCTTGGGGTTAGTAATCCAACACCATAACCACTCAGACACCGTGGCATTCTCCAAGAGTGAAGTAGGAAACCACGGAAAACCACTTCTGAGTGATCTCGTTCCAGCCTCAAGCCAGAATTAAATTTATTGGCAGAGCCGGTTATCCAACCAGGATCTCCGCTGTGACAGCTAAGAATGCTAGTCACTACGTCACGAGGTGGACCATTTCTCCATATTTACAATAATTTATTAAAATCGCTTTGATGAATTGGAAACTCCCAGAAGTGCTGTGTTTTGAAAGCCAGACAAAGAAACAGGGACGTAAATTTATCGTTTACAATTCAAAGTAATAAAAGATCTGTGGCTTATCGTAAGACCGGATGTCCTTCCTGACACCACGTGAATTTTCAAGTGAAAATTCCACCCCGCTGTCATCGAGATTCGGACCTCTGCTGTCTGGAAGAAGGACGAGCAGTGAAACCACTGCGCCATCACGGTCTCATACAATTAAAGCAACCGGCATATTCAAATTTTCAAATATTACGCTTCCAATATAACACCCTTCAAAATCATTTTAAAAACGATTCCCATTTTAGGAAAATGTAAGAAAATTGCCGTATTGATTACTAGATAATTAATTAAAATGTTCCACTAATTAATACATTATTTTCAAATGTTACATATTTCGATATACGATATCTTCTTCAGCCTTTATACAATACTAGCAACCCGCTCTCGCTTCGCGCGGTATCTTTAACAGTTTACCCAGCGTAAGCTTAAAAGACGTAACAGCCTACTCTTCTCTGAAGTCTTAACTCGACACAAATCGAAAGATTGATGCTGGCCGAAGCTGGGGTGATAGGCTCGCTCGCTAGCTCGTAAACTCGCTCCAAAGCTAGCTAGTAATTTAAATTTCTAGTGAATGGAGATTGTTGGAAGAAATGAAAACGTAAAAACACTTATAGTGGTCGATGTATTAAAGATAGAGATATTCCGTCGCGGACATTTTTGTAGAACTTTTCATGCTGACCAATTCTTACACTCATAGGCCTAGTATATAGATATTTTAACAGTTTATCTAGCGTAAGCTTAAAAGGCGCAGATTTTTCTTCGTCTCGATTCACTGAAATCGTTAGTGCTCGGCTTCCTTTGGTCATAAATTATTATATCTACAGAAACCTTCCTCGAGAAATCCTTGACAGAATGGTGAGAACCGCATCAAAATCCATCCAGTGGTTCTGAGATTACCCGTTACATTCAAGAATCGGGGACTTTATTTTTATACTATGTAAAGATAAAAATAAAATAAAATAATCTTATTATATACTACGCTAAGGTGTATGTTTCACAAAACTCAAGCTCCTAAACCAGAGGGAGATAGAAGGTGTGGTTTGTACCACAATCTTCCAAATCGTCTCAATGGTACAGGAAAAATCTTGCATGGGGCACATAACACCTTATTATGCGAGAGTTCTCGTACGGGTCCGCTAGTTACAAATAATTTGATTAAATAGAGGTTCGAAATACTTAAATATAATTCTCAAAAACCCTCTGGAGATTGGCCATTGACCAGTTTGGTAATAGCATCTCCAGAGTTTATTTTGAAATATTTACGACCTCTATTTAAGGACATTATTTGTAAGGATATCCATTTTATTTTAATATTGTATGAACGCTGAAAAATATATCATCGTAGGCCTATATCGAAACATGTACTAAAACATTTGGAAAGAATTTGTAATGATTGGCAGAGCATTTTAATTTCTATGGTGTCTTTAGAATGAAGACTCTCTATGATGCACAGTCACTGCGCGCACGAATGAACACGAGTGTCAGGTATCCAGCACACACTGAGCAGAGTGTTAAATTAAACACAAAATGGAGTGAGTGACTTTAAGAAGTATCACTCCCGCTGATAAGTTAACTTTCATTCTTTTCTTTGGTGTCCAATCAAGTTGCAAAGTTCAAGAGTACGGTGCTCGCAACACAATACATCTTACACCGCATTCCAACTGAAACTAACCTGCTCAATAGAACCAATATTGATCGATATATTTTAGATAATATCGAGGTGCATTAGTAAACAAAATGAATGTGCCTTGTTATCTGCTTCACAGATCAATAACGTTTTTTAACACGTTTATTATAGTGGAAATAAAACCTTGTATGATGCAAAACTTCCTTTTAGCAGCATGTAAAGAACAGTACAATATTACTTGTAGTAGCAAGCGAAATACACACATCAAAAAAAGTTTTGCATCACCTCGGTTCCCAGATCTCCGGCATATAGACGTTGACTGTATATTGTATCCAAGATACAGTCCCTTTGACTGTTCATAGATGTCACTAAAACTGCTCAAAGATGTAAACAACCATGCATGAGCAGGGCCTATTAGACGGAGGGGGTACGACAGCCGATCAGTTCCAGTCATTCCACCAGGACGAAGGTACGCTGCTCATGTTGTCTGTAGTTCTACCATGCCTAGAAGGTCAATACCGCAGTTCGATCGCGTCCGCATTGTTACTTTGTGTCAAGAAGGGCTCTCAACAAGGGAAGTTTCCAGGCGTCTCAGAGTGAACCAAAGCGATGTTGTTCGGACATGGAGGAGGTACAGAGATACAGGAACTGTCGATGACAGGCCTCGCTCAGGCCGCCCAAGGGCTACTACTGTAGTGGATGACCGCTACTTACGGATTGCCGCTCGGAGGAACCCTGACAGCAATGCCACCATGTTGAATAATGCATTTCGTTCAGCCACAGGACGTCGTGTTTCAACTCAAACTGTGCGCAATAGGCTGCATGATGCGCAACTTCACTCCCGACGTCCATGGCGAGGTCCAGCTTTGCAACCCCGACACCATGCAGCGCGGTACAGATGGGCCCAACAACATGCTGAATGGACCCCACGGAATTGGCATCACGTTCTCTTCACCGATGAGTGTCGCATATGCCTTCAACCAGACAATCGTCGGAGACGTGTTTGGAGGCACCCTGGTCAGGCTGAACGTCTTAGACACACTGTCCAGCGAGTGCAGCAAGGTGGTGGTTCCCTGATGTTTTGGGGTGGCATTATGTGGGGCCGACGTACGCCACTGGTGGTCATGGAAGGCTCCGAAACGGCTTTACGATACCTGAATGACATCCTCCGACCCATAGTGCAACCATATCGGCAGAATATTGGAGAGGCATTTGTCTTCATGGACGACAATTCTCGACCTCATCGTGCACATCTTGTGAATGCGTTCCTTCAAGATAACGACATCGCTCGACTACAGTGGCCAGCATGTTCGCCAGACATGAACCCTATCGAACATGCCTGGGATATGTTGAAAAGGGCTGTTTATGGACGTCTTGACCCACCAACCACTCTTGAGAGATTTACGCCGAATTGTCGTTGAGGAGTGGGACAATTTGGACCAACAGTGTCTTGATGAACTTGTGGATAGTATGCCACGGCGAATACAGGCATGCATCAATGCAAGAGGACGTGCTACTGGGTATTAGAGGTAGTGGTGTGTACTGCAATCTGGACCACAAATGCTGAAAGTCTAGCTGTATGATGGTACAACATGCAATGTGTGGGTCTCATGAGCAATAAAACGAGCTGAAATGTTGTTTGTGTTGATCTCTATTCCCTTTGTATTTAACGGTTCCGGAACTCTTGGAACCGAGGTGATGCAAAACTTTTTTTGATGTGTGTATATTAATATAAGTGAACATCACATAACATATTAAAAAGCGTCATGTTGCAACTTAAGTGCGTTCTATTTCACAATAGATGTGCATGAAGTTCATTTCTTCAGCTGGAGGCGTATATCATCATGTTATAATATAGCTTGCCACGGTGGGTGACTGGCCAGTTGGTCACTAGTCGTGGCCGAGTGAGGTGCGTGTGAGCGCGCTGTGTGACCGCATTGGAAGAGTGTACATTTTCTAATACCGGTGCTTCCGATAGTTCCACGGGTGAACTGACCTTCCGTGTGTCATTCGGACAATACTTTTTCAAGTAGTGTTCCAGATAGGACAACAAAACCAGGAAACCCAGAAAACCCCGCTGAAAATCATGTCCGGATACCAGAGAAAAAATACCGTACGCTGCCAATGGGACAAGCAGAGTTCTCGCGCCACACCAGGAGAAATTCACCGCTGGATTAGCGATACTCTCCGGTTGACTGTCGACCAAGTAGAAGCCATCCAGTTAAATGCACAAGAAAAAACCATGTACATCAAGGTAATCAGCATATCTACTTATCAGAAATTGTTAAATAATTTTGCAGATCCTATTAAATTTCAGTATGCCTCAGGCGAAATGACTAATGTTAAGCTCTCCCCAGCGGATTCCAATTTTACCACAGTGCGTATATTTAATGTCCCACTTGAAGTTCCACCTGAAATTTTCAAATCCGTCCTGTCGAAATATGGCACTGTGAGTGAAGTCAGGAAAGAACAATGGTCTTCTGCTTATCAGTTCCCGGTGTATAATGGAATACGCGCAGTCACAATGGAAATAAAACAAGATATCCCCTCCACTGAGACTTTTGGTGGCCATTCTGGCTACCTATCTTATAATGGACAGAAACAGACCTGTTTAATTTGCAATGCTAACACACACCTACGTATCAATTGCCCACAGAAAATGATTCCCCTCGGTATAACTCCAACACAACAACGACGTGTTCAATACTCGGAAGTCGTGACACAGCAAACGTCACATGAACACATGTTTATTGATCAGTCAGCTGGAACAACACCAGCAGTGGCCTCTGCTACACACGACGCAGAACTGGTACCTTACACTGACCAGCTCAGCGAGTCACAGAGTGCCCCTGCGCTATCGGCAACATGTATCGCAGCCTTAGAACCAATTATGCCGCCACTACAGGCTGCCACAGAAATTTTGTCTTCACTGCCCCCACCTTCTCTGGTACCTACCGACTCACCTACGCAGGTTGATCGGGGATCCGAGAACGTATCTAAAAAGATAAAAACAAATGCCTCGATTGCCGTACCAGCCCAGAAGAATCAAACTGGCTCCACAAACGTTCCCGCAGCTGTGAAAAAGAAACAAAATCTTCATTCTACGTCATCTAGGGACCCACGAACGCTCTCAAACGCTGACTGCCGGCCTATGAATAGCAATCATAAGGAACTATCTCAACCTAATTTGACATAGTGCACCAGGATAATTCTCAGCTGTGTCTTCTTTCGAGTCCACCTTCCAGTATGTCTAGCACAGCTTTTATACTTCTCTTAATGGCGCAATTTCTCACTGTGGCCACTGTGAATATCAATGTAATAGAATGCCCTCTGAAATTTCAACTGTTGGAGAGATTCCTTCGAGATGCAGACATTGACATTGCCTTCATTCAAGAAGTTGCCATACCGTGTTTACCCATATCTGCCTTCTACAAACAATACATCAATACCGGTAATACGAATAGAGGGACCGGATTCCTCATAAGACATGATATCCCACTCGAAGGTGTGCTATGTCATCCATCAGGACGCATAATATCTGGACACATAAACAATACCACCCTGATAAATGTATATGCCCCATCCGGGTCCAATAAACGTGTGGAACGGAAAATGTTCTTTGAACAGAGTATACTGCCTCATCTGCACGACGTTAAGGAAAAACTTATTCTTGCAGGGGATTTCAATTGTATTCAACGCCCAGAGGATTCCACTAGTCCATACAAAGGTGTCAACCCGGCTCTCAGGACCCTTCTTACCTCCCTACACCTCATTGATGCTGTGGATAGTTTAAGGGTGCCCCTGCCCCATTACACCTGTATAAGTCACAACTCCTCATCACGAATCGACTGCATCTACCTTTCACAGGAACTTATCCAGCCTAGACGATATGAAGTGATACCTGCCAGTTTCACTAACCATCATGCTGTCGTATGTACAATCTCTTACCCCCATCCCATATTTCACATAGGAAGAGGTTATTGGAAACTGAATTGCTCGCTGTTACTGGAGGAGGAATGCCAAGATATTTTCAGACAACACTGGACTCGATGGGTCCAACAAAAATGCAAATTTCGCGACTGCGCAGACTGGTGGGATATTTTGGTTAAACCAGGGATCCGCCGCGTCTTTAAGAACATATCTTACCAACGAGGTCGGGAAAGACGGGATACAGTTGAATTTTACTATCGAGTTCTTCGCCAGCTCCAGCAAAGATCTGATGCTGGGGAGCGTATATATGACCAGATTCGGGAAGTTAAAACCAAGCTCCTGTCTCTACAGCAACGAACGCTCGCTCATATAAACGTGGCTTTAAAAGATCGTACAGTGCTCCCAGACGAAAGTGCAAGTGTATACCATATCGCCAAAGGACAACGTGAGCGGCAACGTAAATATATCCACCGCCTCCGCACCAGTACTGGAAGTGTCGTCACCTCCCCTGACGCTATACGTAGTGAAATATCACTATTTTATCAACGGTTCTACGCTCCGGCTCCAATTGATCCAAAGCAGGTGACCATATTGCTTTCATCTTGCAATACCCATCTGTCTCCGGACAACAAAACTCGGCTCAGCGCGGATATTACGGATGAAGAGATTCACTCTGTGGTTAAGCACCTCCCAAACAACCGCTCACCTGGCATTGATGGACTGCCATATTAAATGTATAAACACTTCTGGCCTCTCATTGGCAAAGAATTTTGTCATGTCCTGCGTACCATTCTCCAACGTCGTGCTCTTTGTCGATCACATCACGAGGGTACCATAGTCCTCATACCAAAAACATCCTCTCCCATGGCAGTTGGTGACTTCCGACCAGTTACTCTGCTCTGCAGTGATTATAAAGTCCTTACCAAAGTACTTGCATGCCGATTGAAGACTGTTCTACATGATATCATTGGTGATGAACAATGTTGCAGCATTCCTGGAAGAACTCTGTTAACAAACTTAGCGATACTAAGGGACCTACACCTAAAAGCCGAAATGCTCCCCACTGAGCCAATGAGTTTTCTCACCTTGGATCTTGATAAAGCTTTCGATCGCATCAGTCATGAATACTTGTACATGGTCTTGCAGCACTTTGAATTTCCTGCAATCCTTATTGACTACATTCGTATGATAAATTGTAATGCTACGTCTCGAGTGCTCGTCAACGGTTTTCTTTCCCCTCTGATTCCAATACAACGATCAGTTAGGCAAGGATGTCCCCTCTCCATGCTACTTTTTGTCATTGGCCTTGAACCGTTCATTCGGACTACCCAGGTGAAGCTACAGGGTTATAAACTGTCCACACATGTTTTTGGCATGTGCGCCTATGCTGATGACGTATCCATATTGATCCGCAATAATGAAGACATCTCCCACATCGATAGCGTCCTTCAGCTCTACCATATCGCCTCTGGAGCACAATCGAACCCCCAGAAAACTGCTTTGCTTCCGCTCAATAATATCTCAGTAATTACCCAACAGCCCTGGTTCCGGATAGTAAATGAGGTGAAAATTCTTGGCATTACCTGGAAGCAATCGATTCTGGACACGGTGCACGCAAACTGGACTAAGGTCATTGCCAAAGTTAGGGGAGTGCTGATCCAATTTGGTCAAAGAAACCTCAATATAGTGCAACGGGTCGTAGTCCTCAACGTATTTGCGCTCTCTAAAATATGGTATGTCGCACAACTTTTCCCACTTCCCAAAATGTTTGAGAGCCAATTGGCAAAATATATAGGTTGGTTTCTATGGCAAGGATTTTTGTTCCGAGTACAACGGGAACAGTTGTATCTCCCATCCCGGCAAGGCGGGCTAGGGCTAACCGCTCATGGCATGAAATGCCGTGCACTCCTCTGCAAGAACGATATCACCATTCTTTCCCAACATGACACTTTTACGAAAGCGCTATACAAAGATATTCGGAACACAGCCCGTGGTTGTGAGAGAGCTTTGCCGAAGATATTTAGGGACCATCAACAGCACCTTCTGGAAACTGTTCGCCAAATGCCTTCAGGGACTGTTCCAACGACGAAAAGTATTTATAACATGTTGCGGCAAGTGGTACACTCCAAACCGCGAATCGAGGCCACCACCCTCTACGTCCATTGGCCCACTGTTTGGAAAAATTTTGGGGCTATGACCATTTCTTCTGCTGTACACTCCCGGGTTTTTATCTTCCTCAACGATCTCATCCCAACCGCTCTACGGCAATATACCATCCGTCTTGAAGCGTACCCATGGTGTACTATATGTGGTCAAACTGATACGGCGATACACCGCTTCACATCATGCACGCGAGTTGCCTCCACGTGGCTGTGGTGTAAGGGAAACGTATGTCAACTATTAAATGTGCCCACGGATGACCTTGATGACAGGAAGTTGATTCGCTTGTCGGTGACCGCCTTCCCCCAAATTAAACAGACTGCCATTGTGTGGATAATGGGCCAATATGTACACTTCGTGATGGACAATGATCAACATTTCTCATTCCTGGATCTCAGGTATCACCTGCAGAAAGAGCGTTGGAAGCTTAGTGAAAGTGGACAATTGTACGATAAATATGGACACTATCTGGACTTTCTTGTGATGTAATAGTATGGTATTTATCATATCTGAAAATTCTGTAATTCTGTAAAGAGCTAATAAAAAAAACTGGTTATCGTGTCGGACTACCAACTATAAGCTTGCAGGTTCGCTCCTGGCCGTGGAAAGTGTTTTTTTAAGGCGACGAAAATCACGGCACGCATGTCATACTGTACGTTGTTGGCATGTTAAAGAACCCATTTGAATTCAGTGGTCCGTGTTCATAGTAGCAAAATTAACCTCGGAATTTTCCACATTTCTCTACTAGAAAGCGCCATGGTGTCAAGGAGCTTAGATATCTAACCTCCTTGACTTTCATAGCGCTCCAAAGAACGACAAAATTCGACAGGCAAGCTGCCCTCCGGGCGTCAAATAACAAAGCTTGCACCCGGCACCGAAGCCATACGATATTATTATTTATAGCATACTGTATATAAAACGCTAAGATGTGTTTCACAAAGCTGAACCTCTTAAACCAGAGCGAGGTAGATGTGTGGTTTGTACCAAAATCTTCCAAATCAAATCAATAGTACAGGAAAAATCTTGTTTTTCTTCTTGAAAAATCAACATAAATATAAGTATTTGTTTGCAAATGGATAACCACGGGAAAACCTTTCAAAGACGGCCAATGGCGGTGTTCGAATTCACTCGCCTTCCCGAGTCCGGTGCAAGCCTTGCGTCTTAGCGGACATACTGTCCGTCCACCAGCTCATGGTCTTAGGGGCCAGAAGGGAAGAGGAGAGACATTCCAGGAGCGTTGATTGAGTGGACGTGCCACTGCAGGTATTGCCAACTCAGCACCGATGTTATTCACGCTATGGTTACTCACTGATACTTTCGTTTAGTTTCAATTGTGAAATCGTACGGGTCAGTAGTAGGTTGGCACTATTGTCGTTCGCGCAGAGGCCAGCTGTCTCCAGCTGACTCATTGCATTCCTGCCACGGACCTTAAGCTGGTGGCTGGACAGTAGCTATCTCGGTCGTCAGGCTCGTTAACGTGCGGCTCACCTTTGAAATCTAGCTGGGATGGTATGTTAACATTCCATGGCTGCCTGGAACCAAGGCTTTCCCAGCACGAGGCCCAGCCTTGTCAACTTTGCACCGTAGCCACTGAGAGCAAGCAAACAAAACTAGACAGAACTATGTGCAGATGTGCAACACTGGACACTTGACACCTGCGTGACACGCGAGCTGGCCGCCAGGGCGAGACTTTGGAGTCCACGTGGAGTGATAGAGGAAGCATTCTATTGGTCAACAACCTTCAACTATTGGTTAGTAGCGAACAATGGGTATTGACGGCGCGTGGTACTGCCTTACGTTTGAGTCGCCGCTCGTTAACGAGAAAAGTGAGGGAACTTGACTCAATGCACATATGAATCAGCCAGTTCTATTGGTAGCTGTTAGCACTGTTCACCCTACAATAATTCCTATTTTGGAATAGCATCGTGATTCTACCATTCTGAGGAACGATGTACGATCCTTTCAGAGCTGTACTCCACATGGCACGAACCCAACAGTGTTATATTCTGAGGTAAACTTTATCGGTTACATAAATAGGTCACGTTTTAAATGCTGACGGAATGATAAACGATGATAATGCATGCATGACCTCGCTCAGGCCGCACCACGAACTGAAATCTGAGAAGGCAGATCGTCTTCGGTGCATTATCAGAGGCAATATTGTTCGAAATCGAATGGATTGTTTGAAAATGTATCGAAAGGGCGCACGAAAATACCGTCACCGTGCACATAAATGAAGAGTTGCTTTTAATTCCAAAGTCAGCGACGCGCGTTTGTGAAAAGCCTTTCAGCCTGTAAGCCTTTAGAGCTGTTTCTTAATAGTCTACTTAAATTACTGACATCACTTGCTTGAGGAGGGAGGGGGGTTACCTATTAAATCTTTAGGACCTGGTGCACATGACACGGGAAG
The DNA here is from genome assembly GCA_946902985.2 of Meconema thalassinum. Taxonomy (NCBI): domain Eukaryota; kingdom Metazoa; phylum Arthropoda; class Insecta; order Orthoptera; family Tettigoniidae; genus Meconema; species Meconema thalassinum. Next base: position 355,674,497 of record OX336390.1, on the reverse strand, counting down.
AAAGAATCAGCCGGTAATGTAGTGGGTTGAAATGCAGGGCAGTTCCTGGGTTAGGGCCGACTCCCTCTTAATCCTAGTCCGTAGGTACAGCCTTAAATACTGTAATTACCCTACACGATACTCCTGAATGTTGTTAAGACGTTTTAGCGCAGCGATTAAGTTGCTTATTTTTACTAAGGGTTCGATTCCCAGATGAATTATCGCATCCTGTAGTTCAGATTCAACGTAAAATTCAGGTCCCGTGGCTTATGACCGTGAGAATGATGATTACGTAAAGCTACAAGCTTACATGGATATGTTTTAAGGCTGGGGTCTATCTGTGATTAGCGTGGACATAAGACCGGCACGGATATCCAGTAGTTACCATGGCAACAAGTGTTATCAACTAGGCCTATGCATTCTAGTTCAGTCGAGGCATCTGTATGTTGCTATAAGAACATCTTAGTTACTATTTTATTGAAAGGTAGTTATTTATTGAGGTTTTAAGGGGCGGAACTACGTGGTCATCTGCACCTATTATTGAAAGTTAGTGCGCCTGTCGGCTGCGAGATGTATAAACTCGTAGTGTTCGACTAAAAGTCCCTAAGTTACCAAAAGTCGTTCAAAATGTCAATATTTTTCTTACAGCATCTCAGAGTGTCGTTTTAAAACCAGTGCTACCAACGTAAAATTTTAGTTTCCACAAAAAATCCCTAAAAAGTTACTAAATTAAAATTTCTTGGAATGTGATATTTTAAGTGCGCAAATGATCTAGGCTTATATAGCTATGGTTACTAAGGTAACAAGGCTCTCAAAAAGGGTTGTCATTACTATGATTTACATCAAATGTTGCTTCATAATAACAATAATACGAGTAATAATATATTCATTTGAAATAATTAAATGGTCTCCTACTGATATGGAAGAGATATGTAGGAAAATATGAACATTGTTCACCAAACATCGAAAACACCACTTCAAATATTACCATAGATGTTCTCGTTCCTGAGTATAACAGTGATAAAAATATTTCTTTTGAAAGCCGTATGATAATAACAAAATTAATAATGATAATAATAACTATTATTATAAATAACATAGTCGCCTCCGTAGCGTAGCGGTCAGCGTGGTTAGCTGCCGCCCCGGAGATCCTGGGTTCGATTCCCGGCTCTGCCACGAAATTTGAAAAGTGGTATGAGGACTGGAACGGGGTCTACTCAGCCTCGGGTGGTCCAAATGAGTAGAGGGGGTTCGATTCCCACCTCAGCCATCCTCGAAGTGGTTTTCCGTGGTTTCCCACTTCGTCTTCGGGCAAATGCCGTCCCACGGCCGCCTCTTTTCCTCTTCCTTGCCTATCCATCCTAGTCTTCCATTCCCATCCCTCATGAGGCCCCTGTTCGCTTTGCAGGTGAGGCCGCCTGGGCAAGGTGCTAATCCCATCTCACCAGTTGTATCCACTCCGATTAGATGTTCTCAGCTCTTTGACACTGCCTGAAATATGGCGGTAGGGGTGAGTTCCCTCGCTGAGTCCATGGGAGCCACCACCCTGAAGGGTAAACTCGATTTAAAAATAAATAAATAAATAAATAACATATCCATGAATCGATGTTCCACAGTGCAGCGGAGGAACTTAACCATTTTTATGTTTTCCTAAATAGCATTTAAGCCTTAAGGAATGATTCGGTGGCGTAGTCGGTAGTAGCATGCTGAACTGCTATGCCCAAGATCGCGGGTTCAAACACAGCCGAAATCGTCGGATTTTTAAGAAAGTTAAAGTTCTTTAGTATGCCTTCCTTCGGAGGGGAAGTAAAGCTGGCGGGCCCGTGTTATAGGTTTATGGTACTCAAAAGAACCTACCACTGCAATTGGTACTGTGTAGCAAAATTTGTAAGTTATATTTGGCTATTTATAAACGCTTTAAGTTTAAACGTTCGCTGCTAGGTATTAGTGACAATAGCATCTGGTAGCCAAAGTTGGAAATTGAACTTGTTGGGAGCCCTCAGGCGTTCTATATATATAAAGGCCATTCGGCTGCAATTCATAATTCAAATTTAAAAATATATCTTGAAAGAGGGATGATCGAAGTATAATAATGACCAAACAAACTACGGAGACGACTCAGTGAGCTGTTCTGGCGAATTTAGATGAAAACAAGTGCATGCAGATGTAACGAAGTCATCAAGATAAAACGAAAACGATAAAAGGCAGCTATTGATTGAATTTTTCGGTCACCGAGTCATGACTAATAATGACGAAACGCCTTGTACTGTAGATGCAGCCAGCCATTATCGTCAAAAGAGACAAATGATGTGAAGAACCTTTGTGGTGAATGCTAATTATTTCTGCAAGCAAGACGATATCTTATTTTTGAGAATACATTTGTCAACGTTAACTATGGAAAAAGCTATTTATTTCCGACTTCTTAAAATAGGAATGGATTCACATTTCATACAGGAACCAAGAACTGTTCCAATGACCTGCCAGGAAACGCAACCCCGTCACGCGATCTTCAATTCCATGAATAACAATTTCTTAAAGACGGACTAAATTGTGCAATACAAGTTTCTAGAATGCAGTCAATTCTCCAACGGTCACGTATTTTAAACTTAACGCGCATTAAACACACGCGCAACTTAATGGAATATTTTCCAAGCAAGTGCAATGGCTCTTCATACACCGACTGTCTCACCTAGACTGGGAAAGGAACGAAGTCGAAAACAGATTTTTTAAAAATGCTATTGTAGTACTAAGCCACCGTGGCTTAGGCGGCAGCACGCCGGCCTCTCACCGCTGGGTCCGTGGTTCAAATCCCGGTCACTCCACGTGAGATCTGTGCTGGACAAAACAGAGGCAGGTAGGTCTTTCTCTGGGTACTCCGGTTTTCCCTGTCAAAAATGCCATTCCATCAACACTCTCCACTATCATTTCATCAGTCATTCATTTAATCATTGCCTCAGAGAAGTGCGACAGGCTTCGTCAGCCGGCACAGTTCATATCCTCGCCGCTAGATGGGGGCTTCATTCATTCCATTCCCTGACCCGGTCGGTCGACTGGAAACAGGCTGTGGATTTTCACTATTGTAGTACTGTAATATGAATTGGTAGTAAATGATCCTCCAATAGTCGATAAATTATTGACTATAAGATGCAACATTTACATTGATAGGTAATGCAAGATATTTTTCCCTATTTAACTTATAAATAAATACATCTTATAATAATACGCCTATCAAAACAATTAATGAAACATCTATTGAATTAAAGCTCATGTTTCGACCCTTCGATGGAGTCTTCTTCAGCTTATATCTACGGCAAAATATATTCTCATTAAATCTTAGAAAAAAATATCTTAAAGCTATATTTAGGTTCAAATAATTAGATAAATACACAATAATAATAATAAGCCCTGGCACTACAGCCCGTGAGGGCCTAGCCCTACCAAGTGACCGCTGCCCAGCCATTTGGCCTGCAGATATTGGGGTGACTCGTGATCATCGCATCGGGTCCCCTCGGCTGTTAATCTTGGTTTTCCTGATAGGGGCGCTGCCTCACTGTCAGACAGCTACTCAATTGTCCTCACGAGGCTGAGTGCACCCCGTTCCAGCCCTCACGTCAGTTTCTAAAATCCTTGATGGAGCCGGGAATCGAACCCGTGGCCTCTGGGTGAGAGGCAGGTGCGCTACCCTAACACCACGGGGCCGGCAAATAAATACATAAGTAAATAAATAAATACATAAATAAATCTCTACGTAGTATAAAATAAAATCCCTGATTCTTGGATGTAACGGGTAATCTCGAGAACCACTGGATGGATTTTGATGCGGTTTTCATCATTCTGTAAATGATTTCTCGAGGAAGGTTTCTGTAGCAAAACATTCATTTATGACCAAAGGAAGCCGAGCAGTAACGATGCCAGTAAATCGAGTCGAAGGAAAACCTGCCATCCGTGCGCCTTTTAAACTTACACTGGGTAAACCGTTAACAATATCTATATACTGTAATATGAGTGTAGGAATTGTTCAGCATGAAAGTTCTACAAAAACGTCCGCGGCAGCATATCTCTATCTTTAATACATCGCCAACTATAGGCTAAGTGTTTTTTACGTTTTCATTTCTTCCAACAATCTCCATTCAGTGGAAATTTAAATTACCTGCTTCGGAGCTCTACAAGCTAGCAAGCGAGCCTATCATCCCAGCTTCAGCTAGCATCAAACTGTCAAGTCGTGTCGAGTTAAGACTTTAGAGAAGGGTTTATGTGTTTGAAGTTTCGCTGTTCACCTCGACTTTTCTGAATTCCATCTGAGACCTGCCGTCCATGTGCCTTTTAAGCTTACGCTGGGTAAGATACCGGGCGAAGCCGGGGGCGGGTTAGTAGTAAATAAATAAATAAATAAATATTGAATAAATAAATAAATAGTTGTCACGTTTTCAGACGGATTGTACACAAATACATGGGGCTGTCGCAAGCCTCTAACTGAAACAACAAACAGCTCTCTCAAAGATGTAAAGAAGTGCTTGCCGGAGGACAAAGGTGTCGAGAGAGCACAATAATCCTTCCTTTCTGAATGTACTGAACCTATTACTGCTGCACGGCTGGCAGGGGAGAGGCTTTGTCTTCCAACAGCAGCTTTAAGTGTCGCCAATTAAACTACAAATAATTGAATCGAATTAAAGAAAGGTCGCAGTCTTGAAAACTTGTTGAATAACGCTCTGCCGCTTGTCATGACTCGGACCACGCCCACCCAACATTTTAATTCCCACCGCAAACATCCAGATTAAAGTGAACATTTAATTTCAAGTCCTGTGAAGTGTCACCAGCCCAACACGCGGAGTTTACTACAGTCCGCGTCACCTTAAATAACTTACTAACGATGTAACCTTGTAATTTAGCCTCTATTACTGTTCGGGTCTAAGCTGCGTGGACCTGAGAGGAATGTGCATCGCAGACTATGAGTAATGGTGGTGACGAGTGATGAGGTTTCTCGCTCCTTGCGTAGTAACAGAAGCAAATACATTAGTCGGTGACTCAGTCACTCATTCCCAACGCCGCACTGGTTTCAGAAAATACCTATGTTAGCAGTATTGGAATAGACGAGAATGTCAGGTAACACGGCGGGCTGTCGACAGGCTTCTTAATTCTCGCCTGCTCCTACCCTGCCTCTGTCCATCCCGCAAGTTCACAGAGCTTGGAACCGAGCAGTACTACAAACCTGGTGATTTTTAGTGTAATTTCATATTGTTGGGTTGCTTCACTGTTGCCACGCATGATTCAAAGTTAGCATGTTTACAAGCCAATTACAGACACTAGAAAAGGCATTTATATTGTGACTTAAAAGTTGGCAGCCATGTGCTGATCGTCGTCTGTCGCTGTAACATCATGGCATGTTCTCCAAACTTTAGTCAGATAAAAGCACATAATATAACCAATAAAGCAACGCCTATAGAAAAATATTTTCATTTCATGTAGACCAGTGGTTCTGAAACCGCAAAAAGTCTGCGGACCACTCAGCCTGAAATTGAATCATGTACGGACCAACCCCTCTCCCCAATACACCTATCAGTTGAAACCATTCCTCAATAACACTTACAGTATTTTAAAGATATTTCAATTCAAAACCTGAGTAGTAGTACTCTCATTCAGTCATGTATCGCCTAGTGGCGACAGAAAAATGCTTGGAGTCTGGTGCCCTATTGGGCTCCTTTCACTCCGATGTGTAATGGCATTTAATTTTTATTTTTTTGATTAATTCAATTAATTTCTTTGGAGAATAGTAATTTCTCCCACAACGCATTAAGTATAATGTAGTTGTGGGAGAAGTCGTCCTTTGGCTCTATACTTTCGTGTGGTAATTAATTAATTGCTTAAGATGACTGTTCGATGGATGGTTGAGAGTACGAATACTGTAGTTATGCCTGTTGAGCTTCGAGTACGGATATTAGGTCAGCTACTTGGCTATTGACCATCAGACTCGCAGCGGCAATAGGTGTTGTTATATACGGTTCGCTCGGTAATGGCCTATCAGCAGCTGCTTCAGCGGGTTTAATAATGATAATAAATGGTTTGAAGGATTTTTAATTGAAGTTACTTAGATGTTTGAAATGAGAAAGATCTCTAGATAGATTTTTTGTTTGATGTGTAACATCTTTCCACTCGGTATTTGGATATTTTTGTGGCACTCGGTAGCTGGGCATTTTTGTGGGAGTGATTTTGGAAAAGAGACGGAAGTGGATGGGACGGAAGTGGATGGGACGGAAACAATGAGCGCGCGCGTTGGCGGAGATCGGTACAACGACGTACTGTAAGCCATGTGACTATGTGGAATGTAAATCGCATACGGTTAACCTCAAGGTTTGGAGGCCCCATTAAAGAAATTCCTGTAATAAATCATCTTCAAGTCGTCGTTCTTTGGTGTGAAAATATTCATTATATCACATTTGCTGAAAACAATTACGATTTATTAAATCTTCATACTTTTGCTGTATTCTTATTTAATGTAAGCACTCAATACCTCGAGTGCTATATCGCATCAACCAACACTCCAAACAACGTAGGAATTCAGTATATTAACACCGACTACTACCAATTATTGAAACTTCGTTGGTCTAAACGTATCACTGGAAGAAACGCACACCTAATTTTTAATCGCGCCTATACTTGGCAGTGCGCTATATCGGCAATAAGAGGCCGTTTTCGATAACACCGCTGGCATGGGTTCACTAACTGGCCGGCATAAAGCACAGCTCGCATCAAGTAGGCAGTGGATTGCTCCCGCATCCCGTTGCAGGTATATGTCACTACTGCAGATGCATTGGAGAGTCCTTTCATGTTTGCTGGCACAAGGCAGCACTATGAGTTCATTCTTTAAAAAAATGCGAGTAAGTAATATGGAATGATTCGAATAACATGCCAGTTGTTGCACATCATATGCGACTACTGTAAGGCTCTTTTTTTTTTTTTTTTTTTTGTAGAATGAAGACCTTTAGTAGGTTTTGGCAATTGAAAATAATAATAATAATAATAATAATAATAATAATAATAATAATAATAATAATAATAATAATAAGCCTCAGTTGTGTAGATTTATGGTTTCAAAACCTGGTAGTCATCGCAGCGAATAGGCTACATTCGGACAATTTTCGTTCAAAGCACATCGTTTCCGAAATCCCCATTTATTCGCCGCTTTTTATACGTGCTGGCGGACCATCGGTTAAGAACCAGTGATGTAGACTGACTGCATATTCTATCTACGAAATGTTATTGTATATCAACGAATCGTGGTCAGCCATCAATGGCTTCCTTGTACTCTGTTGGCCCCAACCTGCATGCTGACATCTAACGGCCATACATACAATCAATGCCCATTGATTGCTTGCTTCTAAAAGAACACATCAGTGTCTGAAGTGATGCAATATGAGAATTTACGTGTTGTCATAGTTCAATGGGAAGAAAGTATTTCCGACAATTAATTGAGAAGTTCTGGATTCAGATTCCGGTTGGGGCAGTATATTATCTTTCATCTTCTGTCGGCAGCATTGGTTGTTTTCATAACCGACATAAAAGTTGATTTCAAAATTTTAGTTTAATGATTATTTCTTTGCCCAATGAAGGACGCCATTCGTTAAGGATGCACCTCCATTAATTTTCCGTCAGCTCCTTGAGTTATCGCTGCTATTCAATAGTTGGGGCGACACGTAACAGTCTGGCAATGCACTGAATGGCGCCATAGTAATCCCGCTGACGTAACGCCTATTCAAAGATTTTTCTCGACCAATTGTCGGGATTGTACTTAGAATCAATATACCGTCTGACCCAAATAATTACAGAAAAAAACACAGGTCACCAGATAAATTCAACCCACATTTAAATACACGGGAATGACTCAAGCTTTTAAAATAAACAACAACAATGAACAATATTTGTCTTATGTACATTTTTATTATTATTATTGAAAAAGTGAAATACTCACAACAAAATTTATTTTAGACTCCGATTCACACCATCGCTTAAATCCACACAATAGATGTTGTTGTTGTTTTTTAGGGGCTTGGAACATTTTGGTCATCAGCCTCGAACACTTGGGTGTGCGTGGGAAATAACGGATATGTCTGACAACCTGTGGTGACTATAGTAGTGTGGGCTGCTGTAATTTCTAGGGCCGAAAATGGCTTAAGGAGCCCCGGGACTTGAATTAAGGTACTATCTCGGCATTTACCTGAAAAGAAAAAAACAGGGGGAAAACACATTCAGGATAGTCGCTGTCAGGATGTCAATTTACACGGGGTGAAAATAAGTGCAGTCCTTCGCTCCAAGGTCGGCATTTTATAGATTTCGTAAGTTAAGTTGTGTGTCCTCACTCGACTGGTGGAAGTCTTCGCAAATCTCACCGCTAGAGTGACATGCATGTAAACGTTACCGTTCCAGCATCTCAACAACAGATTTAAATTTCTTGCCGAGATGGAAATCGTTCGTTGATAAGTGGATAGAACGATAGTGTTTGGTTCGAAAGGCCCGACTTCGATTACCGACTGGGTCGAGGATGATTGATTCCTCTGGGTCGGGACTGGGTGTTTCTGATGACGCGCAGGTCGCTACTGGACGTCAACTTGCAGACCTTTCCGGTGGTCACGCATATTTTTTAAAATAAAATTTGTTGCGAGGGTGTGCCCGAAAATACTGTATACCATTTTTGTGTGACTTAATCTAGGACTACCAACACCCTCGCATAAGCTAGACTAACATAACTGGAATATCTGGAAATGTAAACGTTCCGCGGCTTGAACCCGGAGCTTCTGCTTCTCTAGAACTGGTATGTTTGCCATAATCAAAACATAACCATAACACTTGTACTAACTTCTTTGCTTGTAGCACAAAAACCAACACGCAAGCCTACTTGGGATCAACAGCACATACCATGGGATCCACTATGAGAGTAACTTAGTGTTGTTGTTGTTGATTCATTTATGGGCTTTGCGACATCGTGGTTATAAGCTATAGCCCCGTGTACTCTGATAACCTGTCTTATTGTGATAGCTGTCTTAGTGTGTGTTTTTGTAATTCAGATGAGGATTGGGAAGGAGGCGGCCGTGGCCTTAAATTAGGATCCATCCCGGCATTCGCCTGGAGTAGAAGTGGGAAAACACGGAAAGCAACTTTTAGGATGGCTGAGGTAGTCTAGGAATCGAACCCACCTCTCCTCAGTTTTGCCTCACGAGGCTAAGTGTACCCCATTCCAGCCCTCAGAACAGAATTACATTTCTTGGCAGAGCCAGGAATCGAACCCGGGTCTCCGCAGTGACAGCCAAGAGTGCTGGTCACTATGCAACGAGGCGGGCGAGAGTAACTTCAGTGTGCCGCCTCGTGGAATAGTGGTTAGGGTTATCGGCTGCCATCCCTAACGATCCAAGGTAGATTTCTGCTCTGTGGGATGGAATAGGGTACACTCAGCTTCCAGAGGACAGCTGAGAAGAGCTGGGTTCGACTTCCACCTTAGCCATCTCACAGATGGTTTTCCGTCGTTTCCCTACGGCAGGAAAATGCCGGGATTGTAACCAATTTAAGCCCAGGGTCTCCTCCTTCCCAATCCTAGCCCCAAATACAAATACGCGTGCACACACCACATTAACACAGGTATCAGACAGTTTCCATACACCCAAGTACACGAGGCTGACGGCAAGTTACAGCAACAGGTAACTTGATTAAACAGTCTTGAGAGGGCGAGCAGGTGTGCTGGACAGCCCTGATACTGTCTTCTGAGTATATCATCCACAATGTTTACTCCCAGTCTCCGTCTAGACTGGTCCTATCGTCACCGTTCAAGGTTTAGACCGTGGCTGTTAAAGAACAACGGGTAATTTTATCAAATACTGTATATATAAAATTTACATAACAATACAAAACTATTACCGTCGGACTTCTTGCGAGACAAAGACACTGATGGTAGCACTGGATCTCAAGATGTTCAGAGCAAGTACTGAAAAGATAAACCTTACATACTATACTTGCAGTACCAAGAGTGCATCCTTTTGTATTCTGTATATGGTTTCTCTTCGAGCCACGACTCTCCTATGCATTTTTCCAGTCCTGTGTAACTAAACCATTCACTAACACAACAACTGGTAGGCTATGACGACAACTTCCTTTAGACCATTCTGACATCTTGCCAGGAGATGGTAGTCGGGTGTTTACTGCAGTTGTCTTCCCGTATCGCGCATTCCAAAATATTAAGTTGTTCACTGTTTCCATTACTGTACCTGATACTGCAGCAACTGACTGCCAGCAGATATATTTAGGTTTGGAATAGGCGGGCCACGCATGCGTACTGCAAGACCCCCTTTACCCCGGCGCAGCGTTTTGAACTGCCATCTCCTGGCGTGATGGCATATGTATGTGGCTGAGCTCAGCGTCAAGTGGCTGGTATTTGCGCATTTTCCCAGTCAGCGTGTGGAACAGCAACATCTATTATTATTATTATTATTATTATTATTATTATTATTATTATTATTATTATTATTTATTTATTTATTTATTTACCATAAATCATAGTGGAACTTCGGTGGCGTAGTTGGTAGCATGCTGAGCTTCTATGCCCAAGATAGCGGGTTCAAACCCGACCAAAGTCGTCGGATTTTTAAGAGCGTTAAAAATCCCTCAGTATGTCTTCCTTCGGAGGGGAAGTAAAGCCGGCGGTCCCATGTCATAGATTTATGGCATGTTAAATAACCTTCCACTAATTACACCTGTGTGAAGCTAAATTGGATAGGTTGAGAATGTAAACAACGCTCTTATGTCCCTAAGTTCGTTGCCAATAGCCGACTGCGGTGGCGTCTAGTAGCTAAGTTCTGGACTAGTAGTTGTTGACGGTGGCGTTTGGCGGCAAAAGTAGGAACTATTTGAAAAATTCAAAAGTCTGCAGTCCTTACTTTAATTTAAAAAAATAGATATCACACACTAATACAGTCATCACGATTAACACCGGTTATCAGACAGATTCTACACACACCCAAAGTACACGGGGCTACATGACCGCGTTGTCACAGCCCCTAAACTGAGGAACCAACCTACCAATACTGGAAGTATGGAAGGCCTAGTGAAAAAGGACAAGCCCCCCATACATACAGTATTTCATGCTTCACTGGCAAACCGTACCCCTACATTTCGTTTTTATGATATTTATCCTACATATTCTCCAACTATATTTGCAGAATTTACATATTTAGAATACTGTATTAATAATACGGTAAATAATACCGACAGCGGTAGCTCACTAACGCGCATTGCTAGGCCATGGGGAATGCTCTCTGCGGACTCGGTAGATATGGGTTCTAGCCCCACCGTCGGCCGTCCTTGAAATGGTTTTCCGTGGTTTCCCATTTTCAGCTCCAGGAAAGTGCTGGGCCGGTACCTTCTGACAGCCCACGGCCGCTTCCTTCCACATCCTTGCCCAGTTATAATCATCTTAATTCATTTAATCTCTCCGCTCATGAGGTTGGCGTCAGGAAGGGCATCCGGCCGTAAAAGTCATCCGCCACATTATAATTACATCGCATCTCATCCCCAACCCCGTTGGAAACGCGAATAATATGGAGTAGACATGCAATAATAAGATGAACAATATAGTACATTTGATAGTGTTCACCCACTCCCTCGCGAACGCACTTTTACTACCTCAATCACTCCATTCATTCATTCTTTCATTAATACATTTCATTTGGATGCTCATTTATTCAGCGAGACAATCAATCACTCACACAGACGATTAATTACACAATGTACGACCTGAATGTTGGCATCTCGTGGCAATGTGTTCCATAACCGCGCAGAGCGGCCGTAGAGGGTAGGCATTGCTAAGAGCGAAGGGCGGAACGAGATTAAGGCCTCGTCCTCTCCAAACTGAACAATATGCCAATGACAGTCGGCAAAACGGTTCAATAGCAATGGAACCTGTGGAGGCTTTTTTGAGGGGATGTGCAAGTGTGATGGACAGCCCTGAAACTGTCCTTTGAGCTTATCATCATCAATATTTACCCTGAGTCTGCGTCTAGACTGCTCCTATGCTCACCATTCAAAGTCCACACCGAGACGTGGTTATTTGATATGTCTAGGAATCGACGTAGTTGGTAGCATGCTGAGCTTCTATGCCCAACATCGAGCATTCAAACCCGGCTGAAGTCGTCGGATTTTTTAAGAGCGTCAAAAATCCCTCAGTATGCCTTCCTTCGGAGAGTAAGTAAAGCCGGCGGGCCCATGTCATAGATTTACGGCATGTAAAAGAACCTTCCAATAACTACATTGTGTGAAGCTAAATTTGTAGGTTAGATTTGATTAAGGCTCTATTAATTTCCAACGTTCGCCACCAGGTGCCAGTTGCGGTGGCATCTAGTAGCCAAGTTCACAGCTCGGTGTCGTCGACGGTAGCATTTGGTAGAAAAAGTAGGAACTCCTTGAAATTGATCGTCTGCAGTCCTTACCTGAATTACAGATAACACACACTAATACAGCCATCACAATTAACACCGGTTAGCAGCCAGATTCTACACGGGGATACATGACCGCGTTGACGCAGCCACTAAACTGAGGAACCAACCAACCATCTAGGAATCGTCACGGATAATTTATTTTATAACTAGCAGTAGTACCCGGCTTCGCCCGGTGGAAAGATGATAATATTTCAGTCTCCTTAACACTCAACGTCATAAATTATATTTATTTTTGTATTCATTTCTTACATTATCAAACCCAGTGACAATGTTTATACTTAAGTCACTATGGGAAGGCTCTGTAAAATAATGATCATTCTCGTGATATTTGTCTTCAGTCCGAGTCGAGATATGTCGTTAGCGGTCCCAGAATTCGTGACATCTCAGTCGTAGAAGTCTTTATGTGGTGGTGATTAGAAATATAATGGATTTAAAATCTATGTCATTTACCCCAAATGACGTTGAGGGCGTAACATCTAGGTAATTTGCCCTACTGATCAGGATGATATTGAAAATTACTACGTAACTGACATATGAAACTTAGAAAATAATAGAAAAAGTTATTTTTAGGACTCACATTTCGGGAAAGACTTTGATTATTTTTTGCCAAAGAGCTCCCACTTAGATCGCTATCTGGTTAAAAGTTTCGTCTTGTTAAGGTTTAAACTGTACGATAAATGTCTGAAGCAATTCCTCAAAGAGAAGCTTCCAGATTTCGCAGTCGATATATCGTTAACGTTCCTGAGCATCCAGTTGTCTTTTCTTCTGACGCAAAACATCTTCTACATAGTGATGATGAACATAGAAGCGACCACTGGCACATGTAACTTATCAACGAATGGGAATAATTGATACTTTAAAGGAATGAGAGGTCATTTGCCCTTTTGATGAGGATCACAATGAAGACTACTACTACTACTACTACTACTACTACTACTGAACGGGTATATCAAACTTACAAACTAATGGAAATACGTATTTTTAAAATCACAGGCTAGGTAGACTCTGGTGTTGCTTAGTAGTATAATGGACGTAACATCTAGGTCATTTGCCCCTTTGATGAGGATGATAATGAAGACGACTACTACTGAACGGGTATATCAAACTTACAAACTAATGGAAATACATATTTTTAAAATCACAGGCTAGGTAGACTCTGGTGTTGCTTAGTAGTATAATGGACGTAACATATAGGTCATTTGGCCCTTTGATGAGGATGATAATGAAAACGATTACTACTGAACGGGTATATCAAACTTACAAACTAAAGGAAATACACATTTTTAAAATCACAGGCTAGGTAGACTCTGGTGTTGCTTAGTAGTATAATTGACGTAACATCTAGGTCATTTGCCCCTTTGATGAGGATGATAATGAAGACGACTACTACTGAACGGATATATCAAACTTACAAACTAATGGAAATACACATTTTAAAAATCACAGGCGATGAAGACTGGGGTGTTACTTAGTAGTATAATGGACGTAACATCTAGGTCATTTGCCCCTTTGATGAGGATGGTAATTAAAACTACTGTTGAATTGACACGACAAACTTACAAACTACCGTGATAGAAAGAAATATTTCAAAATTCACAGGCGATGAAGACTTATTGTGTGTGGTGATTAGTGGTATAAAGGGTGTAACATCTAGGTCATTTGCCCTTATGATAATAATAAGGTAATGAAAAATGACTACTAAACGAACATGGTGTAATTTTAAATCTGATATAGGTAATTCAGATTACTACCTTCGATGTCTTCCAAAGTCTGAACGTTATATTCTGGCTTAGGCCTATACTCGATGCGTGTAGTGAAAGAGCTTATCGAGTACTGCTCGGGTCCAAGCTGCACGTAGCTGAGAATATCGCAGATGATGACGATATATGATGACAGACGTTCGGGGGGGTTCCCGGTCCTATTCACATTGACCGGTGAATCACTCATTCTTTCGTAACACTACAGCGGTTTGAGCAAAGACCCTGTATGAACATCAGCATAGTCAGCAATAACAGGTAACACGGCGGGGTCTGGACATTTTTCTCATGTCACCTCGCGATGAATGAGCAAGCTATTCTCACCCCTGCCCCCTCTTCCCCCCTCCACCCACCAGGGTCACAACTTGTGGGACGTGGGTTTGCGACCACGGGACCCCAGCTGAGTCCGGCATTGCTTCTACTTACTGGTGCCGGGCACCTTTCAGTTCTCTTTCCTGTCAGCCTCCCTTGGTCAAACTCTTGTTCTCTTCCGACCCCGATGGTATCAGGTTAACCGAGGCCTAGCGACTCTTTCACTTTCCCGCCTTAATTGGCCCTTGTCTAATCATTCCTGATAGCCTCATTCTTTTCTTAATATCTCATATCTTCTGCTCAAGACCCTCAAGGAGGCAGGGTGTGTGTAGCCCTGGTGCACCCTGGATAGTGCTACATCGTCAAGGGCTCATGGCTGGTGAGTTCAGGAGCTGGCAACCCTGAAGGTTTCCTGAGCGGGTCCGGTTTTACCCCTTTTTTCTATTGCCTTTGGGACGGACCCTGTCCACTTTCCGGGAATGGAGTGGTCTGTCCGCAATTTCAAGCAGACAGTGTTACTCGCAGGGTACCAAAGGGTAAGTATACAAATTTTGGTTATGATCGGTGAAACGGTGTAGATTTGGACCAAAGGGCCTAAATGCAGAGATTGGGTTGGACTGTCCGAAATTTCAAGTGGACAGGGTTACCCGCAGGGTTGCAAAGGGTAAGTATACACATTTTGGTTCTGATCGGTAAAACGGTGTAGATTTGGACCAAAGGGCCTAAATGCAGAGATTGGGTTGGTCTGTCCGAAATTTCAAGTGGACAGGGTTACCCGCAGGGTTGCAAAGGGTAAGTATACAAATTTTGGTTCGGATCGGTGAAACGGTGTAGAAGTTTGCCAATGGGCCTAAATGCAGGAAATGGGGTGGTCTGTCCGAAATGTTAAGTGGACAGTGTTATTCACAGGGTTACATAGG
Organism: Meconema thalassinum; assembly: GCA_946902985.2. Classification (NCBI taxonomy): domain Eukaryota; kingdom Metazoa; phylum Arthropoda; class Insecta; order Orthoptera; family Tettigoniidae; genus Meconema; species Meconema thalassinum. Next base: position 355,659,053 of record OX336390.1, on the reverse strand, counting down.
GTTAAGTATACAAATTTTGGTTGAGATCGGTGAAACGGTGTAGATTTGGGACAAAGGGCCTAAATGCAGGGAATGGGGTGGTCTGTCGGAAATTTCAAGTGGACAGGGTTACCCGCAGGGATCCGAAGGGTAAGTATACAAATTTTGGTTCAGATCGGTGAAACGGTGTGGATTTGTATACAAACAGACAGACAAACATTGAGCTTTATATATATAGAAGATCAGGCATCATGGCCACCGCCGATTAGACAGTCCATCCCAGTAACTGCAAATTTCCAGCCAGAAATGGCCAGTCTATTACTATGAGAACTAGAACTGTGGTAGTTTTAACAAGACAGCAGAATATTAGTGGAGGTGGGGATTTGTGCCTTATGGCGCGAAACATCAAGGTTATCTGCTCCTCGTAATATTAAAGAAAGAAAATACGAGGGTATTAAGAAAAGTAAGATGATGATGATGATGATAATGGTTGTTTTAAGGGGCCTAACATTTTGGTTATCAGCCCTAATGAGAAAAGAAAGAGAAAGGCCATGAAAGGCCAGATAAAGAAAGACTTTCCAGGTGTCCAAACGTAATAGCGTTGAGGTCAAAAGAGCAATGGTGACCAAGGGAGGTTGACAGGAAGGATACAATAAAGCAGGAACTTCGCTAGAGCCCCGTGGTGGCCAACCCACGTGTCTCAACTTGTGAGCTCGTGGAAACAACATAAGATAGTATTATCTTCTGAAATTGTTCAAATGAGCGAAACATAGTAACACCACAAGATAAACAAGTAGTTCAGCGAAGAACTCAAAAACCTACTGTATTTTTATATAGACCTCCGGTCTTTACCATTTAAAAACTTTCCCACTTATAGAATGGATTTTCCGTACGATGGGCTAAATAGGTTTTGGTTCATGACCTACAATGGGTCAAACTTTCATCTCGATCGCTTGAATAGGACTAAAAAGTAACAAAAATTAAAAGCACGTGATTTTAAATTTCGTGGATCTGCCATCTTGCATTTCTGGAAAACAATGTAATGTAACAATGTAATGTAGGTTGTATCACGGCTTATATAACAATTTATCATGCCAGGTTTCATTACACTCCGGTGATTAAATCGCATGAAAAGTCAATTTTATTATTTAAATTTCGCATGGCCTCCATGTTTGTTTTGTACTTATCAGGTTTTTGAAAGTAATATAGGTGAACTTACAAAATTTGAGGTTGATAGTGATGATAGGTTCGGAGATATTGAATGCCCGTAAAATAGTTCGCGCGGTCGTCATGTTTGGTTGGTGACAATTATGAAAATATGAAAGGCGCGGTCGAGGTTGGGTGAGGTACAGTAGTAGTAGGTCCGTACCAAGTTTCATTGAAATCGCTCCAGCCGTTCAGATTTTATTAGGGAGACATATGCACACATGCGCATACACACATACACGGACAAAATTCTGGCTTCCCAGAGTTTGTAAACTAGTTAACAGAGACGTTATACCACACGTTATTATTATTATTAATCTAGTAGTAGTTGTTTGTGACAAGTCATGATATGAGAGAGGTTGTTTGAGGAATACGCTGTCATAAAGGCGCAGCTCCTCACAGCTCGTGTCTGGAAGTGAGAGCATTAACACTGAATATAAAGGGAGGTTGGAATGACTTAAGCAGCTTCAATCTTCACGGATCGCACCGCTCAAAAGTGGAGGAGCACTAATCCTCGGCAGCCGCCTTCACCTTTGCTCCCCATTATACCATACAGCTGGCAGAAAACAAACTCCCTCAAGATGCGATGCACTTAAATACCATACGTACTTATAGGCTACACTCGAGCTGGTGTTGTGGAACACTATTTCAATAAATTACTAAGAAATTACTTCTCTATTTCACAGATTATTATTATTATTATTATTATTATTATGCCCGGCTTCGTGGAGTAATGGAAGGTAGCTCACGATGATAGCTTCTATATAGACCAGATCTCCATTAGTGAAGAAAAGACAATTTGAGGGGCGTGATTCACTTGAATACACAACAGGCATGTGGGTTGCCTACCACCTGCAATTGAGTCGCGAGAAATTCTTGCTCGCTAATTCGTCTATTTCTGGTCCCTGTGCCTTGGTCTTTTCTGTCCTTTCGTTTCAAAGACTGTCACGATGGCTCAGACGCTAGCGCGAGAGACTGCGTAGCCTATGGTCTGGGATACGAATCTCGAGCCTGGCTCCATTTTTTTTCCTTATTGGCTTTTTGTCAGGCAAATAACAATGTTCTTACTAAACAATGCTCAACAGTTTGTCTTCTTTTCTTTTACGAACACTGTTTATTTTTATAATTGTTATATCAAGCAGTAAAGTATGGTATGAGTATGCCACGTTTTTTCTGGTAATAACTCTTAATGAAATAAAATCCGTGTAATTTCTAGGGCCACTTTGCCGTTAAATAAAAAAATACATGGAAGATAAAAAATGGCTGTCCAACTCATTCTTGTTACATTTTGATTTGACCGATGCATTTTTATCCCAAAGATAGACGAATTACCGAGCAAGAACTTCTCGCGGCTCTATTGCAGGTGGTAGGCAACCCACATGCCTGTTGTGTATTCAAGTGAAACACGCTGTAGGCCTACATCGTGCTCATTCAGCCTAGTGTATAATTGAGTGTCGGATACTTATCTGATAAACTGAGTCAATGTGATGGCTGTAATAGATTGTGTATTTGTAATTCAGGTTAGTATTGGGAAGGAGACGGCCGTGGCCTTCATTTGGGAATCATCCAGGCATTTTACCGGAGTATAAAAGGAAGCTTGGAAGCCTGTAGTTTTACATGGCCGTTAATCTCGTGAGTATGAGCTACGGTACCTGTGTTTGATGAATAATGTGTGCATATTATTATTATTAATAATTTTTCAGGAATAGAAAGACAGAGCTCAAATGGTTTCGAGAAGTGAGAACGGACCTAGGAGTACAGAGGTTTCCAGGAGACGGGGGGAGGGGCCAATGACAAAGAAAAGAACCTACACAGAAGAACAGAAGAGGTTGGTTGGTTCTTAAGTTTAGGGGCTGCGACAACGCGGTCAAGTAGCCCCGTGTACTTTGGGTGTGTGTAGAATCTGTCTGATAACCGGTGTTAATTGTGATGACGAACAGAAGAGGGAAGTATGAGAAAGGATGAGAAGATACTGGCAGGGAGTCAGGGCAGAGAAGGCGAAACATAAGGTAAAGACTGTCAAGCGTGGTCCATAGAAGGCCAAGACGAAAATAAATAATAATAATAATAATAATAACGTTCAAAAGGAAACTTACGGGTTATAAACCTCCGTCGTTATGCTTTCAGCGGAAGGACGGTACACGGGCGACCTCAAATGAAGAACATTGTACCATCCTAGCTGATTACTTTAAGAATTTACTAAATTGCGATCAACCCAAAAATCCCATCAAGACCGAGGAACCCATTCGCAGATGCCCAGAATCAAGACCACCCAACAAAGACGAAATCAAGCGCCACATTGCTCGACTAAAAACAACAAAGCTCTCGGGGAAGACTCTGTAGTTGCAGAACTTTGGAAATATGCTCCTGAAGAAGCAGTTGAAATCCTGCAGAAGCAAATAGAACAAATTTGGAAAAATGAAATTCTACCAGAAGATTGGAAAACGGCTTTGATCCATCCGTTACACAAGAAAGGCAGCATGAAAAACGTCAACAAATACAGAGGAATATCCCTCCTACCGGTAACATACAAAATTATCTCACTTGCTATCCTGGAGCGATTAGAATCCGAAGTCGAGCATCAAATAGGAGAATACCAAGGGGGATTCAGAAAGGGTCGTTCAACTGCCAAACAGATCCACAACCTCAAAACGATCATTAGATATTGCAATCTCAGGCCCAAATCGTACGTATCAGTCTTTGTGGACTTTAAGAAGGCTTACAATTCGATAGACCGTGAAGTTCTGTTGAACATCCTCAACGAATTCAGGGTTGACCTGAAACTGCTGGCATTAATTAGAGCCACCCTAACTGAAACAAAATCCAAAGTCGGATTCCTTTGAGGTCAAAACGGGTGTCAGACAAGGTGACGGGCTCTCTCCAATGCTCTTCAACTGCGCCCTCGAAAAAGTCATTCGGACCTGGCGAACAAAATTATTAGAAACTGAGTATAGCCCTCTGAAAATGGGAGCAAAATCCAAGGGGATCATAGTCGACTGTCTAGCATTCGCTGATGACATCGCCATTCTGTCGAACGACGTAGAAACTGCTAGGATGCAAATCGACCTTTTAAAAGAAATAGCTGAACAAACTGACTTGCAGATATCAATCGAAATAACAGAAGTAATGACTAACATCAAAGACGCCCCAGCAAAACTGCAGACAAAATACGGGAAGATCAACAAAGTGGAAAAATTTAAGTACTTGGGAGAGATCATCATGAAAAGTGGACTGGACAGAGAAGCACTCAAGGAACGAGTACGCAAACTCGAAATAGCCTATCAAACATCGCGCTCAATATACAACAAAAAATGCCTGTCCAAAAATACTAAACTACGTCATTATGAAACTGTTCTGAAACCAGTAGTTATGTATGCAGCCGAAACCCTATCCCTAAATGCTAATAAAGGACTCCTTGTAGAACTGGAGAAAAAAGAGCGCAAAATCGTCAGAGGTATAATGGGATCAAATTACAAGAATGGCATCCACTATAAAAAAAAATCCAACAAATAAGTCTACAGTGAAATAGAGAAAATTTCAGAATCGATGCGTTAAAGGCGGTCACGGTATTACGGTCATCTCAAACGAATGGACGGAAACAGGCTGACTAAACAGATTTTTCATTTCTTTGACTCCAAACCCAAAACCACAATGCCCAGGTTTATAAATACCAAAGACGACCTCAAAATACTGCATCTAAAATCCGACGACGCCTTCAATAGAGATCTCTTTCGCAAAAAGATACTGACTAATGGGCTAACCCGAGACGAGACATCGAACCCAAAAAGAAGACAATGTACCACCTGGACAGCGGAGCGCAAGATGGCCCACTCACAGAGAATGAGGGAATTCTGGGCTTAGAGGAAGGCGAAACAAATTGCCAAGTGTAGCAAGACTTAACGTGGTTCTAGATGGCCTCAACGAATTATATATAAAATGATAATAATAATAATAATGATAATAATGACATTAATAATAATAATAATGCAACCTATTTTATATATTTTAAAAGTAAGAAGACCAAGCCAGCCTGGTTCAAAGAGATCGAAAATGACTTGTAAGAGATGGAGATTACCTGTGGAGATATTCAATATCACAATCCCCTCGGGAAGAAACTAAACGACCACCAGGGTTTTCAAGAAGAAAAAAAGTTGAAGACGTGAAAGATGTGGACGGAAGAAAGAAAAGAGCAACACCAGCAACGTATGAAGGAGCACTGCGCAAAGATCAAAGCCCTGAGAAGTCAGTTGAAACGACGTAGTCCTTAGTAGGCCGATACGATAAGAGAATAATAATAATGCAACAAGCATGTTGAACTCTTTCCTCTTCCTGTCTCTCTCTTCCTAAGAAGTGCTGAAACAGTTAAGGATTCACCGCTCACCTGGCATACTGCAACTGCTTGCATGACGGAAGATACATTTACATGTGGACAGTCGAGTGGAAACAGCATATTTCGTGTTGCTCACAAAACAGGGATGTCCAATTACTTTTACTGTAGATTAAAATTACTATTTCGCAAAATGATAAAAATTCTGACTGTCAAAACTTGTAATGAAAACACTATTATTCCGGTTCAAGCAACAGAATATGAATTGGAGAATAGTTCTCAGCGGACAGCACTTTTAGGATCGTATGATGAGAGCACCAAATTTAATTTGAAGAGCACCGTCATGCTCGCGAGCACCAGGTTGGGAACACCTGAATAAACCATAAGTTCTAGTCGTGAGAAGATACGTTCTAACAAGTCCAGTTTCCCTTAGCACTCCGCATATTTGCAGCAAAATAGAGCTCATACTGAAAACCACCCACAAAATTTAACTTAATGTATCTTCCTTTTTATACAAGACTCGTGAGGGCTCCTCTTTCACTGTAACATATTTCACATAAATTAAGAAGTAAAATGCCGAGTCTTCTCGTTGCCAACATGAAAGGCGCAGCACTGATGGCGCCTCTTCGGACAATGGGCGTACTCGCTGCGTGCTATGACATTCATCCATTTGAACATGCCGGGCTGGACATCCCATCTTGGGACCACAAAAGACCTACCAAGAGAAGTCATCTTACATATTTTTCTTCTGCCCCAGATTCCATATTAACAAAACTGTAGTCTCATTTATTAAACCCGGTTGCGAAATTATAAGCACAAGGGTTTGGCTGAAAATATTAGAAACTTTGCACGCAGCAGAATATTCAATGATTTAAGACAGGGTGAAATATGGCAGAGGAGCGACAAGACTCAAAAAGCATAAATTCACTCTCATTATCTGTATAAATAGTAAACCATGCATGTGTAATTTTGGTAGCAGCGTAATAAGTTATATTGAATTAAGTAGGTTATCCTTTAGTAAGTGATATATTTTCATACCTAATAACTGCTGCTGGCGGTATGTGGTACCACCCAGGATAGTCATCTATATAAATTGAGTCTTTGCTTTCTACAATCTTTCTAAATATGTTTAGGAGACATAATTAGGTTGAGGTCATCTCCCATATGCAATAAAGATTACGTTTGAACCTAAATATAGACTTATAATTAAACAAAGTTTTGAAAAGATAAGCAATAGACATCATACTAATATATAAAAATGAGATGGTGTGTGTCTGTCTTTCTGTCTGTCTGCTTTCTGTCTGTCTGTCTGTTACTCAATAACTCAAGAACCACTGGTCCGATTTAAATGAAATTTTGCATGGATGTAGCTGATTTACCAGGTTTACATATAGGATACTTTTGATTTCGAAATTTTGCACTATTAAAAAATGGCGACTATTTTAGAGACGGCATTAGATCCTTTGGTTTCAAAATTTCATATTTCCATATCAAATAAAAAGAGAACGGTAGGAAATAGAAAACTTTCGATGGCACATACGAGCTTTGAAATTTAATTTCCTATCCGAAAGGTCCTTATCACTTTTCGTGTATCTCCAACAGTTAGCGAGTAAAACCGACATTTGTGACGTCCCTACACCCTTTGGTTTCAAAATTTCATATTTCCATTTCAAATAAAAAAGAATGCTAAGATATAGCAAACTTTTGATGGTATACATGAGCTTTTAACATTTAATTAATTTTCTAACCGAAAGGTCCTTATCACTTTTCGTATATCTCCAACGGTTAGCGAGTAAAACCAGAATCTGTGCAATAAAACACGGTCAACACCGAGCGGTGCAGTATATCTCTCTATATATAAAAATGAAACTTTGTGTGTTTATCTCTGAATTTCTACGGAAATTTGAGATGTTTACACGTTTCAGACTGTTTTATGATGGATTCGCGCGAAAATAATTTTTTTGTTTGTCTGTCTGTCTGTTTGTTTGTTTGTTTGTTTGTATGTGGACACATTTGTTCCCTTATAACTCGAGAACGGCTGGGTGTATCAACGTAAAATTTGGTACAGATATCCATCAGAGGCACGACACTAATCATTGATGTAACTCTTCTCCGTACCTCTAATAAAAGGGGGCCTATCCCCTTAAAATACATGCTGAAATAGGCGTAGAAGGACGAGACAAAACTCATTTTCAGCCCCTCAATGCAAGAGACAAAACTCGGGTCCCCGAAAACCACTTTTTAAGGACCGAAGACCAACCGTTTTTGAGATATTCACAGAAAGCTAATTTGATTTAATAAACTAATGAACGAATGCAAGCCAGTAACCATGCCAACGGATTCTCAGAGGTCCATCTATTGCTGTAAGACCCAATGCAATTCCATTAATTACATTAGTGTGAAAGTTGCAAACGGCTAGAAGGTTATCACGGAACCAAATTAAGCCGTAAAATTCATCAATACGTATAATGCGCCTAAGGGGATCAAGGGGTATTCTAGAATTTGTTCACGCGATTTACACCTGCGGGTGTGGTACGGCAGGTCTATTATATTCCTATCCCCATATTATTCATTCCTTCATTCATTTCGTATAGGCCATCTATGGACCGCGTCATTCCAACCGTCTCCTACTGGCTTTGATGTTTGCCCTGTACGCCCGCATTCGTTCTCGGTGGACTTCCTTCCGTTCCTGGGTCCAAATCTTTCCCGTTTTCAGCTTCGGTTTTTCTTGGAAACCTTTACAAGCTTGAAGTTTCCCTTTGAGTGGGACGCACTCCTGAATGTCTGTTGGTGTATCCCCACTTCTTTCAGATCTTTATCCAGTTCAATGAACCAGGCCCATTTTGTTTTCCTCTCCTCAAAGTAAGTTATGTTGCGGTTGGTCAGTCTCGCTGGGCTCATTCGTTTCACATGCCCAACAAATGGTAACCTTCTCTTCCGGATGACGTTGATTATCTTCTCCACATGAGTATATAGGTCATGGTTATGCCGTTTTCTGTATTCCCCATTATCTTTGACGGAACCCAATATCTTTCTCAAAATTTTTCTTTCTTTGGCCTCCAGTTTCTCGACCAAGCCTTTTTTGTTCATCGTGAGGCATTCAGAAGCATGCAAGACTTCCGGACGGATGACACTGCAGTAATGTTTTAGTTTTTCGTTGAAGGATATTGACCTTTTCATATAGATGTCCTTAGTTAAATGGTAGGCCATTTCCATTTTGCTCAAGTGCGATGTGAATGCTTCTTTCTCTGATAATATCCCTTCCCTGACCCGTCCTGAAAAGAAAAGTACATGGCCATTGGCTGAATAAAAAATAATAAAAAATAGATGTTCTAATTTCTCCCTATATTATTATTATTATTAGTATTATATTATGGCGTACAACGACGAGACAAAGCCCCTCGGTGCCAGCAACAAAACTCGGGGGCCCTAAAGGTCCTCGAAAACTACATTTTAAGGCTCTAAATCCAACAGTTTGTGAAATATTCCCAGAAAACTAATTTAATTTTAACAAACTAATGAAGCAATGCAAATCGGTAACCATGAGAACATTATCTCATGGGGTGGCATACAACTTTCCATCTATTTCTGTAAGAAGCAATGACACTCCATTTATTACATTTCTGTGAAAGTTTGCAAATGGCTAGAAGGTTATCACGGAACTAACATAGACCGTATAATTCATCAATGCAATTAAGTGGGTGAAGGGGTAACCTAGAATTTTTTCATGCAATTTTCACGTTCGACATATAGTACAGAAGGTCTATTATATCTCCAAACAGCAACATAATTTTCAAGAATTCCTGAATTGAACTAGCATTGTTTGCGGCTTTTAGGAATTTGGGCAATTTGAGTCTAGAGAACCTGAATTTTCATGCACCACAAGCCTTTATAATTTATGAAAGGGGTCTTCCTGTGTATGGGCACCTAGCACAACGTAGAGGGTCAGTTTTTATGTGACGTGTATTGCGTTTCGTCTACAAGACTTTCAATTGTATTTCACGTCAGGGAGTACACGTTAGGTGAATTTAGTCTGAGAGCACATTTTAACTTTTTTTTTTGTCGACATACGGGTTCATCATAAGGATGATTTTATTTGATACTGTGTGGTAGATATACCCATATTTGGATATCTGGGTAATATGTTGTAGACAATAGAATTGTCTGTCTGTCTTTCTGTGTATCTTTATGTACGCCTATACCTCGTGTTCGGATGCTTGGTGCATCTTAAAATTAGGTATGGTAACCATGAGAGTCAATACACCAATCATTTATAAAACTCTTCACCGTACTTTTCATACAGTAGAAGGGTGGATATAGAGAAAAACTTCTCAATATATGCTAAAATATGCGAAATATAAAAATTATCCTACAAGGACGACCAAAGCATATGTTGCGCTTTTCAATGTGAGACAGATAATTCGGGAATCTATAAAGGGTCTCCGAAAACTACATTTTAAGGGCCTTAAATTAACAGTGTGTGTGATATTCCCAATGAACTAACTTCGTTCTGATAAACTTGATGGAATGACAAACCGCTAACCATTGCACAGTAGCTCAATTGATAATGTCTGGTGTTAACTACGAACACCGTTCGAAGAACGGGTACTTCTGCTAGTACAATATAAATCAAACTCTTTGAGACCATACTACACGATAAAAGGCTAAGTATTTTTGTAAGTGCTCAAGAATATTCCTCTAACATTGCAGAGAACTTAGCAAACGAACTCTTCATATAATCATAGCTGAAAATTACTCAATGAAAATAATCTGGTATCAGATACCCAAATATAAAATTGCTGACTGCCAAAACTTGTTCCCAGAATACAATATTAATTTTCTTGTAGAAAACGTTGGACATCTTTGGTCTTCAGTCCCGTGCAATACAGTGTGTGTATTGAATTTGTTTGATATCTAGTTGGTGATAACTGGTTCGCGCAACAGAAATTGAATTGAAGAATGGATCTCATGGGAACTGGTGCTCGCGATCACTTTTTGGCTCCTATGACGAGAGTACCAAATTTCGGTGGCGTAGTTGGTAGCATGCTGCACTGCTGTGCCCAAGATAGCCGGTTCAAACCCGACCGAAGTCGTCGGATTTTTAAGAGCGTTAAAATCCTTCAGCATGCCTTACTTCTGAGGGGTAGTAAAGCCGGCGGTCCCATATCATAGATTTATGGCATGTAAAAGAACCTTCCACAGACTAAACTTGGGTAAAGCTAAATTTCTAGGTTAGATTTCGTTGAAACGCTTTATCACAGTTCCAACATTCACCACTAGGTATCAGTGACATCTGGTAGTGAAAGTTGGAACTACTTGAAATTGAACGGCACTTGTAGCTAACCCTATGGGTGTCCGCTTGAAGCAACTACAGCCTCTGGCGAGCCAAACATGTCCTCGGACACTCCAGGCGCTAAAAGCCATACGATAAATAAAAAATAAATTAATTAATTTATTTATTTATTTATTTATTTATTTAAAGAGCAGCGTTGTGCTCGCGAGCACCAGGTTGAGAATGCCTGAATTACGTTCTTCTGTATTTAAAAGAAATCCCTCTCGGCACGCCGGAAGGCGGAGGCAGATTCCCCGGGAAAAGGGAACTATTTCGAATTCACTAAACTTGTCAATTGGTGTATAACTATAAACTGTTCTACATTTCCACCCACTTGGATGCGATTTTGCCCTTTAACGAACTCGACCGAGACTCTGAATGGTTATATTTTATGTATAAACTTTAAGGTGATTAGTGCAAAATGACGGTAGTTATCTAAATCCAAAGGAAAGTGATACATATACAGTAAACTCTCGATTATCCGCGGGCGGTTTATCCTCTTTGCGGATTATCTTCGGTGCCTGAAGGAGAACATTTTTATAAAATGGAAGGTTTTGAAACTGAAAATTATTCTTAAAAATTGAAATTAAGTTAATAAATACTTAAACGTAATAAAAATCGTACATCGCAAATACAGTAGACTACAGTAAGTTACACTTAATAATGTACAGTACAAAACGTGTACAGTAGTTCAGTATTACTGTACAGATCTGCACTGTAATATCGGTATAGGCTACACACTGTACAAAGTGTTTCACTACGAAAAAGCAAAAGCAAATGACCGATTTTTTTGTTAAACAGTAAATAAGACTTTTTAATAACACACATAACCATTACCAGCAATTTTTCGGCTTATCCGCGAAATTCGATTATCCGCGGTGTCCGCGCCAGTCAATTCCGCGGATAATCGGGAGTTTACTGTATATATAAATTACATATTGACTTTTGAACTGACGGTGGTTTTGAGGTCTGGGGGATGTGAAACGCGAAGATATGTCAACATTTTCCGAAAGTCTTAACATGGTACCCAGTGCAATAGGTAGCTTTCTCATGAAATCTGCCTGAAATCTAAGTGAATGATACATATTAACACCTGAAGTTGAAAATATGTCCGAGTGCTTAAAGCGATCTGAGCGCCTTGGTGGCACGTCTACCAACACCGGATTCAATAAAAGCAATATTGTATTATTGATGCCTTGAAGACATTGTTGGCACGACACACCTTGGGCTCACACGGACGAATTGTCAGGGGATGTCTGGTCTATCAATAGAGGGTGGTCCGCCCACTGCCAAGCTTCCTTGATGCTTAGTGCAAACAATTCTCCCCTGTCCCTCGCCGTGAAGCAAACAGTTCACACCACAAACTGCTGCTGGATTTGATAGCAATTTAGGTTCGGTCGTGGCGATGGCTGTTATTTTAAGGGGCAAAACATCTAGATTTTCAACCTCTTACAACATGCAATTACTACAGAAATTGGCACGGCGAGGGGTGGCCCCTCAAAAAGAATGATCCAGAACTTGGCTGAGCGAGTTAGAACACGCTCCAACACTTCAATGGGAAAGCTGGAACGCCAACGCTAGCAACGACAATCCTGACTGCTATTTACCAAATTTCCTACAGGCAAATGCCGGGATGGTTCCTTATTACATGTCCCAATGCACTTAGGCTACACCTAACCCAGATCCAAAATAAGTACAGTTGCACCCACTGCTACGTCCATCGCAATAACACTGGTTATTAAACAAATTCATACACACGCTGTATTACACGGAACTGAAGGCCTAAAATGGCCAACGTTTTCCAGAAGAAAATAAATATTGATTTCAGGGAACAGAGATACATTTTGGAGAGCAATTGAGATATCTGTAAATGTCTTGTTACCACCAGGTTTTGCCAAACCATACAGTAACAGTATCTATTATTTTTCCGAAATCGGCATCTGCTTTACACCTAAGGTGACCGTGGAGGTCCAAGATTTTACAACAAGTATACAAATTTCAGCAACACATAGCATACTGTAGATATTTAAAATAGATCAGATATAATTCAAACATTGTTATATATATATATATATATATATATATCGTTAAATATTTATTTAATTAATTAATTGAATAAGCCTGCAGTAACTACTGGGTGGATTGAGTAGCTCAGTAGTTTCTGTTGCCGGTCCCAAGCCAGGAGAAAGGAGGAGGGTTGGCTCTAAGCCGTAAAATAGCAAATCCACTGGCGTTTGTTCGGCATCCGACGGCCAGTGGTCAGCGTCTGTTCCTCTAGTTGAGGCGGCTGCACTTAAATCTTCTCGAACTCAAAAATCGAGTCATATACTTGTGGTCTCAATTGAGACTACCACAAACACTCAAAAATCAACTTGAGCGCATGATGGAAGAGACGATCATAGAATCACTACCCCAGGCACCAGTCGATGGACTGGACCCACCTGATCATCGGATTCTGTGGGATCAGGGACACCATGCGGAGAAGAATCGGAGCTTCTCAAGAACTCTTCATACTCTCAAGACCAGACGTAAACATTTTGTTGGCACGCTTAACGTTAACACCCTCACTAAGACGGGTAAGCTAAAACAACTTCTCAACACCTTGGAAAAATTTGAATTAAAAATCACTGCCCTCCAGGAGACACGCTTCACGGACGAAGAACACTTCAACACAGGGAATTTCCGAATCTACAAGGGAAAACCTGCGATCAAAATTAATGACAACTTACCTCTCTTGGGAACAGGATTCGCCGTACACAATTCTGTGCTTGATTCGATCATCGACTTTACTTCTCCAACCGAGAGAGTCTCTTTACTATCAGTAAAATCAGCTAATAAAGCTTACACGCTGATCAACGTACACGCCCCCACAAATCAACACAATAAAACTGATCCTGAAACCGTGGACAATTTCTGGGAAACTTTGGAAGAAACAACCAATAACATACCAAGACACCATGTGAAAATTTTATTATGTGATTTTAACGCACAGTTAGGGAAAGAAAGGAAATTCAAGGATACCACAGGCCCTCATACTAAACACAAACGTACCAACAAAAATGGGGAAAGATTAATTGACTTCTGTAGAAACTTTGGACTTAAAATCATGAGCACCCAATTTCAAAAACCTGCACATAAATTGACCACATGGAGATCACCCAGTCTTAAACAGGGTGAGTACCAAATTGACCATGTCGCAATCTCCAAGAAAAACATAAAAGAAATTTTGAACGTCAGGGCTCGTAAAGGCGTCCTTGAATCAGATCATTATCTTCTCCAAATAAAGACAAAATTCCAACCAAATAGAAGACCAAAACGCCCACCAAAAAATTTCAGACCAGATCCGGAATATCTGAAACTCCACAAGGAAGAAATCATTTTGCAAATCAATCAGGAGGAATCAACAGACTGGAGAATACTAACGGGGAGAATTCAGGAAGCCATGAAGCTAGGACAACCACCTCGCTCCAGAAAACATCGCTGGTGGAACACAATTTGCCATCAAGCAGCTGACAATCGCATAATGGCATGGAAAAAATTTCACAGTAGCCAAACAAAGGAAAACTGGGAGAACTTTCTTACCACTCAAAAACAGGCCTCAAAAATAATTAGGAAAGAAAAACGAAGGTATGACAACAACAGATTCCACGAAATCCAGCAGGATTTCACCAAAAATAATACTAGAAATTTCTACAAGACATTTAGAGAAAATCTACGGGGATACCAAGCACCCAGTCTGTGCTTCAAGAGACACGACGGCTCATTGGAAACTAACTCCAAAAAATAATTGCAAACTATTAGCCCAATATTTCAACTCTCTTCTTAACTGTGAACCACCTCTAGTAAAACTTGACTTCTCTCCTCCGGTATTCATACACTTGGACTCGCAAGCCCCCGACATTCAAGAAATTACGGAGATAATACGACAACTCAAAAACAACAAAGCACCAGGGGAAGATGGGATCATTGCTGAACTCTGGAAACTGAATGATCCCACACTGACGCGGAAACTCCATTCCATAATTTCAGATATTTGGACAACGGAGCAATTACCACATGACTGGAAATGCGCTTTGATTCACCCGTTGCACAAAAAGGGCGACAAGACGGACATCAACAATTATAGAGGAATTTCCCTGCTCCCGGTTGCTTATAAAATCCTTTCCACAGTACTTCTGAACAGGTTAGAGCCCCAAATGGATCCACTCATTGGTGACTACCAGGCTGAATTCAGAAAAGGACGATCGTGTGCTGAACAGATCTGGTGCCTAAAGACGATCTTACAAATGAGGAAATGTAGAAATACCGTGATTGCATTCATCGACTTCAGAAAAGCATACGACTCTGTTGACCGTGACACCCTCTTTAAAATCATGGAAGAATTTGGGATCGATCGTAAGACACGCAAAATCATAGAACAGACACAGGAAC
Organism: Meconema thalassinum; assembly: GCA_946902985.2. Lineage (NCBI taxonomy): Eukaryota > Metazoa > Arthropoda > Insecta > Orthoptera > Tettigoniidae > Meconema > Meconema thalassinum. The sequence goes on along the minus strand of OX336390.1, from coordinate 355,643,778 downwards.
AATATCCAAAGTAAAATTCATGGGCGAAATATCAGAGCCCTTCGAAATCAAGACGGGAGTCCGACAGGGGGATGGACTATCCCCAATCCTCTTCAATATGGTTCTGGAGAGGATAAGGAATGGGAACCTCTTGTAAAGGGCATTCAAATCGTTATTAAAAAAGAGAACAGAACTAAAGTCAAATGTCTCGCTTTCGCGGACGATATTGCAATTGTCGCAGACAACAGATCGGAAGCGACTTACGCAGTGGAAAAGCTCCATGAGATTGCACAAAAGACCGGATTACATATATCTTTCGACAAGACCAAATATATGGAGAGAAGGCCAGAAAATAAATCCCCTTTAAAAACCAAATACGGTAAAATCGCACAAGTCTGCAGTTTTAAATACCTTGGCGAAATTATACAGCCCTCAGGACTTAATCGAATCGCCAATGAAGACAGAATCACTAAGCTCCAGAAGGCCTACAGGTTAACGTGGGCCCATTACAACAAGAAATGCATTTCGACAAACGCCAAATTACGACATTATAAAACAGTTATTCTTCCAGAAGCAACATATGCGGCTGAAACAATAGTAATCGATGGTCATTCGAAGATTAGGGAACTGGAAAAGCAGGAACGAAAAGTTCTCCGGAAGATCTACGGAACAATTAACAGAATCGGCATTTGGATGAAGAGACCTAGTACTGAACTCTATCAAAACACCATTACGATAACAGACGAAATTAGAAAACGCAGAGCCATATTTTACACTCACATCCACATGATGACCACCTCCAGATTGCCCAAGAAACTACTCAGTATCGTAACACAGAGCAAATGCGGCACAGAATAGCTTAAAGAGGTACAAAGAGACTTACAAATTATCAGTATACAAAATTTCGAAGACCGAACTGAGATTCAGACGAAAATCAAGAATGTTAAGTTCGATCCAAGATCATTACGACAACCTGGAAAAAAGTGGACGGATGAGAGGAAGAGGGAGCATTCCGTGAGAATGAAGAGATTTTGGGAAGAGGGGAGGAGACACGCCTCCAAATGACATCGTGTGATCCAAGTTTAATCGCTCTCCTGTAGGGGAATTTTCGCTTAAATAAATAATAAATAAGCAAACTAACAAATAAATAAATAAATAAATAGATAAATAAATACAGGTACCGGGTATGTCCAAACGCCTTAATGAAGGCAGCACCACCATGGAAAAGAAAAATGATATCGAATAAAAAGGTATTGGTAGACGATTGTTATTGTTATTTAAGCCTCTATATTACTGTAGCCTCATATCACAAGGACAATTTATATTATCAAAAGTGCAGATGGTTGAATCTTTCAGCCATATTTCGTTTGGAAGAGTTAATGCAGCATTTCCAAAAACAAAATATTATTTCTTTATCTCCTTGATCCAAGGTGTTTGGTACATTTTTATAAAATAAAAACAAATTTAAAAAGTTAAAATAAAATATAATTAAAATTAGAATAAAAAACATACTTGTAAAAATAAAAATCATAATCATTTTATATTCATAGGATTATCAAAATAATATAACAATTAAAATTATAATACAAAACATGAACATTGAAATGTTACAAAAATAACTTAATAATAATTAAAATTAGACTAAAATAATTACGATAAAATTTAAATAAATACAAAAAAGTTATTTTACTAGTCGATGGTGTTCAGGCCAATTGGCGTAAGCCTCTCAAATTCTGAAATGGCGATTATGTTTGATTCATATAGTCAGCACTGTAGCACACAAACTGGCAAATTGGCGTAACCCTCAAAACCTTCCTTCAATGTGAAATTAAAAAGTAACCTTGGCGATGTAACCCCACTCATGGCGAAAGTCAAGCAAGCCACTTAGGGTAAGCAACTAGTAACCCTCAGTTCAACAGAATATCCTAGCAAAGCTGACCAAATGTGATAAATGGTGAAAGTATAATATTTAAATCAATTAAGAAGGTATCTTTTTCAAAATATTCACCAGTCATAAAGCTGAAATACCCACGCTATCCTGAGGTTAATGAGGGAAAACGGTGACTTCTGGATCTATAAGGAACATGCACATCAAGGGGACCTTGTTTCTTTCATTTAATGTGTTAACAATTCAAACTGTCACGTACAATTACCTGGTAAAGCCTGTGCCCAGTAAAGTAATCTCCGTGAGGTACCATAATGAATACCTACAGACGATGCCCCCTACACATTCTCTACCGGATGAATTCCCAGAGACAGATGATGAAGCTACTTAGGTGTTCGGTGTGTTGTTTCTTCTTCTTGTTTTACTTCAAATTTGTAACTTTTAATACGGTAACTAATCTTGTTTCCCTTCTATTTCTTTATTATTGCATTAGCTCGGCTAGTATATGAGTGCTCTTAATTTTGAAGCACATTATTTAAGATAAAAATTAATGTAAGCCAAAATACAAATAGGCGTAAGCAAAATCAAAGTAGTATCAATCCCAGTCAATTGGCGTAACCCTCACAAGTCACATTAAAATATTTAATTTCAATAAACTGTTTGAACCCACGCCATATATTCCAGCAAACTATGGCTTGCGCCAATTGACCTGTACACCATCGTAGTATTATGCTCTAGAAAGTGTTAAACCAGGACAAATAAGGTAAAGCCATCTCAGACTCGTAGAGAATACGAGGGCATCTAGCTCTTCATATTCGCGTGTGCAATGAATCGGATAATTTGAGTTAGTGTGGTTCCTATAATAGCAAGGGTCAGGGTACAGTAATGAACGTCCTAGCTAGCAAGACCAGGAGATCAGGCCATCTCCAACCTCAGAAGACGAGTGGGTTCGAACTCCAATGTCAGTCGACCTTCAAATGGGTTTCCTTGATCCCAATTTTCAACTCAAGGCAAGTGCCAGGACGGTACCTTCAAATAAGCTACGGCCACTTTCTTGCTCTATTAAATTCATCTTCAATTACGGTTCTCATTACATTCTCCCATAAGTTGACAGCAGGAAGAGCATCCGGTCATAAAACAACATCCGTCACATAAACATTCATCTCATCACATCCCCGACCCGGGACATACATTTAAAGAGCTAAACCTGGATCGCCTGTTGCAATGTGTTGTTTGTGGTTCCGTATTTAGGGAGCTTGGGACATCTTTGTCATCAGCTCCGTGTACTTAAGTGTGTGCTGAATTTGTTCGATAACCTATGTTTATGTGGTTACTGCAGTAGTGTGTTTAACTGCAAAGTTAAGATCTAGGTTCGGGGTAGGTGTCACAGGACGTTGTACAAGGTAACATACCAGCATTTACCTGCGATAATTACACAATAACCCAGGGAAAACCACACTCAGGATGGCCGCTCTCAGCGCCAGGATTCGTATCTTCGATCGCTGGACTTCTAGCTTCCCTGTGCAGTCATTTCATTTTATAAATTAGGCTAACATATTCATTTATTCATTACATTATTTATTGAAACTTAAATTTAATTATTTATTTATTTTTGCATACGGCGACCTGATGGGAGTTTTGCCAACTTGAGTGTCAAGGCACTATAGGGGAATGTACAGTAGTTGGCTCCCTCCTTGGGCATAACGATGAGAAACAAAATAATGTTACGGGTTTAAGGTCTCTTTTAAATGATGTGGCTTTTTAATAAAGGCATAGAGTTTGTTTCAATGTATTGTGCTTGATCCAAATGCATTTTGTACAACCCCACATAGCAGAGTGTTTACTGGAAATTCCAGAGCTAGTCGGTCATTCTGCAAGTCCAAATAAGTTGTCTTAGCCTTTAGGTTTTCACAATGGTAGTGGTGGGGGAAGGAAGGGAGGATGATTTCAGTGGAAGAACCAGAACTTGGCATGGGGCAAGTGACGTGAAAGGGCTGTGCGATAGAATGACAAGATAAGAAAGATCAACTCGGAAAATTAGCAAGCTCAAATCGATAACAGCCTATCTAACAACGATTTACCAACCTAATAATCAGGATAAAAAAAGGAAGTTAGTTTGTAATTTTACGTGACCATTAATCTCGCAATCATGAATATTCACGATAGACTACTGTACTGTATTATCTGAATATAGATTGAGGGACTCTTTAAAGTCTTTTTGGTGCCAGAAATACTTTTCTCTATAGGTAATATAACAATTTAGGACTTTTAGCTACTTCCTAGTGATTTTCAAGAAATGTTAGTTTACCACACTGCTAGTGACCGGATACCCGACGAACAGGTGCTGTGACTAAGACGGCAATTAGACACTGTTGGTGAGGTTAGTCACGCCTGTCCTGCGAGGGCGGAGACATCGCAACACGAGACAACATACCAAGATAAGATCACGTGATACTTCGTGGAAGGCCATTAATACCTTATCGCACTAGAGCAATGAACTTACAAGTCAACACCGTTGTTTACCAGGTACACACACTCTGGTGTTCAACTAAAGAGCCAACGATATGAGAAACAGTGTTGCCAACTTAAGTGCGCCCTCCTCTGCTTCTACACCTCTCACAATGAAATCGTACGACACTGAATCTAAACCTCTGTTTCTCTTAACCTCTATACACGAAGTTCATTAAAGTGTTAGGTAACCTCTCCTCCCCGTATCTCGTAATTTTAGGCGGCATCGGGGGCGTAGTTGATAGCATGCTGAGCTTCTATGCCCAAGATCGCGGGTTCAAACCCAGCCGAAGTCATCAGTTATTTTAAGAGCGTTAAAATCCCTCAGTATGCCTTCCTTCGGAGAGGAAGTAAAGCCGGCGGGCCCATGTCATAGATTTATGGCATGTAAAATAACCTTCCACTAACTACAATTGTGTGAATCTAAATTTATAGGTTAGATTTGAATAACACTTTATTAAGTTCCAACGTTCATCGCCAGGTGCAGGTTGCAGTGGCATCTAGTAGCAAGTTCACAGCTAGGTGTCGTTGACGGTAGCATTTGGTAGCAAAAGTAGGAACTACTTGAAATTGATCATCTGCAGTCCTTACCTGAATTACAGATAACACACACTAATACCGTCATCACAATTAACACCGGTTATCAGACAGATTCTACACACACCCAAAGTACACGGGGCTACATGACCGCGTTGTCGCAGCCCCTAAACTGAGGAACCAACCAACCTATCTCATCACATGACCCCACCATCTGAGTCAGTTCATAAGAGCAGTTTCATCTTGTAACGATTCGATCCCATACTTGTTATATTTAAAGGGTTATTCATTTATAATTATCATATTTATTATTCTTATTAATTAGTACATCAATGAGATGATTTTTATATCAGATAATTGTAAGCGGTTTTTATTATTATAGTCAGAAATATTCTTATTAACAGTTATTTGTAAAGAGACGAAGTAAAATATATAATGCAACAAGATTGCCAATAAGGATCAACCCAATGCGTCACAAACTGAACGACGTAGTAATAATTTCACCACGGCAAACTGCGTCATTTTCCTGGGATGCAAAGAAACCCAATATGAGTAACCATCACGTGCGCACCATATAGTTCCTTCGAGAAGGAATGGAACATTATATTTCAACTATGGTGTAACCAATACGTCACTACTGTAGCCCATATACGCGTCAAAGCTGCAACTAGCCCTCGTGGAGGAATGAACACAGAAGAGAGGGTAGCTTGCTTCTAGAGTGGGGGCTGTGACACCACGTGACAAGGAAGTTATTAATACCTGCACTCGACAAGACATACATTCATCAATAGCTATCAATGAAGGGAGGAAGTGGTAACCTTGCTCTCTGGGTCTTAATGAACTGAGCAAACAGAGTGGGCAAAGTACGATGTCTTGCCGAAATCTATATCAATACATAATGGGTTATATCCCTGATCAAGAGTCTTTCTATAGATGGCAACGTATTTAATGAGGATATTTCATAGTAATTGAGATATCACATCATTTTTTTAAACATAAGCGACGTAACATCGAGATCATCGATCATTTCTTAAATATGACGAATCTTCGAATGGGTGAGCAAACAATTAAATAAAACTATCGTCTCTATTATAATTTAACTTCAATTAACTTTCAATTCATTTTAAATGTTCAGTTCCTTTTAAATTAATTGCCGCATTGAGTAATTTTAAATTCAATTGTGTGACTATCACTATTCTGTTTTATTAATATTTTGTTCTTGAGTCAATAAATTCATTTTCTTTAAAGTAATGCCTATTTCTTTCATTGTAGTAAATACTATAGGCAAATTCAATCATGCTCCTTAAATAAATACTGAATGGTTAGATGACTTTGTCTCACCACGACCAGGGATAATTAGGTCTCACTCTACTGCTGATAGCCGAGGATTAATTAATAAATTTCGATTCACTGTCTTAAATAGGAATCTGGCGCTCAACAACACTTATTATATTACACTATCACAGGTAAGGTCACACCACAGTGTATATTATTTATTATTATTATGTTTGTTTTTATTGAACCACAATAGTCATATCACCACGTTTAACAACTTATATTAATAAATGTTACATTTGGCGCCACAAAGTAGGACACGAAAACCATTCGGTATTTAGTCAGAGGAGTGTATAATTTCAGTGCAAATTGTCAGTGCTTTTGGGGGACAGTGAAGTGAGTGAATTTTGGAAGGGCAATTTTTATACGGTGTGCTTAGAGATGGCAGATAAGAATACAGAGGTACATCCTGAGACTAGTGGTGGTCAGGAAAAAGAAAAGTCTATAGATATTCCTGACGATAAATTCAATTTACTCATGAGGATGTTTGATAAATTAGATAAGGATAGTAGAGAACGTCAGGAAAGGAGAGAGAAAGAAAGAAAAGAACATCAGGAGTGGTTGGAGAACTCAGATAGAGAACATCAGAAATGGATGAGAAAGGAGACTGTAATTGAAAGCAGATTGGAGTCAGAGGAAATTGTAGTTGAAAACAAATCTGAATCAGAGGAAATTGTAGGTGAAAGCAGATTAGAGTCAGAGGAGATAGTAGAAGAAAACATAGTAGAGTTGGAGGAGATTGTAGGTGAAAGTAGAGTAGAGTCAAAGGAGATAGTAGAAGAAAGCATAGTAGAGTTGGAGGAGATTGTAGGTGAAAGTAGATTAGAGTCAGAGGAGATAGTAGAAGAAAGCATAATAGAGTTGGAGGAGATTGTAGGTGAGAGCAGATTAGAGTCAGACGAGATTTTAGGTGAAGGTAGATTGGAGGTAGAAGAAATTGTAGTTGAAAACAGATTAGAGTCAGTGGAGATTGTAGGTGAAAGCAGATTGGAATCGGAGGAGATCTTAGGTGAGGAACGGCAAATAGCGGAGATTTTAGGTGAAATCAGATTAGAGTCAGACGAGATTTTAGGTGAAATCAGATTAGAGTCAGACGAGAGTTTAGGTGAAAGCAAATTGGAATTAGGGGAGATTGTAGGTGAAAGCAGATTGGAGGTAGAGGAGATTTTAGATGAAAGTAGCTTAGGTAAGGAACAGCAATCAGCGGAGATGATAGATGAAAGCAGGACAGCTATAGAAGAGACTATAGAACGTAGTGAAAAAGAAGCGGAGAAGATGAGAGAAAAGATAGGGATAGAAGTAGGTAAGATGAAGAAAGTACTAGGCACTCAAGAAATTAAGATGCAGAAAATCTTAGGTGAAGAGGATATGCTGACTAGGGAAGAATTTAATGATGGTGTAGTGGAAATTAATGTGAAATTATTAGAGGCAGAGAAGCGTGCGTTAAATCATAGTCAGAAGGACATGATTAGTAAACAGATAAAGAGGAGGAGGGAGATAGGTAAGAGCAGAAGCAATAGGCAACGGCTAAAGAGAAAATTATGGAGTAGTAGTGGAGAAGTGAAGAGGAGACATGTAGGTAGATATTTTAGAAGTAAAATGAGAGAGAAGAGAATTAAATTGTTAGAGGAAAAGGAAATAAGGATGAAAGAGAGAAAGAAAGCATATGATGTGCAGTGGCGTACTGAAGTAGCTAGACTTGGGGAAGTGAGAGGGGGAAATTCGAAGTACTGTGTTACTATGGATGAATGTAGTACAGAGGAAGTAGAAACTAATGTAACACGGAAGGAATCATGTGGAATTCCAGTTAAAGATAGAATTGAAGATGAATGCGGTAAGAACTGTGAAATGCCAGAGAACGTAGTGATGTAAATTTATATTAACGATAGTTACTGTTCCGTATGACTTAAATATTAAGTAATGAAGTTTTATATGATTTAACAGCGGTAGATAAGGAACCTGCTGTGTGTAATTTTAATTCAGTCGTGAAGTTAGGATGGTTAGGGGCGCGTAGTGCCTACGCTTATTGATTTAGATTGACTAAAATCATTTAATTTGGAAGACAGAGGTTGTCGTGCTATTGAGCAATTCAGGTAAGTTGAATGTGGGTCCTTAAGCCGCAGGTAAGTTGGAGGAAGTGAGGATTAAATTTAAAAAAAAAAAAGTAGGAAGGTTATTACATAGGTAAGTAATCGAAAGAAAGTAGTAATAATTATTATGGCAACCATAATTATGAATATAATGGTAATAAAGATTTAATTCAAAAGTGAGTGAAGATAAGATGATACAGTGGTAATAAAACGAATGAGTTAAAGAATTAGGTATTGATTTTTAAAGAAGTTTCATTTTGAGGACAGCGAGATTATCAGAGGATATATTTTGAGAAATTTATAAGTGGTTTAGAATAGTTAATAGTAATGCGTTGTTTGAATTAACCAACATCGGGTTGAAATGAGGAAGTAGTAACATGATTAGGGCATCTGGTACTTGCTGACAGATATGTGTGTCTGTATGTGTGTATTTTCACGTAAAAGGACGTGAGTTTGAATAGGCCAACGAAGGTAATGCCGTTGAGCAATGTGGTTTTTAAAGTTTTGGTAAGATGCCAAATGAAGTTTTTTAAGGAGGAAGTTTTTGGTAAGATGCCAAATGAAGTTGTTTTTTGAGGAAGTTTTTGGTAAGATGCCAAATGAAGTAAGTTTTAAGAAGTTTTTGAAGGATGAAGTAGGTCAGCGAGGTATATTCCGTTGAGCAATGAGATTTTTTATGGTGTCTACGGGACTACGTGAAGTTAATGTTGGGAGTTTTTTTTAAGTATATATGGATGTATGCACACAAGGTAATAAGAGATTACAAAGGTAAGATTGTCCAAGTTTTTGTTACAGTTACGCACGTTTTAAAGATATTACAAGGCTTGTTATCGAGCTAAACCACTTTTAGTAAAAAGTTATTGATGATTAATAACGAATTAATTATGTGGTAGATTGTTGTCCTACACACAGGTAAAAGTAAAGATAATAATTATAATTAGATGGTTGACATAATATTTACTAATATTGAAAGGAATTTGTTATAATTCGACGTTTTAGGATTTGAAGATAAATCATTTTTTTAGTAGACGAGAAATTAAGTTTTATTTATGTCATAAAGAGTTAGTAAAGAGAAGTTTATATTTTTGAAGACAAGAATAAGTTGGTAAGATAAGTGTATACCTAAGGGGTAATAATGAAGTTTCAATTAAAGGCAGGTGTAATTTACGCAGTTAATTTGGTAGAGCAGAGAGTGTCTGAACTGTGTTATAACTCAGGACTTGCTTTATGAAGTGATTATGGGAGAATATTTGCTAATTAAGAGTGTCGGTGTTATTGACTATCAACAGGAACACTGTCATTATTTTAGGAAGACAATAATTAGGAAAGCTAAGTGTGATGTTATTATTCCAAGGAATTAGTCGAAGCATGTAAGATTTTTTTTAGCTGAAATTTAATGTGTTATTGGTCAGTAAGAGGTGACCTGTAACAGTAAGAAGATGTGGGATTATACCACGAATAGGGGAGGTTTTTTGTATGTGACGTGTGATGTCACGATGAATTGTTGAGAGTTCTGAGAGATTCTGGTGTAGTAGGAATAAGCTATACTCCAGGCGGTCAGAACAAGTAGGAAGTGGTGTTTGGAGAACACGGTACTTAATTAAGAGTTTTGAGAGAAAACTAAGGGGGGTTTTTAGGCATTCAGCAAGAAGTCAAATCATGTATAGACTAAGTTTAAAGTATAAGAGCATTAATATTTTGTGGAACGAAATATTTATTCCGAGGAGTTTGTCATGTGTTTTTGTGAAATAGTTTAGTGATATACGTAATTCAGGTATTGAGTAGTATTTTGTCCAAGTCTTAATCATTTTGTTGTGGTAAGTAAGGAATGACAATACAGTAAAGTTATATCTTGACGCTAAGTTAAATTTTATAATGTGAACAAGAAGTCAGATTATAAGTTCATTTGTGATTTTGAAAATTCAAGTTATTGTTTTCGAGAAGTAGTGAAGAGGAATTATGGTTTTATGAAAAGTTAAGAAGTCGTGGAGACTTAGGAAGTATTAATTTGAAAGGAGGCGGCCGTGGCCTAAGAAAGAATTAAGCCACGAAGGCAGGTGAGTAGTAACTTGGATATTTATGTGAACTGTTTAATAACTGCTTTAAGGTATTTCGATGTCATTATGTATTTGGGGAAATATTTTCATGTATGACAAATGCACTGAAATTGGAATTGCCTTAGGTATCTTGCTAAGTAATTTTTTTTTTCTTCAATTATTGAAATTGTACTGCATTTGAGTAATCCCTTTATAGAGACGAAAGGAATATTGTGTTGTTTGCATATCATGTGCTGTGATAGTTGTAATGTGTTAATCAGCTGGAAATACAACAAGGTAATTCTACACCAGACTGACGAAAACTACGTTCACTAGATATGAAGACAAAATTGTATGTCAAACATACGATCACCGAGTGCAGCGTTGACATATATGTCAAAATTAAAAGTGAAGGGCATTTATGTATATTTCTTTACAGCATAAATATAAAGAAGAATGAACATTATGAACATTTGGAAGAATGAGATAAATGAAAGTTAAAATGTGAATTTTTGTGAAGAATATCTTTCTTGTATATTTTTATGTATTGATGAAGAGTATATTGTATGTTGTCTTTTTGGGGGTTATAATATTTAAATTTATAGTTTTTTTTTTAAATGTTGGATGGGGTAAGAGAAATAATGTGAAATGTCATTTAAATTATTTATCTTAGGGGCGATTGTAACGATTCGATCCCATACTTGTTATATTTAAAGGGTTATTCATTTATAATTATCATATTTATTATTCTTATTAATTAGTACATCAATGAGATGATTTTTATATCAGATAATTGTAAGCGGTTTTTATTATTATAGTCAGAAATATTCTTATTAACAGTTATTTGTAAAGAGACGAAGTAAAATATATAATGCAACAAGATTGCCAATAAGGATCAACCCAATGCGTCACAAACTGAACGACGTAGTAATAATTTCACCACGGCAAACTGCGTCATTTTCCTGGGATGCAAAGAAACCCAATATGAGTAACCATCACGTGCGCACCATATAGTTCCTTCGAGAAGGAATGGAACATTATATTTCAACTATGGTGTAACCAATACGTCACTACTGTAGCCCATATACGCGTCAAAGCTGCAACTAGCCCTCGTGGAGGAATGAACACAGAAGAGAGGGTAGCTTGCTTCTAGAGTGGGGGCTGTGACACCACGTGACAAGGAAGTTATTAATACCTGCACTCGACAAGACATACATTCATCAATAGCTATCAATGAAGGGAGGAAGTGGTAACCTTGCTCTCTGGGTCTTAATGAACTGAGCAAACAGAGTGGGCAAAGTACGATGTCTTGCCGAAATCTATATCAATACATAATGGGTTATATCCCTGATCAAGAGTCTTTCTACAGATGGCAACGTATTTAATGAGGATATTTCATAGTAATTGAGATATCACATCATTTTTTTAAACATAAGCGACGTAACATCGAGATCATCGATCATTTCTTAAATATGACGAATCTTCGAATGGGTGAGCAAACAATTAAATAAAACTATCGTCTCTATTATAATTTAACTTCAATTAACTTTCAATTCATTTTAAATGTTCAGTTCCTTTTAAATTAATTGCCGCATTGAGTAATTTTAAATTCAATTGTGTGACTATCACTATTCTGTTTTATTAATATTTTGTTCTTGAGTCAATAAATTCATTTTCTTTAAAGTAATGCCTATTTCTTTCATTGTAGTAAATACTATAGGCAAATTCAATCATGCTCCTTAAATAAATACTGAATGGTTAGATGACTTTGTCTCACCACGACCAGGGATAATTAGGTCTCACTCTACTGCTGATAGCCGAGGATTAATTAATAAATTTCGATTCACTGTCTTAAATAGGAATCTGGCGCTCAACAACACTTATTATATTACACTATCACAGGTAAGGTCACACCACAGTGTATATTATTTATTATTATTATGTTTGTTTTTATTGAACCACAATAGTCATATCACCACGTTTAACAACTTATATTAAAAATGTTACAATCTAACGTGCTTATTTCCAACTTGGCATTTATATTTTCACTAGCAGTAGTACCCGGCTTCGCCCGGTGGAATGATGATAATATTTCAGTCTCCTTAACACTCAACGTCATTGATGAAGATGATACTGACGACGACTGCTATTGAACGGGTGAAATAAACTTACACTCTAATAGAAATACATATTTTTAAATTACCGGCGAGTAAGACTGTGGTGTTGCCTAGTAGTATAATGGGCGTAACATCTAGGTCATTTTCCCTTTTGATGAGGATGACAATGAAGACTACTACTACTGAACGGGTATATTAAACTTACAAACTAATGGAAATACACATTTTAAAATCACAGGCCATGAAGACTGTGGTGTTACTTAGTAGTATAATGGACGTAACATCTAGGTCATTTTCCCTTTTGTTGAGGTTGATAATGAAAACTACTGTTGAATTGACACGACAAACTTACAAACTACCGTGATAGAAAGAAATATTTCAAAATTCACAGGCGATGAATACTTATTGTGTGTGGTGATTAGTGGTATAATGGGCGTAACATCTAGGTCATTTGCCCTTATGATAATAATAAGGTAATGAAAAATGACTACTAAACGAACATGGTGTAATTTTAAATCTGATATAGGCAATTTAGATTTCTACCTTCGATGACTTCCAAAGTCTGAACGTTATTTTCTGGCTTAGGCCTATACTCGATGCGTGTAGTGAAAGAGCTTATCGAGTACTGCCCGGGTCCAAGCTGCACGAATCGCAGATGATGACGATATATGATGACAGACGTTGGGGGGGGGGGGGTTCCCGGTCCTATTCACATTCACCGGTGAATCACTCATTCTTTCGTAACACTACAGTGGTTTGAGCAAAGACCCTGTATGAACATCAGCATAGTCAGCAATACCAGGTAACACGGCGGGGTTGGGACATTTCTCTCATGTCAACGCGCGATGAATCAGCAAGCTATTCTCACACCTGGCCCCCTCCTCCCCCCTCCACCCACCAGGGTCTCTCAACTTGTGGGACGTGGGTTTGCGACCATGGGACCCCAACTGTTTCCGGCATTGCTTCTACTTACTGGTGCCGGGCTCCTTTCAGTTCTCTTTCCTGTCAGCCTCCCTTAGTCAAACTCTTGTTCTCTTCCGACCCCGATGGTAACAGGGTATCCGAGGCCTAGCGGCTCTTTCACTTTCCCGCCTTAATTGGCCCTTGTCTAATCATTCCTGATAGCCTCATTCTTCGAGGTGTCAGCCTTCTTTTTCTTTTCTTAATATCTCATGTCTTCTGCTCAAGACCCTCAAGGAGGCAGGGTGTGTGTAGCCCCACCACTTCTGGTGCACCCTGGATAGTGCTACATCCTCAAGGGCTCATGGCTGTTGAGTTCGGGAGATGACAACCCTGAGGGTTTCCTGAGTGGGTCCGGTTTTACCCCTTTTTTCCATTGCCTTTGGGACGGACCCTGTCCTCTTTCCGGGAATGGAGTGGTCTCTCCGCAATTTCAAGCAGACAATGTTACTCGCAGGGTACCAAAGGGTAAGTATACAAATTTTGGTTCTGAACGGTGAAACGGTGTAGATTTGTGCCAAAGGGCCTAAATGCAGGGAATGGGGTGATCTGTCCGCAATTTCAAGTGGACAGGGTTACCCGCAGGGTTCGAAAGGGTAAGTATACAAATTTTGGTCTGGATCGGTGAAACGATATAGATTTTTGCCAAAGGGCCTAAATGCAGGAAATGGGGTGGTCTGTCCGAAATTTTAGGTGGACAGTGATATTCACAGACTTACAAAGGGTATGTATACACATTTTGGTTCAGATCGGTGAAACGGTGTAGATTTTAGCCATGGGGCCTAAATGCAGGGAATGGAGTGGTCTGTCCGCAATTTCAAGCAAACAGTGTTACTCGCAGGGTACCAAGGGGTAAGTATACAAATTTTGGTTCTGATCGGTGAAACGGTGTAGATTTGGGACAAAGGGCCTAAATGCAGAGAATGGGGTGGTATGTCCGAAATTTCAAGTGGACAGGGTTACCCGCAGGCTTGCAAAGGGTAAGTATACAAATTTTGGTTCGGATCGGTCAAACGGTGTAGATGTTTGCCAAAGGGCCTAAATGTAGGAAATAGGGTGGTCTGGCCGAAATTTTAAGTGGACAGTGTTATTCACAGGGTTACATAGGGTAAGTATACAAATTTTGGTTGAGATCGGTGAAACGGTGTAGATTTGGGCCAAAGGGCCTAAATACAGGGAATGGGGTGGTCTGTCGGAAAGTTCAAGTGGACAGGGTTACCCGCAGGGTTCCGAAGGGTAAGTATACAAATTTTGGTTCAGATCGGTGAAACAGTGTGGATTTGTATACATAACAGACAGACAGACAGACAAACATTGAGCTTTATATATATAGAAGATAGATAGATTACGAGTACCCTGCTGCCTTTGAAAAAAAAAAAAGCAGAGGTTCTACAGCCCGTTGGGTGCCTTGGCCTCCCATGAGACCGCTTATCAACCAATATGTCCAGCAGATAGCGGGGTGACACATGTTCTCTCCGCGGCCGGCGACGTGTTAGGCTTCTTTCACATGAAGCCACTACGGTGGCGCCTCCACGTCAGTGTAGCCTTTCACACGTGGTGGCAGTCGCACCCCTGGTGGCAGACAATGTGATTTTTGGAGCGGCCAAGTTGGCAGCGCCACCACATGTTTACATTGAATCAAACAGAGCTTTTCACACGAGACGCGACTTCCTGTTCGACCAGGCCAGACTAAAAAGAACGGTGAAAAAATATTCTTGTGAAAATATAATAACTAATTTTTATAAGTAATTTTACTTAATAAATAGAACGCTCATTAAAGTAAATCCAGAAAGTGCAAATTCTTCTTACCTCAGTGTTACTAGGAGTTTTTTGTCTGGAGGTGTACTATCTCATATTCGTGTCCACACCGGCCAGTTCATCTTTTAAACACTGCAGTAGCTCATCAAAAGATTATTATGTTCATTGGTAGGAAGATGAACATTTTTATTGGATTCTGTCGAAGATCAATATACAGAGTACAAAATATACCTTTTGTTGATCGATCCTGCAAAATTGGGTGAACCCAAAATCTTCTATTTGCCCGTTTTCGGCGTTTACGTAACCTGATATATTGAAAAAAAAAAACGCAAGTGCTGACTCTTTGACCTCCATTTTAAGACTGGTTCATGGCTGGTGGCGTATTTGGTGGCTAGAGAAAATATTGCAAAGCCGTGGATGCAACACCATAGTAGCGCGGCCATGGTGGCTCCGTGTGAAAGAGGCCTTAAACTTGGCTTGCTGGCTCTCGGATCAGACAGCAACATAGAGGCCAGTACAGTGCACACCGCTGGAGAAGTAGAGCCTTATAAAATACTGTCAATACTGTATGTTACACGTGACAAGAGCTGGCTGTCACTTGTTGACTTGTGAGGCGCCTCCAATCTTGTCACGATCAATGCGAGACAAGCACGTGTTATTGGATTCTTCTGGTCCCCACTCCCATCATTCACATCATCAATATCTCTGTAGCATGACCAATGTCCAGAGGGAGGACACAACCTTCATGGCTGTGCAAACTGTGCCAGGGAGAGGCTTGGCCACGAGTTTTCCACACTTATTCTAATAATAATAACTGATTAGGAAGCAATGGCACAAGTCAGGACAGCTCCTATAATCATCTCCAGCACTGGTGTGATTCCGACCAACTTAAAAGAAATCTCTCGCAGATTTGAAGTTAGACCCAGGCCTTTTTAAGCTTATGCAGAAGACATCGACGTGTCGCATAGTGAGGCTCTTCTTGGCTAATCAAGCCCGAAGGAGTGGAGGATAAAAGTAATGCTACTACAGAATGCAGTCACCGAGAGATTGAAGAATTTGATCCTTATGATGTAGTCTGGGATTGTAAATGTTTACTTTCCAGCAAATATCCTGCGAATTTGTAAGCGCATGCCCAAAATAATCAATATTAATAATAATGTATGGCGCCAGGTACATGGTGTAGATGTTTTAAACAGGAGGCATCTGGGCGATCTACTGTCTAATGTCAACGTTCCGCTTCCACTGTCACCTAGCAGTGAAACCGGAATTCTACTGGGTGATCAATGACTGAGATTTAATAAATGTTAACCTGTAATCACCAAATGTGATGCGAGAGATCGTTTACAAGCCAACATCGTACAACATGAAGTGTCGTCGCACTAGTCTCAAGAATCGAACCCACGATCTTGGGAAAAAGAAGCGCATACTCGACCAATGATCCACCGAGCAAGCTAATTCAACCGCAGTGAATTGCAAGAGCATACTTTATGTTTTTCCTCCCGGTCTTCTATAATAGTAACACTAGCGAACCCGTGCGAAAACTCTCGTATAATGGGTTGTGTGCGCCCCATGTGCACAGACTACCCGCCCAGCGCTAGTGCTAACTGGGTTGTGTGCACCCCATGTGTACAGAGTACCCGCCCAGCTATAGTGCTATGCGTGCTGTACGCGACACAATTCTGTCAGGGCCTATCGTCTACAGACTACCCGCCCGGCGCTAGTGTTATGCGTGCTGTACGCGACACGGTTCTGCCAGGGCCTATCGTCTACAGACTACCCACCTGGCGCTAGTGTTATGCGTGCTGTACGCGACACGGTTCTGCCAGGGCCTATCGTCTACAGACTACCCGCCCGGCGCTAGTGTTATGCGTGCTGTACGCGACACGGTTCTGCCAGGGCCTATCATCTACAGACTACCCGCCCGGCGCTAGTGTTATGCGTGCTGTACGCGACACGGTTCTGCCAGGGCCTATCGTCGTGTTTATTTGTTTAAAAGCACTTAATAAACAAATATATTTCCATTGACTTATCAAAAAATGCAAGATTTTTCCTATACTATTGAGACGATTTGCAAGATTTTGGTGAAAACCACACCTTCTAACTCCCTGTGGGTTAGGAGCTTGAGTTTTGTGAATTATATAATAAGATTATATGCCAATCCTAGGCCCCTCTCCGCCCTCTCTCCTGCCAGTAGATGTACTGATGGTAATAAAACAAAAGATCTCTCTACTGTATTGCCGACCCATTTCTGATTTCAGCAGGCTGTGTTCACTATGGACGATCAATATACAAGCGCTCAAGCCGTGGATCTATTCATCTCGGAACCGAGTATACTGCATTATTTTGTCACGCTTTGCGGTTTGTTTCACCAATTGGGCTGTCGACTCGCTAGCCACTGAGGGAAATTGATTCGAGTATTTGTATGTGTATTGGGCCAGAGTGTTCACCTTAGAAACTAGCACTTAATCGATGTAACTCCAAAATATTGGGCATTTTCAAACATTGTGGACTATACAACGAAACATTTGGTGAAGACATTACTTAGGTACATATCCAGAAGGAGCAGCCATCCCCAAAATGCAGTTCAAATATTATACTTTTTAGACAGTGATAATTTATGGAGATATTACATAGGTTAACATTTTCATTTTAGCCTGTTTTGTCTTTCAGCGTCCAGTCTAGTCGGCAAGCCTCTGTTTCCGAACAAGTCGCCTCCATGATCTCTTATTAGCAATTAGCACTGTGGCCTCCTCTGCTTCTATACCTTTAACTTTGAAATCGTTCAACACTGAACCTAACCATCACCTCCTAGGTCTACATCTGCTTCTCTTACCCTCCACATCCGAACTCATTAACCTCTTAGGTCAGTAGATATTAAACAAATAATTTTCTACAGTAGCAAAGGAAGGAAGGTTAATCATGCACTCATAAGCCACGGTACCTTCTTTTTAAGTGGAATTCAAACCGTCGGACGTGACATTTCACTTCGAAAATCCCACATGCATTGACCGGGAAACAAACGCGGCCTGCCTTAATGGGAGGCAAGCACCTTGACCGTTGCGCTATCACGCACCTAACAGCTGATAAACTACCTTAAAGGCATTAGGCCTAACTCGGTAGAAAATTGTCAATTGAAGAAATCTCACATATCAGAATCATTTCGAGAGTTTGGCAACATTGTTCAACAGGCGTTCTCAACCTGGTAGCCTACTTGCGAGCACCACGGTGTTCTTTGAATGAAATTTGGTGCTCTCGTCATGCGAGCCAAAACGTGCTCGCAAGCACAAACTCCCCTGAGATCCATTCTTCAATTCAAATTTTGTTGCACGAGCCAGAATAATAGTGTTTTCATTACACGTTTTGACAGAAATGTTATCATTTTGTGAAATAGTATTTATAATCTACAGTAAACATTATTGGACATCCCTGTTTTATGAGTAGCACGAAAGAGGCTGATTCGACTCAACAGTCCACACGTAATTGTATCTTATCTGCATGGGTCATGCAAGCAGTTGCAGCATGTCTGGTGAGCATGCATCAGCAATTCAGAGGGAGAGAGTGGAGCCATGCTTGTTGCATTATAATAATAACAATTATTATTATTATTATTATTATTATTATTATTATTATTATTATTATTATTATTATCTATCCTATTATACCTATATTCTACGCTAAGCTGTATGTTTCACAAAACTCAAGCTCCTAAACCAGAGGGAGTTAGAAGGTGTGATTTGTACCAAAATCTTGGAAATCGTCTCAATAGTACAGGACAAATCCTGCATTTCTTGAAAAGTCAACAGAAATCTATTTATTTGTTTATAAAGTGCTTTTAAACAAATAAACAAGACTATAGCCCCTGGCAGAACGTTCTCGCGTACAGCCGCATAGCACTAGTCCGTACACACGGGGCGCACACAACCCATTGTGCAACCAGCAGCAGTGATGAATTGCTCTCTGATTTCATACATATCGTCAATTTGTTTAAAAAGTGCGTCTAAACAAATAAACATATTTATAGAAGCTCGCATAACAGTAAAGCTAGGCGAGTAGTTTATACACATGCGAGAGTACTGGCACGGGTCCGCTAGTTATTATTATTATTATTATTATTATTATTATTATTATTATTATTATTATCACCAACCATTGACCAAAGGGGTGGAAAAAAGTGGGGGTTTCAGGAAACATTAATCATATCTCTCTTAATAGGCACAATATCAAAACCGTACAAAATGGACAATATTCCCCTAATAATTACCTCAAACGTTCGTCGGAAATATTTTTTGATATGACCCACCATTACACCAAGGGATGAGAAACATGATTTGGGAATTATAAGAAAATGCCAAGAGCCATCAGAGGTTACCATGACAACGCTTCTAAATTGATGAGGGATGAGCTATCAGAGGCTGCCATGACAACGCCATTGCACGAGATCACATTCAGTTTTCCATCTTACTCTGTGGGAAGTAGCTTCGGTGACGTAACTGGTAGCATACTGAACTTCTATGCCCAAGGTTGCGGGTTCAAAGCCAGCCAAAGTCGTCGGATTTTCTAAGAGTGCTAAATATCCCTCAGTATGCTTTCCTTCGGAGGGGAAGTTCCAACGTTCGTTGCAAGTTGCTTGTTGCGGTGGCATCTAGTTGCCAAGTTCACAGGTAGGTGTCGTTGACGGTAGTATTTGGTACCAAAATTAGGAACTACTACTTGAAATTGACCGTCTGCAGTCCTTACCTGAATTACAGACTAATAAAGTCATCACAATTAATACCGTTTATCAGACAGATTCTACACACACCCAAAGTACACGGGGATACACGACCGCGTTGTCGCAGCCCCTGAAATGAGGAACCAACCAACATCTCTGCGGGAGATAAAATTTTGCGTGAAGAAGTAACAGACTGTTAGATAGTTAACACATCAGTTCCCAACCTTGCATAAGGACAGTGTGACCACAAGTATAACAAGTAGTTCCGTGAAGAACTATACAGCCTATTTTCATATATCCTACTAATGTTAATTGCCTCTATCAACATACTAAATTTCAGTTTGATTGTTGTAATAGATTCGTAGATATTGAGAACCGTCTAAATATTTCGGGTGGTCGCCATGTTGGACTTTTATATATGTAGGGCTTAGAGTTATGTACTGTTACATGAAGATTATTGTGTACGTGTAGTATTCAAACTTCAATCGCATGATTAGTACACAAGAAGTAAAAACGAGATTTTAAAATTTCGCACAAATGACATCTTGTGGTTATGGAAACAATTGAAAAACATTAGATGCCAGTGGATTAACATTTGTATAAGGATTTACTGTACCAAGTGTCACTACATTCGGATGGTTAAATTGCGAGAAACGACCATGTGAATATTTATACTTCGCTCCACCGCCATATTGGATTTGTGATCACCATGTTATTGAAAGTCCTATAGGTGAACGTATGCCCATAGCCCCTATGAACATTAAAACATTCAGTTTGATTGCTGTAATAGATTCGTAGATATTGAGAACCGTCTAAATATTTCGGATGGTCGCCATGTTGGATTGTTATACACTGACCGGCAAAAAAAGTGGAACAGTTAAAAAAAGGAATATAAATAGTATAAAATTAGCCATGAAAAAGATTTAATCACATTTTAAAAGCTTTTCACGCATTAGCACAAACATCTGAAACATCCGTGAATAGAAATTGATAATATGACATTTCTTAGGGTGGTTTATTACCACCAATTACCCCCGATCTTCGATGAGCCTATCTTAATGGTTTTATGGCGGGAAGCGCACTGTAAGCGTTTACAGTTTATGAGTGTTGCCGCTCGCTTATTGTTGTTCTAGGGATAACAGATGGCATTTGTTGAAGACGTGTGAACCATTGTCATACATTTTAGCAAGTTATCCATGTGCAATTCACACTAAAACGTGCCTCTTAGCCGTGAAGGAGCTGCACAGGCAGTTGCATTGGTGGAGGATGGCTGCAGCTTTCGTTATGTTGCTGAGGTCATTGGATCATCTCTCGGTAGCATTCACCGTACAGTGCAACGATACAGAGAACTCCAAACTTACGACAGGAGACGAGGGTCAGGCCGTAGAAGATGCACAAGTGCCAGGGATGACAGATTTCTCACCCTGCAAGTTCTGCGTGATCGCCATACCACAGCAGTTCAGGCACGAAATCCACTGGAAAATGTCAGAAATGTGAGAGTGAGTGAGCGAACAGTAAGAAGAAGGTTTGAAGAAGCTCATCTTTCGTCCAGGAGACTTGCACGTGGACCCGCACTCGAACAACATCACAGAGAGGCGCGTCTTCGCTTCGCAAGGCAGCATCTGGGATGGACCCACGAGCAGTGGGCCTCTGTTCTCTTCACTGACGAGAATCGCTTTAATCTTAGATCTCCTGATGGAAGAGAAAGAGTGTGGAGAAGGCGCGGAGAGAGGTACAGCCCTGTAGCTTTCTCCTCCAGGACTCCATTTGGAGGTGGCTCGGTTATGGTGTGGGGTGGCATCAACGTTATGGCCCGCACTGAGTTGATGTGCATCGATCACGCGACTGCATCGATCACGCGACACTCAATTCCCAAAGGTACATCGAAGAGATCCTGATGAACCATGTGATGTCCTTTGCGCCTTTAATAGGTCAGAATTCCATGCTAATGCAGGATAATGCCCGCCCTCATACTGCTCGCTGTGTTGTACAATATCTGCAGGAACTGGGGATTCAAACCCTGGACTGGCCAGCTCGTAGTCCTGACTTGAACCCCATCGAACATGTATGGGATATGCTTCGAAGGAACGTCAGACAGCGTGACCACACCACCTTGACACAACTGAGAACATCGCTGCTGGAGGAATGGGATCGCATCCCGGCAGATGCCATTCGACGAGTTGTGAACAGTATGCCTGAGTGTTTACAAGCTGTCATAGACGCTAAGGGTGGAAACACTCGTTTTTAGTGACCAGTGTTCTCGTGCAGTGCAGTGCAAACATTAATACTGATTTGTTTGGCAATACGCTTGATAAAAAAACAGCCCAAAAGAACATTACTAAAAAATAGAAAATTGTAAGATTTGCAAAATGTAACGAAATTCGTGAGTTAAAGCGTGTTTTAAAACATGTTTCGGTATTTTCTGTAGCCAACCATCTAAAATTTACACGAATAATGCAAATATTGGAAAACCGATACATTTTAGTGGAATTAATTAAGAAATTACATAAAATATTGAAGTGTTCCACTTTTTTTGCCGGTCAGTGTATGTACAGGCCCTAGAGTCATGTACCTTTAAAGGAAAATTATTGCGTAGGATCATTATTCAAACTTTCATTTCGATCGCATGAATACGACACAAGAAACAAAAACTTAATTTAAAAATTCGCACAGCCGCCATCTAGAGGTTATGTAAATAATTGAACTAAATTACATACCAGTGCATTACAATGTATATAAACATTTGCTGTACCAAGTTTCATTGCGTTTGGATCATTAAATCGCGAGAAAAGTCTATTTAAAACTTTCAAATTCGCTTGGCCACCATGTTCGTTTTTTAGTTAACCGGTTTTTGAAAGTCTCATAGATGAACTTCCAGTAGTGCCCTTGATCTCCGTGCAAAATTTCAGGGTGATACCGGTAATAGTTTCAGAGATATAGAATGCCGGTGAAATATTTCGCACAGCCGCCATATTGAGGTTATGTAAACAATTGAACGAATTTAGATGTCGGTGCATTACAATGTGTATTAAAATATACTGTACCAAGTTTCATTGCGTTTGGTTGGTTAACTCGCGAGAAACGTCTATTTAAATGTAGCAAATTCGCTTGGCCGCCATGTTGGTTTTGTAGTTACCAGGTTTTCAAAGGTCACATAAGTGAACTTCTAGTAGTTCCCTCTGTCACCATACAAAATTCCAGGGTGATATCGGTAATAGTTTCGGAATGCTGGTGAAATATTTCGCACAGCCGCCATGTTGAATTGGTGAGACGTAACAAAATTATAAGGGCACGGTCGGGGTCGCCCGGAATAGTGCTATGAACTTACCGAGTTTCATTGAAATCGCTCCAGTCGTTTAGATTTTATTAGACACACACACACACGTACACACATACGGAAAAAGGTGATCTCATGAGCCTATTTTTTTTTTCAAAATTGAAAATAGTCTAAAAATGGACCCCAATGACGAGAAGGTTACCACCCCCATAAGACAAAAGACGAAAACAAAAAGTTAATTCTCCAATTGTAAAATACTTTCTCGCAATAAATGAGGTCCGATCGTTCTACGAAAACCTAAATCTGCATATTTTGCCTATTATAGCCTATCCCCTAGTTTGCCCGGTGAAATCTACCTTCGCCTTCCGGCGTGCCGAAAGGATTTTTTAGTTATTTTAGCTTTCACATTTGAGCACGGCGAAAACCTAGAGGAATAACATGATTAATAGCCTGAATCAACAAGTAATGTAGTCAATGCTGCACAAGTATTTATGAATACATTTTTTAATTATAAGCTAATTTTAAGTACCTACACTTTTAAGAAATTTTATAAATATATTTATAAAATATAAGAAAATTATAATATTTACATTTCAAATTTCAATATTTAGGCAATCATGAAATCACTAATGTTGCGATAAGCTACTGGAAAATGCTCGAAATATTCGTGAATTTCAAACCTTCCACTGATTTAACTCCCTGCTTGCGTGGGTAGATACTTCTTTAGGAGTCATATCCAGAGCTAAGGGGAGATGTGCACAACATTTTCTCGAAAAATCATTTTTTCTTAGAAAAAAAAATCAATTAAAAAATAAAAATAATACTGTATTAGGCTATAATAAAAATAAAAATAAAAGATTTAAATGTAAATTAAAATTTCAATTAAAATTAAAATAAAATGAATAAAAATAAATAAATTAATTAATTAATAATTAAAAATGAAACAATACAAATAAATAATTAAAAGTAATTTAAAATTAAAACTAATTAATTAAAAATTAAAAATAAAAGTATATAGACCTATTATACAGGGTGTCATTTATGTACTTGAGTAGGGGATGGGTATAGGATCAATTTGAGATAGGGAACCGGGGTCGGAATGGCCTCCTAACCCCAGAAAACAGGTTTGTTTCAGGCCCTTCGCCCCTGTAAAGTAGGCAAGCGCGCCATGTGTTACTCTGAGGTGAGGCACTCTTTCGCTGTCAACGGTCTTGGCACGACCACCGCTCAACGCTGCGTTAATCGACAGCATAGCATCAAGGAGCGGTGCCACGGTGGTCTCGGGTTCGTTACTCCTGGGGTGCCATGCCTTCATTTTTTCTTTTTCTTTATTTTTTAGATGGGAAGGAGGGGGCGTAGTCACAGTGCGTATTTATTATGTGCTGATTTTTTAAAACTATCGTTGATTCTGTAAATTAATTGCCTTTTGATTATTAGTATCAACGAGTTACGTGTGTTTCTGTAGTAGCTAAAGACGACGGAACTATCAATTGGCAAGAGGAATGAAACTCTCGCCTAACGCAGCATTGAGCGGTGGTCGTGCCAAGACCGTTGACAGCGAAAGAGTGCCTGACCTCAGAGTAACACATGGCGCGCTTGCCTACTTTACAGGGGCGAAGGGCCTGAAACAAACCTGTTTTCTGGGGTTAGGAGGCCATTCCGACCCCAGGTTCCCTATCTCAAACTGATCCTATACCCATCCCCTACACGCCCCTTAAGGGTACTCAAGTACATAAATGACACCCTGTATAGATTTAAGATTGTAATTGCGAAGTTGAATAGATTGTCCTTTATTTCCTTTATGCTATTTTTATTTAAAATATTTTTTTTTAACATACCGTGTGATAGTTTTCTAAAAAGTAAATTTTTATATCATAATAAATAATCTCTTCAGCCAAAGATTTCTGAAAATTACAACACTCAAAACTGCTACGTAGCCTACATGCAGATCACGTTTGTAAATATGCAGTATGTTACAAGTTATCTTAAAACCAGTGGGTGTTACAACAATTTCATTACTAGAGTGCAAATTTGCATACATACCTCCTAAAGCACGTAAGACGTCCCCCTCAAATCCGTAGTGGATATTTAAGTTCCTTTTTTCGTTTATGAATGCTAATAAAAGGCTGGCACTGTAAAGTAGAACGTTATGGGGTGCCAATGTTAATGACCGAACTTTAGTTTGCTAAATACTAGAGACGGGAATTTGCCTATTTGCCTATTTTATTCCTGTGTTTAGAAACGTAGGCTTTCGAGATATAAATCCATTTTAGGTTCTTTTAGGATAGATTTCGTTGGTTTTATTGTGCCTATAAATGCCTATTTCAAGGTTTTGTGCCTATTTGTAGTATAATTGCCTATTTGATGCCTTTTGACTGTATTTTAAAGTGCATTATATTACAGCTGGTCTGCTCGGCAGAATTATATTCTCATTTCTCAATATGTGTTTACCCCACGAACAAGAATGGGAATTCTCGGAAGTCACCAGAAATAGCGCCTGGGATCTCGATATTAAGCCTCCAAACTTAACAACCCTTCGTTTTGTATTTCGTTTTTCTTTATATTGAAAATTTACCCGTTAGTATGTGTGTGAATTAATATCATAAACTTTATGCTGATTGAATAACAAAAGAACTAAGTTAGTGCCATGTTTTCGCGTTTTTTCAATCTCGATATTAGGCCTCCAAAGTTAAAAACCCTTCGTTTCAGGTATCGTCCCCTTCAAAAGCCGCGTTAGTTTGGCGCTGCAACCTAACAGTGAATTAATATACAGTATATCCTGTACGCGTCTGAGTGTTGAATGGGCAGGCAGTTAAAAGCAGCCAGGAGGGATGCGATACAGCTGGCAGTTAAAATGCCGCGGCGATCACAGTGGGTTGGTGCTGTAACTTATCTTGTGTTGAATGGACAGGCAGTTTAAAGCAGCCAGGAGGGATGCGATCCAGCTGGGAGTGAAAATGCAGCCGCGATCAGTGCGTTGGTGCTGTAACCTATCTTGTGTTGAATGGACAGGCAGTTTAAAGCAGCCAGGAGGGATGCGGTCCAGCTGGGAGTGAAAATGCAGCGGCGATCAGTGCGTTGGTGCTGTAACCTATCTTGTGTTGTATGGACAGACAGTTTAAAGCAGCTTGGATGGATGCTATCTAGCTGGCAGAGGGTGTAGCATGGCCTCTTACCAAGATATATGGAAACTTGGTGGTCCCGTCTCGAGCTACTGTTGCTATGGAGATGGCCGGCCTTGCTATTACTTCATCAGTATATTTTCTGCTTTTATTAGCCTTTGTTTGCGTGCAAAAAGGCCGAAATCAGAAGAATGAGAAAGACTATCGAAAATTTATGTAGCCAGCCGTTCCTTCTGGGTCCTAAACTATGTGTATGCAAAATTTGGTTGAGATTGGTGGAATGGTGTAGATATGTATACGGAACAAATCCACCCACCCACTCACCCACATACATACGTACATACATACCTACAGACTTTCACTTTTATATATAAGATAAGTATGTTATTAAATTATAAGTTGCTTATTGTTAATTCTTTTTATAGTAATTAAATATGTTATTAAATTACAAGAATTTTTTTCATGCCTATTTTGTTGCCTATTTTACACGTTACTGCCTATTTACATGCCTATTGTGGCTATTTTAAGAGGCTATATGCCTGCCTATTTTAACTGTCTTTAGTGCCTATTATTCTCGTCTCTACTGTAAATACATACCACACTGGTATCAGTCCTCAGTATAATGTTTCTTCGTCAGACAAATTCAGCGGTGTAAATATTTCGAAAATCACACGATTCTGGAAAAGAGGAATAATATACAAACTCGTCATATTTAGGCATGGTTGCAGCAGCGGTCATGTAGTCCAGTGTACTTGGGTGTGTGTGGAAACTTTCTGACAACATGAGTCGTTGTGATGGCTGTAGTAGTGTGTGTATTTATAATTGAGGCTATAACTTGGAAGGATGCGGCTGTGGCCTTAAGTTAGTAACCATCCTGCCACATGCCTGGAGTAGAAGAGGGAAACCTCGGTAAACCACTTCTACGACAAATGAGGTGGGAATCGAACCCCTCTCTTATCAGTTTTGCCTCACAAAGTTGACTCTACCCCGTTCCAACCCTCAGACAAGAATTACATTTCTTAGCAGAGTTGGGAATGGAACTCAGAACCTTTGGATCCGATGTCTAAATATGTACCCCAGGACTACAGAAGGCAGTCATTCATAAAAGTGAAAACACTTTGTAGATATGTGCAGTGGATCAGAAAATATTGAGAGGGAAATATTTGGTGACCAACCCCGTAGTAAATATCACTTTCCGCCAGGGAAGAATCACTTTTCTAAAATTGAAACGCCTGAGTAGCAGAAGCTCACAGAATTAAAGCACGTCCCAACGTCTTATTACTGAAGTAGGTTAACGCATCATTGTTGTTGGATTTTATATCTCCGACGCTAACCAATAAAAATCCATGCACCATTTCACCAAGACCTCCTGAGGTCATTGAAGCGCTTTATGGCGTATTCTCTAGGGGGAGAAATAATAACATTGCCGGATTTTATGAGCCCATTAATGGGAAGTGTTCGATACGACGGGCAGGGCAGAGTCACTTGCGTCGGCCTTCCATTATATACACATCTACAACGGCGTCCCTTCCTTGATAAGACAAATGTCTCTGGGTGACAAGATTAATATGATTTATTTAATTGATAATTACTGAATTTGTTTAAAACGTATTTAATTAATTTTCCAAAAAAATAGGGATAATTTTTGTTCAATTTCTGCGCTTATATATTAAAAAATGATGCCTACAGTTTGCTGCCCTTAGCATTAAAAAAATCCAAACTTTCGCAGTTTGAATCCGGAATCTATCGTTTTGCAACATACATTATTTTCATATTTAGCATTTTGTAATATTTTTCAGCATTTAAAATTCAAATTAAGTTTTGTACCATCTATGATTTTCCGATTTAGCTTTCTGTAGCATCTATGATTTTCAGATTTAGCGTTTTGTACCATCTATGATATTCACATTTAGCGTTTTGTAGCATCTATGATTTTCCGATTTAGCGCTTTGTAGCATCTATGATTTTCAGATTTAGCGTTCTGTAGCATCTATGATTTTCAGATTTTGCGTTTTGTAGCATCTATGATTTTCAGATTTAGCGTTTTTTAGCATCTATGATTTTCACATTTAGCGTTTTGTAGCATCCATGAATGAGTTTTTTAGCATCTATGATTTTCCGATTTAGCGTTTTGTAGCATCTATGATTTTCCGATTTAACGTTTTGTAGCATCTATAATTTTCAGAATTAGCGTTTTGTAGCATCTATGATTTTCAGATTTAGCATTTTGCAGTAATCCATGATTTTCAGATTTAGCTTTTTTAGCATCTATGATTTTTCGATTTAGAGTTTTGTAGCATCTATGATTTTCCGATTTAGCGTTTTGTAGCATCAATAATTTTCCGATTTAGCGTTTTGTAACATCTAAAATTTTCAGATTTAGCGTTTTGTAGCATCTATGATTTTCAGATTTAGTATTTTGTAGTAATCCATGATTTTCAGATTTAGCGTTTTGTAACATCTATGATTTTCAGATTTCCAGATTTAGAGTTTTCTAGCATCTGAGATTTTCAGATTTAGAGTTTTGTAGCAAATTTGTTACAAATGATAATTTTGTGCATCTTTACATATCGAGGACTACAATCATACAAAGGGGCAGATGACCTCGTAGTTCCTCCCCTTAAAACAACAATAACCATAACCTAACAATCATTAAAAATGCTCATCAATAATTATTTACAAAATATTTTAAAAACATAGGCAGAAGAACATAACTAACATAAGGTCCAGCAAATAGGCAAATTTAGGGCCTACCTCGTAATTTTACTGTTCAGTAAAACGCTTGCATTTTGATCGCTAACCATAAGAGAAAACACTTCCATTAAAAGACTCCAAACAGAGTCCTCCAAAAATAGAGCTAATTTCAGTTAACGAATACATACTTAAGCATTCTTACACCACTAGTTTATTAAAAAATTATTTATTTTGTAGAAAATCAAGAATTTTGGAGAAAACTAATAATTTCACATTTTAAGCCAATTTCGCATGTTATCGCGAATGAAATACCGCTATAACCCAGTCATAGGAGACATAAATCATTAAGATAACCTACATGACGTGACGAGTTTAGGACCTATTTAGTATCAATCGCAAATGCTATAAACCACAAAGTTATCAGCTGTTGGCAACACTGCGCAAGATCTCCCCTGAATTACAAGATGTAAGAAGCTGTAATTAGTTGAGTTGAGTATAATCTTCTTGTTACATTCCGATGTTACAAACAGAAGTATTAAAAAGGGGTTCTATCATCACGACTGGCTGACATAGTTTCAAATTAAGCAATTGACTCTCAAAGCTCCCGCTGTCTTATCTCGCTCGCCTCGTCTCGCGGCACAGTTATCACTCACACGCTATTGGTGCTCACAAGGCTCCCCCGCCCATCTCCCACCCCACTGGGTGTCACAGTAGCTTCTAACTTAAGTTTGAGGAAACAGGCCAATTTCACAAATTTACTTCCTGTTCTTAACCCTTTATTATAGGACTAAACTAATTAATATTTTATTCCATTCTATTCAATTTTAAACT
Source organism: Meconema thalassinum (assembly GCA_946902985.2). Lineage (NCBI taxonomy): Eukaryota > Metazoa > Arthropoda > Insecta > Orthoptera > Tettigoniidae > Meconema > Meconema thalassinum. The sequence continues at coordinate 355,613,938 of OX336390.1, read as the reverse complement.
TTAATTATTTAAATTTTAATTTAGATTATTTTAATTTGATTTTAAATTATTTTAATTTCAGTTATTTCCATTTGATTTTAATTATGCTAATTTTAAGTTTAATTTAATATTTAATTATTTTAAATTATTTTAATTTGGATTTTAATTATTTTAATTTTGTTTAGATTTTTGTTATTTTCATTTGAATTATTTTAATTTGGATTTTATTATTTTAATTATGATTTTAATTATTGTAACTTAATTGTAGTTTTGATTTTAATTACTTTAATATAATGTTAATTGTTCTAATTTCAGTTTCATTTTAATTATTATAATTGTAACTTTGATTTTAATTATTTTAATTTTGATGTTAATTGTTCTAATTCTAATTCTGATTTTAATTATTTTTATTTTAGTTTAATAATTTTAAATTTATTTAGTATTTTGTTATGTTAATTTTGATTTTTAATTATTCTAATTGTAATTTTGGTTATAATTATTAATTATTTTAACTTTATTTTAAATTTTAGTTATTTTGATTTTAATAATTCTTATTGTAATTTCATTTTAAATATTAATTGTTTTAATTTTAATTTAGAATTTAGTTATTTTAATTTTGATTGTAATTTTAAATTTAATAAAGATTTTAGTTAAATAATGATCTTAATTGTTATCATTTTAATTTTAATTAATTTACTGTACATTTTATCTATTTTAATTCAAATTTTAGTTATTTTAATTTAAGTAGTCCCACAATAGGTTGCCCCATGACTGGTGTAAATTGTTCTTAGCTGTACATGGTTCTTCTAAAATATAATAGGAGAATATTCCATACATTGCACTGTGTAGATATCTCAAACCGATTAAAAAACTACTTGTTTGTAAACTACTGTTATAAATCTGAACCTGCAGTGAAATTTCACTTTATTTTAGTGTAAAACGCACCTTTGAACAAGTCGGCTACACATTTATCATTAAAACTGTAGCTTAAGATGAATATAAAGGACAAGATTGTGTAATTTGGCTGTGTCCTCAAACGTTTGGTAGAAGCTGTAGGGGTGGAAAAAGGGAAGCTCTATTTGTTTTATACAAGTGGTCTCGAAATCGCGACCCATGGCGTGTTTAACATAATGAAGAAAACAATATAAAACATTTAAAAAGTACAGAGTTCTACAAGATCGTAATCAAGCTGATGATGGCAAATAGCTTTGATAAAAATGCAAGAAACTAATGAGTGTTCAATCAGAGGATAGTAATTTTTGCTCTTATTCTACCCACGTTCGCAGAAAACATACCCACACGAATGATTGTTTTCAAGAATGAACCGAGTGAAATCTTTTGAAAGGAACGAGGTAAGTGGCATCCAATTTGTTTTGAGTTTTATAAATGGTGTGTTGCAAGGACGCATTTCCTCTTGTTGGAAAAAAAATGTAAGTCTGCTGAGTTATTTGGCTCCTAACCTTGCAACAAGAGACTTTCTTTCTATGTGGAATCCAAACCACTGGATGCCATTTTTTATTTCAAAAATCTCATATAAGTTACATTAACCAACCAACTAACCCACACTAGGTGAGAGGCAAACAGGTTGACCACTGTTCCACGGATTGGCACTTTTCTCTCAAATTTTAATAATTAGGCCCTCACTTAGATCTTGAGAACACTCAGGACCCTAAAAATATTCAAAGTGGTCATTCAAAGAGTTTGAGACCATTGGTTTCAGCATAGCTGAAGCCATATTCCGTGGTCTACAGTTACGTATTGTAACTCCCGCCCCGAAGATGATGGATTCGATCCCCGACTCTACCAAGAATTTAATTTAATGTCGAAGTTGTAACTGGGATCAACTCAGTGGTTTTTAAAGACTTGCATTTCTTTCTCCAGACAAATTCGAGAAAGTATACGTGGACTAATAGAGCCTTACTACAAAATATATGGCATCACTAATCGAAGTGAAGAAAATGAACACCTCACAAGCCTGAACTGACAACACTGTAATGGGCGAGAAGACAATGCTCCATGATAATCAAAACGTTCATTGAAGGTCAGAACGTGACGCTTAAGGAATGTAGAAATGGGACAAGATACAGAACACTCCAAGAGTTTGGATCCCCAGTTCATGAGGGTCAATAGGATGAACACAAGAACCGATTTTTTCGTCACTGTCATCACCTCCTTTCAGGAGTACCTGAATAATAATAATAATAATAATAATAATAACAATGATAGACTACTAATTGTATAGCCTCAGCTTCCTGGTGTAAATGTTTTGAGAGGTAATCTGCTCTCCAATCACAACGTTCCGTTTGCACTGCTATTTAGCAAGTAAATCGGAGCTCCGTTGTATGTCCTGTTACTGAAATGTCATTAAATTCATTAAATGTGATACTAGAGGTCTTCTATGAGGTGACATAGTACGACCTAGAAAGCCACAGAGTTTCCCCAGACTTTTAAGTTTTACTTCCTCACCTAAAAATCGAACTCGCAATCTTGGGTTTATGAGTTGGACACTCCATCAGTTATTCTCTGAGTAAGGTAAATAAACCTGTCAACGATGGGTGCGGCTGCTAGTTTTCACACAAATTAGTATTCTCTCTCACAACTTTCTGATAATCCAGGCTACTAGTTGACCGCCAAGCAGTGTTGCCAACTCAGATTTTAAAAAAGTCACCGAGGAGTATGCATAATCTAAAAAGTAGATGGATTATTAGCCTATATTTTCAAAAGTGAAAATATTTTTTTTCCCTCTATCGCAGGCCTTCTTAATTAAATTTTCCCGAGGGCCACATAGATTAATTTTACGATTATTTAATGTATTCGGGGAGCTGAAAGTGAAAAAATGAATGCATAATTCAAGTCAGATATCTAACTGAAGTCGCAATAGCAAAGTATTCAGTCTTCAGAAAAGCGACAAATTTGAAAACAAGAAGGGATCTAATTTGTAAGAGTAACATTTAGAATAATTTTCTTTGAATTATTCAATCTTTCTCGCTTTTCATGGCGGGCCAACAGAAATCTCTCGGCTGGCCTAATCTGGCCCGCGGGCGCCTATTGAGAAGGCGCGCTCTATAAATAGTTAATATAGTCGCTCAAACCTAGACATTTAAACAATACTACATTTAAAATATTTTGTCGCCATCTTTTTGGCAACACGGTCGCTAAGTGCTGTAGTGACTAGCGTTATTGGTTGTCAATTCCAAAGTCCCGAATTTGATTCCCGACCCTGCCAATGAATGTAATTCTGATACGAGGTTTGTAATGAAGTACGTACACTAAGCCTCGTGAATACAACAGAGAAGAGGTGTGTTCGATTCCCATCTCAGCCATCCTAGATTTTTCGTTGTTTGCCCTCGACTTATATTCCAGGCAAATGCTGCGATGATACTAATAGATAGGCTACTGAAACTGAGTGTTTAGCCTACATTTCTGTCATCATAAACGGATGTGTTCTAATTTAGCAAGCACAGACCATCCTTATATAATTTTATACTACATAATTACACTTTTCTATCTCTGTAAGATTCTGATGTGCTACAATATTCTTTTATGTGAAAATTGTGCAAAAAATAAATAAATATAGATAAATAAATAAACCGCCTCGTGGCGTAGTGACTAGCATGGTTGGCTGTCAGCCCAGAGATCCGAGTTCTATTCCTGGCTCTGGCAAGAAATTTAATTCTGGTCTGAGGGTTGGATCAGGGGGCACTGAGCCTCGTCAGGCAAAACTGAAAAGAGATGGTTTCAACTCCCACATCAGTCCCCCTGGAAAATGTTCTCCGGTGTTTCTCATTTATACTCCAGACAAATGCCGGGATGGTTCCTAGCTTAAGGCCACGGTCGCCTCCTTCGCTATCCAAGCCTCAATCACAAGTAGGCTTACACACACACACTCCTACAGACACCACAAAACATAGGCAATCAGACCGATTTCGCACACACCCAAATACACGGGGCTGAATGACTACGACGTCCAAGCCCTTAATTGAAACAACAATAATAATAACAATAATCATATATATTATTTCAGTAGTATAGATCCCTCCTGCGGCGCACACAGGCGACCGATCGTGACAAATGAGCATTCAAATGAAAGAGAATCGACATTAGCAGTGACGAATTGCACTCTAATTTCATAAATATCTATAATTTCTTTAAAATATGACTTTAAAAAATGTACGAAGTGTGCGATTTGCAGATACCGTTGCTGTGGGAAGATACGTTCCATAATTGCTGCCCACTTCACATTTTGGCCGCTGTGACGCCTGTTTCATGTCATTTTAACATTCTGAGGCATTTCCTTTATCATTTTGCATGGACTCAGCACACAAATGACATTAGCAGTGAGGAATTGCATTCTAATTTCATAAATATCGATTTTGTAAGAAGTGTACGATTTGCAAATACTGTTGCTGTAACATGCTGCAATTATGAGTTGTAGTCGAAAACCTTAAAACTATCAACCTTTCTCCCTAAGTCTCTCATTATAAACCTATTGGAGAAAGTGTGGTTTATGAACATGCGAGATTTCTCGCACGGGTCCGCTAGTAATAATAATAATAATCTCTATTACGGCCTACAAGTTCTGTCTAACTATGATTCAACCCACAAAACGCTCATTGACAACCAGAACATATAGTACCCATAAAATGTTGAGAGTCTGCTATTTTAAATTCTAGGCAGCAGGCGTAAATGTTTCTTGCATGACGTGCACAAGGCTGTTTGTGATCTGGAATCGAGATAGCAATGGCAGTTCTCTTAAAAAATGTATCGCATTCTTATCTGGTCCCGCACGCTGCACAATGCAGGTACTGTGCCATTCATTTAGCGTGGAGCCGACCTCCTGTGATGGCGAGGTTGTCAGCCGGACAATAGGGGTACTTCAAGTGGTGTCTGCATTCACACGGAGCTGACAGCGCACGGCCAATATCCAAGCGATCGTTATCACCTCTAGCCTTGTCGCGTGCATTCGCACGGCTCCTAATACCAGCTTTCTTTACACATGGTCCAGGAAATGAGCGTATGTCTGATGTCACTTTATTGATAAAAGATCCGGAGAGCCATTCCCAAGTTCATGGTTCATAACCAGTTTCAATTGCAAGTCGTCTATCATCACGCGATAACGGCCGGATGTATTTTATGAAGGAAGTGTGCTCATTGTTGTGATGGTGTGGAGGAGCGCTTTAAATTTGATGTTTCCTCAGCAGCTAGGGGTAGAATTACCAGGGCACCCTGAGGGAAAAGCAGGGCCATTATTAACGAAACAGCATAATTTAGAACAGATCTATAGTTAATAGACCACAAATCCAGAGGGATCTGTTACTCTTTCACGGAAACCTACTCAACCGATTAAGCTTAAGTTTCGCACAAACTAATCTACCAGCAAAGAACATAGGATTACTTCCGTTTCACAATATAATGTAGTCTTATGATTTCAGCCCTTTAGCACTCGGCTCAGGACGAAATAGGTAAATTAACGAAGTTGTCGTAGAAGAACCGGACACAGCTCATTTTAAACTCCTTAGTGTAACAAACAATACTCAGAAGGTTCCTAAAGGGACCATGAAAAACACATTTGAAGGCTTTAGAACAAACTGTTTCAAAGACATTTCCAAAATCCCCCCTCGTGAATGACCAGCCATAACCATGGCAACGCCAACTCAACATGACCCCTTCAGCTTTTCACCTAGCTTGTACGATACGGGGCCACGGACGCCTCCTACCCAAATCCTAGCTTCAATTACAAGTACAGTTATCACAATGACACAGGTTATCGGACAGATTTCGAACTCATCAATGTACACGGTGCTACATGTCCATGAAGTTGCAAACCCCCAGTATAAATCAGCAGCAACAACAACAACAATATCAACATCATCATTTAATCTAGTGTACGAGGGAGAAAACAACATACCAAGATAAGATCACGTGATACTTCGTGGAACGCCATTACTTTATCGCACTCGAGCAATGAACTTGCAAGTAAACAACTCTATAAAACACCATTGTTTACCAGGTACTCCAAGCCTGGTATTCGTCTGAAGAGCTAACGATAGGAGAATGAGTGTTACCAATTTTATTATTATTATTATTATTATTATTATTATTATTATTATTATTATTATTATTGAGTTACGGCCTTCTAAGGACCACGTTACAGTAAATTCCAATTCGTCCTCCTTAGTTATTCTTTCTTTATCTCCCAGTATTCCTCCATTGTTGCACTATGCTTCGGTTTCCTGTCTCCACGGGGCTACATGACCGCGTTGTCGCAGCCCCTAAACTAAGGAACCAACCAACCTGTCTCCAGTCCACTTTGCGCCTGTTTTCTTTTCGTTTCCCCCTTGGAATCCTTCCAATTACATGACTTTCGTCCTAAAAACCTCTCTTTTCAATAATTCTTCTTCTCTTATGTTGTTTCTTTCCAGATCTTTCTTGACTTCTTGAATCCAGGCGGTGGTTGATTTCTTTACCCAAAATTCGTATAGTTAGTCTATTGTCATCCATTCTGTAAATATGTCCGAGAAACATCAATCTTCTTTTCCTTATTATTTCTGATATGTTTTCTATGTTCTGATAAATTTCATTGTCATTATTATTATTATTATTATTACAACTACTGCTACTACCACAAATAATAATATGGGTTATTTATTTATTTAATTTAATTTGGATTTAAGCCAAGATTGACCACACAACCAGCTAAACATAGTCTTATAGGCTATATTTAAAATGTTGAGCCAACTCTAGGGTGACATGGAGCAAACTAATAAATCAACAAACACAACTTTTCAGACGAGATAAATAACCAGAGCTGAGGAGCAATGTGTTGAAAAATAAAACGTTGTTGTTGCTGCTTATTTTTGGGGCCATGACATCGTAGTTTTATAGCCCCGGGTATTTGGAATTTGTGTGAAAACCTGTGTTGTTGTGATGACTATAATAGTGTGTGTGTTTGTAAGTTGGGGATAAGATTGAGATGGAGGCAGCCGTGGCCTAAGTTAGAAACCATCCCGGCATTTGCCTGGAGTATTAATGGGAAACACGGAGATTATTCTCCAGGGTGGAATCGAACTCTCCTCTTCCAAGTTTTGCCTCATGGGGCTGAGTGTAGGCTCCGTTTCAGCCCTCACACCCGAACTAACATTTCTTGGCAGAGCCGGGAATCGAACCCGGACCTCCGGGGCGACAGCGAAGAATGCTAACTGCTACATCACGAGGTGGTTTTACATACCACAGAAATTGAAGAATGATCAAGATGCCGCAAAATAATCCCAAAAGGAAGAAGAACAACATGTTTTTAAAATGGTACTTTTCCTTTGGTAAGCACTCGGGACACTGAAACACACTGTACAGTACTGTACAAATGAATAACACTTTTGTGAACACATTACTTCGTTCATTATTCGTCTTGCACATTCTAAATTGTTTAGGCTACTTTGACTACACTGAAAATCGGGTGGCATTTAGCAAAACTGTTCTTTTCTTTCCCGTGAAGAGTGTCCGACGCTTTGTCTTAGAATTTGGTCACCTCCCGTGTGATTTAGTATCGACGAACAATGGGAGCTGAATGCTGAATGTTCTTTAGAACCACTTGTAGAAAGTGACGCTGGCGCACCTGGTGGCTGGGAGTGTTTGGCCCCATGCTGCTACCTCTTCACCTCCGACTGAGACCAGTATTCACACCGACGACAATTTATAGCACATAGTTATTTATGTCCTGTGAAATGAATTCGTAAACTGCATCGTTAAAGGCCGTGAGTGAGAGGTGAGTTTCAGCTGCCTCGTAACACCGTGGTTCACATGAGCACTGTTCTTAATATTAAACAACACATAATTGTTAAGGGGACAGAGAAAAGGTGAGTAAGTCAACAAACCACAAATTTTCAAGTAATAATATTAACAATTAATTATTAATAATAATAAATTAATAATAATATGATGATGATGATAATTGTTGTTTTAAGGGGCCTAACATCTAGGCTATCGGCCCAAATTAATAATAATAATAATAATAATAATAATAATAATAATAATAATAATAATATTAAAATGGCATTAGGGACTCCACTGAGTGCAACAATAGTGTTGCTAAGATCGTGCACATGGAGATGGCTAAAACTACAGGACTATAGATGACTCCTCGCTTCCGTACTAAAGTATCAACCCAAAGATGTTTCGGAGAATGGAATCCACTATATTATACTGGGACAGAGAAATCCGCACTGATAAAACCATCGATGCCAATCGACCTGATATTCTCCTCCTTGACCGACAGAAGAAACGGACCATTTCTGTGGTCCCAAGAAACTACAGTAAAACCTACCTTAAACGGAATCGAACGTGACTCACATTTTTTCCCGTTAAAGATAGGTTTTCAGTTAGGGGAGGTAAGCCTATACTAAACATTATTAAACCATAGTCATGGGCACAATGGACATACTGAGAACAAATAAAAGGGCGTACACACCTTAGTCAGTGTAGTATTTACATATTTCTGCTAGGAATAATACAGGACTGGATGACTTTTACTCTCGTGTTAAGATCAAGCACAACTCTTGCTTTTGAAAACATTGGTTGGTTGGTTCCTTAGTTTAGGGGCTGCGACAACGCGGTCATGTAGCCCCGTGTACTTTGGGTGTGTGTAGAATCTGTCTGATGACCGGTGTTAATTGTGATGACTGTATTAGTGTGTTTTATTTGTTTTCAATTCAAGTGAGGACTGCTGACATTGAAATTTTTCAAGTAGTTCCTACTTTTGCCGCCAAACGCCACCGTCAACGACTACTGGTTCAGAACTTGATTGCCAGAAGCCACCGCAGTTGGCTCCTGGCGAAGAACGTCGGAACCTATGAGCGTTTGTCGAATGTTTAACCTATATATAATTTAGCTTCACACAGGTGCAATTAGTGGAAGGTTCTTTAACATGCCATAAATCTATGACATGGGACCGCTGGCTTGACTTCCCCTCCGAAGGAAGGCATACTGAGGGATTGTTAGCGCTCTTAAAAAATCCGACGTCTTCGGCCAGGTTTGAACCCACGATCTTGGGCATAGAAGCTCAGCATGCTACCAGCTACGCCACCGAAGCCGCTTTGAAAACATTAAAGACTACTGCCGAACTACAGTAAAACCCCATTAGCCCGGACTTATCTTAATCTGGACAGCCGTTTAATAACGTGAAATGCATAAATGTGACATTTGAGGTATCTGCGCAGTGGCGGCCGGTAATAAGGTTGCACATCGACCAGATTAATCCATGAAAATCAATTAATACCGTGATATTACTTTTAGTAATCGAGGCTGTATGTTTCCTTTTACATGTATAGGAATTCATAATTCTCTTCTTTAATAATTCGGGAAATCTTACAGTAAGTTACTGTGAACTGTCTGAGAAAGGGAAGCGTGCCAACCAACACCCATAGGAGCGCTCGTCCGTTTGGTCGTTCCCAAGCACCGACCAGCAGATCTCAATAGTGAAGGGTATGGCAGAGATGCTAGACCAAGTAAGTCCTATCCCAACAGTTAACTCGGAGGGTCGTTGCCCGCTGATTGCAACAAGGGAGCCGAGGCGCGGACGGAACATCCGAGATTGCTCCGTCAACTGCCGATACTATTTCTCGCTCTCTTATATACCTTACGTTATTTAGTTCTCGTGAAGGTTTTCATGTAGACTGACTTATAATCCATTCAATCCGATGTTCTCTGAACTGCGGCATTCATGATGAATCAGGTATATCCGTTTTACCGCGTAATTGAATGGCAGAGCGGTCAAGTTGTTGGCCTCTGACCAAGGTAGACCAGGTTCGATTCCCGGCCAAAGCATCTGAGATTTTCAAAGTGAAATGCCACGTCCTGTGATTCGGATTCCAATTAAAAAGGAGGTCCCATGGCTCATGATCGCGAGATTAGTGGTCACGTAAAACTACAACTTCCTTCCTTAGCTTTTCCCCAAGTATCGAAGCCAGCAGCCGCGAGAGCAGATGCGCAAGGCAGTACTTTTAGCGACTTGGTAGAAATAACTTAAATGTTGCACCTTTATAAAAGGTCACCACTTATTTTTATGATCGAATTCGTGAGGTTTCATTTAATGATATTTTAGAGGCATTTAGCGACTTTGAGGTAACAGCAGTTGGCAACACTGGCAGTAAGCACATCTTGAGCGAAAGATTAGCTTACCTTAAGGAGGGCTAAGGTAGCATGAAGCTGTTGTGAGGTGAAGAGAGGTTGGCCATGTATCATTAATGTGATGGCCGCCAGGCTAATGCAAATGGCTAGTGATTTACTAATCCACCGTGTCAGAGGCCACCTTCTCATCGTGCGTACAACAAGCACTGACTATAACAGTCCTCATGTAACACTGAAATACAAAATGCAGAAATATTTGGTGAATAATATTCCCTGGCAGTAGGCTACTACCAACTCTACCATAACTATGGACCAACACGTCTATTATGGTATGTAAAAGGTAATCATTTTAATAATAATGGATGTCCAACTTTGCAAAAATATGGACTACACTGAGTGCTACGATATGTAGCTAAGATCGTGCACATGTTGTTGGCTAAAACTACAGGACTAGATGACTCCTCGCTTCCGTATTATAAGTACCAACCAAACGATGTGTCGGACAATGGAACCCATTATAATTATTATACTGGGACATAGAAGTCCGCACTGATAAAGCCATCAAAGCCAACCGACCTGATAAATTCCCTCCTTGTTTGTCCTTGATCGACAGAAGAAATGGCTTTTAGTGCCGGGACTGTCCGAGGACAAGTTCGGCTCGCCAGAGGCTGTAGCAGCTTCCAGCGGACACCCATAGGGTGAGCTATAATTTCCGTTCAATTTCAAGTAGTTCCAACTTTCACTACCAGATGTCACTGATACCTAGTGGTGAACGTTGGAACTTTGATAGAGCGTTCCAACGAAATCTAACCTAGAAATTTAGCTTCACACAAGTTCAGTCTCTGGAAGTATATTTTACATGTCATAAATCTATGACATCTGAAGAATGTTAACGCTCTTAAAAGTAGTTCCGTGAAGAACTATACAGCCTATTTTCATATATCCTACTTATGTTTAATTGCCTCTATCTACATACAAAATTTCAGTTTGATTGCTGTAATAGATTCGTAGATATTGAGAACCGACTAAATATTTCGGATGGTCGCCATGTTGGATTTTATATATGTAGGTCCTAGAGTTATGTACTGTTACATGAAGATTATTGTGTACGTGTAGCATTCAAACTTTCATCGCATGATTAGGACACAAGAAGTAACAAGGAGATTTTAAAATTTCGCACAGCTGCCATCTTGTGATTATGGAAACAATTGAAATTAATTAGATGCCAGTGGATTAACATTCGTATAAGGATTTACTGTACCAAGTTTCACTGCACTCGGATGGTTAAATTGCGAGAAACGTCCATGTGAATATTTATACTTCGCGTCGCCGCCATGTTGGATTTGTGATCACCAGGTTATTTAAAGTCCTATAGGTGAACTTAAGTTCATAGCCCCTATGAACATAAAAACAAATCAGTTTGATTGCTATAATAGATTCGTAGATATTCAGAGCCGTCTAAATATTTCGGATGGTCGCCATGTTGGATTGTTAAATGTATAGGCCATAGAGTCATGTACCATTAAAGGAAAATTATTGCTTAGGTTCATTATTCAAACTTTCACATCGATCACGTGATTACGACACAAGAAATAAAAAACTTAATTTTAAAATTCGCAAAGGCGCCATCTTGAGGTTATGTAAACAATTGCACTAAATTAGATACCAGAGTATTACAATGTGTATAAACATTTCTTGTACCAGATTTCATTGCGGTTGGATTATTAAATCGCGAGAAAGGTCTAGTTAAAATTTTTAATTTTGCTTGGCCGCCATGTTCGTTTTGTAGTTAACCGGTTTTTGAAAGTCTTATAGATGAATTTCCAGTAGTACCCTTTATCTTCGCACAAAATTTCAGGGTGATACCGCTAATAGTTTCAGAGATATAGAATGCCGCTGAAATATTTCGCACATCCGCCATCTTGTGGTTATGTAAACAATTGAACCAAGTTAGATGACGGTGCATTATAATGTGTATAAACATATACTGTACCAAGTTTTATTGCGTTTGGTTGGTTAAATCGCCAGAAACGTCTAATTAAAGGTCGCAAATTTGCGTGGCCACCATGTTGGTTTTGTAGTTACCAGTTTTTCAAAAGTCACATAGGTGAACTTCTAGTAGTTCCCTTTATCACCGTAAAAAATTCCAGGGTGATATCGGGAATGGTTTCGGAGATATTGAATGCTGGTGAAATATTTCGCACAGCCGCCATGTTGGATTGGTGAGACGTAACAAAATTTGAAGGGCACAGTCGGGGTCGTCCAGAACAGTGCTTTGAATTTATCGAGTTTCATTGAAATCGCTCCAACCGTTTAGAATTTATTAGGGGGGAACACACACACACACGCACACACACACGGACGAAAGGTGATCTCATAAGCCAATTTTTACAAAATTGAAAATAAGCTAAAAAAATCCGAGGACTTTGGCCGGGTTTGAACCCGCTATCTTGGGCACAGCAGTTCAGCATGCTACCAACTACGCCACCGAAGCCGCATAATAATAATAATAATAATAATAATAATAATAATAATAATAATAATAATAATAATAATAAATAACTAGAGGGCTCGTGCGTGAACTCTCGCATGTGTTAAACCACCCGCCTGGCCTTTATATTCAGATACAACTGGGGATGGTGACAGGCGACCGCTAACTTGGGTCTCATTAAGGTGGGGTCAAGGAAGGGATTTTGGAAGGAAGTCGGCCGTGGACCAGTTGAAAGGAACCATCTCGGCATTTTCCTGGTGGTGAAAATGGTAAACCACGAAAACCATTTTCAGGACGCCTGATATGGGATTCGAACCCACACTCTCCCTATGCCAGTGAGACACGAGTTAGCGCTCTCGGTAGTGGTAGACATGCATGTTGTAATGATTGTAACGGAAGTAAGTAGAGGACTTGGAAGCAGCTGATGTGCAGTGCTGCGGGCAGAGAAAGCTCGAGAAACAAAGAGATCGTAACTAGAGTACAGGCTGCTTACAATTGGAAATACCGTATGTGAACACAAGGAGCACCAGCAGCTACTTCTGCGCGACTGACAAAACGCATCAAAACAGCCCTGAAAATGGGATTAAAGTCTGCATTACTTTAATCGCAGCCAATGGCCATAAGCTGTGCATATTTGATTGAACGCCCGAGGGCTCCCAACAAGTTCAATTTCAAGTAGTTCCCACTTTGGTACCAGATGCTACTGTCACTAACACTAGCGATGAACAATGGAACTTGATAGAGAGCGTTTCCTAACCAGCCAAATATAACATATAATTTTTTTACACACCATCAATTGCAGTGGTAGGTTCTTTTACATCCAATAAATCTATGACATGGGCCCGCTGGCTTCACTTCCCCTCCAATGGAAGGCATACTGAAGGATTTTAGTGCTCTTAAAAATCCGACGACTTCGGCCGGGTTTGAACCCGCCATCTTGGGCATAGCAGTTCAGCTGCATTACTTTATATAAGTTACTAACAATGTAACCTTATCATGTGTGTCCCATCTCCACAAACATGGTTATTTATAGGCTAGTATAATTTCTTGCCGTTGGGTTGAATCAGGGTTGCAAGGATTGTTGCCACGCTTGCTTTACAGTCACCATGTTTGCAGGCCACCTGCAGACACTGGAACTGACATTTATAATGTAACTTGAAAGTTGGCAGACATGTGTTGATCTTCGTCTGTCACTGTGACGTTATTGTATGTTCGCCTATCTTCACACTGTTAGCCGGATAGCAACACCTAACATAAAGCAATCCATATTAAATGATAGATACCTCGTAGTGTAGCGGCGGGGTTCGGGCTGGAACAGGATACACTCAGGCTCGTGAGGTAAAACTGAGAAGAGATGGTTCAATTACCACCTCAGCCATTCTAGAAGTGGTTTTCCGTTGTTTCCAACTTCTTCTCCAGACAAATGCCGGGCCACGTACATTGCATCAGAACGCTCAGTAAAAGATAACATCCGGGCCCAAGGCATAACCATCCTAACTGTAGAGTAATTGACTTGAATTTAATTATTTCCGTCTTCTTCGAACTTCACTTTACTAAATGTATGTTCAGCGTTGAGGTGGTGCGCGGACCATAGTTTGAGAAACGCCGCTATTCAAGAAATGGGCGCCACCGAGACACAGCACACAAGTAAATTAGGCGGGGAATCTCCTCGACCGCTAAGCCTCCATATTAAAGTTTAGTGCTCAAGTCCAGCTAGAGAGAAATAAACTAATAGCTCCACCGTGGTTCAATTAACTTTCTCATACACAGCGAGTCCTTGCTTGGCACGACAGTGCTGCCACACCAAAATACGGGACGATTGGTCTATAGTACAAGATCCCGACTAAGATCAACATTCGCCTATTTGGCTTCCTAATGAAAGGTACTTTTTGATCAAACATAATATGCAAACAAACAAATCGAAGATTGGGTTGTCAAATTATATCAGGTCAAAGTTTCCCTTAATTAAAATAAAGTATTTTAAGCATTTCTACACATTTATTTTCTCCATGAATTCAGTACCAATCGAGAAACAAGGAACAAGGAAAAGTTAGGTTGCCTATCTTTTGTTGTTATTTCACTGGTTTGATGCAGCCCTCCCTGTTAAAGGAAGCTTTTCAGTCGGTCAACACAAATTGTGCTTAATCATAAGTATTTACATGCCCTAGCCTGAAGGAAATAAGATATTTATTACAAAATAACACGCTTTTATGCACGAAAATGGGGGTTACTTAATTGGATAACAGATTAAAACTCAGCAATTTTTCTAGGATTGTGTCGTGTCTTGTGTGGGGTTTCGCATAGGAACACCAAGCGGGCTCTTAGTGTCCCCGCCCAGACTCCCACATGAGTAGCGAACTACGCGCTACCTCCCTTTATGAAGCGCACCTGCACCTCTTATCTGCGAGAGCTAGAAGCTTAAGCAGCCTTAACCTCCCTATAAAGGCTTCCAAAAATATGGTGTATTGGCTTTCACGGTTAGTGAATTAAAACTCAGCAATGTTTCTAGTTTTGTGCCGTGTTTTGTGTGGGGTTTCGCCTAGGACACCAACCTGGCTCATCAGCGGGCTTTTGGTGACCGACCCGGACCCCCACAGGAGTAGCAAACTGCGCGCTACCTCCCTTCTTATGAAGCGCACCTGCGCCTCTTAACTGCGTGAGCTAAAAGCTCAAGCATCCTTTCACCTCCCTATAAAGGCTTTCAAAAAGATGGTATATTGGCTCTCACGGCCAGTGAATTAAAACTCAGCAATGTGTGCCATTTTTGTGTAGGTTCCGCCTAGGAACACCAAGCTGGTTCATCAGCGGTTTCTTGGTGTCCGCTCCCGGACCCCCACAGAAGTAGATAACAGATTGTTTTCCCGCCTAATGTGACTGGACACAATTTGTGTTGACCAACTGGAAAGCTTTCCTTAATAGAACTAGGCAACAATGAAAATTGGCTTCTACCACTTCAATGCCTCCCTGTACCGAGCTAATCGTTTCATCTCTACGTAACTACCACATCTTACATCCGAGGCAATCTGTTTGACATATTCTAACCTTGGTCTACCCCTACAGTTCTTGTCCTCGACCCTCCCTTCCATAACTAAGTTTGCTATTCCTGGGTGTCTTAGTATGTGTCTCTTCTCTACATTAGCAGTCGCAGAAACATCTCTCATTTCCCACTCGTATTAATACCCCTTCATTTCTTACTCTATGTACCCATCTGATCTTCATCATTCTCCTATAACACCACATTTCAAATGCTTCTATTCTCCTCTTTTCTGCTGCGCCAACAGTCCTAGTTTCACTTCCATAGAGTACCACGCTCCAGACAAAGGCCTTCAAAAATGATTTGCTAATATCTAAATCTATATTTGATGTCAAAATATTTTCTATTACTGGGTTGACAGGTATAAACAGGTCATAACGTTGGTAACAAAAGGTCCTTACATAGAACTATCTGAATTCCAAATACTGTGAACATTGATTCATTAAATAATAAGTTATCTATAATAATGTTTGCATGATTTGCACGGCCGTCATCTTGAAATTGTTCAGCCGATGACCTTTTAGTTTGGGCGCCAGACGATACCCCCATGAAGGTATTCTTCTTCAAAATTTGGTAGAGATCCGATGATTAGTTTGGTAGTAATTTGATTTAAGCTTTGAAAATTTGGGTGGCTGCCATCTTGTATTCGTTAAGATGGCGGCGATAAAAAACATGATACTACGGATCCTTTTGCTAGTGCTATGCCTGTACCAAGTTTGGTTTAATTTAGTTTCATCGTGTTTGAATTGATAGAGGGAGCCAACAGCCACGCAGACATTTGACCTATGTAGCCTATATCTCATAAGTCTACTTTCATTAAAAAAAAAAAAGCTAAAATAAGTAACTATATTTTTACACTAAAGTAACGGTGCAATACTTCTACCTTTGTAACTGTAACGCAGTTATTTTTCTCACAAAATAACTGTAACGCAGTTACTATTTTCGACAAGTAACGGTAACTGTGACCTCGATCCTTTTATAGTACACTAGCAGGTACCCGCGGCTTCGCTCGCGATCAATACAATGGGGACGATGCATTATTCCTGATATTACATCAATCGCGGCTACAGGTGGGTCCATTCTAATTCTGAAAATTCTGATACATACAGTATATTGATATGAGCAGCAAAGTGGGAATTTCATAGAGTTGTGAAAGTCTGCAGGGTACGATGTTACATTACGTGAACACATTTTAGAATTACGTTTTTGGTTTTGCCATCTTCTGCTGAGACTTAACGATTTTGTTGTCCGGATACTCGCGAGCACGCCACATACAGTTGCCCATGGGAAAAAATGGTTTTGTATAAATGTACACGTGCTACTGTTAAGTGTGTGTCATTGCGCTTTGTTAATAGAAATTGCGAATATTGTTTGAAGAGGGAACCGCGCTCTTGCACACTGGAATGGCAAATCTATTGGAATATGGGGAATTAAACGTATTTTTCCTTAAGCTATTCTGTGTGTAATTTTGCCACACTTATTGATGATTTGAACGTCAACATGTCGCTATTAATAGACCTATAGTAAAATAACTCTCACCTTGGCCGCTGATGTACATTATGTAGTCTCTTCCAGTGTTACATCCCAGGGATTGAAATTCTCCAACAACCCTTTTGCCTCACATGCCTCTCTAAGTAATTAGGGGGGCGTGGTGGCTCAGCTGTCTACCTGTATGCCTCTCACCAAGGCGGTCCGGGTTCGATTCCCGGTCAATGCATGTGAGATTTTCGAAGTGAAATGCCATGTCCTGTGGTTCGGATTCCACGTAAAAAGGAGGTCCCGTGGCTCATAATCACAAGATTCACGGACACGTAAAACTACAAACTTCCTTCCTTTTCCTAAGTAATTAAAATTCCCGATTGTTGGTGTTGTTTGAGTCTTCAGTTTTTTGACTGGTTTGATGCAGCGCTCCATTCCTCCCTTTCCTGAGCTAATCGTTTCATCTCTACATAGCTACCACACCCTTCATCCGAGGCAATCTGTTCAACCCTGGTCTACCCCTACAGTTCTTGTCCTCGACCCTCCCATCCATAACTAAGCTTGCTATTCCTGGGTGTCTTAATATATGACGTACCAACCTATCTCTTCTCTTCATTAGCAGTCGCCAGAAACATCTCTCCTCTCCCACTCGTCTTAATAGATCTTCATTTGTTACCCTATCTAACAATCTGATCATCATTCTCCTGTAACACCACATTTCAAACGCTTCAATTCTCCCCTTTTCTGCTGCGCCATTAGTCCAAGTTTCAATTCCTTATAGTGTCACGCTCCAGACAAAAGTTTTCAAAAATGGCTTCCTAATACCTAAATGTATACTCTATGTCAACAGATTCCTCTTCTGTAGAAATACTGTCCTTGACTGAGCCAGTCTGCCAACCTCTTTGCTTCGTCCATCACTGGTTATTTTGCTTCCTAAGTAACAGAAGTCTCCTACTTCCCGTAGCGTTTCACCAGCCAATTTGATGTCAATAGAGGTTTCTGATGTATTTCGGCTGCTTTCCAATAATTTTGTTTTACATTTATTGATTTTCATCATGAATGTCCATACCATTCAAAAACTCGTTCAATTCCTCGGGCGTATTGGCCAAGATGGCGATGTCATCAGCAAATCTCAAAGATGAAATTATTTCTCCTTGAAACTTCGCTCCCACTTTAAATTATTCTCCAATTTCCTGATGATTGTGGTTTTTAGAGATCTTTGAAATGCGTTGCCCTCGCACATGGTGTAGATGCATTGCCAAAGGAAAACATTCCATGTTACGAACATGGGCCGCATAACCTGTACCGAAAGCCTATTCTGGACAGCAGTTCCTTGAACTTAAATTTGCCAACATTTTATTGTATCTTTCATCTGTACCTCAACATTCAGAAGAGTGCTTTAAAAATCTTGTCTTGTGTAAATTTTGGAAAAGGTAGTGAGAGTGGTTTTTGCTGGAATGGATACTCGCTCGTAGAAATTCTTTTCAGTAAAATAGACTGGTTCACAATTTTGTAAGTGCCCATTGAGGTATGTGACGGCGGGATGCTTTAAGTGTTACGGAAACGGCAATAGCCACCACAGAGCTTCGTTGCTACTGAAATAACGACCAGACTGATATTTGTACTAATCTATACGGGAATTGTGAGCCCAGTGTTTATGAAATTGAACGTAACTATATCGCTACCTTTATTTAGTAGCCTCTACTGTAGTGTTTAAAAAATAACAGTGGTATTAGAAGGCGCTTTCCCTAAGTTTTTTACCCCTGGCACTACAGACCATGAAGGGCCTAGGCCTATCATCCCACCGCTTCCCAGCCATTTGGCCTGCAGATATTGCTGTGACGCGTGGTCAGTGCATCGTGTCCCCTCGGCCGTTAATCTTGTTCTTCGTGACCGGGGCGCTGCCTCGCTATCAGACAGCCACTCAATTGTCCTCACGAAACTGAGTGCACTGCGTTGCACCCCTCACGTCAGTGTCTAAAATCTCTGACGGAGCCGGGAATCGAACCCGGGGCCTCCGGATGAGAGGCAGGCGCGCTACCCTGTTCTTATTGTGTTTATATATATCTTGAAAAAGATAATAAATGGATTGGCATTGCCTCCTACAGGAATATATAGAAAATCGGATGTCAAACCTTGCGGTTCAGTAGCCATGGATACGGACTTTCCATTAGTTCATCAGTTTATCAGAGCGAAGATAGTTTTCTGCGAATATCTTGGAAACTGTTGGTTTTAGGGCCTTAAAATGTGTTTTTCGGTGTCCCGTAGGGACATACCGAGTGTTCTTTCTTGCATCGAGGGGCGTAAAATGTCCGGTCTTTGTGCGACAACTTCGATATTTTGTCCCGCTTGAGTATTTTTTGTGACTTTTCAGTTATGATGCCCGTTCCACGGGAACAATGATTTATTTCCGGATGAAAGGCAGCCTATAGCCTATGTTATCCCAGGGTATAAGCTGTCTCCATTTCAAATTTCATCCAAATCCATCCAGCCGTTTTAGTGTCAAGAGGTAACAAACTAACGCACAGACACACACACAGACACACAGGCTTTCACTATTATAATATACTAGCTGAAGTACCCGTGCTTCGCTACTGGTCATAAATAAATTGAAATGTGAAGGTGACAGTTAAAACAGGTGATAGGCGAGGTGCTGCGCGGAGGGAGAGTTAGGATGGAACATTTTGTCCAGCTACACCGCTTGGCATTGACCTGGTTTTATAGCACACAATTAGGTTTTACTCGCTAACAGTTGGAGATACATGAAAAGTGATAAAGACCATTGTGATAGAAATTTAAATTTTAAACCTAGCATATGCCATCTGAAGTTTGCTATTTCTTAGCATTCTCTTTTTATTTGAAATTGAAATATGAATGTTTGAAACCAAAGGGTGTAATGACGTCACTTAAATGGTCGCCATCATTAAATAGTGCAAAGTATTGAAATCAAAAGTAGCCTATATATTAACCATGTAAATCAGCTACTTCCATGTAAAATTTCTTGTAAATCGGATCAGTGGTTCGTTGGTGATCGAGTAATACACAGACACACAAGACACATACCATCTCACTTTTATATATTAGTATGATCAACCGGAACTGGACCAGCGCCAATCAGAAACTAAGACATGTGGTGATAAAGTTAGCAGTGCATGGGTACCACCATAAAATATGTAAAAACATGTCCTACCACGCCCCAAATGAACTCTGCGTGTGCTCGTTATGTGACCAGTTCTGTGACACATATCACATCACACGATGTAAAAATAACCAGAAATCACTCTGTGATTATGGCAAGGACTAACATTTAAAATGAACAAAGCATCATACAGTGTTGCTCTATTTCACAAATAACATTCAATTCACAATATAATGACTGGCCATGAATAAATGCTTTAATGCACACATTCCTGACTGATTACTGGATCATGATGTTTTTCACATTAATTAACTCTTTTGTAACATGTTTGTTTCACTAATGTAAATCTATGTTATGCACATTCGTGCGCTTTTCTGTTAATAATATATTAGTATGGATGTAGTTTTTAGATGTAAGAAAAACGTACGATATTATTTACCTAGTAATTTGAAAGTACCCATGTTTAAGTACAAAAGGAGCCTGGTCATGATTTCTAAAGATTACTATGAGAATTATTGGTGACGTCAGTTACCTGTAGGTTTGCTACGGTACTGTATCTGTTGAGGGCAGTGAAGGAGGTAATGTTCTGTACAAATTATTTACTCTTACAGTCATGTCTTAATTAGAAAAGAGGGAGTGTTCACTGCGTGGTTAATCATTTTAGGTTACTGTTTCATTTTGGTTGCTACACATTAATCTGGTTCTGTTTGTCTTAGTCAAGTCTTATTACAGTTACTGTATTCCTGATTAGTAATACAAAAGATAGCCGGTACAGGTTAACAATGTCAACAATTAAAACAATGCAGCATAAAACATTAGGATTAATAAAACACAAACGTAAATATATTATTAGTAGAACACACCATAATGGAGAGTGTAACACAACAACATTGCGCGTGATACCTTCCGCCATAGGGTAAAGATTCAAAATCTCCCGTAACAGCAGCGGCATCAAGAGTATGACATTAGACCCAAAATGTCACATTCAGACGACCACGTGGATTGACGGCTAACATTATCGGCTGTCGCCATGGAGGTTCGAGTTTGAATCCAGCTCTGCCAAGAAATGTTAATTCTGGTCTGAGAGCTGAAGAGGGTACACTGCGCCTCCCGTGGCAAAACTTGGAAGATGTTTTCCGTGGTTTCCTACTTCTACTCGAAGCAAATACAGGGATAGTTTCTAACTGAAGGCAACATCAACCTCATTTTTAATCCTCACCTGAATTACAAATACACACACTACTACAGCCATCACAGTAACACTGGCTATCAGATAAAAAATCATGCACACTGAAGTTCATGGGGCTACATGGCCATGATGCCGCCACGCCTCTAAATCAATCAACAATAACAGAATCATTTAAGCTCATTTATTATTTATTTTGATACAGCCATATATGGACTACAAATACACAAGCATTATTCAGGTCTTCATCTTCTTCAAGGTGTTTCTGCCTTGTTGTTTAGATTCCTGCCAGAGATCTTTCATTCGTTGGCTCCTTCGCAATCGTTCTTCCACTGAAAGAGCGAGTCTCTTTTCGGGGGATCCTTCACTCTTGCAACTTTAGATACGTATCCTGTCCTGTCCCACACTTCGACTAATCCTATGTTTGCCCTTTTTAAGTCTTGATAGACCTCTTGAAGCCATGGGGGTTGTACCTTCCACTTCTCTTGCAGATTAAGAATTTTATTAGCCAACCTCTCGTTCCCCAATCGCTTAACGTGCCCATAGAACATCAACCGTC
The DNA here is from genome assembly GCA_946902985.2 of Meconema thalassinum. NCBI lineage: Eukaryota > Metazoa > Arthropoda > Insecta > Orthoptera > Tettigoniidae > Meconema > Meconema thalassinum. Next base: position 355,591,949 of record OX336390.1, on the reverse strand, counting down.
TTTTCCTTATACTGACAGAAATCCCTTCAAACTTGTTATACAGTTCTTGGTTACATCGCATTCTAAATTTATATTCTTCCCCAGGTAATTTTTTGGGACCTAAAATTTTTCGTAAGAATTTCCTTTCTTTTTTCTCAATTTCAGCAATTTTCATGCTTGTTAAAGTTTCTGTCGCATAGAAGCTCTCTGGCTTAACAACTGTGTTATAGTGCCTATTCTTGGTCTGATACGAGAGGGACTTGGACTTATAAGTGTTGATGCAAAGTCTAAATGCCATATCCATTTTCCTAGCCCTTTTTTCAATGGCGAATTTCTCATTTGCATTGGGAGTTAAAATTTCACCCAAATACTGGAATTTATAACTCCTCGAAATTGTCCCATAATCAGTATTCATTTCATGAATCTGATCCCAGTTGTCCAAATTCATATATTCTGTTTTTTCTTCGAAGGAAATTCTATCTCCTTGAGTATCTCAATTTGTCTGGTAGCAGTTTCAAGATCTTGTGCACAGAAAACAACATCATCAGCAAATACGAGGCAGTCTATTTTGAATCCAGTATTTCTATATCCAAGTTGAATTCCTTCAGGAATGCCTTGTTGACTTGTTACCCTGCGCCATTCTCTAATTATTTTCTCTAAAACACAATTAAACAAAGGGGGGGAAAGGCCATCACCTTGTCTCAATCCTGTCCTGACCTCGAATGGTACCGAGAGTTCTCCAAGAAACTTGACTTGTGAGTAGGTATTCGTCAAAGTTTTGCGAATGAGAGATATTGATTTTTCGTCGACTCCAAATTCTCTCAGAATTTCAATAAGGGTCTCACGGTCTACTGAGTCATATGCTTTCTTAAAATCAACAAGTGTCAGGATCACCTTTTTATTGTTTCTCATGAGTTTTATTTTTAGCCTACTTTTCACATTTTGAAAAAATGAGGAAAAAGTAGACTTATGAGATCGGGCAAATGTGTGTCTGTCTGTCTGTCCTTCTGTCTGTCTGGCTGTGTGTGTGTCCCCCCCCCTATCAACTCCTAAACGGCTGCAGCAATCGAAACAAAATTTGGTAGGAGTAAAGATCTATACCTGAATATCTCACGGCCATATTTTAAAATGATGTCAGTGCTACCAACTGCTAAAAAATCGCAATTGAAATTTGAGCTCCATGTTGGATATCTTGGAAAGTATGAATGGGAGCTATTTCAAAATTGGCACACGTACAGATCATAATATTTCAGTTTAATTTCCAGGAGGCCAAACATGGCAGTGTTGCCAAAATGATTATAAGCCTCCTGATAGGTCCAATTTTTAAATGCATGTAACTTCTACACTATCAATTGGAATTCAACCAAATTTCGTATGTTGTATGTGTACATAACCAGATATGACTGAGCGTATTCATAAGACCTACCAGGGCTGCCAACTGTTAATAAATGCTCCTAATTTATTTTATCCAAATACCAATATATCAGAAAGTATGCAAGCCGACAGCTTTAAACTATGCACACGTATAGTACCTGACATTCTATATTAATTTGGAGTAAATTATATACGTCAGTGCTACCAACATGATTCTAAGCCTGCCGACAGGTCCAACTTTAAATACATGTAACTTCCATACTATCATTTGGATTTCAACCAAATTTCGTATGTGCTATGTGTACCATAACAGATATGACTATGCGTATTCTAAGGAGCAACCAGGGCTGCCAACTGTTAATATGTGCTGTCCCTATTTTTGTTAACCTAATACCAATATATCAGAAAGTATGCAAGCCGACAGCTTTAAACTATGCACACGTATAGTACCTGACATTCTATATTAATTTGGAGTAAATTATATACGTCAGTGCTGCCAACATGATTCTAAGCCTGCTGATAGGTCCAATTTTAAAATGCATGTAACTTCTATACTAACTAATGGATTTCATTCAAAATTGGCACAACAATAGATCATATTATTTCAGATTATTTCTGACCAATACATGCATGACACTGTTGCCAACATGATTTTACGCGCGCTGTTAGATCCAATGTTTAACTGCATGTAACGTCCATGCTATTCATTGGACTTCAACCAAATTTTGTATTTTGTACCTTAAGAGATGGAACTAAGAATATATTCAGTCATCAGGGCTGCCAACTGTAGTGCTTTATTAGGATACATTATGCCAGGTATACAGTATTTCGAACTAATTGGAAATTTCGATATTAGCAACTTAATTTCGTCATTATTCTAGATAGGTTCATATTCTGTAGAATAATGATTGGCATGAAAAGTAGGCTGTATAGTACTTCACGGAACTTCTTGTTATTAAAGATTTGAGAATAAAGATCTGTTCGGCACATGATCGTCCTTTTTGAAATCCTGCCTGATATTCGCCTATCTGTTTGTCAAGATGTTCTTCTATTTGTCGTTGAAATGCTTTGGACAATATCTTATATGCTACAGGAAGTAATGAGATACCTCTATAGTTGTTGACATTAGTTTTATCCCCTTTTTTATGTAAGGGGTGAATTACTGCATTCCTCCACTCATCTGGTATTGTTTCCGTTTCCCAAATGTCGCGTAAGAGTTTCTCTAGTTGTTCCACCACTTTGTCTCCTCCATACTTAAGAAGCTCTGCTGGGATGGAATCCTTCCCTGAAGCTTTATTGTTTTTAAGATCTTTGATTATAGCTCTAATTTCGTCCTGCGTTGGCGAAGATGAGTCGGGGAGTTTGTGATGTGGAGAAGAGAACATCAATCGATCATGTGGAGGGTCACAATTCAAAAGATTTTTAAAATATTCTGCCAGGTATTCACAGTTTTGCTTATTCATTCATTCATTCTTAAAGCATAAATTGCGTGGTGTGTACCCTCTAATTTTACTCTTGAAAGTTTGATAAAAGTTCCTCGAGTTATTCCTCTGAAAATCTTTTTCTATTTGATTTAGTTGTTCTTTCTCATACTGTCGCTTTGCATTCCTGAAGACCTTAGCCGTTTTCCTCCTTTGTACCTGAAAATCCTCAAAGATGTGTAGGGTGGAACTCCATTTATGCCAGGCTCTTGAACGATCTTGTAGGCTCTCCTCACAGTCTACATTCCACCAGGGATGTTTTTTTCTTTTAGCTAGTAGTATAGTCTGTCTTGCAGCATCTTGATTTTTTTTAGCCATATCCTCCCATTTACATGAATCCAAAGTTTCCAGTTCATTGCGATAGTTCTCTATAATTGTTTGGTTGATTTTTAATTCATCGATTCGATACTTAGCGATCTTGGTGGATGTCCTTTTATTACTCTATGGTAGAAATTTCACTTTGACTCTAGTAAGATAATGATCAGAATCGAAGTTGGCCCCTCGTTGTACCTTAATACTAAGTTTCGTGACGATATCTATAGCCGTTGTTACGTTAGGTCGCGTGTAGGGTTATCCGATGTATTTGTTTTTATTATTATTTTAATTCCCTACATCGACCCCTGTTAATAAAATTTAAAACAACTACGTATTCAGATTTTTAAGGCGTTCATATTCCTAATGTTCTTATCGTGGTTTGGATAGAAAATGGAGGCCCATGACCTGGTGTTTACGTCTTGACTGTAGTCATGGAGAAAATGGAGTAGCATGGCCCCTTACAGAGACAGGTGGAAACCTGGTGATCACTTCTTGAGGTAGTGTTGCCGTTGAGAAAATAGAGTGGCATGGCCTCTTACCGAGATAGAATGGAACTTGGTGGACACGTCTTGTGCTACTGTTGCCATAGAGATGGCCGGCCTTGCCGTTCCTTCATAAGTTAATTTTCTGAATATATTAGCCTTTGCTCGAGTACAAATAGGCCGATATCAGAAGAATGAGAAAGACTATCGAAAATCCATGTAGCCAGCCGTTCCTTATGGGTCCTAAACTATGTGTATGCAAAATTTGGTTGAGATTGGTGGAACGGTGTAGATTTGTATACGGAACAAATACACCCACCCACATACCCACATACAGACTTTCACTTTAATATATAAGATTATGCAATAATTAAGTCACGAGTTTGTGTATAAAACGAGCAAAGCAAGTTTTATGATCTACATACTTGTGTCTTAATTAACATTATAGGAGAGTTGCATAAGACTGTTCCACGATAATTATAGCTATTTTATGCTCGAACATAAATATTCATAAATATCTGTCGAGATCCCACCAGTGTTGTTTACTGAACAGAGCGCATGGGGCACAGAGAATACCTTGTATTCGACCACGGCCTCCTCAAATACCCCACTATGACACTAGCCACGCAGTGACATTTAAAATAGGAGGTCGTGGAAGTCAGCGCAGGTGCGATGCTATCCTTACCTAATTAGTCACACAACTGTTTCTTGAGCTCTGATTGGTGGGAGAAACTGCTTCATAATGAAAACTTGTACTATAATGAACCTCATTAAAGTACAGTTTTCTGACATATAATATTTACATTTCGCCATGGTCGAACATAAAGTTATAACCGCCTGTTACTGGTAATGCTCGGTAATCCATGGGAGCTCACTCGTCAACCATTTCAATATTGTACTTTGTGTCATGAGATTCCCTAAAAGGATACACATAAATCCACTCGGGGAGGTAGGATCACAATCCGATTTACTCTTGTAACAAAGGAATATGAAAAGCCCATTGTTCTGCGACTACATACTTCAATGCCGACGAGAAACAGCACGCTCCCACATACACGAGGGTCATGTATACTGTTTCCCACATCGAAATAAATACTTCCAACATTTCGCTACCAAACATTAAAGTTGTAGGCAGTTGTCAGTCCTGCACGCGCCTGCTTATCATTCTCAACCGTTAACTCGGCAGTAAAAGTTTTAAGTAGGTCTTCGTAAAACGAGGAATAGTCTGGTTGGTTCTTAAGTTTATGAGCTGCGACAACGCGGTCATGTAGCCCGGTGTACTTTGGGTGTGTGTAGAATCTGTCTGATAACCGGTGTTAATTGTGATGACTGTATTAGTGTGTGTTATCTGTTTTTTTTAAATTCAAGTAAGGACTGCAGACTTTTGAATTTTTCAAATAGTTCCTACTTTTGCTGCCAAACGCCACCGTCAACGACTACTAGTTCAGAACTTAGTTACCAGACGCCACCGCAGTCGGCTCTTGGCAATGAACGTAGGAACCTAAGAGCGTTGTTTACATTCTTAAACTATACAATTTAGCTTCACACAGGTGTAATTGCCATAAATCTATGACATGGGACCGCCGGCTGTATTTCCCCTCCGAAGGAAGGCATACTGAGGGATTTTAACGCTCTTAAGAAATACGACGACATCGGCCGGATTTGAACCCGCGATCTTGGGCATAGAAGCTCAGCATGCTACCAACTACGCCACCGAAGCCGCCAAAGAGGAAATAGTCTCAAGTATCACAAATGCTATCTGGGTAATTACTAGAACTGGTAATCAAATAATTTGAAATCAATCGAAAACGATTAATCGATTAACCGTTCTATCGATTAATCAACAAACCAGAGATTCTATTATCGGCTAACTGAAGAATCGTTTAATATTGTTTAGTAGACAAGAGACAAGAAAATAATTTTAAATGAGAGGCCATCACTTAAGTTGAGTTACACTTATTTTCGGAATGCTGTATAGAAATCTATCAAAGTTACGCTTTTCCTCTAAATACAATATACAAAGTGTCCTTCCTTGTTTATATTAACAGTAACCAAATAAGAATAAATTAGTGACAGTGGAAGGAAAAACATCAATCAAATTGGGAAGGCTTTCTAAAAAAGAAACCAGGAGTTTTCAGCAAATATTTTGAATTCTTGTTCAATGTTCACAATTTGACAAGAGCATTTTTGTTTTACATTGTTTAGCCTAGTTTTCACAAAGAAGGTACAGGTACATTATTTAAAAAAAAAAATGTGATGCAATATATTTTAATTAAATACAAGATGTTCAGGAAAGAACATACAGCCTACTTTCTCCTAAATGTATGGGTATAGTTATAACTCTTTGTACTTATCACCTCCTATTTTCTTCCTATTCGAAGCGCAAAATGGCACACAACAGTATGGCATACTGGATTTGAGCAGCGGCGTTCAAACCATAGTTAATAATTAACCCCAGCATTTCACAATTTCATCAGCAAATACTCCAAACAACGCAGGAATTCAGTATATTAACACCGACTACTTACAATAATTGAAACTTCGTTGGTCTAAACCTATCACTGAGAGAAACACATTTAATATACCTACTGCACACCTAATTTTTAATCGCGCCTATCCTTGGGGGACAGTGCCTATCCTTGGGGGCCAGTGCACTCTATCACCAGCAAGAGGACATTTTTCAATTACACCGCATGCATGGGTTCACTAACTGGCCGGTACAGAGAGCATCTTGCATCTAGTAGGCCATGGTTAGCTCCGGCATAGTTCAACTGGTTGCTAGTAGATGTCACTCGTGCAGATCCGGTGTTGTTTTAATTAAAGATATATTTTCCATTGCAAAATGCACAATATAACGCTCAATTTTATGACGTCTCAGTACGAAAAAATCAAGCAAAAAATATAACTCTGATAGGATTTGACACCGGCCAGCCGGGTAAAAGACCAAAGCTCCAACCACAGAACCAAATATGTCCTCCCAAGTTTTTCGTTATCAATTGATTTAGATACGTCTTAGCAAATAATGACTTTGACTAAACGATTACTTCACTGGAGTATATTATAACTCATTTCATACAAAGTTCATATTATTTCTATCAGTAGGCTATATTGCATAAATAATCAAACTAGTGAAATATAGGTCAGAACGAGAGATCAGCTGTCATCTTGTCATGTAACCGAGACGGCTCAGCTTTTTAACGTCACTTCTGCAGTATAATATTGCAATATAAACTTTTAATTTTGAATGGGCCTCGTCCTTTAGAACAGTTTAAACGGATCGATAATCGGAAATGGTGGCTCCCATGTTACGGATTATAAAGTTTGCATAATTCACACGGCCGCCATACTGAAATGGTACGGCTGATGACCTTGCAGTTTGGGCACAAGACGCGTCCCTTATGAATGTATGTTTTTACCGAATTTGGTAAAGATCCGATGATTAGTTTCGTTGTAATTTAATTTTAAGTTTTGACCATTTGAGTGGTCACCATTAAGGTTTGGTAAAGATGGCGGCAATAGTCTATAAAACATGACAATGAGGTGCTCTTGGCCAGTGCTACCTCTGTATCAAATTTCGTTCAATTTTGTTTTACCGGGTTTGAATTGATGGGGGGGGAAGACATGCAGAGTACACACACACTCAGACACAGACTGACAAACAACTTTTGACGCTGTGTAGATCTCATGTCTACTTTCATTTTTTGCAAAAATCGAAAGTAGGCTAAAATGTCTGTTTTGCTTCTTTGAGAGCGTAGTGAAAGGAGCGAAGTACATATATTAATCAACAAATCAATTAATCAATTATTCCACCAACCATTTAATCGATTAAACAAATAATCGATTAATCGATAAAACGCACAATCGATTAATCGTTGTGTAGCAATTAATTGACTTTCTGCCTCGATTAATTGATTATCCGATACCTGAAATTAATCGATTAAAAGTAACAGCCCTAGTCCTTACTCACTGTGCGTATGTCTGTCCCTAATTGTTCCTGTTTCCACAGCGTCGTAGGTAATAAATTACGTGACGAATTTCTACGGCGGGTGGCTTTTACGGCCGGATGCCCTTTTTGACCCATGAAAGGAGTTCATGGTAGGTGAAATGAATGAAGATGAATGAAACTGAGGTTGATAATATTGTTGTTGTTGATTTATTTAGGAGCATTGCGACATAATAGACATGTAGCCCCGCGTAATTGGTGTATGTGTAATCTGTCTGATAACCTGTGTCATTGTGATGACAGTACTATTATGTGTACAATTTGTAATTGAGGCTAGAATTGTGGTAGGAGGCAGCCGCAGCCTTGATTTAGATATCATCCTGGTATTTGTCTGGAGTAGAAGTGGAGAACAAAGAGAATGCACTTCTAGGATGGCTGAGGTAGAAACTAAACCCACCTCCTATCAGGCTGAGTGAACCCAGTTCCAGCCCACAGACCAGAAAGAAATTTGATTTTAGAGCCATGAATCGAACCCGAATTTTCGCAGTGACAGCCAAGAATGCCAGTTACTACGCCATGAGGTGAACAATAAATTGTTTTTCTGTAGTCATTGCATTTGCTTCAGAAATCTACAAGCTGTACAAGTATCATCCAAATGACATGATAATGATGTTCATTCATTCTGCAGGCCTGACACAATTATTCTACTTTCAAAGGTGAGAAACAATATCGGACTAAACAATATTTCTTGAAACTCAGCGATTAATTCTAGGTTTATGCCGTGTCTTGTGCGGGGTTTCATCTCGGAACACCAAGATAGGCTCATCAGCGGGCTCATGCCGTCCGTGCCCGGACGCCCACAGGAGTAGCGAACTGTGCGCTACCTTCCTTCTCATGAAGCGCACCTGCGCTTCTTTACTGCGAGAGATAAACGCTCAAGCTCTGGCATAGACACCAAGAGCCCACTGATGAGCCTATCTTGGTGTTCCTAGGCCAAAATCCCACACAAGACACGGCAAAAACCTAGAAAAATTGACGAGTTTTAATTCCTTGGCCGTGAAAGCCAATATACCAATATTTCTTGAAATGGGTACAATGCTTATTATTATAAATTATTTTTAACATTTTAATTTCAGTATTTTTATATTTTGTTTCGAGTTCATTACATAAAATCCGTACCATTATGATGAGGGCAGTAAAGAGTCTGCGGTTGGCAACGCTGATATTACCCAATGATATTAACCACTGAGATAGCGACAGCAACGTTTTTAAAGTAACTGGAGTAAAATAATATGTCGGCTCCCATAGTGTAGGGGTAGCGCGCTCGCCCGAAGGCTCCGAGTTCGATTCCCGACTCAGTCAGAGATTTTAGAAACTGACCAGAGAGCTGGAACGGGGTGCACTGATTCTAGTGAGGATAATTGAGTAGCTGTATGACACAAAGGCAGCGCCTCGACCAGGTAAACCAAGATTAACGGCCGAAGAAACCCAACGCGCTGACCATGTGTCAGCCCCATATTGGTCGGCCAAATGGCTGGACAGTGGTCGCTTGGTAGGCTAAGGAACGTCGTGGGCTGTGATGCCACGGGGTTTGATTTGTTTTGGTTTGGGGCACAATTATTATTTTATCCTCCAGCAGAACAACCTTATTTTAGCCTGATTCAGTGGAGAACTTATTTGCAATGTAGCAAAGAACAGAGCAAGGAAGCATTCCAAATTATACATTTTCAAACGTGCCGCGTATATTGGATGGTATCACGGAATTCGTAACCTGTATGTAACGCATACTACGAGGTAAGTTCTGAAAGTAAGTAAGTTTAGTCATTTTATTGCACGAGCAGGAAAAGATGAAATTCGCAAGATTGTGTGTTTAAGTGAAATACCTTTGGTTCACGTAATACGTGGTAATTTCTCTTTTAGCGGTTTCGGTGGCGTAGTTGGTAACATGCTGAACTGCTGTGCCCAAGATAGCGGGTTCAAACCCGGCCGAAGTCGTCGGATTTTTTAAGAGCGTTAAAATCCTTCTGTATGCCTTCCTTCGGAGGGAAAGTAAAGCCGGTGGTCCCATGTCATAGATTTATGGCATGTTAAAGATCCTTCCACTAACTAAACTTGTGTAAAGCTAAATTTCTAGGTTAGATTTCGTTGGAACGCTCTATCAAAGTTCCAACGTTCACCACTAGGTATCAGAGACATATGGTAGCTAAAGTTTGAACTACTTGAAATTGAACGGAACTTGTAGCTCACCCTATGGGTGTCAGCTAGAAGCAGCTACAGCCTATGGCAAGCCGAACATGTCCTCGGACACTCCCGGCACTAAAAACCATACTCTAAATAAATAAATAAATAAATAAATAAATAAATAAATACGAGCAGATGGTACACCAGGACAAGGTGACCCAACAATCGCCATAAGAATCCACACCCGTGGCCGGTTCAACCACGGAAGGAGCGTCAGCGGAGGTGGAATGACGCATGCGCAGAGCACCAACGAAGAGAGAGGAACAGCAGACCGGCGTGCCCGATATCATTCGGTCGGTCGCTGTATGTTCCGTGAAGAACGGTAGAGTGTGGAGAGTGAAGATTGAAGTGGGCATCCCTCCACATCCACGAATGAAAACAACGATGCTCGAGTACAGGACATGTTATTAGCGGACAGATGCATAACGTGGCGTTCACACTGCGCATTGTTTGTGCCCGGGCCCATCACATGCTTCATGATGTGTTGGGTTACCGAAAAGTGTCCACAAGATGGGTGCCGAGAAACCTGACCCAGAGCAGGCTGTGCGACAATTCTTTGCATCGCAGGATCAGAGTGGATTCTTCAAATTGATTGCACGCTAGGACAAGTGTCTCAATGTCGGTGGCGACTATGTAGAAAAATAGTGTAAGGTGTCTAGTTCATGATGTTATGGTGATGTCAGTTTGGCATTAAAGGGTCCCTGGAAAAAATGACGAAATTTATTTTCGGAATTTCTGTCGTAAAATACGCAACGGGTGGCCAGTTTACCTTATTATATAATACGCTAAGATGTATGTTTCTCAAAAACCAGAGGGAAGGTGTGGTTTGTACAAAAATCTTCCAAATCGTCTCAATAGTAGACTACAGAAAAATATCTTGCATTTCTTGATAAGTCAACGGAAATATATTTATTTGTTTATAAAGTGCTTTTAAACAAATAAACAAGACGATAGCCCCTGGCAGAATTCTGTCGCGTACAGCCCGCATAGCACTAGAGCCGGGCGGATAGTCTGTACACATGAGACGCAAACAAGACGACAGCCCCTGGCAGAACTGTGTCTCGTATAGCCCGCATAGCACTAGGGCTGGGTGGGTAGTCTGTCCAGATGGGGAGGACACAGCCCATTATGCGAGAGTTATTATCGCACGGGTTCGCTAGTTCCAGTTCAATACACACACCTTCACAGAGAAAAATATCTCACAAAGTAGGCCTACTGTATTGTCTGGTATAACCCAGTGAAATAAATAACAGGCAAAGAGCAATTACCTTGCAAATGACTGGCCTGGGTGACAGAATATAACCCATAACTGTACTACTGTATTTCTGTAACTAAAGCGCCGTGCAGCGAGGCTGTGTTATTCAACTTTCTGAACATATTTTGAAGCGCTGGGCCGTGTAACCAGCGAACTGGAGAGCTGTTTAGCTCGTCTGGCCTCAATGCATAATAAGCATTAACATGAAACAATATGAATTCATTATGCAGCAGCAGTTACCATCATACAGATTATAATAGCTCCCCGTGTACAGGAATTTCAAGAAAATCACACAGAATTCCACCATGCTGTGGCACTATGGTTTAAAATCAATGTTGCCGAATCCACTTGCCGATATTACACGATCCTGTTTTGCAGCCTTTAGAGATCGACAAAGAGAAAAGAACATTCAAGAGCCGACTATCTATTTTTTTCCCAAAGTCGTACATCGCCGTGAAAAATACTCTTCACAGATGCAAGAGGGACAATACTAAAAACATTTGTAGAGTAGTGAAAATGATAGTCTATAGGTAAGGCCCTGGATATCTGCGGATATAAACCCGCGGGTATTCGCAAAATGTTTCGCCATGCGGATACAGTTTGCATGGCTGTGCGGATAGCGGCTAAACTAAGCTGCGGATAATGTTTGGAGTAAATTTGCGGATAATTTTTAGAATACAATCCGAGCCTGTTGAATATCAAACTAAGACACGGATGTTTATGAAATAGGCTATATATTTTCCGATATGTTCTTTTTCATGACAAATGTAAGATGATGATTTACGCTAATCTCAATCAAATTGTGTCATTAAGTACAACTAACACTCCGACAGGCGCGGATTCAAGGGGGAGGGGGGGGGGGGTCACGGTGGTCATGACCTCCCCCAAACGGAGTTTTTTTGTAAACTCAAAAAACGAAAACACAATAACCAGACAAATAAAACTTAACGAATTTTAACTGAAAAACAGTTTTCTTTTTCATTTTATTCAATACTGAAAATACCTTTATTGCAATTATTATGTTCTGTTACAACTGTACATATTTACAACTTCATACCTGTTATATAAAAACGATTATTTATATTACAAAATCAACTCGTTTATTTTGTTTAGCAAACCTTGTGATTACCGAATTGATGTTTATAGTGATGTCACGATGAATGTGCAGCAATGCACGGAGAGGAATTTGGGGCTTTTTTCGCACCAACAAACTGCAAGCTTGGTTGGCAATTTAAGCTGTGACTTTCTCCCTTTGTCGGTACCAACTCGACTTGCCGAAACTGTAACGTACCTTGATACTTTTCTCGAAGCTCGATGTAAAAGTCGCAAAACACGCCGTTGCAATTTGTACGAATATTTTTGGTGCGCTAAACGCATCAAATTTCTATCCATGAAGCTTGCAAAAAAATTGGTCTGGTTTTGTACGTTTGGTTATTTTGCGATTGCGTTGTTAGTGATACCATTTTTCTTAACAATTTCGATTCTGTGACACCCACCCCTAAGCCAAACTCTAGATCCGCGCCTACACTCCGAACTGTACAGGGTTGCAATTCTGGCATGATAACACTCATTTTAAACATAGCACATGACATACAAAGCTTAAGGGAACGACATTCTCCTCTAATGTCTAAATTTGTTGCTTTAATACTTTATGTTTGACCATGGCGAAATGTACATATTATGTGTCAGAAAACTGTAGCTTACTATAATGAGGCTCATTAGGCCTATAGTACAAGATTTCATTATGAGACAGTTTCTCCCACCAATCAGAGCTCAAGAAACAGTTGTATGACCAATTACGTAAGGATAGCATCGCACCTGAGCTGACTTCCAAGGCCTTCCTATTTTAAATTTCACTGCATGCCAAGCACAAAGTGGGGTATTCCAGGAGGCCATGGTCAAACACAAGGTATTCTCTGCGTCCCATGCGCTCTGTTCAGTACATAAAACTGGCGAAATCTCGACAGAGATTGATAAATATTTATGTTCGAACATAAAATAGTTATAATTATCGTCGAACATAAACAGTCGTATGCAACTCGCGTATAATGCTAATTAAGGCACCCGTGTCTTAATTATTGCCATTATAGGCTCGTTGCATAATGAACTATTATCTAATTAAAACTATTATTGTACTGCCAGTAGATTCCTATAATCGTGCGGATGCGGGTAACAGTCGTGCGGATGAGGATAAGGTTTTGTTTATCCGTGCAGGAACTATCTATAGGAACTTCAGGTTCCGGTTGTGATTACGATCATAACATTCTCGGTTGTAATAGCTACAGGCTAAACCATGGTTTAAGACTAGTAGTTTCTTTTCAACGAAAGCTTCCTAGTCTTACAATTTCGTTACAATTTTTCCCAAATATTTTATTAACATATTTTGGTCACTAGAAATTCCACCTGTACCGAAAAATTATGTTATGACTTTCAGTTTTGATGTTTCAATTTCTTAAATATAACTTAGTTGGAGTATCGGAGAAAATAGCCATTTCTAACCACAGATAAATTTGTGGACACTAAACCAGTGTGGTTAAATTATTAATGATTTATTTCAATTTTTATAGAAAGAAAAATTCCAAAAATGTTCTTGCCACTTGGCAGTCATTCTTGTACTTTTTGCAAATTGTAACAAATTGAAGCTAAGACTAATAAGCGTTGACTGGTTAATAGCTTCTGTGAGTGTTGAACTAACGCAGACCGAACTTTCACCAGTCTGTAGCACAGCAAATAGCCAACACACGGCCACCAGCGCGCTACCTCGTGCCTCGCAGGTATTCGGAGAGCGTGGGTTTGAGCCCCACCTCAACCGTCCTGAAAATAGTTTTCCTTGGTTACCCATTTTCACCCCCAGGTAAATGCCGGGACGGTTCCTTTCAACATGTCCGCGGTCGACTTCCTTCGAAAATCCCTTCCCCGACCCTTTCTTAATTAAACGCAAGTTCGCGGTCACCTGGGTGATCGGCCCGTCACAATCACTTGTTGTATCTGCTGTAAAGTGTGTAAAGCTCCAAGACACTATTCTTGTGGTGGTAGATGGAAGATCCCTCGCACGGACGAAGCCTAGCTTGGAGGCCGAGTGAAAAAAATAAAGTAATATAGTTAATGTAATTGATTAATTATTTAATATTTATAACACGGAAGTTAGAGAGGCTGTACCAGTTCTGAATAGTGTCATGGCTACCGCCCTCCTTTTTCTTCTCCTCCTCCTCCTTTCTTTAATACCTAACAAAATGGCGGCCGTAGCTTAACTTAACCTAACCTAAGTTAACCTCACCTAACCTAAGTTAACCAAAACTAGCCTAACCTAACCTAAGACTAGCCTAACCTAACCTATGCTAACCTAACCTAAGTTAACCTAACCTAAACTAGCCTAACCTAACCTAACTTCCCCTTTCCCGAGGGCAAGTCAAAGGCCTAAGTGCAAAACTCGGTGGGTGGAATTTCTCATTGGGGATGATGAGAGTGGCCAGTGAGGGTAGCTGAGCGGGAGTATCTTTAGTCGGTCGAGCAAAGATGGTGATGGCTAGTATTTATGTAGTAGCATGTGTAACTGTGTAATACAAGGAAGTCAACTAATGAATTTTCCCCAATAAATATTCTATATTTTCAAGGCGAAATCAAAGTGTCCCAGTTTTTCACTTTTTAAATATGGCAACCCTAGATATGAAATGAATATTAAACTTCTCTTCCTTCATTGATCGATCCGTGACTCACTACTTCTGTCCTTGCCTAGAGAACACTGTTGACTTTCCCACTTGCATTTATCGATACAAACATTTCATTCCGGGTTTATGACCTATACATGCAATTTGGACTTGTGCTCATGGCTGATTACGTTTTACGATCAGGCCCAAAAGCTTTCAGCCTGTCCCTTTATGTACTTCTTTTATAGACCATTTACACGCAAGAGCATGTTTACACGTGCACGACAATTAGATTAAACATATTTATCCTCAGGAGGTCCGGGATCGATTCCCGGCTTTACCAAGAAATGTAATTCTAGTCTGTGGGCTACATCGGGGTACACGCAACTTCGTGAGGCAAAACTAAGAAGATGTTGGTTCGGTTCCCATCTCAGCTATCCTGGAATTGATTTTCCGTGGTTTCCCACTTCCATTCCAGACAAATGCCGGGATGGTTCCTAACTTAAGGCCACGGCCGCCTCCTTCCCAATCCTCACCTGAATGGTACAGAAACACAATAACACAGGTCATCAGACAAATTGTATACACTCGCCCAAGTACACGGGGCTAAAGGACCACGATGTCTAAGTCCCTTAAATGAAACAACAACACCAAACACCATTTATATACGTTTCCCTTTAGACCAAGCGTTCACAACCTTGTGCTCGCGAGCACGACGGTGCTCTTTAAATGAAATTTGGTGCTCTCGAGATCCATTCTTCAATCATCATTAGAGACAGTCAAAATTAGGGGCAGATGACCTCGTAGTTCCGCCTCTTAAAACAACAATAACTAACTACACCGTTTTCTTACCTCTCGTCCTATCATGACCACAATACGAGATATGGCTCCTCTCTTCCCATACCTATAAACCGTACTGCTGTTTACAATCGCTCATTCATAATCTCTGTGTCCAGGTCATGGAATTTGCTACCTGCGAACATTAGAGACAATCCCCCTCATCGCAAGTTTAAAGTGGCTTGCTGCGAGTATTTGCTGGGTGGATCCCGCTGACTTCCTGGATAAATGTTGAATGAACGGATGAATGAATGAGCTGAATGATTGGATTACTGTAGTTACGTCATTTAAGGGTACTTTACTTTGTGTATTTTGAAATTAATGATTCCACCATTATTCATATTGCTATTAATATTATTTGTGCTATTGGTATTTGTAAGTCATGTAGATGTATACTCTTCTAGTGGTTAATTGTAAGAGAGGGCCTTGAGCCCTAACTTCGCCACCAATAAAGGCATTATCTATCTATCTATCTATCTAACTTAACAGTCAAAATTCGCGACTCGCGACATCACGAAAAAAAATCATTAGTTCAGAACATGTTTTTCATAAAAACACATCATAAGTTGGTTCCTCAGTTTAGGGGCTGTGACAAAGCGGTCATGTTCCCCGTGTACTTTGGGTGTGTGTAGAATCTGTCTGATAACCGGTGTTAATTGTGATGACTGTATTAGTGTGTGTTATCTGTTTTAATTCAAGCAAGGACTGCACACGATAATTTCAAGTAGTTCCTACTTTTGCTACCAAATGCTACCGTCAACGACACATAGCTTGCGGACTTGGCTACTAGATGCCATCGCAGTCAGCACCTGGTGGCGAATGTTGGAACTAATATAGCGTTATCAATTCTAACCTGCAAAGTTTGACTTCACACAAGTGTAGTTAGTGGAAGGTTTTTTTCATGCCATAAATCTATGACATGGGACCGCCGGCTTTACTTCCCCTCCGAAGGAAGGCATAGCCTACTGAAGGATTTTTAACGCTCAAAAAATCATATAACTACTCGTTTTAACTTGCGGAACACTCGCGAAAAATAGCAGAAAATGTATGACTCGTGAATTTAGCATCATTTTTGTCGTTATTCGCGAAAAAACGGAATTTTGACAATTACCAAATAAATTAACTAAATGTGAAAATTTTAGATTTTTTTTTTCATAATATTTATTGACCAAGTCCAAACCAGAACTGTTTCCTGTCGTGACATATATTTAAAACTCCACAAGGCTTGGAATGTTGTCGCCAGATGCTATGAGTTGAATTAATTCGTATAACTAACTAGCAGAAGTACCCGGTCTTCGAACGGTCTTTGGTATTAATAACCAGACGCTATCAATTGAGCTACTGTTGCAATGGTTAGGGGCTTGTCATTCCTTCATAAGTGTATCAGAACGAAGTTAGTTTTCTGGGTATATCGCAGACACTGTTAATTTAAGGGCCATAAAATGTGGTTTTTGGCGACCCTTTATAGACTCCCTAGTTTTGTGTCACAGATTGAGAAGCGCAACGTATGCTTTGGTCGTCCTTCTAGGATAATTTTTATTTTTCTCCTATTTTAGCATGTATTTTGAAAAGTTGTTCCTTATACCCACCCTTCTACGAGAAGTACGTTGAAGAGTTTTATAAATGATTGGTGTATTGACTCATTGTTAAAATACCTAATTTTACGATGTTCCAAGAACCCGAACATGAATTATAGGCGTACATAAACATAAAGATCTATCAACCACACAGTATTAAACAAAATCATCTTTACGATGCTCCCGTTTGTCGACAAAAATATGATTAGTTAAAATGTGCTCTCAAACTAAATTCACCTACCGTGTACTTCCTGACGTGAAAATAATATTGCATACGTGGTAGACGAAACGCAATGTCAAATTAAAACTGACCCTCACCGTTGTGGAAAGTCCCCATCCCCAGGAAGACCCCTTTAATAAATTATAAAGGCTTGTGGTGCATGGAAATTCGGGATTTTTAGCCTCAAATGGCCCAAATTCCCAAAAGCTGTAAAAAACACTATTCCAATCCAGGAATTTTTGAAAATAATGTTGCTGTTTGGAGATATAATAGACCTTCTGTACAACATATCGCATATCGCACGTGTAAGTTCCGTGTAAAAATTGTAGGGTACCCCTTGACCCTCTTAATCGCATTGTTGAATTTTACAGTCTATGTTTGATTCCACGATAACCTTATATCCATTTGCAAACTTTCACGGAAATTTAATAAATTGAGTGGCATTGCTTCTAACAGAAATAGATGGAAAGTTGGAGGTCACCTCTTGTGATAGGCCTACTGTTGTCATGGTTACCGGCTTGCATTACTTCATTATTTTCTTCTTGTTCTTCCTCTTTCGGATGGGCCAGCTAAGGACCACGACGTTCAACTTTTCAGCTTGGCGAGGGACTTGATGTTTGCCCAGTATTCGCGCATTCTCTGGCTATGTTGCTCCTTTTTGTCTTTTGTCCAGATGATGCCGGTTTTCTTACAGGGTGGTCTGTCCTGAATACTCTTCTGTTTAAGTATCTTTCTGAGATGTGATCGGCTTCTAATACACTTTCCATTATCTTCAGTTCTTGGATATCCTTGTTTACTGTTAGCGACGGTGTCACGCTCTTTCTATTCCCCCCAGTAGTTGAGAAGCCGGTTGGTTAGTCTTGTTGGGTTCATCCATGAGACATGTCCGTAGAAAGCCAGACGTCTCTTCCTGGTCACATCTGTGATTTTCTCAGTATATCTATATAGCTCCTGATTTGGTCTCCTTCTGTACTCGTCATCTATTTATTAGTTTATTAAATGAAATTAGTTTTCTGGGAATATCTCAGAAACGTGGTTTTAGAGCCTTAAAATATAGTAGCCACCGAAGGGCTGAAAATGAGTTTTGTCTCGTCCTTGTACGCCATAATATAATCATAATCTTAATAATAATTTAATAATATAGGGATAGGGATATAATAGACCTTTAGTACCACACCCGCCCGTGTAAATCATGTGAAAAATTTCAAGAGTACCCCTTGACCCCCTTAAGAGCATTACATACGTATTAATGAATTTTACAGCTTAAGTTGGTTCCGCGATAACCTTATAGCCGTTTGCGAACGTTCACAGTAATATAATTACGTCTTACAGAAATAGATGGACTTCTGAGATTGTGTTGCCATGGTTACCGGCTCGCATCCTTTCAATAGCTTAATACTTGAAATTAGTTTTCTGGGTATATCTCAAAAACTGTTGGTTTTAGGACCTTAAAATGTGGTTTTCGGGGCCCGCAGGGCTCCCGAGTTTTGTTTCTCACATTCAGACGCTGAAAATGAGCTTTGTCTCGTCTTTCTACGCCCATTTCAGCATGCATTTTAAAGGGGTAGGCCCTCTTTTATGAGAGGTATGGAGAAGAGTTACATCAATGATTACTTTTGTGCCTCTGATGTACATCTGTACCAAATTTTACGTTTATCCACTGAGCCGTTCTCGAGTGATGCGCGTGCAAAATTGTACACAAACAGACAAACACAAACATTTTGTTTTTGCGCGCAACCGTCATAGACCAGTCTGAAACGCGTTAATAACTCAAATTTCCGTGGAAATTCAGAAAAAAAAAGACAAACTTTCATTCTTATATATATATAGACTAGATATTATTTCTGACATAATAACTTAATAAAGCAGTGTGAAAAATTCAGGTTCACTCAAGAAATTTTACCTTTATTAACAAAGAATTTTAGCCCCTTTCATTCAAGAATTTTGACTGCCTCTAATCATCATCAAGCTATCTGAAAATATAGGAAATGTGCGAAATTTCATAAGAAGATAAACATTGAATTAGACTATGTGTATATTACAATGGCCATACGCCTACACATTTTGTCCCCCTTCCTGGTCCGTCCTGGGCGAAGCCGTTACAAGTATTCTATATATTAAATTAGCAACTACTCGCGGCTTCGCCCGGTATCTTTAACGGTTTACCCAGAGTAATCTAAAAAGGCGCACGGACGGCAGGTCCCAGACGCAATTCAGAAAAGCCGAGTTGGACAGCGATAATCCAAACACTATACTCTTCTCTGAAGTCAACAGTTTGATGTTGGCTGAAGCTGCGGTGATAGGCTCGCTCGCTAACTCGCCCCGAAGCTAGTCATTTAAATTTCCACTGAATGGAAATTATTGGAAGGAATGAAAACGTAAAAGCACTTATAGTGGGCGATGTATTAAAGATAGAGATATGCTATGGTGGATTGTTTTGTAGAATTTTTCATGCTGAACAATTCTTACACTCATAGTATGGCCTATATAGATATTTTTTACGGTTTACCTAGCGTAAGTTTAAAAGGCGTACGGACAGCAGGTTTTTCTTTGACTCGATTCATTGTAATCGTTATTGCTTGGCTTCCTTAGTAAATGAATATTTTTCTACATAAAACATTTACAGAATGGTGAAAACCGCATCCAGTAGTTCTCGAGATTACCCGTTCCATCCATGAATTGGGGACTCTTTTTCATACTATATAGAAATTATAACTTATTCACTTCGGCCAGCATCAAACCATCGCGTCGTGTCGAGTTAAGACTTCAGAGAAGAGTATACCGTATGTGTTTGGAGTTTCGCTGTTCACCTCGGCTTTTCTGAATTACGTCTGGGACTTGCCGTCCGCGCACATTTAAAGCTTTTCTGGGTAAACCATTCTTTTTTTTGTCGTGTGGCCTCCTAAGAGGCCGAGTGCAGGTCTTTCTAGTCGACGCCCGTGGGCGACCTGCGCATCGGGATGAGAGATGGAAGAAACTGGGCAAGGATGTGGAAGGAAGCGACCGTGGCCTGTCAGAAGGTACCGTTCCAGCATTTGCCTGGTGTTGACGACGGGAAACGACGGAAAACTATTTCAAAGACGGCTGACGGTGGGGCTCGAACCCACGCGTCTACCGAGTCAGCAGAGAGCTTGGCCCCTTGACCTAACGCTGCGCCTTGGCCAGCGTAGCCACTGCTGTCGGTGGGTAAACCGTTAAATATACCAGGTGAAGTCGGGGCAGGTTGCTAGTACATTATAATATAATATAATATGATATAATATAATGAAAATGAAAATCCACAGCCTGCTTCCAGTCTCCGACCGGGTCAGGAATGGAATGAATGAAGCCCCCATCTAGCGGCGAGGATATGAACTGTGCCGGCTGCCGAGGCCTGACGCACTCCTCTGGGGCAATGATTAAATGAATGACAGATGAAATGAAATGATAGTGGAGAGTGTTGCTGGATGAAATTTTGACAGGGAAAACCGGAGTACCCGGAGAAAAACCTGTCTGCCTCCGTTTTGTCCAGCACAGATCTCACATGGAGTGACCGGGATTTGAACCACGGACCCAGCGGTGAGAGGCCGGCGTGCTGCCGCCTAAGCCACGGAGGCTTTGGATATAATATAATATAATATAATATAAACAGCAAAATGGTTGCATATCAGTGTATCAGACAGATTCCTCACACACACACAAAATTACAAGGGTCTGAAGACCAAGATGCCCAAGCCCCTAAAATGAATTAACAACAACAAAGATGACAACGCACTTGTCTGGGAGTTCTGGGCAGGGTTATGACCTCCAAACATATACAGAAGAACTGATGTCCCGCAGAGAGAAGTAAGAATGAAAGCTTTATTTTGATTTGTGACAAAGCAAGATCTTTTGAATATAAGAACAAAACTCGCCCAATTAACAATGATAATAACAATAGTTATCAAGAGAGGAATCTTGGCTTTCAGGGCCATCGTATAATTACAGAAAAGATAATTAAACAGCTCCATATTGAGGTCTGACATTATCTAAACTGCTTCTTTATTCGTCTGGAATACAAAGCCTAGAAGAAGAAAAAAGGAACGAGCTAACCGAACTATTTTCATTTTGAAACGTATTAAAGTGAAGGTGAAGGCTGTCAGAAGGTGAACCCGTCAAGGCTGTGCACTAGCACTAATAATGGAGCAAGATAACGGTCGTGGAAGTGAATATTCCGGTCATAAAGTGAGCTCCAAGCAACACGTGCGCTCGTATGCGGGCTGGAACACGCCCTTGTTTGGTGGGAAGGTGATAGGGGTGGTAACATGCCAAATACATTTGCCATTTAAAAATGTATATAGAGGTTAATCACATCTTGGACTCCATTTCTTTCTTTCTTTCTTTCTTTCTGCCCTTTCATAGAGCGCGTTGGAACGTATTACTTGGCTTGATGACTTTTGCCTTCTTCTTCCTCTTCCTCTTCTTCTTCTTCTTCTTCTTCTTCTTCCTCCTCCTCCTCCTCCTCCCAAAATCTCTTCATGAACTCACGGTGTTGCTTCTTGCGTTCTTCTGTCCATCTTGTACCAGTTCTGCTGATAGATTTCACCCTAAATGTGTGCTTATTTACAGAGGTTCTTAAGATTTCTCGGTTTTTCAATATGCTCTCTCCGATGTTCATCTCATGCAGGCCCCCCCCCCCCTTGTTTCCTCCAGCGGTTTATCCTCGATTTTTTTGTATTAAATAAAATATTTATTGCGGCCAATGGCCATAGATTTTTTGTATTAATTATATTGAATAATCTTTTTGTTAATTTGTAGTCCATTCTAAATATGTGACCAACAAATGTCAACCGTCTCCTGCGTACATCGTCTGTGAGACTATAGAGATAGCCTACATGAGCAAGTTAGGGAGCCAAATAGCTCAGTTGATTAATGCTCTATCCCTAAATTAAGAGAGAAAAATAACAGGATTCTTATCAACTTTTAAGAAAACATGAGGTAAGTTTAATGATGATGTTTTTCTGAAACATTTATATAGTAGGCTAGGCTTGCATTTATACCGTCTACCAGGGGCGGCTCCTGAGGTGGTGCCCGTGTGCCATGGCACCACCAGTGTAATGAAGAGAGAATATGTGACTTTTCCCTCTCAAGAACAGTTTATATTACATTTACATTTTGAAGAAATTGTATGCATATTCTGCATTTATTTGAACGAGCGCGCAAACTGACATGCGTTCTGGTGGCGCTTTATTGAATTACTGAGCCAGAGCCAACCGGCACTACCTACGAACATCAGACCGCATCAGACACTGTACTGCAATAAGGACTAGTTTGGCTTGAGTTTGTTTGTGTTGTGTTGAGACGCATATTACCCTGAGGTAGAGCCAAAGGCCTCGTGACGCGGAGCTTCAATTCTATCCACGAGATAGCAGCACGTCACAGGTACAAGCACACAATTATACACGTTAGAACTGCTGAACTGCTTTATCTTTCAACCACTAGAGTACAGCATATGGCAGCACACCTCCAGTGGTACCAGCTTGACGATATATCACTGTGTCTTGACTATTAAATAAATTCAAACCACAAAATAGTTTTAGTTCTTTATTGTTTGACATTTAGCAACTTTTTAGGCTCATATTGATGACGGGGATTATTTGTTCTCTCTTTGTAATGTAAAAATTCGGAATTTTTCAACGAGTTTTACTGTGTTTCGTTAATTTAATTTGGCGGCACAGTTTCACGTCCCAAGCGTAAACACAAATTCTCAAGTTTGACTGCAAATGTGTATGAATAGTGTCCGTCGTTAAATAGCTTTTGTGTTCATTTATATTAGATGCAGGGTATATCCTTTCCAATCAATCCGTATGTACGATAAGTAAGGTTGTCTTAGAGGTAGGTCATCGTGTTCATTTCATCTCACCTATTTATTTTGAGACAGCAACTGAAATTGCGGCAAAGAGGCTGTGGTCACGTGTGTGTTAGCAATAGCCATGCTTATTTATTCCTATATAGACATGTTACTTAAACTTGCATAGCATCATGCGGCATTGACCATATAAACACCGTTTTAATCTAATAAGTGTGCTTTTTGAATCGATACATGCAAGCTAGGTCCCTTAATAAAATTTGATTTGTTTCATGTTTGAAGATCGCATAGCTCGAGCGCAACGTACGAAGCCGTAGGAATCTCAATGAGCTCTGCGTCACCTTTCGGAAGTGTAACAATGAATAAAATAAGCGAGTTGTTACAATCGCCATTTAGCAATAGGACCGCTCTTATTAATTCAAATGAAGGTGTCGATCGAGGTTTTGGAACAAATATTTTTGATGAGTAGGCCTAGCATATGTTGTTTTCTTCAAATTATTTTTCTGAGAGGTTGTTCAATTATAATTCTTAAAAGTGGTTTTTATTTAAAATGCATATGGATCAAAATATGTGTATGATATAATATCGTATGGCCTCAGTGCCAGGTGCAAGCTTTGTTGTTTGACACCCAAAGGGCAGCTTGCTTGTCGAATTTTTGTTGTTCCTTGGAGGACCATGAAAGTCAAGGAGGTTAGATATCTAAGCTCCTTGACACTTTAGCGCTTTCTACTAGAGAAAGGAGGAACTTTTGTTTTGGCGAAAAATCCTGAGATTAAAATATTTGTAGTAGTTACGCAATTTCTCAATTCACTTCAGCTGACACTTCAATTAAAAACGTCTTCTACAATAGCACAGATAAATAATGTTAAACATATAACTTATTGCATAAAATATGCACTATCCGTACCTGCAACTTTGAATGATTTTATTGCAAATTTTGAATATGCTGGCACCACCAAGTGAAAAATCACCAGCCGCCACTGCCGTCTACTAAAGCGTATAGGGCGCACCGCACGTTTATACAATGTGTTTAGTTAGTCCCTGCATCCTCCTGTAATCTTACTTCTTAGTCTAAGCACTTCGGATAGCGGAGGTGTGGGTGGCACTTTTCTCAGGCAATAAATCCCAATTCCGCAGCCTACCCCTAAAAGAATTTGCATTCTGTCTCGCCCTGTGAAATAAGGTGTTGAATCTGTGCCTGATACATGGTTGCATATTTCACAACGGACGAAGAGAAACACCGTGATTCAGCAGCATCAGGACGCAGCTTGCTGTAGTCTATCGAAACTGGACTCGCTCTGTGAACAAGTCAAATTGGGGGATCATTACAGTATACTACGCCAATTTGTATTTCGCGTTCTAATACATTTCATATTATCATTTATTTGTTGTTGGACAACTTTAATCTAGACTGTGCATATAAATAACTATTCGTGTATACTTTTCGAAAAGTCTCTTAGCATTAATACGCCCTTAATTACCAAAAAATATATTATACAAACACTCCAGCTAAAATAAAAATGAGGGCGTGGTGGCGCAGTGGTTAAGCTGTTTGGCTCTCACAAAGGTAGACTGGTTTAGATTCCCGGTCAATGCTTGTGAGATTTTCGAAGTGAAATGCCATGTCCAGTGTTTCAGATTCCTCGTAAAAAGGAGGTCCCGTGGCTTATGATTGCGAGATTAACGGTCACGTAAAACTACATGCTTCCTTCCAAAAAATGGAAATAAAATATGCAGATTCAGAGTTGTCCTCAAAATCCCCAAATAATAATGAATTAGAACATATCGCAAAAGGAAAAAAAATGGTTCACAGTTATGAACATATTATTTAGTTATTTAATTTATTCATAGGCTATTTATTAATTAAATCATTATTTTATTAATATATTTAATGAATTAATTTAATCATGTATAATATTATCATTTCATTTCAATATTGTAATTAATTATCTATATTTATTTACCTTAATTCATTTATTATTTATTTAATTTTCAGTTTATTTATTTATGTAGTTATTTATACAGTTATTAATTTATTAATCCATATATATGTAGGCTAGTTATTTATTTATTTATTTAACTTATTTATTTATCATCACTAATCTGCCAACTAGGGACCACAATAAATTTCATACTGGGATTTCTTCACCCTTCCTTTGTTCGAAATTGTTTTCATTGGTTCGCTCTGTCGATCACGGAGCCCAACCGATCTTTTCGTATTAACGTACTTGTCCGTTTCTCACCTCAGAAAGTCTCAAAAGTAACTTTCCCTTTTCTAAAACGGTATCGCTCGTACACGTCTTCTGATCGTAGACCCATTTCGCCAAGATCTCTATTCATATTAACGTACCAAGTAATTGTTATTATTGGCTTTGAGTTAAATAGTTAAAGATGCATTTTACCCATCGAGAGTCGTCCATCCATCGCAGATGATCGTAGAAGCAAGCTCTGTGTTCGTGCATTGTGTCTTTGATCTTCACCGTCTTCGAGTAGATTTACGATTTGTTTTTTTTTTAGCCTGTTATAATAACTTGGCGAGCGCACATTTCTGACAGAGGATGAGGCATTCTGACGGATACAGATATAATGGCTTAATGACAGTGTATAGCGTGTTCATTTCTAACCCTATCCCTTCATTGCGAGTAGCTTCCTACCATTGCTTCCCTATTTGTCCCAGCAATCATTCGTGCTATCCTCCAGTTACCTCTGACGTATCAGATATCCTGAATCTATCCAGCTATCACTTCCATACAGCAAGGTCGGTCTACATAGTGAGCGATGTAGATAGGGTATCGTCGCTACACTAACTTTATTGTGTATTATTATTATTTCTACATTCATTTCACCACATAAGTGGGACATATCAACATATCGTCGGCTTGTTTGCAAGACGGTATGGCTAATTCTCTTAAGGTGGCACATTGAGAAACGAGCGAACAATGGAACAGGTATCCAAGATGACGGCCTTCTGCATGGTGATATGTAGACCAGGATGTGTTCCCAATATTTGTAGACTGCGAGCCAATGATTTGGGGATGATGCCGGTAGAAAGCAGAACCACTACACTTTCCTGTCTTCACATTTGCCGTATTTCCTCAGCCAATGGCAGATATTTGGTGATCTTATCACAGCAGGTTTGTTGCAGATTCTGGGAATTGGGCACTGCAATATCAATTAGGAAGGTTCTCTTCTGCACCTTGTCCACAAGAACGATATCTGACCGGTTTGCTGGTAGGCTAACATTTTATCAGTAATAACTATTATTATTATTATAATTATTCATCACCATCATAATCGACTTTGGCCAACTAACTTAAGGACCACGTAAATAACTCTTCACGATTTCAGTTTTCTTTGCCGCCGGTATTCTCTTGCTCACTTCTTTTCTTTCAGCTGTCCAATGTTGTTTCTTCTTGGTCGCTGTTTCTGGCTCTAGGAACCCCTCAAACGTGTGTGTCTTATTTCTGAAAGTGGTCCTCTTGCGGATGTCTTGATCAGTGATGTTCATTTCTTGTAGATCCTTCTTGGTGTTAGCAAACCATTTTTCATAAGAGTTGCCTTTTCCATTGGGCTTGTTGAAGTAGCTAAAATGTTTCGTAGTGAGTCTGTCGTCAGGCATTCTTGAAACATGTCCAAAGAATTTCACCCTTCGTTTTTGTATGGTATCTGAGATTCTCCTGCATGTTTTATATACTTCTTTGTTACAGCAAAATCGGTATGTGTCAGCATATATTTTGGTCCGAGAATTTCTCTTAATATTTTTCGTTCCTTTTTTTTCTTCAATTTCTTCAATGTCTTTTTTAGTTGTTAGTCCTAGGCATTCCGAAGCATACAGGCACTCCGGTTGAATTACTGTTTGACAGTGTCGTAGTTTAGTCCTAATAGAAATCGTTTTCTTGTTGTATGTGTTTTTCGTAAGGTGGACAGCAAGCTACATTTTCCTGGCTCTCTCATGATTTCCTTCTTTGTTGAGTCCGTTAGGTTGGATTATCTCACCAAGGTACTTGAAATGTACAACTCTACTTATCTTATCCATATTCTCCTTCTTTCTTCGATTCGGCCAACAAGGGACCTCGTCAGTTCAACTGTCTCTTCTTCCGAGCTCTAACTACCGCCCAGTGTTCCCGCATTCGTCTCCGGTGTTGTTCTTTTCTCTCTTGGGACCACGCCTTCCCTGTCTTCAGCTTCGGCTTTTCCTGGAAACCTTTGTGCGTACGTAGTTTTTCCTGAAGTGGAACACGCTCCTGGATATCTTTAGGGGAAATTTCCATTTCACGTAGATCTTCCTCAACTTCCGTGAACCATGCCCCTTTGGTTTTCTTATCTTGAAAGTACGTCAATATCCGTTTTGATATCCTGCCTGGGCTCATTCGTGCCACGTGGCTATAAAAGGCAATCCTTCTTTTTCGAATCGTGTCACTGATCTTCTCCACGTGCTTGTACAATTCGTGGTATAATTCCATATTATTATTATTTTATTCGTTATGCTCAACTAAGGAGCGCGTTAGAACTTCTTTCCTCTTTCCTTCCCAATATCTCTTCATCCGTTTACTGTGCTCTATTTTGCGTTCTACTGTCCATCCAGTACTCTGCCGTGAAGGTTTCACGGTAAATTTGTGTCCGTTTACTAGGGTTCTAAATTGTGTTCTATTGAGAACGATTTCTTCGTTGATACCAATTTTTTGTAGGTCTTGTATTATTTCTACCAGCCAATTGTTTTGATTTCTTAGAGATGTTATTATTATTATTATTATTATTATTATTGTACTGCTATAGGCCTTACTCTGACAATAAGTAACGCTATAAATTTAACGACTAGCCTACTCGAAACCTTTCTCGCGGTAAATTACAAGTAAGTGATCCGAAATACGATGTGCCAATTATAAGTAAGAAATATATGGAAAAAATCAACGTTTGCCAACCATGATTTTTTTTATTAAAGTAAGTATTTAGAAGGTTTCGTGTTCAAGAACTTGGCGCCATATCGCAATGTAATAAATGTCTCGTTGCCTTGTATATCAATTAAATGATTTCATGGCTCATTTTCGAGACTTCATATCTGAATACTGTAAGATTGGGCAGCTGAACTTAGACAACCGCCAGGCCTTGAATGTTTGTAATGGTCCGAGTAAAGTCAATTCAGCGTGAAACGGGCGGTTGGCGTCTAAAATAAAACGGGAGATTGCATTTCCATGGCTCATGGCTGATTTGAAGTAGTAATAGGGAAACCGATTCATGTTTCCTCTGGATCTCCCTCACAACATGCCACTTAAATCGGACCTTTCCTCAGATTAATATTAGAAACAAACCCATCGTTGATGTGTTCATAAAGCAAAGAGCGGGCAGGTATTGAAGACAACGTCTACAGTGTGCGCCCTCGGTAAAACGGAGCCTCGTCAAGGCCGTGGGGCGGACAGGTCGCAATGAGTCATCGCTATATGGCTATTTGGCTGCGATAATAGTACATTATGCAACGAGCCTATAATGGCAATAATTAAGACACGAGTATGTTTATAAAACGAGCGTATCGAGTTTTATAATTTCCATACGAGTGTCTTAGTTACCATTATTGGCGAGTTGCATACGACCGTTTATGTTCGACGATAATTATAACTATTTTAAGTTCGAACATAAATATTCATAAATATTTGTCGAGATTTCACCAGCTTTATGTACTGAACAGAGCGCATGGGACGCAGAGAAAACCTTGTATTTGATCATTACCCTACTATGACACTAGCCACGCAGTGAAATTTAAAATAGGGGGCCATGGAAGTGAGCGCAGGTGCGATGCTATCCTCACCTATTTGGTCACACAACTGTTTCTTGAGCTCTGATTGATGGGAGAAACTGTATCATAATGAAAACTTGTATTATAATGAGCCTCGTTATAGTACAGTTTTCTGACATATGATATTTACATTTCGCCAGGATGGAACATAAAGGTCACCGCTAGATTTATAGCATGTACTAATTACAACAGCAGGTCGGGAAGCCCCGGAAGCTGTCATGGCATTTATGCTTGACCCTGACTATTATATGTCAGAAAACTGTACTAAAATGAGGCTCATTATAACACTATTTTTCATTATGAAACAGTTTCTACCACCAATCAGAGCTCAAGAAACAGTTGTTTGACCAATTAGATGTGCTGAGTTCCACGGCCTTCTAATTTAAATTTCACTGCCTAGCCTAGTGTCATAGTAGGGTAATCGAGGAGGCCATGGTCAAATACAAGGCTTTCTCTGCGTCTCATGCGCTCTGTTCAGTACATAAAACTGGCGAAATCTCGACAGGTATTTATGAATATTTATGTTCGAACATAAAATAGTTACCGTAAAATAATTATCGTCAAACATAAAGAGTCGTATGCAACTCGCCAATAATGGTAATTAAGACACTCGTATGCAAATTATAAAACTCGCATACGCTCGTTTTATAAACATACTCGTGTCTTAATTATTGGCTATTGCCATTATAGGCTCGTTGCATAATGTACTATTATTACATACGCAGCTGGAAAGATACCTTAGTTGAGATGATTAAGACTTGTTGTGAAGTACTGTGGCCTATCTCGTATCCCGTGAATATGGTTAGGTATGGAACAAAACATTGAATATTCCTAGTGGAAACTTATCTTCTCAAGAAGAAGTCTTCCAGTAAATGTGTTCGTAAGTTTCAGTGCCGTGTGATTTTTACCTGTCGGAGAATCTCGAACAAACGGTATACAGACACAATCCGCGTACTCTGTAGGCTCCCGAGAACGAAATAACTGCACTGATACGAAATACCAGTGAGGATGAATTACAGTGAGTGTACCAAAACTTCCTACATTGGTGCAACGTGTGTTTAGAAAATGAAGGACAGCATTTCCAGCAACTACTCTCAAATTCGTGTGGCTGGCTCATAACTAGGGCCCTGATGTTGATGACATGTCATCTTTTCAGTGAGCTGTCTGAAACAATGCTGAAGTAGGGTAAAGTAAAGTAATTTGGTGATAATTTTATATTATAGCAATATTAAGTATAAATATACATAATTGATTTGCTCTAAATTCAATGTATCATATAGAACAGACCGTTAGGTACTGGTTTTGATCATCAATGTCTTCTTGTAATTATTTTTTATTGAAATCTATGTCATTTTGTACAACTCACTTGAGTAAGGTTATTTGGTGATACATATATGTAATTTGGTGACAGTAGGAAGGTAATTTGGTGACAGTTGTCTAAACATGTTTTTACTTTCTAGAGCTGTATAACTACATTCCACAGGAGTTTTTGTCTTATGATGAGTTTTCACAACACACGTCACACATGTACACGATTACATCGTCATCAATATCAGGCTTTCGTTTCATGTTGTCTTTTTTCCTGCATTTTACCGTAAGGTAATTTGGTGATAGTCTATTTTCTGAAAATAATTATGAAATTTGTTAATTTACACTACCTACAACTCTAATATCTATTAAATTCTCATTCCTTTAAACATTTAAAGAAATCAGACTCGAAATCTGATATAAAAATATAAAATAACAATATTGTGGCTTACCATCAGCTGAGTAGAAAATGCTTAAATATTTCGGTATTATCTTAAGGTTTGTGCCGAAAATGTCTGTGGTATCCAACTTTTCTCCCACTGTTAAAAATAACTCACTTTCTTAGGGACAGATTGACACAAAGACTAACTAAAATAAACGATATATTGACACACTAAATTTCATTTGAAGAGCACACTGTATTTAAGACGTCAGCACATGTCAATTCACTGCCACTAAGTGTTACAAAATCGCATACCTCAGTAAGATGAAGGGTCTAAGTATTATATGTGAGCTCAGAGCAAAGGAAAAACCCAAGACTCCCTTCAGACAACAGGCGAGCTCAAGAATAGAATAGGCTTTGTGGTGGCATTCCTTTAAAAGTTTATCACCAAATTACCTGTCTCGCCAAATAACCTTACTTCACCCTACATAGAAACTCCGGACGGGCCACCCCGTCGTCAAATATGTCATTTTATTTTGCATCTTTTTGCATTTGTTTTGCTATTTTTCCATTTTAAGAGCATATTTTTAAGTTTCGTAGATTTTTTGGGTCATATTTTAGAGGAATCGGCCTTTTAAGGTCTTCTTCTTCTTTTCTTCAATTTAGTCATGTCACAGCTTTATATGAGGAAGTTACGCCTCTCCGAGTTAGCAGCAAACGACCTTCCTCACTTAAAGTACGCTCCAATCATATCAGTTGAGGTTGAACGCAGTTTTTCGAGATATAGAAACTTGTTGGCTGACACCGCAGATCATTTACATTTGACAACATCAGAATGACATTCGTAGTGCAGCGCAACTCAGACTAAAGTGAACATAAACCTTTTGTTAAGTGCTAGAAATGAATTTTGATTGACTTTCCAGTTTGAGCTTAAGATATGTCATTTTTGAATTATTGGTGAGTTTATTATTATAAGATTATTTTCTCCATTTTATAGTGCATTTTCAAATTTTTAGGTGATTTATTAGTCATTTTTGAAAATTTTAAGTGCATTTTTTAAACTTTTTTACGGCGTCAACATCCGGGCCCTACTCATAACGTTCTCGCCTGCTGTTCGCAAGGTTGCAGGACTCCCATGTATTCAACATATATATTTTTAAAATAGTGTCTCTTATTTGGGTACTTTACCTTGCTATACGAACTGAAATACAGTTCATTCTACTAATGCCGGGGCTCCAGTTATAAATGCAATATATCCCACAGGAGCATAGGGAAAGTTGTGTCCTACCCCGCTGCTCAGGTGATGAAGTGATATAGCGGTGCCCTATGAGAAATGTGTGGCACGCCGTAGCTTGGCTCACACTTCCGGACCGATAATGGATGGCCATCGAGCAATGCTGCAAATAAATTGCCTCGCGTATCGAGTCCGGTTTTATATTGACTATGCTTTGCGGGATTCAAACCTGAAACGAAACAAGAGAATGTAAGTGCCCTCGGTTCCAAGTCTAGCACTCGAACCATTTAGTTACGGAGACGGTAAGCTACACGAGTTTACTTTTATAATAATAATAATATTATGGGGGTACAGTCATTGATGGGGATAGAAAACGTAGCTAATAAAGAGAACTGTCCCTCACCCAGGTGGACTCGGTTCCATTCCTTGGAAAAATAAGCCATTTCAGGTTTCCGAAGTAATAATAATAAAAATAATAATAATAATGGAGTAGACAAATTTAAAAAAAAAACTAAGAACTTTATTTACAGTAAATTCATTGGTACAAAGTATTTTGTTATATGGAGCAGAAGCTTGGACGTTAAACACACAGCAAGGAAACAAATTATTAGTAACAGCATGGATTATTGGTGGAGGGCGGCAAGAAAATCAAGATTGGATAAAATTAGAAATACGAGAATCAGAGAAATTATGCAGGTAAAAAAAATGTACTAGAAGTGGTTGAAGAAAGAAGATTACACTGGTTTGGACATGTGATAAGGATGCAGAACAGTAGAATTCCAAATTTAATGTTACATTGACAAGCTGAAGGCAAACGGAAACGGGGTAAACAAGTGAACAATGGATGGATGGTGTATAGAGAATCATGGCTACCAGAGGCTTAACCGCGGAAGATGCAGGAGACCGAAATTTGTGGAGTGGAATATTTTTGGGTTGAAGGAAAACTACAGTATTGTAGAATATTCCTAATAAAGAAGAAGAAGAAGAAGAATGGCCTCCAGAGAGAGGCCTAGTGCAGGTACGAGTATATCAAGTTGACACCCAAGGGCGACCTGCACGCTATGACGATGATATGAATGATGAAGAGCCAGATGAATCAAGTACAGTATACGAAGTTTAAACGCCACGACCCGGCCAGGAATCGAACCCTGGGTCCCTCGGTCCCAAGTCTAGCACTCTATCCATTTACTTACGGAGACGGTAAGCTACACGAGTTTACTTTTATAATAATAATAATAATAATAATAATAATAATAATAATACAGAAGGAAGCTTTTGAGGAAAATCCTATCAAAGAAAACAGCGAGTACACAAGGCGTCACAACCACGAATTGTACAAGCACGTGGAGAAGATAAGTGACACGATTCGAAAAAGAAGGATTGCCTTTTATAGCCACGTGACACGAATGAGCCCAGGCAGGATATCAAAACGGATATTGACGTACTTCCAAGATAAGAAAACCAAAGGGGCATGGTTTACGGAAGTTGAGAAAAATCTACGTGAAATGGAAATTTCCCCTAAAGATATCCAGGAGCGTGTTCCACTTCAGGAAAAACTACGTACGCACAAAGGTTTCCAGGAAAAGCCGAAGCTGAAGACAGGGAAGGCGTGGTCCCAAGAGAGAAAAGAACAACACCGGAGACGAATGCGGGAACACTGGACGGTAGTTAGAGCTCGGAAGAAGAGACAGTTGAACTGACGTGGTCGCTAGTTGGCAGAATCGAAGAAAGAAGAGGAATACAGAAGGCAGTGTTGCCAGAAACTTGTCACACTATAAGGCTGTTTTTATCACAGTAAGATTGACGATACTTGATTGTGAAATTCGTATCTTGTAGACTGAGTTGTACCATATTTATGAGAAATTAAAGATGATAATAACAACATTCAGAATACCAATCAATGATCTGAAGCTAGGCCTGGCCCATAAAATTTCGACTGTTTCGTTGATTTCTTGAAGGTCATTTTCAATTTTGACTGTCGAGTTATTCTTGGCTTTTAATGAGGAGGCATGATTTGAATGATTTTTTATTTATCGTATGGCTTTTAGTGCCGGGAGTGTCCGAGGACATGTTCGACTCACCTGAGTCAGTAGCTGCTTCCAGCGGGCACCCTTATTAGGGTGAGCTACAAGTTCCGTTCAATTTCAAGTAGTTCCAACTTTCGCTACCAGATGTCAATGATACCCATTAGTGAACGTTCCAACGATATCTAACCTAAAATTTAGCTTTACACAAGTTTAGTCTGTGAAAGGATCTTCATGCCATAAATCTATGACATGGGACCGCCGGCTTTACTCCCCCTCCGAAGGAAAAAATACTGAAGGATTTTTAACGCTCTTAAAAAATCCGACGACTTCGACGCTATCTTGGGCACAGCAGTTGAGCATGCTACCAACTACGCCACCGAAGCCGCTGAGGAGCAATGATTAAATATCCTTTTAATTAGTCTTTCATTGTCCATTCTTGGAATGAGTCCATAAAGTTTCAATCGTATTTTTCTAATATCGTCTGATATTTTCTTGGAATATTTGTGTTCCAAGATATTGATTTTTTCTTGTATCTGTACCACGTGATTTTATAAACTTTGTGTTGATTTAGATATTCTTTATTTTGTTTCCTGCTCGATTTAATCCACATGGTTGCATGATTTATTTTAAGTATTTGAAATGATTATCATTATTATTAACGTATTATTATTATTATTATTATAGGTTTTACAGGTTTTCTCCAGGTACTCCGGTTTTCCCTGTCACAAATTTCATTCCAGCAACACTCTCCACTATCATTTAATTTAATCTGTCATTCATTTTATCATTGCTCCAGAGAAGTGCGACAGGCTTCGGCAACCGGCATAGATAATATCCTCGCCGCTAGATGGGGGACTTCATTCATTCCATTCCCTGGCCCAGACGGTCGACTGGAAGCAGGCTGTGGATTTTCATTTTTCATCATCATTATTATTATTATTTTCGGTTTAACGTCTCTTTCAACTGATGTGGTTTAGACACACCGGAGTGTTATAATATTTTGTGTGGTCACGGTTATTTCAAATTTGAGCATCTTGAATTGCCAGTCGACTCTACTGGACTATGATCCTGCAACGTTGGACCCACAAGATAAGCCCATGGATGTTTACTAGTCGAATTGCCTCTCCCCTGCCACCTTTCCTGAGGCACCGATTATTATTTGCAACCTTTCAGGCATGATTCACAAAGTTCATGGGAGCGTACCGGGATGAGGTCAGGGCTTGTCGGCAATCCTCTTACTTCAACGAGATCTTGTAGTTGAGTCTTGAAACAGCACGAGGCAGCCTCACAGTATTCCCGAGATGCGAGCCATTGGTTTTTATTAATTCATTTCGAGAAACTGCGATATCGGGGCCATAAAGTCATAAATACACCCTGTCTGAAAAGTTCGGTGAATGGGCTATATTACGAACGGATTGTTGGCTTACCTGAAACAGCCGTTACTAACCTTCGAAGTAATCCCTGTGGATGGTTATGCACTTCTGAGAACGACTGAACAAATACTGGATACTCCTGGCATAGTCTGCTTTAGGAATAGTCTTCAGTTTGGGTCGTCAAAACTCTAAATTGAAAGCAAGAGAGAAGCGTGAATTTATGCAACCTGCCTTGCACACCTGATAGAAGGGTGAATTTATGCAACTAACGTGCACACCTGTTCGACGGGTGGCAGTAAGAAGGGTGAATGTTCAGTTGAATGGAATGGTCCTGAAAACCATCGTTACGGGTGACGAGACCTGGTGCCTGAGGTACGACCTCGAAGGGAAGCGTCAAAGTATGGAGTATCGGTGTCCAGGGTCGCCGAAAAGCCCTGAAGGGCCAGAGGTTTTCGGACATTTCGGACATTCAACGTAATGTGACGACCCAACTGAAAGCTATCCCTCAGGAAGACTATGCCGGGACTTGTACAGCCGTTATAAGAAGTGCATAACCATCCACGGGGATTACTTCGAAGGATAGTAACGGCTCTTTCAGGTAAGCCAACAATCCATTCGTAATATAGATCCATTCACCGAACTTTTTAGACTGAGGGTGTATATAGAATTCATCCGGTAAATCTTTATCGTGGTATCCACACTAGTGTAACAATATTTAAGATTGGAAAAGTTTGTAAACTTGTGTATCGTGTAAATCGTATTATTGCTCAGTCGGTTTGAAGTATTTCTATAGTTGTTGCGTTGTTATTAATGTAGTTTATGTTCGATCCTGACTATTATATGTCAGAAAACTGTACTATAATGAGGCTCAATATAACACTATTTTTCATTATGAAACAGTTTCTCCCATCAATTAGAGCTCAAGAAACAGTTATTTGACCAATTAGATAATTAGATGCGCTGAGTTCCACGGCCTTCTAATTTAAATTTCACTGCCTGGCCTAGTGTCATAGTAGGGTAATCGAGGAGGCCATGGTCAAATACAAGGCATTAATTCTCTGCGTCTCATGCGCTCTGTTCAGAACATAAAACTGGCGAAACCTCGACAGATGTTTATGAATATTTATGTTCGAACATAAAATAGCTATAATATTATCGTCGAACATAAACAGTCGTATGTACTATTAAGTATGTTAACCTGTGATCTATTGACTTTATTGTGATGAACTTCAGGTATGATGTTGTCTACAATCTTGTATTATTTATGAATCTAATTCTACCGTTTCTATTTAAACTGGTGGCCTATTGCAATGTGGTTAGCTTGCCAAAGTAGGGAGCACACAAATGAAACAATACACTGGCGATGAATAGGTTATATAAACTTAGCTGACCAACAATCTTAACAATCTTAATATTGTATAATACGCTAAGGTGTATGTTTCACAAAACTCAAGCTCCTAAACCAGAGGGAGTTAGAAGGTGTGGTTTGTACCAAAATCTTCCAAATCGTCTCAATAGTACAGGAAAAATCTTGCATTTCTTGAAAAGTCAACGGAAATCTTTCCACTCGGTAGCTGGATTTTTTTTGTGGGAGTGATTTTGGAAAAGGGACGAAAATGGAACGGAAACAATGAGCGCATGCGGTGGCGGAGATTGGTACCACGACGTACTGTCGGCCATCTGGCTATGTGGAATGTATATCGCATACGGTTTACTTCAAGGTTTGGAGGCCCCATTAAAGATATTCCTACAATAAATCATCCTCAAGTTGTCGTTCTTTGGTGTGAAAATATTCATTATATCATATTTGCTGAAAACAATTATGATTTAATAAATCTCCATACTTTTGCTGTATTCTTATTTAATGTAAGCATTCGAGGTATTGTCGTTCAACATACAGCCATATGTGGAATGTATATCGCATACGGTTTACTTTAAGGTTTGGAGGCCCCGTTAAAGATTTTTCTACAATAAATCATTGGGACTGGAGTTTTACAAGTAGTTATTTCAATAACAAGGGATTTGCGCTCCCGGCAGACACATAGTAGGATAACATGTCACATGTTACACATCATATGCGACTAGGCCTACTGTAAGAGTCATATTTTTTTGTTTATAAAGTGCTGTTAAACAAATAAACAAGACGATAGCCCCTGGCAGAACTGTCGCGCGTGCAGCCCGCATAGCACTAGCACCGGACGGGTAGGCTGTACGCATGGGGCGCACACAACCCATTAGAATAATATATGCGAGAGTACTCGCTCGGGTTCGCTAGTATCTGTAATTAAGATTGACATATTTAAGTTACTGTGCAGTATACCTCAGCAATGAGTCACCCGGCTACGCATGCATTTTGCAACTGCGCTGCTATGTTGCTAGACCGATAAAAAAAAGGCCCTCTATTTCGGACGTTAGATCATTCCATACGTCTAGCATTCATTGCATTGTATGCAATCCAAATGAGGGTGCAATTAAACTATAATTGTCTGAAAATTATGTTTTAAGGATTGTTAAGAGGTGGCATAAGGACATCAGTGTTTTCGCCTAGTTTTAAATCAAGGCTACTCCAGTCACTACACTGCGCAGTGATGACTACCGTGGAGGTCCGGGTTAGATACCCTGCTCTTTCAAAAAATTTAAACCTGGTCTGAGGGTTGGAATAGTGTTCACTCAGACTCGTGAGGCAAAACTGAGAAGAGGTAGGTTCGAATCCTAACTCAGCCATTTCGGAATCTGTTTTCCGTGGTTCCCAACTTGCTACTCGAGGTGAATGCCGAGATGCCACCTAAATTAAGGCCACGCACGGTCGGCTTCTACCCAAAAGTTAGAGCCAATTACAAATGCACACACGAATAATGAAAATGTCACAGGTTATCAGACAGATTCCATACATACCCAAATCCCCTAAATGAATCAACAACAACAACCCAAATCTCCTTACCCCTTACTCCATGTTATGTATAAGAGACCATTTTCTATGATGACAAATTTTTAATAATGACACTAGACTTTTACCATCGTTATCAAGCCGATATTAAAATTGATTTTTCGGTTTTCTAGCTGTGTGCATTTCATTTGTCCCCTACTGTTGAGGGTTGGTCGATCAAATGAAATACACGCGGCAAATAACAAAAACAAATAATAGATATATAGAACTTCCTACTGTAGAACCGGGTAGTTGAAACAGAAACCTATCACAATATTTAGCCTATTCGCTCAAATGGAATAAACGAATATGCCACTGATTTAGTTTCTTTAAAAAGATCTGCAATCCTACAAAAGCTAGACCAAGCATCGACTTCCCACAAATTAGCCGACATAATTTTGACTAGTTTTTTTTTATCGGAAAGTAAGTTAATTTATTTTTATTTTTGGTCGAGTCTAGAGTATTTGATTTTATCGTTGCCACGCACATACTTCCTGTGCATATTATGAGTTACCTCGTTCTCGTATTTCTTATATTTCTCATCACCGCTTCCAAGTAAACATATTATAACTTAGATGTTGGGAATATCCAAGCGTTCACAACAACGAATATGGCACTTCTTTTCCACACAATGTCAAGAAACACGTGTATTTAAGGCGAAATAAACTGAAAACTCTGGGGCAAATTAAGAAACATTGCTGTAATGTATAAGAAATGCATATTTGCATTGGCGTTAAACCGCCCCTTAGATTTTACAGTTTTTAAACGTGGTTTTGCACTGTGTGAGCAGTGGCAATGAATCTACTGTACAGCCGTGGCAACCTTCAGTCGGTCAACATAACATAGTTCCAAGTAGCCTACTGATGGTTGGTTGGTTCCTTAGTTTAGGGCTGTGACAAAGCGGTCATGTAGCCCCGTGTACTTTGGGTGTGTGTAGAATCTGTCTGATAACCGGTGTTAATTGTGATGACTGTATTAGTGTGTGTTATCTGTTTTTAATTCAAATGAGGACTGCAGACGATAATTTCAAGTAATTCCTACTTTCGCTACCAAATGCCACTGTACACGACACCTAGCTGTGAACTTGGCTACTACTAGATGCCATCGCAACCAGCGCCTGGTGACGAACGTGGGAACTTAAGAGCACTAATCAAATCTAACCAACAAATTTTGCTTCACACAAGTTTAGTTATTGGAAGGTTCTTTTACATGCCATAAATCTATGACATGGGCCTGCCGGCTTTACCTCACCTCCGAAGGAAGGCATACTGAGGGATTTTTAACTCTCTTAAAAAATCCGACGACTTCGGCCGGGTTTGAATCCGCGATCTTTGGCGTAGAAGCTCAGCATGCTACCAACATCGCCACGAAAGCCGCCTGTAGCCTACATAATATGCGAAAAAAAAATAACCAGAATAAAATTATATGTGATTAGTTTTCTCTTTCTTCAATACTCCACAACAATATACATACGGTACATGTATCTTAATCACATGTATTTTCTTTTGATGTTATTTTTTCGCACATTCCAGTAATTGGAATTATGATGTGTTGACCGACTGAAAATTACAATATCAATTGTCAATAAGGCAACATTGAGAAATGGCATCAAGTTTTGGGCACTTATGGAGTTTAGGTGGTACGGATATTTTTTCTCGAAATGTGATTTTTTTTACATCAATTATGGGTAGACCGAGGGTGCTGATCACGAATATACTATTAGTTTTGCACCCACATCTAACGACCTTGAGGGACGAGGGTTTGATTCCCCTCCCAGGTACTATGTCATAAATTCGAATTTGCGACGAAGTCCAAGTGCCGTAGTTTCATGTAAACCCGATATCAATTCTGGATATTATGTATGCTGCCTAGATGCAGGAGTCAGCGAAGCGCTACGAGAGCTTTCCGATGTATTCCTCAGTGACATAGGACCTGTCATATCCTACATTGACAGCTAGCTAGCATGTAACCACGTGCAGGTCCAAAGAGCGTATCAACAAGAAGCACCACAGTGAATTAAACAGTAAATGGTGGATTTCATTCTGTCACATTGTAAAAAATGAAAGTGATGAAGCGCTACACGTGCTTTGTGAGGTTAGGATTGTACGCTCGGAACGTGCGCCAATAACCACGAAAACAGTTGGCTTGCTTTCTGCTATACATTCACAGCTGGAACAGACATTTCATTGGCGGCGAACTCATTAACTACTCATTTTTATATCAATGCTGAGAAAAACTGGAAAGTAATTTCAGAACCAAGTTACACCCGTCACTAATAAATACTCCCATCTTCGTGTAGCAAAGACGAAATGAAAACAATGACGACGCCGGTCAAAATAATTTCACGTTCACGCATGGGCGTCGACTACTACTGTTCCAACTCATCTCTATTATTTAGTGAATTTACATCGCAAACATTGTATTATACACATAACTTACTGAGGTGAACACCGGTGAATTATTTGTGAAGTCTCGAGAGAGAAGTACAGAGACAGTGACAGTAATATTCATCGTAAACACGGCACTTGACAGATGAACATGCTCCGGTGATAGAGAAAGTTATATACACCGGGATAATAACTGCTCTCCTGGTTCACATATCAATGACATTTAACTGGCACTACGACCGCGCCACCGAAGGAACCTAAACATACACGGACCCAGCCAACGTCAATTATTATTAAATATTAACACCGATCAATATTTGACGGCACGGCTAAATTAATGTGTTTCACTTAGCATTTCTCCTCTTAAGGCAATCAATATGGACAGCAATTTCACACTAATGTTTAATAATTTTAGGTAAACACACTGTCATGAAGTAAACAAATCAGATAATTTACCTTTATGGCTGAAGCTTTCGTGTTGAAATCTGGAAACTCACGACCAATATAACGATGTCGTGGGCGTGTATTCTTCCTTCTGCTCGCTATGTTGATATATTCTCCATACAATATTGTTAACTAATGTTTATCTCATGTTTTCCCAAGTAAACACAATCATTCCGACATCTCACAACAATCAAAATAAAATTTATCTCCACTCCCTTTTTTTATAAAAAAAAATACAACACTGACGGGTTACTTTTATTACTACATAAATTCACAACATGGTTCTGAGATATTTAATATATGCATCTCTATTTTGACAGAACATCCATTAGGCACTAGGTCACACTTCTCAAAAACATAGAAATATGAATACACACTGATACGGTCTAACGCAAGGAGCGGCAGGTTTTTT
Organism: Meconema thalassinum; assembly: GCA_946902985.2. Classification (NCBI taxonomy): domain Eukaryota; kingdom Metazoa; phylum Arthropoda; class Insecta; order Orthoptera; family Tettigoniidae; genus Meconema; species Meconema thalassinum. Next base: position 355,550,487 of record OX336390.1, on the reverse strand, counting down.
ACTTGTCTCGGTACGAACGGCGGTAGCAGCACTAAACATTTGAAGGCCGGGTTGCAACAGGGAAACTGGTTTTTCTAGTCATCCGTAATGGCGGACCGGTCTTAGGGAGGGGACCTTTAGTAATCACGTGACTGTGTGGAAGAGTCCATTACGTGAGCCAGCGTAGGGGAGTTCAGGCTGCGTATGACGTGTCGGCGCAGGCAATATTGACTGACGGTCAAGGGAAGCACGCTGCTGACGTCCTGTGACAAGAAGCCTAAACTACTCCTGCTCGTAGGGAATGGACCCACCTCACTTCTCCAGCCGCTCCCCACCAGGCAACACATCGAGTCCCGCTCCGCCCACAATCGTCTTGAGACTGCCTTCATATTAGTGAAACCCTCACCTATCATTACTCTGGCCCCCTACTGTAAACTGATACCACATAAATTTGTTTGTCGACCTGCTTTCGATTGCAGACGTCGGCAATCGTCCCAATCATTACTCTAAAATGTCTTTAGGCTGTTAAGTTATTTCAAAATAGGAATGATTTCTGCAGTGAACTTTAAAATACTCACGAAGTCCAGGAGGGGTGGGGGCACACACTCCATTGGGGATGGGGGTCTGTTTCCCTCGATATCAAATACAGTATGCTTACACAATACCTGTGTTTAAAATCTACAGTAGGTAGGCTACCGTGTATGGACAATTCATGTTCTGGCAATTCATTATTATTATTATTATTTTAAATGATCTTGTCGACTTCGTCGTTTCGCTGAGGTCTGGCGTTACGTTACGGTGACGGGATGAAATGTACCGAGAATGCACTGAAGTGTGTGACGTCATAGTACGATGTAGCAGCTGAGTACCAAGAAGGCAGTGCAAGAACAGAGTTTCAAGAAGGCAGTGCGAGAACAATCAAGTAGGCAGTGAAGAAACAAAATAGAATCTTGCAACTCTGTTCTCGCACTGCCTTCTTGGTACTCGGCTGCTAGCATTTAAAATGATATAAAGTCCAGTCTTTCAGGCTGACTATCCGTGTCTTTTTATTGTTTCGTTATGCCCAACCAAGGAGCGGGTTAGAAGTTATTTATCACAATGTTTCCTCCTTTCTTCCCCAATATATCTTCATCCGTTCACTGTGCTCCCTTTTGCGTTCTGCTGTCCATCCTGTATATTTTACCGCGTAGGGTTTATTAGGGCTCTACATTTTAGTCTATTGTGAATGATTCATTCAGTGATACCCAATTTCTTGTAGGTCTTGTGTTAGTTCTGTCAGCAGCCAATTGTTTAAAGTTAGCCTATTGTCATCTATTCTGTACGTGACCATAATATTTTAGTCTTCCTTTTATGATGGATTCTGTGATTATTCTAATACGTTTATACATTTCATGTGGCTTCTTTTTCATCCAACCCCCGTTTTGTATTATTTTTGGTCCCAAGATTTTTATGATAATAACAATAATAATGTTGTTTTGACGTCCCTTTTAACTACTGTGGCTTTTAGAGACGCCGGGGTGACGGAATTTTGCCCCGAAGGGGATTTCTAACGTGTCAGAAAATTTACTGGCTCAGCTCCCTCACATTTGCGCACCATCAAATGCCTGCGCCAGGATTCGATCCTGCAACCTTAGGAACTGCAGGCGAGAACGTTACCGCTGAGCCACACAGTCAGCCGATTTTTATAAGGATGTTTCTCTCTTGTTTCTCTATGTTTGTGATCATCCCCCAATTTACTATCAAAAGTTTCAGATGCGTGAAGTGCTTCTGGTTTGACCACAGTATTGTAGTGTCGTCATTTTGCGTTCTGTGGTACGGATTTTTTATTATACCTGTTCCAGGTAATTTTATAAGTAATGCTCTTTTAATCTTTCAAATCTTTGCTTTTTCGCTTCTTGATTTATCCTTGTTGACTGAATAATTTCTCCTAAATACTTGAATGTATCTACTTGAGAGATAGTTACAAATTTAGAGATTAGAGATTGGATTGCTATTATTCTTTCTTCTTTTTGCCCACTTAGGGATCGCATTTGAACTTGTTGACTTGGGTTAATGGTGTTTTTCTCTTCTTCTCCTCCCAAATTCTCCGCATGAACTCGCTATGTCCCTTCTTCCGTTCTTACGTCCACTTTTTTCCAGTGGTCTTTTTAGCTTTTTCGGTGAAAGAGTGATTTGTAACTAGAGTTCCAAAAGCCTTGTGATTCATGATGATATCTTCTGTGATGTTCATTTCTTGTTTGAATTCTTCTAACCAACTGATTTTGACCTTCTTTGAATTTATTATATCGAGCAGTTGTTTTGCATATCTGGTATTGTCCAATATGCAGATGTGACCATAGAATTTCAATAGTTTCTTACGCATGGTATCAGTGAACTTATTGATTACTGTGTACAAGTCCGTGGTTTTCCTTTTGAGAAATGAAAATCCACAGCCTGCTTCCAGTCTCCGACCGGGTCAGGAATGGAATGAATGAAGCCCCCATCTAGCGGCGAGGATATGAACTGTGCCGGCTGCCGAGGTCTGACGCACTCCTCTGGGGCAATGATTAAATGAATGACAGATGAAATGAAATGATAGTGGAGAGTGTTGCTGGAATGAAATTTGGACAGGGAAAACCGGAGTACCCGGAGAAAAACCTGTCTGCCTCCGTTTTGTCCAGCACAGATCTCACATGGAGTGACCGGGATTTGAACCACGGACCCAGCGGTGAGAGGCCGGCGTGCTGCCGCCTAAGCCACGGAGGCTTCGGTTTTCCTTTTAAAGATTATTATTATTATTATTATTATTATTATTATTATTATTATATTTTGTCTATGTATTTATTAGTTTGTTTAGGCTATTTAACTACAGCAAATATTCTAGCTTTTTGCCCCGTCTTGAGTGGGGCTTCAAAGTTAGGCTCATCAGCTGGTTTTTCGTGAGTGAGAAGTAAGTGCACTAACTTTTCGAAAATCACCCTGAACACTTTTTCAGGACTCAATACTGACATTTAATTTGATCTATGGAGAAACTTTTCAGCAGGAGTGGCTCGAAGAGTTGGATGGATCATTCACCGGTTTGGAAGAATTGCTAGGCTATATGTATCATAGAAGTATTGTAGCCTATACGTTGTATGTTGTAATAGGCCTACGGTCTAGGATCGTTATAATCATCGGCCTATTATGTTAAATTTTTAAAGGGTGGACGTTCACTCGTCCCTGGCGAATCGGCTAAGATGGCAATGTCATCAGCAAATCTCAGAGTTTAAATTATTTCTCCTTGAATCTTTATTCCTACTTTTAATTTGAAAATAGACTCAGTAATGGCTTTGGGTGTTTAGTTTTGAGTCGTGGCAAAAAAAAAAACGTTATAGATCCCTGGCCTAGACGCAGGCAACCCATCTGACTTGCGTGGTAAATTCATAGACTATATATAGCCAAGCTAGAGTGTTAGCGCTTCTTCTTCTTCTCCTTCTTCTAATTCCGTCTCCATTAAAGATTAGCCACAATCATGGCGAAGCTGGCTCGATCATCTGCTGTTCTAAGTCTTTTGTCTTGGTGGCGATGGATGATGTTATCTTAAGGGACGGTTTACCGCCACTACTACACTTAGGCGCATTACAGGTAATGTATTGTTGGCTTTTTTTTTAGCATGGTTTCGATTTTGAAAGGAAATGAAAGAAGACTTATGAAATCTACACAGCGCCAAAATATTGTGTGTCAGTCTGTGTGTGGGATTTGGTATGTCCCCCCTCCCTACCAATTCAAACACGGTGAAACCGAATTGAACAAAATTTGGTAAAGAGGTAGCACTAGCAAAGGACCCCTCAGTGTCATGTTTTATATCGCCGCCATCTTGACCAAAACTGAATTGCGGTCACTCAAACGTTCAAAACGTAAAATCAAATTACCACTAAACTAATGATCCGTTCTCTACCAAATTTGGTAACAACATACCTTCATATGAGACGCATCTTGCGCCCAAACTACAAGGTCATCAGACGAACCATTTAACGATGGCGGCCGTGTGAATTATGGAAGCATTATAATTAATAACTTTGAACCCAAGGTTTAAACTGTCCTAAAAGTCGTGGCCCATTCGATATTGTAAGTTCATATAATATTACATGGTAGCAGTGGTTTTAAAAAGCCGAATCGTTTCGGTTACAAGAAAAGATGGCAGCAGGCAACTTGTGCCTGACCTATATTACACTGTTTTAAGTATTACATGCAATATAGCATACTAATAGAAATAATATGAACTTTGTATGAAATGCTTTATATATACAAATAAAAATATACTCCTCTGAAGAAATTGCTTAGTCCCAATCATTATTTTCTAAGACATTTTATGTAAGTCAATTGATAACGAAGAATTTCAGTGGACATGTTTGGATCTGTGGTAAAGCATTAGTCTTTCACCCGTATGACATGGGTTGAAAACCTATCAGAGTTGGGATATATTGCTGGATATTTTTTATAATTATTGTTTTGTAATTACTCAGACATTATAAAATTAAGCGTTATATTGTGCATATTACAATGGAAAATATATATTTAGTTAAAATAACATTCGTCACCGGATCTGCACGAGACATCTAACAGCAACCAGATTTTGTTCTTGTTTTTGGCGTATGGCTATTAGTGCCGGGAGTGTCCGAGGACATGTTCGGCTCGCCAGAGTTTGTAGCATCTTCTAAATGGACACCCATGGGGCGAGGTACAAGTACCGTCGCGTGTGGAGTGTTGTCTGGGGAGGAAAGTTAGAATGTAAGGACGGGGAGTTGGAAGGTAGCGGCTGTGGCCAATAGTTAGGGACCAACCCCTGTATTTGCCTGGAAGGAAGATGGGAAACCACAAAAGACCATCTTCAAGGTTGCCGGCGGGGAATTCGAACCTCCTCGCCTCCCGGAAGTGAGCGACTGCCTGCAGCCACGCCATAACGACCACGGCTAACTCACCCGGTTGCAACCAGATGAACTATGGCCATGGTTAACTGGTTGCGAGCTGCGCAATGGCCTGCACGTTGGAACAGTTTTAATTAAAAGATTTCCTTTTATGGCCGGTAGAATGCACTCGCCCTATTAGGATTAAGTTATCTTATGCGAAACGTTTCCGCCAGATGTCATGACTGGTCTATGTGGGACTCCATTGGTGTGCCTACCATTGGCATTCAATACGCTTCGAATTTGAAGAATGACAAGTTGATAATACGATATTTTTTATTTCAAAGCGTTTGAAATAACCTATTGTGTGTTAATTTAAAATTTTATTTGAACTAAATAACAAAACGATCCCACATAGCACCTGTACTCTATCTGTTGTTGCTAGTTCAGGATATTAATTAATACTTTTATTGCAGCTAAATAGCAATCGAAAATAAAGAATAAACATGCAGGCCTACACTAAATTTGCGCTCAGGCGATTTGAATGCATAGTCTTTGATTTTTTACTACAGAGCTCTAAGCGTTCACATGCTTATCCACATAGTTGGTATACACACGTCACTGTAGGGTCATGGAAAGATTTGTTAATACAATTAAGGTGGTGAAAACCATGGACAGCCAGACGTGTAAACACATGCCACAACTCAAAGTTGGATGTTGCCCACATCCGGTCGATCATGTCTCCAGTTCCATAAAATTCTTGAGATATGTCTTATCTTTTTTTCTTCAATGTCGGTAGTAGTTTATTCGAGTCTCTGGTGTTTGGTAGAGGTAAATAGTTTCTAAGGTCTTCAAACAAGAACTTCTTGAAAAAGACAGAGTTAAGTTATAACTAGGCTATACCCATACATTTAGGAGAAAGTAGGCTATATGATCTTTACTGAACATCATGTTTTTACTGACTTGTGACGGTGCTGAAGACCTAATAATTTAGCAAACACATGATGTAAATGGCGAAAATTTCTGGCATTGCCTACTGCAAAATATTTCATGCAATCCACAATCTACGTTTCTCCCAAAGTCATCTGCTTGGTTGGTTCCTTAGTTTAGGGGCTGCGACAACGCGGTCATGTAGCCCCGTGTACTTTGGGTGTGTGTAAAATCTATCTGATAACCGGCGTTGATTGTGATGACTGTAATAGTGTGTGTTATCTGTAATTCAGGCAAGGACTGCAGACGATAACATTTCAAGAAGTTCCCACTTTTGCTACCAAATGCTACCCACGACACCTAGTTGCGAACTTGGCTACTTGATGCCATCGCAGACCATACCTGGTAACGAACTCTGGAACATAGAGCGTATCAAATCTAACCAACAAATCTTACCTTCACACAATTGTGGTTAGTGGAAGGTTCTTTTACATGTCATACATTTATGACATGGGCCCACAGCCTTTACTTCCCCTCCGAAGGAAGACGAACTGAGGTATTTTTAACGCTCTTAAAAAATCTGACGACTTTAGCCGGGTTTGAACCCGTGATCTTGGGCGTAGAAGCTCAGCATGCTACCAACTACGCCACCGAAACCTCCAAGTCGTCAGCTGTCACTAACGGAAGGAAGAAAGGGAGGAAGGAAGAAAGGGAGAAAGGAAGGAAGGGAGGAAGGAAGAAAGGAAGGAAGGGAGGAAGGAAGGAAGGGAGGAAGGGAGGAAGGAAGGAAGAAAGGAAGGGAGG